>CM028132.1:482317500-483567500 GCA_016271365.2 Neoceratodus forsteri
CCAGGGCGAGTCCTACTTGTGAAGACCTACTGCAGGAACGTCTCGAAGATCTACTGTTACAGTAAGTTCTTATGCAACTACTATTTCTTCCTTCTCCCACCTGTCCATCTTGGATTTCACATTGTTACTAAGGGCAATAATGTAATTACACCTAGATTTTTTACAAAGTTTTAGTGGTCCATGGGAGCCAACCCCACCTCCCTTTCCCATGATAAGAATTGGCAGTGTTACTTGAGCTACAAGGATACAGTTCAGAGCTACAGGACCAAGCCTGTGTGTACCCCACAGTTTCATCATTGACTGCTATGTGTTCCATTAACAAGAGCAGTTCACTTTCCAAGAGACCAGCACATATGCATCCTCCCAGGCCTCTGACTATTCTTCATGCCTCTATTCCTTAAGCTCTGCCGCTGGGCCATTGAGATAGTGCAGGTAGTGTATGCCTCAGCTTCTTACAAGCCTTAGCAATCCATTATCGGGGTAGATCTCCACAGGGTCCATTTGAACCTACAAAGGGAAAAGAGGCAGCCCAAATCCAGTCAAAACAGGGTTCCAGAAGCAGTTTTTTCTTTTAACCATCAGTGGAACTTAGCAATATTGATCATTCAGTCATTCCCTAAAGAGCACTAGCAGCAATATGACCACATCTTGGTGTTTTTTTTAGGCAGTTTTCTATGGTGTTTTCCCCCTCCTGTGGATTAAATAGAAATGTGTGTCTTCATTTCCTGTATTTAATGTATTAGTGCTATACATTGTGTAATACAGTCTCTACACTGCGACTATGGTATGTACTCGCTAAAAAATGCAATAAAAAAATAAAAAAACATTGTCGGTATAATAAGAGATACGCCTCTGACTGCTATTTTAGTAACAGTCTGGGAGCAGTGTCAGTTTTCTTTTGCAATTTCATATATAGAACTGACAGGTACAGAAAAGAGACAGTTTAGCCCCAGGAAACTGCAGATGAGTCATGCAAACAGTGTGTGAGAAAGTGTGTGTGTGTGTGTGTGTGTGTGTGTGTGTGTGTGTGTGTGTGTGTGTGTGTGTGTGGTAATCTGATCAGTAATAACAAGACGTAATAAACTGGAGTTTTCTGTGGTTTTGGCCAGTTCAGCAAGCACAAAATGTTCCTCCCTTGTTCTCAGTACAACATTCCAATGAAATTTCATCATGATATGTCCATATTTTCTACAGGCCAAGATCCCCCCTCCCCATGGAATTCTACAGCATTGTCTCTTTCACCTCCCACGGTAAATACTAAAAAGTTGAATCTTTGGGGGCGGCGGGTTACATAGAAGTACAACAGTTAACAACAGCAGTCAAAAATATATGGAATGTTGGGACAGTGCTGCAAACACCAGTATGGATTAACTTTAGTCTATGTAGATATTATTTGCAAAAAACTTCATAAATGCATCAGTTAGGGTTGTTTCCACAGCGACAAAAGTATGGAAATTCAACATTAAGGTTACCACCCCACCTCCCACGCCCCCATCCTCCACACACCAACAGACATCGGGTAACATGGGTCGCCAGACCCAACTCTCACCCATTCCATTTGTAAGCAAGCTGACATGCTACAGTATAGGAGAAAAAAATAATGGGTGAGAGTTGGCCTGGCGACCCCACAGCACATCCGACATCTGTTGGTGTGTAGAAGATTGAGGGGGGTAGTGGTAACCTAACGTTGAATTTCCACACTTTTCTCTGCTAGGAAACAACCCCAACTGATGCAGTATGAAGTTTTTAAAGAATTTTTCTTTTGCAAAAGTGTTATATAAATAGTAAATGGTATCTGTTGTTGGGAACATGGTGCCCTTCTGGCCCCGCGACTCCCAGCAAACTGCCCATTTGCATAATACTCTGTTTGTGGGAGCACGGGCCCTCTAGTCCCTGCACTCCCACCACACATAGCTATAGAGCCATTCAGCAGCCCCATAGGGCAAGGGACCCCTGTAATACAAATTTGCCAATATCTTAGGAACCGTAGCAGGTAGGAAAACAATTCAAGTGTCATTGTACTCATGACAGCAAGATGTCCCAGGGACATAGACTGACCAAATCTGTATCTTGCATCATTTACGAGATATAGGCACCGAAAAGCACTGTAAATGCTAACTCTGTGGGGGTATTAGTGGCCCACGGACATGAAAATGACCAATTGGAACACTAATTCCCAAATATCTCAGTAACCGTGCAAAGTAGAAGAAAAATTTAAATTGCATGGTATTCATGGCTTTCCAACCTACTTCTGGGAACTAAGAATTTTTGTGGCAAGAAATCTGTATCTTGAGCCGTTTTCGAGATACGGGCACCGAAAGGCGTCACAGGTGCCACAGTGCTATCCTATGGGAACATTTCTGAAGTTCACAATGCTGTAACTATGGCCCTGTTCAATGTTTTCGTACCAAACCACCAAAAGGCACATCTGTGGCACTAGGGCTTGCCACCTTGAAAATTTCGAGCCAATAGCACAATCTACCTTGCCACAGTGAAGTGACAAAGGAAATGACACATTTAGAAATATGTTCGTGCAGTGTTACCGTGATTATTTTAAATGTTTTCGTGACACTCCTATCTCTATAATGGGAATGTGACTGCGAATGCAAAAAATATTGCTGCGGTTATTTTTCTTATGATCGCGATTATTTTTGCAGTAACATAAAATATTGCTGCAAACAAAAAAAACGGCAAAATGGTGAAAAAAATTTGAAAAACACATTTCCAGACCAGTTTGTGAAAAACTAATGCCAGGGTCATGTTCCTCATTAGGTAAATACAACTGTTGGTGTTTACCAAAGTGCACAGTTTTTTGAATTACATTTTTTCTCTATCACTAACTGAAAACAAGATGGCAGCAACACAAAAACAGTTTCAGGCAGTCAACAACAAAATATATGATCTCGAAAATTTTCGCAGTGCACATATAAATTTTCCCATAGGCTATAATGGGACATGAAAAAATTTAATAACTTTTGAACAGAGCAATATTTTTTCACCAAATCTTCAAAAGGCACCAGTTCAACCCAGGACACATGTAAATAAATAAATTTGAACCCACTCAATTGCATTCTTCAGTCCATTATGGCTTATATGAAGAATTCACAAAAAGCATGATTTTTCACTTTTGAGTGCCCCATGGTTCTGCAACCATACATCTGACCGAACAAAGCGTTCCAGATCCAGAGATCTGTGGTAGCGGTTGTGCATTCCAAATTTCAGGCACATTGGACAACAGTTTGCAAAGTTATTAAAGTGCAAACTTTGAGGTTTAACATAAGTGACCGTGCAACCCTAACTATAGTGCCACTATATATATATATATATATATATATATATATATATATATATTAGAGGCAAAAAACTCCGTTTAATGCATTAGTTAGGGTTGTTCCACAGCGACAAAAGTGAGGAAATTAGCTGTTAGGGTTGAAAACCCTTGGACCCCCCACCCCCAACACGGCATTGGGGTGCACATTGGGATCGTCAGCCCTAACTCTCACCCCATGACATGTGTAAAGCAGCAGAAGTATAGGAGAATGGGGTGAGAGTTGGGACCCATGATCAATCACCGCAATGCGGATGAGGGAATCGGTTTCAACAACAGGAACCTCACTGTCACTGTAACACAACCTAACTAATGCGTAAAGATTTTACCTCTAATTCCTTCTTGAGAATGATAACAGAAATAGTGAATGTAATGCAGCGGCGGGCCCGCTCCCGCTGCATAATCGTTATTCGCGCTCCTGCCACATGATTTGTTGTGGCATACTAAGGGACAACAAGCATAAACAGAAATACTTAACAGTGGCGCACCTGGTAACACAAGCACGAATGAGAACAGAAAGATGAGCACTTATGGTGGCGTAGAGCGGAATGGTCTGCCACGTGATGTGTTGTCACATAGTAACATAGTGCCTGCAAACAGAAATGTCAATGGGCATGGTGATGTAAAGTGAAACAGTAAGATAAACAGTACTGTGAAGAAATGGCAAAAATAACGAAGCATAAGCGCAAATGAAAACGCAAAGGATAACGCACATGGTGGCGCAGGCGTCAATGGTAAGTGAAGCGAGTGCGGATCCACAGCGGAAGGGCAACAGTAACAGTAATGTAGCGCTGGGCTGTTTTTCCCCAAAACCTGCATTGAGAAAGACAGTGAGTACAAATAATGTATGCAAAATAATGAGTATCGAGCAGAAAATGAGATATTGGAATACTAAATACATTATATCTCAGGAACCGTCTGACGGTAAAACAAATTTAAAAGTCATATTATTTACAACTGTCCTGGCTAATTTGAATCTTAGCCCCATTAGAGGGGCTAAATTTTCTCGACGAAAAGTCCATTATCCGCCCGTTTCCGAGATACGGGCCTGAAAAGCCTAGCCGACGCGTAATGTTATAATATGGGAAAAAGAAAAGTTCAGAGCGCCATAACTCGCCTCCCTGTAATGTTTTTCACCAAACTACTGAAAGGCACATCTGTGGGCTCTTGGCTGTCTTCCTCCAAATTTCAGGAAAAAGACCAAACCATTATTTTGCAGCAGGGCTCCAAATGATTTCTGTTAAGTGTCGGACGTAATGTTATCCTATGAAAAAACGTCAATTTTGGAGTGCCGTAACTTTGCCGCCATGTGATATTTTTTCACCAAACTACTGAAAGGCACATCTGTGTACTGTTGGCTGTCTTCCTCAAATTTCAGGAAAAAGACCAAACGTTATTTTGCAGCAGGGTGCCAAAGGATTCCTGTAATGCTTGAGCGCCGTAATGTTATCCTATGGAAAACTGTCAACTTTGGAGTGCCATAACTTTGCAGCCGTGTAATATTTTTCAATACAACACTGAAAGGCACATCTGTGAGATGTCGGCTGTTCCTCCAAATTTCAGCCCAAAACTCCCAACGTTATTTTGCAGTGCAGTGCCAAAGAATTGCTGTCATTTTCCCACAGACTAGAAAATTACTGTCGCAATTTGCGAAAGCTTTCGCAAAAATTTGCGACACTTTCATGAGCATGAAAGTAATTTGCGAAAGTACTTTTTCCAGAAATTTGAAAAACATATTTCTGGGGTGTTTTACCACAAAATAAAGACATGGCAAGCATCCTCAGGGCCCGACTAGGTGAATACAAAAAAAATTAGGTTGCTAGAGGGTCCCAAATTTAAAGGCACATTGCAAATTTCTGGAAAAAGTACTGTAAAATTACTTTCGTGCACTCATGCGTGTCATGAAATTTTTACAGCTTATAAATTAAACAGTAATTTTCTAGTCTGTGGAAAATGACAGCAATTCTTTGGCACTGCACTGCAAAATAACCGTTGGGAGTTTTGGGCTGAAATTTGGAGGATCAGCCGACATCTCACAGATGTGCCTTTCAGTGTTGTATTGAAAAATATTAAACGGCGGCAAAGTTATGGCACTCCAAAGTTGACAGTTTTTCCATAGGATAACATTACGTAGCCAAGCATTGCAGGAATCCTTTGGCACCCTGCTGCAAATAACGGTTTGGTCTTTTTCCTGAAATTTGGAGGAAGACAGCCAACAGTACAGATGTGCCTTTCAGTAGCTTGGTGAAAAAGTATCACATGGCGGCAAAGTTACGCACTCAAAATTAGGCGTTTTCCCATAGGATAACATTACGGCGCCCGACACTTAACAGAAATCATTTGGAGCCCTGCTGCAAAATAACGGTTTAGTCTTTTCCTGAAATTTGGAGGAAGACAGCCAACAGCCCACAGATGTGCCTTTCAGTAGTTTGGTGAAAAACATTACAGGGAGGCAAAGTTATGGCGCTCGAACTTTCCTTTTTTCCCATCGATAACATTACGGCGCAAGCCACAGCATTTCAGGGCCCGTATCTCGAAACAGTGCGAGATACGGACTTTTCGTGGAAAATTTCTTAGCCCCTAATGGGACTAAGATTCAAATTAGCCAGGACAGTTGTAAATAATATGACTTTTTAAATTTTTTCTACATCAGACGGTTCCTGAGATATAATGTATTTAGTATCCAAGATCTCATTTTCTGCCGATACTCATTATTTTGCATACATTATTTGTACTCATTGTCTTTCTCAATGCAGGTTTTGGAAAACCAGCCTGTGCAATTGCTATTACTGTTACTGTTGCCCTTTCGCTTGGATCCGCATCCGCTTACTTACCATTGACGCCCGCGCCACCATGTGCTGCTATCCTTTATGCTTTCATTTGCGCTATGCTTTCTGTTATTTTTTGCCATTTCTGTCTACAGTACTGTTTATCTTACTGTTCACTTACATCACCATGCCCATTGACATTTCTGTTTGCAGGCACCATGTTACTATGTGACAACACATCACGTGGCAGACCATTCCTGTCTACGCCACCATGTGCGTTACCCTTTCTGTTCTCATTCATGCTTGCGTTACCATGTGCGCCACTGTTAGCATTTCTGTTTGCGTTGCTGTCCCTGTTACTATTCCACAACACATCATGTGGCAGGAGCGCGGGGCCCTCCGCCGCTGCATTACATTCACTATTTCTTGTTATCATTCTCAAAAAGAAGGGAAATTAGAGGCAAAAAGCTCCGTTTAATGCATTAGTTAGGGTTGTTCCACAGCGACAAAAGTGAGGAAATTTGCTGTTAGGGGTTGAAAACCCCTTTGACCCTCTACCACTCTAACCGGCATGCATTGGGACTGTGGGTCCTAACTTCCTCACCCCATTCTCCTATACTTCTGCTGATTTACACATGTCATGGGGTGATAGTTAGGCTGACGATCCCAATGCACCCCCAATGCCGTTGCAGGGTGGGTCCGCAAAAGAAGGCAGCAGTCCCTGGAAGCTCATACCTTGAAGAAGAAAATGGCCTCCATGAGAAGGAACTAAAGAAACTTAGGCAGGCGTCCACTTCCCCTGAAGGTCACAAGAAAAAGACGTGACAAGGAGAAACACCAGGAGCAGGAACTGGCTTCCACAGCAGCTGCGACTCTGGCCGGAGTCGGGGCACTTAAGGTAATGTCCCTTCCTGGGGATTGCTCCATGACGGCCATCTTGGTGGTTGCCAAGAAGGCATTGCCCCTCCCGTCTGGCTCGCGCTCGGGCCCTTCGGGAACCTCCGGGGCAAAGGAGGCCCTCGCTCCCATGAAGGACGCTTCTACCACGTGGCCTTCAGGTCAGAGTGGGTCCAGTAAGTTGGACTTCGGTCCTACCGACGCTCGCCTGGACAAGGCTGCTAAACCGCTTTCCCCTTCGGGGGAGCGCCCAGCCAAGACTACGCCAGCAAGGCTGCATCTCCTGCGCGGCCTTCCTCAGGCAGGAGTCAGATAAGTCAGATGTCGGCTCCTCCGACGCCCGCCTGGATTCGCTGATAAGTCGGACGCTGGTTCCACCGACACCGCTCGACCAAGAAGCCTGCGCCAGACCCCTACGGAACCGTCCACCCCAGGCTCTCCGCAAGCGTACTAATTGCCTCTGAGGTCCCCGCGCTCCTCAGCTGACCCCCAGGGATTATAATCCTCCTTCCCGCGTCCACGGGGATACTGAAATGCTGCCGCAGGGAACCTCCTTCTGGACCTGATACCCTGACGCTGGACCCGACGCTGGCATACCCGACACCATGCATCTGGCGCCCCTTACCGTCAGGTCCTTCTCGACCCTGTCGAATGCATACCCACGCCGGGTCCGATGCCTGCGGGCCAGCATACCACCACCTGGCCGCCAGCTGGGCCTCTGCCAGGCCCTCTGCTCTGTCAGAGCCCCTGGCACCTGGGTATCCGACACCACAATATCCGGTGCCACGATACCCGACTCCAGTAGTATCCGGCGCCTCAGTACCCGACACCGGGCTACCCACAGTCAGGTTACGGATACTTCTTCACTGGATATGCTCAATATCCATATCCCTCCTCCTCCACCTCCGCCGCCACTCCTCAGCCGCGGCCGGATCTGAAGAGACCCTGGTCTCCTGTTGGGCTGAGCCAAGACTCAGCTCACTTGTGAGGCTGAGATTGTCTACCAATGCTAGACCCTGTACAGGATCCCCTACGCCAGATCCGGGAGACTCCTTCCAGACACCAGAGGACAGCCCTCGGCGCCAGAGGGGGAGGATGCGCCCAGGAACCCCTAAAGGGCCGTTCTTCCCCCAGGGAGGAGTCTTCCTCCTCTTCATCAGATCGCTGACCTGGACTCAGAGACAGGACACTCTGACCCAAGATGCAGGCAACGACTCCAGATCGCCCCAGGCCAAGGACTCCTCCGAGGATCCCTCCTTTCTGGAGTTATTGAGGAAAATCCAGGAAGTTCATCAGTGGCAATCACTGGAGCCAGACCCACTGTGTGAAACCCGCTGCTCATCTGGATCTGCCAGATACTGCTCCTACGCTGATTCCACCCTGGATAGAGCCTCATTTGGAAACAACTTTCTGCATTAGCCCCCTTCCGAGAAAAGCGGATAGGTATATCAGGCTCCTGAGGGTGTAGATTTCCTTAACCCCTACCCAGGAAGACTCAGTCATCATCAGCGCCTCCACTCTGCCAATCCCAAACACCTCAGCTCGTCTCCGCCTGATAAGGAATCCTGGCTTCTGGACCAATCCGGGAAGAAGATCTATTCCTCTTCTACCCTGGGTATTAGGGCCCAGAACTATGTGGCACATATGGGGGATTTCCAGAAGACCATCCTTAGTCAGGTGGAATCCAAATTGGACTCCCTTCCTAAGTATCAGACTAAACAGGAAGTGGCAGATCTTGTCTGTTCTGCTCGTTTGGCCAGTCGGCACATGCTTCGTGCCACTTACGATGCAGTGGACACAGCTGGAAGGAGCTCGGCTTTCGCCATAGGCCTACGGCATCATGCCTGGCTCCATGTGTTAGGTTTGGTCCCTGAAATGCAATGCACTATCCAGGAGCTCCCTTCAGGGGTTCAGTGCTATTCGGCGGTGATGTCAAGGACATCATCACCGAACTGCAAGAGAACGGCACTGCACTCAAGTCTGTCAGCTTTATGTACAGACCCCCTCAAGGGCAGTGGCTTCCATTTCGTGAGACAAAATTGATAAAGGAAAACCACTGGGCAAGCGGGCCAACAAGCGTGAAACCTCTCCAGCAACCAAGACCCCCCAGTAAAAAAGCACGGAGCCTCGGCTGCTGCTGCCCCATACCTCCTGACTGTCTACCTCTCCCACAGCCTCTGGAGGATCCAGAGGAACCAGTAGGGGAGATTCTCTTTCCATCTGCCGGGTTGGGAGAGGATAACGTCAGATGCTTGGGTGCTCCATTTGATATCAGCAGGATACTCAATAGAGTTTCTACAGAAACTACCCCAAAGACCACCACCCCCAGTCGTCTTACTCCCCGCAACATCTTCCTCTGGTCCTAGAGGAAATCATCTCCCTTCTCTCGAAGGCGGCGATAGAAGCAGTTCCCAACCATCTTTGGGGAAGAGGTTACTATTCCCATTTCTTCCTAGTTCCAAAGAAGACTGGTGATCTGAGGCCTATCCTAGACCTCAGCTCCCTGAACATGTTCGTGGAGTACAAACGCTTCAGAATGCTCTCTTTGTAAAGCCTTCTACCACTTCTTCGGCAGGGACAGTGGCTATGCGCTCTGGACATGCAGGATGCCTACCTGCATATCCCCATAGGCCCTTCCCCCCACAGATTCCTTCGTTTTTACCTTCAGGGAGACCACTACCAATTCAAGGCCCTCCCATTTGGTCTTTCCTTGGCTCCCTGAGTTTTTACCAAATGCTTGTCTGTGGTAGCGGCTACCTGCACACCCAGGGAGTTCAGGTATTCCCATACCTGGACGATTGGCTCCTGGCGACCCCATCCAGGGAGGAACTCCATGCACTCCCTTTTCCTTGCCCTGCAGGTTTTCACCAGCCTGGTATCACCATCAACCATACCAAGTCCCATTTGGTCCCTTGCCAATGCCTCCATTTTATAGGGGCGATTCTGGACACGACCATCGGCAAAGCCTTTTTGCTTCCGGACAGGGTGGACACCCTTCAGACTTAGGTCCATCTCCTGTCCAGTTGCAGGAGGGTCGGAGCTAGGTCAGTCCTTCACCTACTCGGACTAATGGCTGCTGCCATTCCGACAGTCCCACTCGCTCTGCTCCATATGAGGATCTCTCAATGGACGCTTCGGTTGCAATGGGACCAGACCATGGACAATCTAGACCAAGAGGTACTAGTTTCCAATCCCATGATCAGGGACTTTCATTGGTGGATGGTGCAGGAGAACCTATGCCTGGGAGTTCACTTCAACATCGAACCCCCCTCCCAGACGTTGACAACAGATGCATCAGGAGAAGGCTGGGGTGCCCATCTAGGGTCTCACAGGACCCAGGGCAGCTGGTCCAAGTTCAGACAAAATCTGCACATAAATGTGCTCGAACTGAGAGCAGTCCTTTATGCCCTTTAGGCTCTACACTCCTCATCTTCCCGGTCATCTCCTCAGCCTGATCGGACAACATGTGCGTAGTGGTATCTAAACAAGCAGGAGGGACACGTGCCTATCCTCTATACCGGAAGCGATGAGAGTCTGGCATTGGGCAACCCAGCATCACCTTCACTTGACTGTGGTTACGTTCCAGGAGTGGAAAATACACTGGCGGACAAACTCAGTCGGTCCTCAGCCAGGTCCCATGAATGGGAGTTGGATTAAGAAGTCACAAAGCGACATCTTTCACCAATGAGGAACACCTCAGATAGACCTCTTAGCTTCTCCCCAAAATGCAAAACTTTCACTTCTTCTGCTTGCTCTCTCCAGGGCGAGACATTTTTTGGCGGGATGCTCTGTCTCTCACTTGGAGGGACAGATTCGTTCATGCCTTCCCTCCCATTCCCTTAATTCCAAGGGTCCTGAACAAACTCAGATCAGAGGGAGCTCAAATGATTCTCATCTCTCCCTTCTGGCCCAGGCAAGTTTGGTTGTCTCTTCTGCAACAGTTTTCAGAGGAACCTCCACTTCCTCTTCCTCTGTCACAATTGTTGACCCAGGATCAAGGGACCCTTGTTCATCCAGGTGTTAAATCCCTTCATTTACATGCGTGGCTCCTGCAGACATAGCAAAAGCCCGCTTCAGAGTTTCTCTACTCGTAGCGGACATCTTGGTAGAGGCCAGAAAGCCTTCCACCAGATCCACCTACACCATGAAGTGGAAACGATTTTCTATTTGGGCTACCTCAAAAGACTTTGAACCTTTCTCATGCCCAGTCAATAAAGTCCTGGACTACATACGTCACCTCTTAGATCTGTTTCCGTGTGTTCCTGATGCCTGGCAGGTCAGTCTTATATGTAAATACCTACTGCAAGAGCCTCTCTCGAAGATCTACTGTTACGGTAAGTTGTTACGTAACTGTACTCCTCTCAAACTAGCCCTCCTCCGGCATGTCCTCCTACTCCAACTCGTATCAGGCAACGTGCACCCAAATCCGGAACCCCCTCTGCCATCTGCAGTAGGGTGGATGGACTGCTAATAGCCACTATGAACATCTGCAGCCTGCAAAAAAAAAAAATATGACGCTCTACAAGGCTGGATGGCCCATACCCTTCCTGATATCCTTGCGGTGACCAGAAACGTAGCTCGGCCCTGAGTCGCTTGACTCCGCCGTTTACCTACTTGGGTACTCCATCCTCAGAATCAACAGGCTGGAAAAAAGGAGTGGGGGCTGTGCCCTCTACTATCGGGACCCATTACAAGCCACCAAAGTCTGTATCATCCCCCCACCCCCACCCCACTCCGGGGCACAAGCTCTCACGGTTAAGCTCCACACCAGCCGGTCAGGCAAATTCCTACACATTGTGACCATGTACATCCCCTTCCCCAATCAAAAAACAGCCTTTACTTCGGTCCTCAACAGCCTCTCCCAGTTGCCAAACAATAGTGAACGCCATTGCACTGGGAGATTTCAATATACAATTGGCTTACACCCTCCTCAGCCCCATTAAGGACTCCATTGTCACCATGGACCTCACCCAAGTTGTTCTATCCCCACTAAACTAACCTTTAATTTTTTAAGGGACATCCATGCTCCTAGACCGCATCCTTACTAATCGCCCCACTAGAATATCTGGAGTCACTGACTCCCAGATGCCAAGTGACCATTCACGGTTGTTGCCGATTGTCGACTAGGACCCCAAACCCCACCCAAGTTCACTTTTCAACGCCGCCTTACAAAGGGATCCTTTCGATTCAGACATCATCTACTGCACTGTGACTGGTCCCGATGAACTCGGCTCCCTCAATTGACATTGGCCTAGAACACTGTATAACCACCTTCAAATCAGCCTGTGATCTCTACGCTCCTATCACCAAACAGGTATTTAAAGGCCGTGATACACCTTGGATCTCTCAAACCCTGCTTGATCTCATGCACCATCGAGATAATTTGTGGCACAAAGCTAGCGAATCTCGCTAACCTCATGACTGGCAACTCTGTAGAGAAGCTAGGAATAAATTCACCTGGGAAATCTGTAAAGCAAAAGACGCCCATTACCAGGAAGCCCTCTCCTCCTCCTCCTCCTGGGGCTCCAGACGCAAGTTCTGGGACAATATTAAAGAGCTCAATGGCAAAACTATCTCTTCCCTTCCTGCCGAGCTCCTTGTAAATGGTTCCCTCACCCAGGATCCCCAGCTTATTGCTGATACTCTTTAACTCTGCATTCTCTGACCTCAGCAGTGTCCTTCCCCCTAACTTCTTTGACCCCCTCCCCACTACCTACTAACACTCCACCTTTCAGACTTAGGACAATCTCCCTGAGGCCAGACACTACCTGTCCAAATCCTGGGAAAAACACTCACAGTGGTGACACTCTTGATCTAAAACGCCTCCGCCTCTCTCTTGACTCTGTCCTCACCCTCTCACCAGTCTTCTCAATAGGTCCCTCTGCCTTGGACAGTTCCCAGCCCGTTGGAAATTGGCTGTTATTGCACCGATCTTTAAAAGTGGGGATGCACCTCCCTGAGTAACTACTGCCCATCTCTAAGGCACTTGAAAAAATAGTATCCGATCAGCTCACGGATTACCTGACAAACCATAATCTGCTCTGCCCTGAACAACACGGCTTCAGGAAGAGGCATAACACCACGGCTCTCCTTGAATATACTACTTTTATCAACAGGACCCTTGATAATGGACACTTAGTTGGTGCAGCCTATATTGACCTAATTAAAGCATTCAACACCATCAGTCAAGCTCGTCTCATCCAGTCCATGACTGCCATTGGACTATACACTGAGACAACCTCCTGATTTAAAAACTATCTCAGGGACAGATTCCAAAAAGACAAAATGAATTCCACCATTTCCTCCTGTAAGTCGGTTCGCTTTGGGGGTACCCAATGGGATCTATCCTGGGCCCCCTCCTCTTTAGTCTGTTCTTAAACTTTCTCCAGGGCCTGCTCTGGAAGGATTCTACTTTATGCAGATGACACTGTACTCTTTACCAGTCACCCTGACCCCATCTCCCTTCAATCCTCACTTCAGCAGTCCTTCTCTGAGGCAGAAGCTTGGTTCTCTGAGCAGCAGACTTGTACTGAACTATAAAAGACTAAGGCATTGATCTTTACCCACCGTCAAAGCAAATTCAGGGACTTTCCACTTAAGATTCTTAACTATCTGCACACCCTTCTGGAACTAGTCACCTCGTTCAAATACCTAGGTATCATCCATGACTCCCACCTTACATACCACGACTATATTGGCTTGCTAAGGTCGTCAATCAACTCTCGATTAGGGCTCCTGTATAGACACAGGAGATGTATGCTACCAGAGGCACTTCATTTAGCAGTGACCTCCTCGGTCCTTTCCCTAATTGATAATGGGATAATATTCTATGGTGCTGCCGACAACTCTGCCCTCAGCCATCTTAAGATTTCCCTTAATAAAGCCTGCCGCTTTGTCACAGGTTGTGACAGGTGGACACACCTGCGAACTCTACAGGCTCACCAATTGGCTAAACTTTGATGGCAGGCTTAGATATCACACTTGTCTCATTGCCAGAAAGCTCTCCCTCAGCCTCTCCCCTCCCAGCCTCCGATACCTGCTACAACGGCCCTTCACTCTAGGACTACCAGAAACACCACATTGGCCTCCTTTCAAGTCCACTGCTGCAGGACCTTCCTGGGCCAACAGTCCCTTTACTATAGAGCCCCCAGTGGATGAATGAACTACCCCAGCTGTTACCTTCAAGGTGGAATCAGCCCCTTTAAATCCTTCCTAGCTCTGAACTCCTCACCCATGGTGCTTGTGACTGCACTAATCTAACCCCCTCCTGTCACCTACATGACACCCAACTCGTTTACATTGGCCTTTGGTACTGGCCTCTTTACCTTACAATTGTATTGTATTATGTACTGTAGTGTTAGCCTAACTTGACTTGGGGTTTGTCATTACACTCTTGAACCTTGTCAGCAAGTGTATGTACTAGTTGCTATTCTGTGTTTTGTTCTAAGTATGTTGTATGTGACATGGAGCCTTTGCAAAGGAGTCCCTGACTCAAAGGTTTGTAATTCGATCTCTATATAAATAAATAAAAAATAAAATAGAATTGCTCTGCCTAACTTGAATTTTCAACTAATTTACTGTTTATATCTGCTGCAAGAATTGTTTGATAACCAATGTACCCATTCTGTATTTTACTGCTGCCTAAATGTGTAATTTAGAAGCAGGGAACTTAGAGTGCTAAGTTGATTTTCTCTTCTCTCTCCTGACTAGAGCATTCCCTTTGTATTTTAATCTCTCCCCCCAGCTAACACTCTATCTCAAACTCCCACCCCTTAGAATTAATTACTCTTTTTCTCGCATCCCCACCCCCCCCAGCCACCTGGCATCCTAGCCCTCCCTTTTGGATCCCTGTTAACTGTTTGCATTTTAAATTTTACTTGGCGCCTAAACACCTAAGCTGCCTGTAGCTGCTCCTCGGATTACCCCTACAACCACTTAACTCGTAATCTCTCTCTTGTCTGAACCTAAACCCTCCCCTTCGGTTAGCACAAAGTCCCTCTGCGCTCCAGACCCCTTTTGCTTGCTCTACCTAAAATTCCACCCCCCAATTTCAACCTCACTGCTCCCCTGTTCTTATTCCTGGCCCTAACCTGCCTTTTTTTCTCTTCCCAGTACTGCGTCCTGAACAGGCGCCCCAGCACAGTGGGACGGCAAGCCTCCTGCGGCCGCTGCCCGCACCTTTCAGGCCAGCTCCTCACACTGACGGTATACCACTCGCTAAACTTGCTTCCAATTGGGCACTAGCAGTTTTTGGGCTCTGCGATTGGCTGGCTTGTGCAGGGTTACTACTGCCATTGGTTACCTGCCGCCTAAGCCAAATTCGAGCCAAAGCTAGCTTCTTCCCTTCCTTCTCTCTAAAATTGCTCTGCTTAACTTGATTTTTCTCCACCCACCTCCTCCCTCCTCACCCTCGGCACTCTTTAAATGCACCTCCTTCCCCAAGGACCGCCTCACCCATTGCAACCACAAAGGCCAACCCCTTAAAGGGACATCCTCCCAGTACAGGCATTAGACTGTTACTGACAATCTCTCCCTTTCTAGACTTCCTCCTCAATCTACAGAGACAGATACCGGGGAGCTACTATGATGGGCACTCCACTCTACAGCAGTGTACTGGTCCTCCTGGTTTTGACCTCCCTGGTGGAGGTCTTTGAGGACGCGAATGGGGACTCCCACCGGTGCTCTGCCATCTCTCAGTGGCGTTCACCCTCTCAGACCTGGCACTATGGACTTCAAGGTAGCTAATGCAGCAGGCCCAGGTTTCAGCTGCACGAGCAGGTACCAGCCTGCACACATCTCACCAATCTTGTTATGGCCCCTATGGGTGCCTATTCCATACTAAAGGCCACACTAAACCCAGCCATGTTAGCTGTAGGCAAGCCCTGTGCTCATAGGTCATGGTAGAAGCACTATATCTTAAGGATATTCCTCATCCTTCTGCTTGAACGGAACATTCATCCCAAACTTGGCCCTGTCACCTTCCCTAACCCACCACACCATGGGCTAATAAAAATCACCTCTGTTAATATTGGCAGCCTCCTACCCAAACTACCCCAACTCCAGGCCTGGGTAACATTACACAGGCCAGACATTATTTCAATAATGGAATCATGGCTCTCACCCAGAGTTCTGGATACCACCATCTCCTTAGAGGATACACCATTTTCCGCCTGGATAGAGTGGCCAAGCGGGGGAGGTGCCTCATCTACCTGAGTAGAAATATCAAAGGACAAGCCATGCCCTATTATGCCAACACAAAGAGCTCAAATATTATCACTAAAACTCTCAATCGGGCAGCAACACAAAAGCGCTATTGACAACAGTGTACATTCCCCTAGAAGCAAAGAATAGGGCATGTTCTAGGAGCGTGGATATGTTGTTCATCCACACTTCTTGGCATGTCCCCTTCCACTTTAAATCTTGCCGGAAGTCTTCAAGTTGGCTCCTCCCACCCACCCGGGTGGTATATACCTCGGCTCCGCCCCATGACGCCAGATCTTCCTTTCCGCTGGAAGATGCAGGTTCGCTCATGCTCTCAGTATATCGTAGGCCCTGGATTTCAAATTGTCGGTTTTACCGAAAATTAAACTCATTAGAGTTAGCGATCGTGCTTTCGCTGTCTCGACTATGGAGGAAAAATCATCCCCCGGATTTCGCCGGTGCCCCTGTGGCCAAAAGATGTTGCACACCGATCCTCACCTCACATGCGTTTACTGCCTAGGTGTCGGCCATGACACCTTGTCATGCAGTTTTTGCCTGGCTTTCCTTGCCAACATCCTGGATGACCGCAAGGCACGCCTGAAGCTGGAGAGACCGGAGAAAAGAAACCTGCCAGTGAAATCGAAGGAGGCTAGGTGGGTGGTTTCCGCAGTTGCGGGCTCCGTCGAACAGCTGGAACAGATGAAGGCCTTCGAGGAGGAAGCAGCTCGTGCTTCGGCCAGTCGAAGCTTCTTCATTCCGCTTAACCTGGGCTCCACCTTTATGGGTTCCTTCAGGAAGATGTGCCAGTCTCTTCCCACTCGGGGTGAGGCGCCCTCAGGCTCGCACTCCTCCCGCTCTCGCAAGAGGGAGAAGGACCTTGTGTCTTCCTCCCGACGGAGATGCTCTTTGGACCGGGACAGGTCCAAGTCCCAAAAACACGCGGTCGCAACCTCAGCCGCTGGCTTTTCGGACCTTCCGTCTGGCCAAGGGACCGAAGAAGTGGGCGCAAGGTCAAAATTATCCTCGACCCCTTGTTGCGGCAGTGCCCGGCGACTGTGGAAAGGACTCCGGTCCTGGTCTTTCCGGATGAGGAGAACCAGCCTGCTGGTGTCCCCATCAAGGAACCAGTCCCGGACCCCCGGGTCTTACCAATTCTGGTGTTCCCCGATCGACCGAGTCGGCCTCCCTGATCTAGGTCTCGGTCCAGGACCCCTTCCAATGATCGACCGAGGAAGAGCCATAAGCGCTCAAAGAGGGCAGCGCCACAGGTCTTCATCCTCCTCGGACGAGGAGAGGCTCCGGCAGAAACTCCGGAACTATGAAGACCTCATGTAGCAGCAGCTGATCTTGACTGGGGAAAGCCGGCTCCGCCGCCTAGGCCGAAGCCAACCCCTCCAGAACCGAAGCCCTCGGCTCCTCCACCTGTGGGGCCGGCCCGTCTCCTGGTTAGGCCGATCCCGGGCTCTCCACCGATTTGGGTGGAACCACCGCCTTAACAGCCTGAGGGAGGGGCGCCTTCGAAAGAGGACCGACGACACCAGGCTTCCCCGACGTCTGTCGATAAGTCACCCGGACTGCCCTCTGCAGATCAGGAGTGACTTAGGCAGTAGACCGCTCTATCACGACTCTTCGGACTCTGACGTCACCGGCTTGCACTCACATCCCGGGGATGATGAGTCGTCTGTCGGTGCAGGGATGGAGGAAGGCCCTTCCTCCTTCCAGGGCATTCTCCGCCTCATCTCCGATTCCACCGGAATGCCCCTGGAGCCTATCCAAAAAAAGGCGAGTATCCTGTCACCGATATTCTTAAGAGAAGGGATACCCTGACGGAGGCCTTTCTAGTGGCTGAGGCCATTGTTGGTCTGGCCCTTGAACTTTGGCAGCGTCCTGCCTCCTGCCCAGCACCATCTGCCCACATGGCCCGCAGGTATGCGGTGCTCATGGGGTCCCTTGCGGGGTTCATAGAGCACCCTTTGGCCGAGAGCCTGGTGACCGCCTCTGTGTTCAGGCATACTGGTAGTTCGGCTGACACTGACCGACCCCCAGACAAGGAGTCCAAAAATATGGACCACTCTGCCCGCAAGGTCTATGCGGCCTCTTCTCTGGACCTTCGTCAGGCCAGCTCAGCTGTTGTTATGGCACACTTCTCTCATGCCCTTCTGGGGTCATTGGACGAGGTCCTCCCTCATCTCCCACTGGACATGCAGACCTTGGTCAAGCAGGTCCTTGACCAGGACTGTGCTGTTGCAAAACAGCAGCTCCAGATGGCCTTGGATATAGGAGATTCTTGTGCCCACTCGCTGGCAGCCGCAGTGGCCTCTCGCCACAGGGCTTGGCTGAGGCTTTCCTCCTTCCCGGTGGATACTCAGCATGCTGACGTGCCCTTCCTGGGTACCGACTTGTTCGGTCCAGGAGTGGCCGGTCACCTGCAGCGTATAGAGCAGTCCAGTGCCACTTGGATGCTACTTCTGCCAAGGGTACTTCGGGCAAGAACCAGCAGAAGAGAAAGAAGAAGCCATTTCGGCACTCTTCCCCTGCGGTCCGGCAGCCCTCATATCAAAGAGGACAGCAGCATCAACAGCAGCAGCAGGCTCAAGCCTGACACCCTCGGCACAAGCAGGGTCCTCGACAACCCCGTAAAGGAGGCCGAGGCGCAGGTCCCGGAGCCTCCTCCTCCTCCTCTATGCCTGCTCAGTGACGGGTTGGGGGTTGCCACCCCTACACCCGTCATGCCAGCGCTGGGTCCTCCCGTGGGGGGTCGGCTCCACCACTTCCTTTCCGCCTGGTCCGCTATCACCTCGGACAGGTGGGTTCTCGAAGTGGTCGGTCAGGGACTGCCTCTGGAATTTGAGCAGTACCCTCCCAGCCAAGCCCACGCCCCTAGGGAGAAACGGGTCTCCGCTTGCACCCAGTCGGCTCTTCAAGACGATGTGACTCAGCTCCTCCGCAAGGAGGCAGTAGCTCCAGTGCTGGATCCTCTGACAGACCCAGGTTTTGTTTCTAGGTACTTCCTGGTGCCCAAGCGGACGTGGGGTTGACGCCCCATCCTAGATCTCCACGACCTGAATCAATATCTCCGGTCCCGCACCTTTCGGATGGTCATACCATCCCTGGAGCGAAACGTGGTTCTGTTCACTGGATCTACAGGATGCGTTCTTTGACGTCCCAATCCGTCCGTTCCATCAGCGGTTCCTCCACTTCAGGGTCGAAGGGACCCTGTACGACTTCTGAGCCATGCCGTTCGGCCTGTCATCGGCCCCTCGGGCCTTCACCAAATGCATTGCAGTGGTGGCAGCCCACCTTCAGCATCGAGGAGTCAGAATCTACCCTTACCTCGACGACTGGCTCTTGGCAGGTTCCTCCCTTCAGGAAGTGGAGAGGTCCAGGGATCTGGCCTTCCAAACCTGCTCCCAACTCGGCCTCCTGATCAACGAGGCCAAGTCGGAACTCGTGCCCTCTCAGGTGATGGGCTTCATCGGGGCAGAACTTGACTCTTGTCAAGCCAGAGCTTGGCTCCCGGCAGACAGGGCGGAGGTTTTCTCCTCTTTTGCCCAATCATTTCTGATTAGGCACTTGCACCCTGCCCGGGACTTTCTGCGCCTTCTGGGTTACATGGCAGCATGCACCTCAGTGGTCCAAGGGGCCTGGTGGCACATGCACCCCCTCCAATGGGAGCTAGCCGCTCAGTGAACTCAGTGATTTGGTCACTTCGACCAGCTGATCACTGTAACCCAGAAGATGTGGGACGCTCTCCAATGGTGGACTGTCCCTGACCAGTTGCAGGAAGGGATCCCGTTTGTCCGCCACGAGCTGACCATCGTCCTTACGACCGATGCCTCTCTCATGGGCTGGGCAGCCCATATGGGGGACAACAGGGCCCCGGGTTCTGGACCACCGAGGATTCCCAATGCCACATCAACCTGTTGAAGCTCAGAGCAGTCAGACTGGCGCTGCCAGCTTTCGCTCCTCAGCTCCGGGGTCAAGTGGTTCAAGTCCAGACGGACAATACCACGACCACGTACTACCTCAACAAACAGGGCGGCACGCACTCCCGTCTGCTGTGCAAAGAGGCGCTCCGCATCTGGACCCTTGTAAGCCAGTTGGAGGTGGTTCTCCTAGCCATCCATGTTGCAGGAGCCTCGAACCAGCTAGTGGATGCTTTCAGCCGCATAGGCCAGACATCCTCTGAGTGGTCTCTCCATCCAGAGGTAGCTTACAGCTGGTTTTCCCATTGGGGAAAACCGATGGTGGACTTGTTTTCCTCCAGGGAAAATACCAAGCTGAGGCTGTTTCATGCCTCCCAAGCAGGGCTCGCTGCAGAGGGATGCCTTTTCGAGGTCAGGACCCCAGGCCTCCTTCTGTGCCTTCCCTCCATTTCCCTTGATCCACAAGGTGTTACTCAAGGTGAGGAGGGACAAGGCAGAGGTTATCCTGGTAGCCCCAGATTGGCCTCACCAGTTCTGGTACCCAGATCTCCTCAGCCTTAGCTGCAGGCTCCCGGAGAGGCTTTGTACGCACGGACCTGATATCTCTGAACCAGGGAAGGTATTCCATCCGGACCTTCAATCTCTGCTCCTCACAGCCTGGTACCTGAGCGGCTAGAGTTCGAGGCTCTAGGTCCTTCCGAAGATGTCTACACCGTGGTGGAGGCATCCAGAAAGGAATCGACCAGGAAATGTTATGCCTTCAAATGGAAATTATTTTCCATTTGGTGTCAGGGTAAGGGTCTGGACCCCTTATCCTGTTCTGTGGCTAACATTCTCAACTACCTTTGGTCTCTCTCCAAAGGGGGTCTACGGTCATCGACCCTTAGGGTGCACCTGGCAGCCATTTCTGCTTACCGGGTGCGGGCCGGTCAGCTGACATTGACGCAGGAGACAGTGGTCAGGCGTTTTTCAAAGGCCTAGATCACATATCCCAGTGCGTGAACTTCCACCTCCATGGGATCTGTTGCTGGTTTTGGCAAAGCTCATGGGCAAGACATTCGAACCCATGCACAAATGTGGGCTTTCACACTTGTCATGGAAGACGGCCTTCCTGGTGGCTATCGCGTCTGTCAGAAGGACAGGGGAACTCCAGGCACTTTCGGTGGACTCCACTTATCTGGTCTTTCACAGGGACAAAGTTGTCCTGCGCCCCCACCCAAAATTCCTTCCGAAGGTGGTGTCAGAGTTTCACCTTAACCAGGTGTTGACTCTTCCGGTTTACTGCCCTAATTACACCTCGGACGTCGAGTACAGGCCACATACCTTGGACCTGAAACGTGCTCTCTCCTACTACAAGGACAGGACGGCGGAAATTCATGGAGAGGTTCGCCAGCTGTTTGTCACCTACGCTGAAGCCGCTTCTGGCAGACCTGCAGCAAAATGGACCATAGCAAGATGGATTACATCATGCATAGGTCTGTGCTATGAGTTGGCGGGCAAGGAGCCTCCCAGAGGGATAAGAGCTCATTCTACCCGCCTTACTGCTACATCGGTGGCTGCTTCCAGGGACATCTCTATCCAGGAAATCTGCCAGGCTGCTACCTGGAAGTCAACCAGACACCTTCATTACCCACTACCACATCGACCTTGAGTCACGTTGGGATGCTGGTTTTGGGGCCTCGGTTCTCCAATCTTTATTTCCTAAGTAAGGGGTGTGCGCCTTGCCTCCCTCCTCCCAGAGAACTGCTTGGAGTCTACTAAGAAGTGTGGATGAACAACATTTCCACGCTCCTAGAAGAACAGGTTACTCACCTGTAACAGTAGTTCTAGGAGTGGTATATTTTTTTCGTACACACACACACACACGACCTCCCCGGCTTCGGGCGCACTACCTTGCTTCCAGCAGGCTAAGATCTGGCGTCATGGGGTGGAGCCGAGGTATATACCACCTGGGTGGCTGGGAGGAGCCAGCTTGAAGACTTCTGGCAAGATTTAAAGTGGAAGGGGACATGCCAAGAAGTGTGGATGAACAACATATACCACTCCTAGAACTGCTGTTACAGGTGAGTAACCAGTTCATCTTTTCTATGACCACATCAGCAAGGCTAAACAGGATTGGAAACAGGTTATTTGGGGGGACTTTAACACAAACTGGTTAGCGTATGAAACAGTAGCTGTTAGAGATAAAATACACGATCTCTACCTTACACAGATGATCAACCAGAATGAACTATCGTACAGGGACCAGTACTGTTATAGACTGACTCCTAGTTACGTCCCCATAGCATATCAAAAACGTCTCGGTCTTTCCAGATACCCTGAGCAACCATTCTTTAATAGTCTGTTCCTGGACTAACAAGTGCCCAAAAGACCCCCCCCCCAACTCATCAGAAACCAATCCCTGAGAAAAGGGCAACTGCACCTCTTCAAAATGTACCTGATGGATGTGGACTGGACCATCTTAGATGATTGCTCTGATGCTGATAAGGCCCTTGACTACTTAATCACGCTCTTTAATAGAGCATGTGACCTATTTGCACCTGTAAAAATCTCCAAAATCAAGTGAATATTAACCCATGGCTCAGTGGCCACCTAATTGTGCAAATGAAATATAGGGACAACCTCTGGCACATAGCTAGAGCAACTGGTAAACAGGCTGATTTCACTGCTTACAAGTCTGCAAGGAATAATTGCACCAGGCTAAATAGGAACGTCAAGGCCGCGTATTACAGAGAGGAATTAAGTCAGAGCTGGGGGAAAGGGAGAGACTTCTGGGGCAACATTAAAACTCTTACTGGGAGGGAATAGAGAGCTCCACCTGATCTAGTTGTTACTTCCTCGGGCCCAGTGCAACAACCAAAAGATCTTGCAAATGCTTTTAATCAAGCTTTTACAGACTTAAGCTCAGTTCTACCCCCAGACTACCTAGACCCCAGTCTTAACAGGACGCCCCCAGTCCCTACCCCTCACACAACCTTAACCCCAGTCGACCCCTCTTCTGCTTCAAACAGGTCTCCCAGTCTGAAACCATCAAATATGTCAAAAGGGTCGTAGGTAAAACTAGAATGGGCAGTGACTCTTTCGACATGAAGCTGCTCGCCCTTGCATTGGAAAAACTATACTATCCTCTAACAAAGCTATTCAGCATTTCCCTCAGGATTGGCATATTCCCAGATAGAAGAAAAACCACCCTAGTCACACCAGTCTTTAAAAATGTAGACAGAACTATCCTGGGTGACTATCGCCCAGTCTCCATTTTACCACCCCTTTCTAAAGCCCTAGAAAGAATGGTGTCGGACCAGCTCACAGAATACCTGAACAATTATAAACTACTCTGCCCACAGCAGCACGGGTTCTGTAAAGCCCACAATACTATCACAGCACTCACAGACTTTACCTCCCATCTTTATGACACCCTTGACTCTGATATGATGGTGGGGTCTATTTTTATAGACCTGACCAAAGCATTTAGCACCATCAATCACCATATCCTGCTCGAAAACCTCTCAACCCTAGGCCTGTCCACTGACAGTTTCTTGGTTTTCAAGCTACCACTGTCATAGAAATCAGTGCGTTAGGATAAATGGAGTCTCATCTGAACCCCGGAACGTAACACTGGGGTTCCCCAGGGATCAATCTTTGGGCCTTTACTCTTCAGCCGGTTCATCAATTCACTCCCTAGCGCATGCCCTGCCAAGATGCTGCTCTATGCAGATGATGCAGTGATCTGTGTTCCTGACACTACTTGCCAGAAATAACTACTGCTCTTCAAGGCAACGTCTCCAAATTTGAAGCCTGGTTCTTGTATAACAGGCTCCTATTAAATTACAAAAAAACTAAATCCATGCACTTCTTGCTGCAGTGCTCCAAAAAGAATGCCGACCCCCTGATCAGTCATAATCATAAAGGGGACGTCTTAAAACAGGTCTTCACTTTCAAATATCTGGGCATCCACATTGATGACTCCCTCTCTTTCGCCACTCATATAGATCACGTTATAAAATCTGCTAACATTCAACTCAGGATCCTATACCGTCACAGAAAAGCAATGACCCCCAGCAGCCCTCAACCTTGTCACATGGAGCTCCATATTGACTATGGCCTAATCATATACAGTGCCGCCTCTGTGACCATGCTTCAATGCATAAAACTTATCCTCAAAGGTGCTGATCATCGCACTCATACTTGCAACCTCTATTCCTTGACTAGGTGCCCCCCCTCGGACCAAGTATCAAGCCTGCATACTTGGTGGTGGGGGGGGGGGGCCCTCCTAGGACAAACACCTGAGTCGACAGCTACGTTATTCCAATGCAGCCAAACATACAAAACTACCAGAAGTTCAGTGAAGAGTTTACTACATGTACCTTTTAAAAGAACCTCCTTTGCCCAGCGTTCCCTTTCTTATCGCAGCCCACAATGGTTGAGTGACCTGCCCTCTACCGTCTTACAACACAAAAAAATTGGCCCCTCTAAGAAAGACCTTCATCTCCACCTGGCCGGAACCAGCAACTACGACTGTAATGCATAGTGACTGACCTCTACTGGCCTCATCTCCTGCCCTCTTCCTCTAGTCATCCCCCCCTACCCTCCCAAACCCCTTAATCCACTATCTACCTCCCTCCCTCCGGCAGCCACCCCCCTCCCCCCCTACGATCTCTTGCTCCCCTTTCACTCCCTCTTAACACAGTCATTCCTGGCAGCTACCCTCCATCCCCACTTTCCCTTACACCCCTTTCTGACTCCGCCATGACAAAGCCATTTCTAGCTGCTATTTCCCTACCTCCTGCACTTAGTAACTGGTTTGTTTTTATCTGCTACTACATTTCTGGAGTTAAGTTACGTACCTTGCAAGTTTCTAAGTCTGCCTATGTATTCTGTTAACTCCTATGTCCCACAGTGTTGTTATAACTGCCTACCTTGTTAATGATTGGCACTGACATTTTTTGTAATGTATTGTTTTTGTGTCCATGACTTGGAGTCTTTGTAAAAGAGCCTCCTTGGCTCAAAGGTTGTAATTCTGAAACTGAAATAAATAAAATAAAAATAAAAAAAACATCAGCAAGCCAGAGGAAAAGGTAGTGGTGCCTTGCTGTGGCAGAACTGTTTTCTGCCAGTCCCATAACCCCGTTGGGGGGATGCCTTTTCTGTCTTCTTTTCCCTACTGAAATCTGTTGCGCAATAGTCTTTTCTTATACTATACTTTACCTTTTCCGCCCTGGCACAGTAGGGCCACCCTCGCAGTCTTTTCTATCTCGCACTAAAACTTTTTCCTACTACTTTTATTTCTAGTTTTATATATCCATCCTCACCAAAATCATGCACCAGGCTAAAGCTAACTGGCAGGAATGAAATAAGGTGCTGGCTGAATAAAATGCATAAGAATAAATAAAGTGCATAGAGTGCATTTTGTACCATATTATGAGTTTAAAGTGCTGCAGCGCTTAATTAAGTTAATGCTTATGCCATTTTTATGTATATGGTGTAGGAATGTTTAGAAATGTTTAAAATGGCAAGAAATACAAAATAATGTCCACTCTGATAGGTGGATTATGGATACAAACGAAGCGGCAATATGCTTATGTTGTTTGAATTATTTTGCTGCTGCTCCGTTGTTAAGTAGAATGTTATGCCAGAGAAATCCTGCATCGACGCAGGAACTGTTTGAACCAAGCAGCAAACTTTAACTTTTACTTTTGCTGCCGCTCGGTATCTGTGTAAATAATTACATCTGCCCCTGTATTATTAGGACTCCTGGCTGCTGGCTTTGTATAAAATATGTTGTAGAATTGTGCCAGCTAGCCGTGGAGAGAGTCCGTAGCATCTGCATCCAGTCTAGGCTGCTAGAGAGACAGGCTTCCCGAGTAGTCTGTGGGCTTTGAAAGCGCGCTTGAAAATAAAAGGACTATGCTGTTCCTGGACATAAAAGCTATAGCCCAGTATAAACAAATTACTAAAAAGCGGCTTACCAAAGCTATGCAGAGCCTCAAAGCAGGGCGGTTAGATAATGATTGGCTAGCAGTCTGCCACTCTGCTACAACATAGAAAACAAATGATTTAAGGGACAGGAATGTCCCTATGTATGTGGAAATGCTATACAGTTGAAGTAGCCCTCAGAATACGGAGACGGCTACAAGATAAACTAAACACAATAAAGAAATTAAACAAATTAAAGAATAAAGAGACACTGCAGGTCTCTAAAGGAGCCCCATTATGTATAGAGCCCTGAGATATAAATTAAAGGGCTAGTGTCCATATACTATAATAATACAGCACATTTATAAATACAATAAATGTTTGCATTGTTTGCATATATGGAAAATAAAGGACTTCCCATAAGTAAAACCTCAGGAAGGGTATTTCCTATAGAGGGACTTCCCATGAGTAAAACCTCATTATGACCTGGTGACCGTAAATCCAGAAAGCTGATTGGCCGAGAGTTCTTTGAAGCCGTGATGATATTGGGTTACATCATCACAGCTTCTAAAAACTTCCGGCCACCAGCCTCCTTGCTCTCAGTGCAACGTTCCCCATGTCCCACAGTCCGGTGCAAGTCAGACCTTCAGTCGGACATGAAACCCTGACAGCTGCCCCCCCCTTTACATTTTGGCTACAGTACCCAGTCGCCACAGGAAAAAAAACTCTCACTCTTCTTCATTTAAGAGTGCCAGGTACTGCAGTATTGAAACAGCGGCTCCTCATGCGCTGCCACTTGCATGTTCAAAACCAGCACATCAGGGGCAGCGTCAGTTTCTGTAATTAACCGTTTCTCCTCAATAAATCGCAGCAAGACCTGGCGTGAAATATAAACGTACATGTTCTCACTAGACTTACCAGATTACTCCTGCATTCTTCCAGCCCTGAAATCCAAAATCGACCGAGCGATTGAGGGGGTGGGGTGTAACCGCGGGAAACACAGAGACAGCAATGGCTGGTACCGAACACACAAAACAGCAAGTACACCATGCTAATGGGGAACAACAACTGGAAGCAACACCACCTACTGGACACATAAGCTGCAGACTTTTTTTTTTAACTACATATCCCTCCACATACATTGTTCATGTACCAGAACAGAATTAAAACAAATTATTTAAAACTTTTTAAAATTGTAATTTAAATCCAAGAAGTCCAGTTCATAATAGCAATAATGCATTCCAGGGTGTGGTATATCATGAGATATAGTCACTTCTCAGCTGGTTGAATGCACTCGGCCTGTGGCCTCGTGCCCAACCACCTGAGGTGTGACAGTATCTCATGATATACCACACGCTGTCATGCCTTATTGCTTTAATTGTGTAATAGAGGAGGAGCTTCCCTATTTAGGGGCCATTCTAGAACTAATTGGATATTATGGGAGGGCTATATAAGCCCTCTTCAAACACCAAGAGTCAGATTAGCTGCATAGCCAGTCTCACATACCTGAAGGAAGGTAAGCAGAAGGACCTGTGCCTGAACAGGAATTTTATCTCTAACAGCAGGAAAGCTGATGAATAGTTTTGAGATACTTGATGTAAGGTAAAATAGCCTTGAGCCATTGTTTATTTTCTTCTTCTGTTTGAACTGTTTTATTTCTGTTTATGTATTTTTGTATAAAATAAAATGCACTGCAGGTGTGTTGTACCCTGTGTTCAGTGTTATTTTTGTACCCACATACCTGTGACACTTGCCTGACCTTCTCCCTCCCTCCTGGTGCCCATTCAGAAGCACCAAAAGCCATTGTAACCGGAGGTTCTGCCCCCACCGGTTCAACCTGATGCCACTTCTCATTCTCCACAGCCGCGTTTACCTCCAGGGGTGGCTGTTAGGCTCATATCTCCCTTCACCTTCCAAAATGGAGGGAAATTGCCACAGAGAACTGGGTCCTACAGACAGTAGCAAGGGGGCATGCTCCGGAGCTTTTAGAAACTCTTCCAGTGCATCCTCTGCCTCCTTCCAGCTGTCCTCTGGGTCATTTATCGCTGCTGAAAGAGGAAATACAATCAATGATACAAAAATCTGACACAGAACCAGTTCCTGTTCATCAAATTAACAAGAGGCTGGCCAGCCCAGTGGTGCTAAGGGTTGAGGCGCTGGACACCACACCTCATGCTACGCCGGCGACCTGGGTTCAGGAATGACCTCAGGTCTCGAGAGGCAGGATCGAGCATTGGTTGTCCTCTCCTGGGAGGGGTTCCCGCCGCCACTGGATGGAGGTCTGGTGGCTGGTGCAGAAAGTAGCGGAGCGACTGGTATGGTGGGGCGTCCTGCAAGGCACGATGTGCGCATGCCTCCACACGCATGCGTTGAGGATGCGTGGGTCAGGACTGGGACAAAGTAAAAACTGAATAAAGTACCTAAGGAAAGAGGAAATTAACAAGAGGTTTTACTCCAGATACTTCCTTATTCCCAAATGGACAGGAGATCTGAAGCCTGTACTTGATCTGCGAGGCCTCAGTTTCTTCGTAGAGTACAAGAAGTTTTGACTCTTTTATGACAAGGGGGCTGGTTATGCTCCCTGGATATGAAAGATGCTTACCTTCATATCAGAATTAGGAAACCACACAGACAGTATCTCTGATTCATGCTGCAAGGAGAGCATTATTAGTTCAAAGTATTGCCCTTTGGCTTATGCTCTGTACTGTGGGTCTTTACCAAATGCTCAACAGTAGTGGCAGCAGCCCTTTGCAGGGAAGGCCTGTATGTTTTTCCATACCTGGATGACAGGCTTTTAAAGGCTAGTTCCAGGCACAGCCTTCTATACACCTCTCTTGAATCAGACAACTGTTCGATGAGTTGGGGATCACGATGAATGTTCATAAGTCAGTTTTTACTCTCTGCCAGTGCCTGCAATACATAGGTGTAGTCCTAGACACAGCACAGGGGAAGGCCTTTCTGCCATTCAACAGGGCAGATTGCCTCTTTGTTCAAGCACAACTTGCTTACAACAGTCACCAGGTCCCAGTCAGGTCTTTTTTATGCCATCTGACCCTCATGGCAGCGGCCATTGTAACTGAACCCCTAGTATGCTTACATGTGCGAATTCCACAGTGGACATTAAGGGTGCAATGGACACAACTGACGGACGATTTGGACCAACAGGTGCTTGTCCTGTGCCCATTGTGCAAAAACCTAAAATTGTGGCTAGACTGCAAAAATTTATTAAAAGGCGTTCCATTCCTGACTCCTAGTCCAACACAGATCCTTACAACAGATTTGTCAGGTTCAGGTGCACACCTGGAGCCCTATCAAACACAGGGCTCATGGAGCCAAGCAGAAGCCCGTCTACATATCAACATCCTGGAAATGCGTGCCATCCTGTACAGTCTACGAGCATGTCTTTTTTTGTTATTTACGTTTTTCCATGTTTTTTCTGGGGAGCTGGCAGGCGTCTCCACCCCGCCCCTTCCTCGGGGGGAGGGGGGTCGCATCTGGTCCTGACCGTCCACCTGGATCGCCATGGAGCCTGCCAGCTCCGTTTTCTCCTGCCCCTGCTGCATCTGCCCACACGCATGTGCAGGCACGCACGCTGCAGTCCCACAGCACCCACTTTTCTTGTGTCGCTTCCCACCTGTGCTACCTCAGGCCTCCACCTGGGGCAGCTGTATGGCGGGGCGGAGGATCCCTCCCCAGAGAGGAGAGCTGTGCGGCTGCTCAATTAACTCCTGCCCTCCCCTCCCGCTGGCGCCCAATGGCCCAGGCTGGTACCCAAACCCAGGTGCCGACATAGGATGAGGTGTGGCATCCAGCGCCTCAGCCCTCAGCGCCACGGGCCCATGATGTCTCGACTATTTCCGTCATCTCTGACTCAGAGACCTCTGCTGATCCAGATGGACAATATCAGTGTGGTGGTGTCCGTCTGGATCAGCAGTGGTCAGACTGGCATCAGTGTGGTCCACTACGTAAACAAGGGGGCACTAATTCTTTTCCCCGATGCAGGGAAGCAGTGAGAGTGTGGGACTGGGTGCTAGATCACAGCCTCAAACTATCACCCGTGCATCTCCTAGGTGTACAAAATGCCTCAGCAGACAAGCTAAGCAGGTCACCATTCCAAATCCACGAATGGGAACTCTTGACTTCCTTGGTTGACGACCTCTTTACAAAGTGGGGTCAACAGAGTTGGACATCTTTGTAACCCCACACAATGTAAAACTGCTGTGTTTCTGCTTGCTCGCCACAGGGCCTGGAGGTTTCTGGCAAGATGTGTTGTCCCTCTCTTGGAAGGGGAAGTTTCTGTATGCATTCCTTCCAGTCCCACTAATAAAGAGGGTGCTGCTCAAACTGAAGACAGATGGTGCCACCCTTATCCTCATTGCTCCTTTGTGGCCATCAGATCTGGTTTCTACTTTTGCAACAACTTGCAGTGAAACCTCCGGTACTGCTGCTGCTGTATCGAAACCGCTATCACAGAACAAGGGCTCCCTACTTCATCCGGACCTCAAGTTCCTACATCTTCATGCATGGGCTTCTGAAGACATGGCCATCACACATTTGGGGTTTCACCAGAAAGCCATCTTCTGTGCTGCAGCCACATGGAGCATTGTCCACACCTTCACTAAACATTACTGTCCAGTCATAGCATCTCACAGACATGCTGGTTTTAGCCTTGCTGTATTTTCAGTGTGTCCTTTCTTGGTCCAGACTCTGCCAACCTCCCACATTTCCCTTTGGTACTGCTTGGAACTCATTCCAAAGGTGTGGCCTAAGGAAGAGATTTCTTTGAAGAAGGTAGAATAGTTGTATACTGTACTTAGTGTAACAGTAGATCTTTGAGAGAATCTCTTCCCTTAGGCCATGCTTACCTCCATCCTTCCCCTAGGGTGCCATAACACACTTCTCATTTTGGTCTTTGACATGGTTGATTCATCCAGCACCTTCCCTGGCCTTGTATGTGTGGTGTTGGTATACTCTTCTGGTTCCCCAGACATGACGAGCCTAATCTACAGGAGGGAACTAAGCAGAGATGGGGTTACCCATAGTTATATAGACGCTGATGTGCGATGTCACCATGGGTGGCCCCAGCTAGCAAAAGTTTCCGTGTGGTCCTAGTGCCTGACAGCGGATGTTGTATTACAGAAAGTATGTAACTGTTCTTTCTAGGGGCATGGATATGGTTCACGCATCCATACTCTGGCAGTTCCACTGAGAGGCGATGACTGGCCAGATGTATGTACGCTAAGCTCATTAGATTACATGAGCAGGTACATCACCTGACTCCAACCCGTGATGTCAGGTATTTCCACTGGAAGAACATGTCACCTCCTTGTCGAGGCACAGGTCAGGAAGCATAGGAAGACCAGGAGTAGTTGTAAAACTTGCAAGTAAAGTTTACTATCAGTAACAATTAGAATAAACATTGTTTTATATAACTATGTGCAAAGGCAGTACAACCAGAGAAAACAAAGTCATTCATTTGAGGGTATCTCTAATTCCAAATTTCAGTCTCTTTCTCACTGTCTAGCAAAAGTATTACTGCTCTTTTTATAAGTCTTTGCCTGGGAACTCGTTAAGAGAATGTCCTGTTTTTCTCAAGGTGTTTTTGTCAGTTTCCTTGCAGGTGCAACAAACAGAACATGGTGACCCAGAACTGCCCTCTTGTTGACAGCTCTGCAAAGAGTTTGCAAACTGCATCTCAGGTGAACCCCTAAATTTCAAACAGCTTTTTGCAGTCATTTCAGCAATATAATTATATACATTTTCAAACAAAGGGAATCCCAGTTTCACATAAAGATTCACATATATTTTTAATCATAGATATGCAAGGGAGCGAAAAGACAAGCGGCAAGTGAAGGCAGAGAGAGATAGTGAGCGTGGTCGAGACCATTAAGCGATCCATTCCTAGGTCTCATGAGAACATTAGGTTGCGCAACCAGACAGAAAAGGAGAGGATAGAACAGATCCTTGCCTTGCATTTAACTCTTTCTGGTAACAGATGGGACATAGCCTTATTCAACCCTGTCACATTCCTTCACGCTTAGGATTTTTCTGCAACACTGGCGAACTATTATTTCAAAAAATGTTTAACTTCTTCATGCTCTTGTAGCAGTTTCCTTGACTTCACCTCTGCATTTGCAATGGATCACAAGGAGCCAGAATTTAAATTCTGGATGCGGTGCCGCCAAAAGATGTCAGCCACCAAGCTGCATGACATGTGCGTGTACTGCCTGGGTGCTCTGTACCACCAAGATGCCTTGCTGAATTCAAAATAGAGTAAATCTACTACTTGCCCCTTATCCACTGCCCTTGTTATCCAGTCAAAGTACACTATCAGGCTGGTCTGACAAGACCTTCCTGCCACAAACTCAAGCTGCTTACTGTCCTGGAGCTCATTTTTTTCAGGTGATCCACTAGGTCCTCTTTTACTAGTGTCTCCATCAGTTTACCTACAGTGGAGGTAAAACTGACCAGTCTGTAATTTCCAGGTTACTCCCTATCCTCCCTTGTGGAGTGGCACTTCATCCGCTGTCCTCCCATCTTTCCAAACCACTCCTGACTAGTAGGTGTTGCATAACCCTGCCAGGAGTTCAGTTAGTTCTGATGCCAGTTCCTGAGGCACCTTCAGATGCATCCCGTCTGGCTCTGGAGCCCTGTCTAGTTTCAGGGCTGAAAGCCCTTTTCTAACCCTTTTTCTTGCAGTTACCACCTGTTTCATTTCTGGGATCCCCCTTGCAGCAGCCTTTATGCTGCTTTCCAGCAGAGGCCCAATATCCTCCTCTGTGAATACTGAGCAGAAGTAGTCATGTTGAACAGCTGCCTTCTGCTCGTCCTCCTCTACTACTCTGTCCTCCTCCATCAGCCCAACAATTCCCCCTCTCATCTTCCTTTTTTATGGTGGCTTGCACTTGTGCGCCAGCCAACATATTGCTTTAGTAGCAGATTTGGAGGCGCAGTCGCTGTTGGGCGACTGCAGGGCACGCATCAGTAGGTGCGTCCTTCATTCCCCAATAAGCCAGCATGCAGGCGCCACACCAGGAATACATAATGTGGCGAGCACATTTAAGAAAAAGGCCGCTGCAATGAGAGCCAAGCTTGTCATGCAGAGGCACCAAATCACTCCCTTCCTACATGCCTTTCCTGGGGACGCTCTTCACATAAACATGGCAGCGCTGACTGCCATGCAGGAGAGCCAGCTTCAGGGGTGCCCAATCCCCTGTCAGCATGCTCCAACCCACTTCATTTACTGACGGGGCCCACTCCCTATCGACATAATGCACCCCCTCCCATTTAAAGTATTACGGTCCCGCAATGTTTTTTTTTGTTTTGTTTTTGTTTTACAACCTGCAAACTAGAAACGGTCCTCATCGAGTCCGGTGGTCCTCCCCCAACCTGCGCCCACCCTCTGCACACACTGCCTCCCCACACCCACCCCTATACTTACCTCGGGGGCACGGCGCGATGATCTTCAGTGGACTGGGAACACGTCTGCACTCTTCAAAGCCGACTGCGAACTGAAGACATGCCGGTAAGCTGTGTAGTGGCATAAATAGGGTTTTTTCAACTTTGGTGCATATCTCAGGCAGTTTTGGGAATTTTGGCACCAAATTTTCAAAATGGGGTTATTGGGACCCCTTCTCATGAATTCAGTCACTGTCATGGCATTATTCGGCCCTGAAAGGTGATTTTGCAGTCACTGCAGCGAATCACCTTTCGGAACTGATTAATGAAATGACAGTGCCACTGTTAATGAGGGGGGCTCTCAAAATGCCTATGTTGCAAATTTGGTGAAAAAGATCCAAAAAATGTCTGTTTTATGAGCGTGCATTGCGCAGTTTCCATGCATACTCGTAACTCGTGAATTTGTAATATTTTCACTCCAGATTTACAAAATTGATATTTTTCCACACCTCCTTATGAACAGTACAGCTGTCATTTTACATATCCTGGCGAAATGTGTTTCATGCGTCCGAAGCAGAATAAGCGGTCACTGTGCTGAAATCAGTTTCTGGGACAGTTTGAGAAATAATGGTGACACTGTTCACGAGCAGAATCCTGAAATGCCTATGTTGAAAATTTGGTGTGAAAGTCCTTAAAATGACTGCATTACAAGTGTGTGTTGCACAGTTTCCACGCACCCTTGTAACTTGGCAAATTTGCAATATTTTCATGCCATATTTTCAATACTGGCATTTTTTCATACCTCCTTATGAACAGTACAGCTGTCATTTTTCACAGCCTGCCCAAAATGTGTTTCCGCACCTGTGGCGCACAATGACGTGGTCACTGTGGGAAATCAACTTTTGGGACAGAGTAACAAAATCACAGTGCCACTGTTCATGAGGGGAGGTCCCAAAATGCCTATGTTGAAAATGTGGCTAAAAATATCCCCCAAATAGTTGGGTTATGGATGTGTATTGCACAGTTTCTATGTATGCCTCATGACTTCACCAATTTTTCATATTTTCACTCCAGATTTTCAACATTGCCATTTTTTACACCTCCTCATGAACAAGACAGTTGTCATTTTTCACATCCTGCCCAAAATGTGTTTTTTGTCCCTGTGCCCCGGACCTGATATCTCTGAACTAGGGGAAAGTCACTCCCGTTCTACTCTTGGCCCTAGACTGGTGGACCCATCGTGCCAACCTGTCTAAAAGTATGCCCTTTCACTCCCCTTCTCCCCAGCAGACATTAACCACAGATGCTTCCCTCGAGGGCTGGGGGCACACTTTGGGTCCCTACAGGACACAGGGCAAGTGTCCCCGATTCTCCATTCCCCCTCATATAAATCTACTGGAAATGAGAGCAATCCACCTCGCCTCCAGGCTTTCCGCCCCACCTTCCCCAGGGCATCTACTGATCCAGTCAGACAGCACCTCAGTGGTGTACTACCTGAACAAGCGAGGAGATACCAAGTCCTGCACCCTCTGCAGGGAGATGATGGCGGTTTGGCAGGAAGCCCATACTCAACAGCTATCGCTGATTGCCGTCCATCTACCAGGATGCCACACTACCCTGGCCGACATTCTCAGTCGCCAGTCCTCCACGCACTGAGTGGACACTTCATCAAGAAGTTCTTCAGATGATCTTTGATTGTGGGGAACCTGCACCTCGACCTTTTTGCCTCCCCCAGCAATCACCTACTCCCCATATACTATTTCATTATCCCAAACAGAAAGGGACTATCTATAGATGCCCCATCCCAACCGTGGACAGGACTCTTCTTATATGCTCCCCCGTCCCACTCTTGCAACAGACTGTACTGAAACTACAGCTCAAACCTGCCACCATGATCCTAATAGCTCCTCTGTGGTCCTGGCAGGTGTGGTTTCCCCATTTCAACAGTTCTCAGTAGCAGACCTCATTCCGTTGCCGATCAGGTCAGACCTGTTGACTCAAGATCAAGGGACCCTTCTTCATCCCAACCTGAAGTCACTACACCTTCACGCTTGACTCCTGAGGACGCTTTCATAGCCTGTCTTCAAATCTCCTCACCAGTGACCAATATTCTATTGGCTTCATGCAAACCACCTACCAGGGAAATGTATAATGCTAAATGGAAATGCTTCTCCATATGGGCCGTTGGACCCTTATTCATGTCCACTGACTGAAGTCTTGGACTACCTGACCTCACTTGCCAAGACAGGTTTGTGCTACTCTTCTATTAAAGTTCATTTGGCCTCAATCTCAGCCTTCCATGAGCCCTTAGAAGGAAACTACTGTATCAACATCATCTTGCCAAAATGTTCTTAAGAGGAATGTTGTACATCAAACCTCCATTAGGCGACCCACCCCTGGATTTGAATTTCCTATTGTAAAACTGACCTCGAACCTTTTGAACCGGTATTTTTAGTGGCTGTCACTTCCATTCGCTGTATATCTGAGCTTCATGCCCTAATGTGAGAGAGCCTTACCTAATCTTTCATAAAGACAGAGTGGCTCTTTGAATCAGTCCTTCCTTTTACCTAGGTAATCTTGAAACACACCTTAAATCAGTCCATAGAATTGCCAGTTTACTACCCTGAGCACTCTAATCAGGGTAAATACTTCTACACACCTTAGATGTCCATTGTATTTTGAGATACTATATAAATCGTACCAAACAGGGTGCAAAATTCCTATACCTTAGGTGCCCCAGGGCAGTACTTTTGTCTCAGGACACCTAGTGCTGTTTATTTTCCTGCCAGAGGGCACCTAAGGTAGCTGCGCAGTGAGCCAGTCCCATTTTGTCCATTTTCCCCATATCTCCATTTTTTCCTCCTTCTTTTTTGACCTTATGTCATTGTTTGCGGGGACGCTGCCAGAGGAGTGTTGCCAGCCATGATGATGAGACAAACTCTTGAAGCTGCGAGGGATTAAGTCGCCTGGGCAGGAGTCTGGTCACAGCAATCAGAAACCAATCTGGGAGTGTCTTTAGTTTACCCGCCCCTTCGCGCAGTGTGATCATGTGTGGTCTCTACAAAGCGCGCCACTTCAGCCTGTTCAGACAGTGAGACATGTCGTGCAGTGAGTGGCGCGCTTTCAACGTGGAGAGGAGACGTCAGCTTGCAATACACTCTGCAGCCGGTGATCGCGATTAGACTAGTAAGTCCGACTCCTGATTTACTTTCAGAACAAAAAAAGTAAAATACTAAAGCTCTAAGAGCTCTTGATTTAGTTCTTCGATCAGACTTCCCAGGCTTAACCCTTTGGCTGCCAGAAGATTTAGAACGTATAGGTTTTTAGGACGTGTATACACGCTGGTGGCACAGCAACGGTTAATGTTACCACTTGCAACTTGGAGGGGGAGGGTGACGGCTGGCTAAATTCAGACTACAGAAGCTGCTGCTGTCTCACTGTATATTAGATAAAGACATCCTGTGACAGTAGTAAAAGGAAAAAAAACAAGTAGACTGCTGGGGGGGGGCAGCCACCAGGGGAAACTGAAAGCAGCAGGGGCCCATTCTTGCAGTCTGCTTTTATCTGCAGTCACAGACTCAAAGACTGGGAGCTCTGCTGAACTTGCTAAAATCAGGAAAAAAATTTGCATTATCTCATAAATACAAAAGCCTTTTCACTCAACTGGATCTCTTATTTGAAATAAAAAGCTATTTTTTACTCAACTGGAGCTAAACTATAACAACTCTAAATAAAGAGCTACTGAGAGCTGAGGAAGCTATCTGAAATCTAAATAAAATAGATATTTTGGAGCTACTGAACTGTGTTCTAAAGGACCTAAAATCCAACTAAATAAAAAAAACTCTTTCAAGAACTACTGTGAGCTGAGTTAGCTTAAAACTCATTAAAAGGCTTTTAAAAAAGCTACTCTGGGGCTACGAAAAATCTAAAATAGTTTCTTTAAAGCCTAAAGGGCAACTGTGAGCAAAGTTAGCTCAAAACTATATTAAAAAAAAAAAAAAACTCTTTTAACAGCTACTGTACCTGTGGGCTTTACTAACTAAAATCTGAAAAGGAAATCTCTTACAGATACTGCATTGTTGACTGCTAAAATCTAAAAAGAATGACATGTTAAAGCCTTAAAGGACAAGTGTGAGCAAAGTTAGCTAAAACGAGCATTTGTCAATGCCGAAAGTTTGCTTGCCGGCATTGGCAGTGGTAGTGTAGAAGTTACACAGCTGCGTAATAGGAGTGGCAGTGAAGTATTGAACTGTAACCCACACCACCACCACCTGCAGAGAGTGACAGGCATTGGGTGTGCCTTTGGGTCATCAGGCATAACGGCCACGCTATTACTCACACACCCCACCCTGCAGACACTGGACAAGTGTCACGGTGTTCCCTGGGGGTCTTTGGCTTATGCGCACCCCATTCCATTAGGAAATACGGGGAGATGGGTGCGATATAGGAGAATGGGGTGAACTTTGGGGCCGAAGAGTCCAAGGCATACCTCGATGCCTCTCACTGGCTGCAGGGTGTGGAATGGTATGAGCATTACAGGCAAGAATCCCAAGTCACACCCCTGATGCCTGTCATTCTCTACAGGGTTGGGCATTATGGTTGAAAACCCGAATACCTCAGGCATTCGTTGGTATTTTCACTTCAAATGTTCAACATGGTTCTTTTGTGACCCCACCTCATGAACAGTGGGAATATCAGTTTGTTAGCGGAAAGCTGCTTATGCACAGCAACTACAGCATTTAGCACCACAGGTGCAAAAACATTCCGAACAGGATGTAAAAATGACAGCTGTACTGTTCATGGGGAGGTGTAAAAATGGCAATGTTGCAAATCTGATGTAAAAATATTTAAAAAAGCGTGAAGTCCGGCTACATAGAAACTGTCAGCGCACACCCGTAATATAATTAGGTTGGGATTTTTTTACAGCAGATTGTCAACTGAGGCATTTTGGTGCTCCGATCATGAACAGTGTCACTGTGATTTTCTTTATCTGTCCGAACAATGATTTCCCACAGCGATACGCATCTCTGCATTGAAAGTGTGAAAACACACTTGACCATGTTGTGAAAAATGACAGCTGTACTGTAAATAAGGAAGTGTGGAAAAATGCCACTGGTGGAAATCTGGACTTAAAATATTACAAAGTCATGAACTTACAAGGGTGCGTGGAAACTGCGCAATGCTCACTCGTAACACAGTCATTTTATGGACTTTTGTCACCAAATCTTCAACATAGCCCTTTTAAGACCTCTGCTCATGAACAGTGTAACTGTGATTTTCTTAATCTGTCCCAAACATTGCTTTCGCACACCAACAGCACCATTGTGCGCTACATGTGCGAAAACACATTTTGGGCAGCATATGAAAAATGGCAGCTGTACTGTTCATAAGGAAGTGTAATAAAATGGCAATGTTGAAAATCTGGAGTGAAAATATTAAATTCACAAACTTATGAGCATGCATAGGAACTGCACAACGCACGCTCGTAAAACAGTCATTTCTAGGAATTTTTTCACCAACTTTTCGACATAGCCATTTTAAGACCTCTGCTCATGAACAGTGTCACTGTGATTTTCTTAATGTGTCCCATACATTGATTTCGCACATCGACTGCGCCATTGTGCGCTACATGGGCGGAAACACATTTTGGGCAAGATGCGAAAAATGACAGCTGTACTGCTCATAAGGAGGTGTGGTAAAATGGCAATGTTAAAAATCTGGAGTGAAAATATTGAAAATTCGCGAACTTACGAGCATGCGTAGGAACTGAGCAACGCACGCTTGTAAACAGTCATTGTTAGGAATTTTTTCACCAAATTTTCAACATAGCCATTCTAAGACCTCTGCTCATAAACAGTGTCACTGTGATTTTCTTAATTTGTCCCTTACATTGATTTACGCACGGATCGCCATTGTGCTCTACATGGGCAGAAACACGTTTTGGGTGAGATGTGAAAATGACAGCTGTACTACTCATAAGAAGGTGTGGTAAAATGGCAATGTTGAAAAGCTGGGTGAAAATATTGAAAATTCGCGAACTTCCGAGCGTGCGTAGGAACTGCGCAACGCACGCTCGTAAAACAGTCATTTTTAGGAATTTTTTCACCAAATTTTCAACATAGCCATTTTAAGACCTCTGCTCATGAACCGTGTCACTATGGTTTTCTTTATTTGTCCCGTACATTGGTTTGGCACCAACTCGCCATTGTGCACTACATGGTGAGGACACATTTTGGGTGAGATGTGAAAAAACAGCTGTACTACTCATAAGAAGGTGTGGTAAAATGGCAAAGTTGAAAATCTGGGTGAAAATATTGAAAAGTCCAGCGAACTTACGGCGTGCGTAGGAATCTAGCAGCGCTGCGCTTGTAAAACAGTCGTTTTGGAATTTTCCACCAAATTTTCAAAATAGGCTTCTTGAGAGCCCAGCTTATGAACACTGGCAGTGTCGTTAGCATCTGAACCCCAAAGGTGATTTCGCGAGTGACTGCGAAATCACTCCTTCAGCCCAAATAACGCCATGACAGTGACAGCATTCATGAGAAGGGTCCCAAAACCCCATGTTGAAAATTTGGTGCAAAAATTCCCAAAAATGCCTGAGATATGCAACAAAGTTGAAAACCCCTATCTATCCCATTATACAGCTTACGGCATTTCCTCAGTTCGCGGTCGGCTTTGAAGAGTGCAGACGTGTTCCCGGTCCACGAAGATCGTCCGCTCGAGGTCCGGGTAAGTATGGGGTGGGGGTGTGGGGAGGCCAGGTGCACAGTGGGTGGGTGCGGGTTGTGGGAGGGGCAGGGAGAAGCGCCGTGGAACCGCTTTTAATTTTCAGGTATTTAAAAAAAAAAAAAAGCGAGACATTTGCCACGCTGGGGTAGGCTCCCAGCGTGGCAGAAGCCTGCTAGGGGGGTGTGGAGCCGACGAGGATTGGGCACCCCGTCGGCCATGACATTTGTTGCCATGCTGGGGTGGCCCCAGCGTGGCACCCTGTACTGGGGGGACACAGTGAAGCCAGTGGGGGATTGGGCACTCCCGTCGGCTATACCATTGAGTTGCCACGCTGGGGTGGGCACCCAAGCGTGGCATTGGAAGGCTTTTGGGGGCGCCAGCACAGCCGACAGGGGATTGGGCACTCCCGTCAGCTATAGAGTGTGTGCGTGGGGGGGGCAGCACGCAGTATGCGTGCGTGCGTTTCTGTGTGTGTATATGTAGGGGGAACTGCGCATGAGCAGGCGATATCTTATCGCTGCTCACTGAAGCGTAGCTCCCCCTTTCAACTGTATGCCACTGCATTTTGGAGCTTGTCATAGACAGCTCCAGCATGCAGTGGCGGACAGGGGCCGCGCCTGCCAACACACTGACTGAATTGGAAGAGGGGGTGACATACCTCCGAAAACTCGGATGATGGCACTATGTTTCTTGCACATGCGTGCAAGCAAACATAAACATATCCTGTAAGAGCTACAACTAGTCTGCACCAGTGGGCTATATTGACTAAAATCTAAGAAATCTCTTACAGAAACTGAAGTAACATTTTGGACTAAGCACATCTAAATTAAAAAGTCTCTTAAAAGGGCAGCAGTGAGCCAAGTTAGTTAAACTACATAAAAATCTCCAGAGAGCTACTGTGCCTGTGGGCTGATTAACTAAAATCTGAGAAGGTAATCTCTTACAGATTTTGCATTGTTGGCTACCTGAAATCTAAAAAAAATCTAGTTGTTAAAGCCTTACAGGGCCAGTGTATGAGCAAATTTAACTAACATCTGAATAAAAAGACCATGTAAGAGCTAGTCTGCGCCTGTGGGCTGTTACTGTACTAACCTGGAGGCAGGTATAAATAGTTCTTGGGCATGTACATTTGCTGCTTACATGCCAAGTGGGCATGTACTTTTTTTTTTACGATTCATATCCTGGTACCAAATCTGTTAGAAAACTCCTCAGCTGGAAGGTTTCCCGGTCACTAAACAGACCCTCTCCAACTGGTTGACACATTGTATAACCTTTTGTTATAAGAAATATAACAAGCCATTACCAGGACCTGTCCAAGCCCATTCTACTTGAGCCATGGCCACTACAGCAGCCTGCTTCAAAGGGGCTTCTATCACAGATATCTGCAGTGCAGCCACATGGTCCACAATACATACTTTCATGAAGCACTACAACTTAGACGTTGCTTCGCACCGTAGGACAGTCTTTGGCCACGCTGTCCTACAAGGCCTTGTGTCATAACTTTCCATCCTTCCTGGATTTATTGCTTGGGAGTCATCCCAAGTGTATTACCTGCTGCAAGAGATTATCCCCGTGGAAGATAGTCCAGTTGCATAGTTACCGTAATGGTAGATCTTCGAGGGGTATTTCTTGCAGCAGGTACAACCCTCCCTCCATCCCCCTCCTTCTCTAAGAGAACAACTTCTGATCCAAATATATATGGGAGGATACCTATCACATTCTCGCCTCCCCAGTCCTCGCTTAGCAAGCTGAACTGTGGGGAACTGAGGATACTATGGACCCCCACCTTGTATAAGAGCAGAATGATGATGTCATGTGTGTGGCTTAGTGGCTCAGAGGTAGCACATCTCGCCTCTGAGGCCGGGAGATCAGAGGGCTGGGGTTCAGTTCCCACATCTGGCACTAGGTTAATATCCCAGTACTGACACTGTAGTGCAGCATGAGAGGGCAATTGTATTTTGAGGTGCCGCCTTCGGATGAGACGTTAAACCAAGGTCCCATCTGCCTGGATTGGTAGTAGTTCAGGTGGATGTTAAAGATCCCATGGCACTTATCAAAAAGAGTAGGGGAATTTCTCGGTGTCCTGGCCAAATTTCCCTCATTCACTAAAAATACCATCAACAGCTTAATCTGGTTAAAGGTCAGTTGGCATTCATCTGTGTCCCCTTCCCCCCAGGTCATGCCTGAAAATAGGCAGGATTTGTCTAGTGCACTTAACCCAGTTAACAAAAACTATATAAATAAATAAAAAGACTGCTAGAAGAGATCTGCCGTGCACCACAGTGCCCTCTGGTGACAACTCAAGTGTATTACCTGCTGCAAGAGATACCCCTCGTAGATCTACCATTACAATAAGTACGCAGCTGTGCTTTCTAGGAGTGGTGTATGGTACACATCCACACAACCTACCCGATTTCCCCTGGCAAGTGGCACATGGCTTCTAGCGTGCAAAATCTGATGTCACGAGATGGCGCCAAGGAGGATACCACCCGGGTGGGTCAGTGGGAGGAGCTAGCTTGAAGACCTTCTGTCAAGTTTTAAAGGGGAAGGAAGTACGGTCAGAAGGATCCGCACCATATACCACTCCTAGAACTGCAGTTACAGGTGTGTAACACTCATTTATGTGCAAAAAGAGCTATTCATCTGGAACCTGGCACTAAGGCATTCTGCCTATAGTAGCTACTCTTCAGATATCCAGTTTTTACATTGGTCTTCCATACTCCTTTGTGTAAGAATATGTCACAGGAAGACAAAGCACATATTGGTCCTGTAGTGAATGCTGACCTAGAGGTTTCCATGCAGCAGCTTCAGATATATGATCTGAATGACACTGCAGCTAGAACTGTGAGTGATATTGTTGTCCCAAGATTTGCTAGACTCGGGGAAAACTTACTAGTAAAAAGTATTTCCTCCCCACCTTTCCATCATGATTATGTCTTCACATTCAATAGATGGATTGCTTGCTTATTGTGGAATACAGAAATCTGAAGTTCTGCAGAATTCTACTGACAGAATGTTCATCTCTCCCCACACAAACACACACAGAAAGGCCTCAGATAAAGCCATAGATTCAGTTTAATCTGTAGCAGTGTAAGCTGCAAAAATTTCTGTAGGCATGTAAGGGTAGGATGGGATGTTTCACAGTCAGAAAAGAAGCTATAGAAAAATCATACAGGAGTAGTACATTTGTGTCGATTTGTGTATATGAGGATTGGATTATAAAAGGAAAGAACATTTAATCAAAACTAATTTTGATGGAGTTTTTGTGTTTAGAGGCTTAGCTGACTTTTTAGTGAGTAAAGGTGGTGGCCATGTTTGTAATGGAAATCTTGATAAACAAAGGGCATTGATATGGCAATGCACAGTGTCCTGTTTACCAGTACTTTTTTTAACTATTGTAGTGGTCTCACAATGCATGACCACTGTCCAGTCAGGATGGAGTGATTTTTCCCTACCCATTTTATAAGGAAGCAATAAGGCATGACAGGGAGTGCATTATGCTGATCTAACCGTACATCCTGGGGCATAGTGCAGCACTACGCCACTGGCAGATTGCCTTCAGTGTGTGGTTAGATCAACATGATGCCCCCTCGTGCCTTAAGGTGCTTGTAACAAAGCATTTGTCATTGTAAAACGTTTGCTTGCTTGTAATTATTATGTAATGTTTGGCATTGATAGTGCAGAGGCTAACATTAGCAAATTAATAACACAAATTATAATAGTGAAATTGTCACTATAGGGAAATGAAGAGGTTCACACGTACCGTTGTTGTTTTCTTAAACTGTAACGTTAATTTATTTTTTTCAAAATACTAGTATTTATTGCCTCAGCATATGAACATGACAAGTGTCATTTATGAAATGCGACCCAAAACCTCTTTTGTGGAATGACAGCCAAAACAGGTCTTGGATGTTCGTTTTATGGGAGTAAACGACCTGAATATTTTGAAAATGTGGGTTCAAAAATAAAAATTTTACAATGTTATAAGACAACATTGAAAAATGCCTTTGTTCATAACCCTTTTTTTTTCCTTTTTTCAGTTCTGACTACAAATGTTTAACATCTTTTTATTACATCACCTTATGAACATGGGAGGTCTCATTTATGAAATTCTGTCATTTTGTGACACAAGTGTGAAAAGATGTTTTGGGCAGGATTTTAAAAATGACCCGTCTTGTTCATGAAGTGGGTACAAAAGGATATGTTGAAAATGTGGGGTCAAACTCTGATAAAATAGCAAAGCAAAGAGTAAACATTGAAAAATGTCAATGTTTCTTCATAATTTTTTTGTTTGTTTTTGAGGTTTTGACCCCTAAATTTTCAACATAGTCTTTTTATTGCCATACCTTCTGATCAACATAGGTGAAAGGGTTTAAAGAGCTAGTGTACTGCTTGGAAGTAATAGTAATTTTCAGACGCAGTCAGCTATCATTTCCGGTATCTGAAGTATTTTTTATTTTCTGTTTATTTATTTATTAACTTTTGGTAACCGGTAAGGCGCTAGGCAACAATCCTGCCTATTCTCAGGCACCCACCTGGGAGAGTACAATACAGAACAGTCAACAGTATAGATCAGAACAACAACATTAGGTGCAGGCGTAACAGACTAGGTTGAGATACATCAGTGTATAGAGCAAGCAGATAGTAATGCTATAACAATAAGTAACAAATCAGAGGTATAATTGGTATGAGGAGGAGCACACTCATACAGACATATTAACCAAGTTTAGTAGAAGGGGAAACATATAGGGGGATACAGCAAGGTAAGTATTACGTTAATACTAATGGCATGGCGCCTTAATAGGGGCTCCCATTTATGAGCAGTCACAGTTTCCGAGGGCAAAGAGGTGAGAAAACAGAGAGCGCTTAAAAGAAAGGTGGGAGGTGGAGTTTTTAACCTGAGGTGGGAGCAAGTTCCAGAACCTAGGGGCAAAATAGGAGAAAGCCTGTTCACCCATTTTTGTAGCTCAAGGCCGTTCCGTCAGTTTTGGGATGGACGAGGACCTAAGTGAGCGAGAGTAGGAGGCTGGGGTAAGTATGTCTCCCAGAGAGGCCGGACAAGGTGTTCTAGTAAGAGAGTCAACTAGACACCCTAAAGTGTATGACCGGAGGTCTTTGGGAGACAGCCAGTTTAGGCCAGAGTAGAATAGGCAGTGATGAGTTAGGCGAGGAGCGGATAAGCGTAACCTGCATATATTATTAAAGGAAGTATCCATTTACTGAGCACTCTGGTGTTGGCATGGTAGAGAACAGGGAGAGCATAAAGGGAGTTGAGGCAGAAACACACCTCTAGCTACCTATTTTCTCAGAGTCTGGGTGAGTGAGTGGCGCACTCGATAGGCCACCCCAATTTTAGCATTGACAGACCGACACACCTCATTGACATGTACCGAAAAATCAAGTGCCGGGTCAAGCGTTACCCCTAGGTATTTGAAAGTAGAGGTGTTAGTGACATTAGTCCCATCCCTGCAGTGGACAAGGAGTTGAGGGGCCATAAAGGGCACTTTTTTGGAGGACCCAAAAAGCATGGCCTGAGTCTTCCCAATATTTAGTACTTGATGGTTGGCCGAGAGCCAGTAGTGCAGGGATTGGAAGTCATAAGATAGGTTTAGGTTAATGTCAGCGATAGACTTGGATGAATAATAAAACACAAGATCATCCACATACATGAGTAGGCTGCTGTGAAGGGAAGGACTGGAGATATTGTTTAGATAGAGGGAAAAGATTGGTGGACCAAGTATGGATCCCTGTGGAACCCTGCGGGAGATATCGGTAGGGGAGGAGAGAACCTTACAGAAAGAAACAGCCTGAGAATGGTTTTCAAGGTAGCTATCGAGCCATGATAGGGTAGAGTCAGAGGCGCCTAGTGCTTGAAGTCTAGTCAGTAGACGAGGATGATGGACCATATCAAATGCTTTCGAGAGGTCAATAAACACGGCTCCGTGGCTAATCCTTATCCATGTTATTCTTGATATCACTTGTAAGCTGGGTCAGAGCAGTGGTGCTGTGCCCAGCCCACAGCCATGCTGGGTGGGGATAGAAGATTAAACTTAAGAAGGTACTGGAGAAGTGAGATGGAGCGGTAGTTGGTCAAGAGTTTAGCATCCTCCTCTCAAATACCGGTATTGTTCTAGCCGCTTTTCCATACCAAGGGACAGAGGCAGAGCAGAAAGATAGGTTAAACAGCCTAGTTATGGGAGCCTAAGCCAGGTTGCAAACTGCTCAAGAATCCCCTGGATGAATACCATCAGGGCCAATGCTACCACTAGCTGGAACAGTTTTGAGAAGGTTAAGTACATCAGGGTATGTGACTGGAGCCAATTCCAGAGTAGGAAGAGAGGAGGAACAAGGAGCTGAGTCAGGCCCAGCATTGGTGAGTGAGGAGGGGGATAGGTTAGGTAGATTGGAAAAGTAGGAGTTGAAGGCATTAGCAATGGTGAGAGGGTTGTTACAGTGGGCATCATTAATGTACATATGATTTGGAGTCAGAGGCTTATTGTTCCCCAGAATCTCCTTAATGTGTGTCCAATACTGCTTGGGTAAGAAAGAAGAACCAAGAGATTTCTGAAATAAGAACTTGTAACTATGTGAATCTCCTTTTGCAGGTGTTCCGTAAGGCTCTATATGCTTCAAAGTCAGTCAGTAGTTGCAAGGCATTCCAAGTTGACCATAATTTATCCCTGAGTTTCAGAAGGTGAAGCACGGGACGCTTGAGCCATTTTGTGACTTTACCTTTTACCCTTCTAGTGGTAACCGGGATGTGTTTATTTTGTAGAGAAAGTAGAGAAGAGGTGAAATAGTCCGCAGCAATGTTTGTCGTCATTGTAACAGAGGGGAGACCAGTCAACCAGGTTGAGATCATGAATAAAGGCTTCAGGATTCAGGTTGGAGAGGTTAGAAAAGGTTAAGACTTTAGAAGGGAAGGAGGGGGAGGAGGTATCCCAAATGCAGTAAACAGGGTAATGGTTACTTATGGTGTCTGGAAGAACCCTAGCCAAGGGGAAGAACTCCTTCCTGTTAGTCAGGATCCAGTCTAGGAGGGTGGCACAGGCTCCTTTGTTGGATATCCTAGTGGGTTCAGATATAAGCTTGGAGAGATTGGCCTTACTAGTCAGAGAGGAAAGGAGGGAGGAGCTAGATCCGGCCCAGTCAAGTTTAAAGTCCCCAAGGCAGACGGTATCATTTTTCCCAGACACGGATAGCAAGTATTCAATAAACTCCTCAAGTCGTAGCCCAGAGTTTCTGGGAGGAATATATATACAGAAGCTGTGAAGTCTTTGCTAATTAGAAGATTTTCCACCTGGCAGTACTGGGGTGATGTGTGGAGCAGCACTCTGTCTGGAGTAAAAAATAAAGTTCTGTTCCTTCCACTACATTGTCAGAAATGAGACCAACACCTTGAGACACCACAGTCCTTGCAGTCTGAGCAGTAACTTTCACAAGCTACCAATCAAAATGTAGGAAATTGTGACATCACTAGTAACCAGGGAAAGCCAGTTCCTGCTGCTTCATGTGAAAGTGAAACCTGGTAGGTAGAAATGGTTGTCATTGGTTGCTATTGATGTCATAGTCAGTGTGGTTTCAGTGTTGTTGTAGTGGGAGGAACAGAACTGACTTTTTTTCCTCCAGACAGAGTGCTGCTCCACACATCACCCCAGTACTGCCAGGTGGAAAATCTTCTAATTAGCAAACAGAAAAGAATAAATACTTGAGATGTAAGAAGTGATAGGTGACTACATCTGAAAGTTACAGTTAATTGCAGGCAGTTTCCAGGCAGTACACTAGCTCTTTAAATCCCGTCCGAAAGATGTTTTGTGGCGTGGTTACGAAAACATGTTTGGGCAGGGGATTTGAAAAATTTCACCTACCTTGTTCATGAGCAGAGCTAGAAATATTTTTTTGTAGAAAGCTGTCCAAGAGACACGTGCAATGATGATTTTGTCTGTCCCACAGAATTTGTACCTGTCCAGTTGATTTTTTAATTTTTAGCTAATTTTACATCTGTGTTTCCGAATCATAGCCAATAGTAACTAGTGTGCCCCTCAAGACAGAGCTTAATAAAAACTAGTGTGCCCCTGGCTGGCACAGTACCTTGAAAGGGCTTAATAACTGATGGTGCCATTTGAAATGTGCTGTGAAAAGGGCTATTAAATATTATACCCTGGTTGGTACAGACTTAACAGCAAGTGTGCTGGCATTCTTGGTACTGATAAAGACTTCTAAATGAATTCTTCTCCCGCTCCTGCTCAGTACCCTGATACCTATAGGGGTTATTAATGAACTCCTTTTCTCTGCCCTGATGAGCTGATCAGCTTTCTCTGCTCCTGTGTATAACCCTGACACTATACAGTAGGTTTACCCACTTAGTAACCCTGAAAAGGGCTTTAAGCAGCCTCCTCTCCTTCTCTCTCTCTCTCTGGGCACTTCCTGCAGTGATGAGGGTTTAATTGAATGCTTCAGTCCTTTAAGTCCCCCTCCTAACCTTTAAATACTGACTCTCCTAATCCTTTTGCCTTGACTGCCTGCCCTGGAAAGGGCTTTCAAATACAGGTTTCTAGCAGTTACTGTGGCTTTTAATTAGTCTTATCAAGTCCACTCTCAGTTAGTAGACCACTCTGAAAAGAAAAAGGTTTTAATCTGCATCCCCAGAACTCTGCTGCTTGTAATCAAGAGGATTCTCTGCGCTGCTGTTTTAAATGCAGCACAGAGAATTGAGGTACGTAAAGCAGAAAGCAACAGGAAGACCAGCAACTTACATACACGATGACAAGGAATATATTAATATCCCCAGTCTAGTCATTAGTGCAACTCTGTTTTTATTTCCATTACTTGGCAAAATCAGTGACCACATGGAAGAGGCCATCAACAGACACCACTCAGTGTAAAACTCCATGATGTTGGGACGTACATTAGCCCAGCCTTAAAGGGGGCAGCATTTCCTGGGTTCTGCTGCCCGCTAATGCTTTTTCAGTTAGTGCCTTTCCCTGGGACAGTCAAAGAAATGTAAACTGCTGTCCCTGAGGAAAACTGGTTGTGTTGGACAAACGGATAGGTGGTTATTTCAAATCATGTTCATGAGATTGAAGTTGAAAAATGCTGTGTTGTAATTCTGTGGTCAAAATCTGGAAAACTAGCAAAGGTACGAGTAAATGTTAAAGAATTATGTTTCTTAGTATTTTTTTTTTTTTTTGCGATTTTGACCCCAGATTTTCAACATAGTCTTTTTATTACCCCATTTTATGATCATTCTGGGTGGAATTTTTTAAAATCCCATCTGAAACGTGGTTTTGCAGAGCGACTGCAAGTACGTTTGGGGAATTTGAAAAATGTCACCTGCCTGTTTTATGAGGTGGGTAAAAAATAGGCTATGTTGAAAATTTGGGGGCCAAAAATATTTAAAAAAATGACAAATTTATGATTAAAAGTTAAAAATGCATTAAAAGTCATTAACCAGGCTGGCCCAGTGTCGGAGGGCTGAGACACTATGCCTTACCTGCTACCATGCCAGTGACCCGAGTTTTGGTAATGGGCTCGGGTTGCCGAGAGAGGATTGCATGTCCACTAGACAGCTTTCCTCTTCTGTGGTGGGGACGCACGCTGTCTTGATCCTTGGCTGTTACCTGGTGGAGGCCGGCTGGTAATGCCAAAATTACAAGCAACATAGCAAGGAAGTGGCCACATTTTCGTAGCGTGTATGCCTTCATGTGCACACGCTTATGTATCATCACAGCTGAGGAACTCTGGTGGGGGGAACAGAAAAGGGTTGGCACAGTCTTAATGAAGCCTTCCCCATCTACCCGAACCCCACATCACCACATGGACAGCTGACTCCAGTTCTGGATGAAAGGCACTGGGTGGGGGAGGATGGCCCCTCCTCTTCCTGACCCTGCCACAGGGGGCACTCCTTGGGAGAAGCACGGGGGAGGTGAGTCCTGGGGGAGGCAGGGACAGGACTGAGTAGCCCACCTGTGTCGAATCACGTGAGAAAAACCTTTATGGCAAAAAAAAAAATAATAATAATTTAACCGAACTTACCTTGTTTTAGTCACTTCCTGATCGGGTTCCAGGGCAGCAGATTGGATAGGTAAGCAAGGGATGGGGAGTGCCGAGAGAGGTGTTGGGGGGCAGAAGTCATTGCTGGACCTTTCTTTTCCCCAAGATACAGAAACTACGGGAAGTACCAAGGAGGTGGGTGGGCTAAACTGCAGAGGTTGGGTATTTTTTTTTCTGCTGCTTCTTCAGATGGAGTACCGGGGAAACCATTGGTGTGGGGTGAAGAGCAGCAGGCTGATGGTGACACCACTCAGTTGGCTGCTGGGTGGCATGTTGTAGATGAAAGCATGCAGCGGTACTCTGATAGGTGTGGCAGTGTCCTTTCAACTACACAGTTCTAGGAGTGTGGATATGTTGTTCATCCACACTCTTTGGCATGTCCCCTTCTACTTCAGATCTTGCCAGAAATCTTCAAGCTGGCTCCTCCCACCCACCCAGGTGGTATGTAACTCGGCTCCACCCTATCACGCCAGATCTTCCTTTCCGCTGGAAGATGCAGGTTGCCTCCTCGTGCTCATGCATTCTGGGCCCTGGCTCAAAACTTGGTTTAGCGGATTAAAATCGTTCGAGTTAGCGATGCGTCTTTCCGCATCATCGATCATGGAGGAGAAATCTTCCCCTGGATTTGCGGTGTCCCTGCAGCCAAAAGTGTTTCGCACTGATCCTCACCTCGCGTGCGTCTACTGCCTCGGTGTCAGCCATGACACCTCGATCCTGCAGCTTCTGTTTGGCCTTCCATCCCAACGTCCTGGACGCACCGTCTTGCATGTCTAAAACTGGGAGACCGGAGAAGAGAACCCTTCAGTGAAGTCAAGGAGGCTAGGTGGGGCGGTTTCCAGTGGCAGCTGCTGGGTTCTGCCGAACAATTGTAATGCATGCAGGCATTCGAGGAAGAAGCAGCTCAGTACTCACGGACTCGAAGCTTCTTTGTTCCGCTCAACCTGGGCTCCACCTTCTCGGGTTCCTTCAGGGAGTTGTGCCAGTCTCTTCCCACCAGGGGAGAGGCGCCCGCGGGCTCACACTCCTCCCGATGCCGTAAGTGGGGAAGGAACCGAGCAAGTCTTTGTCTCGGCGAAGGCGCCCTTAGGACCGAGAGACGTCTCAGTCCCAGGAGCATGCGGTCTCAACCTCGGTCGAGATCGCTTCCTCAGCTGCAGGCTTCATGGACCTTCCGTTGGGCCAGCCGACCGAGGAAACAGCCAATGAGGTCGAGATTGTTCTCAACCCACTCTACCCGCTGTCGCCGGCCCTGGTCGACGACTCTTTAGAAAGGACTCTGGTTCTTGTCTTCCCCGATGAGGAGATCCAGCCTGCTGGAGTCCCAATCAAGGACCCGGTTCCGGACCCCCGAGTATCACCGGTCCCGCCAGTGTCTCTCGAGTCGTCTACTTCGATCTCGGTCGTGAGGCCCAGACCCCTTCATCTAGAAGGCCGAGGAAGAGCCATAAGCGCTCTAAAAAGAGGCAACGCCATTGGTTGTCCTCATCCTCCTCGGATGAGGAGAGGCTCCGGCGGAAACTCCATTGGTGCTACGAGGACCTCATGTGGCAACAACTGATTTTGTCTGTGCACAAGCTGACTTCGACTCCTACCCCAGCCATTACTTGGCTTTCGCCTCCTAGGCCGAAGCCGACCCCTTTAGAGCCGAAACCTTCAGTTTCCCCCGCCCACCGGGTCGGCGCGACTGCCTGTTAGGCCTAAGCCTTTTCTCTCCACCAATCGTGGTGGAACCGCCGCCTAAGCAGCCTGTAGGAGGGGCTCCTTCCAAAGAGGACTGACCAGACAACTGGCTTCCCCGTTTTGTCGGTCACAGTCACCCCGGACTGCCCTCGGCGGGTCAAGGGTGATTTGGGTGGCAGGCTGCTGTACCCTGACTCCTCGGACTCGGATGTCACCGGGCTTCACGCTCATCCTGTGGATGATGACTCATCCGTTGGCCTGGGGATGGAGGAAGGTCCTTCCTCCTTCCAAGGGATCCTTTGCATCATCTCTGAGTCCGCAGGGATGACCCTGGAACCCATCCAGAAAAAGGCAGAGTACCCTCTTACGGACATCCTTAAAAGAGGGGATACCCCGACGGAGGCCTTTCCTTTGGCCAAGGCCATTGTTGGTCTGGCACTTGAACTGTGGCAGCATCCTACCTCTTGTCCACCACCGTCTGCCCGCATGGCCCACAAGTACGCGGTTCCCATGGGGTCCCTTGCGGGGTTCACAGAGCACCCTTCGGCCGAGAGCCTGGTGACCGCTTGTGTTCAGGCGTACTGGCAGTTCTGCCGACTCTGACTGACCTCCCAAAGAGTCCAAGCTCTTGAACTGTTCGGGCAGGAACATCTGTGGCTTCCTCCTTGGGCCTTCATCAGGCAAGTTCGGCCATCATCATGGCACACTTCTATCGTGCCCTCCTCGGGTCATTAGACAAAGTCCTTCCACATCTCCCCGCAGACATGCAGACCATGGTCAAGCAGGTCCGAGACCAGGGCGAGCTGTTGCCAAACAGCAGCTCCAGGACGGCCCTGGACATTGGGGACTCTTGTGCCCGCTCGATGGCTGCCACAGTGGCCTCTCGCCACAGGGCTTGGCTGAGGTTCTCCTCCTTCCCGGCGGATACTCAGCACAAGTTAGCTGATGTGCCCTTCCTTGGGACTGACCTGTTCAGCCCCGGAGTGGCCGGTCTCCTCGAGTGCATAGAGCAGTCCAATGCCACCTCGGACGCTACTTCTGCTAAGAGTTCTTCGGGCAAGAACCAGAAGAAAAAGCCTTTTCGGCAGTCTTCCCCTGCAGTTCAGCAATCCTCCTTTCAAGGTGGACAGCAGCATCAGCAGCAGACTCAAGCTTGGTGCCCTCTGCCCAAGCCTAGACCCCAACAGGCCTGTAAAGGAGGCCAAGTCTCAGGTCCTGGAGCTTCCTCCTCCTCCTCCAAGCCTGCTCAGTGACAAGGTGGGGGTTGCCACCCCTACTCCCGTCACGCCAGCTCTGGGTCTTCCCGTGGGGGGCCAGCTCCACCACTTTCTCCGCCTGGTCCATTATTACCATGGACAGGTGGGTTCTTGAAGTGGTCGTCAGGGACTGCCTGTAGAATTGAGCAGCACCGCAGCCAAGCCCCTCAGAAAGAACGGATTTGACACACCCAGTCAGCTCTCTGAGACGACTTTGCTCAGCTCCTCCTCAAGGAGGCAGTAGCTCCAGTGACCGATCCTTCAGCAGATCCAGGCTTTGTCTCCATGTACTTCCTGGTGCCCAAGCTGATGGGGAGCTGGCACCCATTCTAGATCTACACGACCTGAATTAATATCTCAGGTCTCGCACCTTTCGGATGGTCACTCTGTCCCAGATCATACCATCCTTGGAGCAAAACATGTGGTTTTGTTCACTGGATTTGCAGGACGTGTTCTTTCACGTCCCAATCCATCTGTCTCATCAGTGGTTCCTCCACTTAAGGGTTGAAAGGACCCTGTACGAGTTCCGAGCCATGCCGTTCAGCCTGTCATCAGCCCCACGGGTCTTCACCAAATGCATTGCAGTGATGGCGGCCCATCTCTGGCATCGGGGGGAGGGAGTCAGAATTTACCCCTACTTCGACGATTGGCTCCTTGCAGGTTCCACCCAACAGGAGTTGGAGAGATCCAGGGATCTGGTCCTCCAAACCTGCTCTCAACCCCTCCTCTTGATCAACAAGGCCAAGTCGGAACTTGTGCCTTCTCAGGTGATGGGCTTCATCGGGGCAGAGCTCGACTCTTGTCAAGCCAGAGCTTGGCTCCCGGCGGACAGGGCGGAGGTTCCCTCCTCCTTTGCCCAGTCATTTTTGTTGGGCACTTGCACCATGCCCGGGACTTTCTGCGCCTTCTGGGTTACATGGCAGTGTGCACCTCAGTGGTCCATTGGGCCTCTTGGCACATGCGCCCCCTTCAATGGGAGCTAGCTGCATAGTGGACTCAGCGTCATGGTCAATTTGACCAGCTGGTCACTGTAACCCAGAAGATGTGGCATGCTCTCCAGTGGTGGACCGCCTCTGAACGGTTGCAGGAAGGGATCCCGTTTGTCCGCCCTGAGCCGACGGTCGTCCTCACGACTGATGCCTCTCTCATGGGCTGGGGAGCCCACATGGGGGACAGCAGGGCCCACGGGTTCTGGACCCCCGAGGAGTTCCAATACCACATCAACCTGTTGGAGCTCAGAGCAGTCAGACTGGCACTGTCAGTTTTCGCTCCTCAGCTCTGGGGTCAAGTGGTTCAAGTCCAGACAGACAATACCATGACCATGTACTACCTCAACAAACAGGGCGGCACGCACTACCATTTGCTGTGCAAGGAGGCTCTCCACATCTGGACCTTCGTGAGCCGGTTGGAAGCCGACCTCCTAGCCATCCATGTGGCAGGAGCCTCGAACCGACTGGCAGATGCTCTCAGCTGCTTAGGCCAGACATCCCACGAGTAGTCTCTCCACCCAGAGGTAGCTTACAGCCTGTTTCCCTGTTGGGGAAAACCGATGGTGGACCTGTTTGCCTCCAGGGAAAACATCAAGCTGAGGCTGTTTCATGCCCGCCCCCTCAGCAGGGCTCGCTGCAGGGAGGATGCGTTCTCGAGGCCGTGGACCCCAGGCCTGCTCTACACCTTCCCTCCATTTCCCTTGATCCACAAGTTGCTCCTCAGGGTGAGGAGGGACAAGGCGAAGGTGATCCTGGTAGCCCCAGACTGGCCGCGCCAGTACTGGTATCCAGATCTTCTCCGCCTCAGCTGCAGGCCCCTGGAGCGGCTTTGTACACGCCCGGACCTGATATCACTAAATCAGGGGAAGGTTTTCCATCCGGACCTTCAATCCCTGCACCTCACAGCCTGGTACCTGAGCTGCTAGAGTTCCAGGCTTTGGGTCTTTCCGAAGATATCTACACTGTGGTGGAGGTATCTAGAAAGGAATCAACCAGGAAATGTTATGCCTTCAAATGGAAAAGGTTTTTCATTTGGTGTCAGTGTAAGGGCCTGGACTCTTTATCCTGTTCAGTGGCTGACATTCTCGACTACCTTTGGTCTCTCCAAAGGAGGTCTATGGTGATCGACCCTAGGGTGCACCTGGCAACCATTTCTGCTTACTGGGTCAGCCAACATTGGCGAAGGAGACAGTGGTCGGGCAATTTTTCAAAGGCCTGACTACATATCCCTTTGGTGCGTGAACTCCACCTCTGTGGGATCTGCTGCTGGTACTGGCAAAGCTCATGGGAAGACATTCGAACCTATGCACAAGTGTGAGCTGTCACACTTGTGGAAGACGGCCTTCTGGTGGCTATCACATCTGCCAGAAGGACAGGGGCGCCCAGGCACTTTCAGTGGACTCCTTATCTGGTCTTCCACAGGACATAGTTGTCCTGGGCCCCACCCAAATTCCTTCCAAAGGTGGTGTCAGAGTTTCACCTTAACCAGGTGTTGACTCTGCTGGTATACTACCCAATTACACTCGGAGGCCGAGTACAGGATCCATACTTAGGACGTGAGACGGTTCTTCCTATTATAAGGAGAGGACGCAAGGAATTGTGAGAGGTTCGCCAGCTGTTTGTCACCTACGCTGAGGCCGCTGCCAGACCTGCAGCAAAGCAGACTATTGTGAGATGGATTACATCATTCATAGGTCCGTACTATGAGTTGGCGGGCAAGGAGCCTCCCAGAGGGATAAGAGCTTATTCTACCCGCCATACTTCTGCATCGGTGGCTGCTTCCAGGGACATCCCTATCCAGGAAATCTGCCAGGCTGCTGCCTGGAAGTCAACAAATACCTTCATCACCCACTGCCACATCAACCATGAGCCACACTGGGATGCTGGTTTTGGGGCCTCAGTTCTCCAATCTCTGTTCCCTAAGTAGGGAATGTGCACCTTGCCTCCCTCCTCCCAGAGAACTGCTAGGATTCTGCCAAAGAGTGTGGATGAACAACATATCCACATTCCTAGAAAAACAGGTTATTCACCTGTAACAATAGTTCTAGGAGTGGTACATGTTGTTCATCCACACGGACCCACCCGACCGCCCCGGCTGTGGACGCACACAGCCTGGCTTCCAGTGGGCTAAGATATGGCGTCATGGGGTGGAGCCAAGGTATATACCATCCGGGTGGGTGGGAGGAGCAAGCTTGAAGACTTCCGGCAATATTTAAAGTGGAAGGGGACATGCCAAAGACTGTGGATGAACAACATATACCACTTCTAGAACTACTGTTACAGGTGAGTAACCTGTTCTTTCCGCCCATTAGCCAAGCTGAGCACCTTTATTGTCAGTCTGCTGCGGGTCAGGCAGTCTCTGACGAGCCTCCTGCAGCCTATATTGCCCTGTAATTTACCTTCCATCTCTTTCTCACCTGTGACGCTTGTCACTGTAAAGAGATTTCCATTACTTGGCAGATTCTCCATGGCACTTTTATGCTGTAAATTATATGAATGTAGCTATCGGGGCCTGCCTTTTAAGAGAATTTATTTTAGTTGAAAGTTGTACCTATCACAGATTTCTTTTACTTCGCTAAGTTTACTTTCGGTTGGTTTCGAATAAAGCCTTTTTTCATGCCGTTTACTTACTTTTTAAAAAATTTTAAATAGTCTGTTTTCTCATTAGTCGATGAGGTTGCACTGCTTCATTTTCATGGCAAAGTGCAACGCCAAGACTGGTTGGCCCTATACACTTGTACTGGAGCCGAGTACTGCTGCGCCACACTTTGCCATGAAATGGAGATGTGCAGCCTGCGCCATTTTGCGGAACGCTGGACTTTTTAAAAATAAAAGTAAGTAAACCAGCACAGAAAAGGGCATTTTATTTGCAAAACCCCTAATCGGAGGTTACGGCGTGCGGGAGTGGGGAATCTGTGAAAAAGACAGCTTTCCTTTAAAATGGGTAACTATTTGCTTGGGACTCCACCCCTACCTTCTGATGAAGAGCCAGTGTGACTTGAAGTGCCGGGACCCTACCTTTGACACAGTAAACCTATTTTGATTGAACAGCCCATAATTTTAAATTAAAACTGATATTTTATTCTCTTCAAAGTAACTAGTAAAATGTAGTCCCTCCCCAGTTGTCAGGCATCTGTCTATCCACACATTCAGTAGATAGAATATTTGTTGATTGTGGAGTGCAGGAACTTTACTGGCTGAATGCCCATCTGATTACAGGCCAGTAAGCTTAACTAGTGTAGTGTGCAAGATTTTAGAGGGTACAATAAAGAACTACATCTCCACTTTTTTCAAAGAAAATGGACTGGAAGATGACCCACAACATGGATTCATAAAAGGGAGATCATGCCAAATCAACACGCTTGAGTTTTATAATAAAACAAGCAAGCACTTGGATGAGGGCAAATCAGCTGACGTGGTCTTCTTGGACTATACGAAGGTGTTTGACGAACTGCCACACAAACAACTGATAGCTAGACTACAAACAGTAGGAATCCCAAAAAGTATTGTGCCGTGGGTAGCATCATGGCTTATGCAGAGAAAACCAAGAGTTAGCATAGGGGGGCGCTATCAAATTGGATGGAGATAACCAGTGGAGTACCACAGGGTTCGGTGTTGGGGCCATGTTTATTTAATATATATGTCTCCACACTGCAGTTTAGGATTGAGAAGGTCTGGCTGACCAGATTTGCTGACAACTGTCGTTTGGGTGTAGAATTGACAGAAAAAGATTATTACATATTACTACATGTGGTTCACGATAAACTTAAATGTAGCATCAAGCCACACAAAAGTGAAGGTACTGGACTTCAGGAGGGTGATTTTGTCAAATTGGGAGAGTGCCTCAGAAAAGCACTAGCAAACAGGCAAGAAGGAGGGGTGGAGCAACAATGGGGATACATCAAAACTGCCATCACAGAGGCAACAAGCCTTTGTGTGAAGCAAATAAACAAATCAAAATGAAAGAAAAAAACACTGTGGTTCTCAAAAGAAGTGGCGGGGAAGGTTAGGGAGAAAAAGATAGCATTCAGGAAGTATAAGGAAACACAGAAGGAGCAGGACAGAGAACTGTACCAGTTAAAGCAGAAGGAAGCAGGGAAGGCAGCCAGAATGGCAAAGGCCCAAACCAAGGAAAAGGTAGCCAACTCTGTGAAGAAGGGGGATAAAACTTTTTATAGGTACATTAGGGAGCAAAGAAAGACCAAGGCAGGGATACTGAGGCTGAATAAAGAGGAAGGTGGGTGGGCAGAGAGCGACAGTGAAAAAGCAGGGATACTGAACAAATACTTCTGCTCAGTATTCACAATGGAAAAGCAGGTGGAGATACCTTATCCAGTCAGTAGAAGCACTCTGGATAGGGGGGTTGATATTAGTCCTTTCACAGAAGAAAGGGTTCTGAAAGAACTCTTAAAACTGAAGGTGGATAAAGCAATGGGGCCCGATGGGATTCACCCCAGAATTCTAAAAGAACTAAGGGAAGAACTAGTAACACCACTGACTACCCTTTATAATAAATCATGGGAGGATGGTTTGGTACCTGAGGACTGGAGGAGGGTGGATGTGATTCCCCTTCACAAAAGTGGGAGCAAGACAGAGGCAGGAAATTACAGACCTGTCTGTTTGACCTCAGCAGTAGGGAAAATGATGGAATCACTTCTGAAGGAAGGAATTGTTGAGTACCTAGAGTCCAGTGGGGCACAGGACCCAAGGCAGCATGGATTCATTGCAGGAAGGTCATGTCAGACAAATCTAATTGTTTCTTTGACTGGGTGACCAAAGTAGTAGACCAGGGAGGGGCTGTGGACATGGCCTACCTAGACTTTAGCAAGGCATATGACACAGTCCCGCACAAAAGATTAATAAACAAATTAGCCAACCTGGGAGTGGGTCCCAGGGTGGTAGCCTGGGTAAAACACTGGCTGGACAACAGAACACAGTGGGTAATAGTAAATGGAGTCCACAGTGAAGAAAAGGGGGTTATTAGTGGGTACCGCCGTTCGGCACTGGGGCTGGTCCTTTTTAATGTCTTTATAAGTGACATTGCAGAGGGACTGGAAGAGAAAGTATTTCTCTTTGCAGATGACACAAAGATCTGCAACAGGGTTGGTACACAAAGTGGGATTGAAAGGATGAAAAGGGAATTGGCAAGGTTGGAGGAATAGTCAAATGTATGCACTTTTTGCTTTGAATCTAAGTTGCCAAGTAATGCACCTGGGAAACAAAAACCCAGGGGAAGAGTACACAATGGTGGGGGGTGAGATACTGACAACAACAAAAATGGAAAGGGACCTGGGGGTAGTCATATCAGATGACCTAAAGGTGGGCCAGCAATGTGAGAAGGCAGTAAGGAGGGCTGGGGGGATACTGGGATGCATAGGGAGAGGCATCACCAGTAGAAAACAGGAAGTTTTTAGCCCTCTGTACAGACAGTTGGTAAGACCACATCTGGAGTACTGTGTACAGTTCTGGAGACCCCATCTCCGCAAAGACATAGACAGAGTGGAGGCTGTTCAGAGGAGAGCAACCAAAATGGTGCAGGATCTGCACCAGAAGACATATGAAGAAAGACTAAAGGAGCTTAAGATGTATATCCTCGGGGAAAGGAGGGAGAGGGGGGACATGATAGAAACTGTCAAATACCTCAAGGGAATCAACAAAGTCCAAGAGGGTAGCATCTTTCAGAAAAAGAGATGTGCAAGAACAAGGGGGCACAATTTGAAGATAGAGGGGGGATGGCTCAGAGTTATTGTGAGGAAGTATTTATTCACAGAAAGAGTTGTAGATGCATGGAACGAACGGCCTTCCTGAAGTGGTCGTAGAGTCAAAAACAATGGGCGAATTCAAGAATGCGTGGGAGAGACATAAGGCAATTCTAGTGGGAGTAGGAGGAAGTAGGCTGTTGGTTAACTAGGATCTGCATCTTATCCGTTAGGTAGGGAAATGGGCAGACTAGGTGGGCCAAGCGGTCTTTATCTGCCGTCATATTCTATGTTTCTATACAAAAAAACATTGGATCACATAAACACTTGGTGCAGTACTTATCAATCCTTATCAATTATTAAATCCTGAGAAATGCACCATTATGCACCTTTGCCACAAAAACCAAAAAACAAACTATCACCTAGGTAATATTAGCCTAAAAACTACAACAGAGGAAAGGGACCTAGGAATCACCATTTCTAATGACCTTAAATTTGGACCCCATTGTAATAAAATCAACAAAACGGCAAATGGGGTACTAAATTGTATTCTAAGGCACATTACTAGCAGGGAGAAATTGGTCATGGTCACACTGTACAGCTCACTGGTGAAACCTCTACTGGAGTAGGGCGCCCAGGTGTGGGCCCCATATCAAAAGATGGACATAGCCAAATTGGAGAGCGTGCAAAAAAAGGCCACTAGATATATAAAAGGGATGCAAACAAAATATTATTCCACAAGACTCCACAACTTAAACATGTTCACACTGGAGTATAGAAGAATAAGGGGCTATATATGTTTACTGTATAAACCCTTAACGGATCATGACCTGAGGGAGAAGTAGGGGTTAGCATTCATGTGTAAAAATTAAACAAGGGCTCATTCGTTCCAGCTCTCAGGGGAACACTGCAGAACATGGAAGAGAAAGATAAGAGTAATCACTACTTGGAATGGGCTACCAGGCTTAGTAATAGAAAGTTCCTCTATGGATGTGTTCAAACATTGCTTAGATGAATTTTTTCATTGACTGGTTATTAGGCGTGCACTATGGATGAAAGTCCTTTCAGCTCAATATAGACCTATGATAACACACGCACACACCAGAAGTAAAGTCACAGCTTTTTCATCTGTGGCAGGGCAGGCAGCAAAGATTTCCCTGGTAGGCAGGTATGGGGGTGGGGAGCCATGATCAGAAAAGAAGCTCCAAAAAATAAAACTGTGAGTGGCACTTCATTTTCTGTTGATTTGCCTTTGATAAACCCTTATGGACACACCATAGTACTATTTACTCATCCCTCTTCTTCCCCTGTCTTGATGCCAGGCGCCCTTTCCACTGTGTTTCCTTCATCTCCAAATATTGCTTTGGCTCTCCCACCACTGCCACCGTGCTTCTTTCATCTTCCCCCCTTCTTCCTCCCTTCGTAATGCTTGCTCTTGCTCTCACTCAAGTGAAATATCCTGCTGGCCAAGCAGCCTTCTTGATCTATTTCTCTAAACTATGGAACTCACTTCCCCCTGACATTCATTCTGCTCCTTCCATTCCTGCTCTAAAATCTCTCCTCCATGAGTTCTCTGTTCACTCCTGTCATTGCTTCTGATATTGGATATTTTCCTTTTCAACCGTCTTCCACCAGTCACTGACACCAGCACTGCCCTCCCTTATTATTTTCAGTCATCTCTCCCTGTTCATTATTTTGCTACTGCTACTGTTTTATGTTCTTTCACCTGTTCCACAATTTATTGTATGGACATTTTGCTGTCTGCAGTTTATTCTTTAAGTTTCTAAATTGTATATTTTGACTTATTATTTCTATTTATAGTATTACAGTATTTATACATTGTACTTCGTATATTTTCTCCTTTCCTTTCTTTCCCCCTCCCCAGAACACATCTGTAAATGAGCTGATCTTACTTTGATCAATTTTCCCTATCTATCACTGATGGGTACAAGCCGGAGGCGCTAGGACCTCTTGGAAAGCTTATAGCTAAAAACTTCCTCTCTGGAGGAGGGGCCGATGTCAGGGATGGCACCACCCTCAAGGTCGACGTACTATGTGGTACTCGAGGGTTGGCTGGCCCCTCCACCACCTCAGTTCAGCGTCGAGTCTGTTCTTTCATTTTTATTCTTTTGTGCTGCTGCTCATGCCCAGTTCAGGGCAAAAACGTTTGTCCAACCAGAAAGCATTGGTGCTCCTGCGGTAGTCTCATGACCGTAACAGATCCACATGACCGGTGTTTTACTTGCCTGGGGCCACGCCATGATATGGATTTGTGCAATGCCTGTTCCTCAATGGATTTTATACATTAGTTCTCAGCAGCGAGCTTGGGGAGAGCACCCCACCTCGGTGGTCAAGGCCATACGAGGCCGCCAAGGTAAGGTCTTGGGTCCTCCCACTGCTGCCATACGCACTGGGGGTGAGCAGGCTTCTGCTGTCTCTGGTCTCGCCAGGACCGGATGCCTGAGCCAGAGGTCGGGTGGACAGTCTGTCCCCTCCAGGGGGCCGGTTGAGCACCTCTTGCAGCCTGGTTCCCCTTCGGGGAAGCAGGCTGCCCCAGTGTCGAGGCTGCAGCTATACGCCGGGCCTACATCTGCGGCATCCTCAGTAACTTTGACTGGTGCGGCCTTGGCTTCCGTTGCCGCTGTGGCCACTGGGTGCCCTCCCAAAGTTGTCCCCGATGCCGGGACAGGTAGAGTGCTTGAGGTCGCCTCTCTTGGGATCTCCATGGTCTCCTCCTCAGAATCGGAGGATAACTTGGATGATCCGGACTGGCAGCCCAGTTTTCCGGAGCTTCAAATGCTCTCCGGACCCAGTAGGAGGTCTTCTCCCTTGCCCTCTTCTCAGGTCGACACCGTCCTTGGTGCCACCCCTCTCTCTGTCGGTTCCACCTTTGGTGCCACGGAGGCCTCCGGTGTCATTTCTGGTGCTGTGCAAGAGAGCGGCGCCGCTTGCAGCGCCACCTCTGGTGACGGTGCCACCTCTGAGGTCAGTGCCACCTCTGGAGATGCCATGGTCGGTGCCGCATCTGATGGCAGTGCCGTGGTTGGGACTGCTTCTGGTGACGGCGCCACCTCCGCTACCATTTCTGTTGGTGCAGCTTTGGTTGTCGGCACTGATGTGGTGTCTGAGGAGGAATTGGAAACTGACCTGGGTGCCAGTTTTCTTCTCTCCTCCCTCCCTCCCTGAGAGCAGTGGCCAAGGTAGGGCCTCTTTCAAAGAGTTGGTCCCAGTCCTCTGGCTCAGTTCTGGGGGGTCCTGTCATTTGTCCTGGTGGCCTCCGCCACCCTAGGACGGAGTCAGAGAACTGATGCAGGCTCTCCTTCTACTGCCGGGGGCCAGAGCCCTGCTGTTGGTGGGGACAGGGGCCGCCCTTCTGGGCCTGTATGGCTCCGATCTGCTCACCAGGTGTCTTCCCCCTTAGGGCACCACCCTATTCACTCAGAATGGGTTGAGCGGCAGTCGGTGGCTGATCAGCGCAGTCTCCTCCCTCAGGAGATATCACCTGCGTGCTCCCACAGCCCTGGCAGAGGGGCTTTGGTCTCTCAGGACCATTCTGCTTCTTCTTCTACCTCTCTGCCTCCTCCTCCTCTTCTCCCAGGACTCTCTGGGCCCCCTCACATGGGAAATAGTATAGGGCAACGGCAAGTGCATTCCCCATCTACTTTAGGGCCGTAGATTAGATGTTTTTTCTACCTCCTACCCTGGCACAGTCACACCATGTACAGGGTCCATCCATATCATCAACGTCCTCCTCCTCCTCAGAAGAGGACACTTCCACTCACATCTCCTCCGATGCTGATTTCACTGTTTATCAGCAGTTCCTCACGATGATGCTGGAGGAACTCCATCTTCCCCCAATGGTAGAATGCAATCCTGGATGTGCGACGCTGTCCTTCCCTGAGGAGTACAGTCCGGAATCCATCATGATCCCTCCATGGCACCCCATCCTTTCATGGAGGAGTCACACAGCGTCTGGCAGTTTCCCAGCCCCTCGTGACTGTCAACGCAGGGATTGTGCTCCACTGGGCCTCCTTGAACTATGTCCCATCCTACATCGGGACTGGAGTGGCTGGATACTCCCTCGAGGTGTCCTCGCCCTTCAAGAGACCGCCCCCAGAGGCTGACTCTGCAGAGTTTGATCGCTGGGGTAGAAGGGTTTTCTCTTCTGCATATTTCTTGCTGTCTGTCTCTGCTCGCCAGGTAGCCTATGCTAGGCACATGTGGGCTTCGCTGGGTCAGATCCTGGCGGCCATGCCTGATAACAAGGCAACCAGATGTGACATCACCATTTCTATCTGTGGCTTGTAGCTGATGAGACACCAAGCGATGACATGTTATGATGCCAGTTGAGTAGCCTCCAGGCTAAAAGGAACAGCAGTCTCAATTCGGTGGAGGGCATGGTTATGTTCATCTCGGTTGTCACCCTTGGCCTGGCGTAGAGTGATCACCTTGCTCTTCCGGGGGCCCAGTTTTTCTCCCATAGGGTGAGGCAAGAGCTGTCAGGGCATCTTTCTTCTTCTGTGCTTCAGGAGCCCTCCTCCTGACCTAACCAGTAGCGGGGCCTGACTAGGCCCGTGAGGGCACCCTTCTCTTGGGACTCCCTCACAGAAGGCTGAGGGAAGGTTCAGCCCCCAGGGAGGTGCCAGTGCCATAGTTGTGGAGCTTGGTACCACCATCAGTGATGAATGGTGAAGATTGATACAGGTAAGATATGAAAATTACACACGCACTGTAATTCTTGATCTTCCTGTATATTCACCATTCATCATCACTGCTTCCTGTCCATCATCCCTCTTGGGTCCCAGGGTCCCAGGCAGTGCCTCTTCCCTGCTTGTCTCTCCCAGATGAGGGTCTTCTTGGGACCCCCTCCCCCTGTTTACTCATTACCTGCAGTCCCAACAAGTGCCTCTCCGTGGGTCCCTGGTCTGGTCAGCAGGGTTCTGATGACCCTCTTTTTCTTGTTCCCCTATTTTCTGGAGCCCTACATGGCTCCTTTTTATACTTGTGGGCAACTTACTGCTGGGTTGCCCATGGGGCAGGGTCCTCTCGAAGTGTCTGCCTCCGCTGTTTGAAGAGGTAAGTTCCCTAACATCATCCACTGATTGGTGGAACTAGGTTCAAGCAGCCCACCCACCTGTTGGAAGTCGATGAATCTCACCTGGCTGTCCCGTGGGCCCCCCTTTCCTTACCCATGTGTGGCGGGAGAATGGGGAGAGTGAGAGGGAAATTTGTTCGGACTGTTTTCTGTGGACAGGGAGTTCTGACCTCTATCCAGCAGTGATTAAAATCTCTCTTGATTCCACCACATCCTGTGGCTTTCTTTATGGTTTTGGAGCCATTGAATCCTCTCTAGGGTCATTAGCCATTCTAAACAAAAAAAAAAAAAGAGAGGATCTCCTCCCCTTGATCCACAGATGGTGAAATAATCTTTTCTTTTGCTCTACCTGACCGCTGCTTTTCCTCTCTCCCATGCTTCTCCCTTTTGTTTTGTCTTTTTCTCTCTCTTTCCCGCCTCATTATGCTTTCCTGTCTTTTCTTTCTTTTCCTGTACTCTCTCCTCCCTACCCCTTCTCTCAACCCCTTCTTGGCCTGCCCAGTGGCTGGGGTATCTCTCCCAGAAACCTTAGGGCCTATCCCCTCTCCTCTGGCTGGCTTATTCCTTTTAAGTTTATATCCTTCCTTTTTCTATCCCTTGGGCTCCTTGCCCCATCCTCCCTCCCTCCCTTCCCTCCCCCATCTCCTTTCTCTCTGGCGAGCAGAATTGAGGTGGTGGAGGAGCCGCATCCATTACTGGCCAATCCAAGAGAGCCACTGTAATACGTTGGTCTCGAGGGCGGTGCCGCCCCGCATCTGCCCTCCTCCAGAGAGAAAGCTTTTACTATAAGCTTCCCGCCAGGGTCCTAGCGCCTCCAGCTTGTACCCACCAATGATGAATGGTGAAGATATACAGGAAGATCAAGAATTACAGAAGGTACTTAATTTTCATTTACCAGCCTAGTATGTCTTTCCTGGTGAAACTTATGTATTTTTTTTATTTATGTATGTGTTTGCAAGCAGGGGGAATATAAAGGAAAAGATAATTTAATAAATGTGTTCTTATTTTGATTTTTTTTTTTTTAGTGAGTGAAGGTGACAGGCATGTTTGAGGCATCAGGAATTCTACATAAACAGGTTCCAGATCTTTACAGTTATGCCATTTTAGTTTGAAAATTTGGAACCGGGGCATTAAAGTACCAGTTTCAGATCTCTGCAGTACATCTATCAGGGAAGCTGAATATAGTAGAAAATTCTCTGAGCAGACTTGGTCATTCAGCACACAGTTGCTGCCTAGCACATTATGTAGTGGAGTACATATTTCCTAAAGTAGGGTTCTCCAGAGATAGATATGTTTGCATCCTGGTAGAATAAAGTTGAATCAGCTTTGCTGCAGGGCCCCGATGGTGAGCATAGTACCAGAAGAGGCCATGTCAGTGTGTTGAAGAAAGAAATTTCTGCATCCATGTCCCCGTTCCTTGTACTTCTGCAAGGCCTTCTCAAATTCCAAGAAGAGAGTGCAAGCATATCGGACCAGGCAGCCCTGATACCACCAGCTGCTCATGTCTGTCAAAGTCCTCTGTCTTCCTCTGAGGCAGGGTACTTCATTGAGACCGCAAAGCTCATTGCTTGAAAGCATGGATCTTCCTGGACATGAAGTCTCCACCACTCATTCACACTGAGGGGATATACGCTGGAGGCGCTAGGACCCAGTGAGAGCAAACTTTTGCAAGAAAGTCGGCACCAGAGATGGAGCCGTGAGGGAGCGGCATGGCGGAAGCCTCGCTCATGCAGCAAATGACTGTCTCAGTCCAACCCTCCAACCGCCTCAGTTCCTTTTTTTTCCTGCCGCCGAGCGCGCTTCAGTGACAACGCTGTCGCTTGCCTGGAGTCTAACTTCAAACTAGCAGCATAGTTTTCAGTTTATTATTTTGTAGTATTTCTCAAATAAGTACCGCGTTCCATAGTTTATTCTTATTAAAGAAAGAAGTCTCAACCTACATGGACGGAGTCGACCATGAGCGGGTCAGGTGACGGTAGGGAGACTTCATGTGAAAGCTGTTCATTCAGCTGGGCTGGGTCCGGTCCGCCGCCCTCTCCGGAGTGGGGGGGGGGTCTGACAACAGACGGTCCAATGCCCGAGAGGAGTTGCGGTCACCACAGAAGCATAAAAGAAAATGATCACATTCTCTGCACCGTTCGACCTTGAGCTCTTCTTCGGCCCACAGGTCAAAAAAGAGAAGGCATCGCTCGAGGTTGCCCTCTGGTATGTCTGCACATCGACAGTCGGTCATTGGGGTCAGTTGCCAGTCTCCTCCTCCTCCGGAGTCGCCGGTTTCTGTTTCTGGTCACCAACCTCTTCGACATCGGAGCCCTTCCCCACCTTCTGGTAGGGCTTCAGATGAGCAGTTTCATCAGTGGGCCACTCTGATGGAGCAATGGGCTCGGAGGGTGGTCTAGCTGCCTGGCCCAGTCACTCCGGGGCCTTCAGGCCCTTCGGGGGAGTGAGTAGGGCGGTTGGGCCTCCGTAGTCGCACGGTGCTGTCTTAGGTGCCGTCGACTCCATGCTCAGGTATTTTCCCCCCCTCACATGACTGCGGCACAGAGGGCCACACCGATGCCTCTATCTCCTGGTATTTTTCCTTCTTTCTCCTCAAATCCTAGTTTTCGGAGCCCTACGTTGGTTTCGGCGATGTCGATGGGTCACTCTGTGCCGATGCGTCTGTCGGCGCCGTCCTCTGCTGCTTATCGGCGCCGAGGGCTCTGTCTGTGCCATGCGCTGCACTGGGTCAGGCGGTGCCGTTCTCTTCGCCGCTGAGGCTTGGTGTGACGTCTTCAGGACTTCTCGACTCTGAACCCTTTTACTTCCTCTTTTCCTCCTGATTTTCACTCCTTTTCTGTCCATACAGTCCCTCCTGGGCTGTCAGGAGATGAGCCTGACCCAGACCTTAGGCTGGGTGATGATGTGGAAGGAACAGGATTTAATCCTATTGCAGAGCCTGTGGTCGAAGACCTGTCATTTAAGTCTCTGCTGAAAAATCTGAATTCCACTCTTTCTCTCCAGGCTACAGATATCGATCCTGGGAAGCTTTTAAGGCTCCAATACCTTCATGTCCCGGAGATCCCTATGGATTTAACTCCCCTGGTACAGCCTTCCTTTGAGACGCTTTCTCAAATGGTATGGAATAATCCCACTCATTCCTTCTGTGGCTAAGTTCATAGATAGAAAGTATGCTGCTCCCAAGGATCGACCCATTTTGGCCTCCCAAGCCTTTGCGGACCCTATTGTAGTCTTGGCAGGGAATGATAAGGTCGTCCTCCCTCAGGCTACTACAGCCCGACCTATAAACAAAGAATCTCGTAAGCTAGATACTTTAGGTAAAAGAGTCTTGTTGCCATCCAATTGGTCATGCGTATTGCCAGCTACCAGGGCTATGTCTCTCAATATGAGTACGTTCTTTGGCATTCGCTCAAACAAATGGTAGAAGGTCTACCGGAGTTGGACACTAGTTAAGAGCTTCTTCAAACCATAACCAGGGGTATGGAGTCCAACAACCAGCAGGTTAAACCAACTATGGACGCTTTCAATACTGCCTCCCGAGCAGCGGCGGCGGGCATTTGTACCAGACGTCACTTCTGGCTGCACACTTCAGGCTTCATGAATGATGCCCAGCAACAGGTCATGGCGTTACCCTGTGATGGTATGCATCTCTTCGGTCCTCAAATAGAGCAAGCTCTAGAGGCCACACAAAAGATTAGGTCTGCCATTAAATTGGCTCGACCTGCTCCTTCCCCTTCTCGGGGAGGTGTTAATAAGCATCAGTTTCACAACCGTCAGTCCTTTCGAGGCAAGGGCAGGGGAGGTTTTAATAAAAACCAAGGCCCCCAGCCTCAAAAGAAAACGTAACAGAAAGCACAAGGGCTCAAAGCGCCCAGTGCCGCCTTCTGAGTTTCTGGCCCAAGTCCCACCTCAGCTGCCCGAGGGGGACTCTTCCTCAGCGTTGGGAGGTCATCTGACTCAATTCTATGACCGGTGGAAGTCCGTAACATCAGACAAATGGATCCTCCGGATAATCCGCGAGGGGTATTCCCTCAATCTTTCAGAAACTCCTCCGGATCGTCCCCCCAAACGACAGCCCAGGCTGTCAGTTCTTCAGTCAGAACTTTTCGCTTCTGAGATACAAGGCCTTCTGAACAACAGAGCAGTAGAAATAGTTCCGCTGGATCAACAGAATACAGGGTTCTACTCCCATTACTTTCTAGTCCCAAAGAAAACCGGGACATGCGCTCCATTTTGGACCCCAGAAGATTGAACAAATTTCTTTCCAAGGAAAAGTTCAAAATGATATCGCTAGAAACCCTGTTACCTTTGCTTCATCAACACGACTGGCTAGCCTCCCTGGACATGCAGGATGCTTACCAGCATATTTCTATTCACCCAACGCATCACAAATACCTAAGGTTTGTGGCTTTGGGCCAGCATTATCAGTTCAGAGTCCTGCACTTTGGTCTATCCTCAGCGCCGCGAGTTTTTACAAAGTGTTGTGCAATTCTCACGGCGCATCTCAGAAAGATTGGAATACAAGTGTTCCCATATCTGGACGACTGGCATCTAGCAAGTTCTTCCAGGCAAGGAACTCTCGATGACGTAACCACGGCCTCAGACTTTCTCACGTCCATGGGAGTTCTGCTAAATCTCAAGAAATCACAGTTGCAGCCCTCCCAGAAGCTCCTTTTTATAGGAACTCTTCTGGACACCTCCTGTGCAAAAACTTTTCTACCAGAGGACAGAAGGAGCGATGTACTACAGGTGGCCTGATACATCAGAGAGAACAGCTCGGTTCGAGCTATCTCGATGCAACAGATGCTGGGTCTCATGGCATCCTCGGTGTTCACTGTACCCCTAGCACGCCTCTACATGAGAACCTCTTAGTGGATGCTCAGTACTCAGTGATCCCCAACCAATCACCCTCAGTCCTTTCTCATCAAGGTGACAGAACCTCTGAAGAGGTCACTCTCCTGGTGGTCGCAAGAGGACAACCTTCTGGAAGGGTATCCCTTTGCTCCCCTGGATCATCAGATTTCCATTACCACAGACATGTCCCTGATGGGGTGGGGAGCTCACTGTCAGAATGTCCACACCCAAGGTACGTGGACTCAAGACGAGTCCCAGCTTCACATAAATGTCCTAGAAATGAGAGCTATCCTTTATGCAGTCCAGGCTTTGAAGGATATTCTCTGTCACAAAAACATTCTCCTTCAAATGGACAACAAAGCAGTGATGTATTACATCAACAAGCAGGGCAGTGCACACTCTTATGCTTTATGCAGGGAAGCGATGAGAGTGTGGGAATGATGCTCAGAGCACAAGGATCTAATCCAGGCAGTCTACCTGCCGGGAGTGCAGAACGAACTGGCAGAACAGAGGCAGATCCTCACAAGTGGTCTCTTGACTCAACCGTAGTTCAGTCACTGTTCACAGAGTGGGGAACTCCAGACCTGGACCTTTTTGCATCCCCACTCAACACAAAACTGCCTCTCTTCTGCTCCAGAAATCCAGGGCCTGGCATTTTCTGTCAGAATACATTCAGGCTGCAGTGGACAAAATGCTTTCTATACGCCTTTCCTCTTCTTCCTCTAATTCAGAGGGTACCTCTCAAGTTCGAGTCCCAGGGGGACAAAATGATCCTCATTTCTCGCTTCTGACCTTGACAGATATGGTTTCCGTTACTCAACAGTATGTTGGAAATCCCTTTGAAAGCGCTTCCCCTTCAGATGAACCTTCTGACTCAGGGGCCTGTGGTCCATCCCAATCTGAGGTCGCTTCACTTTCACACTTGGCTCCTGAAGAGATAGAAGTGAACAGGTTCAATGTCACTCACAGAGTTTGATATTCTTTTGGCTGCGCGCAAACCAGCCACCAGAAAAATTTACACAGCCAAATGAAAGCGTTGTTCTCTGTGGTGTGCAAAATCCTCCTTGAATCCTTTTTCTTGCCCACCAAGTAAAGTTCTAAAGTACCTTTTACACCTCTCAAATTCAGGTCTACAATACTCTACAGTCAAAGTTCACCTTTGTGTCATTTCAGCTTATCATGAACCAGTACTTTCCTTGTCACTGGCTCAGTTACCAGTAGTTAAGAGGTTTCTTAAGGGTATTATGCATGCCAGACCTCCTATCAGACGTCCAGTCGCAGCCTGGGACATTAATCTTGTACTAGACATGCTCACTCAGAAGCCTTTGGAGCCTCTAGCTACGTGTGAGCTGAAATTTCTCACTTGGAAAACTGCCTTCCTGGTGACCATTACCTCGGCCCGCAGGGTCTCTGAAATGCATGCCATGGTCACAGTCCCTCCGTATACTGTGTTTCATAAGGACAGAGTAGTTCTTAGGACCCATCCTAAGTTTCTCCCCAAGGCTGTTTCAGAATTCCATCGGAACCAACGTTTAGTCCTACCTACTTACTTTGTGAACTTCCAAAATGAAGGAGAGCGTACCCTTCATTCTTTAGATGTAAAAAGAGCTCTGCGTTTCTATTTAGATAGAACAAAACAAATTGCACAGCTCAACAGCTGTTTGTTTCCTTCAGTGAGACCCAGCTGGGTCAATGTGTCGCTATCAGATGCATTCACACGTGGCTGGTATGCCTTCACCACTGTTATTCCATGGCAAGTTAAGCTTGAGGGTAGAGTGTACACTCTACTAGAGTGAATCATGAGCATCCCTGGAAATCCTTGAATGTGCCCACGGTAGACAGCATTATGCCCTGATGTCCATGCTAGGCGACATCTTTCGCTTTGGCAGGACCATCCTAATGAACTTCTGTCCTAAATTTGTGAGCTCTTGGTCTCTCCTGCCACCCTCTCGGGGGATTATTAGCTTGGTACTCTCCCATCAGTGTGAATGAGTGGTGGAGACTTTATGTCCAGGAAGATATGGAAATTATGTACCTACCGTAATTCTTGATCTTCTTGGACGAAGTCTCCACCACTCATTCACACGCCCACCCACCATCCCCCGAGCTCACCTCTGTTATTGGTCTTCACTCCCTCAATCTTTAGTCTCTGAAGACTTCTTTGTTGACCCTTCTTATATGGGTTGTCCGGACTATCTTATGTCCATTTTTTGTTAGGCTATCCTTCTAGGTTAATTTCGCTGCACCTCCTCGGGGGGGAAAAAAGGTACTGAGGTGGTTAGAGGGTCGACACCGAGATGGTCATTGCCGCACGAGCCGAGGCTCACGGCGCTGCTCCTCGTGGCTCCATCTCTGGCACCGACCCTCTTGCAAAAAGTTTGCTCCTGCTGGGTCCTAGTGCCTCCAGTTTAGATTCCATCAGTGTGAATGAGTGGAGACTTCGTCCAAGAAGATCAAGAATTACAGTAGGTACATAATTTCCATTTCCTGAAGAGCTAGAGTTTGCAGTATTTAGTCATTTAACTCGGGTGTTGGAAGTCCAGAAAATCAGCTACCAAAAAAATCCTGTTCTTCTAAGTGGAAAACTTTTTCTATATGGTGTAGTAAGAAACATTTTTGGTTTCTGATATGCTTGAATATTTGCTGTACCTGAAAGAGGAAGGCCTATGCCAATCTTCTTTTGAAGTACACCTCTCAGCTCTATGAAATGTACAGCTCCACACAAGGTGAGAAGTCTATATTATGTCCTCCAATAGTATCTTCAAAAATATTTTTCAGAGGTCTTGACTACCCTTACTCTCCGGTTAAGCAGCCTTGTCCCTCAAGGAATTTGAACTTGATTCTCTCCCATGTCATGCAGGAACTCTAGGAACTTCTGATTTCATGTGATTTTAAAATCTCTCACTTGGAAGGTTGTCTTTTGATTGCTGTTATTTCAGCTAGAAGGGTGAGCGAACTCAGGCTGTTTGCATTCCAATTTTCCGTAAGGTAAAGGACGTCCTCAAGACCCATTTGAAATAGCTTCCCCCAAACAGTGACAGAATTCCATTTGAATCAGGCTATTACTCTGCCTGTATGCTCTTCTAGAGTCCCAAGCAAATTCAGGAGAGTCGCATCGCCACAAACTGGATGTAAAACTGTCTGTCATTTACTACAGTAATAGAACAGCAGCCATTAGGGGTGATAGTGCTGTTAATTTTTATTTATTTCTTTCAGTTTGGGATTAAATACCTTTGAGCCATAGGCTCGTTTACAAAGGTAATTGTAACATATGGTAAAGTGGCTAGAGTTCACTTAGCAGCTAAAAGACTAGTTGTCACTGAATGGTTTCTTATATTTCACACTTTTACAGTAAAGCTAGTAAAGAGCACCCCTCCCCGAGTTAAGGTAGCAAAGGGCCCCGGTGGCTAAAGGCTCATTCAACTAGAAGGAATGTTACTTCCATAGCAGCTGCTAGGGTACAGTCCACTGGTGGACATTTGTAAGGCTGCAACCTGGTCTTTGACCTATGCTTTCAAATCCCATTACTGTACTGATCTGCACTCCTGAAGGGATGCTAGGTCTGGGGCATCCGCCCTTCAGAACCTGTTCTCCAATAAATCCTAGTACCCACCTCTTTGTGGTATTGCGAGGAGTCTGCCTGAAATGGTAAGGTGAAAACATTGATGTTATTAGAACAAAAAGTTACATTCTTTGTAACTGCGGTTACAAAGTATGCAACTTTGTCTTCCTGACCTCCAGAACACAGCTTCAGTGTTGGACTGAAAGCAGGGAGAACTTTCCTGTCATGGTAACACCAGACTTACTGTTAACAACAGGAGTAAATACTGGACCAAGCATTCCTGCCCACACAGCTCCCTCCCCTCTGCTATCAGGGGACAGCTGCACACCTCATCTTGAGTTACACTTGTGTGTACACACACTCACAACAATCCACAACCTGTTTTAATAATCTTAAAGTTCTGTGTAATCAGTGTCTGTAACGCTGTTGCCACACACACACACACACACACATCCTGCTTTAGTAATCGCATGCATTCAGTGTCTAACGCTATACAAGACACTTCAACAGCAAAATCCGTTTACAGTCTTAAACTGCTGTGCAGTGTCTGTAATACTGTTGTGTGACACACACACACCATTTTAGTTTAAAAAGACCAAGTAGATGCATTGTTCAGTCTTGTCTGAAAAGGGAGGTAGGTGCATAAATAAAAATTTGCAAAGTGTTTCAGTCCCATCGTACTTTCCACATAGCACAACATGGTGGGTCCCTTGCTGACTGCTCTTTGTGACTTCATGCTTCATCAACTTTGTTGTTAATCCCTTCCTACAAGTTTCTCTCCTCTGCAGTGCAGTACAGTAACCTCTGTTGTTTAGTAGTTGTCTATTACAAAGTTTCTTAGTGCCTGGGGCTGGTGAGGCTAAGTGAGAATATACTCCCTGAGAGTTCAAAGCAAGGCATAAGACTAATGTAAAATCCAGTGCATATTATACTCCATAAATAACCCTCCACCCCATTCCGTCAGTACTGGATGGCATGCTGTTTTCATCAGGCTACCTAACTGCTTAGCTATTCAAACTTTTCCCATCAATTTCATTTATTGGATAAAACATTGAGCATTTGCTCATCTACAGAAGCATCCGTGTGTAAAATGCAACAATACCAAAAATACCTCACAAGTTCTCTTACAATAAAATGAACCTTGTGCAGATTAACTACAATTAAACATTATCAAGCAAATAGCAAAGCATGGTGCCAAGTACACTGACAGCATAAATGGTGGTGCCGGCCTCAATTGTCTCAGTTCCTTTTTTGCCTCGGTTGGGTAGTTCTTGGAGTTTTAAGTCTACTGTTTCTATCCTGCACCCAGTGAGTTCTCCTTTTCCAGAAGCAAACCTCTCGAATCGGGCCTTCCTCACCCTAGTTGAGATCCCCCAGACATCTGTTGGCCGCTTGTTTTTGGCCTTCAGCCTCTGTTATGCTGCAGCCATAGAGTCGTTATTCTTTGGGAAAGGGTGTCAGGAGGATTACTTTATGGGAGAATCTTTACCCCAGATACCCCTTTTCTGTTGGTTCTGCTAAACATGTACCATTTACTCTTGCAGTCTTTTGTGCCACCTGATCGCCATGTTAAGCAGAGTTGCATGGCTCTTCTGAATCCTTCCGCTGTGGTGATGGCTCATCTGTGGATCCCCTGCAGGATATCCTATCCTGTATCCCACTTGGTGCGGTATCTGGTTCTGGTGCAGCTGTTGTATGTTACACTTCTCTGTCACTTCATCGCTGCCTGTGGTCTCTTGTGCACACCTAGCTCTTTGAGCTACCTGCATGCAAGAATGTATGGACCATCCTTGGTATAGCAGCTGAGTAGCAGTGCTTGTCCAGTAGAACCTGCAGTTAACACGGGCAGATGCCGTGGCTGCATCTATCTTGTCTAGGTCCAATCACCCTCTGCAAAGCCTTAATGCTTCTTTCCTGGTGGAATTCCCCTTTTCTGTGCCACAGTGGTGCTGACGCAGTCTGTGAGGAGGGAACCACAGATAACCCATCTCCTCATTTTTCCCCCACTGAGGACTGAAGGATTCTGATATCCTTGGTAAAGATTCCACACCTCCCTCCTTAAGGGAAGTTTGCCACTTGACCAAAGAATGGGTCATCATGAAGAAGACTGATACTTGAAAGCTGGGAAAGTTGCTAACCGTAACTAGATCATCAAGAATAATTTATCCATAAAGCTACGCCCACTCTTTGCCATTGCCCTCTTTATACAGAGATTACTTTGAGACGGGATGTTTCTGTGCCATGATCTTGTCTGGCCTTGAAAACTGAGAAGACTGATTAGTCAGCAGCTCTCTTTACCCGCATCTTACCTCACACTGCTGAAGAGCAGGACTGCTTCTAGTGGTTTCAGAGTGATCTGGCTACCTAATTTTTCTGCAGCCAGATGGATTAGAGTCATTAAAGCTTGATTAAGCTCAGAGCTTGTCCTTACAATCTATCGTTTTCTTTTTTAAAGGAGAACTACTGGCAGTAATGAACCCCTGACCACTGCACAGACTGGGGCTTCAATAGCCAGATTCCCCCCTGCAGGCACAACAGTTACGCAAGTGCATTTTTATCTGAATATTCGTAAAAACTGTCCAAACCTCCGTACCAGCCGTCATGTTTATATATGGTGGTCCTCACCACCAACCCCCCACTCGAGATAGCGCTGGTAACAATCTCCATATCTCCCATGCCATGTGTTATTTTTACAGACTGCGCCTAAATGCCATGTGCATATTTATTTATTTGTCTTTGATAACCGGGTGAGCAAATGATCCAAAGGTCACCAGGGTGGCAAACATCAGTACAATACAGAAATACAATTAGAACAAAACAGGACTGCCGAATACACTTGGTATAAGGTCAAAATACATGGTACCAATATTTCAGAGAAATCAGTATATACTGGTGAAATGACATACATTAAGTGGCTATGAAATGAAAACAGCTTAACATGGTGATTATGGTAAACTATTACATGCAGTGTACATACAGTCACCGGGGAGCCAAGGAAATAAAAACAGTTAAAATGAAGGTTCAGTCTATCACCAGGAGTGGTACAGGCACAAGTCATAGGCAGAAATGCAACTTAAGCTAAGTCGCAGAACCTGCTAACAGTTCAGAATAAAATGGGTAGTCATATCCAGATTGAACAGAGGAGCAGAACAGTGCAAGAGGGTATGGGCACTGAAGGTAGGATGAAAGCACAAATAGGTGCATTGCCAGGATATGAACCCTGGTACCACCTGGGGAAAAGCTGCAGGTACAAGCGGCCTCGGCCAGGAGCCACGCCCTTGTTTGCCTTGAAAGACTGATGGGAGGGGGATGATCGGATGAACAAAGGAAGTCTATTCCAGAGGGAAGTAGCAGGTACTGTAGGAGTAGTGCAAGGGACTTCCAGTGAGGGAACAGAGGAGGCCCAGAGATTCTGAGACCCCACTCTGTCAGTGGGTAGAGAGGAGTAGCAGGACAGGTGATGGTTCCTGAGTGCACTGTCAGTGAGGCTGCCTGTGGTGAAGTCAAACCGACCCTGCAGAGAGAGCCATCCTAGGGACTGGTATAGCAAGCAGTTGTGGGTGGTAAAAAGGGGCTTGAAGGACAAAGCGTCAGATGGTGTTGTATGTGGTATGTAAGTGGGTCCATAGGGAAGAGGACACAGTAGAGTATACTGGGGAGCAACAGTCAAAGGAACGCAGAAGGTTTCCTTAAACAATGGCTAGGCGAGCTTCAGAGGACGGAAATTGACACTGGCGGTAGGCAGCACCTAATTTTTGATGGATTTTCATCACAGTGTTGCTGATGTGTTTGTTGAAAGTAAGGGAGGGGTCTAGGGTGACACCTAGATATTTAAAGGCAGGGACAGTTTTGAGTGGTGGGCTGACAGGGGTAGCGATCAAGAGTAACATAGAAACATAGAATTTGATGGCAGATAAGGACCGCTTGGCCCACCTAGTCTGCCCATTTCCCTACCTAATGGATAAGCTGCAGATCCTAGTTAACCAACAGCCTACTTCCTCCTACACCCCACTAGAATTGCTTTATGTCTGTCCCATGCATTCTTGAATTCCCCCACTGTTTTTGACTCCACAACCTCCTCTGGAAGGCTGTTCCATGCATCCACAACCCTCTCCATGAAAAAATACTTCCTCACATTACCTCTGAGCCATCCCCCCCTCTATCTTCAAATTGTGCCCCTTGTTCTTGCACATCTTTTTCTGAAAGATGCTACCCTCTTGGACTCTGTTGATTCCCTTGAGGTACTTGAAAGTTTCTATCATGTGCCCCCTCTCCCTCAAGCGTATACATAATAAGTTCCTTTAGTCTCTCTTCGTATGTCTTGTGGTGCAGACCCTGCACCATTTTGGTTGCCCTCCTCTGGACAGCCTCCATCCTGTCTATGTTTTTGCGGAGATGGGGTCTCCAGAACTGCACGCAGTACTCCAGATGGGATCTTACCAACTGTCTGTACAGAGGGATAACAACTTCCTGTTTTCTACTGCTGATGCCTTTCCCTATGCATTCTAGTATCCCCCCCCACCCCCCAGCCCTCCTTACTGGTTTCACATTGCTTGCCCACCTTTAGGTCATCTGATATAACTACCCCCAGGTCCCTTTACATTTTTGTTGTTGTCAGTATCTATCCCCCCCCCATTGTGTACTCTTCCCCTGGGTTTTTGTTTCCCAGGTGCATTACTTTGCACTTCTTTGCATTGAATCTAAGCTGCCATACATTTGACCATTCCTCCAACCTTACCAAGTCCCTTCTCATCCTTTCCACGCCACTTTGTGTATCAACCCTTTTGCAGATCTTTGTGTCGTCTGAAGAGAGGCATTTTTTTCCTTCTAGTCCCTCTGCAATGTCACTTATAAAGACATTAAAAAGGACTGGACCCAGTACTGAACCCTGCGGTACCCCACTAGTAACCCCCCTTTCTTCACTGTGGACTCAGTTTGCTATTACTGTCTGCATCCTGTTGTCTAGCCAATGTTTTACCCAGGCTACCACCCTGGGACCCACTCCTAGGCTGGCTAAGTTGTTCATTAATCTTTTGTGTGTCAGATGCCTTGCTAAAGTCTAGGAAGGTCATGTCCACAGCCCCTTCCTGGTCTATTACTTTGGTCACCCAGTCAAACAATTCAATTAGATTCGTTTGACATTACCTTCCCACTGTGAATCCCTGCTGCCTTGGGTCCTCTGCACCACTGGCCTCTAGGTACTCAACAGTTCTTTCCTTCAGAAGTGATTCCATCGTTTTCCCTACCACTGAGGTCAAACTGACAGGTCTGTAGTTTTCTGCCTCTGTCTTGCTCCTACTTTTGTGAAGGGGAATCACATCCGCCTTCCTCCAGTCCTCAGGTACCACACCATCCTCCCATGATTTGTTAAAAAGGGTAGTCAATGGTGTTACTAGTTCTCCCCTTAGTTCTTTTAGAATTCTGGGGTGAATCCCATCAGACCCCATTGCTTTGTCCACCTTCAGTTTTAGGAGATCTTACTTCGAGAGGGTTCCTGCAGTGGATCTTCACATATAGGACTGCACCCCCTGGCGTCAGGTTCCAACGGCAAACTTGTAGATAACAATCATCAGCGGGAACCGCCCCTGACGTCAGGTGACGTGATGTCTTCCCGACTATAAAAGGGGCGGTCCTGCGCCAGCCCTTCAGTTCTTTCCTGCCGTCGCCTCAGTTCGTTTGGCTCACGAGATAGAACAGCAATCTAACGTCCGCGCGTCAGTTTAAGTTTTTTCCTATACCTTAAAAAATGTTTTCTTCAAATTTTTGACCAATTGTATGTCGACTCAAGTCAAGAAGTGCTCAAAGTACGGAGCCCATATCCCACACGGGGAGGACCATTTCCGCTGCCTCTTGTGCTTGGGCCCCAGGCACAACTCGAACGAATGTGCCATCTGCCAGGCCTTCAACCAAGCCACCAGGTGCAATCGGACCCTCGAGGCCCACCTCCTTACCTGATGGCTGGTGTCAATGGAAAAGGAACTCCAAGAATTGAGGGAAAGGTCATCGTCGCTGGCCCCCAGAAAGAAGAAGAGTAAGCAGAAGCGCTGGGACAGGAGTCCATCGCCATGCGGGAGGCCTGCCACTAAAACCGTGAGTACTCCTGCTGGTGCCTGATCCGCCTCTTTGGGTCGTGCACCTTCTTCCTGTCCTGCTGAGGTAAGCGGGCAGTTGGGGGTAGCCTCTTTCAAGGTCTCAGTGGTGTCTTCTCCTAGTACTGCCGGTAAGTCTCCCCTCAACCCTGTCGAAAGGGGGCATGGCTTTGGCCGATAAGTCTAGCAGCGTCCCTCTTGCTGCCACTAGCCCAGTTAGGTCCGATCAGTCGGACGCCGGATCCTCCGTCACCTACCCAGACTCCTCGCACCTGTGGGGCTTCCGCAAGGCCCAAGACGCTGGCCAGAGTTTGCTCTCGAGAGACTCTGCATCCCTTCGGGTCTTGCACCCAAGGGATTCGTCACCCGATCCTGCTCTGTCCCTGTCAACAGGATGGTTGTTCGACCTTTTGTTGGGGTCCCTTCCGGAACTTCCCCCTTCGTCAGGTCTGTTGCCACCTCCAGACAAGACTCCGCCACCGGCTAAGGATCCTATTACGGAGCCCATCCCCTCGGGACCTTCAGGGGCCCTCCCGGATCTCATGCCACCCAGTGGTCCTATGGCATCTCCCCGTGTAGGTCCAATCGACCCTCCTGGCGGTCTTCCACAGCCAGATCCCCCCAGGCATTGCCACCGGGCAGCCTGCCGTTGGCTCCTTAGTACCCGATGCCAGGCCTCGTGCCTCCAACGGCGGGATACCAGACACCGGGATATCCTGGGTGTAACCCGAGATATAACCCTTACGGCTATTCTTCGGGATACCAGACACCGGGATATCCTGGGTATAACCCGAGATATAACCCTTACGGCTATTCTCCGGGATTACCAAGTTTTCAGTACCCTTCTTGGCAATACTTGCAGTATCCGGGTTACCCAGGGTACCAGCCTCCTTCTCTTCCTCCAGTGCCAGATCGAGAGATGATCCCCACATGGTGGCAGGATGCCAGGACCCAGCTCATAACGGAGCTTAGGCAATCAGTGGGAGACATCCCTCTTCCAAGGGGCCTCTCCCCCGCCGATACCCTCTGGCAGGGCAGCGGGTGCTTTACCAGTAGGTTCATCTGGGGCAGACCCTTTCATCCCCAGTGGTTCTGAGCCTTCTGACACGGACTTTAATTCCAAGCCTTCGGACCCTAGGTCCCCAGTCGAGGTGCCAAACTAAGAATCCCCAAAATCTCCTCCAGAGGATCCTTCCTTTGGGGACCTTTTGCGCACTATGCAGGCAGCAGGAGGCTGGCCTTCAAAGGAAGTGGACCCCCAGCGTAAAAGGCTGGTGGGACATTTGGATCTAGCCACCAGGGACCCTCTAGCCATCCCCCTGAATGGGTCCTCATGAGGATCTGGTGACTACTATCTGTCAGCAGCCGTCTTCTATCCCGGCTGTCTCCAGAAAGGCAGACTGTACTTACTATGCCCCGGAAGGGATTCAACATCTCAAGACTCATCCCAAAGCTGGCTCTGTGGTGATCACTGCCGCCCACGTCTGGTCAGTGCAACCAAAGCACTTGAGTTCCTCGCCTCCCGACAAGGACTCTTGGCAGCTGAATCAGTTTGGCCGGAAGGTTTACTCCTCTTCCTCTTGTGCCATCCGGTCCCTCAACTATGTCTCTCACATGATGGCATTTCAGGAGGCTTCTCTCTCCGAACTGGAGAGGGATCTTCTGGAAGTCCAGGATGAGTCGCTCCGTAATAAATTGCTGGACAAGGTCAGAATGGGAAAGTCTTCCTGTCTTCATGCTTTGCGTGCAATGTATGACTCAGTAGACTCAGTGGCCAGGGCGGTAGCCATGGGGATCTGCATCCATCGCCTTTCATGGCCTCGGATTGCAGGTTTGGCACTTGACGTCCAGTCCTTCCTTCTGGATGCTCCTTTTAGGGGTTCCGTCCTTTTCGGCAGCGATGCCAAAGATATTGTTACTGGGCTGCAGGAGAGCGGACGCTCCCTTCGGGACGTATGTTCAGTGTACCGGACGGAGCAGAAGAAGCCGTAGCCTTTTCGTCGCCAAAGGAGATGGAACAAAAACCAGGGTAAGCGTCAGGACAAATGACAATCTCCTGGTTTGGGAGCCCAAACCCCCAGGCCAAGTTCCCCAAGCTGGCCTCTGGGGCAAAAGCTCCCCTCCCTTCGGCGTCCTGACTCCTTTCCCCTCCTTCCGCTGCCTCCAGCAGTCTCAGAGGAACCAGTAGGAGGGAGGTTCGGCCTCCACTTGGAGGGGTGGAGGTTCATCACCGCAGAAGCATGGGTGCTTTAACTTATCTAGCGAGGTCACTCGATAGAGTTTTCCGAGATCCCTGCACCTCATCCTCTGGGACGATCTTTTTATCCAAGGGATCAGATCCCCATAGTCTTCCAGGAGATACAGGCCCTCCTGTTAAAAGCAGCCATAGAACCCATCCCTCAAAAACAGCTAGGCAGGGGATTTTACTCCCACTTCTTCCTAGTTCCAAAGAGGACTGGTGATCTGAGACCAATCCTGGACCTCAGCATGCTCAACGTCTTCGTCGAGTACAAGAAGTTTTGCGTGCTGACCATTCAGGGACTTTTGCCCCTGCTCCAAACAAATTCTTGGCTGTGCTCCCTGGACATGCAGGATGCCTACCTGCATATTCCTATCCTCCCGGTCCACCACCGTTTCCTCCGTTTTACTTTTAAGGAGAACCATTTTCAGTTCCAAGCACTCCCCTTTGGCCTTTCTTCAGCCCCTCGGGTGTTCACCAAGTATTTAGCGGTGGTTGCGGCTTTTCTTCGCCGCCAGGGCATTTACGTGTTCCCGTACCTGGACGACTGGCTCCTCGCAGCACCCTCTCCGACCAGCCTGAAAGAATCTCTTTCTTTCACTCTGAGCTTGTTCGCTCTTCTGGGTATCACGGTCAGTTTGCCCAAGTCCCAGCTAGTAACATCTCAGCGGCTCCAGTCACTGGAGCAGTACTAGACATAGTTCAGAGCAAGGCTTTTCTGCCATCGGATCGAGCCAAGACCCTAGTTTCTCAAGCCACTCTCGTGGCCCAGGCTTGGTGGATCCCAGCACATGCTGTGTTTCATCTTTTGGGACTGATAGCAGCGCCCATTCCCACAGTCCCCTTGGCCAAACTTCACATGAGGGTCACCCAATGGTCTCTTTGAGTCCAATGGGATAAGAGGACGGACGACATGACTTAGAGGATCATGATCTCCAACAGCCTACAGAGAGATCTTCGCTGGTGGCAAGATCTCTCCAACCTATCACAGGGAGCCTTTTTCCATTCCCCTGTCCCAACCCAGATCCTTGCCATGGATGCCTCAGACCTGGGATGGGGAGCCCATCTTGGGGCTTACAAGACTCAAGGGTCTTGGTCCGACCAGGAGCTTCTGCTCCATATCAACATTCTGGAGACCAGAGCAGTTCTGTACGCCCTCCAGGCATTCCAGTCCCTTCTATTATCGGGATTACTTCTGGTCCAGACGGACAACATCAACAAACAGGGAGGAACTCGCTTGTACCCTCTCTGCAGAGAAGCCATTAGGGTTTGGTGCTGGGCGATTCAGCAGAGCCTATTCCTGACAGCGGTCCATGTTCCAGGCGTAAGCAACGTCCTGGCGGATAGTCTCAGTCGATCAGTGGCCAGGGCTCACGAGTGGTAATTAAAGCTAGAGGTAGTCAAAGATCTCTTTTTTTCAATGGGGTCGACCAGAGATAGATCTGTTCGCCTCCCCATTCAACCCAAAACTACCCAACATTTGCTCACTCGTTCCCGGGCATGGTGCTTTTTGGCAAGATACACTGTCTCTCTCTTGGAGAGGGAGGTTTCCTTACGCTTTTCCTCCCTTTCCTCTCATTCAGAAAGTTCTGGTGAAACTTCAAGAGGAAGGGGCACATTTGATTCTGATCGCCCCTCTCTGGTCTCGCCAGATTTGATTCCCTCTTTTACAGCATCTGGCACTAGAATCTCCATTTCCCATGCCATTATCCCATGACCTTCTGACTCAGGAGCAGGGCATCCTGGTGCCCCCCGAGCCTTCGGTCTCTTCACCTTCAGGCATGGCGCCTGTGGACATAGTGGCCTCCCACTATGGGGTTTCTACACAGGTTGCCCATATCCTGGTGGAAGCCAGAAAACCATCTACTAGATCCACCTACGCCATGAAGTTGAAAAGATTCTCAATCTGGGCCCTAGCCAGAAGCTGGGAGCTCTTTTTGTGTTCGGCTGCCCAGGTATTGGAGTACTTCGCACATTTATCAGAGTCGGGCCTTAGCTATTCTTCCATTAAGATCCATCTCTCTGCGGTGTCGGCCTACCGCCTCCCGGTGGAGGGAAAACCTTTGGCTCAACTGGAAGTTGCTAAGACCTTTTTAAAAGGCATCCTCCACTTAAAACCGCCGATCCGGAATCCATGTCTTCCCTGGGACCTGAATTTTATGTTGGAAAATCTGACCTTGCCTCCTTTTGAACCAGCCTCTAGCTGTGACTTGCACTTCCTTTCCTGGAAGACACTGTTTTTAGTTGAAGTCACTTCCACCCGAAGGGTCTCGGAACTTCAGGCATTTATCTGTAAGGAACCCTATCTGATTTTCCATAAGGACAGAGTAGTCCTTCAGACAAACCCTTTGTTTCTTCCTAAGGTAGTCTCAGAAACCACTCTCAACCAGAGTGTCGAACAGCCGGTATATTATCCACAACATTCCAACAGGGGGGAATACCTTCTCCACACTCTTGATGTGCACAGAATTCTGAGGTATTACACTAACCGGACTAAAGAAGTCCGTAAGACAAATCAACTCTTTGTGGCCTTTGCTCCCCAGTACCAGGGCAAGGCCATTTCCAAACGGACCATATCTAGGCGGTTGGCTAACTGCATCCACTTCACCTACCAAAAGCATGGAATATCCCTTCCTGGGGCAGTTAAGGGTCACTCCACTAGGAGTGTTGCTACTTCTACCGCCTTTTTCAGGAATGTGTCCACTGCAGAAATCTGTCCACACCTTCCCTAAGCATTACAGTCTGGACATCACCTCTAGGCGCAGAACTGGCTTTGGTCTTGCGGTTCTGCAAGGCCTCCTGTCATAACTAACAGCTGGCGACTTCTCCTCCTCCCGGATGTACCTCCATTTTATTTCCTTGTGACTGCTTGGTATTCAGTCCTATATGTGAAGACCTACTGCAGGAACCCTCTCGAAGTAAGATATTGCAGTTACGTAAGAACTTACCGTAACAGTAGATCTTCGAGAGAGGTTCCTGCAGTAGGTCAAGTTTGCCACACACTTTCCCCCTACCCTTGGAACGTTTCCTTCATTTTCATCCTGCCTAGCCCTTGGGTCTAGAGAGGAAGCATGGTTCTAGGAGTCTTCACTCTTATTTTTTCTGCTTACCTTTTTCTAGGTCTCCAGTGGAAAAGAACTGGAGGGCAGGTGTGGGACCCCCCCTTTTATAGTCGGGCTGACGTCGGGGGAGGTCCCTGCTGATGATTGCTATCTACAAGTTTTCCGTTGGAACCTGACGCCAGGGGGTGCAGTCCTGTATGTGAAGACCTACTGCAGGAACCTCTCTCGAAGATCTACTGTTAAAGTGAGTTCCTACGTAACTGCAATTTCTTTCAGAACCCTTTCTTCTTTGAAAGGACTGATATCGACCCCCCATCCAGAGTGCTTCTATTGACTGGATTAGATACCTTCCCCTTCCTCTTCCTTTGTGAATACTGAGCAGAAGTATTCGTTCAGTATCCCTGCTTTTTGACTGTCCCTCTCTGCCCACCCACCTTCCTCTTTATTCAGCCTCAGTATCCCTCCCTTCCTTTGTCTTTCTTCACTCCCTAATGTACCTATAAAATGTTTTATCCCCCTTCTTAACCGAGTTGGCTATCTTTTCCTCGGTTTGGGCCTTTGCTATTCTGACTGCCTTCCCCTCTTCCTTCTGCTTTAACTGGTACAGTTCTCTGTCTGGCTCCTTCTATGTTTCCTTATGCTTCCTGAATGCTGTCTCTTTCTCACTAACCTTCGCCGCCACCTCTTTTGAGAACCATAGTGTTTTTTTCTTTCATTTTGATTAGTTTATTTGCTTCACACAAAGGTGTGCTGCCTCTGTGATGGCAGTTTTGTTGTTTCCCAATTGTTGTTCCACACCTCCTTCTTGCCTCTTTGCTAGTGCTTTTCTGAGGCACTTCCATTTTAAAAAATCAGTCCTCCTGAAGTTCAGTACCTTCACTTTTGTATGGCTTGACTCTACAGCTGAGTTTATCATGAACCACACTGTTTGGTGGTCATTTGTTCCCAGATGGCTACTCACTTTGTGATCTGAGATCCTCTTTCCATCTCCATTTGGGAGTACCAGGTCTAGGATTGCTCCCTCCCGAGTGGGTTCCAACACTAGCTGTCTGAGGCATGCCTCCTGTAGGGCATCGAGAATGGCCCTGCTCTTGGATGTGGCTGCAGCAAAGGTGCTTCAGTTAACATCTGGCATATTCAGGTCCCCCATCAGCAATATGGGTTTTTTGACCTAGCTACCTTTGTTAGAAATGGCTTAGAGCCAAAGAGCATGGTCTTTGTCTTTTTCTCATTAACAAGAAGTTTTCTGGAAAGGAACCAGCTCTGTGCGGCCCCAAAGTTTGCTGTGAGGGTGGTAGACAAGGACTGTATGGAATTATCGTTGTGGTATATGACTAGGTCATCCTCATACAGAATGGCCTTGCAAGTGATGCTTTCAGCAAGGAGGTCATTAATAAATGTAGAAAAAAGTAGAGGCCCCGGTATTGAGCACTGAGGTACACCGGTGTGGGTAGGTAGTGGAGCAGAGGAATTTTTAGCAATCGAGACATACTGGGACCTGTCTGAGCGGTAACTATGGAACCATGTGACCGTGTCTGGTGAGCAGCAGAAGTTTAGCAGGGCGGAGTAAAGGAGATGGTGGTCTATGAGGTCAAAAGCCTTCGACAGATCCACAAACTCTGTGCCCGTGGCCCTGCCTGTGTCCATATTTCTAAGGATATGGTTTGAGAAAAGTGCCAAGGCAGAGGAGGAACTATGGTGTTTGCAAAAGCCGTGCTGGAGAGGACACAGGAGGTGGCATTTTCTAGATGATTGGATATTTGGTGACGAATGATTTTCTCAAATAGCTTACTCAGGTAAGGAAGTAGGGAGATGGGCCTATAATTTTCAGGGTCGAGGGTCTCCCCAGCCTAAAAAGCATCAGGAACTGTTGCAGATGAAAGGGGTGAGGTTGAAAATGTAGGTTAGGGGTTTTACAATAACTGGGGAGAGCAGTTTCAGGAAGGTGGAGTATAGCCCATTACTACCTGGGCTACCTCGGGTAGGATGTGTATAAGAGTTTGGCAGTTGTTTTTATACCAGTGACCCTAAAGTAAAATGGAGGAGCATGTGCAGTACTAGGGGAGGGCTGGGAGCATTGAGGTTTGCCGTATAGGCCAGTGGGAGACTGAGTAGGGAGCTTGCTAAGATAGGGAGAGAGGTCCGTAAACATTCTGTTGAAAGTGTACGCAATTGCAGCAGGTTCAGTGATGGGACCTGAGGGTGAGGTTTAGATGTGTTGTTTGCTTGTTAGACTTAGGATTTAGGAGGGACCCCATTGAGGCCCAGAAACTGCGCGGGTTACTGAACGTGTCTTTTTGCAAGTTGGTATAGTATTTGCATTTTAGCAACTTTACAGCCTGCTTGCAGGAACTGTGCAGTTATCTGTATGCGTTCCAGAGTTGGGGGAAGGGAGATGACTTATAGGCATTTCAAATTTTGTCCCTGATTTTCATCTGAGCCGGTAGTTCCTTGGATAGCCAGCGGGTGCTGCCACCTCTGACCCTTCTGGTGGTGATTGGGAAATGTTTGTCCTGAAGTTTCTGTAGGACATCAGTAAAATATTTGACCACAGTTGAGACTTCCCTGCACAACTAGAGTATGGACCAGTTTATAGTCCTGGAATTGATAAAGACGGAGTCAAGGTCCTGGCTGTGAAACTTCCTAAAAGACAGGAGTTTTGAGTGAGGCTTGATTGATTTGGTGGTTAGGACAGTGTAGGTAGGGGTGTGGTCACTGATGGAGTCCAACATTGTGCCTGCCTGTAGGACCAGGTCCACTCGATTTGTGATAATCCAGTCTAAGGTAGTATGGTTGTCTGGGCGCATGTTATATCTTGTGGTGGAAGAGATTACTTGTTCTAATTGGTGTGTTTTTAGGAGATGTGTGTACTCGGGTATAGAGGTGTCTGTCCAGTTGAGGTTAAAATCCCTTACTAGAATTGTGTCTCTGGAGAGAAAACTGGATAGGCCCCGGATGCCTGTGGTGGTGGGGGAGGGGACTGTAGCAGCAGCCTAGGTGAAGTTTTTTTGTGGCCCCCAGAACAATCTCAGCAATAAACCATTCAAAAGCGGAAGTGGGGGAAGAGTAAGCGATTGTGGTGGCTGAGATATGGTCTAGCACATACAGTGCTACACCTCCACCTCTCTCTCTTCCTGGCCTGATTGTAGTATGAATTAACCAGGGAGTTGATATGAGGTATCGGTGAGGTATGGCTTCAGCCAGGTCTCTGAGAGGCCTAGGATGTGCGGCTTATGTAGGGCCACCCGTGTCTCAAGCTCGGAGGACGTAGATGGGAGGCTACATATATTTAGGCGTGCAACCCTGAGGCCCGAGTGACCAGCCCAGATAATATTTGTATGGTCAGTGTGTGTGTTAGGGGGTCCCGGGTTGCTTTCCACATCACTGGCGAGGAGAAGGAGTGAGAGAAGGGGACAGGAAAGGGGGAGCCAGCGGGGAGACTGGAATGCGAGGGAGTGGACAAAAAGTCAGAGCAACCGACGTTCGAGGTTTGATAGTAAGGACAGCATGGCAGAGCCCATAGGGGACGACTCATGTCAAGTTGTGCTGGGAAGGGGGGGGGGGTTGGTTGGTTTAAATGGTTCTGTAAAAGGATAGTAGGCCGATTTGATCAGCAGCCGAGAAATCAGTCATCATTAGTAGCCCAGTCAAGGATATACACATGGCATGTAGGCAGAGTCTGTATAAAGCAGGGCATGGGAGATAAGATATTATTAAATCTCCATACATGCAGGCACCATACAGGAGGGGGTAAAGGCGCGTCATCATATTGCATCGTTATCAGCACAGTCTCGGGGGGGGGGGGGTTAGGACCACCATATTCAAACATGCTGACTGGTACGGAGGTTTGGACAGTTTTTACGAGTATTCAGGTAGAAATGCACTTGCATAAATATTGTGCCTGCAGGGGAGATCTGGCTACTGAAGCCCCGATCTGTGCAGCAGTCGGGGCTTCATGACTGCGAGTACATCTCCTTTAACCCTCTGGGATATATCTACTGTATATGTTAACAAGAAGAAAACACTTCCTGTACGCTTCTCTTGCATCCTTTACCTTTTTTTGGAAGATGGTTTCAGAATGTATCCTGTGTCTTCTGCCTTGTTAGGTTTTAGTCCCCTGGCTTCAGCCGGTCTGGCCCTAGGCCAGGGGTTGCCTGCTCAGAGCAAATATTGGAGTGTTTTTTAATTTTTTTTAATCCTCTACTGTTGGAACTCTGGTTTCCTATTTCTATTTTTTTCTTGATTGGTTCGTAAAACCCCTTATAACTTCCTCCGGGTTTGACCCCCCCCCCCTTTTTGGAATCCCTTCAAGGTTATGCTAATCTTGATTATAACAATGGTCTGAGAAATGAAGCTTTCTGATTGGCTATAAACATTCTAACAGCCTTATGTTAATCTTTTATTAACATACTTGTACAACTTACCCATATATTGAACAAGGTTTAACAGTGTTTAAAAAAAAAATGCCTCATGCCACATTATGCCCCTAGAGGGTGATTAACAGACCATTAACATAACCCCTGGTCATGCCTTATTGCTTAATTTCAGTTCATCTTGTTTTATGCCCGAGGGTGCTTTTGTGGAGACATTCTGTTTTGTCATAATTTTTGTGTTTTTACTTTTTCTAGACATTATACATGCACGGTAGTGCCTTTATATTAGGGTTGAGGAAGGAAATTAATGTTAAACCCCCAGTTTTGCACCTTAATAACTTCGCCCACCTTCAACCGATTTAACATGAAAGTTGGAAAGCAGAGCCTTTGTGCCAGGATCTCTTGATCCTGAAAATTTCAGGAAGATAGTGGAGGATAGTGGGGGCAAGTTACAGAGGTGCAAAAACCTAAAATCACCATTTTGAGACCCCGATAACTGACAAAATATGAGGACCTGAAAGCTGAAACTTTTAGGTTTGGTAGAGTTTTGCTCACGGTACATACTTTTGTAGTTTTATGTTTCGGAGCTAGTAATTAATTTTTATATTATTTAAGAAAAAAGTTCCATTTGTGAGCACATGCAGTTTAAAAAAAAAAAAAAAACATTCTAAGGATAGCTGAATATTTGCAACAGCGTGATGTCCTGTCGTCATATTTCGCTATGTGTCGTATCATATACTGTGGTGTTTTGTATAGCAGAACACCACAGTATACGATACGACACATATAATGATCTCCAGATCAATGGCAATGCTTGATTATGTGTAATTTAAAAGCAATCTGTTTTTGTGTTTTGTTAAAAGACCTTAATATACCCCCCGCCCCATGTTGTGTCTCCTGCATATTTGGTGCACATCTGTATGAATTAGCAGTTGTCAGTGACATATAGGTCACTGAAATAGCCTCCTGGTCCCCGATCTCATGAATGTCCAAGTCAGTCTGGTCCAAGAGAGAGTGCTTCACCCCGGTATAGTGGCAGTAACTTAAGGTTGGTTGCATTTATGTAACAGGTGCTGGATAGTGGTAGTAGCTTACATCAAGTAAACACACAGTGCACCTTAAAACAAGCTCTGGCAGAGCCACTACGACTGTGAATGCATTAACTAGATAAGGGTGTTTCATAGGCTTAATCATAAACATTTATTTATTTACTTAAAAAATATCAGATTTACAAACCTTTGAGTCACAGACTCATTTACACAGGCCCCTCGTCGAAACTAATACAAAGACAGCACTGTTAACAAGTCAAAAAACAATGACTCTGAGAGCAGACAGTTATAACAGTCATTCACTGGAGATACATGGGTAGCAGTAGATAAATAGATTACATAGTTTAGGCACACAGGCACCACATCAGAAAGACCAAAGCATTCAAACAGTATACAATAGCTAAAGCAAATAGACATCAGGAGTCAAAGAGAAGCCCAGAGTGTTCACATGAAGGCTGTTGCATATACACTAACTGAATCCAAGTACAGTACATTGACAAAGGGCATATTTAAACAATAAGGCATGATAGGGTGTGTGTCATCATGTAATAATGTCACTCCTGGGGTGGGTTGAAGCATGAGGCAAAGCCGAGTGCTTCCACCACCCCAGGAGTGACATTATTACAAGATAACACACACCCTGGAGTGCCTTATTGCAATTATACAATGGCTTGTTGTTATATACAGAATAAAAAAATACATTTTAAATGATGTTTTTGTTAGTGTGGAAAAATATTTCTTAAGAGAAAATGCAAGGAATGATCCAAATCCAAAGCTACGGTGATGTTATTTAAGCAATAAGGCATGACCAAGGGTTATGTTAATAGACTGTTAATCACCTTCTAGGGGTGCACTGTGGCACGAGGTGTAGCCGAGTGCCACATGCCCCTAGAAGGTGTTTAACTGACCATTAACATAATACCTGGGAGTGCCTTATTGCTATTATAATATAAATTGTTTTTTAAGCAGTGTTAAACCTTGCTCAGCATATGGCTAAGCTCTACATGTATGTTAATAAAAGATTAACATAAGGCTGTTAGAATGTTTGCAGCCAATCAGAAAGCTCCATTTCTCAGACCCTTCTTATAATGTGTAATAACATCACTGTTTCAATGGGTCAGTAGCCAATCAGCTTCTTACATTTTTCCTTGCCATTGTATAATTAAAAATAATGCCACCTTCTGTATTACAGTTACCTATATGTTTTGCATTTTATTCTATGCGTTGTTATAGCAATCAGCTCAACAGAACCAGGCCATCATATACATGAAGGTACTGTACCCTAACTGAAAACACTGCTGAGACAACTGTATGTTGTGACAAGGTGGAAGATAAACACAATGTTGAGACAAGTTTTTGAAGACATTTGATGTGTTTTTTTTTTAAAGACTGATATACAGTTCACACACAATATTCATATAATATAAAAGTGCATATGCCCAAATGCCAATGTAAATTCGACACATTTCATTACAAACTGTTCTCTTGAAGGAAGATATTACTATAGAAGGCCTAAAAATGGGCATCAGGTAAATGTAAACTGGGGTAGGTGTGTTATGAGGGTAAATACTGATGCCTCTACATCCATGCCACTAAGCTTTTAATGCCAACATCAGGGTTTTATTTAACTCTAAAAATTTATTAGTGTTTTGCTCATAAAAGTGCTAAAACTTTGTGAAATTGAATAGCTCTTGCCTCAGTGTGTTTAACAAACACAGCACTTCTAGAAAATCTATATAAATACTTTCTGTACAGTTAATATCGTCCCAAGAAAAAAACTGCTAATCAATTATTTAAAACCCTGCAACATCCTTTTTCTGCTGCTGTGAGTTCCCTCATCTGTGACGTCCCATTCTGCTTGTGGCAGCCCCCCCCCCCCCCAAACCAGATAATTTATTTAGAAACATTTTGTTGAGAAATTTTTGTATATCCATGGTCAGGAAAAATGAATTTGTAAAAGAAACCAAAATCCCTATTTATCAGTTCATTGAATCACAACACAGCATGTTATGAATTTTTTAGATTATATGTGTAACCTACAGTAAGTCAAACAGAAATTACACACAAATGCGTGGCTATTTGCAAGAGAAGCAAATGTTGTTATTATCATTCAGTTATCAACACCTATAGTCACAAACTGCAAGTTAAGAAAATTCAGTAGAATATTAACACTAGCCCAGAACTGCCTGCCTGAGAATGAAGTTGGTATATTATTTGGAAAAATGCAAAAAAAATTGGGTCTCTTGCTACATTATGCAATGTCCTGCAAAGATGGTGGTCTCACATGGCTTAATGAGGTGCTGTGAGGTGCCTAAGGGAACTTGTTATGCAGAAAGTTAGTTCCAGGAGCACAGTCGTAAAAACTGGAATAACAGGTTCCAAGGAATAATTAACTCAAAAAGAATGTTAGAAAAAACTACCCCATTCATTCAGAGGTGTCAATGAATGTACTTGTTAACCATGCTGGTTTATCTTCTGCTTCCCTCATGGTAAAAATGTGAAACTACATTTATGTTATTTTAAATGAAAAATGAGTGATAAATAGCTTGTCCAGTTGGATGGCAGCTCTGATAGCTGTTCCAGTCTTTCTTTTCACTGATATAAACTGAGCCGGGGACAAAAGTAAATAGGGAAAAAAACAGCATTTTGTTTCTACAACTAGTTGCAGCTGCTATTTTTAACATGTGCAAGTCAACTCCATTTCTCAAACTTAAAAAGAAAAATACACTTCATCACAGACTGTGTTTAGCAAGTACTGTGCCCATTTTAGTATATAAATGTTTAAGAAATATCTGAAAGTTGTCTATTTTCCTTGAAGTTGAATCCTTAAGCTGTAGTTTCAGACGTTTCTTAGTGTTTCCTTTTGAGACACCAGGTTACTCTGATAATCATTTGTTCCAAGGGTTTTTAAGTCAGTTTGAAGGCAATTTAAGTATATTCGGTTCTCTTAGTCCTTAACAAAATGCAGGGACTCCGCAGTTGTGTTGTTCCTTGGTCCACACCCCAAACTCTAGTGAGTCTTCTTTCAGTATGATAGATCCACCTCATGCCCCTCCCACATGAATAAAAAAAAGGTGGGATGGACCTTTTGGAGCTTCTTGGGTGGCGGTGCCTCCCACTACTCAGGTTCCAGTTCTTGTACCACCCATTTAAGAAAGAAAATAGTACCCTGCAACCATTGACTAACATGAAAGCGTATTTATTTGAGGGCGGAAAACATTTCTTGGAGGAGGGTAAGGCAGAGGAGACTATTTACACCTTCAGTCAGTTCCATGGACAGAAAACATGACAGGGTTTTTTTTAACTCTAAAAATTGATTAGCGTTTTGCTCATAAAAGTGCTAAAACATTGTGAAAATGCATAGCACCTGCCTCACTGTGTTTAACAAACATAACACTTCTAGAAAACCTATATAAATACTTTCTGAACAGTTAGTATTGTCCCAAGAAAAAAACTGCTAATCAATTATTTAAAACCCTGCATGACATCACTTCTTTTGTACATGCACTACTCCTGTAGGCTCTGCCCACAGTTGTAAAAACTGTCAGTTGCGTACAGTAAATCAGCTGATTTAGTATAAGCAACTGACAGTTTTTTAACTTGCACTGTTTTTTACTTGATTAAAGTTAGTACCAGTATACAGCACCTGTTTCTTATACTAAAACCTGACATTGTCTGTAGAACTGTAACCCACCCCCAGCCCATTGTTTTAAAGTATAGTTGCTGACATTGGGAAGGGCCCAATCCCTGTGTCGGCATTTACAAGCCCCGGGGAGCCCACCCCCGTGTCCCAATGTAGCTTTATTTCATATGTGTTCCTTTACTGTATGCCCAGCCCCAGACCGTTATTTATTGTTACCGATATCGGGGGGGGGGTGCAGTCCCTATGTCGGCTTTAGAAGCCCCCCCAACAGCATGGGAAACTGGGGAGCCCACCCCCAGTGTCGTGACGTAGCTTTATTTTATAAATGTTTCTTTACTGAACACCCTCCTGCCCATTGTTTTATTTATTGTTACTGACATGGGGGGGGCCCAGTCCTTGTGTCAGCTTTACAAGACCCCCTTCCAGCAGCGTGGGACACTGGGGAGCCCAACCCCAGTGTCCTGAAGTAGGTTTAATAAGAGTTTCTGTTCCTGAAGAAGAAGAAGGAAAAAAAAAAGTTCCTCGATGTCTATTTTATTTTTAAACCTGAAATAAAGAAAATGGTCCCTCGTCGTCACTGCTGTCCCCATCCCTTCATCCCGACCCTCCCACTGTTTACCCACCACCCCATATCTCCCTTACCCTATACTTACCTGCAGAGGTCGGATACTATCATCTTCTGTGAACCGAGACACATCTGCTCTCTTCAGTGTCGAACCATGAACTGAGGAATACAGGTAGGTGCCATATGATGTATTTCAGTGGCATTTTGAACTTAGGTTCATAACTGGGTCATTTTTTTTGAAATTTTTTCAGCAAATTTTCAACATGGCTTTTTGGGACACCACCTCATGAACACTGTCACTGAGATTTCATTACTCGGGCCTGGAAGGTGATTTCGCGGTCACTGCATGAAATCACCTTTCAGGGTGATTAGTGCAATTTCACTGCTAGTGTTCATGTGGTGGGATCCCGAAAAGGCCATGTTGAAAATTTAGTGACAAAATTCCTAAAAATGCCCAAGTTACGAGTATACGTTGACATTTTTGTCCACACGCGCATAACTTTGGTAATTTTCAATATTTTGTCTCCAAACTTTCAACATAGCCATTTTTTCACACCACCTAATAAACATTACTGCTGTAGTTGTTCACATCCTGCCCAAAACGTGTTTTCGCACCTGTGACACAGAATGGCATTTCGGCTGGGATTTGAACATTTTCACCTACCGGGTTCATGAGATGGGGTCATAAGAAGACTATGTTGAAAGTTTGGGGTAAAAATATAGAAAGAAAAAAAAAAGAATTTAGCAAGTAACATCGTTTACGGGGATGTCTTTTGCACCACTTGGCGACCACGTTGCCTTACCATGCCAATCACTTGAGTTCAGATTTGAACTCAGTGAGACATTTTAATGGGACAAGGCTGGTGGGGAAGGTGCTGTAACATCAGCAGCAGCCCTGGCCTGTGTAGGGACAGAGCAGTATTTTGGCACAGACGAAACATCCTGTGTTGGGTCAGGGAGCCTTCCCCACAAGGTATTGACATGTGTTCCCGAGGCCTACTGGGCCCAAGCACTGGGTCAGGACTGTCTCCAGTATTGTACCTGTGCAAATGATACAATTCCACTATCAGAAAAAGTGAAATTCATTGCAGAAAACTACATTAATACAGACAGGGTTCAAGAACGCAAAGCGCACGAAGAAGGGAAATGGAAAAAAACATTAGGAATTTGGGTCTCTGCTGGAGTACTGGTGAATCAGTGGTGGGGTCTTCCTTGGGGTTGTGAACCTAAAGCCCACCCACTTCCCTGATCAAACAAGCTCAGATGTGATGTGCAGGCCCTGTGTGAAGAAAGCTATGCAGATTATGTTGGCCATACTGTATCACTATGAGACATTAGCTTGAAACTGTACCTTGTGCTTCGGACAGGAGGCTACAGGCTGGGGGGAAGAGTAGGCATTAGGGTTGACAACGCCAAGGAAGACCTAATCACTGATTCGCCAATACTCCAGAGACCCTAATGTTTTTTCATTTCCCTTCTTTGTGTGCTTCGCGTTCTTGAAACCTAATGTCTGCATTAATGTCGTTTTTTGCAATGAATTTAATATACATAAAAGCAAATTTCAAATAGTTGTTTCTTTTGATAGTTTTTCTTTCTTGTTGGAAAAAAAAAACTTGTTCTTTTTTTTTGTTAAGTACTATTCAATTACACAGGATAGCTTGGCTGAAATACAACATGTCGTATCCAAGAGAAGGCCTGCACTGCCTTCATGTCCACTTTCTCCACTTTTAGTCTGTTCTTTAGGGTCCTCCACTTGTGGGAAAATGGCCTTGTGACATTACCCTTGAATTTACTACCTTGTAGCTTTAGAGTATGTTCCCGTGTCCTTCTAGAGGACACGAGATCAGTCATCTTTGTCTGTTCAATGCTATTGATACAGTTGAGTACAACATATTAAACAGTTGGTATAACGTAGCAAAATGCTATACAAACCAAGGGATAATGCTGGCCATTTCCAGAAATGCATTGCAGTAGACTGCTAACTATTTTATGAGTGAGTTCATGGCACAGAAGACTACATGGAAAAAAAAAACACTGATATTTTAACATTTTGCTAATCAGTCTGTGCCAGGTACTATGCATTTTTACACTTCTTTAGCACTTTCACGTATGAAACTGCTAATCAGTTTTTTTTTTTTGTTTGCTTGCACGCATGTGCAAGAAACATAGTGCCTCCATACGAGTTTTCGTAGGTGTGGCACCCTCGCTTCCCGTGCCCTGATCGGTTTTGCAGGCACAGCCGCAGGGCACTAATGAATGTCCGAGCTGTTTATGATGCAGTGGCATACAGTTGAAAGAGAAAGATCGCTACAATCAGTGGTGGTAACGTGTAGGCAATTTGCATACTGCCGTGCCGTCAGCAGTATGCAAATTGCCTACACGTCACCACATTAGCAGTCGTTCTCTTTCAGCTGTACGCCACTGCATCTCCGGCATGATGCGCGCCCCACCCCACCCCCATTTGTTGTGAGCTGAGGGTGCCTAATCCCCATCAGCACATGCACACTCCCCCAGCACACTGCATGTCTGATGAGGTGCCCAATCCCCATCGTCCAGTGCCACCCAAAAAGCAGACTTCAAGTGCCACACTGGAAGCCCACCCCAGCGTGGCAAAAGTCCTGCGTCGTCTTTTTTAAAAAAAAAAAAACCTGTAACAAAAGAAAACGGTCCCTCATTGACTCTCTTGCCCCCAGCCCGCGCCCACCTTCTGCACACACCCCACCTCCCTTCACCCCCCTCACCCCATACTTACCTCAGCAGCATGGCGCAACGATCTTCGGTGGACCAGGAACACGTCTGCACTCTTCAAAGCCGACTACCTAACTGAAGAAATGCCCGGTAAGCTATAATGGCATAAATAGGGTTTTTCAACTTTGGTTTTATATCTCAGTCATTTTTGAATTTTTGCACCAAATTTTCAACATGGTGTTCTTGGGACCCCATCTCATGAATTCAGTCACTGTCATCTGGTTATTCAGTCCTGAAAGGTGATTTCGAGGTCACTGTGCGGAACCACCTTTCGGGACCGATTAACGAAAAGACAGTGTCACAGTTCATGAGGTAGGCCCCCAAAAACCCTATGTTGAAAATTTGTGAAAAATTCCAAAAAGTGACTGTTTTATTAGCGTCATTGCGCAGTTCCTACGCACACTCGTACCTTCGAGAATTTTTAATATTTTCACTCCAGATTTTCAACATTGCTATTTTACCACATCTCCTTATGAACAGTACAGCTGTCATTGTTCACATCTTGCCCAAAACATGTTTTCGCACATGTAGTGCACAATGTCGCGGTTAGTGTGCGAAATCAATGTTCGGGACAGATTAAGAAAATCACAGTGACACTGTTCATGAGCAGAGGTCTTAAAATGGTTGAAAATTTGGTGACAAACGTCCATAAAATGACTGTGTAAAGAGCGTGCATTGCGCAGTTTCCACGTACCCTCGTAAGTTCACGAATTTGTAATATTTTCAGTCCAGATTTTCAACATTGGTATTTTTCCACACCTCCTTATGAACAGTACAGGTGTCATTTTTCACACACTGGCCAAAATGTGTTTTCACACTTCCGGCGCAGAATAGCGCGGTCACTGTGGGAAATCAGTGTCCAGGACACATTAAGAAAATCACAGTGACAGTGTTCATGAGCGGAGGTCCCAAACTGCCTGTGTTGAAAATCTGCTGTAAAAAATCCCCAAATTAATTACATTATGGGTGTGTGTTGCGCAGTTTTAACCCACGCTCGTGCCTTCACCAGTTTTTTTTATCTTATTTTTGCAACCCGCCTAAGCCTCTGGGTGCCCTCTACCTGCACTCCCCTTCCAATGTTCAAAATGAAGTGTGACTCTGCAGAATAGTTACGATTTATTAAGAATAGTATTTAATATAAAATTATGGTGGGAAACATATGAGCAGGACAATATATATGTCAAGTAAAATTAAATTGAACAGGAGCATGGAAGTGGTTTGAGAATGAATATAAGTAATATGTGAATTTGATAACAAAAGAGGTATAAAAAGGCAGTATACACTTAGTAATACAGCTCTGATGATGGAGACTTGGTCTCCGAAACGTCAGCACGTATTTGCGTGATAGTATTACTTGATATTTGAAAGCACCGAGGAGGCCGGAAGAAGATGGAATGGCGCGGGTAAGCACTTTGGAGCACCAAACAAGCGTGGAAACAGCGTTTCTTTAGCACGTCCTTAGACCAAAAAGAAAGCAGACAGCACTCTGAATATCGGGCAAATAAAGATAAAACGGTGGATGCACACAATGAAAAGGAGAAAGTAAAACTTCAGAAAAAAATGTGTGGAATAGTCAGTTGAGCCAAGAAAAACAAAAACGCCATGAGTATGGACTTGGTGGACAAGAAGGATGGTAAAGTATAAATGAAGAAAACTTATGCTGTGAATAATAACTGAACTGAAAGAAAAATACTGACATTACAAATTTTGAGAAATCTTTTATAGTATTTTGAAATTTTATAAGTCCATGAGTTAAAAGGATAAAGGATAAATAAATAAGATTCATATTTATATTTCCCAATGTGTGATGTTTGAGAGAAAAAAGGACTAAAAAAAGAGTTTGAACTTTGGAAGGGGAGTGCAGGTGGAGAGCACCCAGAGGCTTAGGCGGGCAAAAATAAGATTAAATACCCTGCCACAGGTGCACCCCAGAACCCCCAAAAGCATATGGTATAAAGGGAATGAGCAACACTAACGTGGTTTTTGGTTGAATATTGAAGTGCCAGTTTTTTTTTATATTTTCACTCCAGATTTTCAACATTGCATTTTTTTACACCTCCTCATGAACAGTACAGCTGTCATTTTTCACATCCTGTTTGAAATGTGTTTTCACACCTGTGGTGCCAAATGGCACAGTCGCTGTGCAAAATCACCTTCAGGTAATGAACTGATAATGTCACTGTTCATGTGGTGGGGTCACAAAAAGTCCATGTTGAAACTTGGAGTAAAAATTCCAAGAAACGCCCAGGGCGTTAGGGTTTTCAACCATAACCCCTTACCCTGTAGGGATTGACAGGTGTCAGGGGTGTGACTTGGGATTGTCGACAGTAATGCTCATGTCATGCCATTCCACCCCCACCCCCACCCTGCAGCCAGTGACAGGCATCGAGGTGCGCCTTGGACCCTTTGGCCCCAGAATTCACCCCATTCTCCTATACTGCACCTATTTCAGCGTGTTTCCTTATGGGATGAGGTGAATGTGAAGCCCAAACACCCTAAAGCATACCTCGACACTTGTCAGTGTCTGCAGAGTAGGGTGAGGTGAAATGTTGTGACTGTCATGGGTGATGACCCAAAGCCACACCCCAATGCCTGTCCATCTCTGCAAGGTGGGGTGGAGTTGGCATCAGCTGAGTACTTCACTGACATTCCTATACTGCATCTCTCTAACTCCTGCACTTCCACTGCTAATGCCAGCAAGCAAACATTCAGCATTGACAAATGCTTGTTTTCATCTTATTTAATACCCAGATTATGCAGAAGCTTCAAATGTGTCCCTTCTCAGCTTCCTTTCCTGCTTTTGTCAAAGATAAACAGGCTTTGTTAAGCCTTTATCATTTTGGTGTCCCTGAATTGCACCTTTTTGTCTGCCTTGTTTTTTTTTTTTTTTTTTTTTCTTTCTTTTTCTTTAATTCTTTCTTTTTATTGAAAAGCCAAAAACAATACGCAGTACTCCAGATGGGGCCTGACCAGTGCCTTGTAAAGTTGCAGAATTACTTCCTCTGTTCCGCTGATCACCCCCTTTTGATGAACCCCAGCATTAGTAAACCAGTATTGATGGATTCTGTATAGCTGACTACATAGACAATTAAATTAGCATGGATACTGGATGAATTACCCAGATAAATCTTCACGTATTCCTGGGTATTACCAGCTGCACAGGCTGCTCTGTAATTCACAACAGCCTGTTCATGCAGTTTCAGGTGGCGATTAGTACTCCTGAAAAGAGCAGCTGCACTTGAATATCATTGTTAAGCCGAGGGCAGTTTAAATAGCCATAAAGTATGGCTGAACTCTTCTGGAATATAGACGTTTGTCCCCAAATTTTTGTGTTGGAAAAGTTTATAAATCACTTAAAAAAAAAAAAAAAAGTATATTATCCTGCAAAAATTATTCCCGATGTACATTGATCACTCTGTTATATAGAACTTGCATAGAATGTAATAACTTTGACGTTTAATGTTACGAGATATGTATTACTTCAGGCAAGAATGATCTATGTTAATGTAATTGGAGATTTAAAAATATGCAATGATACACTGCCTATAAAGTGAAATTTATGTAGACATAGGACATCTGTCAAGGGAAATTTTAATCTTTGAAAAACAGGCATTTACTAAAGCACAGTTTTAGAAGCTGTCTCCATGGCATTGAGTAGTGGGGAACCGTTCTGGCATGCTGGCAACCCAAGTTTACCCCCACAAGCCCAAGACTTCATAAGTGGAGTCTGGAAGGGAGGGTACAGACTCTGAGTACTTGCCTAGATGCTCTACTTCCTGGGTGAGGTGGGTTTGGAATGCTGCTCTGTCAGTAACCAGGGGTGTGCAAATCCCATTGCCCCCTGTCCGGGGCAAGTAAATTTCACTGAAGGGCAAGTACCAAAAGAAAGCTAATTTCATTGTAATTAATAGGGGCAAGTGAAGATTCAGCTACAGTCATGGCTGGGCAAGTAAAAAAAAGTTTTGATTTGAACACCCCTGTCAGCAACACCTAGGGGAGGCCTGTGCAAGTGACGTCTTGGGTATAGGGATGTCACAGTATGAATGTTTTATGGCATGCTGCGGTATCTGAAGTCACAGTATTGATACTATGGTCAGTTTCTGATGCTGTAATAACCATGGTTCACAGTATACTGTGGTTTTGAGGCCTTTTCAGCCAATTTATGGGGGTGTTTTAAGGAACAACTGTCATTTCTGTGCTAACTCCTCCCAATATTGTGCTACTCATGATAATCACAGTATTAAGTGTCAGAGTTATGTTACCATCAATATGTGATACCATGATATCCCTACTTGGGTAACTACACAATATCAGACCCCCCACACACACACACACAGTCTCAAGCTGGCTCTGTTTCTGTGAGAACATAGAGTGGGACATGTGGGCAAAAAAGCTTCCACTGGAGTTGCATGACAAGTCAGTTTAAGTAGCCTTCCACACCTTCAGGATTCCTGAACTTGCTGTACCCTCCATCACACTGCTACTTCATCCCTGGCAATGCAGCAGCTACATAAAAAAGAGAGATCACTATTTAGGGAGGGCAAGCCAAGGGAGTTTCAGTGGTGTGGGAAGTGGTACCTGTAATTTTTTTTTTTTGGTTTTTGTTTTGTTTTGCCATAAAGGTTTTCGTACTCCTGGTCCAGTGGTGCCTTGTCCCCCTACCCCTGATCTGGCACTGCTTCCCCCGGGACCTACCTTGGTCTTGAGTTCCCCCACAAATATCCCCCTGTGATGAGGCCAGAGGAAAGAGGGCCATCCTCCCCTCCCCACCACCACCCTATACAAGACTCCAAATCAAACTGAGGCACAGTCCTGGGTGAAGGCACCAACCCAGGCTGAGAGGGCAAGGCTCATTTAAGCACCCAACTTACTTTTTTCCTCATTTCTCCCCTGCTGCCAAAGGATGTCTAGCATGTTCATGGAGGTGCACACTCTGGACGTTCCCGCAGCAGGTGCAGCTCCTTCCCTTCAGGCTTCCAATGCTGCACTACCACCAGGCTTCCACCCGGTGGCAGTCTATGGCCAGGCTGACATCCTTCCCCACCCTGGGAGAGGAGAACAGTCCTTTGTCCCACCCGACCCCCGCAGCCCAAGCTTGTTGCCGAGCTCGGGTCACCGGCATGGCAAGATGTAAGGCCCTGGCACCTCATTGCTCTATGCCATTGGGCTGACTCAGGGCCTGTAAGTTTAGGGGCTCATCAAACAGTGAAGATCCAGGACAGGAAGCAGTCTAGCTGTGAAGGAATGGATGAACAGCCCAATGAGTGGAGCCAAAAACAGAAGGAAAAAAAAAAAACACAAGTTTAGACTCGGCTCAGTCAACTGGCTGCAGCACATTGCACTGCCACCTGGACATTTAGGGTTCAAGTGCAATTCCCCATAATACCACGCTGGGGTCAGCTGGGGCGAGACACATCATGGAGGTAAGGTGCTCGGCTCCTTAGGCAATATGGGGTGGGCTTCAATATGATGGTGAGTGTAGGTATCAATGATAAGACCACTGAACCACCCAGTCAGTTGGTTATACCTGGACAGCCATTCAGTGCTCCAGTTCTAGACCCACTTTTCATCCAAAAATTAAACAGACCTTTGACCCTGTGTCCTTTTACATTACACCTCCAGAAGTGACAGAAGATTACCTCTGCTGCTGCACTCCATAGCTTCAGCTGTTTTTGAACCAAGTTTAGGCTGAAACTTCCACTCAGCTAGACTTTGAAGTTCTTTTTGGAAACATTATGTGTGAACCTCTGCCAGAGGAAGATTAGTAAAATACACCCTGTTATTTTTAAACATTACGCTGGTGTTGATAGAGTTGCCGTCAAATAATACTGAGGGTGCCATTTCCTTCTTGCATGTTATCTTGGAGTGTCAGCCTCCCTTTTCCCCTGGAGTGGCAACACCCTTCATAGAACTCTAGGGGTGGAGGTAGTGTTGTGGTATTTAGATAGCCAACCTTCACTGCTGGAACAGTTTGAAGTCATTTGTAGCATGTACAAGATTCAGATACCACTAACTTTTCATCAACAGTGCACTAGAAGGGAAAGAGAGAAAGGGGAAGGGGAAATTGTTTAACCAGGAAAGGCACACTAAGCAGGAACTTGTTTCCAGGTGCGACCTGGGAGCACAAGGAAGTTAAATGAGTTGCTCAGGGTCACACAGTATGCCAGTGGGGGCTGATGGGATTCAAACCCAGGTATCCAGGCTTGCAGCTCATTGCCCTTAACCACTACGCTATACTGCCTCCTACAACTGTAAATGTAAAAAGTTATCAGGATTACGCGATCCATATACTGTGTGTTCTGGGGAGGAAAAAAAATGATGCTGTCAGCAGATAAAGACCTTGGGGCCTCATCCAGTCTTCCCAAAATCCTGCCTGTTGTTGAGAATTGTCCCTAGTGGACATTCCCTCCCTCCCACCTGTTGCTCCACTTGCATCTTCCCTATGTGCCTGTCACACCCTCCTACTTTTTCAGCATATCCAGCCTCCTCAGGGAGCTTGTTACATTTTTTCTGTCACACGTTCTACAGTATCAGTGGCTAAGCAGGTTACACACTCACGATTGAGGCTTTAAAATCCAATGGTTGTGGGTTCTAGCCCCACACCATGAACTTGAGGTAAACTGAGTACTGACACTGCAATGCAGCATGAGGGGGGTGCTGCACTCCTGAGGTGCACCTTTCGTATGAGACATAAAACCAAGGTCCCATTTCCCAGTTCTGGGGGTTGTTCAGGTGGATGTTAAAGATCCCATGGTGCATCGCGAAGCAAGGAGGGAAATTTCCTGGTGTCCTGTCCAAATTTCCCCCTTTCACTAAAAATACCACCAACAGCTTAACATGATTCAGTATATTACTTTGTATCTGTATATCCCCACCCCCGGGACAAGGCTGAAAATAGGCAGAATTGCCTAGAGACTTCCTTTCCCAGTCAATAAAAAAAATCTAAAAAGAAGCATTTCTTAACCTCCTTTCTGACCCTCCCCCCCCCCAAATCAGCTTCATGGGGTTTGCCCTGATGCCCATGTTCCCACTCAGTATGAACAACTCCCTGTTGTCTACCCTGTTCATTCCACTGAGGTACTAGAATGTTTCTGTCACATCCTGCCGTCCTCCCTATGCTTTCCGAGTTACTCCAACCGTTTCCTGTGTGACTTCTCCTGCCTTTCTTGGATCATTTGATTACCCTCTCTCCTACTTTCCTTGGATCATTCGGTTACCCTCCTTTGCACCAATTCCAGCCTCTCTCTGTCGTTTCTCTAGTGTGGGCTGAAAAGAAAAGATTCTGCTTCATAATTGGAGTTTTTGAAAGGTGCAGTTAGTATCCCTGTTAGACTTAAGTGTGGCATATTTACTGAGGTGTGAAGCAACATCCAGTCTTCCTCTGCTCATTGTGTCATATTGTAGGCAGAGTCTGACCTAAGATTTTGATAAATGTTAGTGTTTTCTCCAGGATGTAAAGGGTTCCTTTTTCAGAACGATTAGGCTGAAGCTGATGATGATAGTTAACTGAGGGATATTGGCACCAGGAGCAATGTGTAACATCATGTCCCCGGCCCAAATGGTAAACGCAGGGACTATATTTGTCAGTTGCAGACATTGGATACCTGAGCAAAATGCACCTCTTGAACTCCGTCTTCTTTTGTCCCATGATGAATAACAACAACAGAGCAGAAAGACAATGGTGAGGGTACAAGAAGAGTTAAAACACTGAAGCAAGACTCCCAACAAGAAAAAAAAAAAAAATCAGTAAAACAAGCCTGAAAATGCCATCCTGGTGGTGCTGAGGGCTGAGGCGCTGGACGCCTTATCTCGCGCTATGCCGGCGGCCTGTGTTCAGGAACGAGCACGGGCCGCCAGGGGTTGGCAGGGTTGGAGAAGGATTGAGTGTCCGAGGGACTGCTCTCCTTCTCCGGGAAGGGGGGACACCAGTGGCCGGTGTTTGACTGACCCTAGCAGAGGCTGAGGGGCAGTGCACCAATGCTGCAGAAGAGGGGCAGAGATGGGGTAGATGCCTGGAGGAGCATGTGCAGACGTGTGCGCGCTCCCTCCGCTAGTGTCATTACATGCCCCTCTCTGCATGGGGATAAAATGGAAAAATGGGAGTCCTCGCCATGGATGACGATTATCCCCCTCGCAGCACCGCTGGGAGGGCACCTCCCCCAAACTGAATCCGGTCTGGTGGGCTGAGGGTCTCCCAACCCCCTGCCACGAGGGGTAAGTCATGGGGGTTGAAGGGAAGGGGCTCTCAGACCCAGTCGGTACGGGGGTGGGAGACGCCAGATGGCAGGCTGGGACTCCAGGAGAAACAGCACCAACAAAAAACAAGCCTGAAAGCTAGCAGAATCCTAATTTATCAGCTGGTGCTGTGAACAATGACAGCAGAAAAAGACCAGCTGTCCATCCCGTCTGCCCAAGTTCCCTATTTAGCTCTGGGACCTACTGTCTCTCCAAAGTCTTAGCCCTCCCAATCCTTCCCACCTCCTTTTCCCAGCTTACCCTCCCAATCCTTCTCCCCCCCGCCTTCCCAGCCTATGCAGCCCTGAGCAACCAGTATACCCTTTATTCTAGGGACATAGATATGGTTCACTTACCCACTCTCATGGCAGTCTCCCTTTAAGAGCTGTTCTTGCCAGACAGTCTTCAGCTAAGGTATTCCCACCACCTGAGTGGTATATCCCTCGGCTCAACCCCATGACATCAAATCTTACTTTCCATTGGAAGAGTCAGATCTCCTCCTCCTTAGCTCTGCGCGTGGTGTAGACCCGAATTCTTTTCAGGTGCGCCAGTTGGCTTTTTCTTGTTTTTCAACAAAAGTATATCCCTGGTTCCATCTCCAATCTCAACATCATGAATCGCGGAGCTTCTAAGCCAGTTACTGGGTTTAAGCGGTGCGTCCGGTGCAGCCAGAAGATGTCTCGGATGGATCAGATTAATGGGCAGATTAGGTGGGCCAAGCGGTCCTTATCTGCCGTCAAAGTCCATGTTTCTATGATCCGCATGTGTTGTGCATCTGCTGCCTTGGCAAACAGCATGATGTTGCTGCCTGTGAACTGTGCCAGGCTATGCTTCTCTCCTCCCTGGAAGACCGCTACACCCGTCATCTTTTCAGTCGGCTGACCGAAGGGGATCGTCCAGTAAAATTAAAGCAGGCACATAAGTTGGCCCCAGCGGCTCCAGGGTCCACGGCCCAGTTGCCAGCCATGAAAGAAGCGGCAGCTATGGCCGCAGCAGGTACCTTGTCAGTCACTGTGCTGCCAGCGGTTTACCCTGGTAACTTCAGAGACATGTGGAAGACCCTTTAGACCTTCGGGGAGGGCCCTGCCCACCATGGTAAGAGCAAGAGGGAAAGAGCACACTCTTCCTCCGCCCATCGACTCCCCGGAACCATCAGTGGTTGTTGAGCATTTGGCTTCGGCTAAACCTTTGGTTGAGGGCAAGGCCGCTAGCTCCACGGTGCCCCCGTTGAGCTTGTCAGTCACGACATGAGTTGAACATGCGATTGAGACTTTTCTCAACCCTGTTGACCCATTGTCAGAGGGGATTGAGGATGACTTGATCTCAAAGTCCTCACTCCTGTTGGGCCTCACCCAAGAGATCCAGGAGCAGTTGGTGGCCCCGGCTGTATCCTCTCAGGAGTTGCTTCCCTACAGGGTCGAACGGTTGAACCCTGTGCGGGCTGTCCGTACTGCGCCTCCGGCCATATCTTCTCGACGTCGTCAATCCAGTCAACACTCAAGGTTGAAATAGAGGTCGGAGGATTTCTCGCGTTCTCAGTCTCGTTCGACTGGAAGGCGCTGCCGTCAGTGCTCCTCTTCATCCTCCGATGACGAGAAGCTTTGTTGCTCTGGGCGGCAGCACTATGAGGAGCTTGTCTGGCAGCAGTGGGAATTGGTTGGGTATGGTAGGGCTCTACCCTCGACCCTTGCGGTTACCTGGCAACCTCCAGTTCAGCCAGTACTGGTCCTATCGAGACCGTTGTCTCCAACACGTGTCTCACCATTGACACTGGTGGAGCCACCTCCACAACAGCCCATGCAGGGAGCCCCTTCAAGGGACTCCGGGCTACTGGCTTGCCAGGCCAGTTGTCGGTGGAGATCACACACTTGGCTGATGGCCATATTCGAGGATTCCTGGTCTGACTCTGGGGGGTCCTGGATGCAGTCTTTGAGTGCTCATACCTTCGACCTGGAATCGTTCAAAGACTTGACTACCGACCATGGGCCAGTGTCTTTTAGGGCTGTTCTTAGACTTATTTCCAAGTACATTGAGGTTCCCTTGGAGCCAGTCCAGAAAAGGCCTAGGCATTTCTTCTTGGAGATACTGGACCAGGATGACTCCTCTGGGGTTGCCTTCCTGGTGGCTGAGGCCATCCTGGAACTGGCGCAAGAACTTTGACAGCATCCAGCTTCCAGCCCAGCACATTCTGCCCATATGGTCTGCAAGTATTCAGTCTGTACTAGCACCTTGTGTGGATTTTCAGACCACTCCTCAGCCAAGGGTCTGGTTGCTGACGTGGTCTTCCACTAATCTGAAAATACCGGGGACATGGACAAGACCCCTAATAAGGGGTCAAAAAATCTTGACTGTGCAGCTAAAAAGGTCTATGCTGTGTCCTTACTAAGTCTCCTTCAGGCAAGTTACACCCTGATGATGGCCCACTTAATGGTCACTGCCTGATGGGAGTCCTCAACACTGTCCTCCCTGCCGACAAGCAGATGCCGATGAAAGTGGCCCGAGATCAGGATCAACCGCTGGCTAAATACCAGCTTCAGACTGCCTTGGATGTGGGCGATTCTTGCACCCATGCCATGGTAGTGGCCATGGTGATGCGTCACAGGGTCTGGCTGGGGATTTCCACCTTCTTGGTGGACACCCAGCATAAGCAGGCCGATGTCCCCTTCTTGGGCACTGACCTGTTTGGTCCTGGGGTGGAAGGACATGTCACCAGAATTGAGAAGTCCAGTGCCACCCTAGATTCTGTGACCTCCTCACAGAAGGAGCAGAAAGGGAAGAACCCAAAGAAAAAGCCTTTTCAGTTTCGGCCCTTTCTGTCACAGCAGCCTAGGCACCAGCATCCTCAGCAGGGGCTCTCACAGGCTTGGCATCCCAAGACAAAGTTCCCTGGTCAGATCGTCAAAATAGGCGTGGGTAGTGGTGCCCCTCTGGCAGCAGGCACCGGTGCCCCCTCCAAAGCTGCCTGCTAACGGATTGGGAGTGTCTCCCTCCCACCTACCCAGTCACTGCCCCAGCTCCCTGTGAGAGGTCAGCTGCGCGACTTCTGGCATGCTTGATCCATAATTACCTCAGACAGGTGAGCCCTAGAGGTGGTAGGCAGAGGGCTCTCTCTCAGTTTTGAGGCTCCTCCGCTTTAACGACACCACACACCAAGGGAGCTGGACATGCTGTCAGTCCTCCAGGAGGACGTTGCTCAGCTAGTGGAGAAAGCAGTAGCCGTGTACCAGACTCCGTGGCAGGTCAGGACTTCATGTCCAGGTACTTCCTGGTCCCGAAACAGATAGGAGATGGGGGGTTTGCACCCATACTGGATCTTCATGCTCTAAATCAGTACCTCCAGAAGCGCAAGTTCAGGATGGTCACTCTGAACCAGATAATATCATTTCTGGAGCAGGGCATGTGATTCTGCTCCCTGGACCTCCAGGATGCGTTCTTCCACATTCTAGTCCATCCATCCCACTGGCGGTACCTCCGGTTCCATGCATAGGGAGTTCTAGGGATGTGGATATGTTGTTCAATCCACACTTCTTGGCGGGTACCTTGCCGCTTTAAGATGGGCCGAAAGGTCTTCAAGCTGGCTCCTCCCATTCACCCGACTGGTAAAACCCTCGGCTCCACCCCATGATGCCAGATCTTCCTTACCGCTTGGAAGCTCAGGTTCCTTCTTTAACGCTCACGTGTTTTGTAAGCCTGGATTCTGTTTCTTCGGATTTTTGTCCTAAGATTATTTTAAAACTCACTCGAGTTCGGTCTTCGTATATCTCGGTTGCGATGGAAGACAAGTCCGTCCCTGGGTTCCACTGGTGCCCTTGCGGGCAGCAGATGTCCCGAACCAACTCTCACGTCACGTGCGTTTACTGCTTTGGGCACAGCCACAATCTGCAGGCTTGTGACATGTCTCTCCTTCTCTCAGTCGGTGCTTGAGGACCACGCTACCCGACTTCAGCTAGGGCGTCCGGAGAAGAGGTTCCCACCGGTTAAATCAAAGGAGGCCCGTTGGGTGGTGTCTGCGGTGGCAGGCTCCGCGGAATAACTGAGAAAGCTTATGGCCTTTGAGGAGGCGGTGGCGAGCTCCTCCTCAGCCTCTGCTTTTATTCCACTCTTCCTGGGTTCCTCCTATACGGCTTTCTTTCGGGAGCTTTGTCAGTCCCTCTCGACTAAGGGAGAGGGTCCTTCTGGGTCTTTTCCCGCTCAATCCAAAAAACGGGATCACAAAGGTAAGTCTCGGCGTCAATGTTCTTGGGAGCGGGAGAGGTCTCACTCCCCGGATCGTCTTCTCTCGACTTGGTCGAGGTAGGGCCCGGGCGCTGGTTTCAGCGGAGTCCCGTCAGACCAGCGGCGAGACTCCTGTCGTGAGCTCTGAGATCTTTCTGAGCCCACCGACAGGTTGTCGACTGAAGAGGTCGACATTTCTCCCCATGACACGGTACCCCGGTGCCATCTGGGACTTAACTCTTGAGCCGAAGTCCCCGGCCAAGGACCCTGAACTGGAGGATCAGTGGGTTTCCCCTCCTTCCTCGGTCCCTCTTCCTTAGCGGGTCGGTCCCGCCCGACAGCATCGGTCTTGGTCCTGACATTGGCGGGACCGGCGTGGCTGCTGGTTCTCTTCTTCCTCCTCGGCGAGGAGGCTTGATACAGGATGCGCCCGGCCTTATGAGGACCTTAATGTGGCAGCAACTTATTTTAGCCAGTGGTCAACCGGTGCCGGCTCCCACACCGGCGATTAAGTGGCTGTCGCCTGATCAGCCCGAAGCCGTCGACCACCCCTGGTTCCTCGGTTGAGGAGCCGGCCCTGGGGCCGATTTGCTCTGCCTAAACTGGCTGCTTCACCCATAGTGGTGGAACCCCCACCTCCTCAACCGAAGACTGGGGCGCTGACCAAGGATTCTCATTCAGGTCAAGGCTTACCCCACAGGTCGTCTGTTACTCTCACCCCCATCCGTCCTCGGTGAGTGGAGAGTGGCTTAGGTGGTCGGCAGCTGTTTGTGGACTCTTTGGAGTCCGATGACTCCTCTCTGTATTCCCGGCCAGTCAACCTGGAATCTTCAGGGGGTCCATTGGTGGATGAGAGCCCATCCTCGTTCCTGGGTATCCTTTGACTCATCTTGGAGTCCACTGCGATGAAGCTCGAACCCGTGCAGAAACGAGCCAAATACCCTCTCACAGAAATCCTGGACAAGGGGGATTCCCCCTCGGAGGCCTTCCCCGTGGCCGAAGCCAAAGTGGGCCCAGCCCTGGAGCTCTGGCAGCGGCTGGCCTCTTGTCCTGCGCCTTCGGCCAGGATGGCCTGCAAGTATGCAGTCCCTACCGGCTCCCTCTCTGGTTTCTCAGAGCAGCCCTCGGCTGAGGGGTTGGTGACCGATAGCGTATTCCGGCGCTCCGGAAATGCTAGGGACGTGGACAAGCCCACCGACAAAGAGTCTAAAAAGCTGGACTACTCCGGGAGGAAAGTCCATGCTGCCGCCTCCTTAGGCCTTCATCAGGCTAGCTCGGCTGTTCTGATGGCACACTTCTTCCACGCCCTTTTGGACTCCCTGGATGAGGTGCTTCCTCATCTCCCGGCTGACCTACAGACCACAGTAAAGCAGGTTCGGGATCAGGTAAGGGCGGCTAAACAGCAGCTCCAGACTGGTTTGGGCATTGATGATTTTTGTGTCTGGTCAGTAGCGGCCGCAGTAGCCATGCGCCGCAGGGCTTGGCTATGGATCTCGACCTTCATGGCAGATCCCCAGCACAAGCTAGCAGATATTCCCTTTATGGGCACTGACTTGTTCGGGCCCGGGGTGGAGGGCCACCTCCAGCGGATTTAGAAGTCCAACGTCACCTTGGACTCTGTCGCATCTGCCCAGAAGGACAAAGGCCGCCATCAGCAACGTTAGCCCTTTCGTTCTTTCACTCCTGCGGCACATCTAGCCCAGCAACATCAGCGACAGGGCCAGCAGGCTCATTCTTGGCGCCCCAAGGCCAAGTCTATTCCTTGGTTAGGAAGCCCAGAGGTAAAGGTCTGGGCGGCCCCTCTGCCGGTTCTTCCTCCAAGCCTGCCCAGTGACTGGTTGCGGGGTGCAGCCCCCAACCCCGTCACACCTCGCCTGGGTCCCTCCATGGGGGGCCGGCTCGGCCACTTCTTTTCCGCTTGGTCCACTATCACCACGGACCACTGGTGCTGGAGGTGGTTTGCAGGGGTCTGCCTCTGGAATTTGAGCAGACCCCTCCTTTTCGAGCCCGCGCCCTTCTGTCAGCTCACCAAGATGACTTAGCCCTGCTCCTCCAGAAGGGGGTAGTCAGCAAGGTGGCAGATCCTCTTCCTTGCCCAGAGATTGTGTCCATGTACTTCCTGGTCCCAAAACAGATGGAGGGGCTGGCGCCCCATTCTCGATCTGCACGACCTGAACAAGTTCCTAAGGCCGCGCACCTTTCAGATGGTCACTCTGGCCCAGATCATACCATCCCTGGAACTAGGTGTGTGGTTCTGCTCCCTGGATCTTCAGGACGCGTTCTTTCATGTCCCAATCTGTCCATCCCATCAGCGGTTCCTCCTCTTTCGAGCAGAGGGAACCATTTTCGAGTTCCGGGCCATGCCCTTCGGCCTTTCTTCAGCTCCCAGGGTCTTCACCAAATGCATGGTAGTGGTGTCAGCATTCCTGTGGTGCAGAGGGATCCGGGTCTACCCTTACTTGGACGATTGGCTGATTGCAGCCCCCTCCAGGTTGGAGGCGGAGCAGTCCAGGGATCCGGCCCTCCGGGCTTGCTCTTAACTAGGCCTGCTTATCAACGAGGCCAAGTCAGAACTCGTGCCTTCGCAGGTGATCCAGTTCATCGGGGTGGAGCTCGACTTTCTCCGAGCCAGAGCCCAGCTCCCGGCGGACAGGGCCGAGGTCCTTTCCTCCTTTGCCCAATCATTTCTGGTTGGGCAATTGCGCCCTGCCCAGGACTTCCTCCACCTTCTAGGTCTCATGGTGACCTGCACCAGTGTGGTCCGTTGGGGCCACTGGCATATGAGCCCCCTGCAGTGGAGGCTGGCCCACCAATGGTCTCAGTGCTCTGGTCTCCTAGTCCAGCCACTGTCTGTGACCCAGAAGATGTGGGATGACCTGCAATGGAGGCTCTTCCCAGCTCATCTGCAGGAAGGGATCCCGTTTGTCCACCCCGAGCAGACGGTCATCTTGACAACCGATGCCTCTCTGATGGGTTGGGGTACCCTTCTGGGGAGCACAGGGCCCACGGCCTTTGGTCCCCTCAGGAGTCCCGATGCCACATCAGCCTGCTGGAGCTCCGAGCGGTTTGGCTAGCCCTGACCGCCTTCGCTCCATTTGTCTGGGGTCAGGTTGTTCAGGTCCAGACGGACAACACCACAACCATGTACTGTCTCAACCGACAGAGCGGGACGCACTCCTTACCTTTGTGCAAGGAAGTCCTCTTCGTATGTGGTCTCTTGTGCTCAGCCTGGAGGCGGATCTCCTAGCCATCCATGTGGCAGGAGCCTCGAACAGTCTGGCCGATGCCCTCAGCCGGATAGGCGATGCATCTCACGAGGGGTCTGTCCTGCCGGAGGTAGTGCAGGATCTGTTCTCCCGCTGGGGCACTCCTCAGGTGGACCTGTTTGCCTCCAGGGAGAATGCGAGACTGAGGCTGTTCTATGCCCTCCCCCCTCAGCAGGACTTGCTGCAGGGGGATGCCTTCCGAGGCCGTGGACCCCAGGCCTCTTTTACGCCTTTCCTCCATTTCTCTTGATCCACAAGGTGCTTCTCAAGGCGAGGAGGGACAAGGTGCAGGTGATTCTGGTAGCCCCTCTGTCAACAAGGGGAAGGTAGTCCATCCGGACTTTCAATCCCTGCACCTGACAGCCTGGTTCCTGAGTGGCTAGAGTTCCAGGCCTTGGGTCTTTCCGACGAGGTCCTCAACATCGTTGAGGCGTCCAGTGAGGAGTCGACCAGAGAATGTTATGCCTTTAAATGGAAGAGATTTTCCATTTGGTGTCAGGGCAAGGGGCTGGTCCCTCGTCCTGCCCGTTGGCTAACATTTTGGACTACCTGTGGTCCCTTTCTCAGCAAGGGCTTCGGTCAACGACCCTTAAGGTGCACCTGGCAGCCATCTCTGCTTACCGGGCATGGGCCGGCAAACAGTCAGTAGTGCAGAAGAAGGTGGTCTGACATTTTTTCAAAGGCCTAGATCATATATCCCCTCCGGTGCAGGAACCTCCACCTCCATGGGATTTACTGCTGGTATTGGCTAAGCTCAAGGGCAAGCCAATCGAACCGATGCACAGGTGCAATATCTCCCACCTGTCGTGGAAGACCGTCTTCTTGGTGGCTATCACGTCACCCAGAAGGATTCGGGAGCTCTAGGCATTTTCCATACAATCTCCTTACCCGGTTTTCCACAGGGACAAGATTGTTCTACACCCCCACCCGAAATTCCTTCCGAAGGTGGTGTCAGAGTTTCACCTGAATCAGGTATTGACTCTGCCGTTGTTCTACCCCAATCACACCTCGGAGGCTGAATACAGGCTCCATACTTTGGACCCAAGAAGAGCGCTTGAGTCACGCCGGGATGCTGGTTTTGGGGCCTCAGTTCTCCAGTCCTTGTTTCCTAAATAGGGGGTGTGCGCCTTGCCTCCCTCCTCCTGGAGAACTGGTAGGAGTCTGCCAGGAAGTGAGGATTGAACAACATATCCACGTCCCTAAAAATACAGGTCACTCACCTGTAATAGGAGTTCTAGGAGTGGTATATGTTGTTCATCCTCATAAACCCACCAACCTCCCGACTTGCTTCGACCTGGCTTCGAGACAGATCTGGCATCATGGGGTGGAGCCAAGGGTTTTACCACCCGGGTGGGTGAAAGGAGCCAGCTTGAAGACCTTCCGGCCCATCTTAAAGCGGCAAGGTACCTGCCAAGAAGTGTGGATGAACAACATATACCACTCCTAGAACTCCTGTTACAGGTGAGTAACCTGTATTTCTTTACCAGTTCCAGGTCATGCCTTTTGGCCTCTCCTTGGCACCCAGCTTCACCAGGCTCATGACAGTGGTGACAACCTTCCTGCGGTGCCAGCGGGTCAGGGTATACCCCTACCTGGATGATTGGATGATAGCCGAGCTGGCCAGGGAGGCAGTGGAGTGGTCCAGGGGCCTGGCCCTGCAGAGACTTGGGCCTTCTGGTAAATCCGGCCAAGTTCAGACTCAACCCCTTAAGTTGATTCACTTCATCGGGGCAGAGCTAGACTCCCTCCGGACTAAGGCTCGACTCCCTGTGAACCAGGCAATGGATCTTACCTCCTTTGCACGATCATTTCAGGTTGGGTGCTCACGCACTACCCGGGACGTCCTGCAGCTGCTGGGATATGTGGCATCCTCCACCAGCATGGTCCAGTGGGCCCGCAGGTGGATCTGTCACCTTTAGTGGTTGCTGGACTGTCAGTGGTCTCACCACTTTGGTCACTTATACCAGTAAGTTGTAGTGACCCAGCCGATGTGGGATGCCATCCAGTGGTGGCTACTCTGACAACATCTGGTGGAAGGAATCCCATTTGTCCACCCAGTCATCAGTCATTCCAAGTACAGATGCATCTCTGGTGGTATGGGGAGCCTGTCTGGGGAACAACAGAGCTCATGGGCTGTAGACCCCCAGGGAGTCCTGTCACCACATCAACCTGCTGGAGCTCCGTGCAGTGCACCTAGTTTCAACGGAATTCTCTAATTTTGTCAGGAGTCAGGTTGTGGATGTCCAGACAGCGAGACCATGACCATGTTCTACCTGGCTAAGCAGGGTGGCACGCATGCCCTTCCTTTGTGCCAGGAGGCCCTCCGTACCTGGACCCTCGTGCATTGCTTGGGTGTGGAGCTTGTGGGAACAGATAGTAAGCTGTCTGACGCCCTCAGATGGGTGGGTGAGATGTCGCAAGAGGTTGTGAACCACTTTTTCTCCCTGTGGGGCACTCCTCTGGTGGACCTCTTTGTCTCAGGGAGAACGCAAAACTGAGGGTGTTTTGTACCCTCCTCCTCTCAGTCTGGTACACCATTGGGGGATGTCTTCATGAAGCCCTGGACCTTAGGCCTCCTGTACGCCTTCCCTCCCTTTCCCTTGATCCACAAGGTGGTGGTCAAGGTGTGGAGAGACAAGGCGCGGATCCTGATTGCACTGGTCTCGCCATTTTTCTACCCAGATCTCCTCGGCCTCAGTAGCAGACCTCTATGGCGGTTGCCCCTGCACCTGCTGTCCTGTCATCAGGGGAAGATCCTACACCTGGATCTTCAATCTCTGCACCTCACGGCTTGGTTCCTAAGCAGCTACAGTTCCAGGCTTTAGGATGTTTGGACAGTGTGCTGCACAGTGTGGAGGCATCCCGAAAGGAGTTGACTCACTGATGCTGTGCTTTTGAATGGAAAATATTTTCCCTTTGGTGCCAGGGCAAGGAGCTCGATCCCCTTGCCTAGCATCCTGAACTATCTGTGGTCTCTCTCCCAGCTAGGGCTGATATCAGCGACCCTCAAGGTGTACCTGGCAGCTATTTCTGCCTTCTGGGCAGGGGTTGGTATGTTGATGGTGCAAGAGAAGGTGGTCGGGCACTTCTTTAAGGGCCTTGACCACTTGAACCTGCTGGTGTGTGAACCACCACCACCTTGGGATCTGTTCCTGGTTTTGGCAGTGCTAATGGGCAAGCTTTTCAAGCCTATGCACGGGTGTAAGATGTCACACCTGTCATGGAAAACCACCTTTTTGGTGGTGATCACCTCTGACAGAAGGATAGTGAGCTCCATGTGCTGTCAGTGGAATTTCCATACTTGGTTTTCCACAGGGACAAGGTCGTCATTCGTTCCCACCCAAAGTTCCTTCCAAATGTTGTATCAGAGTTTCACCTTAACCAGGCGATTAACTTACCAGTATACTTTACCAACCCATCTTCAGAAGCCAGCTGTAGGCTCCATACTTTGGAATGTGGATAAATGGGCCATATCCATGTCCTTAGAACAATAGGTTACTCACCTGTAACCGTAGATCTTCCACGGGAGTGGTCTCTTGCAGCAGGTAATACACTTGGGTCATCGCCAGAGGTCACTGTGGCGCATGGCAGCTGTTCTAGCAGTCTTTTCCAGGGGCCGACTACACATGACATCAGCTTCCTGTTTCCTATATAAGTGTGGACGGTCCCTGGTATCCTTGGTTCATTTTCTCGCCGTATTCAGCTCACACGCAGCAGCTAGAGCAACTCCAGACAGCAGTTATCAGTCTGGCAGGAAGCCATTTGGCAACACCTCACACTAACAGCCATCCATCCACCAGGATGTTACAACCTTCTGGCTAACTTTCTCAATCGCCAGTCGTCTGCACACAAATGGACACTTCATTACGAAGTGCTCCAGAAAATCTTTCATCTGTGGGGAACCCCGCAACTAGACCCATTTGCCTCCTCAGTCAACCTCCGTCTCCCCAGATACTATTCCATTATCCCGAGCAAAGCGGGTTGGTCTATAGATGCCCTGTCTCAAACATGGACAGGACTCTTCTTATATGCTTCACCCCCCCCACCCCCGTCCACCTCCTGAAACTACAACTCGAACCTGCCACCATGATTCTCATAGCCCCTCTGTGGCCTCGGCAGGTATGGTTTCCCCCTACTTCAGCAGTTCTTGGTAGAGGAACCCGTTCCATTGCCAATCAGACCAGATCTCTTGACTCAGAATCGAGGTCCTTCTGCATCCAACCTGAGGCACTACACCTTCGCGCTTGGCTTCTGAGGAGCCTTTCATATGCGACGCCATAAATGTGTCCTCTCCTGTTGCAAATATATACTGGCCTCACGAAACCAGCAACCAGGGAAACATATAATGCCCAATGGAAACGTTTTTCCCTATGGGCCGTTTCCCAATCACTGGATCCCTACTCCTGTCCATTGACGAAAGTCTTGGATTACCTAGCCTCGATTGCCGAGACAGGATTAAGCTGTTCCTCCATCAAAGTCTATTTTGCCTCCATATCGGCCTTCCATGAACTTCTGGATGGTAGATTACCGTATCAACATCTTCTAGTCAAAAAGTTTCTAAGAGGAATGTTACATATTAAACCACCTATCATAAGACCCACTCCTCCGTGGGATCTCAATTTCCTAATAGAAAAATTAACTCTTGAGCCCTTTGAACCGGCAGCCACTTGTGACCTCCATTTCCTTTCATGAAAAATACTATTCTTAGTGACTGTCACTTCAGCTCGACGTATCTCCGAGCTCCATGCCCTCGTGTAGAGACCCGTGCTTGATTTTACACAAAGATAGGGTGGCACTTCATACCAACCCTTCCTTCCTACCTAAGGTAGTGTCTGAATACACCTTAAACCAGTCCTTGGAGTTACCAGTATATTATCTTGAACACTCCGATCGAGGTGAACACCTCTTACATACTTTAGACATCCATGGTATATTATGATGCTACAGTAATCGAACGAAAATTATTAGAAAAACTTTTCAGCTTTTTGTCACCTTCTCCTCAGGCAGGGAAGGTCTCCCAGTCTCTAAACAGACTCTTTCCAATTGGCTAGCACATTGCATAACATTTTGTTATTCAAAATACAACAAGCCATTACCTGGACCTGTCCAAGCCCATTCTGCCACAGCTATGGCTACTACTGCGGCCTGCTTCAAAGGGGCCTTAATCACCGATATCTGCAGTGCAGCTACCTGGTCCACAATTCACACTTTCATGAAGCATTACAACTTAGATATTGTTTCACGAAGTAGGACTGCCTTTGGCCGAGCTGTCCTACAAGGCCTCCTGTCATAATGACCACCCTTTTGGGGTTTACTGCTTGGGATTCATCCCAAGTGTATTACCTGCTGCAAGAGACCACTCCGCGGAAGATAGTACAGTTATGTAAAATCTTACTGTAACAGTAGATCTTTGAGGAGTGTCTCTTGCAGCAGGTACGATCCCACCCTCCATCCCCCTCCTTCTCTAAGAGAACAAATTCTGGTCCAATGACTTATGGGTTGGGATACCTACGGTACCTCGGTTTCCCCTCGGTCCTCACTTAGCAAGCTGAATTGGGTGGGGGGAAACTGAGGATACCAGCGACTGCCCATACTTATCTAGGAAACAGGAAGCTGATGTCATGTGTGGCGGCCCCTGGAAAAAACTGCTAGAAGAGCTGCCGTGCTCCACAGCGAACTCTGACGATAACCCAAGTGTATCACCTGCTGCAAGAGACACTCCTCAAAGATCTACTGTTAGGGTAAGATTTTACGTAACTGTATATCTTACTTCGAGTGGGAGCTCTTGCTGCAGGCTATTACCATTAGGATTATGATGTAGTCACTAGGACCCACTGGAAAACTCTTGGCTAGCAGTACCCAGCGAGGCTGCCCCTGACATTGGCTCTCTTGACGTTAGTCGCGGTACCAAAGGGGCGGTCCGTCCTCATTTCTTTTCCCGCCACAGACCCACTCTCAACAGTGCTCTTTAGTGCGTTGTATAGCAGTTCAGCGAAGGTTTTTCAGAGTTTTCTCTAGTTTTTCTCCCTTTTCATCGAGTATCCGGTGTATGTGTTCTTCACCATCATCAGTGTCCTCGTCTGGACCGAAGAAGACGAAGTGCTCCTGTGGCCGACAGATCCCTGCCAAGGACGCACATGAGGCCTGTGTCTTCTGCCTTGTGCCAGACCACGAAACTCAGGCCAGCAGTATCTGTAAAGGCTTTACCAGCAGGACGAGGATTAGATGCCTGAAGGCACTTAAAGCCCACCTCTTAGAAAAACAGGTTGCCGTGATACAGAGCTCGCCTGAGAAGAAATATAAAGACCAGGACAAGTCCCACCATAAGTACTGCGACAAGGACCGTGGCCGGTCACGTCTGCGCTCCCGCTCACCCCACAAGAAGGCTTCGTCTTCAGACTCGGCAGTTCCGATCGCTCTCATCGTTCCAAACACTCCCAAGACAGGGGTAGGTCTTCCAGCCACACATAAACCTCGGCACCAGTAGGTGACAAACAAGGCCCGGTGGATCAACCAGCGCCGCCCGTCAAGGTGAAGGTTACGCCTCTGCGTCCACTTCTACCTCGGGCACTTCTGCCAAGGCCTCTTCTTCGGTGCATGCCTCGCCCCACAAACAAGGCCTCTGCATTGCCCTGCCCGGGGCTTCCAAATCTTCGGGCAAACAGGACCCAGCGCCGGTCAAACCCCAGAAACCTGCCTCGGGTACTGTGGCCAGTCAAGCTGTAACCAAAACAGTACCAGACAAGGCTCAGTTGCTGATGTGGAGGGCCTCTACACCAGAGGACGTCTCTGTGCACTCTTCGCCCCAAGATCGGCCAGACCTACCGGCGTTTCCAATCCAGGACCAGCCCACAAAGCCTGATACCCCGGCTGGGGGATTGGCATCCCAGTTCAGCAAGGAAGAGCTTACTGAACTGTTCCAATTTTGGTGGAGCCAAGTCAAACAGGACGTGGTGCCACCAAAACCTGACCTGGCTTCGGTCCCCGATGACAGGGCGGATCAGGCCCCTATGGGCAGTCCTTCAGCTCCGCCCAGCCAACCTCTCCCAGACCAACCACCTCCCAACGAGCGGCCTATGCCTTCTAAGTCCCACTCCCCGGTGGTCCACTCCCATTCTAAATCGAAGGACCATTGATGGCGCCGATGTTCCCGGTCCGAGAACCGGCACAGGTCACCCTGCAGGAGCAGGTCTGGCAGTCGCCGTTTTCGGGCGCATAGCCGGCATCACTCTCCATACCGTCGTCTGTCCCCACGCTGACGTCGATCTCATAGCTGGCGCTGGTCTGTTACTAGCTGGCATTCAAGGGACAAAAGCTGCTCCAGGTAGGGGTTGGCCATGTCCCGTTCTGACAAGGGCAGGTCTTCTCCTCTTCTAGCTCTGACCACTCCCTTTCAGGGGAAGGGGTCTCCCCAGACGATAGAGACCCCCCCCCCATTCACTCTGGACAATCCTGCTGTTATGGACGTCATGAAGCACATCCAGGCCTCCAACGGATGGGAGATGGAGGACCTGGATCCGGAGCGCCAGGGGTTGGCCAGATACCTGAGGCAAAAGGAGTCCAATCCTCTAATGGTCCCTCCTCTGGTGGATACTTTCCAGAATTTGACTCGACTTACCTGAAAGCATCTAGCCACTACCCTGGTAGTTCCCAAGAAGTCAGGTAGGCTGTACAGAGCACTGAGGGAGGAGCCTTTCTTGGCGGAACACCCTCAGGTGGACTCAGTGGTCATTATGGTTGCTTATGATAAGTCTAAGCAGACAAAGCACCTAAGTTCGCAGCTTCCTGACGCAGAGTCCAGATACTTGGATCAGGTGCACAAGAAAGTCTACTCTGCCTCCACCTGCTCCATCAGATCGCTCAACTTCCTCACGCATATGGTCCAGTACCAAAATGCGTTGTGGGAGAAGGGCCAAGAAGTAGCCAAGGCTTTGCCAGATTCGCCTCAAAAGACCGTACTGCTGGAAATCTTGAAATCGGGTTCTGACATAGGGACGCATGTAGGGCCACGTACGATACTGCAGACATGGCATCTAGGGCTGCAGCTTCCGGCGTTTGCCTTAGACGCCATTCCTGGCTAAGGATCTCTGGATTCACCCAGGATCTGCAGTCTGGAATCAAGGATCTTCCCTTCCAGGGTTCCATTTTGTTCGGGGAGGAGACTGAGAAATTGATTTCTCGCCTCCAGGAGTCTGGGAAGTCCATTCCGTCCATCCGAAAACTTTACAAGGGGGACCAAAAGCCATTTCGCAAATGGCCCTTTTGTAAGTCCTCAGGGCAGAATACCCATGGTCAGTTTGCGCAGAGAGGTGGTTTCAAGAGGAAAGCTACAAACCAGCAAGCTGGAAGTGCCCCCTCTAGAGATCCAAGTATTCCCAAAACTTTCTGCCCACTCCCAGATCCTCCCAATGACTCTTGCTGACCCCTCCCCCGCCAGAGGGCAGTGGGCGGCCACTTCTCCCTCCACTGGGAAGGGTGGAGCAAGGTCACTTCAGACCTTTGGGTCTTGGACATCATAAAGAGCGGACATACACTGGAGTTCACACAAGTTCCTCCAGAAAGCCCACCAAGGTCCTCCCGTTATCCTCCTTCCCACATCCAGTTAATAGAAGGAGAGATTCAGACCCTCTTGCAGAAAAGGGCAATCGAGCCAGTTCCACAGGAGCAGCGAGGAAGGGGGGTTTATTCCCACTTCTTCCTGGTGCCAAAGAAAACGAAAGACCTTCGGCCCATCCTGAACCTCAGTTCTTTAAATCACTTTATAGAATACAAAAGGTTCAGGATGGTGACTCTACCAGGTCTCATTCTTCTGTTGCACCAGGGAGATTGGCTCTGTTCCCTGGACATGCAAGATGCTTATGTGCACATTGGGGTTTTCCCTCCCCATCAGAAGTTTTTGAGGTTCCACTTCCAGGAGAGGCATTATCAGTTTCAGATTCTACCTTTTGGCCTCTCCTCAGTGGAACCTCCAATTCAGCTGCCTCGGAGCTCGCACTTGCTGTCACAAGATCAGGGCACGTTGGTCCATCCAGACCTCAAGTCCCTGCACCTTCATGCTTGGCTCCTGCAAACATAGTCAAAGTTAGATATGAGGTCTCTCAAGAGGTGGCAGACGTTCTCATCTCTGAGAAAGCCCTCTATTAGGTCCACTTATGCTATGAAGTGGAAGCGTTTTTGTCTTTGGGCTTCCCCCTGTCACTTAGACCCACTTACCTGTCCAGGAACTCAGTTTTGCAGAATCTCCTCTCTTTGTTGAGTCAAGGCTTGAGCTACGCCTCCATCAAAGCGTATATGTCGGCAGTTTCAACCTATCATATGCTGGTGGAGGGAAAAACTTTGGCCCAGCTGGACATGTCCCGAACCTTTTTGAGGGGCATTCTGCACATATTGTTGCTAAAGATTCTTTTAAAGCATCAGTGAGACAATACTTTTTAACTATGATGGTTTGTGTTTGTTATTACTGTACTATTGCTTCTATGTTTGTGTTTATTATTTGTTTTGTATTATCGTTTATTTGTATAATGCATTTGTACATCATGACTGTAATATAATTATGGTCTCGGGTCACATTTGAAAAAGGGCCTTGGCTCATATTGTTTACCCGGTAAACAAAAGTTTAAATAAAAATAAATAAATGAAGCCTCCCATCAGAGATCCAATACCCCACTGGGATCTCCTTTTTGTGCTGGAGAAGCTTACCCTTCCCCCTTTTGAACCTGCCGCAGATTGTGAGCTACGTTTCCTTTCCTGGAAGGTATCCTATTTAGTTACTATGACTTCCGCTGGAAGAGTTTCCAAGCTTCAGCCCCTGATGTGTAAGGAGCCTTATCTGATTTTTCATAGGGACAGGGTTGCCCTAAGAACAAACCCTAAGTTTCTCCCAAAAGTGGTTTCAGAATTGACTCTGAATCAAGATGTAAGCCTTCCAGTTTATTATCCTGATCATTCCAATAGAGGGGAAACGCTCTTGCACACATTGGACGTCCACAGGGCACTTAGGTATTATCTCAAGCGCACTGCTCCACACCCCAAGTCGGAGCAGCTTTTTGTTGCGTTTGCACCTCAACACCTAGGTAAACCAGTGTCAAAGCAGACCATTTCTAGGTGGTTGGTCCATTGTATTGTCTACTGTTACAACAAGTACAACAGACCCCTTCCGGGGACTGTCAGAGGTCATTCTACCAGGGGAGTGTGTACCTCTTTTGCCTCTTTAAGGAACGTCTCCACTGGTGACATTTGCACAGCGGCTACTTGGAGCTCAGTGCACACTTTCATTAGTCACTACAGTCTGGACATTACTTCCAGGCGCAGGGCCGGGTTCCACCTAGGTGTCCTTCAGGGACTTCTTTCCTAGCTAGCCGTGTTACAGCATTGATGCTGCTAGCCCATAAGGAGGGCACATGGGGAAGGGCGCCATCCATAATGGCGACTCGTTCTCCGTGAAATCCCTCACGGCTATGGGAGGGTAGGGCGACCAGATGGGGAGGTGGATGAAATGGGTGACAGAATGTCACTGTATGTATGTTTGGGGGGCAGTACGGACTGGGAGGGGTGGAGGAGCAGTAGGGAGGGGCTATGCCATGTGCTGCCCGAGCTGCATCGGGGTTGGCCTGTGGTTGGTGGGGAGGTTCAGGTGCTGGTGCGATTTTATTGTGCCCAGCCTGAACCTTTAGTTTTATATACTTTCAGCCCCCACCCGACATGCACCCCCTTGAGTTGAGAATCTTATAGGGGTGCAGGAGCAAAGCCCTCCCCCAGAAAGCATTGAAGTTATGTCCCTGGCACCGCTGTCCCAGGCGCCAGGAGTGTCAAGTACCGAAATGTTTCGGCACTCTGCCGATAACGGCGATGCGTTTTAGGCTTCGCCTTTAGCGAACCCTGATGGCTCAGCCACCTCCCAGGGTTGCGTTTTGCCGTCTCGCGAGACTGCTGGGACTCCGTCTCTCACGGTAATAGCTGCTGCAAGAGCTACAACCCAAGTAAGATAGTACAGTTACATAAGAGCTTACCATAACAGTAGATGTTCGAGAGGAGCTCTTGCAGCAGGCGTGGCTTTCCCGCCCTCCTTCCCCTTGGTGAGGTTCAGCATCTTTTTCGGCTTGCTTCTGCCTGGTCCGCCTGTCACAGCCTGCTCATGGGTCTTCGGTGCGTGAACTGAGGTGGAGCTGGGGACTGCCTTATTTTGTACCGTGACCAACATCAGGGCGGAGCCAACATCAGGGGCGGCCCCTGCTGGGTACTGCTAGCTAAGAGTTTTCCAGTGGATCCTAGTGCCTGTGGCATAGTCCTAATGGTAATACCCTGCTGCAAGAGCTCCTCTCGAAGATCTACTGTTATGGTAAGTTCTTACCTAACTGCACTTTTCTAGGAGTGGTATTTGGTTCACATCTGCACTACCCACCCGACCTCTCCTGGCAAGTGGAACACAAATCCCTGCTTCCAGCATGCAAACTCTGACTTCACAGGGTGAAGCCGAGGGATATAACATCTGGTGGTGGGAGGATCTTAACTTGAAGTCTGTCCAGCAAGAACAGCTCTTAAAGGGAGATTTCCATGAGTGTGGATATGAACCTTAGACCACTCCTAGAAATATGTTCACAGGTGAGTAACCTATTTTTCTGTGCCAACCGTGCTTGACCCCACCAACAATTTTAGCACCCACCACTTCGGCAGGCATACTGTTCCATGGCTCCACCACCATTTCTGTAAAATAATACTTCCTCATGCAGCTTCTGAGCCTCCCTCCTGTGAATTTCCACTCGTGTTCACATGACTGTGAACTAGTATTCAAGCTAAATATTTCCACACTATTCACCTTGTTAATTCCAGGTAGGAATTTGAATGTCTCCATCATATCTCCAGTCTCCCGTTTGGTCTCCAGCGAGTATATGTTAATTGCCTTGAGGCGCTCCTCATAGGACCTGCCCTGTTGGCCCTGAATCATTTATTACCCTGCGCTGCACCATCTCCAGCCTATCTCTGTCCTTCCTGAGGTGAGGACTCCAGAACGGGCACAGTACTCCAGGCATGGCCTCATTAAGGATCTATGTAGGGGACATATTACCTCTTCCATTCTGCTGTCAGTACCCCTCCCGATACATCCCAGCATCCTTCTCACTTTGCGATATCCTCAGCTGTAGTGCTAAGTCTCACCCCACTCATCCAGTACTCTGTCCTGGGGTTCTTGCTCTGTAGGTGCATTACCTTGCACTTTTATTTATTTAGCTTTTGTTAAACGGATAAGTGCACTAGGCAAACATTGCCTATTTTCAGGCACGACCCGGGCGAGTTACACAGGTAGGTTCAGTACAGGATGAGATATATACAACAGCAAGCAGTTGTACCAGCAGGGAAAAAAATATATTAAACATTAAGGATCTGAAGGATCTTATGTGGGGAAAAAGGAACAGTGTTAACTCTAGGGAACCTTCTGGCATTGAATTTCAACTGCTAGACCTTAGACCACCCCTCTAACTTTCATACCCCCCCCCCAGAGCTTAATGTCATCTGCGAAGAGAGACAGCCTGCCCTGGATATCCTCACCAATGTCAGTAATGAACATATTGAAGAGGACCGGTCCCAAAATAGATCCCTGTGGTACCCCGCTTGTGACCTTCCTCTCTGCTGACTTGACCCCATTGACTACAACCCTGTGCTGCCTCCTTTTAGCCAGTTAACTACCCAGTTTACTATGACCTTAGCTGCACCCAGATCCTGCATCTTCAGCAAACGTCTGTGAGGCACTGAGTCGATAGCCCTGCTGAAGTCAAAGTGCAGCACATCCACAGTGTGGCCCCTATTAAATTCCCTTGTCATCCAGTCAAAGAAAACTATCAGGCTGGTCTGACAAGACCTCTCTGCCACGCATATGTGCTGTTTATTCTCCTGGAGTCCGTTGCTCTCCAAGTAGTCCATGAGGTCCTCCTTGGCCAGTGACTCCATCCGCTTTCCTACAGTAGAGGTAAGGCTGACAGGTCTATATATCCCTGCATGTTCCTTGCCCCGCCCCTCCCCCTCATAATGGAGCAGAACTATGTCCGCCACCCTCCAATCCTTCAGAACTACCTCCGTCCTTAGAGAACTGTTGAGTAGATCCTAGCAGGATTCAGCCAGTTCTGCTGTCAGCTCCCTGAGTAACCTTGGATGCAGCCCACCTGGTCCTAGAGCCTTATCTATTTTTAGTGCTGCCAGCCCTTTTTGATTTCTTTCATTTGTAAATATTAGCTGCCTCATCTCTAGGAACCCCTTAGTGGCTGCTTTGTTGCCACTCTCTGGCAAGGGTCCACTGTTCTTCTTTGTGAAAACTGAGCTAAAGTAACCATTAAGGATGGAGGCCTTTTGACTGTACTCCTCTATCACACTACTCTTCCCCCCTCCCCCGGCTAACCTTACAATTCCCCCACCTTTATTTCCTAATATATCAGAAGAGCTGTTATTCTCCGCCCTTGACTTCCTCTGCAGTACACAGCTTTGTGTCTGCTTTTGTCTCCCTGGCCGCCCTCTTTGCCTCCCCATTATTCATTGTTTGTTCTCCCCCATGCCTTTCTTCATACTTGTAGAAGGTCTTTTTCTTTGCCCTCACCACTTCACGAACTCTTGCCAAGAACCGTAACAGTCTCTTGAACCTGTTCTTTTTGGTTACTGTTCTCAGGTATAACTTAGATGCCTTGAGAATGGCTCCCTTAATTGCCCCCCATCTCTCTTCCACCTCCCCCGCCCCATGTTGTCCAGCCTAACATTCCCTGATAGCTCCGTCAGCCTGTTGAAGTCCACTCTTCTGAGATCCAGGACTTCAGCTCTGGCCTGGTGTTTTCCAGACTCAAGGGCAAGTTCAAACCAATGGAGTAATGGTTGCTGTTCCACAGTGGCTCCTCTATTCTCATGGCAAAGCAAGGCAAATTTTATTTTTCCAGGCATCCAATCCTGGAGGCTCTGGGCGCCATACAGTAAAACACACTATCAGTATAAAAATTTATATCAGAAAAAATTGTAATAATAATAAAAACAACATACAATAAATATGGTCTGTGATAGCACAGAACCCTCTAAAACAGTCAGAAAAGGAGACAAAAGGCGGACTCCCAAAAAGGGCTAGTATACCTTGTCCGGGAAGGCTTGACTAAACAGGAGGGCCTTGAGGCAGGTTTTGAAAACCTCAACCGAAGGGGCCTTCTGAACAGATGGAGGACGCAAATTCCACAGGACGGGGCTGGCGACACTAAATGCTCTCTATCGCCGGCAGTTTTAAGCCTCATCCTGGGAATCGCCAGGAGGCCCTTAGAGGAGGACCGGAGGGAACGGACCAAGACAGCAGGTGTAAGAAGGTCCGACAGACATAGCTCCAATCACCTCCAAGTTGGTGAGCACCACATCAAGAATTGCACTCTGCCTGATGGGTTCCTTAACTCATTGCCTCCACAGGCTCACTCTGAGATTACACCACTTGTCTCCTGAATCTCCTGTATACTTTTAAAAGTGAATCCTGGGCCTTTCTAAGCAAATCGAGCCATAGTCAGCATGTCGCAAACAAATGCTAATAGCTCAATAACCGTACATGCTAGACACAAAGTATGAGTGGCAGAGTTATTCAGCACAAAATTGCCTTTCCAACGGTGGTATGCATGTAATAATAAGTAATTTAATTTTTTCTATGCTGGTCAAAACCAGAAAAAAACATTTTTTTTTACTACAAAAAGGCAACATAAGCCATTTTTTATTCGAAAATATGTCAAATATCAACACCAAATTAAGCATACAGACATTAGATGGTGTTTTACTATTATGTTTGTTAAAAAAATATATCTTTTTACTATGAAACATAATTTTTCCCCATTTTAGTCAAGGTGCTTTGGTGAGATTTGAGGGATGACTGTCAACCACATACACCATATCATAAATAAATGCATATAACTCCAAAAGTATACATGATACACACAAAGTATCAGCATGAAAGATGATCAGCACAAAATTGCCTTTCCAACAATGCTATGCGATCAATTGTAATCACTACAGTTTTTTTTATGCCTGCTAAAGTGTCAAAAAAGTGCATTTTATTCAAGCTACTTAGATGAGTCTTGATGGAAAAAATGTCAGCCATACACACCATACCATAAACAAATGCATATAACTCCTAAAGTATACATGACACACACAACGCATCAGTGGCACAGTTGTTCCACACAAAATTGCCTTTCCAACGGTTCTATGCAATCAGCTGTACTCAATTTGGTTTTTGTTTTATACTGGCTAAGATACCCAGAATGTGTGTTTTTTTTTTTTTTTCAAAGTGCTTAGGTGGTACTAGATTGACAAAATGTCCTAAACAAATATGAATAACTCCTGAAGTGAACATGATACACACAAAGTGTCAGTGGCAAGGTTGTTCAGCACCACACTTACCTTTCTAACGGTACTATGCAGTCAATTCTAATCAATTCTGGCTGGCAAGTAATATTAAAATATGTGAGTGACTTCTCCAGACGTTTCTAGGGCACACAGGAAGTCTGTAGGTGACTTCTGTAAGCATTCTGGGACACACTGTAGTTAGATTTGCTGACGCCTACAGATGTTTCTAGGATGCAATGAGTTAACTAGCTGTAACAGCAGACAGTCCTGGAAGGCATCCAGCAAGACCTGACTTCTGATGCTTCTGGCAACTGGAATAATGCCACTCGATGTCTGGCGGTTCAGATCATTCACCACCATTTCCCCCTTTGCCACCCCTCATTCACGTTCTTCCCTGAGCTCTCCGTCTCTCTCTCTCTTCCCCTTGCCTCAGAGGTCTATAGATCACCCCCAAGTGCAGTTTCTTGCTTGAGGCTGCCGGGAGTTGCACCCACAGTGACTCAGTGTCTCCATTACTACCTCGATGCACCCCCTCTTCCGCCACCTTGATGCCCTCCTTGACAAATACAAATACTCCTCCCCTATACTGTTCCTCTGTCCTTCCTAAACAGTAACTACCCAGCAACCGTCAGGTTCCAGTCATTATTTTTCGAAGCCCATGTTTTTGTGACGGCCACTAGATCCACCTCACTGTCTGCCATCAGTGCCTGGAACTTGCTGATTTTGTTACCCATGCTCTTGGCATTAAAGTACACCCCCTTCCATCTGACCCCTGATCCTCCATTGCTACTACTCTTGTGCTTTTCCCGTCCTCTCATGCCTTTTTTTTTTTTGGTTGTTTTTTTTGTTTGCACACTTTCCATTACCCCTCTCTAATGTCTGCTCACCTAGTCCACTTAAAGCCACAACTGCCCTTTGCACCCGCTGTGTTGCTACAAGCCCCCAGATGTGGAGGAGTACTAGCTAGGAATCCCTTTCCTCTCACCTGCCACCATGGTTCCCCTAGTTCCAGTCTCCCCGCAGTCAGTTTAAACATCTGATACAGTTGTTGAACTTCAAACTCTGCTGTGCTAGGCAGTAACTGTCATCGTCTCTCACACAGCTCATTTCTGTTCTCCCTGCTGTTGCGCGCATACTGTGGGAGTGACAGTGCCTCAGTTCAGCCGTCGTTGAAATTTCTTCTGTTGTCACCGATGGGTCTTCTGTTCAAGGTGCCAACTCCATTTTATTATACAGTATTTCCACAATGTCGAAGTCTGAGAGAAACAAACTGGGACTAACAGGACTTCATTATGCATTGATCTTCGAGGATATCTCTTTCATCAGGCCACACTTCTGGAACTATCGCCATGTCAGCGCTAGAACCTTAGCAAGCCATGGGGCTGCCCTTGGCAGTGTCATACGTCAGTATCTACATAAGCATGGGCCAGTGGAACAGACAAGGGGAGTAAAGGAGTATTTTACTACCATTTTTGCATGATTTACTCCCACGTTAGTTTTAGGAATTTGTTTCCCACCCTGCCCATTTACGGTATGTTGGTACATTTGCTCACAACTGGCAGCACCATACAATGCTGCCAGCTATGTATCCACACACTGACAGCTTGAGGACAAAAAACAGCATCAACATTAGTTGTGTACAGTGCAGGAGACCATTTCAGGAGTGGCCCAGTGGCTGGTCAGAAGGATAGTTGCAACGTGGAAAAAAATGTTAAAAATAGAGGTGTGCAGCATTATATGGCAATAGGCAGGAAAGTATGTTAAGACATCACAGCATATGAGACAGAAGAGTCCATAGCTGCAGGCATCTAATCAGTTTGAGACTTAGTTTAAAAGTTGGAGGTTAGACAGGTTAATGGATGGTATTACTACCATTTAGGTTAAGATACTACCAAGTGGAATAATCTCGCAGTAAGCACATCCTAGTACAAAATATTATCTGGACCACTGGTATTGGCAGCCACTCCTCAGTTCTTTTCCCGCCATCAATCAGACTCATCGGACCTCCATCGGAAACACTGCTGCAAAAAAGCCATCATTTTCATTTTTTCTTTATACTTCGAGTAATCCGTTTTATAGTGATTTTTCAGCAACCTATGTCGACAGCTCCATCGATGTCGTTGACTGTGCCTGAATGACTTGGTCAGGACATTGTTAGTTCCTCTTTATCATAGACGGCTCTTCCGTCGACGGCGCTTGGTGCCTTTGCTCACCCTCATCGATGACTCGTTTGATCCCACAACCAAACCCAGTCTCTTCGGTTGTGCCCATACAGTTTGTGCATTCCACACCAAGTTCTGCCTCTTCTCCTCAGCTGGCCGTGGTGGATGTCCAGGCTCTTGTGCAGACTATTCTAGTCCTCACGAAGTTCACTCCCGCATTCCATGGGAATGTTCCTTCAGTACTGGCCTCAGTACCTTCTAGACACTCCTCTGTTTCTAGAACTTCCAGTTCCTCCCCAGCATCTCAAGGTCTGCTTCACCAGGACATTGACATGGAGGACCCTGATTTACAAGACTGGGAAGTGGAGGATCAGGAGGATACTTTGGAACATGCGCCGCTGTCTCCTTTATTGGTTTCTTCTGCCTTCTCAGTTCAGGATGAGACTTCTCTTGTCCTCCTTGTTCCCCTCTAGAATGACCCTAGTTTTTCTGATATCATGATTCATCTTCAGAAGACTTTTGGGTTCAAGGAGATGGAGCAAAATGCCTCCTGGAGGAAGTTGTCCAATTATTTGGGCATTCTTTGGTCATTCCTCCTTTGTTTGGTGCTTATGAGGATGCCATTCTGGCTGCTTGGCAACAGCCCTCTTCTATACCCTCGGCTCCACGTAAGGCCGATAGGACCTATCAGGCTCCACTGGAACACCCTTACTTTACATCCCCTCCACAGGCCAACTATGTGGTTATTAATGCAGCTCATGATAGGTCAGTATGACCAAAACATCTCAGTGCTCAGCCTCCGGATAGGAACCCCAGAAGCTTGATTTCATGGAGGAAAAGGGTGCATTCCTCCTCTACTCTGACCCTCAGAATTTTAAATTATATGGGTCATCTTCTTAAACATCAAGAAGAAATCTTGAAAACAACTCGGGCTTCTGTTCAATCCCTCCTGGACACTGCTTCTAAGGAGGATTTGACGTCCAAGTTGACTATGGCCTCAGCTGTTGGCCATCATTTATTGCAGGTGGCCTATGGTGCCATTGACTTCAATGCCAGGCCTTCTTCAGCCAGCATTTGTCTTCGGCATGCCTGGCTCCTTGTCTCTGGATTTGCACCAGATGTCCAGCAGTCCATTCTCAGTGCCCCCTTTAAAGGTGACAAGCTATTCGGTCCTCAGACCCAAGATATTCTGACATCATTGCAGGCTTCAGGTCGTACATTGCAATCAGTACGCTCTCTCTACCATACCCAGACAAAACCTAGTTACAAGGGTAATTTTCGCAGGCCTGCAAACCGACAAAGGTCCGCCCCCCAGGCAGCAGCCTAATAAAAGAAAAGCTGAAGTCTCCCCGCCAGGGCCACTTAACAATCCAAAGACAACCCGTTACATCCCCCCTGTCCCCAGCCTACTGCCTGAAGTTTCCCCCTCACCTGTGGGATCAGAGGCCTGTCCCACGGCAGTCAGGAGGCATATTCTCCCTACATCTTCCGGGTTGGCAACACATAACCTCAGATGCTTGGGTTCTTTCTACTGATACAATCAGGTCACACCTTGGAATTAACAGAGACCCCGCATCCTATGCCCCCAAGGGCCTCTCACTACCCCCCTCACCAAGCCTCAGTTTTGGCAGAAGTAATTCAAACCTTGCAGACAAAACTGGCAAATAGAGCCTGTTCCCCTTTCCCAGAAGGGCAGGGGTTTCTACTCCCATTTTTTTCTCGTCTCAAAATGGACAGGGCATTTGCTTCCCATTCTGGATCTCAGAAACCTAAATCTCTACATAGACTACAAAAGATTCAGGATGGTGACCCTGCAGACCCTCCTGCCTCTTCTAAACAAGGGGGATTGGCTCTGTTCTCTGGATGAAGGATGCTTACCTCCATATCATGATTCACCCTGCTCATAGGCGCTTCCTCCAGTTCTGTTTTCAGGGACATCATTACCAATTCAGGGCACTTCCTTTCGGTCTGTCCTCCACCCCCAGGGTCTTTACAGAGTGTCTTGCACTGGTGGCAGTTGCTCTGCACAGAAAAGGCCTATACGTCTTTCCCTACCTGGATGACTGTTTTCTGAAAGCTCCATCAGTACTCTGCTAGCGGCCACATTATCCCAAACACTTTAGCTATTCTCCTCTCTGGGGATCACAATCAACGTACCGAAGACCAAAATGGATTTCACACAATGTCTCCAATACATGGGAGCTGTCCTCAATACCTCTCAGGTTTAGTCTTCCTTCCCAGGAACCAGGCGGACAAGCTCATCCTGTTGGCATCCCTGATGACCTCCAATCGGTATGTCTCGGCCCGGGACTACCTCCATCTCATGGGGCATATGGCAGCGGCCATATATACCGTTCCCCACGCAAGACTACACATGAGGGTCCTTCAGTGGGCACTTAAGAGTTCAATGGAATCAAACAACAAACAATTTTGAAGCTCTTGTTCTGATTTAATGCCTGGTCATTCGCAAATTTGCAATGGTGGATGTCTCTGGATCACCTTCTCTGTGGTGTCCCATTCCAGGTTGCCATCCCCTGTCTAATTCTCACCATGGAATCCTCCACGCAAGTTTGGGGCACCCATCTGGATGTGGTTCAGATGCAAGGGACCTGGTTCACACAGGAAGCTCATTTACATATCAATATTTTAGAGATGAGAGCAGTCCTATACGCTCTGCAAGCTTTTGAGACCCTCCTTCCCCAGGGCTGTCTACAGATTCAAACCGACAGTTCCATGGTGGTTCATTGACTGAATAAACAATGGGGCACCCATTCTTATCCCCTGTGCAGGAAAGCAATGCGAGTGTGGTACTGGGCAATCCAAAAAAGGGATACATCTAATAGCAGTACATGTCCCAGGTGTCAACAGTACTCTAGCAAATGCACTAAGCAGATCCAGAACTCAAAAATATGAATGGGAAATCCTCCAGGAAGTTCTGGAAGACATCTTCCTCCTCTGGGGTCAGCCAGACGTGGACTTGTTCACCTCTCCACGAAAAGCCAAACTGCCACACAATTACTCACTAGATCCAGGTCCTGGAACTTTATGGCTGGATACGTTATCTCGTTCCTAGACAGGAAGATTTCTTTACGCCTTCCCTCTCATTCAGAGGGTTCTACTCAAACTACTCTGGGACAAGGTGTCCATAATCCTCATCGCGCCTCTGTGGCCGAAACAAGTTTGTTTCCCATTATTGCAACAACTGACTGTCCAGGACCATCATCCACTTCCAATTTGTCCTGCACTTCTGACTCAGGCCAGGGGAACTCTGTTTCATCCCAGCCTCTGTTCCTTACATCTCCATGCCTGGCTCCTGAGGACATAGTCCTCTCCAGGTCTCCCCCAAAGTGGTGGAAGTTCTGCAGGTGGCCCGTAAGCCTTCCACACATTCCTTCTATTCAACGAAATGGAAGAGGTTTTCCTTGTGGTCAAAAGATCACAATTTGGACCCATATACCTGTCCACCACAACGCATGCTAGACTATTTGCTTTCCCTTTCGGAAGGTGGTCTCAAGTACTCCTCCACAAAGTACATTTGTTGGCAATTTCTGCCTTCCATATTTTTGTGGATGACAAACCTCTGACCCAACTTCAAGTTATGAAAACCTTTTTAAAGGGTATTTTTCATCTTAATACCCCTGTTAGGGACCCAGTCCCTCCTTGGAACTTGAATTTTGTGCTTAAAAAGACGTAAGTTAAACCTTTTGAACCAGCAGCCTCTTGTGAGCTGCATTTTCGCTGCTGGAAAACTTTTTTTTTTAGTTGCCATTATGTCAGGCAGACGTATTTCTGAGTTACAAGCACTAATATGCAGGGAACCCTACCTGAATTTTCACAGGGATAGGGTCTCTTTACATTCTAATCCTAATGTTTTGCCAAACGTGGTATCTGAATTCACGTTGAATCAAGCCATACACTTAGTAGTGTACTATCCGGAGCCGACTAATCCAGGAGAATCCCTGCTTCATACTTTGGATGTACATAGAATGTTACGATATTATCTACTCCGCACCAAACCGTTGCACAAATCAGCGCAGCTTTTTGTTTCTTTCAACCCTGGAAAAGAGGGCATTCCTGTTTCCAAGCAGTGCTTGTTCACCTGGTTGGCCAACTGCATTACTTTTTGTTATAATACATATAAGAAACCACTCCCGGGGATGATAAAGTCTCACTCCACAAGGGGTATGGCTGCCTCAGCAGCATGCTTTAGAGGCATTTCAGCTTTTGATATTTGTGAAGCTTCTACTTGGTCCACTGTTCATACCTTCATTAAACATTACTGCCTGGACGTTGCATTCAAAAAGCGAACCAACTTTGGCCAGGCTGTTCTTCAGGGCCTGCTGTCCTGAACTCTTATTGCTTGCCCTCCTCCCCATTTACTTCCCAACTGCTGGGGACTCATTCCTATATGTGATGACCTGCTGCAAGAGATTTTCTCGATGAAGGTAGTACAGTTGCATAAGAACATACTGTAACAGTAGATCTTCAAGAGAATCTCTTGCGGCAGATCATGCTGCCCCTCCCTCCATCCCCCTTACTTCCTGTTTCAGGAGGGTAGTATACTCCTGCTCTCTCCAAAAACATAATTTGTAAGGGCTCCCTGCTTCTCCTCAGTTCCCCCTCAGATGGCCAGATAACCATATCCTCATATACGGTCGCAGAGGTGGAAAATAACCTAGGAGCATTTGGGACCACCCCCTTTTATACCCGTCAGGACACAACACATGGTGTTGTCAGGGGTAGTAACAGATAGATGGCTGATAAATCATCTGGATGGAATCAAGCCTGCAGCTGGAATTTTCCTATATGCAGTGACCTGCTGCAAGAGATTCTCTTGAAGATCTACTGTTACAATAAGTTCTTATGCAACTGTACCTCCGACAAACATGAGCTCCAGTGGGGAACTGAGCAGAGGAGGGACTGCCCACATTTGTGTAGATGCTGATGCAAGATGTCGTTGTGGGTGGCCCCTTGCTTGCAAAGTTTTTGTGTTGACCTAGTGCTAACGTGGGGATAGTTCCAAAGGAGTGGCCTGATGAAAGAGATTCTCTCAAAGATCTACTGGTACAGTAAGTCCTTACGTAACTGTTCTTTGCCCTTGTGGTAAGCTAGTCGTGGCCAAGAACCGACATCACGTCTGCTGGACCTGCCTTGGGCCTTCACATAATATGGATTCATGTGACCCATGCATCTCTGTAGACTGCCACACCCTGGAGTTTTGGGTGCTAAAATGGGGTCGACCGATCCCCACTTTTGAAGGCAAGCAATGAACCAGTGTAGCCAAGGTCAGTTCTCTAGGCTGTTCCTCTGAGTCCCTTCCTAGTACCTCTGGTACTGAGGAAGTACAGAGATCTTCTCAAGGTTATCTCATCAGGCCACACCTTTGGAACTATATCCGCATCAGCCCCAGGACCACATGGAAACTTTTGCAAGCCAGGGGCCACCCACAACAATGTCTTGCGTCAGCATCTACATAAACGTGGGCCTCCCCATCTCTCCTCAGTTCCCCACCCAATCAATCATACTCGTCAGACCTTCACATGGAAATGTTGACTGTTAGCCGCAGCTGTTTATTTTTTGCCAAATAGTAAAGAATCACTGTTTTAGTGATTTTCGGTTCCTGTATGCCACCAAAAGAGCCAGCCAAATTATTCCAGTATTGCTACTGTAGAGAGAAGATTTACAAGGATGACACTCATGAGGTGTGTGTCTGCTGTTTGGGCCTCCCTCACAACGTTAAAATATGTGAGATTTGTTGGGGCTTCAACTCTGCTATCAGGCAATGCTGAAAAGAGTTGCTGGAAAAGTTTTTATTAAAGAAAACTTTGGTTGGTTACATGGTGCCGAGTGATGGGGATCACTCAGGCACGTCCTGAGCCCAGGATGACGGGAGTGGAGGCTGGCAGGGAGGAAACAAGAGCGTCCCTTTGATGCTGTCCTCCCAGGGGGAGGGCAGTTGCTGCATCGCTCTTTAGTGGCTCCTGATGGTGGCTTGTGGAGGTACCGGTGATGGCGTGGGTGACCACGCACCATCTGGCACACCCCCTCCATGTCAGCCATGTATGTGCACCAATGAGAGGAGGTTGGGCAGGGACACAGAACAGGAAAAATTGCTGTTCCAGTACGCCGAATGATGGCTTCTTTGCCCATCCCAACGCCTGGACCCTCCTCTGGCACACTCGACCATGCTCCCTGTGGCACCAACAAGTGTCATTCCTCCACTAGTCCATGGCGCGGCCCCCGATGGGGACAAGCTGGCCACTTGAGAGGGATCTCTCAGGTGTCGTTCTGCAATGATGGACAGGGGAGGCCCCCGGCAGGGATACGTGGGCCCCTAGAGGGTGACCAGAGGTCTGGAATGGGATACTTGGCCCAGCAGAAGTGACGCTGGAGGGGTGAGTCTGGCGGGTATCAGAGGAGACACTATAGGGCCCAAAGGAGTGGGGTGCCAGAGGGTGCAGTGGGCGCAAAAAAAAAAGAAGAGAAAACTTTGGCAGCAGTGGAAAAACAGATGCAGAAGAAGTCCACGTCGCCTGCTTTGTTGACCGAATCCCAGTCATTGAAATCTAAAGAAAAATCATTGTCCAGAAGCCACAAGCATAAACACTGGGACAAGGGCAAGGACTTCCTGACATGCTTAAGGTTGTTGCTGCTGCAGCCAGCAGGTACCTTGTTAACCTCATCATCATTCACTACACCAGTGATGACCACAACCCTCCCTGACCGTCAACCAGACACCAAGGTCAGGGCTTGGCTTAGGCACCCCCGGGCCTATTACAGGTGTTAGGATGCCATCATCGCCGGGTCTGCACCCACCATCAACACTCACAGTCACGACCCCTAATACATGCTTCTTCAACACACAAACGATGCTTTCATTTTTAGAAATGATATGCCAACCACTTCTAGGCTTGCCTAACCTCCTGCAGTGAGGAATCTATGGTGAGTACGCTAAGGTCACCACCAGAGGGGATCCCTCTTTTCAAGCAGTGATGCAGAAAATGTAGGCTGCCGTGGGCTTCACTCTGGAAGAGAAAGACTCCACAAAGAAAAATTTGTTGGAGTGTTTGGAGGTGCCAGAATCACCACCTATAGTCATTCCTGCACTATATCCAGATCTGGAGGATGCCACTTATGCAGCTTGGTATAGACCTAATGTACTACCAGCTATACCCAGAAAGGCTGGCAAGCTGTACCTTGCATCATCTAACAAGCCTTGCCATGCCAACCAGCCACAACAGATTCGGTGGTGATCACAGCTGCCCATGACAGATCACGGGTGCCTATGAGCTCCCTCCCTCCTGATAAGGAATCCAGGAGGTTAGATGTCATGGGGAAACATATTTATGCCTCTGCCTCATTAGGCCTGCGTATTACAGATTACCAGGCCTACATGATCAAATACCAGAATACCCACTGGAGAAGTGCTAAGGCTGCAGCACAAGTCTTACCTGAAGGTAATGAAAAACTGAGTTAGTGAAAACCCTAACTGCAGGGACTGAGGTGGGTAAGCATTTAATCCGGTCAATCTTTGATGTTTCAAATGCCTCTGCCGGTGCCGCTGCCTCTGGCACTTGCATGAGGAGATGCTATTGACTTAGAGTAGCTAGGTTTGCCAGTGATGTTCAGCGAGCATTTTTAAACTGTTCAGATATGCTGAAGAGGCCTTCAGTCATCTAGGATGACATTAAGTTCCATCAAATTCCTGTACCCCACACCAAGCAGGGGCAAGGGTAGGGTGCAGTTTCATCCACCAGCTGCCAAAAGTGATAGACAGATCTATAGGCAACAAGAAAGAGATAAGCGGGCTGGAGCCTTACCATCCTCTTCTCCTCCCATGCCCATTCCAAAGCACCTGATTGAAGTGGAGTTGGTGGTGTTGCCCCCACTAGTTCAATATGACTCATAGTCATACACCCCTCCAACAACCATTGCCCCAAGGGGTGGTTATAGTAGGTTGTCCCTCCCTTCTTTTGAGCCAATAAAGGGAGATTACTACAGATGAATGGGTACTGGAAATTACTGTGAAAGATCATTCTCTGGAGCTTCTGGATACCCCTCCAGATCATCCACCACTTGTCTCAACTTATCCCCGGGACACGTCCCTGCTGAGGGAAGAGGTGCATTCCTTACTCCAGAAATGTGCCACAGAACCGGTTCCTGTCAGGCAGAGAAACAGAGGCTTCTATTCCAGATAGTTCCTAGTCCTCAAGTGGACGGGAGATCTGAGGTCTGTTCTAGACCTGAGAAACCTCAACTACTACATAAAGTACAAGAAGTTCTGTATAGTCTCTTTACAGACTCTTATTCCTTGTTGCAAACAGGGGACTGGATATGTTCTCTAGGTATGAAGTATGCTTACCTTCATATAAAATCAACAAGAATCACAGAAAATATTTGAGATTCATGCTGGAAGGGACCATTACCAATTCAGAGTCTTGCCCATTGGCTTGTTTTCTGCACCACAGGTCTTTGCAAAATGCTTGGCAGTAGTAGTAGCAGCAGCCCTCCGCAGGGAAGGCCTGTATGTGTTTTCTTACCTGGATGATTGGCTATTAAAGTCCCATTCCAGGGAACAACTCCTTCACACCCTAGCTCATAACAGGAAGCTATTGAACGACCTGTGGGTTGACAGTAAAGCTGCCAAAATCAGTACTGACCCCCTATCAAAGATGGCAGTAGATAGGGGTAGTACTGGACACAGCTCAGGGTTGTGCGTTATTGCCTCTGGACTGAGCAGAATGCTTTATAGCTCAAGCACAACTGGTGCACCATAGCCAGTATGTCCCAGCCAGGACTCTGCTATGCCTTCTAGGCCTTGTGGTAGCAGCCATTGTAACAGTGCCACTGGCCTGCTTGCATATGCGGATCCCACAGTGGTCCATAAGCGTCCATTGGGACCAAGCAACATATGACCTAGACAGACAAGTGCTAGTCACCTCTCCTTTGAGGAAAGCACTGATGTGGTGGATGGATCGCACCAACTTGCTCAAGGGTGTTCCATTTTTTATTCCAACTCCAGTACAAATATTTGCCTAGGATGCCATGGGATCCAAGAGGGGCACACCTGACTCCTTACCAAGCACAGAGTATTTGGACCCAGGTGAGAAAGAAATTACACATAAATGTTCTGGAGATGAGAGCTGTCCTGTACAGCTTCCAAGCCTTTCAAAAGCATCTGACACCAGGTCCGCTGTTAATACAGACTGACAACATTAGTGTGATGCATTACATCAACAAACAAAGGGGGACTCTTTCCTGTCCACTGTGCAGAAAAGCAGTGAGAGTATGTGTGAAAGGGTTGAATAGGGCCCTGTCCCAGTTGTTATGGAGAAAGAGTTTAAATGCAAGGATCTGTTCTATTCTCTCCTTTTCTGTCTCTTCTCTGTCTGGTTGTGCAACCAGATTTTCTTGCGAGACCTAGGACTTGATCACTCCAATGGTCTTGCAATTTTTCCCCCTTGTATATCTGCTGGTATAAAAATATATGTGAATTATTATGTGGAAATGTAACTGATATGGGATCCCTTTGTATAGAAATGCATATAGTTTTACTGTTGAAATGTATGTAGTTATACTGTTGAAATGATTGCAAAAAGCTGTTTGGCACTCAAGGGGTTAACCTGTGTGCAAACTCTCTGAGAAGCTGTAAGCAAGAGGTCAGTTCTGGGTCACAGTGTTCTTTTTGCTGCACTTGTTGAAACTTACAAGAACACTGTGTGAGAAGCATGCTATTTTCTTAACGAGCTCCTGCACAGACTTATAAAAAGGAGCTGCAATGTTTTGCAAAAGAGAGATAGAGAGACTGAGATTGGAAATTGAGAAGAAACCCAGATGGACTTTCTCTGTTTATACTGCCTTCGTAAATAGTTATACGGAACAAGTTTATTTTTTTATGTTACTGCTAGTACAAATAAATACTTTTTGCGAATTCTACAACTGCTCCTGGTTTTCCTATGCTTACTGACCTGTGCCTCGACGACAGTATGACATTGGGCTCTCGACATGGCCTAGAACTTTCAGCCATACATCTTCCAGGTGCCCAAAATGCCTTGGCAGACAAGTTACTCAGGTTACGGTCCACAGTACACAAATATGAGCTGCTGACCTCAGTAGTGAATACCTGTTTGAAAGGTGGGGTCACCCAGAGTTGGCCTTTTTTTCATCCCCACAAAACTGCCGCGTTCTAGGGACATGGATATGGTATATTATCCACACTTCCGGCAGAATCCTTTCCCTTTTTAGAATGGTCAGATCTTCAAGCTGACTCCTCCCACCCACCCAGATAGTATCCTCCTCAGCACCTCCCCGTGACGTTAGATCTTTCTTTCCGCTGGAAGCATCCGGTTCCGTCCATCCCAGCTCCTGGCTAGGTGTAAGCCCTAACTTTTCACAAACTGTTTTTCATCTTTGAGCTTTTGACTGCTTTGTGTGTAGCATGGAATCAGGAGACCCGAAATCCAATCTCTGCTTTAAGCGGTACTCTTGCAGCCAGAAAATGTTGCGCACCAACCCACACACCACATGCGTTTGCTGTCTGGGTACACAGCAAGACCTGCAGGCTTGCAGCATGTGCCAAACCCTCCATCCCTCCACCTTGGAGGACCGTTACGCTTGCATCTTCTTGGGCCATCTGGACGAAACCCTCCACCCCCACCCCATTTAATCCAAAAATGCCAGAAGGGTGGTTTCTACAGCGGTGGACTTGGCTGAGTAACTTGCCATCTTCGAGGAGGCCAGGTGCTTCATCCGTGTCCACCCTGATTCTGGTGAGCATGGGTGCCTCATTTACTGGGGTGTTTCAGGACTTGTGCCAGTCCCTTCCGACCCTCTGGGAGGGCCCTTCCCAGGGGTCTAAATCTTCCAGATGGGATTCCAAATGCAAGAAGTCCCATCGAAGGCCGTGGGACCACAAGCGCTGTCTGGCCTTAGGTTCCCGCACTTCTGCTGACTGGACGCTAGTCGAGCCCATCGTCTTTGGACAAAGTTTTTTTCTAGGCTGCTGGTCCCACGGAGTCCCCGTCGGGCTTGTCAGCTGAGACACGGGTCGGCCAACCGGTCGAGATCTTTCTTGACCCGGTCAACCCGTTGTCGCCAGACGTGGGGAAGAATTCCCTCTCCAGGACCCTGGTCCTGCCTGATCCCTCCCAAAGAGGGCCAGAGCAGTCCGCTGACCCGGTTCCTTCCCCTTGGGAACCCGACCACTTGGGGGATCCCAGGTGTCCTTCGCCTGTCTCCACCTACACTCGCCAACCAGTGCCCCAGTTGTCAAGCGATTCCCGATGTGGTCGACGATCCTGCTCTTGACACTCGACTAAGAGACGCCGCTGATACTCCTCATCTTCCTCCTCCTCGGGGGAGGTCAGGCTCAGCCATAAAATGTGGCGCTGCTATGAGGAGTTCATGTGGCAATAGTAGCTTTTCGGCACCGTCCACATGCCGCCACCTGTGCCTCAGCCCACTCTGGTGCTTCTGAGGCCGCCACATCCTATGCCCGAGCTGGCCCCACTGGTCAGGCTGACGTCAACCTCTCTATCCATTCAAGTGGAACCCCCACCACCACAACCCAAGGAGGGGCCTCCTCCTAAGACTGCGTGCTCGACTCCCGGGCTTCTGAGCCAGATCTCAGTCAAGATCACCCAGACCAATGAACCAAGGAGTCTTCCAACTCGGGAGACTCCTCCGTGCATTCTCATGAGACCCTGTGCTTCAACCATGAGACTAGTGAGGATTGCTCATCAGAGCAGGGGCCTACCTACTTCGAGGCCCTGCTTTGCTTGATTTCTGAATCCACTGGGATTCTGCTGGAATCTGTCCTAAAGCGGGCTAAGTATCCCTGGACAGAAACCTTGACAGGAATGACTCCCTTGGGGTCGCCTTCCATGTGGTGGAGGCATCCTTGGCCCCGCTCTGGAGCTGTGGCAGCGTCCTGCCTCCTGCCCTACACCATCGACCCGTATGGTCCTTAAATATGCGATGCCCAATGGGTCCCTGTTGGGGTTCACCATCCACCCCTCAGTGGAGGGGTTGGTCGCTAACTCAGTATTCCGGCACACAGGCAATGTCACAGATGTTGACAAACCTCCCGACAAGGAGTCCAAGATGTTGGACCACACAGCCAGACAGGTCTATGCAGCCTCGGCCCTTATGATGGCCCATTTTACCCATGCTTTATTGGGCACCCTGGACCAGGTTATCCCCCGGCTCCCGGCTGACCTGCAGCTGCCGGTCAAGTTGGTCCGTGACCAGGGTTGCGCCATTGCCTAACAGCAGCTGCAGATGACCCTAAACATTTGCAACTCGTGCCAGGTCAGTGGCCTCAGCAGTGGCTATGCGCCACGGGGCGTGGCTGCGAATTTCTGCCTTTACAGCCAACACGCAGCACAAGTTGCAGACATCCCTTTTTTGGGCACCGACTTGTTTGGGCTCAACATGGATGGCCATCTCACCCGTATTGAGAAGTCCAGCGCCACCCTGGACTCCGTCACATTCGCCCAGAGGGATGCTAAGAGCCAGAAACAAAAGAAAAAGTCCTTTCAGTTTCATCCCTACTCTGCTCTTGTGTCCAGACCACCTCAGCCCCCAGTGGGGCAGCAGCAGGCCTGGCGACCTCGGATGAAGCAAGCCTCCTCTGCTACCGAGAAGTCCAGAGGGCAAGGGCTATCTGCTTCCTCAGCTGGCCCTGCTGCTGCTTCCAAGCCTGCCTGGTGACGGGTTGGGGGGGGTGCCTCCCTCCCGTCCTGCCCACCTGGAGACCTCCCGTGGGGGGCCGGCTCTGCCACTTCGCTGCTGCCTGTTCTGTTATTGCTTCGGTCAGGTGGATCCTCGAAGTGGTTGGCTGGTCTGGAGTTCAAGGCTCTCCCGCCGAGCCCGTGCCCCACAGGTGGATGTGGCATTGGTGGGCATGTTGTCTGCCCTTCGAGAGGACAACACTCAGATCCTCCAGAAGAAGGCAGTGGTTCATGTCCAGGACACCGCAGCCTGCCTGGGGTTTGTTTCCAGATACTTTCTGGTTCCAAAACGGACAGAGGCTGGCACGCCATACTGGATCTGCATGACCTCAACAAATATCTAAGGCTGTGCAAATTCCAGATGATCACTCTGAATCAGATCATTCCCTTCCTGTGGCAGAACATGTGGTTCTGCTCTCTGGACCTCCAGGATGCCTTTCACATCCTCATCCGTCCGTCCCACTAGCAGTTCCTACGGTTCCGCTCAGAAAGGATCCTGTACGAGTTCCAGGCCATGCTGTTTGGGCTCTCGTGAGCCCCCACGGTCTTCACCAAGTGCGTAGCAGTGGTGGAAGCCTTCCTGAGGCACCAAGGTGTCCGGGTGTACCCTTACCTGGACAACTGGCTGATCGCCGCTTCCTCCAGGGTGGAGGTGGAGCGGTCCTGGGATCAGACCCTCAAGACCTACTCAACCCGAGGCCTTCTGGTCAACGAGGCTAAGTCATAACTCAGTCCTTCGCAGGTCATCCAGTTCACTGGGGTGGAGCTTGACTCCCTTCGGACGAAGGCCTGACTACTGGCGGACAGGGCCTGAGGATCTTGCCTCCTTTGCCCAGTCATTTTGGGTTGGGCAGTTGCTGCCTGCCAGGGACTTCCTGCATCTGCTAGGGTACATGGCAGCTTGCAACAGCATGGTCAGGTGAGGCTTCTGGAGGATGCGCTCCCTGCAGTGGGAGCTGGGCCGGCAGTGGTCTCGGCACCTCAGTCACCTCAACCAGTCAGTCACAGTGACGCAGCTGATGTGGGACACCATCCAGTGGTAGCTGGACCTGGAACATCGTCAGGAAGGAGTCCAGTTTGTGCGCCCAGAGCCGACAGTCACTTTCACAACCGACACCCCTCTGATGGGATGGGGAGCCCACCTGCAGGACTGCAGGGTCCACGAGCTCTGGACCCCCAAGGAGTCCTGATGCCACATCAACCTGTTGGAGCTCCTTGCGGTGCACCTGGCGCTGACAGCATTTGCTTTGCACGTTCGGGGTCAGGTCATCCGGGTCCAGACAGATAACACAACGACCATGTACTACCTCCACAAGCAGGGTGGGACGCATTCCCTCCTGTTGTGCCAGGAAGCTCTCCGCATCTGGACCATTGTGCACACTCTGAGCGTCAACCTTCATGTGGCCGGCGTGTCCACCAGCTTGCAGACGCCCTCAGCTGAGTGGGCAAGGTGCCTCACGAGTGGTCCTTTCACCATGAGGTAGTCAATCGCCTGTTCTCCCTTTGGGTCACTCCCTAGGTTGACCTATTTGCCTCCCCGGAGAAGGTGAAGCTGAGATTGTTTTGTGCCTACCCCCTCAGTGTGGAACACTGTTTGGGGATGCCTTCACAAGACCCTGGAACCTGGGCCTTATGTGTACCTTCCCCTGAAGCACAAGGTGCTGCTCAAAGTTCGGAGGGACATGGCGCATGTGATCCTGGTGGCTCCGGACTGGCTGCAACAGTTCTGGTACCTTGATCTCCTCAGCCTCAGCATTCAGCTCCCATGGTGACTGCCTCTCTGCCTGGACCTGCTCTCTTGCCATCAAGGACTGTCCTGCACCCGGACTTTCTGTCCCTGCACCTGACAACCTGGTTCCTGAGCAGCTAGAGTTCCAGGCTTTGGGTCTCTCTAACAAGGTCTTCCATGCGGTTGAGGCCTCTCGAAAGGAGTTGCCTCTCCAGTGCTATGCCTTCAAATGGAAGAGATTTTCTATTTGGTGCCAGGACAAGGAGCTGGACCCCTTGTCCTGCCTGGTGGTTAGCATCCTGGATTACCTGTGGTTCCTCTCCCAGTTAGACCTTCAGTCGACGACCCTCAAGGTGCACCTGGCAGCCATCTCTGCATACCAGCCTGCGCCCGGTATGCAGAGATGTTAGCCACCTGGCAGGACAAGGGATCCAGCTCCTTGCCCTGGCACCAAATGGAAAATCTCTTCCATTTGAAGGCGTAGCACTGGCGGCCATCTCTGCGTACCGGGTGCAGGCTGGCATGCCGATGGTGCAGGAAAAGGTGGTCTGGCACTTCTTCAAAAGCCTTGACCACTTGTCCCCGCTGGTGTGTGAACCACCATCACCTTGTGACTTGTTGCTGGTTTTGGCGATGCTTATGGGCAGGCTGTTCCAACCCATGCACAGGTGTTAGATGTCACACCTGTTGTGGAAATCCACCTTCATGGTGGCTATCACCTCCACTAGAAGGATCAGTGAGCTCCAGGTGCTTTCAGTGGAGTCTTCTTACCTGGTCTTCCACAAGGACAGGGTTGTTTCAGAGTTTCACCTTAACCAGGTGATTAACCTCCTGGTATATTTTACCAACCTTGGAGGCCGAGCACGGGCTCCATTCATTGGGCCTGAAGCGACCGCTCACATACTATAAGGAGTGCATGACTGAAGTTCAGGGAGAGATTCGCCAGCTGTTTGTCATCTCCGCTGAAGCCGCACTTGACAGACAGGCAGCTAAACAGACGATTGACAGGTGGATAGTCTCCGGTATCAACCTCTTCTATAGGTTGGCTGGTAGGGAGCCTCCCATTGGGTTCAGGGCTCATTCCACCAGACACACTGCTGCCTCAATAGCTGCTTCCAGGGACATCCCTATCCAGGAAATGTGCAGGGCTGCTACCTGGAAGTCAGCACACACCTTCCTCTCCCATTACCACATCAACCTTGAATCATGCCTGGGTGCTGGTTTTGGGGCCTCTGTTCTGCAGTCTCTTTTCCCTAAATAGGAGGTGTGCACCTTGCCCTCCTCCTCCCAGAGAACTGTTAGGAGTCTGCCAGAAGTGTGGATAGTACACCATATCCACGTCCCTAGAAATGAGGGTGACTCACCTGTAACCATAGTTTTTTTTTTTTTACTTTTTATTTATTGAGTATGTCAAGGTGCACATTCAATATACTATACTTGGTTCCATGTGCTAGAAAATTACATCACACGTCTTCTACAGAGGATTCCGATCATATCCCTCTTTGTTACAACATAGAAGGGTTAACAAATACAGGTCTATGTTTGCTCTTGTAAACATATGTATTCTAAATGTGTTCTGTAAATGGCTTTCACCACCAGGACCATGGATCTTATACTAAAAAGCAGTACTCGAAAAGTCCCTGAGTGAAACACTCTTGATGTGGTCTATATGACCTATCATAAGTCCATGTAAAATCTGTAAGTACCCCGAAATATAATGGAGACGTCTAATCACACATTTGCTCCTCTAACAGTAATTACAGACAGTAATGTTATCACTTTAATTCAATAAACAATGAATTAGCTGAGAAGAGAAAAAATACAAAACTAGTCTCAGCTTGTATAACTCTGGTATCCCTTATGCAGGTAAATGGCTTATATCTGGTTCTAGTATTAAGTCCCCCTGAGTTTTCAACTTCCTTGTGGCTTGCAAAGTCTGATTTAATTTTATCGACTGTTTTCCCTGCTTCTGCTGGATCACTGAAAATAAAAGTTTTACCTGCCTACTGTATGCGCAGTTTCACAGGGTATAACAGAACGCTCATTATCCCCAATTGATGCAGCTCAGATCAGACCACATCAAATGCCTTGCGTCTCTAGCGTGTTGCATAGGAAAGGTTGGGGGGAGGGATAAATTCTAGGGCTATCTGGTAGATGAAGCTGACTCTTCTCTCTGGCTGCCTGCAAGATCAGTTCTTTAACAGTCAGACCTGCTGTGACTATGAGGATAGTCTGTGGAGTCCCTTCCTACATAGGTTGGCGCCGTGGAGTAATCCGGTAGGCTTGCGTGATAGCCCCATCCACTGAAATAGCAAGTGTAGACTGCACCAAGGAAACCATGTAATCCATCAGGTTATTGCCTTTAGTGTTCTCTGGGACCCCTAATACCCACACGTTAGCTAGGCAGGCTCCCTTTTTGAAGATTTTCCAGGTGTTGGCGCAGTAAACGATTCTCGCTCACCAGATCTGCAGTGGCTGTGACTGCCTTTTCAACCATCGAGTGCGATTGTTTACTTTATGTGGCTACCACGTCTAGCTTAGTTTCCACTGTGTTTACCTGTGGGGTAAAACTGTCCACTTTTTTTGTCTAGTTCCTTAACAAAGGACTCCAGATCCTTAACAACTTTAAAGAAAGCCGCGTTAGAGGGTTCAGTGTCTGAGCCATGTGCTGGGCCCTGTTGTTGCACGTCCTTAGGCCTCCCCATGTTACCTCCAATAAAGCTGGCTAAAGTACTGTATTTCTTATTTTGGTTGTAATTTCCAGCTGTAGGACACTCGGAGAGCCAAAGTCAACCATATGGGTACCAAATGTGAGTTTTAAGGTTTTAGATTGTGAAAAGTAAGCCTGTACACGGGAGCTCCTGTGTAAGACATCTTTCTCAGTCGGCAGCTAACTACGCTCTCCCCTGTAACCGTAGATCTTCCCTTGTCAATCTTCACCATTCATTACTGATTGGGTGTCAGCCGGAGGCGCGTACCCGCCACGGGAAATTTTTAATTTTTTGAGTCGGCTCTACGGCGGCGCATACGGGAAACCTTGCGCTGCGTCATGCGGCGGCTGTTAAGCGCCGCAGACTCCTCCTCCATCTCAGTTCTGTTTTCCCGCCATCGAGGCTACATTGCCGCGCGGTCAGATTCAGTTTAGGCCTACCTGCGTCATCGAATTTCCAGACTCCTTCTCCTGTTTTTTCTCGACGCCATCACCGGTAAGACCGTTCTTTTTCTCACTTTCTTCTACGGCGCCGAGAGCTTTGCTGTTTTAGTCTTAATGTTTTTGCATTATGTCTTGTTTGGGGCAAACGAGTCGAAGGCGGGCCGCGCCCCTATGCGTCGGTGCTCCGGTGGCCGGCATTTTTCCTTCACGGACTGGCATGATGTTTGTCTCTGTTGCCTGGACCCAACCACAGTATGGATGTGTGCGATGCCTGTTTCTCGATGGACCGTCGCGTCCTGGAAGTTTGCGCGTTTAAGATCGGCAAGGCCCCACCAACTTTCGGGGGATGGCGCCGCTCCAGGGATTCCTAGATAAGGTCTCTAGACCCTTCCTCCAGGTCCTCTCAGGCCTATACAGTCTGTAGAGGAGGCTTCTCATCTCTCTTGCCGAAGAGAAGCTTCTTTGGTGTTGAGAGCGCGAGGTCCCTCCGGGGCCGCGGTGGGGACACCGCCGGCAGTCACCTCCTCGGAGTGCAGTCTCCCCAGTGTCAGGCCCAGATCTGGTGGGCCTGGTAGCAAATGGACCCTACGATGCGCCTTCCTGCGCCGTTGGATCCGGTGGCCGTTCGGCAGCGCCAGTGATCAAAGGCGGCGCCCGTGTTTCGGCGCCACCTGCGGGCCTGGTCGGTTCTTCTGGGCGGTAGTCGGGTCCCGCACCGTTGAGGAGTCAGGCTGGGTCTAGGTGTTGCAGGGGTCTGGGGTCATCCGGCGACACCACCGGCACCGTCCATGGCGCCATTTCACTGGAGACCCCTGGGGTTGCCAGTATTGTGGTCCAGCTGGTCTCCGAGGAGGAGGAAGATGATTCAGATGTGGACCCGGTCCTGGCACCCTGACTCTTCAGAGTCAGGGCCTCTGGTGGGACGAGGTGCTAGGCGGCCCAGCGCGCCTATTCTTCTGTCTCCGCTGCTGTCCTCCCCTGAGGCCTCCGAGGCTTGGGGTGGCCTGGGGTCCCGGGGGGGGATGGAGCGGAGGTGGAGGAAGGGGCTGTTCCTGCTGAGGGGGTCGTGGCAGCTGCCGATCCAGTGCTGCTGCACCCCCTCGAGGTGGGGGGTCACTGGGGTCGAGGAGGAGGGCGTTCTCGGAGTCAGAGGGGTCGAGGGACAGGGTTCAGGCGCCTCGGTCTTCACCTGCCACCCCTCGGGGGGCAGGTAGGAGCCGTAGCGCTGGGCCCCATCTTTCCCTCTCGAGCCCCAGGGATCCCTCCGGTGGCGTTGCTGTGGGCTGCCCTTCTGGATCCATGCAGCCCCAGGCTTCGCCTCCCCAGGGTTCCGTTTTGCAACCTGGTTTGTTTTCCGGGATCCCGCCAGCTCGGGCTCTGTTCCCCAGATTCCAGAGCCTCAGCAGAGGACAGTTGCCTCGCCATAGGTGCCCCTCTCCCATTCCTCCTCAGCCACCCCCCTCTCTCCCAGGCCATGTCGGTCCCACGGGCCCGTTATCCTGGGAGACATTCAGAGGCTGTGCAGCGGCTTTCCCCTCATATGTTAGTTACATGCATCAGCGGGTTTTTCGTCTATCCCCACCGCCGCAGGAGTCCTTTGGACATTCGAGCTCTCCACCATCTTCGTCTCCCTCCTCTGAGGGAGAGAAACCCACTGCTCATCTCTCCTCCGATGCTGATTTCACTGAATATCAGCGATTCCTTTCAAGGATGGTGAGGGATCTTCATACCTCCTATGTTAGGCGAGACAATACCGAACGGGAGATGCGTGAATTCAGTGCCCAGCATTTGGTGGTACTATCCTGGCCTGTTCCCTTCCAGGAGGCGTCTATCCATTTCTGGCATTCGCCAGTCGCCCTTTCTCCAGCCCCAGCAGACTGCCAACGAAGGTATTGTGCCCCATTGGAATCTCTAGGTACTCTCTCCCCAACCCACCCTCCGGATTGGCATACCTAGAGACTCCCTCCGGGCGCCGCCGCCTGGCACACGACCATCCACCGGACTCAGATTCTCTACAATTTGACCGGTGGGGGGTGAAGAGTGTTTTCTTCCTCTCGTGCGATGTTATGCATTGCATCACATTAGGCTCACCATGCGGCCTACAGTAGGCATTTGTAGTCGATGCTTTCCCAAATCTTAGCATCAATGCCTGACATGGAGCAAACCAGACAAGCTATTGCCCTCTCTGCTATAGGCCTGGAGCTGGCAAGACACCAAGCAAGGGCATCTTATGACGCCAATGAGGTGGCTTCCAGGCTTGCAGGGACAGCGATCTGTATTAGACGAACGGCATGGCTTCATCTATCAAGGTTGTCACCCCTGGCCCGGCGTAGGGTGATTCGCTCCGCTTTCCGGGGGACCCGTCTTTTTTTCTCCAGAGCTAGGAGACTTCTTCAGGGGCTTCCTCCGTCTCCCCGTCCTCGGGGGGACACCTCCAAGCTGTCCTCCACCATAGGCTTCTCACTTGATTAGCCCAGGGTCTTCCCCTTCTGCTTCTCACCAACAGGAGGCTGGGGGTCTTGCTCCCTTAGGATTTCTTATCCCCCCCGGGGGGGGGGAGCTTGTTACTCACTAGTAATGAATGGTGAAGATTGACAAGGAAGATATGAAAATTACGTACCTACCGTAATTCTTGATCTTCTCTTGTATCTTCACCATTCATTACTGATACCCACCCACCTTCCCCTCAGTGGCCTCCTACTGTGGCGTCTCCCCCTCCTGTCTTGTTCCTCTCCCTTCCTTTGGCCTTTATGCCAAAAAAAAAAAAAAAAAAATCATTCTGTTTTCCATTCTGCTTGAATGGATCTTTTTTCCTCAAGGTAAAGAGGAACGAGTGAGGTTTTTTTCACCTATTCTAAGGGAACTCTTTCTGACTGTCCCTAGGGGGTGACCTCTGGGCTCCTTAACTACGATGCTCAGCTCACAGCTCAAGAGACCGTCCCTTTGGCTCGGCCTCAAAAATGTAGGTTCCCCATGGCAGGTATTATTAATTGTCAGCTCATTCTAGTTGGTGCTTCTGCACTTCTTAACCTAGAGCTGCTGCCCTAACCTTGCCTTCTGGCAGTCCGATCGAGTTCCCACTCTATCCTTCATACAAAGCTGCCTCTTGTAGGGCCTAATCCCTACTCACACACTTTGGTGTTAGTGCCTAATAAGGTGTTAAGGGGCTTACCCCCCTCCTCATAGTTGGACGCTCTTTTTCCAGAACAGTTCTCTGTCCGGGCAGTCTGTAAGCTCTCAGCTAGAGTGTAGGGGGTTAGGGTGATGAGATATTAAAGAACCTGCCCTTTGTGTCCAATTTTACAAGCGGTTCAGTAGAACCTTCCTTAATCCTATTAGAAGGGATTCTTGCTCTCTTGGTTTTGGTTCCGAGCTTATAACCCTCTCAACCAGTATACCTATGGGCAGTGTTCTCCCCTCTCAACATCCCTTCTCGTGTCTCTTTCCTCTGCTTACTCTTCCTTTTCTCTTTATCTGTTCCTCCCTTAGAGCCGCCCCTGATGGGAGGCCCTGCGGTCCCCTAGGGTAGGTATTCTCCCTCTTCCATCTGTCCTCTACCGGCTTATTCCTTTTTCATTTTATATCCTTTCCTTTTTCCATCCCTCGGCTCTCTTGCCTCACTCTCCCTTTTTTTCCTTTAACCTTTTTCTGGCCTCTCCGGCAACCAGAACTGAGATGGAGGAGGAGTCTGCGGCACCATTAGAACCGACTCAAAAAAAAAATCTCCCGTGACGCATGCGCGCCTCCAACTGACACCCAAGCAGTAATGAATGGTGAAGATACAGGAGAAGATCAAGAATTACAGTAGGTACGTAATTTTCATTTCTAGTCACGGGGCGGTGCCGAGGAGGATACCACCTGGGTGGGGGAAGGGGGTTAGTGGGAGGAGGCAGTTTGAAGACCTTCCGGACATTCTTAAAGGGGAAAGGATTCACCCAGACGTGTGGATGCACACCATATACCACTCCTAGAATTACGGTTACAGGTGAGTGACCCTCATTTTTTGCTTGCTCTTTCCAGGGTCTCTGGCGAAATGTGTTGTCCCTGTCTTGGAAAGGAGGCTTCTGTTCTCCGTCCTGCTTTTCCTCTAATACAGAGAGTACTAGTCAAACTGAAGATGGGAGGTGCAACCGTCATCCTCATTGCTTCATTGTGGCCTCAGCAGATTTGGTATCCACTCCTACAACAGTTGGCAGTGGAACCTCCAGTATCTCTGCAGCTGTGCAGTGGCTTGTTGTCACAGGACCAGGATCTCTGGTCCATCTGGACCTGAAGTCCCTACATCTGCATGCATGGCTCCTGAACATATAGCCATGGCACGATTTGGAGTATCTTCTGCAGTGCCTGATGTTCTGGTAGCTGCCAGAAAACCCTCCACCAGACATACCTAGTCTTTGAAATGGAAGCTGTTTATGCTGTGGGCCTCTTCCAGGCACTTGGATCCATTTACTTGTCCAATCAATGCAGTGCTGGAATACTTGCTGTCCCTGTCAAACTGTGGTCTTCAGTATTCCTCTCTCAAGGTGCATTTGGTCTCTTTTCCAGCTTTTCATGCACCTGAGGATGGACATACAGCTGTCCAACTAGGGGTAGCCTGTACAGTTTTGAGAGAGATATTACATTTGAAACCTCTCATTAGGAATCCAGCCCTGTATTGGGATCTGCATTTTGTATTAGAAAAGCTTATTTTGGCTCCTTTTGAGCCAGCCCGAGTTGTGGCTTGTGCTTCCTTTCATGGAAAGCATTATTTTTAGTTGCAATCACTTCTGCCCGAAGGATTTCAGAACTACAGGCTTCAGTGTGTGAGCCTCCCTATTTGATTTTCCATAAAGACAGTGTCTTTATGTACAAATCCTAAATTCTTACCAAATGTGGTATCCAGAAACAAATGATTTGATACCTTTTATTGGACCAACATGGATGTTACAGAAAAGAACAAAGTGCTCTAGCTTTCGAACCAACCTGGTCCTTCTTCAGAAGCTTTGTGGCAGTTTTTTTCAAATATCCCATACTATTAGCACCAGATTATATAGAAAAGCAACACCAGTATGCCTTTAACTGAGGAGCCTCAGAAGGGCAAAGGTTATCAAGAATTCTCTACAGCCAGAGAGTTCTTGTCACATAAATTTTAAAATGTCTCAGTGTGCAAAGAAAGCATTCTAGTGATAAAAAAAAACCTTGGAGTGGCATTCTCTCTAATACATGTAAACAGTTAAAGGCATACTGGTGTTAATTAGCTTCTCTGACGTAATCTTCTATTATGTTTTAAATGTATATGTTAAACCAATGAGAATTATTTCTGCTTTTTCTATATAATCTGGTGTTAATAGTATGGGATATTTGAAAAAACACTCTGAAAGAAGGACAAGACGTTCTCAAGCTAGAGCACTTTGTTCTTTTCTGTAACATCCATGTTGGTCCAATAAAAGGTATCAAATCATTTGTTTCTGGATCTGTTCTTAAAAGGACCACTACGGCACCTACAACATTTTTTTGCAAAGGTGGTATCTGCATTTACCTTGAATCAAACCATCCACCTTCCGGTATACTACCTGGAGTATGTAGGGTTATCACTTTTTAAAAAGCCCAAAGTGGGACATTTCTTACTGAAACATGATTTTTCGCAGGACAGTACATAACCTTAACCAGTGCAACAGGCTTCTTTTCTCTATATAATCAGAATTAAGGCTAAGTATTGTAGTTTCTTGGTTGCTTCTATGAGTTCATATCATTTTAATGTATTTTAGTTAAGGTACTATAGTTTTCTACAAGATTTAGTGGAAAGTTAGAAAATATTTTTTTCTACCAAAAGTCAGGACATGTAGTATTTTTCATATTTTTTTGCAGGACACAGCTGCCCAAGGACTGTCCTGCGAAACTCAGGAAAGGTGGTAACCCTAGGAGTATGCCAATCCAAGGGAAGCATTACTCCATACTTTGGGTGTACATAGAATCCTCAGATATTTTGTGAATCACACCAAGGTCTGCAGAAAGTCCTTGCAGCTTTTTGTTTTTTCGCCCATGGGAAAGACGGCACCACTGTTTCTGAACAGTGCCTCGGCAAATGGTTGGCACATTGTATTACAGTCTTTTAAAGGAAGTACGGTAAGGAACTTCTAAACTGGTTTGTGGTCATTCTACACGAGGCATGGCCACTTCTGTTGCTTGTTTCCGCAATGTTTCTGGTGCCGGAATTTGTGAGCTACAACATGGAGCACTGTCCACATCTTCACTAGACATTGTGTCTCGCAGACGAGCAAGCTTTTGCCTGGCTCTTTTACAGGGCCTACTTTTATAGGTCTGAATATCTCCATCTACCCAACCTGTAAATTTTTGGTACTGCTTAGGACTCGTTCCAAAGGTATGGCCTGATGAAAGAGGTATCCTCGAAGAAGATAGAAGAGTAACAGTAGATCTTACTTCGAGATGGCTCTTGCAGTAGGTAATTACATATAGGACTGATGCTGGCAGGCGTCGAGACCCCATGGAAAAATTTCTAGCTAGCAGTCTCTGGCGGGGGACCACCCCCATGTCAGGTGACCAACGTCATGCGATGTCAGTATAAAGGGGCAGTCCCCCACGCCTGCCTTCCAGTTCTTTCCCGTTAGCTCATGTCAGCGCATCGCGGTAAAGTTCAACGCTCATCAGCCTCAGTTGTCGGTAGTTTTTACCGAGTTATTTTCGATTTTTCAAATTTTTGTCAGGTATTCGTCAGTGTATGTCGTCCCCTACACCCTCCGAGCACAAGAACAAGTGCGACTCGTGCGGTGCCCAACTCCCTCACAAGGACGGCCATTCCCAGTGCCTCTTCTGCCTAAGCCCAGTTCATCAGGTGGAGAAGTGCCAGCACTGCCTTAAATTCAACGCGGCCACCCGCAGACGGAGGCAGCAGTCCCTGGAGGCCCATATTTTAAAGAAGAAAATGTCCTCCATGGAAAAGGAGTTAAAAAAGCTCCGGCAGGCATCCACTTCCCCCGAAGGCCATTGCAAGGAAAAAGACAAGGAGAAGCACTGGGACAAGGGCTCCTCATCCACTGCGTCTTCTTCGGGAGTCGGCATGCTTCAGGTAACGCCCCTGGGACCGATCCAGCGGACCGCCTTGAGGTTTCTAAAGCGGCGTCGGCCCGCCTGTCTGGCTTGCGGGCGCTTTAGGCGCCTCCGGGATATTGGAGGCCTCCGCTCCCAGTAAAGCCACCACTGTGCGGCCTACTGGTTCGAGCGGCTCCGGTAAGCTGGACATCGGCTCCGACGCCCGCACGGAGATGGTCAATAAGTTGCCCGACCCTCCGGGGCGGTGCACGGCCCCTCTTCCGCCCGACCAGGCCGCCCCTCCTTCGCTACCTGCCTCGGGCGACTGGTCCTCTAAGTCAGACGTCGGCTCCTCCGGCATCCGCCCGGACCCCACTGATAAGTCAGACGGCTTGCCCGACGTCCGCACGGCGCCTGAGCCATTGCTGGACCCTCCCACGTCCGCCATTCCTGGCTCCCGGCAGCCTTCGCTGCCCTCCTGGGACCCTGGGTCTCCTCAGCCTGACCCCAGGGATTTTTCCCTTCCATCCCCAGGCGATGCTGAGGTCCCTGCTGTGCCCCCGTAAGACCGTCCGCCCGGCTGGGCTGACCGACCCTGACATCAGCTCCCGGCCGCCCGGCCCGACCTGGTCTGCGCCAGCCCGGCGACATCCCACTCCCGATGCCGCTCCAATGCCAGTGCCCTCCGCCCACCAGGCCTTCTGCCAGACCTGCCCGTGGGCCTCCAGCCAGCCGTCTGCTCAGACAGATCCCTCGGTTCCCGGGTATCCGACGCCGTCTTACCCGGCTCCGCAGTATCCGGCGCCCCAGTACCTGACGCCGGCCTATCCGACGCCGCAGTACCCGGTGCCTCAATACCCGACGCCGGGCTTCCCGCCGTCGGGTTATGGATACATGCCTTACGGGTATAAACCATACCCGTGTCCCCACCCCCACCTCCACCGCCCCCTCAGCCACCGGTGGACTTGAAGGAGGCTCTGACCTCCTGGTGGGCTGAGGCCAAGTCTCAGCTCACCAGAGAGGTGGAGAGTCGTCTCCCGACAATGGTTCCGGTTCCCGTACGTCCGCGACGACAGACTCCCTCCCCACCTCCAGACTCCAGGGCCGAACCCTCTGGTTGCAGGGCAGGGTAGGACACGCTTCCCCGAGGGCTTCCCAAGGGGTCCATTCCTCCTCCACGCTGGGAGAGGGAGTCTTCCTCATCATCATCTTCTTCCTCCTCGGACGACTCCAACGGTTGTTCCGAGCCGGACAACGAGCCATGCTCTCCGTCTAAGCCCAGGCCAAGGACTCCTCTGAAGTCCCCTCCGGAAGATCCTTCTTTTAAGGAGTTGCTGCACAAAATCCAGGAGGTTCATCGGCCAGTCGGCACATGCTTCGTGCTACTTACGATGCAGTGTACACTGCTGGTAGGAGCTCCGCTTTCACTGTAGGCTTATGGCGTCATGCCTGGCTCCATGTGTCAGGGTTGGTCCTGGAAGTGCAGTCCGCTATTCAGGAAGCGCCCTTCCGGAGTTCGGTGCTGTTCGGTGGTGATGTCAAGGACATTATCACCGATCTGCAGGAGAAGGGGACTGTACTGAAGTCTGTGGACTCCATGTATCATCCCCATCAAGCGCGGCACCGTCCCTTTTCGCCAGGCAGATTGGCAGCGGAAACCCCAGGAAAAGCAGGCCGCTAGCGCGGGTCCCTCCGGCTGCCAGGCCCCTTCCGCCCCAAAAAAGCAGCGGGTGCTTCAGCCGCGATGCTGCCCTACACCACCTGACTCCTTTCCTCTCCCACAGCCTCTGGGCCTTCCGGAGGTACTGGTAGGAGGGAGGTTTTCCCTCCACCTCCCGGGTTGGGAGAGGATAACTTCAGATTCCTGGGTGTTCCAGCTGATCGCAGAAGGACACTCAATAGAGTTTCTCCAGAAACCACCTCGTCACCCTCCCCCAAGGTCGTCGCACTCTCGGGAACAACTTCTTCTGGTCCAGGAAGAGATTTCAGCACTTTTGCTGAAGGAGGCGATAGAGCCCGTCCCCCTTTCTCTTCAGGGAATGGGTTACTATTCCCACTTCTTCCTGGTCCCGAAGAAGACAGGAGATGCAAGGCCGATTCTCGACCTCAGTTCCCTGAACTTATTCGTGGTTACAAGAGGTTCAGGATGCTCTCCCTGCAGGGCCTCCTGCCCCTCCTTCGGCCAAGACAGTGACTGTGCACTCTGGATATGCAGAATGCTTACCTGCACATCCCTATCCGCCCTTCTCACCGCAGATACCTCCGTTTTGCTTTCCAGTGGGACCACTACCAGTTCAAGGCCCTCCCATTTGGTCTTTTCTCGGCACCCTGGGTGTTCACCAAATGCCTATTGGTGGTAGCGGCCTACCTGTGTACCCAGGGGGTGCAGGTTTTCCCATACCTGGACGATTGGCTCCTGACGTCCCCATCCAGGGGAGGATCTCCTGCGCTTCCTTTCCCTTACCCAGGGGGTGTTCTTCTCCCTGGACATCACCATTAACCACTCCAAGTCCCACTTGATCCCGTCCCAGAGGTTCCAGTTTATCGGGGCGATCCTGGACACGACCTCTGGCAGGGCCTTCCTGCCACCGGACAGGGTGGCCACACTCCAGGCTCAGGTCAGCCTGTTGTCAGGCCACAGGCAGGTCAGTGCCAGGTCGGTCCTTCGCCTCCTCGGGCTTAAGGCGGCTGCAATCCCAACAGTCCCTCGCGCTCAGCTCCACATGAGGATCTCTCAGTGGATGCTTCGGTCTCAGTGGGATCAGTTGGTGGACGACCTGGATCAGATTGTCCTAGTCTCCTCCCCCATGTTTTGGGACTTACAGTGGTGGATGGTTCAGGAGAACCTTTGTCGGGGAGTTCCCGTCTGTCTTTCTCCCCCTTCCCAGACTCTGACCACAGACGCCTTGGGCGAAGGTTGGGGAGCCCATCTCAGACCTCATAGGACCCAGGGATCCTGGTCCAAGCTCGAGAAAACGCTTCACATCAATGTGCTCACTCTTCGGGCAGTGCTTTATGCTCTTCAAGCTCTGCATCTGCATCTCCTTCCCGGCCACTTAGCTGTACAGACGGACAATATGTGTGTGGTATGGTACATCAACAAACAGGGAGGTACTCGTTCCTACCCTCTTTGCAGAGAAGCGATGCGAGTTTGGGATTGGGCAGTACAGCACAACCTCCACTTCACAGCAGTTCACATCCCGGGGGTCGAGAACACCTTAGCAGACAAACTCAGTCACTCGTCTGCTCAAGCTCTCGAGTGGGAACTGGATCAGGGGGTCTTAGACGATATCTTCCTATGTTGGGGAACACCACAGGTGGACCTGTTCACCTCACCTGTAGACATAAAGCTTCCCGACTTCTGCATGCTCAAGGGCATTTTTCTGGAGGGCGCTTTGTCTCTAGATTGGAAGGGACAGATTAGGTCTATGCTTTCCCCGATCCCTTTGATTCCGAGAGTCTTACAGAAACTCTGTTCAGAAGGAGCTCGAATGATACTGATCGCTCCTTTCTGGCCCAAGCAAGTTAGGTTCTCTCTTCTGCAACAATACTCAGAGGAACCTCCTCTTCCTCTTCCTCTGTCGTGACTTTTACTGACCCAGGATCAGGGGACCCTGGTCCATCCAGGTCTCAAGTCCCTTCAACTGCACGAATGGCTCCTGCAGACGTAGCTCAAGCCCGATTTGTGGTTTCACCCCGAGTGGCTGAGATTTTGGTGGAGGCTAGAAAACCCTCCACTAGGTCTACCTATGCCACGAAATGGAAACGGTTCACAATCTGGGCCGCTTCAAAAGATTTCGAGCCTCTCTCGTGCTCTGTTAGGCGGCTGTTGGATTACCTGTGCCACCTCTTTGATCTGGGTCTCAGTCACTCATCCTTGAAGGTACACATGGTGGCCATTTTGGCCTACCATGTCCCTTTAGCAGGCAGGACGTTTGCTCAGCTGGAGGTCTCTAAGACTTTCCTTAGAGGGGTTCTCCACTTGAGACCCCCTGTCCGGGTTCCTGCCCCTCCTTGGGATTTGAATTTCATCCTCGAGAAGCTTACTCTGCCTCCTTTCGAACCAGCAGCCTCAGCAGACATGAAGTTCCTCTCATGGAAGTCTCTCTTCCTAGTGGCCATTACTTCTGCTCGGAGGATTTCCGAGCTCCAGGCCCTGATGTGTAAAATCCCGTATTTGATTTTTCACAAGGAACGTGTGGCTTTGCGCACCAACCCTAAGTTTCTTCCCAGGGTGGTAGCGGAATCTACTTTGAGCCAGTCCATAGAGTTACCTGTTTTCTTTACACAGCACTCCAATCAAGGGGAGTATTTCTTACACACTCTGGACGTTCACCGAATTATGAGATACTACACTAACAGAACAAAAGATCTCAGAAAGACTGAGCAACTGTTTGTCTCCTTTGCCCACAAAAGAGAAGGCAATGCTGTTTCTAAGCAATGCCTGTCCAAATGGTTGGCTCATTGTATCACTTTCTGTTATGACAAGTACAACAGGACCCTTCTGGGTCAAGTGAGAGTCCACTCCACCAGAGGAGTCGCTGCCTCGGCAGCTTGTTTTAAGAATGTGTCAGCGGCTGACATCTGTGCTGTCGCCACTTGGACTTCCATCCATACCTTTACAAAACATTACAGTTTGGATATTGTCTCTCGCCGTAGAGCAGGCTTCGGGCTTGCTGTTCTGCAAGGCCTCCTTTCCTAAGGCCTTCACAGCTAGAGGACCTACTTTGAGTAGCATTCCTCCTCCCGTTTTGCTTCTTCTTGTTCCAGACTGCTTGGGACTCAGTCCTATATGTAATTATCTACTGCAAGAGTCCTCGGGAAGTAAGATAGTACAGTTACGTAAGAACTTACCGTAACAGTAGATCTTCGAGAGAGGCTCTTGCAGTAGGTAATACCTTCCCGCCCTCCACCCCCTTAAGCTTTTTTAACTCCTTTTCCATGTTGGGAAATATTCGCTTCTCTCTCGTCTTGCCCTTTTGGGCCTTTGGCGGGAAAGAGCTGGAAGGCGGGCATGGGGGACCGCTCCTTTATACTGATGTCACATAACATCGGTCACCTGACGTGGGGGCGGTCCTTCACCAGAGACTGCTAGCTAGAAATTTTTCTGTGGGGTCCTGATGCCTGCCGGCATCAGTCCTATATGTAATTACCTACTGCAAGAGCCTCTCTCGAAGATCTACTGTTACGGTAAGTTCTTACATAACTGTACTATCTCAAATAGCATCTCTTTCATCAGGCCATGCCGACCTACCCTCCATCAGGGGTATAACAGTGGACGTCCTGCATTGGGTCATTCCGTCACTACCTTTTTCAGCATCCATTGTCACCTGTATACTGGGTGCTGCCTGTATCTCCCGGTTCCCCATAGAAAGATCCTCCAAGTATAATGTCCAGCAGGGAACTGAGGAAAGATGGGGCCACCCATGCTTATGTAGACACTGATGCATGACGTCACCATGGGCATTCCCAGGCTTGCAAACGTTTCCGTGTGGTCCTAGTGCTGATGCAGGTATAGTTCCAAAGGTGTGACCTGATGAAAGAAATTCTCTCGTAGATCTACTGTTACGGTAACTATGTAACTGTTCTTTCTCCCTTGACCATGCCTTGGCGAGGCATCACAGAGACCCTGGGGGTGGTGAGTCTGGTGGGTAGCTGGCTCCTTTTGGGCATCCAGCTGCATGCATGCACACGCACACACTCACCCCCACCCCCACCCAACCCTGTCTGACTGCCATCTGCAACATCTGTACGTGGTGGTGAAGCCGAAGCTATATGCTTGGTCTATACAGTGCCGCCCCGGCTCATGAGACCGTCCACTGCGTCGGTGAGCAGGGCAGTGCTGCCCATGACATTGGGCCCCTCCTGACACCATTCGCGGTGTTGGGGAGGGACCAATACCAAGGCTGTGCAGCATCCAGTTGCTGAGGTGCTGGCATTTATTTCTCCTCCTTGTAGTCCTCGCGGCTCTGGGGTGGTGTCGGCGACAGGTGTGGAGCAGGCATGGTGGTGGTTGTAAGCCTAACATCAGGTTTGGTGCCGGCTCCAAGTTAGTCATCAGTCCCAGTGTCATTCACGACACCACCGACAGGAGCAGACCAGAGATTAGTGTTGAATCCGGAAGTGAGGACAGTGCCAACTGCAGGGCTGTGGAGAGTCCTATGTCTAAGCCAGTTTCCGACCCAGAGACTGTTGCTGGAGGTGGTACCGGCTCAAAGTTGGAGGTTGACCAGGACATGGGCCTTTCTCTGGAACCAGTAGCTGAGCCCATCACCGCTGAGGACTAGAGCTTCCCTGAAGGGGACTGAACGGCTCTGCCTGGGGGTTCCACCCAGTGGGCACCAACATGGTTCTTCTTCTTCCATAGGTCATGCTTGTTCCGGCAGGTTCTCCATGGCCTTTCTCAGGCGAGGTCCGCTGAGCATTCCTGCAGCCCAGGTATAGACCCTGGGGCCACTGGCTCTTGGAATCATGGAGACCCTCTGGCCCATCACCTGGAGCCAACATGAAAGCGCTGATGGTGTGCTGTTCCTGTATCACACCGTTTAAAGGGACATTTCCATCCTGGCCCTCTGGTACCACCTTCTTCCAGGTCCAGCACCTCCTCTTCATCAATGTCTTCCTCCAAGGGTACAAAATTCTCCCTCCATATGTCCTTTGCCTCTGAGTACTCCGTGTACCAAAGACTCCTGACATGCTGCAGGCGCTGGACATTGGCACCATTGCCACATACCCTGTCCATTCACCTGGGACTCTATGAGCTTTCAGCGATACTCAATGCATTATCATCCCTGGCCTACAACCTTTGAGGAATGTTCCAGCACAGTTTGGAGATGTCCCTGAGCTCTTCTTCTGGCCCCCAGTGATGTCTTCTAGAGGTATTGCACACCCGTGGGCTCTGCAGGCACAGTACCTCACCCCACTTTGGGGATTCGGGTCATGCAGACCCCAGCAGGGCCTAGTTGCCCAGCGCATGACTGAGCTCCTGAACCTGACTCTGTGTAGACAGATGCTTTGGGATAACATAGAAACATAGAATTTGACGGCAGATAAGGACCGCTTGGCCCACCTAGTCTGCCCATTTTCCTACCTTACAGATAAGGTGCAGATCCTAGTTAACCAACAGCTTAATTCCTCCTACCCCCCACTAGGACTGCCCTATGCCTGTCCCATGCATTCTTGAAGTCCCCCACTGTTCTTGACCCCACGACCTCTTCAGGGAGGCTGTTCCATGCATCCACAACCCTCTCAGTGAAAAATACTTCTCACATTACCTCTGAGCCATCCCCTTCTATCTTCAAATTGTGCCCCTTGTTCAAACAACATGAAGTCTTGCTATATTATGACAGTAGCAGTTTGATCCAGCTCTAGAACTGCTCGAGGTGAAATGGTTAATACCATTCCAAAATAGAACTTTGAGCCGAGCTCTAAGAAGCAGCTCTATCTGTAATTTCAAACCTGAACTGTCAGATTCTTTACTCCGCCTCAGTGAACAGTCGCTCCGGAGATTTCTCCTACTGCTCGGTTCATTTCTCGGTTTAAACAGTGTTTTCGGTCCGATTCAACCGAGAATAGTTTTATTTAACCTAAAACCATTCGGTTCAAGCTCTGTCTGTGGTAATCGTAAGTAATTAAAAGGTTTTGTCTGTGTGGAACTTGTAAGTTTATCGGTTCGGTTTTGAACCGATCAGCTGGGTTTAAAACTCATTAATTTTAAAGTTTAACATTTTAGAGTGCGGTTCCCGGTTCTTATCGGTTCTAAAAAAAACGGATTTTATTACGTTTTTTCCAATACCCGTGACACGGTTGGGACCCGATAAGGGTGTCTTGCCTGGCACTGCCGTTTAAAGGGCAAGTTTTCTGGTTAGGCTGGCATTATGTCTGAGAAACCCAAAAGAAAAACCGGGCCCACTGGGTTTCAACACTGTGATGTCTGTGGGGAAGCCTTTGCCAAGGCTGACCCACACACCACATGTGTCTATTGTCTGGGGTTTGACCACCTCCAGTCAGACTGCCAGATATGTAAGAATTTCCCTGCAGCCACCCTGGAAAAAAGATTGGGCAGGCTCAGGGAACGAGAGGCCAAAAAGTCCGCTGACCTGGATGGCCAGCCCGGTTCGGTGCCAACCGAACCGGAGGGAGTGCCCTCTGACCAGGGCGAGACTTCCTCGGGCAAAAGAAAAGCTGGTTCTGAGGAACCAGTTCCAGTAAAGAAAACAAGAAAGTCTGCAGGTTTGGAGTCCAAAATCCCTTCTCCAACTGCTGCAGAGATAGCAAAAGCCATACAAATTGTCCAGTCACTGTCTCAGGTTCCGTCCGAACCACCACTATCTGGCAAAAGGTCGGTTCGTCCGGTTCCAGTGGTTCAGGAATATGATGTTGAGGAGTTTTATGAGCCAGAGGAGGGGGAGGATGATTATGAACAGTATGAATGTGGCTGGGAAGGTCTGGGTGTGCCCATTGAACTGGACATTTCCCCAGACAGACCTTTAGAATCTCCCCCTATGCTATCTGAGTCCCCATCTCATTTGATGTTTTACAAAAGTTGCTGAAACCCTCAGCTTCCCTTGGAAGAAGCTGTGGATGAGCAAGAGGAGCCTGATTTTGTAGAAATGATGGATATTCAGAGTCTAGGAGATTGTCTATTCCTTTGCATAAGTCTTTAGGAAGCAAACAATAAAAATTTCAAAAGCTCCTAATTCTGTGCCTCCTGTAGATAAAAGATGGACAGAAGGTACACATTGTCAGGTCCTGATACAGAATTCCTTTCTCAGCAATGCAGTCATGTTGGGGTAGTTCAGGCTGCAGCCTGTGATAAAGCTAATATTCCCTGGCTTCACATTTCCTGACAAGGATTCCAGGAAGATTGATGCCATGGCGAAAAAACAGTATATGGCAGCTCTCTGGGACTCAGGCAAGCAAATTATATGGCTTATGTAGCTAGGTATCGAAATCTAGATGGGATACTGTTATGGAATTAATAAAGCAAGCCCATGGCCAGGTGGCTGCTGATGGCATTGAGGCTTCTAAGGTACAGTTTCATGCTGCTGTGGATGTTAATGATGTTTCCTCTAGGGTCGTGGCCACATCTGTAGCTTTTCGTAGGTTGGCCTGGCTCAGGTGTACTAGCCTGTCACAGGATACCCAGACTAAGGCTATGGATTTTCCTGTGGTGGGAAATTCTCTGTTTGGGGAGCAGACAGAGAATTACATGAAAAAGTTGGATGAATATAGGACTACTTACAAAAGTGCCCAAGCTAAGGAGCGGCAAGCCACTCCACAGAGGCATACCCCCAGGGGTAGGGGTAGGCCTTTTCACAGGCCTTTTTATCAGACTCAGGCCTCCTCTGCCTATGCTCAGAGGGGCTTCTTCAGAGGCAGAGGCAGACGAGGGGTGGGCAGGCCTGCTCCCACCCCTCAGCCTAAAGCACCTGCTAAGCCGGCACCCTGATGGGGTGCCCAGGGCCGATTCTCCTTTACCGGTAGGGGGCAGGCTGGCTTACTTCAGTCAGAACTGGGCTTCTTTAACCTCAGACAAGTGGGTTCTGGAAGTAGTAAGCCAGGGTCTGGTTCTCAGCTTCAAAAAGTTTCCCAAGTTGAGAACCAGATTTTTTCTACCTGCAAGTGCTTCAGAGACCCTTGCTCTAGAAGCAGAGGTCTCAACCCTGTTGGCTGTCAGAGCAGTGGAAAGGTTCTCCCTGCACCAGGGCAGGGGTCTGTATTCAGATACTTCCTTACCCCCAAAAAGACAGGAGAATGGCGGCCCATATTAGACCTCAGATATCTGAACAAGCATCTTTTGAAACCGAAGTTCAAAATGGTAACTCTGGCAATGATTTTACCCTCCCTAAGGCCAGGGGACTGGTTAGCCTCCCTGGACCTCAAGGATGCCTATTTCCACGTCCTAATCAGAAGCTCCCATCGAAAGTATCTCAGATTCGAACTACCCTCAGGTCATTACCAGTTCAGAGCAATGCCCTTGCCTCACCTCTGCCCCAAGGGTATTCACAAAGTGTCTGGCAGTGGCAGTGGCCCACTTAAGGAGGCAAAGGATTGCTGTTTTCCCTATCTAGACGATTGGCTCATTGTAGGCCAGTCCCCAGAACAGGTAAAATCTCACCTGCAAGTCACCCAGCAGCTTCTCACCTCCCTGGGCTTTCTGCTAAATCTGCCAAAGTCGGTTCTGGAACCAGTCCAGGTACTCACCTTTATAGGGGCAGAGTTGGACACAAAGCTAGCCAGAGCTTTTCTTTCCTTAGAAAGGGTGACGAATTTAGTGGCTCTGGCCTCCTCCTTCACTCTGCAGGTCTCTCGACCAGCAAGACACTTTCTGCAGCTCCTGGGGCACATGGCTGCATCCACAGCTGTTGTGCAGGGAGCAAGATTTCAGATGAGAGACATTCAGTTTCACTTGAGAACCTATTGGTCTCAGAGGAGAGACCCCCTTTCCAAGTTGGTCCCAGTGACTCGAACCTTGATCCAGGCCCTCCAGTGGTGGCAGGATCAGAGCAATTTAAGATTGGGGGTCCCCTTCATTTCCCCTGCTCACAATTTGACTCTCACTACAGATGCTTCCCTTCTGGGTTGGGGAGCCCACATGGGCGACCTTTCCACTCAGGGAGTGTGGTTCCCCCAGGAATCTCTGCTCCACATCAATTTGCTGGAACTCAGAGCTGTCTTTTTAGCTCTTCAAGCATTTTCTGCATCTGTCCACAACAAGGTGATACAAGTCAGAACAGACAACACCACAACAATGTGGTACATCAACAAACAGGGGGCACTCGGTCTTGACCTTGTGCACGAGGCAATGAAGTTGTGGTCTCTGGCCTATTCCCTGAGCACTTCCCTCATAGCAGTTCATCTTCCAGGGAAGGACAACGTCCTAGCAGATGCTCTCAGCAGGATTTCCCAGGGCCATCACGAATGTTCCCTGGATCCTCAAGTGCTGGGGATAGTCTTTGCCAGATGGGGCACCCCTCAGATAGATCTTTTTGCAGCCCCAGACAATCACCAACTTCCTTTGTTCTGTTGCAGGCCTCCAGTGCTGGGCTCAGTCCCCTGGATGCCCTTCTCCTGGATTGGCGGGAGTTTCTTTATGCTCCCCCTTCTCTCTCTATTCAAAGTATTAGTCAAAATCAGATCTCAGCCTTGCAGGGTGATTCTGATTGCCCGATTGGGCCAGGCAGCCCTGGTACCCACTCCTTCTGTCACTGACAATCCATCTTCCCTTTGCCTCCCCGGAATCACAACCCTATTAACTTGTGCCCAGGGAAGGGTTTGGTATCGGACCTCAAATCCCTCAACCTCAAGGCCTGGCTCTTGAGGGTTAGAGTTGCTGATTTACACCCTCTCAGGGTGTTCTTGAAATCCTAAAGGCTTCCAGAAAGCCTTCCACTAGAGCTACTTATAGTTCTAAATGGAAAGGTTTTCCATTTGGTGTACTGGGAAAAATGTTTCCCAGAATCTGCTGATTTGTCCATTGTATTAGATTACATGGTCCATCTTAATTCCTTGGGTCTCAGACCAGCTACCCTGAGAGTCCATTTGGCAGCTGTATCTGCTTTTGTTTCAGCAGGAAAGTCATCCCCTCTTTCCACTCACCCTGTGTTTTCCAAGTTTTTTAAGGATTACTCCATACTAATCCACCCTTTCGGGAACCGGCCCCTGCCTGGGACCTTAATGTTTGTATGCCCAGTTAATGCAACCCCTTTTGAACCTCTGTTTTCTGCAGTGCTTAAGTATCTAACTTGGAAAACTGTTTTCTGGTGGCTATCACTTCTGCTAGGCCATAAGTGAGTTGCAAGCCTTGTCAGTAGAAACTGACTTTATTTCTTTCCACAGGGATAAGGTAGTCCTTAGGACTAATAGGAAGTTTTTACCTAAGGTGGTTTCAGATTTCCATCTTAACCAATCTATCTCCCTTCAGTATTTTTCACTGATCACTCCTCTTCTGGTGAGAGGAGGTTGCACACCTGGATGTTAAGAGGCTCTTAGTTACTATATAGGCGTACCAAAGGTCACAGATTCGAATCCCTCCAACTTTTCCTTACCTATGGTGAAGTTGGGAAAGGCAAACCTGCCACTAAGAGATCAATTGCCAGGTGGATTGTCTCTTGTATCCAATTTTGTTATCAGAAACTGGGCAGAGATCCCCTCTCTGGCTTGAGGGCTCACTCTACCAGGGGTACAGCTGCGTCTCTAGCTGCTGCCAGAGACATCCCTATATTGTAGATATGCCAGGCTGCTACTTGGAAAGCGGTACACACTTTCACCGCATTACTCCCTGGATGTCCAGGCCAGGAGAGATGCTCGGTTTAGCACAGCTGTTCTTCAGAGCCTATTCCCTAAGTAGGTTCTGCCCTCCTCCATGGAGTACTGCTGTGTAGTCTGCTACTGTCATAATATAGCAAGACTTCATGTTGTTTGAAGAAAAAATTACTCACCTTAGTAATGTTTCTTCTAATGGAGTCTTGCTATATTATGACCTCCCCCCCAGCCTGCCCCTCTCAGAACTTCTACTTGGGTGGGGTGCGGGCAGCCTAGTGTGGGCACTATTTTGTGCCCTTTTAGCGTTTCTCCCCCTTTTGGGGGTTTGGGGTGTGGTTTATTATACTGTTGTTTTATTCTCATGTTGTTAGAATTGTATTAGTAGTTCTGGTCCCCTGACTTGAGTCTTGGGTGTTGGGACCAGCAATGGTTGTTGGTATTTAGGTAGCCATTTGGCTAGTGTGAGTTACAGCTTCCACACACAGACCTTAGTGAGTTTTTGCTCGTAAAGATCTGACAGTTCAGGTTTGAAATTACACAGATAGAGCTGCTTCTTAGAGCTCGTGTGCTCAAAGTTCTATTTTGGAATGGTATTAACCATTTCACCTCCGGAGCAGTTCTAGAGCTGGATCAAACTGCTACTGTCATAATATAGCAAGACTCCATTAGAAGAAACAACATTACTAAGGTGAGTAATTTTTTCTTCTTGCACATCTCTTTTTCTGGAAGATGCTACCCTCTTGGACTTTGTTAATTCCCTTGAGGTACTTGAAAGTTTCTATCATGTCCCCTCTCTCCTTCTTTCCTCAAGGGTATACATATTAAGCTCCTTTAGTCTTTCTTCATATGTCTTCTGGTGCAGACCCTGCACCATTTTGGTTGCCCTCCTCTGGACAGCCTCCACTCTGTCTATGTCTTTGCAGAGATGGGGTCTCCAGAACTGCACACAGTACTCAGATGGGGTCTCACCAACTGTCTGTACAGAGGGATAACAACTTCCTGTTTTCTACTATTGATGCCTCTTCCTATACATCCCAGTATCCCCCCAGCCTTCCTTACTGCCTTCTCACATTGCTTGCCCACCTTTAGGTCATCTGATATAATTACCCCCAGGTCCCTTTCTATTTTTACTGTTGTCAGTATCTCACCCCCCATTGTGTACGCTTCCCCAGGGTTTTTGTTCCCCATGTGCATTACCTTGCACTTCTTTGCATTGAATCTGAGCTGCCATACATTTGACCATTCCTCCAACCTTGTCAAGTCCCTTCTCATCCTTTCCACTCCATCTTGTGTATCAACCCTGTTGCAGATCTTTGTGTCATCTGCAAAGAGACATACTTTTCCTTCCAGTTCCTCTGCAATGTCACTTATAAAGACATTAAAAAGGACCGGTCCCAGTACTGAACCCTCGGTGCCCGCTAGTAACCCTCCTTTCATCACTGTGTACCCATTTACTACTACCCTTGAGTCCTGTTGTCTAGCCAGTTTTTATCCAGGCTACCACCTTGACACCCACTCCAAGGCTGGCTATCTTGTGTATTAATCTTTGTGTGGGACTGTATCAAATGCCTTGCTAAAATCTAGGTAGGCCATGTCCACAGCCCCTCCCTGGTCTACTACTTTGGTAACCAGTCAAGAAATCTATTAGATTAGTCTGACACGACCTTCCATCGTGAATCCATGCTGCCTTGGGTCCTGTGCCCACTGGCCTCTAGGTACTCAACAATTCTTTCCTTCAGAAGTGATTCCATCATTTCCCTACCACTGAGGTCAAACTAACTGGTCTGTAGTTTCCTGCCTCTGTCTTGCTCCACTTTGTGAAGAGGATCACATCTGCCCTCCTCCAATCTCGGGTACCACCCCATCCTCCCATGATTTGTTAAACAGAGTAGTCAGCGGTGTCACTAGTTCTACCCTTAGTTCTTTTAGAATTCTTGAGTGAACCCCGTCAGGCCCATTGCTTTGTCCACCTTCAATTTATTAGTTCTTTCAGAACCCTTTCTTCTGTAAATGGACTGTTATCGAGTCCGTCTTCAGTGTTTCTCTTGTTTGGTTTGGTAACTCCCCTCCTCTTCCTTTGTGAATACTGAGCAGAAATATTCGTTCAGTATCCTGCTTTTTCACTGTCACCCTCTACCCACATTCCCTCCCCTTTATTAAGCTTCAGTATCCCTCCTTTGGTCTTTCTTCGCTCCTAATGTACCTATAAAAGGTCTTATCCCCCTTCTTAACAGAATTGGCTATCCTTTCCTCGGTTTGGGCCTTTGCTATTCTGACTGCCTTCCCAGCCTCTTTCTGCTTTAACTGATAAAGTTCTCTGTCCTGCTCCTTCTGTGTTTCCTTATATTTCCTGAATGCTGTCCTTTTCTCCTTAACCTTCCCTGCCACCTCTTTTGAGAACCATAACGGTTTTTCCTTCGTTGTGTTTTACTGATTTGTTTTACACAAGGCTTGTTGCTTCTGTGATGGCTGTTTTGATCACTCCCATTGTTCCTCCACCCTCCTTCTTACCTGTTTGCTGGTGCTTTTCTGAGGCACTCTCATTTTCCAAAGTCAGCCCTCCTAAAGTCCAGTACTCTTGCTTTTGTATGGCTTGATTGTATGGCTGTGTTTATCGTGAACCGCACTGTTTGGTGGTCCTTGTTCCCAGATGGCTACCCACTTCTAAATCTGAGATTCTTTCTCCATCCCCATTTGAGAGTACCAGGTCTAAGATTGCTCCTCCTGAGTGGGTTCCAATACTAGCTGTCTGAGGCATGCCCCTGTAGGGCATCAAGAATGACCCTGCTCTTGGATGTGCCTGCAGCAAAGGTGATCCAGTTAACATCTGGCATATTCAGGTCCCCCATCAACAATATCTCCTCTTTCTCTGCCATTCTAAGAAAGCCTTCTATCATTTCCTTGTCCATTCCCTCCCCTGAGATGGGGTCTGTATACAACCCCATGCGGATTGTAGTGCCATTTCCTGTCTCCAGGGTGACCCAAAGTGCCTCATCTGCTCCCTGTTTACTCTTTAGTTCTGTTGCTTTGATCCCTTCCTTTACATAGAGAGCTACTCCTCCTCCTCTTTTACCCTCCCTGTCCCTCCTGTAGATTGTGTATCCTGGTATGTTGACATCTCAGTCATGGTTCTCTGTGTACCATGTTTCTGTAACTGCCACAATATCCACACAACCCTCTTCCATCAAGGCCACTAGTTCAGGGAGCTTGTTACACAGACTATGGGCATTGGTACTCATCACCCTCCACTTTTTGATAGCCTTACCCCTTTTAGTCCCATTTCTGTCCTTAATGCCTTTGCCTTTTTTTACATTTAAATCTGTTCTACTTCCTAATAACTTCTGAATAAATAGAATAGAATAGGATAGAAGCTGTTCCTCTTGGCTCGCACCATGACGTACATTTCTGCACATCAGGTGCACTTGAAAGTTTTCAACAAGTTCCTACGGGTGCAGTTAGGACAGCTCCTGGCTGCTATGCCACGTTCAGAGTTGGTCAGGCAAGCCATTTGACTTTCCGCCAGTGGCCTGGAGTTGGTGAAGCACAGATAAGGGTAGCGTACGATGCCAATGAGGTGGCCTTCAGGCTGGTGAGAAACGGAGTCTGCATTTGGTGGACAGTGTGGCTTCACATATCTTGACAGGCACCTATGACCTAGTGAAAGGTGCTTAACTCCCAGTTCCAGAGGACTCACTGTTTTCCCCGCAGAGTCAGACAGGAGCTTTCGGGGCACTTTCCTGCTCATCCGTTTGACTCAAAAAGTTCTTGGATTTTGCCAGACCTGTGAGGAATCCCCAACGTCAATGTGTTCTCCCCCACTCAGAGGGCTGATGGTATCTGATATCTTCAGGGTGAACTAGCTCCTCCCTTACTAGGAAGCTTGCTATTCTGACCCATAAGTATGAATCAGTGGTGAAAATTGATTCTTGGAAGATATGAAAACCGTAATTGTTATCTTCCAGAATATCTTCATCTTTGATTCAGACTCCTGCCCACCTTCCCTGCTCCGCTGAGAGCTAGGGCATCTGGCAACTCATCCTGTTGTTACTAACAGTACTTTTGTCTTCTTGTCTCCTCTGCATGGTCCTTATCAGTGGTCATTTTTGTTGTTAAAAAAATGAGGGTTGAACACTCTGGTACTAGCCCTCACCCAAAAAAACCAAACGCGAGTTGTGATCACTGTTGCTATCCTACCAACCAACCCCCAATAAAATGCTTTTGTTTTTTCCATGGAGTAGGTAGGTGGCCACCTTCCCTTCATTTGTTTCTCCCTCCTTCTTCCTACCCCATATAGGGATGTATTCCTGGTAGTTGCTATATGCAACACTGTGCACGTTTCACTGCAAAATACTGGACCCATGCTTTCTCTTCCTACCTCTCCTCGGCCCTGACCACCCACCCATCCTCAGTCTACAAGCTCAGGACAAATGACTGTAGACTCCTCTATATTCCACATAGGTCCTTATCATCCGGTCAGGCAGCTTTCGGCTACCGCATGTCCAAGCTATGGAATTTCCTTTCACTGCACATTCAGCACTCCTCACCTTCCCAGCACCTAAATGGTCTCCTATCTGCACATTTTACCTCCGACTGCTCTTGTGCCTAACACATTCACATTGCTGTGACAGCTCCCCCCACCCAGGTACCCAGGCTCTACACTGGTTTTGCCCTGGTTTTTACTCTGACCACTCTGAACCCTCCTTGCTCAGTTAAGTGATCCCCAACCTCCTTTCACTGTTTGTACCCTTAGTCGTGGCTGTATTGACTGCATCACCTGACCCTGTATCTTTACGTTACCTGGCACTGCCCCTCAGCTGTCATAACTCTCACTGTAAATGCACTTGTACTCTGTACCATGCTATACCCTGTTTAGTTTGATACATTACTGTTATATTGCCTGTACCTCCTATACCACCTTGTTGCATTGTATGCCTCATGTTGTATTGTACTGTCCCCAGGACGCATCTAGAATCAAGCAGTACTCCACTCAGTATCCCTTCCTGGTAAAACTCTTAAATAAATAAATATGCAACATGTGCCCTGGGCACTATCCAGTCTGTCTCCGCTGAGCAGATGCTCTGTCTGTTGAAGGGTGTGATGTACGTGCTTGGATCACTGTATTAGCTTCACACAGGGTACATCCCTGTGGTCGCAGGGAAAAGTGGAACATGTTCATCTTCCCTGTGTCAGTCTTCACCATTCATCACTAGTGGGTGGTTGACCGGAGACAAGCACCCCACGGGAGTTTTTTTGTATTGGTAGGAGGGAGAAGCCGGTGCCATTGGTGCTGCCCATGAGGCCGACATGTTGCATGGCTCTCACGGGTTGGCCAATAACGTCTGTTGGCTCCTCCTCCACCGCAGTTCTGCTTCTTCTGCTTTTCACTGCGACATAGCGGCCTAAGTCCGACATTGAAGCCTTGTTACCCGGAGCCATTGTTCCTCAGGACCGTATCGACGCCGAACTCCTTCGACTTCATCGCCAGTCGACTCTGCGACTCCACCTCGGTTCTGCAGCCCACTCGACGCCATTTATCTTTCATTAATGCTTTTGTGTTTAGTTAACGTCGCATTGTGCCTGGTCCTCGGGACAAGAAACATTCAAAGAAAATGGGTCGGCCTCCTATGCTTCGGTGTCCCTGCGGCTGACAGATTTCCTTTACCACCCAGCATGATGTTTGCCTAACCTGCCTTGGACACCTGTGATGCCTGCTTCTCTGTGACCCGCCATGTTCTGGAGCACCATGCATTAAAAGTCGGCAGGTGGTGTCGTCGGTCCAAACGCAGAACTCTCGGCCCATCCTCCGGGTCCCTTCCCGGGCCTACATGGTCCAGTGAAGAGTGGGTCTCCTCCTCTTCTTGCCTTGCCATAGAGGAGCTTCCTACCGCGGTGCCGGAGGTCCGGTCTGGCTCTACTCGAGGCCGGGCCCAGAGCACCACTCTGGCAGTCACCTCTTCGGAAGTGCTGGCTCCCCCGTTGTCGGGGCCCACAGCTGCGGGTCCCAGTGCTGTGTGTTCCTCGGTGCCTCCTTGGATCCCGGGTCCATTCGCGGCTCTGGTGATCGGGGCAACGCCAGCCCGCAACGCTGCAGGTGGGAGAGCTCTCAGGGCCGCCGGGCCGCAGCTCTTCTGGATCATTTCCTCTTCAGAGCCGGATGACTCAGAGGCTGATCCGAACTGGCAGCCTAACCCCTCGGAGTCAGAGAATTCTCCATGGTCTAGTACTCTTGCGCCTCCCCAAGTACTCCCTCCTTTGGCTCCAGTGACCGTGGTCCGCACCAACTCTCAGGCCGATGGCGGCTTGACAGATCAGGTGCGTGCTGGCAGTCCCGCTGCTGCGGGGCGGTGGTGCGGACTTTGGGGGAGGGGGGTGGCTGCCATCCCCGGTGCCATCCCCTCTGTCCAGGTCAAGAATGAACCTCTCTCCTTGAGGAGTCGCCAGAATTGGGGGAGTTTCTTGGCACAGGGTGCGAGGAAGGGCTTCCTCTGAGAGTTGACAGGGATGGGGTGAGGGATGGTGGCACCCTAGCGAGGCCTGGGGAGGAGCCGAAGTGCTTCTTCATCCCCTTTGAGGGAGTCCTCGTTGGGTGGGGCTGGGGACCACCCTTCTGGATCCATGCGGCGCCAGTGCCCTTATAGGGAAGTTTCTCCTACAGGGCTCAGTCCCAACCGCTTTACTTTTCTTAACAGGTCAGTGAATTTATAGACCTTCGGATTCCTTGTTATGCCAGGATCACCTGTAGAGTCTTCCAGCCCTGGCAGAGGCACATCACATACAGTGACAGGTTCACCTGTGCCTTTGCGTCCAGCTTCCCCAATCCCAAGCCATTTTGGCCCTTCGGGGTAGAACAGTTCAGATCCTGGGCTGCAGATTTCCCCCAGTACGTTAGGGCTATGGACGATCAGGTCTTTCGACCGGTTCCCCCTCCACAGCCAGAGTCTGACTCCACAAGCTCCTCATCTTCCTCCACGAAAGAAGAGGAGTCCTCTGTCCACATGTCCTCAGACGCTGATAAAATTCAGTATTAGCGCTTCCTAGCGAGGCTGGTCAGGGACTTGCACATTATCTACTTTGCCCGTCACAATACCGAGCGTTCGACGCAAGCCTTCTTATGCAAGTTCGGGGTATACCATTTGGTGTTCCCCTCTTAGCCAGTTCCCTTTCAGGAGGTGTTGTACAGTGCCTGGCAGCTTCCATATGCCACAGTTCCAGCCCCCATGGACTGCCGGAGGCAGTATTGTGCACCCTGGGGGTCATCAGGCTCTCTGCCTCATCCCACTTCAGGATTGACTCATCTGGATACCCCTTCCAGACATAGACATCCGGTCCGCAACTGACCCCCGGATCCTGACTATGCGGAGTTCTATCATCTGGGGTGGAAAGTTTTCTCCTCTGAACAGATGGTACTATCCATTGATCCTACTTTGAGAAGGTTCCTGCAGTAGGTCTTCACATATAGGACTGTGCCCCTGACGTCGGGTCCGAACGGCAAACTTGTAGATAGCAACGATCAGCGGGGACCGCCCCCGACATCCAGTGATGTGACGTCAGCCCGACTATAAAAGGGGTGGTCCTGCACCCACTCACCAGTTCTTTCCCGCCGTCGCCTCAGTACATTCGGCACGCGATAGAACAGCGATCATACGTCTGCCATTTTTGTCTGTTTTCTTCGCCTCATAGAAATTTTTCTCTTCGTTTTGCTACTATTTGATGTCTTCTAGACAGAAGAAGAAGTGCTCGAAGTACGGCGCCCAAATCCTGCATGGGGAAGACCATTTCCGCTGTCTCCTCTGCCTTGGTTCCAAGCACAACACCCAGGAGTGCTCCATCTGCCAGGCCTTCAACCAGGCGACTGGAAACAGGTGCAAGCGGACCCTCGAGGCCCACCTCCTGACCTGACAACTGGTGTAGATGGAAAAGGAGCTCCAGGAACTGCGGGATAGGTCATCGTCGCTGGCCCCTAAAAAGAAGAAAAGCAAGGAGAAGCGCCGAGACCGGAGGCCTTCCAAAACTGTGAGTACTTCAGCCAGTGCCCCGCGTCTTTAGGCCGAGCACCTTCTCCCCCTCCTGCCGAGGTGAGCAGGCAGCCGGGGGTAGCCCCTCTTGAGGTCTTGGTAAAGTCGCCCTGCCTAGCCGATAAGACACCCCTTGACCCCATCAGAGGGCGCACGGCTCCTGCCGATCAGCCTAGCAGCGGTCTCCTGACCTCCACTAGCCCGGCGTGGTCCATTCAGTCGGACGACGGCTCCTCCGTCGCCTGCCCTGATCTCCCCACTTTCCTGTCATGCTCCAGTTTGGCCCCCAACGTCAGATAGAGTGAGCGGCAGCTCAAACCATTGTCCCCTTGGGTTATCCATCCCAGGGACTCGCTACCTGATATTCTGATTTTTCTCCCAGCAGGATCGCCTCCGGACCTGCCGTCTGGGCTCCTTCCGAACCTACCCCCTTCCCTCGCCAGGCCTACTGCCGTCCCCGGACTGAGGATCTCTCAGTGGAGCCTCCTCCCTCGGGACCTTCGGGGGCCCTCCCAGATCCTGTGCTTCCTAGAGGTGCCATGGCACTTCCTCTGGCAGGACCAGATCCTCCGGGTGGGTTCCTGGATCCAGAACCCATTGTTCTGCCTCCGTGTGGTCCACCGTCAACTCCACAGTATCCGGCGCTGGGGTACCCTGGGTACTCCTACTATCCTCAAACGGGTTATCACTACCCTTCTTGGCTTCAGTACCCAGGGTACCCTAACTTCCAGCCTCCTCCTCCTACGCCACCCCCCGGCACCAGACTGTGAGATGGCCCCACAATGGTGGCAGGAGGCCAGAACCAAGCTACTATCAGAGCTTAGGCGATCTGTGGGGGAAGCGCCCCTACCCAGGGCCCCCCCTCCACCGCCTCCTTCCAGCAGCGCCTCGGGTTCTCTAGTTGCGGGAGCTACTGGGGTGGACCTCCCATTCTCAGCAGCTCCAAGCCCTCCGATACAGAGTCTGACTCCAAACCTTTGGACCCCAGATCTCCTGTTGAGGTTCCTCCCAAGGAGTCACTAAAGTCTCCCCCAGAGGACCCTTCTTTCGGAGACCTCTTGCGCTCAATACAGGCAGCTGGAGGATGGCCCACGAAAGAGGTGGATCCTCAATGAAAAAGACTAGCAGAGCACCTGGATCTGGCTACGTCTGATCCTATCCCCATCCCCCCATGGATGGGACCCCATGAGGATTTGGTGACCACGATATGGCAACAGCCGTCCTGTATACCAGTGGTCTCCAGAAAGGCAGATCGGTCTTATTATCCCCCGGAAGGGATTCAGCATCTTAACACCCATCCAAAGGCTGACTCCATGATAATTACTGCTGCTCACGACTGGTCAGCTCAGCCGAAACACCCGAGTTCCTCACCTCCAGACAAGGACTCTCGTCAATTAGACCAGTTTGGACGAAAGATCTACTCTTCTTCCTCCTGTGCTACTAGATCACTCAACTATGTCTCGCACATGGTTGCTTTCCAAAAAGCTACTCTTTCAGAGCTGGAAAGGGACCCCCTTGAGGTTCAGGACAAACACCTTAGGAAGAAGCTCCTGAACAAGGTCAGGATGGGCAAGTCCTCGTGTTGTCACACGCTCCGAGCAACATACGACTCGGTGGATTCAGTGGCTAGAGTGGCAGCCACAGGGCTATGTCTCTGCTGGCTCTCCTGGCTCCGGATAGCTGGCCTGGCACAAGATGTACAGTCTTCCCTTTTGGATGCCCCTTTTAGGGGCTCCGTCATCTTTGGCGGCGATGCCAAAGATATTATCTCAGGACTGCAAGAGAGTGGACGCTCTTTAAGAGACGTATGCTGTATGTACAAGACGGGTCAGAAAAAGCAGCCCTTTCACCGCCAGAGAAGGTGGAACAAAAACCAGGCTAAGCGTCAGGGAAAAAGACGCGCCCCTGGCTCAGGAGCCCAAACCCCACAGGCTAAGTTCCCCAAACCAGCCTCGGGGGCTAAAGCTCCCCTCCCTTCGGCGTTCTGACTCCTTTCCCCTCCTTCTGCTCCCTCCCTCCCTTAAGTCAAGAGTAACCGGTTGGAGGGAGGTTCGGCCTCCACCTGGAGGACTGGAGGTTCGTCACCGCAGAGTCTTGGGTGCTTCAGCTCATCCAGCAGGGTCACTTGATCGAGTTCCTAGAGATCCCAGCCCCTCTACTGCCGGGACGGTCTTTCTATCCATGGGATCAGATCCCCTTTGTCTCTCAAGAGATGTAGGCACTTCTTCGAAAGAAGGCCATAGAACCCATTCCTCCAAATCAGATAGGAAGAGGATTTTATTCCTACTTTTTCCTAGTCCCAAAGAAAACGGGCGACCTGAGACCGATCCTGGACCTCAGCACACTAAACATCTTCGTCGAGTACAAGAAGTTTCGTATGTTGACTCTTCAGGGGCTCCTCCCCCTGCTCTATCCCAACTCCTGGCTGTGCTCCCTGGTATGCAGGATGCCTACCTGCACATCCCTATCCTCCCGACCCACCGCCGCTTCCTCCGTTTTGTTTTAATGGAGGACTACTTCCAGTTTCGAGCGCCCCCATTTGGCCTTTCTTTGGCCCCTTGGGTGTTCACGAAATGTCTATCGGTGGTGGCGGCATTCTTACGCCGCCAGGGTATTTATGTTTTCCCGTACCTGGACAACTGGCTCCTTGCAGCACCCTCTCCTGCCAGCCTGAAAGATTCCCTCTCTTTCACTCTGAACTTGTTCTCACTTCTGGGTGTCACGGTGAATTCCCCAAGTCCCAGCTAGTACCATCTCAGCGACTCCAGTTCCTTGGAGCCGTACTAGATACAGTTCAGAGCAAGGCGTTTCTGCCATCAAATCGAGCCGAGACTTTAGTTGCTCGGGCTACTCTCATGGCCCAGGCTCAATGGATCCCAGCACATGCTGTACTCCACCTTTTGGGACTGATGGCAGCGGCCATTTCTACAGTACCCCTGGCCAGACTTCACATGAGGATCACCCAGTGGTCTCTCTTGAGTCCAATGGGATCAGAGGACAGACGACATGAACCAAAAAGTCATGCTCCAGCAGCCTTCAGAGAGATCTTCGCTGGTGGCAGGATCTCTCCAACCTTTCGATGGGAACACCCTTTCATTCCCCTGTCCCAACCCAAATCCTCAACGGATGCCTCAGACTTGGGCTGGGGAGCCCATCTGGGGGGGGGCACAAGACACAGGGGTCTTGGTCCGACCAGGAGCTTATGCTCCACATCAACATTCTGGAGACCAGGGTGGTTCTTTACGCTTGCCAGGCATTCTAGTCTCTCCTGGTACCGGGATCATTTCTGGTCCAGATGGACAACATGTCCACAGTCTGGTACATCAACAAACAGGGAGGAACCCGGTTGTACCCTCTCTGCAGAGAAGCAATGAGGGTCTGGTACTGGGCGATCCAGCACAGCCTTTCCTTGACAGAAGTCCACGTCCCAGGCATAAGCAACGTTCTGGCGGACAGTCTCAGTTGATCAGTGGCCAAGGCCCCCGAGTGGGAGCTAAAGTCAAGGGTGGTCGAAGAACACTTTCTTTGATGGGGTTGACCAGACCTAGATCTGTTCACCTCCCCATTCAACACAAAACTACCCAACTTTTGCTCACTCGTTTCCGGGCATGGTGCTTTTTGGCGAGACGGACTGTCTCGCTCTTGGACAGGGAAGTTTCTCTACACCTTTCCTCCCTGTCCTCTCATTCAGAAGGTTCTGGTGAAACTCCAGCAGGAGGGAGCTCATATGATTCTTTTCGCTCCTCTCTGGCCACGCCAGATTTGATATCCTCTTTTGCAGCAACTGGCACTGGAACCTCCGGTCCCTTTGCCGTTTTCCCACGACCTTCTGACACAGGAGCAGGGCACCCTGGTGCACCTGAGCCTTCAGTCTCTCCACCTTCATGCGTGGCACCTGTGGACATAGTGGTCTCCCGCTATGGTGTCTCCTCCCAGGTTGTACATATCTTAGTAGAAGCCAGAAAACCCTCTACTAGATCCACTTACGCCATGAAGTGGAAAACATTTTCGATCTGGGCCCAGCAAGGCGCTGGGACCCACTTTCGAGCTCGGCGGCCCAGGTGTTAGAGTACCTGGCACGTTTATCTGAGGTGGGCCTTAGCTATTCTTCCTGTAAGGTCCATCTCTCTGTGGTGTCTGCCTACCACCTTCCGATGGAGGGTAAAACCTTGGCTCAGTTGGAGGTTGCGAAAACCTTTTTGAAGAGCATCCTTCACTTGAAACCTCTGATCCGAATCCCTGTCCCCCGGGACCTGAATTTCATGCTCGAGAAGCTGACTTTACCCCCATTTGAGCCAGCTTCTACTCGTGACTTATACTTCCTCTCCTGGAAGACTTTATTTTTAATCGCAGTGACTTCCGCCAGAAGGGTCTCTGAGCTCCAGGCTTTTGTTTGTAAAGAACCCTATTTAATTTTTCATAGAGACAGAGTAGTGCTTCGGACTAACCCTTCCTTTCTTCCCAAAGTGGTCTCAGAAACCACTCTGAATCAGAGTGTGGAATTACCAGTATACTATTCCCAACATTCCAACAGGGGGAAATACCTTCTGCACACCCTAGATGTGCACCGGATTCTTAAGGTACTACACAAACCGGACTAAAGAGGTTTGTAAATCCGATCGACTCTTTGTAGCCTTTGCTCCCCAGTGCCAGTGCAAGGCTATCTCCAAACAAACCATCTCCAGATGGTTAGCCAACTGCATCCACTTTTCTTACACGAAATATGGGAAGTCCCTTCTGGGGGCAGTCGAAGGTCACTCCACCCGCAGCATGGCTACCTCTACTGCCTTTTTCAGGAATGTGTCTACTGCAGAGATCTGTGCATCGGCCACGTGGTCGTCTGTTCACACTTTCACTAAGCATTACAGTCTGGACATTGCCTCTAGGCGCAGAACAGGCTTTGGTCTTGCAGTTTTGTAAGGCCTCCTGTCATGATTCCCTATGGCGACTTCTCCTCCTCCTCCCGGATGCACCTCAGCATTAGTTTTTTTGGGGACTGCTTGGTATTCAGTCCTATATGTGAAGACCTACTGCAGGAACCCTCTCGAAGTAAGATATTGCAGTTACGGAAGAACTTACTGTAATAGTAGATCTTCGAGAGAGGTTCCTGCAGTAGGTCTAGTTACCCTCCCACCTTCCCCCAGTTCCTGGATGTTTTTTCCTTTATCTTTCATCCTACCTAGTCCTTGGGTCTAGAGAGGAAGCAGGGTCCTGGGAGTTTTTACTCCTAGCTTGTATTTGCCTTTCTTTAGGTCTCCAGTGGAAAAGAACTGGAGATCGGGCACAGGACCGCCCCTTTTATAGTCGGGCTGACGTCACGTCACCTGATGATGATTGCTATCTACAAGTTTGCCGTTTGGACCTGATGCCAGGGGGCGCAGTCCTACAGTATATGTGAAGACCTACTGCAGGAACCTCTCTCGAAGATCTACTGCTACGGTAAGTTCTTAACGTAACTACATTTTTCACATCTGGCGCACCACGCTGCCTATAACATGCATCTGTGTGCGATGCTGGGCCAGGTGCTAGCATCACTGCCCGATTTTGGAGGCTACCCGGCAAGCCATAGCCCCCTCTGCTATAAGTCTCTAGAGCTGGCAAGGCACCAGTCAAGGGCATCTTACAACACCAATGAAGTCGCTTCACGACTTACAGGGACAGTGATCTGCATTAGGCGGTTAGCGTGGCTTCGCCTTTCGAGGTTGTCACCTTTGGCCCAGCATAGGTTACTGGCCTCCTCTTTCAAGGGGACCCATATCTTTTCCCGCAGGGTGAGACTGGAATTGCAGGGGCGCCTTCCTTCCCCCAGGGGACAGGGGACCCTGCCTCACTCTGACCAGTGGAGGATCTCTCCCCTCCCCATTTTCCTCACGGTGGGGGGGAGGCTGAGGGATGCTCTTCTCTCAGGGATTTCCTGGTCCCCTTTTGGGGGGCTCTGCTCACCACCAGTGATGAATGGCTAAGACTGACACTGGGAAAATATGAAAATTACGTACCTACCCTAATTCTTGATCTTCCTGTGTATCTTCACCATTCATCTCTGAATCCCACCCACCTTCCCCTCACAAGGCCTCAGTCCCTGAGCTGTGCCCACTCCCTGCTCGCCCCCCCTCCTTGGGACTCTGCTGGAGTTTTTCCCCTCCTTCTGCTGGTGGCCTTCTAAGAGATCTCTGTGGGGTCTCAGAGGAGGGCGAGTAGGTTCTCTGTCTGGGCTAACGCAGGGAGTTCTAGTAGGCCCTCCCCCTTATCCTGGGCATGATCTCGGGGGTCGGCTAATCCCCTAGGGTCGCTGACCTTTGGGTCCCGTGGGATGGGGGGCGTTCTGGGGCTGACTGAAACTCCTCCACCCCTTGTTATTCTAATCTTTGGCCGTCTCCTTCCCCTTTGAGGAGAGACACTTTAATTGTGGAATTCTCTTCTCCCACCCTGCACCCTGTGGGTTCTCCTGATAAATGGTAATGGAGGGAGGTGGAAATCCTCCCAGGAGTTAAGGATCTGGGGGCTTTTGTCTCCTCGGCATGCAGAACTGAGGTGGAGGAGGACCCAACGGCCGTTACTGGCCAACCCGCGAATGTCACTCAGTGCATAGGTCTCGTGGGCAGCCTCCCTCCTACAAAAAAAAAAACTCTTGCGGGGTGCTTGTCTCCTGCCAACCACCCATCAGTGATGATTGGTAAAGATACACAGGAAGATCAAGAATTACAGTAGGTACGTAATTTTCATTTCTTTCATGCAGGAATTTTTGAATGGTATCTGTTGTCACCTTTCTCTGGGCTTTGGTCTTCACCCACTCAGCCAGGAGCATGCCAGAGGAGCTGGCTTCGTCTTGCCTCCCTAGGGCAGTTACTCCTGCAACTCTTATGCTCTCATCCCTGCTTTTGTTCATTTTACAGAAAAGAGGGTTATTGGTTCACTTTCGAGTCCACTCAATCACATTCTATCAAGAAACATAGAGTTGCTATTTTTGGGAGTCCAGATGTCATTTTTTGTCCAGTTTTGACATTGTCATCTCATTTTCAAGGGGGTCCCAAGTAAACTCCCCTTTTTATTGCTTCTGCCAGAACCATTTTATTAGGGCTGGTGCCCCTTCTCTTCCTTTCACCACCCACGTTCTTTCTGGCTAGTGGTAAGAGGCTCTGGCTTATTTTAAACCCACTGTCCTTTTACTACTGAGTTGGTCCAGCCCTTACACTCTAAACTGGCAATCTAGTTCTAGTTGGTTGTTTATTTTCATTCTGTATTCTTTTACTATCCTTTTTTGCTAGAAAGTATCTAGTCCTCTCTTTTATTTCTCTCCACTTTGTTTCTCTCCTGGCAAACTGAAAAGGTGCGTGAAGGAGCAGACAATGGTTACTGGCTAGCACGCACATCACCACATCTGGTGTGTGTGCGATGCCAGTAGCTGACGTAGGCTTGCTCCATGTAAGAAAAAAGCTCCCACAGGGTCCTCCATAAGTATTAATCAATGGTAAAGATATTCTTGAAGATCAACAATTACGGTAAGTATGTAATTTCCATTTTCTGCCCTACAGCTTTTTAGGATGTCTTTCAGCAGGTTTCAGTAAAGTACTGTTCTTTATACCATTGCAGCTCTTCTGGAGGTTCAGACAGATTCAGCCGGATCCTGAAACACATCCTGACCCAAAGGAGGTAAGAAAATTTCTCATGTCCCAGAGCTCATCTTCTTCCTTGAATCCTAAAGAAAACTGGGTAACTACAGTTTTCAGTCTTCACTGATGTCCTTTTCCATTGTATTGTGATTGCTACTACACATACACGTTTATTAACCCACGTTTGTATTCAGATCCCCAGATCACCTCTCCCCATTGATATCCGACATCCTTGTAATGATCTTGATCATAAGGGGATAACGGTAGTGTTTTATCAATTATTTACTTAGCCTTGCACAGTAAAGATGCAGTATCTTGCTCTCAGCGGGACCCTGCCTCTGCCCACTGAATCACAGAAAGGCTGTGTAATTTGCTCACGGTCATAAGCTGAGCCAGTTCCTGTGCTGGGATGTGAACTTTCATAGCCTGGTTCACAGTTCTGTGCTCTAACCAATGCACCACACTGCCTTCCCCTTGTGACCTTTCTTCCAGTCATGCGCTTCCTTTGCCAGTTGTGTCATGAGCACTGGCCAGCATCAGTATAGGGTACCAAGGAGCTGCGTCTTCCTTCGGAGCAGTTCATTTCATTGCAGAACATCCTCAACATCATGCTTTATCATCGGTACACTGGTCAGTGCAACATGTATGAAGCCTCTTATAACTTTATTTTATGAGTACTGTTTTGGTCTCAGATTAGTACACAAAAGCAAAATACTGTCCTGAGATACAGCTACTAATTTGAAATAATAAAAAAGTATAAATTGTCCATCAGTTTACCTTCTGGCCCACTCGAGGCATTGTCAGATTCATAAACCTTGGAAAGTGGGCTGTTGAAATGTAGATATGTTGCATGATATTCAAACTGATGTCAGCCTCCTGCCTTTGAGATTCCCGTCCTTGTGCAGGAAGGTTTTTTTTTTTTTTTTTTGTTTGTTTTTTGTGAGACTTGAACATTTAGTCTTCTTGCCAGATTGTTGGTCGAAGTAAAAGAAAAACAGGTGTTTATTGATCCAGCTGACCAGTGAGTTATTCCACTCCTGATCTCAAGCTTTACCACCACGATTATCTTCCAACCACACACACGCTTACAGTACTGCAGGCTGCTCCCTGGACTTGATTGTGAGCACTAAGTGGGTACAGGCATTTCTCAAGCCTGAGAAGTTCTGTCTTGGTTAGGAAGATTTTTCCGCTCCTATAACAAAAACAAATTCCGTTTGCTGAAAGTTATCTTCAGTGTAAAAACATGTTTAAAAAAAGTACTACCAACATTTGCACTGCTGAAGCAGTTTATAATAGAAAACTTATTTTGAGCAACTTGGCCAAATTTTTTTTTTATTATATTTTTATTATTCTTGGGGCGGGTGGTAGGGAGATGGTGCCTGACAGAAACATGATGCAGGCCAGTAATAGCAGCCAAGTTTTGTTAAGCAACAGAGAGTCATGGAAAGGGGATTTGGAAGGCACAGACTCTTGTTTGTAAGCATCCCTGGCTGACTCCCGGACTGCTTTTTTTTTTTTTGGGAAAATATGCAAAAGTCAGGGAGTTGGAATATATTGGAGTTAGGCATGATTTAATTCAGAGCTGACCCATAGTTCTTGGTATGGCCCATGTCTTTTCACACATAACACTGGTATGACTTCAGGGAGCTGCATTCCTGGGTTCTTTTTGTTTCCTTTTAGGAACATGCTTTTCTGTAGTGCTCCACATTGTCAATGGGATTCCTTACAAATGTGTAAATGTGCACCCCTGCTAGGGGAAATGGAGCATCCCAAGGCCGTAAGCAGCACAGAATCCTGGCACATGAGCAATCCGGACAGCAGCAACTCTCCAGCCGTTGCTGTACCATTGTAGGGGAAGCACCAAGAACTTACTGTAACAGTAGATCTTCAAGAGGATCTCTTGCAGCAGGCCATGCTTTCCCTCCATCCTTCACCTTCTCTTTCTTTCTTTGTGGCTTTCTTCTCCTTTAGAGGAGAGCCTTCTACTTCCTTTTCCTTCTAACAGTTACCCCGGCTTCCTCCTCGGTTCCCCTAGCAGGTTCTGCTTTTGGTCTCTGGTGGGAGAACTGAGGAGGGGTGCAGGGGCTGCCCACTCTTATAGAGTTGACTGACGTCGGTGGGTGATGTCGGTGGTGGACGGCCCCCTCTGGTAGACTGCTAGCTAGAAAGTTTCCGTGTGGTAAGTTCTTACATAACTGTACCTTCCTCTGCTTGTATGGGTCACATTAGAGCCTCAGCCTGGTCAGGGAGAAGCTGTGATAGGGTGAGGCATCCCAGAAATACAGCCGTGGCCTGTATGTCATGGCCTCCTTCAGGGACGTACAGCTGGCTGTAATAGATCATTCCAGAAGCCATCTGCCATCTCTGCCACTTTCCTAAGATTGATTTGTTAAAGTGTGCCTAAGTGAGGACACTGTATCCCTGGTCTTTCATTTGTGCAGTTGACCTGCTAGGATGTGGGTTGCTTTGGCCCCCACTTCATAATATTTAAGTTGTAAGACAAAGCTATTTCTGTTTTATGGAGGTAGCTAGCATCTTTTTCCTAACTCTGTCCAGCTGAGCCCCCAGAAATCTGTCCCCCTGCATGTGGACCTCCTGCAGAAACTTGAGGGTATCCTGCAGTTCTACGGGGATTGGCTTCACTCTTTCTGTTTTCTAGAGGTAAATTCAAATCTTACCCAAGTTAATCTTCACCATTCATTACGTATGGGCCTAGCTGGCGGTCTGGACTCTGCTTTGGAAGATAAAGAGCTTTGTCACTTTAAATTTTTCAGAGCTGGTGGAGCAGAGGTCAGGATGTCACCGTCCATGAGGCCTGCGTTCTACGTGGTGCTCGTGGAGTGGCCAGTAACCAACACCTCCCATCCCGCCGTCAAGGAAGGATGTGCAAGGGAAGACTTCAGCTTCTATTGCGTAGTCCAGGTCCACCTAGGCCTTCTCAGTTTTTTTGAACTTTCTCGGTGCCATGAGTACTGGTTCCATTTTTCGGCACGAGTTTTCTTTTCTACTGTATTTAGCTTATCACGGTGCTGGTAAATATTTGTATATTTTTCCCCTTTTTGTTTATTTTCACACAACGATAATGTCGGGGTCAGGGCGTAAAGCAACTTTGAAGCGAGAGGGAGTTGCCTCAATGTGTTGGTGCCCCTGCGGTAACTCGATGACGGTGTCTGACCCCCATGACTGTTGCTTTACCTGTCTGGGTCCCCGCCATGCGATGGACAAGGGTGACGCCTGCTTTTCAGTGGATCATCGCACTCTAGTTGTTTGCGCTTCAGGGTTGGGGAGAGACACCCCACCCCCACCTTCAGTCATCAGCGCACTCGGGACATCAAGACTAGGTCTCTGGGCTCCACCTCTGAGCCCCCCTCCACTCTATATGGGTCAGCAGGGATGGGACCCCCTCTGTTCCACAGCTTGCTGGGGCGAGGGGTTGGTGGGGCAGTCATCCTCTGGGGGGGTGACTGGTCACCCCTCGCAGTCTGGGGTCTCCTCAGAGATGCTGACAACCCCTGGTGTGGTGCCGCAGCTATACGCTGGGTCTGCACCAGTGGTTCCCCCGGTGCCATGGATTGATGCCTCCTCTTCTCCCAGTGCAGTCTCTGGCACCGGTGAGCAGGGCACAGCCACCTATGCACCTGGGCACCCCTCCAACGTCGCTCTCGCCAGAGGGCCTAGAATCCAGGGAGTAGCTAGATTAGAGATCTCTCTGATCTCATCCTCCACCTTGGAGGATGAGGATCGGGACAATCCTGATTGGCTGCATGGCTCTGGGGAGCCTTCAGATTCTGCCCAGGCCTCTCAGAAGCCTTCTGAGACTCTTCGGCCTGCAGCGTCTTCCAGCAGTGCCACTCATAGCGCCGCTGCTCCTGGGCCTTCCAGCACCGACTCCGGGGCCAGGGGCTCTATTGGAGTCTCTAGTGATACCCCGGGGAGTGGCAGCACCGCAGCTGGTGGCCACTTGGTTTCCGACACTGTGGCAGGTGTTGACTTGGAAGCCGGTGCCGTCTCCGGTGCTGCATCTGTTCCTCTTGTGGTGACGACCTCTGCCGCTGGGGGTAGTGCTCAGGGGATTTCCATGATCACTCCCACAGTGACTGGGGTTCCCCCGCTTGTGTGCCAGGCTGGATTCATCTAGTAGGCCCATTCCGAGGGGCAGGTCTCTTTCCTCAAGGTCGGGGGTTGACAGGGCTCGAGCTGTGCAGCGATCTCTTCATGGAGCCCTTCATTGCTTCAGAAGGAGTCATAGCACAGATGCAGCGTTGCTTTCCTCTGCTTCAGGAGAGGGTCCTGCAGTTGGTGGGGATGGGGGCCTCCCGTTGGGCTCTTTACGGCTCCAGTCTCCTCACCTGAGTGTTTGCCCCCAAGGACAACACCCTGTCCACCTCTCGTCTGTTGGGCGCACTGAGGTGGGTGGGGTGGGATAGGCAGTCTTCACCTTCGGGAGGGGTCCCCTGCATGATCCTGCAGTCCTTGCAGAAGACCTTCCCTGGTTCGCCAGGCTGCCCCTTCTTCTTTACCTTCCCCTCTCTCACTTCCCGGTCTCTTAGGTCAGATGGGCCCCATGACTTAGGAACAATTCAGGGGATTGGAGGATGCTTCCCTCCATTACTCTGCTGACACGGACTTTATGTACTACCAGCGATTCCTAGTGGAGATGTTGGAGGAGCCCCAGTCTCCCATTTTGCAGGACATAACCTAGCCCGTACAACACCGTCATTCCGGGGGGATTACAGTGCTGACCATCTGGTCATACCTCCTTGGCCACAGCTATTCTCAGAGGCTTTGTACGCTGTCTGGCAACATCACGCCACCCCAGCTCCTGCCCCTAGGGACTGCATGTTGCAGGTATTGGGCTGCAGTGGGGTCTCCAGGTGCCGTGCCCCACCCCACTTCGGGAGTGGAGCTCCTTGATACCCTATCCGGGCATCGTCACCCTCACCATGACCACCCCCAGACGCTGTCTCGGCTGAGTTGGACTGATGGGGAGAAGGGTGTTCTCTTCGGCATGCCTCCTGTTGTGCATAGTGGCTCATCAGGCACACCAGGTGGCCTATGCCAGTCATATCTGGACACTGCTAGGCCAGCTCCTAGCAGCTGTGCCTGATAGTGAGGAAACCTGGCAAGCCATTCACCTCTCTGCACAGGGCCTGGAGCTAGCAAGACACCTCTCAAGGGCAGTGTACGATGCTAACGAGGTGGCTTCCAGGCTGATAGGAACTTCGGTTTGCATCGGCCGGACCTCATGGCTTCGCCTTTTGATGTTGTTACCCTTTGCCCGACGTAAGGTGCTGTCCTCATCGCTCCGGGAGGCCCGCTTCTTCTCTCGCAGGGCATAGCGTGAACTGCAGGGATACCTTCCATCTCCTGGGTCTCGGGAGCCTTCACTGGCCCATGGTCATCCACAGGCCTCTCCAGGTCTGTGAAACAGAGTCCTCTCCCTCCTGTGTTCATCCCCCATGGGGGCTGGGGGAATCCTTTTCCCTAAGGATTTGCCATCTGGGCACTCAGACCCCTACGTAATGAATGGTGAAGTTTAATTTGGGTAAGATATGAAAATTACGTACTTACCATAATTATTGATCTTCCCAAGTATCTTTATTCATTACGGCCTACCCTCGCTCCCTATAACTGGGCGTTGGGCAGTGCCTCCCCCCCCCCCTCAAATCCCTATTGCCTTGGATCTTCCTGGACATAAAGTTTCCATCACTCATTCACACTAATGGGATCTACGCTGGAGGCGCTAAGACCCAGCGGGAGCAAACTTTCTTGCAGGAGGGCCGGCGCCAGAGATGGAGCCGCGAGGAGCGGCGCCATGAGCCTCTGCTCAACTGGCAAAGACTATCTCGGCGTCGACCCTCCAACCACCTCAGTTCCTTTTTTCCCGCCATCGAGTGCGCTTCAGTAACGACGTCACTCGCCAGCCGGGAGTCAAACTTCAGGCTAGCAGCATACTTTTCAGTTTATTATTTTGTAGTATTTTTCGAATAAAGTACCGCTTACATTAATTTATTCTTATCAAAGAAAGAAGTCTCAGCCTACATTAACGGAGTCGACCATGAGTGGGTCAGGTGACGGTAGGGAGACTTCGTATGAAAGCTGTTCAGTCAACCGGGCTGGGTCCGGTCAGCCACCTTCTCTGGAAGGGGGGTCTGACAACGGACAGTCCAATGCCCAAGGGGATGGGCGGTCCCCGCGGAAGCATAAAAGTAAACGGTCCCATTCTCGCCACCGTTCAGCCTTGAGCTCTTCTTCGACCCGTAGGTCAAAAAAGAGAAGGCATCACTCGAGGTCACCCTCTATGTCTGCACATCGACGATTGGTCATTGGGGTCAGTTGCCGGTCTCCTCATTCGGAGTCGCCGGTTTCTGGTTCTGGTCCTCTACATCGGAGCCCTTCCCCGCCTTCTGGTGGGGCTTCCGATGAACAGTTTCATCAGTGGGCCCCTCTTATGGAGCAATGGGCTCAGAGGCTGGTCCAGCTGCCTGGCCCGGTCACTCAGGGGCACTCGGGCTCTTCGGGGGATCAGACAGGGCGATTGGGCCTCCCTAGTCGTGCAGCACCCTCTTCAGTGCCATCAACTCCGCGCTCAGGTGTCCCCCCCCCACCACATGGCTGCGGCGCAGGGGGCCACACCGATGCCTCTATCTCCTGGTATTCTTCCTTCTTTTCCCTCAAATTCTAATTTTCAGGGCCCTGGGTTGGTTTCAGTGTCGTCGGCGTCAGTGGGTCGCTCTGTGCCGTTTCCGGCACCGTCCTTCGCATTGTTGCGCCTCTTGGCGGCTTTTTGGCGCCGTTGAGTTTCTCAGCGCCGTGTGGCCTTTTGGCGCAGTCTTCGGCACTGTGTTCTTCTTCAGCACCGTCTGCTTTGTCGGTGTCATACGGCCTTTCAGCGCCATGCTCTTCTTCGACGCCGAGGCCAGGCTTTTCTTCTACCAATCTTCAGGGCATCCCCTCTCTGATTTCTTTTCCTTTCTCTTTTTCTGCTGATTTTGAATCCTTTCCTATCCATACAGTCCCTCCTGGACTGTCAGGAGATGATATTGAGCCTGACCCAGATCTTCGACTAGGTGATGATGTGGAAGGAGCAGGATCTAATCCTGTTACAGAGCCTGTGGTCGAGGACCTGTCATTTAAGTCTCTGCTGAAAAATTTTAATTCCACTCTTTCTCTCCAGACTATGGACATCGATCCTGGGAAGCTTTTAAGACTCCAATACTTCGTGTTCCAGACATCCCTATGGATTTAACTCCCCCGCTACAACCCTCCTTTGAGACCCTTTCTCAAATGGTATGGAATAATCCTGCTCTTATTCCTTCGGTGGCTAAGTCCATAGATCGGAAGTATGCTGCCCCCAAGGATCGACCCATTTTGGCCTCCCAAGCATTTGCAGATCCTATTGTAGTCTTGGCAGAGAATGATAAGGTCATCCTTCCTCAGACTACTACAGCTCGACCTATAAACAAAGAATTTCATAAGATAGATACTTTAGGTAAGAGAGTCTTTGTTGCATCCACCCTGGGTATGCATATCGCCAGCTACCTGGGCTATTTCTCTCAATATGAGTATATTCTTTGGCATTCGCTCAAACAAACAGTTGAAGCTCTACCGGAGTCGGACACTAATTCAGAGCTTCTTCAAACCATAACCAGGGGCATCGAGTCCAACAACCAACAGGTTAAAGCAGCTATGGACGCATTCAATACTGCCTCCCGAGTGGCGGCAGCGGGCATTTGTACCTGCTGCCATTCCTGGCTGCGCACTTCAGGTTTCACAAATGATGCCCAGCAACAGGTCATGGTGTTGCCCTTCGATGGTGTGTATCTCTTCGGCTTTCAAGTAGAACAAGCTCTAGAGGCCACATGAAAGACTAGGTCAGCCATTAAATTGGCTCGACCTCTGCCGGCCCCCTCTCGAGGGGGTGTTAACAAACGTCAGTTTCATAACCGTCAGTCCTTTCGAGGCAAAGGTAGAGGAGGTTTTAATAAAAATCAAGCCCCTCAGCCTCAAAAGAAAACGCAACAGAAGGCGCAAGGACCCAAAGCGCCCAGTGCCGCCATCTGAGTTTTTGGCCCAAGTCCCACCTCAGCTACCCGAAGGGGACTTTTTAGCGGTGGGAGGTCATCTGACTCAATTTTACAACCAGTGGAAGTCTATATAACTTCGGACAAATGGGTCCTTCGGATAATCTGCAAGGGGTATTCCCTCAATTTTTCAGAGAACCCTCCGGATTGTCTCCCCAAGCAGCAGCCAAAGCTGTCAATTCTTCAGTCAGAGCTTCGCGCCTCTGAAATACAAGGCCTTCTGAACAACAGGGCAGTGGAAGTAGTTCCTCTGGATCAACGGAACACAGGGTTCTGCTCCCATTACTTTCTAGTTCCAAAGAAAACCGGGGGCATGCGCCCCATTCTGGACCTCAGAAAATTAAACAAGTTTCTTCCCAAAGAGAAATTCAAAATGATATCGCTGGGGACCCTGTTACCTTTGCTTCATCAACACGACTGGTTAGCCTCCCTGGACGTGCAGGATGCTTACCAACATATTCCTATTCATCCAAAGCATCGCAAATACCTAAGGTTGGTGGCTTTGGGATAGCATTATCAGTTCAGAGTCCTGCTCTTTGGGCTATCCTCGACGCCGCAAGTTTTTACAAAGTGTTGTGCAGTTCTCGCAGCGCATCTCAGAAAAGTCGGAATACAAGTGTTCCCATATCTGGATGACTGGTTTCTAGCGAGCCCTTCCAGGCAAGGAACTCTCGACACCGTTGCCACGGCCTCAGACTTACTCACGTCCATGGGAGTCCTGCTAAACCTCAAGAAATCACAGCTGCAGCCCTCTCAGAGGCTCCTTTTCATAGGAACCCTTCTGGACACCTCCTGTGCGAAAGCGTTTCTACCAGAGAACAGAAGGAGCGATATCCTACAGATGGCCTGATACATCAGACAGAACAGCTCAGTTTGAGCTATCTTGATGCAGTGGATGCTAGGTCTCATGGCATCCTCAGTGTTCACTGTACCCCTAGCACGCCTTTACATGAGAACCTCTCAATGGATGCTCAGTACTCAGTGGTCCCCAACCACTCACCCTCAGTCCTTTATCATCAAGGTGACAGAACCTCTGAAGAAGTCACTCACCTGGTGGTCGCAAGAGGACAGTCTTCTGGAAGGGTATCCCTTTGCTCCTTTGTATCATCAGATTTCCATTACCACGGACGCATCCCTGAGGGGTTGGGGGGCTCACTGTCAGACTCTCCACATTCAAGGTACATGGACTCAGGACGAGTCCCAGCTTCACATAAATGTCTTAGAAATGAGAACCATCCTTTATGCAGTCTGGGCTTTGAAGGACATTCTCTGTCACAAGAACATTCTCCTTCAAACGGACAACAAAGCAGTAATGTATTACATCAACAAGCATGGCGGGACTCACTCTTACCCCTTATGCAGGGAAGCGATGAGAGTGTGAGAATGGTGCTTGGAGCACAAGGCTCTAATTCGAGTGACCTACCTTCCGGGAGTGAAGAACGAACTGGCAGACCCTCTCAGCAGAATGGAAACAGATCTTCACGAATAGTCTCTCGACTCAACCATAGTTCAGTCACTATTCGCAGAGTGGGGAACTCCAGACCTGGACCTTTTTGCATCCCCACTCAACACAAAACTGCCTCTCTTCTGCTCAGAAATCCAGGGCCTGGCATTTTCTGTCAGAATGCGTTCAGGCTGCAGTGGACAAAACGCTTTCTATACGCCTTTCTGCCTCTTCCTCTAATTCAGAGAGTACTTCTCAAGTTCGAGTCCCAGGGAGCAAAATGATTCTCATTGCTCCTTTCTGGCCTTGGCAGATATGGTTTACGTTACTCAACAGTATGTCAGAAACCCCTCCGAAACCGCTTCCCCTGCAGACGAACCTTCTCATTCAGGGGCCTATGGTCCATCCCAATCTGAGATTGCTTCACCTTCGGCTCCTGAAGAGATAGAGGTGAACAGGTTCAATGTCTCCCGTAGAGTTTCAGATATTCTTCTGGCTGCGCGCAAGCCAGCCACTAGGAACTTACACAGCCAAATGGAAGCATTTTTCACTCTGCAAAATGCTCTTTGAATCCTTTTTCCTGCCCACCAAATAAAGTCCTAGAGTACCTTTTGGACCTTTCAAATTCAGGTCTACACTACTCTACAATCAAGGTTCACCTTTGTGCTATTTCAGCTTATCATGAGCCAGTACTTTCCTTGTCACTGGCTCAGTTACCCGTGGTTAAGAGGTTCCTTAAGGGAATTCTGCAAACAGACCTCCTATCATTAACCTTGTGCTAGACATGTTCACTTGAAAACCTTTCAAGCCTCTAGCTACCTGTGAGTTGAAATTCCTCACTTGGAAAACTGCTTCCCTAGTCAGACCCTCCGTATACTGTGTTTCATGAAGACAAAGTAGTTCTCAGGACCCATCCTAAGTTTCTCCCTAAGGTTGTTTCAGAATTCCATCTAAACCAACCTTTGATCCTTCCTACTTACTTTGCGAACTTCCAAAATGAAGGGGAGCGTTCTCTTCATTCTTTGGACGTCAAAAGAGCTTTGCGTTTCTATTAAGATAGGACAAAAGGTTTTCACAAAGCTCAAGAACTGTTAGTTTCCTTCAGCGAGACCCGGCTGGGTCAGCCTGTCGCTATCGGATGCATTTCATCATGGCTGGTGGCATGCCTTCGCCACTGTTACTCCATGGCACAGGTTAAGCTGGAAGGCAGAGTGTACGCTCACTCTACTAGAGTGGTCGTGGCATCCCTGGCGGAAATCCACAACGTGCCCATTGCAGATATTTGCAATGCGGCCACCTGGAGCTCAATGCATACTTTTGTCAAACACTATGCCCTAGATGTCCATGCCAGACAACGTTTCATTTGGCAGAACCATCCTTAATGGACTTCTGTACTAAATCTGTGAGCTCTTGGTCTCTCCTGCCGCCCTCTCGGGGGATTATTAGCTCGGTACTCTCCCATTAGTGTGAATGAGTGGTGGAGACTTTATGTCCAGGAAGATATGGAAATTACATACCTACCGTAATTTTTGATCTTCTTGGACAGAGTCTCTACCACTCATTCACACGCCCACCCACCATCCCCCGAGCTCACCTCTGTTGTTGGTCTTCACTCCCTCAATCTTTAGGCTATGAAGACTTCTTTCTTGACCCTTCTTATACGGGTCTTCTGGACTGTCTTATGTCCGTTTTTTGGTTAGGCTATCCTAGGTTAGTTACGCTGCACCTCCTCGGAAAAAAAGGTACTGAGGCAGTTGGAGGGTCGATGCCGAGATAGTCTTTGCCGCTCGAGCAGAGGCTCGTTGCGCGCCTCCATCTCTGGCGCCGGCCCTCCTGCAAAAAAGTTTGCTCCCGCTGGGTCCCAGCGCCTCCGGTGTAGATCCCATTAGTGTGAATGAGTGGTGGAGACTCCGTCCAAGAAGATCAAGAATTACGGTAGGTACGTAATTTCCATTTCTGGGATGAGAGTTAAAGGTGGGATGGCTCTTCTCTTAGGGGCAAGCCCTGGCCCTTCACGCCATCAGGCGTTCTTCCCGGCCTTTCTTGGACTACCCTTTCCTGAGAGGCTGTACTTGGTGTTAGAGAGTGAGAAATGCCCCTCTGGGTGTTTTCTCTCGTCCCTCTCTTCCAAGGTCTACTGTCCAATTTAGGGGAGCATCCTAGCTCTCCAGTGCAGAGCACAGGTCCACACTTCTCATCTTTTCCCCTCTGCATGGTTTAATTCTTCTCTATGAGGTTTTAAAAAAAGTAGAAAAGAAAAAAGAGGAACAAAGCATGGACCATGCCCTTATGTTGCCCCTTGTTAAACCACTCTGGTTCTTATCCTTGGAGACCCTTCTAAAGTCTGTAATGAAGGGAGAAAGACCCTTAAGGTATCGAGCAGTACCTCTCTCCTGGGAGCTACCTTAGGGATTGAACCCTTAATTTTCTCCCCCCCCCCCCCCAGTCCAGACAAGCAGGAGAGCTCTCGGCTGTGTGGGTGGAGGTGTGTTCACACCTGGTGCCACTTCTTCATGGTTTGGACAATTTCTTCTCCTGTCCTCCTCCAGACTCATAGTCTGGTTAAGGTCTGGAGATCCTCGCGTGGCTCCCACGGGGGGCTTTGCTTGGGAAAAAAAAAGAGGAAAGGTGTACGGGGAAGGAGGGAGTAATTCGGGAGGAGAACAATTGTCTGTCTCCCTCCCTTCTCTTTTGTTTTTTCCTGTCTCCTAGGGCTGCCCAGCATGCTGGCCATCCCTGCCCTTCCTAGCTTTTCCCTCTACCTGTACCCCTTCAGTTAGCTTCAGCTTCCTTTCCCCCCAGCCCCTTCCCCCAATCCTTCAGGCTCCCTTGCCCTTACTCTATCCCTGTCTTTTTTCTTCCTCTCCTGGTGGACAGAACTGAGGACTAGGAGGCATCGGTTACTGTCCACTCCATGAGCACCATGTAGAACGCAGGTCTTGTGGGCAGTGTTGTCCTGATGTCGGCTCCTCCAGCTCTTTATTTTCCCAAGCAGAGTCCAGACCTCCAGCTAGATCTATACATAATGAATGGTGAAGATACTTGGGAAGATCAGTAATTACCATAAGTACTTAATTTTCATTTATGTGTCCCCTCAGGACTGTTTTGAACAAGTCCCACAGGAGAGCCTCTATGTCGTTGTTCCCCCAACCCCTCATTAAGGTATATTGTCTCGAGATCTTGTCCTCCAGGAATTCACTCAGTTCTGCTGACCTTAGGTGGAAGGAATTCAGGTCCACTGGGTTTTGGGACATTTCTTTGCTGGCTTTAACTGGGGCAGGGTCAGAGAGCAATACATCACAAGCTGACAGTCTGACACATGGTGCAGGTACTCCTGCTGAGTATAGCAGTAGTCTTTGCTTGTATAGACTCCATGGACTACAGAGTAATGTGTATAATTTTTAGTATTGGGATTTATTTCCCTCTGGATATCTAGCCATCGCAGTTCCTGAAGGCTTGCGGCACAGGCCTTATGAGCCTCTTGCTGCCGTGGAGGGCAGGGATAAGATGTATCCTAGGTGTTGGAATGAAGAATATTAAAGTCTCCGGATAACAGAAGCATGCTGGAGGAGTTCACCAAGAGGAGGTCCAGCAGCGTCCTCTTTCCCAGCGAGGTATTACCAGGGGGAATGTATAAGCAGGCCAAGATGATCTTGGGTTGGTATAAGAGACAGTGTGCCATCGTCCGGTATCTCTCTCCGTCCCTAATTACCTTTGCTTCTTGGAATGCCATATTGGGTAGAACAAGAATGACTACCACCTGCGCTTGTCCCCAGGGAATTCAGATCTGTACATCTTTCTGAAACCAAACATCTTACTTCGAGAGGATTCCTGCAGTAGGTCTTCGCATATAGGACTGCTCCCCCTGGCGTCAGGACCACATGGCAGACATGTAGCTAGCAATCATCTGCTCCCTCCAGTTCTTTCCAGCTGCTGTATGGTATCATTTGACAAACACGGTAGAACAGCGTTCAGTCACCCGCCATTTTCTATAGCGAATATTTTCTAATTTCCGATTTTTTTTTTTTTTCTCGATCCATACAGTGTACATCATCTCGTCTGCCCAAGAAGAAGTGCTCCAAGTGCAGCACACAGATTCCGCACGGGGACGATCATTCCCGGTGTGTCCCCTGCCTGGGGCCTAAAGCACAACTCCACTGAGTGCACCATTTGCCAGGGCTTCAACCAGGCCACACGCACATGTCGCAAGAGGACCCACGATGCCCATTTGTTGACCTAGAAACTGGCATCAATAGAAAAAGAGCTCCAGGAGCTGAGGGAAAGATTGTCGTCGCCGGCCCCAGAGAAGAAAAGGAAGGATATGGGGGAGAGCGGAACCGTTCTCCTCAAGGGAAGTCCAGCCAGACAGCTGACATCGACCAGGGTGGGCCCTCCACCTCCGTGAGTACCCCACCTGTAGGGCCTTCCTCCGCTCCGGCGGACCAGACACCCTCTCACCCCTCCTGCCGAGGTTAGCGGGCAGTCAGGGGTTACCTCTTCGGAGGTTCCTTCAGGGTCTCCTGCTTTGAGCTCCGCCACTAAGTCATCCTCCAGCTCTGCCGCCGGGTGCCCAGCCTAGGCTGATCAGCCTGACTCTAGCCTTTCAGTTTCTGTCAGCCCGGCCGCGTCCAGTAAGCCGATCGATGGCTCCTCTGCTGATCGCGTGGCCGCCACCTCTCTCCCATCGGACTCTCTTGTGGACCCCGACGCTGGGCAAAGAGAGCTCGCAGATCCCTCTTCATCCCCGCCCCTCAGGGTTCTCCCTTCAAGGATTTGCAACCAGGCCCGGTGGCGCTGAGGGTTGAGGCGCTAGACGCCACACCTCGTACTGCCCGGACCGGGTTGAGGCGGACTGGCCGCGCCGGGGGTCGGCAGTGAGGGAGGATTGAGCGGCCCCAACCGGATGCTCTCTCCCTCAGGGTGGGCTACCAAAGAGCGATCGCCTACACTCCTTCCATAGCCGGTGGAAGCACCGGCAGAGGAAGAGTGGGCTCTGCCCTGTGCGGAGTGAGGAGGGGCGTCTCGTGCGCAGGAGGGTCTGCACGATGTAAGCACGCTACCGCACCGAGATGCGTCCCTAAGCGCAAGCGTCCTGGGGGGCCGGGGGCGTCAGGGAAAAAACCCGGAAGCCACCTCCGGCAGCCCCTAGATGAAGTCCGCCCAAGTCCGCTTCCGGACCACCGACAGGACAGACCCGATGTGCAGAGGAGAGGAGGTTGGGCACTCTGAGGGGCCAGATCCCTGAAGGTAGGTGCCAGAGGACATGGCGGGCCGGAAGGAGGGGCACAGCGAGGCAATAAGAGATAAAGATGAAAATAAAAAAAAAAAAAGTTTGCAACCTTTATCCGACCTTCTTGGTCTCATCTCACATCGGATAACCTTTTTGATCCATCGACGGGGCTTTGCCTGACCTCCCCCCTTGCCGGGCTCTTTTCCGCCGATGGATCCTCACTTTTCACCAGATCCCTTGCCGGACCTTTTTGGGGGCAGCATGGATCCTTCTCCTGCGGGACCTTTTGCTCCTCTGCCTACCCCGTCGCCAGACCCGCTTCCTAGCAGCCCTTCGGCACCCCCTCTGGCAGAACTCTCTGTTCCCCCTTGGGCCCGACCAGGTGCTTTCCTGGATATACCTTCAATATCCACAGTACCCAATGCCAGGGGGTCCATCACCGAGTTTTAACCCACCAATGCCGGGCTACCCGATGCCAGGCATACTACAAGGATAACAATACCCTTATTGGTATCAGCCACCCAGCTACCCTTCTTACGCAGGGTACCTAGGTTACCCGCCTCCGTTTTCACCATCTCCGCAGCCAGAATGAGAAGTCATCCCTGCGTGGTGGAAGGACACAAAGTCCCAACTCCTTCAAGAGTTGGGTCAACCTCAGGTAGTGGTCAGGATCACCCCACCTCTCAGGGTGCCTCCAAGTAGTCCTGCACCCTCCAGCCATGTCTCTAATAGAGACTCGGGTTTTCTGCCTCTTGGACTCGTTGAACATAGGCCCCCGGGACCGGCTCAGGAAGTATCCTTGCCCAGTAGACCGGAGTCCTCAGAATCTGATGAGGAATCAGACTTAGGAAACCAATCCGAACCTCACTTTCCCGTCGACCCTCAGCCGAAAGAGTCCCCAAAATCCCCCCCGAGGATCCTTCCTTTGTGGAGCTCCTCAGGACCATTCAAAAATGTTGTGGATGGGCTTCCCAGGACTTGGACCCCAAACACAGGAGACTGGCAGAACATTTGGACCTGGTCAATGCGGACCCCCTACCCATCCCACCATGGACGGGGCCACATGAGGACCTTACATCCACCATTTGGCAGCAACCTTCATCCATACCAGCCGTATCCAAGAAGGCTGACAGGACTTACTGCCCCCCGGAAGGGGTCTCTCACCTAACTGCCCAGCCTAAGGCCAATTCTATTGTTATTACGGCTGCCCACGATAGATCGGCCCAGCCTAAGCATCTTAGTGCCTCCCCACCAGATAAGGAGTCCAAGCAGATGGACCAGTACAGTAGGAAGATCTACTCCTCATCCACCTACGCTTTTCATTCCCTGAACTATGTAGCCCATATGGTGGCTTTCCAAAAATCCTCCCTTTCAGATTTGGAAAAAGACCTCCAGGAGATCCCTGACGAGCAACTAAGCAATAAACTCCTGGACAAGGTCAGGATGAATAAGTCCTCCTGCTGCCATGCCCTTCGTGCCACCTGTGACTTGGTGGACTTCGTGGTACGAGGAGCAGCTATGGGAATGTGCCTTAGACGTCTAGCCTAGCTTCGCCTGGTGGGGTTGACTCAGGATGTACAGAGCTCTCTTCTGGACACTCCATTTAGGGGTCCAGTTCTGTTTGGCGGCGATGCGTAAGAAATACTCACCGAGCTGCAGGAGAGCGGCAAATCCTTGAAGGATGTACTGTTCCAGTCAAAAACAATGGCAGCAGCCCTTTCGTCACCAGCGGAACTGGAACAAGTAGAACCAGGGCAGACAAAACAAGCGTCGTACCCCGGGTTCCAGTGCTCAAACCCCCCCAGGCAAAATTTTCCAAAGCTGCCTCTGGGGGAAAGGCACCTTCCCCTCTGCGCCCTGATTGCCCCCCACTCCCTCTGACTTCCTCAGAGGAACCTGAAGGGCAGGTTCGGCCTACACCTGGATGAGTGGAAGGCCATCATTGCAGATGCATGGGTTCTTCAACTCATAGAAAGAGGTCACTCAATAGAGTTCCTAGAGAGACTTCCTCCCAACCCTCGGGAAGGTCCTTTTACCCATCAGGCCAACTACAGTTTGTTTTTCTAGAAATTCAAGCTCTACTCCGAAAAGCGGCGATAGAGAGAGTTCCACTGGAACAGACAGGACAGGGATTTTATTCCCACTTCTTCCTAGTTCCAAAAAAGACTGGGATCTAAGTCTGATCTTAGATCTCAGCATGCTCAACCTCTTCGTAGAGTACAAGAGGTTTCGCATCCTGACACTCCAGGGACTCCTGCCCCGGTCCTTCCCAACACTTGGCTGTGCTCTCTGGATATGCAGGATGCTTACCTCCATATCCCTATTCTACCAGCTCACCGCCACTTCTGAGGTTCTCTTTTCTGGAGGATCATTTCCAGTTCAGAGTCCTTCCATTCAGTCTTTCCTCGGCACCTCGGGTTTTCACCAAGTGCCTTGCGGTAGTAGCAGTGTTTTTTACGCCACAGGGGCATCTATGTGTTCCCATATCTAGACGACTGGCTCTTTTCAGCCCCCTCTTCAGACAATCTGAAGGAATCCCTTTCCTTCACTCTGGACCTCTTTTTCCAGTCTGGGCATTTGGATTAACATTCCCAAGTCCCAGCTGATGCCCTCCCAGCACCTCCAATTCATTGGAGCAGTGCTGGATACGGTCCAGAGCAAGGCCTTTCTTCTATCTGACCGAACAGAGACATTAATCTCCCAAGCGGCGCTCGTGGCTTCATCCCGATGGACCACGGCGCGTTTGGCCCTCAGACTACTAGGGTTGATGGCGGCTGCCATACCCACAGTCCCTTTGGCCAGACTGCAGATGAGGGTTACCCAGTGGTCTCTTCGAGTCCAGTGGGACCAGTGCTTGGACCATATGGACCAGAGAGTCCTAATTTCCAGCTGCCTTCAGAAGGATCTCCTTTGGTGGCAAGACCCAGTCAACCTTTCAGTGGGGGTCCACTTCCACCCTCCGTCTCCCTCTCAGACTCTCACCATGGATGCCTTGAACTTGGGATGGGGAGCGCATCTGGGGGACCACCGAACCCAAGGCTCCTGGTCTCCCATGAAGGAGAACCTTCACATCAGTATTCTGGAGATGAGAGCGGTGCTGTATGCTCCCCAGGCTTTCCAGTCACTTTTATCTCCAGGAACACTTCTTATCCAGACAGACAACATGGTCACTGTCTGGTATGTAAACAAACAGGGAGGCACCCGGCCATACCCTCTATGCAGGAAGGCGATGCGGATGTGGTACAGCACGGCCCATCCTTGACAGCAGTCCACGTGCCAGGTGTTCACAACATTCTGGCAGACAGTCTCATCCAATCAGTCGCCAGGGCTCACGAGTGGGAACTAAAGCAGGAAGTAGTAGAAAACCTGTTTCTTCAGTGGGGTCGACCAGACTTCATTCTTTTAGCCTCCCCATCCAACGCAAAACTACCCAGTTTTTACTCACTCATTCCTGGGGGTGTGGTGCTTTTTGGAGAGACGCACTGTCTCTATCTTGGACAGGGAGGTCTCTATACGTCTTTCCTCCCTTTCCTATTCTTCAGAAGGTTCTGCTGACGCTACAAGCAGAAGGGGTGCACATGATCCTCGCTGCCCCCCTGTGGCCTCAGCAGATATGGTTCCCGTTGCTACAGCAGCTGGCACTGGAACCTCCGGTACCTCTTCCCCTCTTTCATGACCTTCTGTCCCAGGAGCAGGGCACCCTGGTACATCCAAGCCTCAAGTCTCTTCATCTTCATGTGTGGCACCTGTGGACTTAGTGATTTCTCGCTATGGGGTCTCCTCAGGAGTTGCTCAGGTCTTAGTGGAGGCCAAAAAACCCTCCACTAGATCCACTTATGCCATGAAGTGGAAGAGATTTTCTATCTGGGCCTCAGCGGAAGGCCTAGACCCTTTTTCTTGCTCGGCCTCCCAGGTTTTAGAGTACCTCTTGCATCTGTCTGAGTTGGGCCTCAGCTATTCTTCCCTGAAGGTCCATCTCTCCAGGGTTTCGGCCTACCACCTCCCGGTGGAGGGCAAAACCCTAGCACAGCTAGAGGTTTCCAAGACTTTCTTGAAGGGGATCCTTCACATCAAACCTCCAGTCCAGAATCCTGTTCCCCCCGAAATCTTAATTTTATGTTGGAAAAGCTTACTTTGCCCCCCTTTTGAGCCAGCAGCAAGCTGTGATATGCGTTTTTTAGCATGTAAAATGCTCTTTTTAATCGCTATCACCTCAGCTCGAAGAGATTCAGAGCTCCGGGCTCTAGTTTGTAGAGAGCCGTATTTAATTTTCCACAGAGACCAGGTGGTTCTGCGGACTAACCCTTCCTTTCTTCCAAAAGTGGTTTCAGAACTGACCCTCAACCAGAGTGTTGAACTGCTGGTGTTCTTCCCAGAGCATTCCAACAGGAGGGAGTATCTTCTGCACACCCTCGACGTGCACAGGATTTTGTGGTACTATTCCTCAAGGACTAAGGAGGTTCGAAAGTCAAACCAACTCTTTGTAGCCTTTGCCTCCCAGTGCCAGAGCAAGGCTATCACGAAACTGACTGTCTAGGTGGCTGGCTAATTATATCCATTACATTTACTAGAAGTACAAGAAACCTCTTTTGGGGACGGTTAAGGACCACTCCACTAGGAGTGTGGCCACTTCCACTGCCTTTTTCAAGAATGTGTCCACTGCGGACATCTGTGCAGCAGCCACTTGGTCTTCTGTCCATACCTTCACTAAACACTACAGTCTGGATATTGCCTCTAGGCGTAGGGCTGGCTTCAGCCTTGCAGTCCTGCAAGGTCTTCTGTCTTGAACAGACCCTCAGTTGGCAGACATTTTCTTCCTCTTGGAACCTCATCTTCGACTCCTCCTTTTTCGTTAGGCTGCTTGGTATTGAAATCCTGTATGTGAAGACCTACTGCAGGAACCCACTTGAAGTAAGATATAGCAGTTACGTAAAAACTTACCTTAACAGTGGATCTTTGCAAGAGGTTCCTGCAGTAGGTCTAGTTTCCCTCCCACTTTTCCCCCAGCTCCTGCGTTTTTTCTCTTTATTCCCTGTCCGGGACTCTGTCTCATCTAGGGCACAGGGTACCAAGAGTCTGTCACTCCTCTTTTCTGCTTCCTTTCTATAGGTCTTTGGTGGAAAAGAACTGGAGGGTGGGCGGGGGACTGCCCCTTTTATAGTCATGCTGACATCGGGGGGTGGTCCCGCCAATGATTGCTAGCTACAAGTTTGCCATGTGGTCCTGACGCCGGGATCGCAGTCCTATATGTGAAGACCTACTGCACGAACCTCTCTCGAAGTTCTACTGTTACAATAAGTTCTTACATAACTGCTATTTTCCAAGCTTTACGTGCTCAACCGCAGTAAGGTGTATTTCTTGAAGATATACTTGGTTGAGGGCATTCTTTCTTGATGCACGATAATACTTTTGCTCACTTTACTGGGTTGTTATACCCAATAACTTTCAGTGAGTACCAGAGTACATTGGATCCTGTTCTTGGGCATTGAGGTAGTAGGCCATGTATGTGGTCCATGCCCACTAAAACTCTTCCCCCACCCACCCCAACCTGCCCCCAATACTGTGTTCTCCCAGTGGCTAACGTTCTTCGTGATGCCTGTGCCCAGGGCCGCTGTAGTATTCCATACTTCCTTTCTAAAGTCTCTTAGTTCTGTTATTAGGGTGGCTAGTTTGCTGTTAACATGCTCCATTAGGATTGATTTTCACTTTTTGTTGGGTTGTGGTGCATCCATGGCCTGACTATAAAGAAGCAGTGAGTACTCACCTTCAGAGCCATCCCCTTGAAATATGTCTATCCTCTGCCTCTGAACCGGAGCCGCCAGACCTGATTTTCTCCATCCCGCCTGCAGATATCTCTCAGTTGTGTTGAGAAGGTATTTGTTGTGTAAACTGCCTTGTTGAAGGGATTTTAGCAGGAGTGGTGTTGTAGCAGAAGTACTCAGGCTGCCATCTTGAGGATGACATTACCAGCAGTCCCCTTTCAAGAACTTAAAGGTCTGTATCATATCTCCCCTCTGGTCTCCAACGAGTACATGCTCAGGGCCTTAAGCCGATCCTCGAAGGATCTGCCCTGCTGGCCCTGGATAATTTTGGTTACCCTTCACTGTACCATCTGTAGCCTGTCTGCCTTTTTTTAGGTGTGGGCTCCAGAACTGGGCACAGTATTCCAGATGCAGCTTCACCAGTGATCTGTAGAGAGGTAGTATCACCTCCTTCCTCCTGCTATGAAAACCCCTCCTAATACTCCCCAACATTCTGGTTGCCTTGCTGTGGGCCTAGTTGCATTAGCTAGATTGTTTTAGGGAGTTGCTTATAAAGACTGCCAGGTCCCTTTTCTCAGTGGTAGTGTCCAGCTTAACCCCACCCATCCAATATTCCTTTCTGGTATTCTCGTTCCCTATGTGCGTCACCTTGCACTTTTTGGTGTTGAATTTTGACTGCCAAAATTTTGACCACCTCTCTAGTCTTTGCAGGTCCCTGTGCAGCTCCCTAACCCCTTTCTCCTTCCTCACTTCTCTGCCTTGCCACAGAATTTGTCACCTTTAAAGAGACGCATCTTACCTTGTATTCTTATTCCTGTGTCTCTGATGAACATATTGAAAAGGATTGGCCCCAGCACTGAACCCTGTGGCACCCTGCTCATGATCTCCCTCTCCCCTGACTTGACTCCATTTACCATCGACCTCTGTGGTTCTTACCTCAGCTTCTCACCCTTCTAACTAGATCCATCACTGCACTGTGATCCTCCAACTTCTTCAGCAGCCTTCTGTGTGGCATAGAATCGAATACCTCGCTGAAGCCAAAGTAGAACAGATACACTGCTTTTCCCTTGCCCACTGCCCTAGTTACCCAGTCAAAAAATACTATTAGATACATCTGACAAAATCTCCCTGCCACGAATCTGTGCATCATACTATCTTTGACCCCATTTCTCTATAGGTAGTCCGCTAGGTCTTCTGACTAGTGTCTCTATTTACGTGCTGCTTGAGGGAGAAACTGTGTGGGTAATTTGCTACTCCAGTGACCTTTTCTGGGGGTGAATTGTACATGCACGGGGAGATAGGGGGTTTGATCTGAGACACTTTCTTTGGAGATTTGATAACCAGGGGTGTTGATGCTGGTTACTGGCTGGGGTCTGCAACCTTGTGGGCATTTACTCAGTGGGGTGATTGTAACTAGTTCTTACGAAAAGGAGTGTTCTGTACCTAATAGGCGTTGACCATACCCACTCTCCTGGGTACTAGGACAAGCTTACCAAGAGGAGACTGAGGGAGAGGATCTGCTACACTGAGTATGGCGGGAATACTGGGGACAAGATGGGGTGGTGGTGTGTGGGCAAGGGAACTACCAAGGGGTAGGGGAAACTCGGGATGACAGGACTGGGAAGGGTGACATGGGAGGGGGGTGATACTAAGGGAAGGAGGGCTGTTACAAGGGGCAAGAGACCAGCAGGGGATTCATGAGCGACAGGCTGGTGGGCTGCAGTGGCTGTGGCGTGGCCGTGTGGATAGGTACATTGTGGAGGCTGGGGGAATGTAGCATTTGCTGCAGACTTAGAGCACTGCAAGTAGAGGTCATCTGGTTGTTAGGAGAGATAAGAAGTTTAAGAGAGGGGATGGGCAGAGCAAGGGTAGGAGGAGCACCACCTCGGGCGCACAGGGGGTCAGAGATTGGAGTGACTGGGGGGGAGAGACACGCATCCTTGGCCAAAATGCAGATCCCAGGCCGCTTCAGGGTGGCAGCAGGGACAGTGCCGGTAGGAGAGGGACAGGGTCAAATAACAGGTACAAGGTTCTGATGTCAGTAGCAGAGGGGGAGGATGGTACCCCCAAGAGTGGGGCAGGTGACAGTCAGGGAAGGGAGAAAGATGGGTACAGGGGTTCTGATGGGGAGATGGTTCGAAAGACGGAAGGGGGAGACGAGGGAGAGGGAGCAGTGGGTGGAGCAGCCAAGGGAGAACTGAAGTGGCACTTGGGACGGGGAGGATCATAGAGGAGGCATTGGCCACTGGGAGAGGGGCGGAAGGGAATAAGAAGGCCCAGCAGGAAGGGAAGGGGGGAAGAGCAGGGGGTGGAGGTCCGAGTGCTGAGGTGTAGGGAAGGGCAAACGCTGAGGGGAGGAAAGGGGTTGCAGGCATATACAGGAGAAAGGTGGGGAAGAGGGGGGTGAAGTAGCAGTATTAGGGGACTCTATACTTGAGGGTATCAGGTGGGAAGGGAGGGGCGAACAACACAGTCGGATGTGGGTGAAATCCATACCGGGCTTAACAGCGGGTAGGGTGGGGCAGGCTCTGCTTAGGTGTGTCAGGAGAGGAAGGGAGAAACCTCACATGGTTGTGCATGTAGGCACCAATGACCTAGCAGAGAGTCAGGTGAAGTTGATTAGGGAGAGATTTGAAGAACTAGGGAAGTTGTGCATGGAGGTTGGGTGCTCAATGGCCTTCTCCCAAGTGCTTCCAGTACACAGGGCAAGGAAGGACAGGATTGTGGAGTTTAATTCTTGACTGGTGGAGTGGTGTCAGTCAAATGGCTATGGGCTGGTGGGGGATTGGGAGAACATATGGGTCAACAGTGACCTATATGCAGCGGACACGTTGCACTTGAATGGGGCTGGGCATTGGGTCTTCAAGCAGAAGTTGGAGAAATATACAGCTTCCATGGGGCTTTTAAACTAGGAGGGGGGAGGCTAGTGGGCAGGGTCACCAGGCATGTGAGCTGCATAGGCTGCCCCCCCCCCCAAAAGAAGGGAAGGTAAAAAGAGGGTGCCAGGAGGGGAAAGGCGAGGAAGAGAGGGCACGGGGCAAGGAGAAGGAGGGAGCTGGGTGGAGGGTAGTCTCCCTGAATGCGAGGAGCCTGGGTAACAAAATAGTTGAGCTACAGGTTCTCTTAAGCATAGGGATGGTGGATGTGGCGGCCATCATGGAGACGTGGGCCAGCCAACACAAGGTTTGGGATCTGATGATTCCCGGGTACAGGGTGTATAGGAAGGACAGAGGAAGGGGAAGGGGTAGTGATTTATGGGAAGAATGGGATCAGGTGCACAAGGGATGAGGGGGAGGACGGAGGCACTGTGGATGCAGTTCCTGGATCCAAGAGGTAGGAAACTGAGGCCAGGGGTGGTGTATAGACCACCAACACAGTGCAAGGAGTTGGATAGGGAGTTGGAGGATCAGATTCGACGGGTATGTAGTAAGGGGAGCGTGGTGATCGTTGGGGACCTCGGTCTACCTGGGGTGGACTGGGGAACCCAAACCACCTCTAGCGCCAGAGAACAAGTACTTCTGGATGCATTCCAGGATCGCCACCTGTTGCAGTTGGTTGGCGAACCAACCAGTCTGGGTAACATATTAGACCTGGTATTGTCAAACAGGGAAATCGTGAGGGAGCTACGGGTGGAGGACCCACTAGCTGGAAGTGACCACCTTTCAGTGTGGTTCAGACTCAGCATGAGCAGGGAAGCTGTGGAGTCACCAACAAAGGTAGTGGACTTCAGATGAGTGAACTTCGGGAGGATGAAGGAAATACTGAGAGGGTGCTTTGGGGGGATAAGGTCGGAGATGGATGTGCATCAGAAGTGGGAAATCGTAAAGGCTAGCCTGAGGGAGTGTACTGCAGTGTGCACCAGGACTCTGAGGAAGAAGTCCAGGGCCAAGGTGCCATGCTGGATGACCAGGAGTGTGTTGGAGGGGGTGAGGGGCAAGAGAATGACTTTTAGGAGAATGAAAAGAACTGGGAGGGATGAGGACATGAAGCTGTATGCAAAAAGGTCCAAAGAAGTAACCAAGTTAGTAAGAGAGGCCAAGGCCGCCATGGAGCTGAGGCTGGCTTGAGGCATAAGGTAGGGGGAGAAGGAATTCTATAGATACAAAAGGGGGGAAAAGGAACTGTAGAGACCAGATAGTCTGGATCAGGAAGGGCGAGGGGTGGGTGGAGGAGGAGGAACAGGCAGAAGTACTGAATGACTACTTCTGCTCTGTGTTCACGAGGGAGGTAGGAGGTCCGCCACCCCCAAGGACTGGAAGCGTTGTTTGGGGGGGGGGGGTGACTGACAGTGGTTCTAGAAAGCAGTGTATTGGATGGTCTGAAGGCACTTAGGGTGGATAAGGCATCAGATCATCATGTTATTCACCCTAGGGTGTTGAGGGAGATGGTGGAAGTGTTGGCCGGGACACTGACAGACCCTGTTCAACACCTCCCTGGACACGGGATGTGTACCGCTGGACTGAATATTTAGCTCATGTGGTGCCTATCCACAAGAGTGGCCCAAAGGACAAGCAGGGTAACTACAGACCTGTTAATTTCACTTCCATAGTGGGTAGACTCATGGAGACAATCCTGAAGGAGAGACTGGTAACCTTCCTGGAGGACAATGATCTCCAGGATGGGCAGCAGCATGGGTTTGTCTCAGGGAGGCCATGCCAGAGCAACCTAATAGAATACTATGACTGGGTCACAAGGGAATTGGACAAAGGCCATGTAGTGAATGTCCTGTATTTGGATTTCAGCAAAGCCTTTGATTCGGTCCCTCAGGGGCGACTGGGGGCAAAACTGAAATACGTAGGGGTGGAGGCCAAGATGGATAACTGGATCAGGAACTGGCTAATAGATAGACTGCTGCAGGTGGTGGTGGTGGTGATGGTCGGGGGAGGGGGCTCTCATCTCCCAAACCAGTGACCAGTGGTGTGCCGCAGGGCTCTGTGCTGGGGACAGTGTTGTTTGGACTGTTCATATCGGATGTTGCACACTGGGTTGGGAGCAGGATCAGTTTGTTCGCGGATGACACCAAACTGGGGGCTGTGATGGATGATATAGAGGGGTGGCAGAAGCTACAGGGTAACCTAACCAGACTTAAGGAGTGGTCAGCGAGGTGGCAATTGGATTTTAATGCAAAGAAGTGAAAAGTTATGCACTTCGTGGTAAAGAACCCAAGGAGGGAATATTGGTTGGGTGGGGTGCGGTTAGGGGTCACTGTGGAGGAGATGGATCGGGGGTCACAGTAACGGGGAGCATGAACAACTCTGCTCAGTGCAGGAGGGCTGTGGCTAGGGCCAATAGGATGCTGGGGTGCATTGCGCAGGGATTCTCGTCCAGGAACGAGGAAGTGATCATGCTCCTGTACAGGTCTTTGGTCAGGCTGCAGTTGGAGTACTGTGTGCAATATTGGCGTCCATATCTGAGGAAGGATATCAGGCTGCTCGAGGCAATGCAGCGTAGGGCGACAAAAATTTTACAGGAGATGGAAGGCAGAACCTGTGAAGAAAGGCTGAATCTGTTGAGCCTGTTCACCCTGGAGGGGAGAAGGGATCAGGGGGACATGATTGAAACGTTCAAATACTTGTGGGAGATCAACAAATCCGACACAAATGGGTTGTTTAAGCTGAGAAAGGAAAGGGACACAAGGGGGCACAGGCTAAGATTGTTGGGTGGCAGGTTCAAGAGGGAGATGAGGAGGCATTATTTCACTGAGAGGGTGGTGGCAAAATGGAACGCTGTACCAGAGGTGGAGGTGGCATGTGGGACGGTGGGGAGTTTCAAAAGGGTATGGGACAGGGCGGAGGGGGGGCTATGTAAATGACGCTGAACAGTTTCAGGAGGAGAATGGAGGGTTGGGGGGTGGGGCAGCTGCTGCAAGACCGTGAGGCGTGTTTCTTCTGGCAAGTTTTCGTATGTTCGTAGGTAAGGCTAGCAGGTCTGCAGTTGCTTGGTTGCTCTTTGTCTCCTCCCTTGTGGAGCGGGACTATGTCTGCTACCCCCAGACATTCGGAACCACCCTTGACTGTAGAGAGCTATTGAACAGCCCTGCCAAGGGTTTAGCCAGTTCCAATGTCATTTCCTGAGCACCCCTGGGTGCATCCCATCCAGCCCTGGAGCCTTGTTTATTTTCAAGGCTGTTCATCCTTTTTTACCCTTTCTCTCGTGAACACCACCTGCCTCATTTCTGTAATCCCTGTTGTAGTAGCCTTTATGCCACTTTCAGGCAAGGGCCCAAACCTCCTTCTACTGTTAGCACACAGCAAAAGTAATCATTTAGAACAGCTGCCTTCTTTTCATCCTCCTCTGTTCCCCTGCCCCCCTCCATCAGACTAGTAATTCTGCCTCTCATCTTCCATTTTTCCCTGATGTATCTAAAGAACTGCCCCCCCCCCTTCGCCCCTTCGCAGTATGCAGTTCTTTGTCTGCTTTTGCGTCCCTGACCGCCTTCTTGGCCTCCCTCGTCCTTAACTATTATTCACTCATTCCTCATCTCCCTTTTTTCTTTGTATCTAATGAAAGCCCTTTTTTACTGCTCATTGCCTCCTTGACCACCTTCAAGAACCAGATTGGTGTCTTGTGTCTTTTTCTCTTGGTAACCATTCTCAGGCATTCCTTCGTTGCCTCTAAAATGGCTCCTTTAATTATTCCAATCTTGGATGATCACCACTTAAATTTATATGTGATCAAAATAAATGGCTGACTGGTCACTTTTGACTAGGCAACATAGCTTACTCTTGTATTTTCATTTGATAGAAGCACCATCATTCCTGTTAGTAAAGTGCAGAATCTTGGAATAGTCTCTTGACTGGATATCTTTAAAAAGTTAGCTTTAAAGTGGCAGTGCAAGACTGATCAGAAACTCTGTCCTCACATTTTTTGTGACACATTTTCCAGTTCACTTTAATATTTTTTCAGTCCTCTCTGTAATTATTCATGTAGTTTTGAAGATCTTATTAGAAACATAGAATTTGACGGCAGATAAGGACCGCTTGGCCCACCCAGTCTGCCCATTTCCCTACCTAATGGATAAGCTGTAGATCCTAGTTAACCAGCAGCCTACTTCTTCCTACCTCCACCCCCTAGAATTGCCTTTATGACTGTCCCATGCATGCTTGAATTCCACCACTGTTTTTGACTCCACAACCTCCTCCGAAGGCCGCTCCATGCATCCACAACCTCTCTGTGAAAAATACTTCTTAAATTACCTCTGAGCCGCCCCATCTTCAAATTGTGCCCTTGTTGTTGCACACCTCTTTTGAAAGATGCTACCTCTTGGACTTTGTTGATTCCCTTGAGGTACTTGAAAGTTTCTATCATGTCCCCCTCTCCTCCTTTCCTCGAGGCTATACATATAGCTCCTTAAGTCTCTCTTCATATGTCTTCCTGCAGACCCTGCACCATTTTAGTTGCCCTCCTCTGGACAGCTTCCATCCTGTCTATGTCTTTGCGGAGATTGGGTCTCCAGAACTGCACGAGTACTCCAGATGGGGTCTGACCAGCTGTCTGTACAGAGGATAATAACTCTGTTTTCTACTGGTGATGCCTCCCTATGCATCCCAGTATCCCCCAGCCCTCCTTGCTGCCCTCTCACATTGCTTGCCCACCTTTAGGTCATCTGATATGGACTACCCCAGGTCCCTTCCATTTTTGTTGTTGTTAGTATCTCACCCACCATTGTGTACTCTTCCCTGGGTTTTGTTTCCCAGGTGCATTACCTTGCACTTCTTAGCATTGAATCTAAGTTGCCATATATTTGACCATTCCTCTAACCTTGCCAAGTCCTTCTCATCCTTTCCACCCCACCTTGTGCATCAACTCTGTTGCAGATCTTGTGTCATCTGCAAAGAGACATACTTTTCCTTCAGTCCTCTGTAATGTAAACTTATAAAGACATTGAGAGGACAGCCCTAATACTGAACCCTCGGTACCCCACTAGTAACCCCCTTTCTTTAGAGTGGACTCCATTTACTATTACTCTCTGTGTCCTATTCTCCAGTCAATTCTTTACCCAGGCTGTCATCTTGGGACCCTCCCAGGCTGGGTAACTTGTATGTTAATCTTTTGTGTGGGACTGTGTCAAATGCCTTGCTAAAGTCTAGGTAGGCCATGTCCACAGCCCCTCCTGATCTACTACTTTGGTCACCCAGTCAAGAAATCTATCAGATTTGTCTGGCATGACCTTCCAGCTGTGAATCCATGCTGCCTTGGGTCCTGTGCCTCTGGCCTCTAGATACTTGACAATTCTTTCCTTCAGAAGTGATTCCATCATGTTCCCTACCACTGAGGTTAAACTAACAGATCTGTAGTTTCCTGCTTCTGCCTTGCTCCCACTTTGTGAAGGGAATCACATCTGCCCTCCTCCAGTCCTCGGTACCACCCATCCTCCCATGATTTGTTAAAGAGGGTAGTCAGTGGTGTCACTAGTTCTCCCTTAGTTCTTTTAGAATTCTGGGATGAATCCCATCAGGCCCATTGCTTTGTCCACCTTCAGTTTTAAGAGTTCTTTCAGAACCCTTTCTTCTGTAAATGGGCTGGTATCAACTTCTGTATTCAGAGTGTTTCTACTGTTTGTTTTAGGTACCTCCCTCTTCCTTTGTAAATACTGAGCAAAATATTTGTTTAGTATCTCTGCCTTTCACAGTCACCCTCTGCCCACCCTCCTCCCTTTATTAAGCCTCACTATCCTCCCTTGGTCTTCCTTTGCTCCATGATGTACCTATAAAGGTTTTATCCCCTTCTTAACTGAGTTGGCTATCTTTTCCTCGGTTTGGGCCTTTGCTGTTCTAACTGCCTTCCCAGCTTCCTTTTGCTTTAATGGATACAGTTCTCTGTCCTGCTCCTTCTGTGATTCCTTGTACTTCCTGAATGCTTTCTTTTCTCTTTAACCTTCACTGCCACTTCCTTTGAGAACCATAGTGGTTTCTTGCATCGTTTGTTTTGTTTATTTGCTTCACACAAAGGCTTGTTACCTCTGTGATGGCAGTTTTATATTCCCATTGTTCTTCCATCCTCCTTCCTGCCCATTTGCTAGTGCATTCCTTAGGCACTCACCCATTTTAGCAAAGTCAGCCCTCCTAAAGTCCAGTACTTTGCCTTTGTATGGCTTGACTCTATTGCTGTGTTTATTGAACCATACTGTTCGATGGTCGCTAGTTCCCAGATGGCTACCCACTTCTACATCTGTGATCTCTTCATCTCCATTTGAGAGAACCAGGTCTAAGATTGTTCCCTCTCGAGTGGGCTCCAATACTAGTTGTCTAAGGCATGCCCCTGTAGGGCATCTAGAATAACCACTCTTGAAGTGTCTGCTGCAACTGCACTCCAGTTAACATCTGGCATATTCAGATCATCCATCAGCAATATCTCCCTTTTCTGCCATTCTAAGTATACTTTTCTATCATTTCCTTCCCTGAGAAGGGGTCTGTATACAACCCTGTGCAGATTGTGGTGCCATTGCGGTCTCCAAATTTACCCACAGTGCTTCTTCTCCCCTGTTTACCCTTTTGTTCTGTTGCTTTGATTCCTTCCTTATGTAAGAGCTACTCCTCCTCCTTTTACCTCCCTGTCCCTCCTGTAGATAGTGTATCCTGGTATGTTTACATCCCAGTCATGGTTTTGTGTGTACCATGTTTCTGTGACTGCCGCGATATCCAGATGTTCCTCCTCCATCAAGGCCACTAATTCAGGAGGCTTGTTACTCAGACTACGGGCATTGGTACTCATTGCTCTCCATTTTTTGATGGCTTTACCTTCTGTTGCAGCATCCCCCACTGACCTTTCTGCCTCGGTCTTTTTCACATTTAGTACCCTGTTTTGTAGGGAGAAGCTGGGATTTTCCTGCTGCTTATCAGTGCCTCCCCCCTTGACTAGTTTAAAAGCTTGCCAATGAAGCATTTAAACCAATTGCTCAAAAGACTTGTTCCCTTCCTGGACAGATGCAGACCATCCTGCCAGTATAGGCTGGTGTCCCTCCAGGTGGAACCCCAGTCCCCAGTATTGATATATTGTGACTATATCATTAAAAGTTATTCTCCCATTTCCCTTCTAACTGGTGCCATCAGACTTTGCAGTTGTCCAGTCACATTGTCACACATAGGCAGAAATGGTCAGAGACTAATGCAGCTGGGTTGAAGGACAGCAAGTTGCAGAGATTTAGTAACACGTGACATTGCAATATATTTTTGCATTCTAAAAAAAAGACTTCATTTTTAAAAGTTCAAATGTTGATGGAATTGGTATGGAAGACAGTCACATTAAATTGGAAGGTGTGTGGGATTAAGTGTGATAAAAGTAAGGACACATTTTCCAAACCCTCATGTACTGCTATTTTTTTGTCAGATTACTGAGATGTAAATTGTAAGATGGAGTCTGCTACGACGCAGGCAGATGCAGAGCTGTTAATATATGCACTCTTCACATCAAGATTGCACTACTATGGCACTCTTAGCACTTGGTTTACTGGTAGCATCCTGAACAGACAGCAACTCATTTAGCATTCTGCCACTTTATCACTAGACCTGCCAAAGTCTGGGATCTCAGACAGATGATAATTTCAGAACGCTGGGGGATGAACAAATAGCTAAATCATATTGCATCATCTACTTCAGAATAGTTTTTTTTGTTATAAAAGGCATCCATCCTACCATCAGTTTACTTTTTACACTTTTCATAAAAAGGTTAGTTGAATTTGTCTGCTTTAATGTCTCGGCTATGAAACATACTGAAAATGGGTTTGAGTTCCATTTGCATTATGTTTTTGTTGTACCTGGACTGCAATGACGTGCCGAGAAAACTGGGTACTAAATGATTTGTGCTGATAGTGTGGGTGTCTACTAAAGAATTCTTCACTTGTGCATGCATGTTGTGTAAATAAGCCAAGACATTTCAGAAGTAAGAACTTGCACTGCTAACCCGCTCTCCATGTGTAAACAGCACAGGGCACTTCACAAGTATGAACAAGTATACTTCAGTGCTACTGGGAAAATGCTATGCTAAACAAGCAACTCTTCAATCTTGAGTTGAAAAATCCAAACAATTCTCCACTGCTAATCACATCAGACAAAAACTTCCAAAGCAATGGAGTGTAGCAGAAAAGGCCCCTAGCTCCAAAAGGATTCTAGTCCTGCCTTAGGAATGACCAAAAGCTCATCAAAGACTGTGTGCAAAGGACAACCCAGAGTGCAAACCGTTAAAAGCCGACCATGGTATGCTGTGAATAGTATGCTCGTTTCCCTTTACAAAGCTCTGGTACATGGTGAACAACCTTGGTCTGTTGTTCATCGGGGCTCAAAGAAGTGATGGGCTTGCTTTATAGTATGGGAGGGAGGGCCAGGCTGTGTTGGTCTCTCTTCTGTAACCCTTCTGCCCATGAACCAAAAAGCAGTGGGCCTTGATGGGACCAGTTAGGGCTCTGTCTTCAACCCCTATGGTCAACTGGCCAGTGCTATTCAAGCTAACGCCGGTCCACTAGAGACAGTTGTCCCCAACTCATGTCTCTTCACTATTGTTGGTGAAACCATCTCCACAGTAGCCCATGTGGGGGGCTTCTGCAAAGGTTTTGCCAAGCCAGTTATCAGTGGAAATTACCAGCTCTGATGATTCCAGGGTGATCCATGGTGGTAAGCGGCCACAGGCCATCTTTGAAGAGTCCTCAGACAACTCCAGTGCATCCTCCATGCAGTCTTCGAGGACGATACATTCAACTGGGTATCAGTGGAGGAACTGACCACCAGCCATGTACTGGTGTCTTTTGGGGTGCTCCTCCAAATAATGTCGGAGTCCACGAATGTTCCCTTGGAGACAGTTCAAATGAGGACTGAGTACCCCTTCACTGACATCCTGGATAAGGACGACTTCCCCAGGTTGCCTTTCCCATGACCAAGGCCATTTTGGGACCAGCTCTGGAGCTTTGGCAGTATCCAGCCTTTTGCCTAGCACCCTCAGCCTGTATGTTCTGCACATATGTGGTCCCTGGTAGCTCCTTGCCCAAATTTTCTGACTACTCTTAACTGAGGTTCTGGTCTCTGATTCCGTTTTCTGCAGTTTCTGCAAATCCAGCAATACTGGGGACATGGACAAACCCCCGACAAGGAGACAAAGAAGCTTGACCACGCAGCTAAGATAGTCTATGCTACATCCTCCTTTGGTCTCCCTCAGGCAGGCTATGCCTTGATGGTGGCCTGCTTTGGTCACTCCCTGCTGCGAGTGCTCAATATTGTCCTCCCGTACCTGCCTGCTGACAAGCAGTTCCCAGTAAAGGTCATCTGAGACCAGGATCAAGAGCTGGCTAAACAGCCACTCCAGACGGCTTTGGACATCGGTGACTCCTGCGTCTGTGCCTTGGCAGTGACCATAACGATGCGCTGCAGGGTCTAGCTGAAGATTCCACCTTCATGAGGATACTCTGCACAAGTTGGGCAATTTCTCCTTCTTGAACACCGACCTTTTTGGCCTGGGGGTGGATAGGCATCTCACAAGGATGGAGAATTCTAATGCCACCCTGGATTCTGTGGCTTCATCCCAGAAGGACTAAAAAGGCCAAAAATGAAAGAAGGCCTTTCAGTATGGGCTCTTTCAGCCACAGTTGAATCGGCAGCAACAGCCTCAGCCAGGGCAAATCCAAGCCTGGTGCCCTATGGCCAGGTTCTCCAGCCAGGGGTCCAAAAAAAGACAGAGGTAGGGGAAGTAGTGCTTATCCAGCCTCGGCAACTGTTGCTCCCCTCGAAGTTGCCCAGTGGGGGGGGGGGTGCTGTCAACTTCCTGGCTGTCCACTCCCTGACTCAGCTTCTGTTAAGGGATCAGTTTCGCCACTTCTGGCTTCACTGGTCCATGAGTACTACAGACAAGTGAAGTTCTCGAGGTGGTCGACAGAAGGTTGTCTCTCGATTTGGAGACCCTTCTTCCCTACTGATCCCACACTCCAAGGGATTCCTCAGTATCGCAGGACGTGCTACCCCCCCCCCAAGGAAGACGTTGCTCAGCTCCTCGCATAACTAACAACAGTTCATGTCCCAGATGCCCTGGCAAGTCAGTGGTACATGTCCAGATACTTCCTGGTCCCAAAACAGATGGAGGGCTGGCAATCCATACTGGGTCTTCATGATCTGAACCAGTTTCTAAGGAAGTGCAAGTTTAGGATGGTCATGCTGAACCAGATTATACCACCTCTGGAGCAGGGCATGTGGTTCTGCTCCCTGGACCTCCAGGACGTGTTGTTCCACATCCAAGTCCATCCGTCTCGCTTCAGCAGGTGTGCTGTATCAGTTCCAAGTCATGCTATTCAGCCTCTCCTCAGCACCCAGGTTCTTCACCAAGTGCATCGCAGTGGTGGCAGCCTTTCTGCAACGCCAAGGCATCAGGGTTGATCCCTACCTGAATGACCAGCCAATAGCAGGCCTGTCCAAAGAGGAAGTGCAGCGGTCCAGGGACCTGGCCCTCCAGAACTGCAGCGACTTGTGCCTCTTGGTCAACCTAGCCAAGTGTGAAGTGATCCCCTTGCAGGTGATCCACTTTATCAGGGCAGAGCTAGACTCCTTATGGGCCAAGGCATGCCTCCCAGCAGACCGAGCATCAGATCTTAACTCCTTTGACTCATCATACCAGGTTGGGCACTTGCGCCCTGCCTGGGACTTCCTGAGGTTGCTGGGGTACATAGCATCTTGTACCAGTGTGGTCTGGTGGGATCACTTCCGTGTGCAGCACCTGCAGTGGGAGTTGGACTGACAGTTGTCCCAATGTCTAGGACACCAGGACCAGCCGGTCACAATGACCCAACCAATGTAGTAGTAGTTTTATTTGTTTTTAGCACCCTTCCCTGGAGGCCCAGGGCGCCATTACAATAAATAAAACAGCACAGTCTACTACTATTAATAGACAGTACCATCATAACATAACAATGAAACTCTTAAAACCATAAATTTAAATCTGCTAAATCAGCTAATATCCACATTAGAACTGAATGCCTGAGCAAATAGAAAGGCTTTAAGGCCTTTTCTAAATGCTTCTAGGTATGGGGCCTCCCTCAGAGCTCTCAGTAGTGAGTTTCACAGTACCACACCTGCTACAGCGAAGACTGTGTCCCTGGATGTTTAAGTCTGGTCTTCTGGAAAACCAGGAGGCCTTCATTGGAAGAACGGAGGGAGCGAGTGGGAAGGTACAAATGAAGAAGATCATGCAGGTAGCTTGGACCCAGTTTGTGCAGGGCCTTCTAGGTTAACCAGCCTTATAGGAGATACGCCATTTGACTGGCAACCAGTGTAGTTCTTGCAGTGCCGGAGTAATATTACTCAACGTAGCAAGGCCTGTCTTCAGTCTCACAGCCATGTTCTGCACTAACTGCAGGCATCATAGCACACTTCCACTGACCCCGAGGTAGAGGACATTGCAGCAATCAAGATGAGGCATGACAGAGGCATCCACCAGCGAAGGCAGATCATCAGGCGGGACATTAGAAACAAATCCAGCTGATATTTCTAAGATGGTAGAAACCACTCCAGACAACTGCAGATACCTGAGCCTCAGATATCAGCCTTTCGTCCAGAATGATGCCTAGATTCTTCACCTTTTGGGCAGTATCAAGATTAGAGGTACTGAGGTGGAGATTCGATAACCTGTCTGACACTGCCAGTCCTGTCTTCACACACACACACAGCTCAAACACCAGTACTTCAGTTTTGTCAGGCTTGAGTCTCTGCCAACTCGAGGAAATCCAGCCCTGGATCTCAGCCAAACATTTGTTCAGCACATCCATGGCTTCCCAATCATGGGGTGCAAAGGACAAATAGAACCGAATGTCATCTGCATAACAGTGAAACCCAGCTCCGTATTTCCTAATGATGCTACCCAGAGGTAGCATGTACACCAGAAACAACATGGGCGAAAGGACCAATCCTTGGGGTGCCCCACAGCGCAGGTCCCTTGGGCGTAATGAGAAATTGTCCATCACTGCCTGCCGAGACCTGCCCCTAAGGAAGGACTCAAACTAGCTAATAATTGCCAGTGAGTCCTACATATTTCTTGTGATGGTCCAATAACAACCCAAGGTCAATGGTGTCAAATGCTGTGGAGAGATGGTGCAGGGTCTGCATCACAAGCCCTATGAGGAGAGACTGAAGAACCTCAATATGTACCCCCTGGAAGAAAGGAGAGTGGGGCTATGATGCAAATATTCAAATACCTTATGGGTATAAATAAGGTTCAAGAGGAAGCATGGTTTAGAAAAACAATGCTGAAGAACAAGGGACATGCTATGTAGTTGGGGGGACTTGGGAGGGACAGATGTGAGGAAGTACTTCTTCACTGAAAGAGTGATGGATGCCTGGAACAGCCTCCCAGCAGAGGTAGTGGGGGCAAAAATGTTAATGGATTTCAAGAATACATGAGATAGGCATAAGTGAATCTCAGAGGTAGAGAAAGAGGAGGGGAGCCGAAGATCAAGTAGGGTCTGTGGTGTTACAGTAGGTAGGGAAAATAGACAGACTAGTGGTCCAAGCGGTCCTTATTTGCCATCAGTATCGAGGTTTCCTCTATCTCACCATCAGCAGATCATTGTGCACCCTGACCAGAGCAGTCTCTGTGCTGAACCCTGATTGGACAGGCTCATATATATCGAAAGTCTCCAGGTGAGTCTCTACCTGCAGTGCAACAACTTTCTCAGTAACCTTGCCGAGGAACAGCAGTTTAGAGACAGGTCAGTAGTTCGCTAGCAGATCTGGATCCAAAGTTGTTGGTGTTTTGTTTTTTTCATAAGAGACCTCACCAACGCATTTTTCAGTTTGGCTGGTAAGATGCCCTCCTACAAGGAGTATTGAACAATTCCAACGAATACTGGACTCAACTGTTCAGCGCAGACCACTAAGAGCAGCATTGGGCCAGGGTCCACTTCACAGTAAGTTGTCCGCAGCCCTGAGATTATCCTGACAGCCTCCTTTGTTGTCACTGGCCGAAACTCTCTCTGTGACCACTGACTGCCACTGTAACATCCAGTCGCCCCACTGTTGCACAATAACTGTCCAGAAGAGGAGATCCTGGCCCTAATAGAGGACACCCTGTCTGAGAAAAACTGAGCAAACGCCTCGCATTTTGCAGATGAGACGACTTTCACGGGCTCCAGACAGGCCGGGTGTAGTATCTCGCCTACTGCCTGATAAAGTTGAACAGGTCAGTTCTTCTCAGCCACAGTCTCTCTGGACAGGTATTCTGCCTTCTTACGAAAGATTGCCCTTTGATATTCACCATAATGAGTATTCAAAGTCAGTTTGTCCTCCGGTGCACGGGACCTCCTCCAACGCCGTTCTAACCTCCGTCCCATAGCCTTCATCACCATTAGCTCACCGTCCGACCACAGCGAGCCACAATGCAAAAGCAAGGGACAGACACAGATTGGAGCTATCCAGTTGAAGGCTGCCATGATAGCCCTATTATAGGGTACTACTACTTCCTCCACAATTTCAGCACAGGCTGTCCACATACCCATGATGTCTAGTACTGGCAGAAGTCCCTCGTGACTCGGGCGGCACCTTTCGCGGTGCCGCTGGGGTTCCTGGTGCTGACGGCGGTACGGTCGACTCCAGTGGCACTGTTGGCAATGCGGCCTTTGGCAGTGCCGAGCCTGGTTCCATTTTGGGTGAGGTTCCATGTCACCTCGCTGGAGTCTACTCTGTTTCTACCCCTCTTTTGGGCGGACTGGTGCCCTGAGTCTTCTGACTCGGAACCTCCTATAAGCCGTAGCGCCAGGCAATCCAGTGTTCCTCTCCCCGAGTCCCTGGAGTTTGTTAGCCCAGAGGATTCCATGGTTAGGGGTGGCCTGGAGTCTTCTGCGGTAGACCCTTCAGGAGATCGGGAGGGGATGCCCTCTTCTCGGAGGTGCCGGGCAGCTGCCATCTCTGGTGTTGCTGGGGTCCTTCGGGAGAGGGTGGAGGACCCTGCCGCAGTGGGTTCCCTTCGGGCGCTCACTCAGCAGGGACCTCCCCCACTGACATCAAGGAAGAGGGCTGCTTCAGAGTCCGAGGAATTGAGAGGTCGGGGTGAGGAGCGGCGGCGTATCCCCACTGACCTGCGGGGTGTGGGGAGGAGTCGCAGTGCTGATCCCCACCTTTCTCTCAAGGTCTCCAAAGCTCCTTCTAGTGGCGGTTCTGCGGGTTGCCCTTCGGGACTCATGCAATCCCGGGCGCATCACAGGGGAGAATCCCCTTCTGCGCTCTTTCCAGGTTTGCCTCCCTGTCTTTCCTCTTCACAACCCGGCATGATCTCAGGGTCCCCAATCCTGGCGGCGTCGCTCCCTGGATCTCAGAGCCCTGACAGAGGCCAGGCACGTGCTTTGAGGTGCCCTTCGCCCATCCCTCTGCAACCACCACCCTCTCTCCCAGGTCATGTGGGTCCCACGGGACCATTAACTTGGGAGAAGTTCAGACCTACTGCGACGGCCTTCCCATCTTATGTCAGGGCCATGGGCGAACAGGTTTTCCTCCTGTCCCCTCCGCCGCAGGAGTCCTCTGAACATTTAAGCTCCACTTCCTCCTTGGCTTCCTCTTCTGAGGAAGAGGAACTTTCTGTCCACCTTTCCTCTGATGCTGATTTCACTGACTATCAGCAGTTCCTTTTGAGGCTGGTTTCGGAGCTTCGTATCTCCTACATCCATAGGGACAATACTGAGCAGCAGATGCGTGCATTCCTTAGCGAATTCAGTGCTTGCCACCTGGTGGTGCCTTCCTGGCCGATCCCTTTCCAGGAAGCGTCTATCCGTACCTAGCAATCTCCAGCCACTCCTTCTCCAGCCCCGGCAGACTGCAGGAGATGGTATTGTGCCCCCCATGAGTCTCTAGGTTCTGTGCCTCACCCACCTTCGGTCTTGACGTCCCTAGACACTCCTTCTGGGCCATGGCTCCTGGCACACTACAGACCCCCAGATCTGGATTCTGCTGAATTCGACCGGTGGGGACGAAGGGTTTTCTCTTCAAGTCATGTGTTGATGTGTATAAGTTCACATCAGGCACACCACGCTGCTTACAACAGGCATCTGTGGTCGATGCTGTCTCAGGTCCTAGCATCTTTGCCTGACACAGAGCAGTCTAGACAAGCCATTTCCCTCTCTGTGCAAGGTCTGGAGCTTGCAAGACACCAAGCGAGGGTATCCTACGACGCCAACAAGGTGGCGTCCAGACTTGCAGGGACAGCGATCTGCATTAGGCAGACGGCATGGCTTCATCTCTCCAGACTGTCACCCATTGCCCGGCATAAGGTGACTGCCTCTGCCTCGGGAACCGCCTGTTCTCCAAGAGGCAAGGAGGCTTTTAAGGCACCTCCTCCTTCCCCCATGGGGAACACCTCCTCATCCTCACCAACCTTAGACTGCCCCAGTCTACTGTTAGGTCTCCCCCTCCTGCTTTCCACCAGTAGGAGGCTGAGGGATCTGTTCCCTCAGGGTCTATCGAGGCCCCCTTTGGGGGGGGGCTTGGTACTCACCCAGCAGCAATGGATGGTGAAGATTGACAAGGGAAGAATAGAAAATTATGTACCTACCGTAATTCTTGATCTTCTCTTGTATCTTCACCATTCATTACTGATTCCGGCCCACCTTCCCCTCAAGGGCCTCCTCCTTCAGCATCTCCCCCTCCCTGCTCATTCCTTCCCTCTTCTTTGTTGGCCTTTAAGCCAAAAAAAAACAAACTGTCCTGATTTTTCCGTTCTTCTCTGGATGGATCCTATTTCCTAAAGGTTAGGGGGAACGAGTAAGATTCATTTCTGTCCTGAGTAAACTCTTTCTGATTACCACTAGGGGTGACCTCTTGGCTCTTTCTTAGCCATGTTGTTCAATTCACAGTTAACGAGACCGTCCCTTTTTTGGCTCAGCACCCTTTCTCCAGGTTCCTTCTGGCAGGTCTTAATCTCCTATTGGTCAGCTTCTGCTGGTTGGCACTGTCCTGGCACTACAATTACCTTGGGTTGATGTTCTTGCCTTGCCTTCAGGGAGTCCGATTGAGTTCCCACTCTATCCTTTATGTAAAGGGGTGCCCTCTGTAGAGCTCACCCCCTTCCCACACACATCTGTGTTAGCAATTAACAAGGTGTCGGGGGGCTTCTTTCCCCTTCCTAGTTCGGCGCTCTCCTTTCGGAACAGAATTTCTGCCTTGGCAGTCTGTGAGCTCTCAGCTAGCGTTTAAGGGGTTGGGATGGCGGGAGGTATAGAGAATCTGCCTTTTGTGTCCAATCTGTGCAAGCGGTTCGGTTGAACCTTCTCTTCAGTCCTATCAAGTGGGATCCTTGCTCCCTTGTTTTTGGTTCCGAGCTTATAAGCCTTTAAACCAATCTCTCAATGGGCAGAGTTCTCCCCTCCCAACATCCCTCATTCTCTTCCCTCTCTTCTTCTTCCTTTTTCTCCTCTCCTCTTCTTTATCTGTTCTTCCCTTGGAGCTGCCCCAGAAGTGAGGCCCTGCGGTCCCCTAGGGTAGGCATCTCCTTTTTTTGTCTGTTCTCTACCGGCTTAATCCTTTTTCAGTTTATATCCTTTCCTTTTTCTATCCCTCGGCTCTCTTGCCTCACTCTTTTTTCTTATCCTTATTTCGCCTCTCTGGTTAACAGAACTGGGATGGAGGAGGAGTCCTGCGGCCTCTAGGCCGACCCCTGCACCCTCACGCCACGCGTCACCTCGGTCAGCGCCCACCCTCTGAGAGGAATAAAAAATCTCGGTGGGTGCACACCTCCGGCTTACACCCAACAGTAATGAATGGTGAAGATACACGAGAAGATCAAGAATTACGGTAGGTACGTTATTTTCATTTTTGTTCCTCATCATTCTGGCATTACAAAGCGGTGCCTGAAGAAGATGAGTAGAGGCAGCCGGTCCATCAGCTGCCTGTCTACTTGGTCCGGTGGATACCTGGGGGATGGGGACTAAACCCCTGCCACTTCCTCTCCAATCCCCGTCTAACCCTGGGGCATCTCCTAGTCTGCACTATCCCGATTACCCCCTCAACAGCCCTCCTGTCATACTATACCTTGACCCTCCTGTGATGCCTTCTGGTAATCCCTAACCCCCTGCATCAACAGTAAACCTCTGCAGGTAGGGGGACGTCCAGAAAGGACGCAGTAGGGATGGGGAGTAACTGATCTACCTAATGGCTCAGGAAACACATTATAACACACAACTAATCAATCAATCAGTCAATCTTTATTTTACCAGGCGGAAACATCATTGAGAAAAACTCATTTGCAAGTTGGACCTGGACAGTTACAGTGATAACAAACATGGATTCAGTACAACAAGAATAAGTACAGTAATGAGAGAAGCAACAATAAGTACATACATGGGTAAATGAGCATCTATACACAATGATAAAGAACATTAAATCAAAATAACATTCCAGTCAGCAATCTTAGCTATGTAGCCATAGTAAAAGAGAGAAAAGAGAACATATGTACAATAGTACAAGTATGTACACATCAGCAGGTATAGGCAGAAGGAAAGTAACAGCAAGGGACAAGGGTAGCGAGGGAGATTAGGGTAAGGGAAGTAGTAAGTTTGAGATTAAACATGGGGTAACGTTATAGTTAGATGGACAGCCAAGGGAATATGATTGATGTCACAGAGCAGTGCCATCAGTGTAAACAATTACAGGTCTCCTGAAACGAGCGTAGGTACAGGGCTTTGAAGAAGTTCAACTTCATGGGGATTGCAAGCTTCGGAGTTTTCTGTATAGTGTTCCACTGGGCCGGAAGGGCATGGCTTATTGCAGCTTTACCAAAACGAGTTCTGACTTTTGGGATTAGAAGTGAGACATAGGCAAGGCTTCTCAAAGTGTAGATTCCAGATGGGCAGACAGCCCGATATATTGTGGGAGCTTATTAATAATAGCTCTGTAAGTCCAGAAACTGTATTGTTTTGCCATCTGAAGGTTAGAGAACTCTAGCCTATCTTGGTATAGAATTTGCAGTGGTGGGTAGAATATGGCAAACCAGTAACGAATCTAATGGCTCGATGATACAGAGTGTCCAGCTTGTACAGGGCAGTAATGGGACCTTGGCCATATAAAAAATCAGCGTAGTCCAGCAGAGGCACGAACATAGTCTGGACCAGCCTAGTTTTTGCTTCCAGGGTAAGCACATTTTTGATCTGGAAAAAGAGTCCTAGTCGCTGGTTTAATTTCTTTGACAGTTCATTGATGTGGTCAGTGAAGGATAATTTACAGTCTATCCAAAGACTGAAGTACTTAAGTTTCACCACAAACTCCAAGGACTCATTCAGGAGTGTAGATACTTGAGGAGTAAATCCAAGGGAATAGTGTTTGGATGTACTGGCCGAAGGGGTAAAGAGCATGGCCTTGGTTTTATTAGCATTTAGAAGGAGCTTAAGTTACAGCAGGTTTATCTGTAGGTGGTTAAAGTCATGTTGGAGATCCAGACAGGCAAGTTCCAGAGTAGGCCTATGTATAAAACAGTGTCATCAGTGAACAGATGAATGTTCGCTGACTCTAAGCCAGTATTAATGTTATTAGTTTAAATAGCAAAGAGTAATGGGCCTAAAATAGACCCTTGAAGAATGCCTCTTAACAGAGTTTTTAGCGAGGAGAAGTCCCCATCCGCCTTGACCTGCTGGTTTCTGTCAGTAAGATAACTAGCAAACCTAATACTACTTAAAAGAACTTAAACTACCCCCAACTTACCCCTCACTCACCCTAATCCTAAAAACACACTTACTCAAACACAACTGCAGATAAAATAGCAACACTCCACACATACAGCCTACCCTAACCACTCATACAACCCCAACCCACCCCAATAAAATTACTACCTACAATGTGTAAGGAGAACCACAGTACTAAAGCGAGTCTGGTAACCTCTTATTTACAGTAGTTAGAACTCTGTGTATAATGAAATCCAGATTAAATAAGTCCAGGTCAGGTGCCAGCCAAGCAAGTGAGTTTTCAGTTCAAATACCAGCTTTAAGTCCAAACCAGGGGAACCATAAAGAAGAGTAGTAACTGAGAGACTTAAATTAAGTAATTTGACAACATTTCCTTGCTATCACCAAGGAAAGTAGTCCATAAGTTTGAATCCATTAAGTGAATAAGAGTCTGCTTTCTCACCACAGGATTTATTTGTCATAGTCCATTCTCTCAGCACACAACAAACAGTACGGCATGTGCAGCCAAAATCTCAGGTAGGAGAACAAAAAGACACAAGAAGAACGAAAACCATGGATACTCTCACCAACCATGTTTTTGCAGCAGGAGTCTAACACAAAGAGTTCTGTGCACTACTGATCAGCCAGCTGGGTAATCCTGAAAGGTCTCGTTGCCAAGTTCTCAGAATTCTGGCGCTCTCTGTGGGCTGATACAACACCAAATGCTGACAAACTCACTCATACCAAGCTCCGGCAGGTGAATCCCCGCTCTTCTTCCAGCATCGGGTTCTGGCCCAGACCAGTCTGCTAATAATTCAGCAATCTGCTCACAGACCAACAGTGTGCTGAAAATTCAGCCAGGATCCTCCAGTGACCTCAGCACCACAGGAACTGTCCCACTCTTCAGCACAACACAACCACTGAGAAAACAATTCCACCCGTCTCCGCTCCCGCTCCAAAATTCTCTCCCGTCCTTCTCAACTGTATTCGGACCTCACAGTCTCCCAAAGGCAGCTATCAATGTGGAGAGGTTAAAGGTGCATACATTCCTGCAACAGCTCAAAAACGTCACTATCCGGTAATTAGAGCCAAATGTTTAGGTTTAGGTTTTGTCGTTCACCCAGCTAAATGAAGGATCTTGGCTTGCAGGGCCTGTAAAATAACTGTCTGCGATCTGCCATTTATGTAAAGTTTCATGGTATATAGCCATGAAATAACCATTCATCACTAAGTAGTAGCAGGCACAGACAGAGTTTATGATGGCTATGTAGGTATTAGCAGAAATACAGAGACGTTCGATAGCCTGTCATTTCTCAGTACCAGTAGGTTGATGCATTGCTTGTATTAACCATTACCAATGACACAGCATGTAATACAAAATTGTCAAGCTTATAAAACTGCTGCAGCCATCCTACTAGTTCAGGCACTTTAACTGTACACCTTGATGTAATCCAAGTAGTTAGTTTCATAAGATTATCAAGCAAAGTAGACTTTTCGTCCTTTATTGCTTGCCAGCTATACCATATCATATTTATTTACAAAGACATTATCCAATCTTGTTTTGAATAATTCTATTGAAGAACTTGTTACCACTTCACTAGGCAATCTATTCCAAGTAGGTGGTACCCTTTGGCTAAACCAAAATTTTCTTTTCAACAGTTTCCATTGGGAAGTTGCTAACTGAAGATGGTGCCCCCTAGTATTATAATTACATTCTTTAATTAGTAAGCCATATTCTTTTCATAGAACATTATCATGGAGTGCCCTGTATAGCATGCATAAGTCACCTCTCATTCTCCTATATTGTAAAGTGTAGATATCCAGATTTTTTAATCTTTCATGACGTTAGATTTTTATTTTATTTCCTGCAACTGCCTTTGTGGCTCTAAGTTGTACCCTTTCTAGTTTTAGAATATCTCCCCTCTTGTAAAGAGCCCACACCTGGGCTCCATACTCCAGGCGTAGTCGCACCAATGCCTGGTAAAGGGGAATAATAACCTTTTTGTTCCTGCTCTTTATGTGGCGAAAAATACAGTTCAGTCTTTGGTTCGCTATTTCAGTAACATTGGTGCAGTGTGCAGAAAATTGTAGATCTGAGGATATCATTATCCCCAGATCTCTTTCCTCTGTAGTTATAGGTAGAACTGTTTCCATGATCTTATACGTTTTCTTTGGATGATTCTTTCCCAGGTGCATAACTAAGCATTTGTTCACATTTAGTTCAAGTTTACTTTTGTTAGTCCAAGTTGCTGTGTCTAGTAGTGCATCCTGCATGATATTTCCCTCCTCCATGGTATTTACTATTGCACCTACTCTACAATCATCTGCAGACTTGGTTAACCAAATATTGGACTGTTTGCAACACAAGGAAGATATGTATATATTAAAAAGGCACGGACCCAAAATGGATCTCTTCGGCACCCCGCTTGTCACATCTGCCCAATCAGACAGAGCACCATTCTCAATCACAGTACATGCAAGTCGTATCTTATGTAAAATGTAATGGGTGGATTTTGGATTTTAATGTATGTAACTTGTGTTTTGAAAATACAATAAAATTTTGAACTTTAAAAAAAAAACGGTGAGTAAATTACTCCTATCTGCCAACATTATCTGCAGCATTGTTGGCACTTGATCAGTTCTCATCTAGAAAAAAACTACATTGTTTTTAAAAATGTACTCCTTACTCCACTCTGTCCAGACATTCGTACGCATCTGAATTTAGTTTTACTCATCTCACTTTTAAAATGAGGAGTACAATACTCATCGTAAAAAATCTTTTTCTGGAGCCCTGGGGACACAGCAGTTTTGAGGGGCAAAATAAGGAATGTCCCTTGTAATTAGAGACAGTTTAGAAGTATGGCTGCCAGTTGGGGCCTCGTCAGAAGGTCCTTCATGGATGGATATCCATGAAATCTGTAGGGACCTTCAGAGAGAGCCCTACTCATCACAGTAAGAAACACAAGCACCGCCAGCGCAGGTTGAGTAATCAGGAGAGATTGAGGTTCTCCCGCCCGCGTCTCTAGTGTGGGAGGGCTAGTTGAATGCTGGGTTGTGCATAGTAAGGGGTATCACAAGCAGAAAAAGGGAGGTGGTGTTGCCCCTATATTAATCACTGGTAAGACCCCCACCTTGAATACAGTATCCAGTTTTGGAGACCATGCCTCATGAAGGACAAAGACATAGAGTGGAGGTGGTCCAGAGAAGGGCTACTAAAATGGTGCAGGGTCTGCATCATAAGCCCTATAAAGAGAGGCTAAGGAAGCTCAATATGTTGCCCTGGAGGAGAGGAGGGAGAGAGGGGATATGACTGAGACCTTTAAATACCCCACGGGGTTAATAACATACAGGAGGGGAGTATTTTTCAGAAGAAAGGTACTCTAGAACAAGGAAACATGCTATGAAGCTGGAAGGGGGAAGGTTCAGGAGAGATGTGAGGAAATACTACTTCACAGAAAGAGGGGTGGATTCATAGAACAGCCTTCCAGCTGAAATAGTCGGGGCAAACACAGTGGCAGGGTTCAAAAATGCATGGGATAGGCACAAGGGAATCGTAGGGGTAAGTAAGGGGAGAGAAGAGACAGCACCATAGAACAATTGGGTCTACAACAAAAATGAAGGTTAAAAAAAAAAAAGAATAATATGGACAGACCAAGAAGCCCTTATCTGCCATCAGATTCTAGGTTTCTATGAGCTTTTCTCGGTCGAGGCTTAGGTCAACAGCTCCTCGGTGGCCCCATGATATTGTCCACCTAGACACTGGTCATGCAAGTGGTCAAGATTTTTCTTGTGCCTATTGACCATTTATTGGAGGAAACTGAGAAGGGGTCTATCTTCCAGACACTGGTTCCCCCAGTCCTCACCCAGGAGGATGTGTCCTGGTCAGCGTCCCGGACTGATTCCGCTTAGTATCGGTCTCCACCAGTGTTCATCCCTCCAGAGCCAATGCTTGTCGGCATGTGGTCTACCGTGACCCTCTAGAAGCTTCTCCTCAGGTTAATGGTTGAGGTGCCACTTGCGCTCTTTATCCTGCTTGACTGGGAGGTGCTGCTGTCGACGCTTCTCAGGTGAGGAGAGGTACCATCCAAGATGCAGAGACAATACGAGGAACTCCTCTGACAGCAGTGGACCATTGTGGGGCAGGGTAGGGCTCTACCTTTGGTGACCTCGCAGCCACCTGTCATGTCCACATCAGTCCACCCACGACAGATGTCTCTGGCATCTGCCTCTACACCCTTGCAGGTGGAGCTGCCTCCACCACAGCCATTGGTGGCAGCTCCGACTAAGGACTCTCGTACTGCAGTTGGCTTGCCAGACTGACTGTCAGTGGAAATCACGCAATCAGAAGATTCTAAGGTGGTAAATGGTGGAGGGCTGTTTTCAGAGTCCTCAGATGACTCAGACAGCCCATCCATGTTATCCTTGAGGAGCTATACTTTGGATCAGGTTTCAGTCAAGGAACTGTCCACCTCATGAGCTGGTATCTTTTGTGGCTGTCCTCCACCTTATGTCGGAGTCCATCAACATGCCCTTTGAACCAGTTCAGAAGTGGGCTAAATAACCTTTTACTGGTATTCTGGGCAGAGACAGTTCTCTGGGGGTTGCCTTTCCCATGCCTGAGGCCATTTTGGGACTGGCCATGCAGCTATGGTAGCATCCTGCATCCTGCCTGGCACCCTGTACCCGTATGGTCTGCAAGTACATGGTCTCTACAGGGTCCCTTTCAGGGTCTTCTGACCACCCCTCAGCCAAGGAGTTGGTCTTGGACTCTGTCTTCCTTATAGTTTGGCGGTCAAGGGGGCGTGGAGAAGCTCCCCCCAACAAGGAGTCAAAGAAGCTTGGCCATGCAGCCAAGCAGGTCTATGCCACTTTCTGTTTGGGCCTTTGTCAAGCCAGCTACGCTGTCCTGATGGCCAACTTTGGTTACTCCCTAACCTCCCTGCTGACTAGCTGTTCCCTGTGAAGTTGGTGAAAGACCAGGGTCAAGCACTGGCTAAAAAACAGCTCCAGATGGCCTAGGACATGGGTGACTCCCGTGCGTGTGCCAAGGCAGCGGCCATTGCAGTACATCACAGGGCCTGGCTAAGGCTCTCCACCTTCACGGCAGATACTCAGCACAAACTAGCCAATGTCCCTTTCTTGGGCACTGACCTCTTTGGTCCTGGGGTGGAAGGACATCTCATTAAGATGGAGAAGCCTAACGCCACCATGGATTCTGTGGTTTCATCCCAGAAGAACCCAAAGGCTCAGAAGCCTAAACAGAAGACCTTCCAGTATTGGTCCTTTCAGCCACAGCAGCCTTTGCAGTAGGGGCAGCACTAAGCTGGCACCTGAAGGCCAGGTTCAGTGGTCAGGGGCCGAAAAGAGGTGGAGTAAAAGTGGTGCCCCTCCATCCCTAGAAGTTGGTGCCCCCTCCAGAGCTGCCCAGTAACATTTCAGGGATGTCATCCTCTCGCCTGTTCAGTCCCTGACCCAACTCCCCAGTTTTTTTGGGGGGGGGGGGCGGCTACACCCCTTCCAGCCACATTGGTCTGTCATCATATGGATCACTGAGAATTGGAGGTGGTAGGCAGAGAGTTGCCTCTAAACTTCGAGGCTTTCCTACCTTACTGACTCTACTCTTCTTGGGAGTCCTTGGTGTCACAGAACATGTCCACCTTAAGGAAGGGAATTGCTCAGCTGCTTGCAAAAGGAGCCATAGCTCCGTGTCCCAGACACCCTGGCAAGTCATGGGTACGTGTCCAGGTACTTCCTACTCGTGAAACAGATGGGGGTTTGGCACCCATATTGGATCTGCATGATCTGTTCCAGTTCATGTGGAAGCACAAGTTCTGGATGGTCACTTTGAGCCACATTATACTATCCCTAGAGCAGGGCATGTGTTTCAGCTCCCTGGATCTCCAGAACACATTGCTCCACACCGCAGTGCATCCTTTCCACTGGCAGTACCTCAGGTTCCATGCAGAAGGGATTCTATATCCATTCCAGGTCATACTCCTCTGAACCCAGTATCTTCACCACATGCATGGCAGTGGTGGCAGCCTTCCTGCAATGCAGTGGCATCAGGGTGTACCCCTAGTTAGATGACTAGCTGATAACAGGGCCTTCCAAGGAAGCTGTGGAGTGGTACGGGGATCTGGCCCTCCAGACCTGCAAGGACTTGGGCCTTCTGGTCAAACCAAACAAGTCTGAACTGATACCCTCACAGGTGGTCATGTTCATTGGGGCAAAACTAGACTCCCTGCAGTCTAAGGCCCATCTTCCTGTGGGCCAGGCTCTGGACCTTACTTCCATTGCATGAGCATTTCAGGTTGAGTGTTCATGCTCTGCCCAGGATTTCCTGCAGCTGATATGGTACATGGCATCCACCACCAGCGTGGTCGGTTGGGCACTCTGGCAGATGCAGTACTTGCACTGGAAGCTGAGCTGCCAGTGGTTCCAGTGCCTTTTTCACCTGGACCAGCTGGTCTTGGTGACCCAACTGATGTGGGGTGCCATCCAGTGGTGGCTGGGCCCTCCACATCTCCAAGGAAATAGTCTCGTTTATCTGCCCAGAGCGAACTGTCATGCTCACAGCAGATGCATCTCAGGTGGGGTGGGGAGCACACCTGGGAGACCACAAAGCGCACGGGTTCTGGTCCTGTCACCACATCAGCCTGCTGGAGCTCCATGCAGTGTGGCTGGCTCTCAGAGAATTTGCTTCTCTGGTTGGGGGTCAGGTCATATAGGTCCAGATGGACAACACCACCACCATGTTTAACCTAAACAGGCAGTGTAGAACTCACTCCCTCTATGTTGGGAGGCTCTCTGCACCTGGACCCTTGTATGCAGCCTGGGTGAAGATTTCCTCATGATTCACATTATGGCAGTTCACAGTCAGCTGGCAGACGCTCTCAGCCAGGTGGAAGAGACAACGTACAAGTGGTTCCCTGCATCAGGAGGTGGTATGCCACCTGTTCTCCCAGTGGGGCACCCCCTCTGATGGACATGTTTGCCTCCTGTGAGAATAGAAAGCTGAGGTTGTTGTGTTCCCACCCCCCCATTTTCCAGGACACTGTTAGGGGATGCCTTTGTGAGGCCCTGGTCCCAAGCCTCGTGTACACCTTCCCTTCCCCTTGATCCATAACATAGTGGTCAAGGCCTTGAAGGACAAGGCATGGATGATCCTGTTAGCACCGGACTGGCCCAGACATTTCTGATATTCAGATTGCCTCAGCAGCAGCAGGCCTCCATGGCGGTTGCTTCTTCATCCGGACCTGCTGATGAGACAACATGATGGTCCTGTACTGGATCTTCATTCCATGCACCTCACGGCCTAGTTCCTGAGTGGCTAGAGTTACAGGCTTTGGATCTTTCAGAAGATGTGCTCAATTTTGTGGTGGCCTCCCGAAAAGAGTTGACTCTCTGGTGCTATGCCTTTAAATGGAAGCGGTTCTCCATTTGGTGGCAGGGCAAGGAGCTTGATTCCCTTGCCTGCCCTATGCAAACATCCTGGAGTACCTCTGGTCCCTCTGTCAGTCAGGACTGTAAACAGTGACCCTCAAGATGCAGCTGGCAGCCACCTCTGCATACCTGGCACAGGCTGGTATGCCAACAATGGCCCAGGTGAAGGTAGTCAGGCACTTTTTCAAGGGACTGGACCACCTGTCCTCTCCAGTGTGTGAACTAGCACCACCACCAACACCACCTTGGAACCTACTGTTTGTGCTAGCTGTGCTCATGGGCATGCTGTTTGAACCTATGCACAGCTGTGAGATGTCACCCGTCATGGAAGATGACTTTGCTGGTGGCCATCATGTCAGCCAGAAGAATCGGTGAGCTCCATGTGCTCTCGGTGGAGTCTCCTTACCTTGTCTTCCACAAGGATGCAATCATCCTTCGCCCCCAACTGAAGTTCCACCATAACCAGGTGATTAACTTATATTTTACCAACGCAACCTCAGAGACCGGTCACAGACTTCATACTCTGGACCTGCAGAGGGTGCTTTCTTATTAAGGCGTACACAGCTGGAGTTCAGGATGAGGCTTACTGCACCTGCTAGAGCGACAGCAAAGCAGACAATAAGCAGATAGATAACATCCTGCATCGACTTCTGCAGTAGGTTGGTTGATAGGCCCAGAGGGCTAAGGGATCTTATCTGTGTCAGACTTCACCATTCATCACCTTTGGGTACTTGGTCAGAGGTCATGACCCCACGGGAGCTTTTTTTTTTTTCGGATGGGCATAGTCGACGCACCATCAGCGCCGCCCTCGAGGCCGACGCACTGTGTGGTGCTCGTGGGTTGGCCATTAGGTGTTGTCGACTCCGCCTTCCCGCCAGTTCTTAGTCTCCCGCCGTTGAGGTCACCTCGTGGGAAGCTCTCAGAAGAATTTTCAGAGGCTTACCTCTACCGTTGAAGCCTTCAACTACGCATTTCATCAACCCTGTGTCGCTTCATAGTCTGTTGACTCTAAGTATCCTGCGGGTTCTGTTCACTCCACTCGACGTCGCCTGGTAAGACTTTTCCTTGTTTTATTTTGCAACGTCACGTCTTGTTTTGGTGTTCTTTTTCCCATAGGTCATGTCTCAGTCGGAGGGCAAGAAAACTTCTAAGATGGGACAGCCCCCCATGCGACTGTGCCCATGTGGCCGTAAGTACTCAGTCACTGACCAGCATGACCTTTGCCTCACGTGTCTTGGCCTGCTTCACGACATGGATTTGTGCGATGCCTGCTTCTCCATGGACTGCCGCATCATCGAGCAACGCGCATGGAAAGTGGGGTGAGCCCTGCCAACTTTTAGGGAAGGGGTGCGCAGTCGTCGGACCAAGCCATGTTCTCTCTGCTTTTCCACCGTGTCCCCTCCCAGTTCTATATGGACCGAGGAGGAGGGGGCCTCTGTCACTTGTAGACTAGCCGTGGCAGAGGCCCCTTCTGCGGTGCAGGGGGAAAAGCTCCCTCCAGTGTCGTACCCGTGGCTCAGAAGGCCTGGGTCGGCGCCATCCTCGATGCCATCTGTCGGCACCATTCGTGGTGCCGATGGTGCTGTCGGGGCTATGGGAGGCTCTACGTGCTGTCCCTGACTGTTTCTCGCCCCGGCGCCATGGTTGAGCACGGTGCTGTATCCAGCTCTGGAGCAGTTCGTGGCTCTGAGCATGGGCACGGTGCCGTGGGGGTTTCAGAGCTCGGCGCTGAAAGCACTGTCAGGGCCGTTGTTGGTGCCGTCTCTGTCCTCGGTGCCACACGCGGCAGGGCAGCGCTGTGGGGTCTCTGGCCTCGGTGCCGAGAGTGCAGTCAGCCATCGTTGGTGCCGTTGCTGGTCTCGACGGTGCTTGCGGCGCCGTGGGTCAGGATGGCATCGTGACAGGCTCCGAGGCTGCTGCCCTTGTTGAAGCCGTGTCCTCTTCTGGCACCGTTCGCAGTGCGGAGGGGGGCACCGACTCTGGTGCAGTCTCTAATTCCGGTGCCCTGTTCATTGGGGATGGCAGCAGGTGTCCACACACTGTTTGGCACAGGACTTTGATCTCCACCTCTTCAGAGGAGGAGTCGGACTCTGAGTCAGACAGGCAGTCTGGCTCCCTGGAGTTGGCTGCTGGTGTGGACACCCTGGTAGTGTCCTCAACAGGCCAGAGTCAGCCCCTGTCTGAGGAGCGGACAGTGACTGCCGGGGCCATGGTCAGGGGTTCAGACCAGCAGGCAGTGGTGCAGGCCACCATTGCCCTGCAACCTGGCCTCGGAGGATTTTCTGACCCCTCAGTGGTGGTACCTCCTCAGGTGGTGTGCCTGGATCGCCCAACTTTGGGGCCGATCAGAACACCCACGGGAGGGGAGGGTGCTGCTCCCTGGATAGCCCCTTCAGGGGCCGACCAGGGCTGCCAGCTGCCTAGGCTGGCTCTCTCGAGAAGGAGGGCACTCTCAGATTCTGAGGGGTCGATGGGCATGCGGTCAGTACGGCGGCCTTTTTCCGGAACCCACCCATGCTCTGGGAGAAGCCATTGTGTGGATCTCCGCCCTTCCCTTTCGGTTTCCTCGAGAGGGCCTCGTTCTTTGGAGGCAGGGGACCGTCCTTCTGGACCTACATGGCCCCGGTCACCACAGGCGTGGGATTCTTCAGGCCAGCCTGGCAGTTCCAGTTTGTTGATCAGCTGTGGGCTGTGGAGTTTTCCAGGGCTCCTTCCTTCCCTAGGGCTCCTGATGCGCTCACTAGCCCAGGCAGAGGTCAGCCGATTCCCGTTGTCGGCTTTGCCCCACTCCTCTGCCATATTCTCCTGCGCTCTCAGGCATTCTTGGCCCTAGCGGGCCTCTCTCCTGGGAGCAGTTCAGAGCTCAGGCTGCTCAGTTTCCCTCTTATGTTAGGGCTACGGACAGACAGGTTTTTCAACCTCCCCCTGAGCAGCCAGCTTCTGAACTTTTGAGATCCTCTGACTCTTCATCCCCGTCTTCTGGGGGAGAGGAGCCGTCTGTCCACATCTCTCCAGCTGCTGATCTCGCTTAGTATCAGCGATTCCTTGTGAGGATGTTAGAGGACCTGCACATCACCCCTTCCACTCAACACAATCCAGAGCACTCGGCGCATGCCTTTCTATGCGATTTCAGTGAGGACACCCTCGTGGTGCCCCCTGTCCAGCTCCCTTTCGGGAGGCATCGTTGCGTGCCTGGCAGAGACCCTTTTCCAGAGTTCCTGCCCCTAGGGATCTCTGCCAGCGGTATTGTGCCCCCCGGAGTCTCCAGGTTCCATGCCTCATCCTCAGTCAGGATTGATGCAGCTGGACACTCCTGATGGGATTCACGCCCCTCACCATGACCAGCCCCCAGATCAAGACTCCTTGGATTTTGACTTCTGGGGGAGGAGGACATTCTACTCAGCGTGGTTGCTGCCCTCTATTGCAGCACATTAGGCCCACTAAGCTTAAATCCCACTGCTAACACCATCTATTGTTGAAACACAGGTCAGGAAGCATAGAGAAAACCCAGGAGCAGTTGTAAATTCCACAAAAGTGTTTATTTGTAGTTGCAGTAGCATAAAATAAACCTGTTCAGAATAACTATGTACAGAAGCAGAAAGAAAACTTTTCTTGTAAAAAATCTCCCTTGCAGCTCAGCTTAGCTGTTTCTATAAGTCTTTTTCAACCCCTATCCTTTGCAAGCATCCTGTTCGTTGTAAATTTCAGGAGCTGCTAGAACATTGAGAACTTCCTGAGATCCCCACAGCAACTGCAAAAGGCTCAGGCATTTGCACCCAAGTAACCTCTAGTTTTTTACAGTTATCTCAAATTATGAATATATACATTTCAACAGTGACACAGTTTTCTAAACAAAAGTGGTCCCAATGTCAGTTACATTTCCATACATTGATTCTCATATATTTTATATTAGCAGATATAGGTATGGAAGTGAGAAAAAACAGACAGCAGGAGAAAACAGAGAGACAGTGAGGCAAAGTATTGCGAGACTGTTTGGGTTGATGAAGTCCAAGGTCTCACAGGAAAATTTGGTTGCATAACCAGACAGAGAAGAGAGAAAAGGAAAGAATACAGATCCTTGCATTTAAACACTTTCTCCAAAACAACTGGGACAGGGTCCTATTCTACCCTGTCACAGGGAGGACTTGGTATCTGCAGACACTCGGTCAGCTCTTTGAGACGACATAGCCCGACTCCTCCACAAGGAGGTCGTGGCCAGGGTTACGGATCCTCCAAAACACCCAGGGTTTGTCTCCAGGTACTTCCTGGTACTAAAGCGGACAGGGGGCTGGCGCCCCATTCTAGATCTGCACAACCTGAACAAATTTCTCAGGTCCCACACCTTCTGGATGGTATCAATGTCCCAGATCATACCATCTCTGGAGCAAGACATGTGGTTTTGCTTTCTGGATCTTCAGGATGCATCCTTTCACATCCTGATCCATCCATCCCACTGAAGGTTCCACCACTTCCGAATCATGGGAACCTTCTACAAGTTCCAGGCCATGCCTTTTGGCCTCTCCTCGGCCCCAAGGGTCTTCACCAAATGCATAGCAGTGGTGGCAGCTTACCGGAGGTGCCGAGGGGTCCAAGTGTACCCCTACCTGGACAACTGGCTGATCGCAGGGACCTGGCCCTCCAGACCTGCCTCGACCTTGGCTTCCTGGTCAACATGGTCAAGTCGGAACTCATGCCTTCGCAGGGGATCAGCTTCATCAGGGCAGAACTCAGCTCTTGCCGAGCCAGAGCCCAGCTCCCAGTGGACAGGGTGGAGGTTCTCTCCTCATTTGCCCAATCATTTCTGGTTGGGCACTTGCGTCCTGCCTGGACTTCATGCGCCTTCTGGATTACATGGCGGCCTGCACCAGCGTGGTCCGATGGGCAGGTTGACATATGAGCTCCCTTCAATGGGAACTGGCCAGCCAGTGGTCTCAACGCAAAGGTCACTTCGACCAGCTGGTCACTGTGACACAGAGGATGTGAGATACCCTCCAGCGGTGGTTAGTCCCAGAGCATCTGCAGGAAGGGATCCCATTTGTCTGTCCCGAGCCAACAGTCATCCTGACGACCAATGCCTCTCTCACAGGCTGGGGTGCCAGTCTGGGGGAACACAGAGTCCACGGGCTGTGGACTCCCAAGGAATCCTGATGTCACATCAACCTGTTGGAGCCCTGAGCAGTCCGGCTGGTGCTGACTGTCTTCTTTCCGTTTGTGCACGATCAAGTGATTCAAGTCCAGACAGACAACACCACAACTATGTACTGCCTCAACAAGCAAGGTGGGATGCACACCCTGCCCCTGTGCAAGGAAGTTCTCTGTGTCTGGACTCTCATGTGCAGCCTGGAGGCGGATCTCCTAGTCATCCATGTGGCAGGAGCCTCCAGTCAGCTAGCAGATGCCCTCAACCAGGTAGGCGAGGCATCCCACGAGTGGTCTCTCCATCCGGAGGTAGTTCACAGTCCATTCTCCCAGTGGGGCACCCCTCAGATGAACCTATTTGCCTCAAGGAGAACACAAAGCTGAGGCTGTTTTCTGCCCGCCCCACCCCACCCCCAAAGCAGGGCTCACTGTAGGGAGATGTCTTCTTGAGGTCGTGGACCCCAGGCCTTTCTGTGCCATCCCTCCACTTCCCTTGATCCACAAAGTGCTACTCAAGGTCAGAAGGGGAAAAGCACAGGTGATCCTGGTGGCTCCGGAGTGGCCCCGCCATTTTTGGTATCTCGATCTCCTTAGCCTCAGCAATAGACTCTCGAGGCATCTTTCCATACACCCAGACCTGCTGTCAATCAATCAGGGGGAGGTACTCCACCCGGACCTTCAATCCTTGCACCTGGCAGCCTGATTCCTGAGCGGCTAGAGTTCCAGGCTTTGGGTCACTCCGAAGATGTCCTCACTGTAGTTGAGGCATCTAGAAAGGAATCGACCAGAAAATGCTGTGCCTTCAAATGGAAGAGATTCTCCATTTGGTGTCAGGGCAAGGGGCTGGACCCTTCGTCCTGTTCTGTGGCTAGCATTTTGGACCACCTGTGGCCTCTCTCCCAACGGGGACTTCGGTCAACGACCCTTAAGGTGCACCTGGCAGCCATCTCTGCTTTCCGGGCGCAGGCTGGTCAGCAGCAGGTGGCACAGGAGAACATGATATGGTGCTTTTTTAAAAGTGTTGATCACAAGTCCCCTCCAGTGCGTGAACCACCACCAGCATGGGACTTGTTGCTGGTTTTGGCAAAGCTCCTGGGCAAACCATATGAACCAATGCACAGGTGTAGCATGTCTCACCTGTCGTGGAAGACCGTCTTCTTGGTGGCTATCACGTCAGCCAGAAGGAACAGCGAGCTCCAGGCACTCTCGGTGGAGTCTCCTTACCTGGTCTTTCACAGGGACTAGGTTGTCCTGTGCCCCAACCCGAAGTTCCTCCTGAAGGTTGTGTCGGAGTTTCACCTGAATCAGGTGATGACTTTTCCGGTGTTCTTCCTGAATCACACCTCGGATGCCAAACACAGGCTCCATACTCTGGACTTGAGGCGAGTGCGTACTTATTACAAAGAGTGCATGGCTGGAGCTCAGGGAGAGGTTCACCAGCTTTTTGTCACCTACGTTGAAGCCACACCTGGCAGACCTGCAGCCAAGCGGACAATTGGCAGGTGGATCACTTCCTGCATTGATCTCTGCTATAGGTTGGCAGGTAGGGAGCCTCCCGGAGGGCAGAGGGCTTATTCTACCTGCCACACTGCTGCAATGGTGGCTGCTTCTAGGGACGTCCCTGTCCTGGAAATCTGCAGGTCTGCTACCTGGAAGTCAGCACACACCTTCATTTCCCATTACCACATTGACTTAGAGTCACGCCGGGATGCTGGTTTGGGAGCCTCAGTTCTCCAATCCTTATTTCCTAGGTAGGGGGTGTGCGCCTTGCCTCCCTCCTCCCAGAGAACTGCTAGGAGTCTGCCAGATAGTGTGAATAGAAAAACATATACACGTCCCTAGGAACACAGGTTCTAGGAGCGTGGATATGTTGTTCATCCACACTCATTGGCATTGTCCCTTTCCTCTTTAAATCTGCTGGAAGTCTCCAAGCTGGCTCCTCCTACCCACTCAGGTGGTATATGCCTCGGCTTCGCCCCATGACGCCAGATCTTCCTTTCCACCGGAAGATACAGGTTGCCTCCCTCATGCTTTTGCATTTCACAGGCCCTGGCTTTCAAATCTTCGGTTTTACCGAAATTAAAACTCGTTCGAGTTAGCGATCGCGCCTTTGCATCAACGATCATGGAGGAGAAATCTTCCCCGGGATTTCGCCGGTGTCCTTGAGGCCAAAAAATGTTGCTCACTGATCCCCATCTGTCATGCATCTACTGCCTGGGTGTCGGCCATGACACCTCGTCCTGCAGTTACTGCTTGGCCTTCCATCCCAATGTCCTGGACGACCGCAGGGCACGTCTGAAACTTAGGAGACTGGAGAAAAGGAACCTCAGGTGAAGTCCAAAGAGGCTAGGTGGGTGGTTTCCACGGCTGCGGGCTCCGCCAAGCAGCTGGAATGCATTCAGGCATTCGAGGAAGAAGCCACTCTCGCTTCGGCTAATCGAAGCTTCTTCATCCCACTGAACCTAGGCTCCACCTTACAGGTCTGCTTAAGGAGTTGTGCCAATCTCCCCACCCAGGGTGAGTATGCCCACGGTTCAAGACTCCTCCGCCTCTGAAGAGAAAAAGAACCTTCTTCATCTTCGCCCTGTAGGCAATCTTGGGACGAGAGGTCTCAGTCCCAGGAGCATGCGGTCTCGACCTCTTACGAGATCGCCTCCTCGGCGGCAGGCTTTATGGACCTTCCGTCTGGCCAGATGACTGAGGAAGTGGCTGATGAGGTCGAGATCATTCTCGACCCGATTGACTCCTTGTCGCTGGCCGTGGCCAACGACTCCTTAGAAAGGACTGCAGTCCTGGTGTTTCCTGATGAGACCCAGCCCACTGGCGTCCCTGTCAAGGATCCAGTTCCAGACCCTCTGGTCTCACTGATTCCACAAGTGTTTCCCGATCGACCGAGTCAGCCTGTCCGATCTCAGTCGAGGTCCAGACCCCCTCAGCTGAACAACCGAGGAAGAGCCACAAGCTCTCCAAAAAGTGGCAACGCCACTGGTCGTCCTCATCCTCCTCAGACAAGGAGAGGCTCCGGCAGAAACTCCATCTGCGCTATGAGGACCTTATGAGGCAACAGCTGATCCTGACTGGGCAGAAGCCGGCTCCGCCGCCCACCCCGGCCATTACTTGGCTCTCGCCCCCCAGGCCAAAGCCGACCCCTCCGGAGCCGAAGCCTTTGGTTCCTCTGCCCATGGGGCTGGCCCATCCCCCGGTTCGTCCTATTCCTGTCTCTCCATCTATTCGGGTGGAACCACAGCCTAAACAGCCTGTGGGAGGGGGGTCCCCCTCAAAAGAGGACCAACAGGACACCGGACTTCCCCGACGTCTGTCGATCACAGTCACCCCGGACCGCCCTTGGTGCATCGAAAGTGATTTAGGCGACAGGCTGCTGTATCCTGACTCCTCAGACTCGGATGCCACCAGACTCCATTCTCATCCTGGAGATGACGAGTCATCCATTGGTACAGGGATGGAGGAAGGCCCTTCCTCCTTCCAAGGTATTCTCCGTCTCATTTCTGACTCTACTGGAATGCTCCTGGAACCTGTCCAGAAAAAGGCAGAGTTTAGTTTAGTTAGTTTTTGTTGACCGGGTAAGTGCACTAGACAAATCCTGCCTATTTTCAGGCACGACCCGGGGGAGGGGGATACAGATCAATGCCAACTGACCTTGAACCAGATTAAGCTGTTGGTAGTATTTTTAGTGAATGAGGGAAATTTGGCCAGGACACCGGGGAAATTCCCCTACTCTTTTCGATAAGTGCCATGGGATCTTTAACATCCACCTGAACTACCACCAATCCAGCCAGATGGGACCTCGGTTTAACGTCTCATCCGAAAGACGGACCCTCTCACGGACATCCTGAAGAGAGGGGATACCCTGATGGAGGCCTTTCCTGTGGCCGAAGTCATCATTGGCCTGGTCCTTGAACTTTGGCAGCGCCCTGCCTCATGCCCAGCACCATCTGCCCACGTGGCCCGCAAGTACGCGGTGTCCATGGGGTCCCTTGCGGGGTTCACAGAGCACCCTTCTGCCAAGAGTCTGGTGACCACCTCTGTTCAGGAGTACTGGCAGTTCGGCCGACACTGACCAACCTCCGGACAAAGAGTCCAAAAATATGGACTGCTCAGCTCGGAAGGTCTATGTGGCCTCTTCCTTGGGCCTTCATCAGGCCAGCTTGGCTGTCATCATGGCACACTTCTCACATGCCCTTCTCGGGTCATTAGACGAAGTCCTCCCTCATCTCCCCACGGACATGCAGACCACAGTCAAACAAGTCCGGGACCAGGGCCATACTGTTGTCGAACAGCAGCTCCAGATGGCCCTGGACATCAGAGATTCTTGTGCCCGTTCCATGGCCGCTGCAGTGGCCTCTCGCCGCAGGGCTTGGCTGAGGCTCTCCTCCTTCCCGGCAGATACTCAGCATAAGCTTGCTGACGTGTCTTTCATTGGAACCAACTTGTTCATTCCAGGAGTGGCCGGTCACTTACAGCGTATAGAGCAGTCCAGTGCCACCTTGGATGCCACTTCTGCCAAGAGTTCTTCAGGCAAGAACCAGAAGAAGAAGAAGCCTTTTCAGAACTCTTCCCCTGCGGTTCGGCATCCCTCCTATCAAGGAGGACAGCAACAGCAGCATCAGCAGCAGGCTCAAGCTTGGCGCCCTTGGCCCAAACCTGGAGCCTCCTCCTCTAAGTTTGCCCAGTGACGGGATGGGGTTTGCCTCCCCTATCTCCGTCATGCCAGCTCTGGGCTCTCCTGTGGGGGGTTGGCTCAGCCACTTCCTTTCCGCCTGGTCCGCTGTCACTTCGGACAGGTGGGTTCTCGAAGTGGTTGGTCGGGGACTGCCTCTAGAGTTCTAGCAGTACCCTTCCAGCCGAGCCCACGCCCCTGGGGAGGAACAGATTTCCATACGCACCCAGTCGTCTCTTCGAGATGACATGGCTCAGTTCCTCAGCAAGGAGGCAGTAGCTCCCGTGGCAGATCCTCCAGCAGACCCAGGCTTTGTCTCCAGGTACTTCCTGGTGCCCAGGCAGATGGGGGGTTGACGCCCCATTCTAGATCTCCACGACCTGAATCAGTTTCTCAGGTCTCACACCTTTCGGATAGTCACTCTGTCCCAGATCATACCAACCTTGGAGCGAAACGTGGTTCTGTTCACTGGATCTGCAGGATGCATTCTTTCACGTCCTAATCAGTCCGTCCCATCTGCAGTTCCTCCACTTCAGGGTCGAAGGGACCCTGTACAAGTGCTGAGCCATGCCGTTTGACCTGTCATCGGCCCCACGGGTCTTCACCAAATGCATAGCAGTGGTGACTGCCCATCTCCGGTGACGAGGGGTCAGAATCTACCCCTACCTCGACGATTGGCTCCTGGCAGGATCCACCCAACAGGAGGTGGAAAGGTCCAGGGATCTGGCCCTACAAACCTGCTTCCAACTCGGCCTCCTGATCAACGAGGCCAAGTCGGAACTCGTACCTTCCCAGGTGATGGGCTTCATCGGGGCAGAGCTCGATTCTTGTCAAGCCAGAGCTCGGATCCCGGCGGACAGGGTGGAGATTCTTTCTTCCTTTGCCCAATCATTTCTGGTTGGGCACTTGTGCCCTGCCCGGGACTTTCTGCGCCTTCTGGGTTACATGGCAGCATGCACCTCAGTGGTCCGTTAGGCCCGGTTGCACATGCGCCCCCTCCAGTGGGATCTGGCCACCCTGTAGACTCAGCGATATGGTCAATTCGAGCAGCTGGTCACTGTAACTCAGAAGATGTGGGACGCTCTCCAATAGTGGACCGTCCCAGACCGGTTGCAGGAAGGGAGCCCGTTTGTCCGCCCAGAGCTGACGGTCGTCCTCACGACTAATGCCTCTCTCATGGGCTAGGGAGCCCACATGGGTGACAACAGGAACCACGAGTTCTGAACCCCCGAGGAGTCCCGATGCCACATCAACCTGTTGGAGCTCAGAGCAGTCAGACTGGCACCGTCGGCTTTCGCTCCTTAGCTCTGGGGTCAGGTGGTTCAAGTCCAGACGGGCAACACCACGACCATGTACTACCTCAACAAACAGGGTGGCACGCACTCCCATCTGCTGTGCAAGGAGGCGATCCACATCTGGACACTCGTGAGCCGTTCGGAGTGGGATCTCCTAGCCATCCGTGTGGCAGGAGCTGCGAACCAGCTGGCAGATGCTCTTAGCCGCATAGGCCAGACATCCCACGAGTGGTCTCTCCATCCAGAGGTAGCTTACAGCCTGTTCTCCCGTTGGGGCAGACCGATGGTGGATCTGTTTACCTACAGGGAAAACACCAAGCTGAGGCTGTATCGTGCTCACCCCCCTCAGCAGGGCTCGCTGCAGGGTGATGCCTTCTTGAGGCTGTGGACCCCAGGCCTCCTCTATGCCTTCCCTCCATTTCCCATGATCCACAAGGTGTTACTCAAGGTGAGGAGGAACAAGGCGAAGGTGACTCTGGTAGCCCCAGGCTAGCTGCGCTAGTTCTGATATCCAGATCTCCTCAGCCTCAGCTGCAGGCCCCTGGAGCGACTTTGTATACGCCCAGACCTGATATCTCTCAACCAGGGAAAGGTCTTCCATCCGGACCTTCAATCCCTGCACCTCACAGCCTGGTACCTGAGCAGCTAGAGTTCCAGGCTTTGTGTCTTTCCAAAGATGTCTACACCGTAGTAGAGACATTTAGAAAGGAATCGACCAGGAAATGTCATGCCTTCAAATGGAAAAGATTTTCCATTTGGTGTCAGGGTAAGGGTCTGGACCCCTTATCCTGTTCTGTGGCTAACGTTCTCGACTACCTTTGGTCTCTCTCCAAAAGGGGTCTGCAGTCATCGACCCTTAGGGTGCACCTGGCAGCCATTTCTGCTTACCGGGCGCGGGCCGGTTAGCCGACATTGGCACAGGAGACAGTGATTGGGCACTTTTTCAAAGTCCTGGATCACATATCCCCTCCGGTGCGTGAACCTCCACCTCCGTGGGATCTGCTGCTGGTTCTGGCAATGCTGATGGGCAAGCCATTGGAACCCATGCACAAGTGTGAGCTGTCACACTTGTCGTGGAAGACAGCCTTCCTGGTGGCTGTCACATCAGCCAGAAGGACAGGGGAGCTCCAGGCACTTTCAGTGGACTTCCCTTATTTGGTCTTTTACAGGGACAAAGTTGTCCTGCGCCCCAACCCGAAATTCCTTCCGAACGTGGTGTCAGTTTCACCTTAACCAGGTGTTGACTGCTGGTATACTACCCTAATTACACCTCGGACGCCGAGTACAGGCTCCATATTTTGGACCTGAGACGTGCTCTCTCCTACTACAAGGAGAGGACGGAGGAAATTCACGGAGAGGTTCGCCAGCTGTTTGTCACCTATGCTGATGCCACTTCTGGCAGACCCGCAGCCAAACAGACCATTGCAAGATGGATTACATCATGCATAGGTCTGTGCTATGAGTTGGCTGGCAAGGAGCCCCCCAGAGGGATAAGAGCTCATTCTACCCGCCATACTGCTGCATTGGTGGCTGCTTCCAGGAACATCCCTATCCAGGATATCTGTCTGGCTGCTACCTGGAAGTCAGCAAACACCTTCATTACCCACTACCACATCGATCTTGAGTCACGCCAGAATGCTGGTTGTGGGACCTCAGTTCTCCAATTTCTGTTCCCTAAGTAAGGGGTGTGAACCTTGCCTCCCTCCTCCCAGCGAACTGCTAGGAGTCTGCCAATGAGTGTGGATAAACAACATATCCATGCTCCTAGAAGAACAGGTTACTCACCTGTAACAGTAGTTCTAGGAGTGGTATATGTTGTTCATCCACATGGACCCACCCGACCTCCCCGGCTGCGGACACACACAACCTGGCTTCCAGCGGGCTAAGATCTGGCGTCATGGGGCAGAGCCAAGGCATATACCACCCGGGTGGGTGGGAGGAGCCAGCTTGAAGACTTCCAGCAGATTTAAAGAGGAAAGGGACAATGCCAATGAGTGTGGATGAACAACATATACCACTCCTAGAACTACTGTTACAGGTGAGTAACCTGTTCTTACTCACCTGTAACGGTAGATCTTACTTCGAGAGGGCTCCTGCAGCAGGTAATTACGTATAGGACTGACGCCGGGAGGTGTCAGGACCCCACGGAAAAATTTCTAGCTAGCAGTTTCTGGCGGGGGACCGCCCCCACGTCAGGTGACCGTCATTGGCCATCAGTATAAAGGGGCGTTCCCCCACGCCCGCCTTCCAGTTCTTTACCGCCGTTAGCTCATGTCAGCGCCTCGTAATAAAGTTCAACGCTCGTCAGTCGTCAGTAGTTTTTACCAAGTTATTTTAAATTTTTCGAATTTGTCAGGTATTCATCGGTGAATGTCGTCCCCTACACCCACCGAGCACAAGAACAAGTGCGACTCTTGCGGCGCCCAACTCCTGCACAAGGACGGCCATTCCCAGTGCCGGCCCAGATCATCAGGTGGAGAAGTTCCAGCACTGCCTTAAATTCAACGCGGCCACCCGCAGACGGCGGCAGCAGTCCCTGGAGGCCTGTATTTTAAAGAAGAAAATGTCCTCCATGGAAAAGGAGTTAAAAAAGCTCTGTCAGGCATCCACTTCCCCCGAAGGCCATCGCAGGAAAAAAGACAAGGGGACGCGCAGAGACATGGGCTCCTCATCCACCGGCGTCTTCGGGAGTCGCCATGCTTCAGATAACGTCCCCAGGGTCAATTGCAGCAGCCGCCTTGGAGGTTTCCAAGGCGGCGGCCAGCTCCGCCTGCCTGGCTCGGACAAAGCCGACGCCTGCTCCTCCGCCCGCACGAGACTGGCTCGATAAGTCGCCTGACCCTCTTGGGGCGTGCGCTGCCCCTCTTCCGCACGACCAGGCTGCCCTCCGGGGACTCTGGGTCTCCTCAGCCGGACACCAGGGATTTTTCCCCTCCATCCCCAGGCGAGGCCGAAGTTTCTGCTGCGCCCCGTCAGACTGTCCGCCCGCTGGGCCGACCGACCTGACATCAGCTTCCCGCCCCGACGCCGTCTTGCCAACCCCGGCAACATCCCGCCTCCCGGATGCCGCCCAACGCGGGCCTCCGCCCACTGGACTTTCTGCTTCAGACCCGCCTGTGGCCTCTGGCAGGCGTATGCTCGGCAGACCCTGGTTCCTGGATATCTGACCCTGTCAGATCAGACGCCTGTAGTACCCGACGCCTATGCACTCCAGCCTTCAGCACCACACCGACTTCCCACTGTCGGGTTATTAATATGCGCTCATTTAGCATAATCCATACCTGTATCCCCATCCTCCTCCACTGCCCCCTCAGCCGCCGGTGGACTTGAAGGAGACTCTGGCCTCCTGGTGGGCTGAGGCCAAGGCTCAGCTCACCAGAGAGGTGGAGAGTCATCTCCCGACGATGATTCCAGTTCCGCTACATCCGCGACGACAGACTCCCTCCCCACCTCCGGACACCAGGGCCGAACCTTCTGGTTCCAGGGCAGGGCAGGAAACGCTTCCCCAAGAGCCTCCCAAGGGGTCCATTCCTCCCCCACGCCGGGAGTGAGAGTCTTCCTCATCATCATCTTCTTCCTCCTTGGATGACTCAGACGGTTGTTCCGAGCCGGACGACGAGCCACGCTCTCCGTCTAAGCCCAGGCAAAGGAATCCTCCAAAGTCCCCTCCGGAGAATCCTTCTTTTACGGAGTTGCTGCGCAAAATCCAGGAGGTTCATAAGTGGCATTCATTGGAGCCGGATCCCCAGCATACGAAACTCGCTGAGCATCTGGATCTGCCCGTGACAGCTCCCACCTTGGTGCCACCCTGGATTGAGCCTCATGCCGATCTTGTTTCCACTATTTGGAAGCAGCAGTCGGCTTTAGCCCCACATCCTCGGAAGTCGAACAGGTTGTATCAGGCTCCCAAGGGTGTTGACTTTTTAGATTCTCACCCTCAAGCTGATTCGTTCGTGTTTAGCGCTGCTCATGGCCGGACAGCTAACCCAAAACTTCTGAGCTCGTCTCCACCTGACAAAGAATCCTATCTTCTGGACCAGTACGGGAGGAAGATCTATGCTTCTTCCACTCTGGGTATTAGGGTCCTCAATTATGTTGGTCACATGGGGGATTACCAGGAGGCGATTCTTAGTGAGGTGGAATCCAAATTGGACTCCCTTCCGGACTCTCAAGTCAAACGGGAAATGGCTGACCTCATCCGCTCTGCACGTTCGGCCAGTCGGCACATGCTTCGTGCTACTTACGATGCAGTGTACACTGCTGGTAGGAGCTCCGCTTTCGCCGTAGGCTTACGGCATCATGCCTAGCTCCGTCTGTTAGGGTTGGTCCCGGAAGTGCAGTCTGCTATTCAGGAAGTGCCCTTCCAGGGTTCAGTGCTGTTTGGTGGTGATGTCAAGGACATTATCACCGATCTGCAGGAGAAGGGGACTGCACTGAAGTCTGTGGACTCCATGTATCATCCCCATCAAACGCAGCACCATCCCTTTCGCAGACAGAATCGGCAAAAGGCGAAACCCCAGGGAAAGCAGGCCGCTAAACGTCGGGCCCCTCTGGCTGCCAAGCCCCCTCCGCCCAAAAAAGCAGCAGGTGCTTCAGCCGTGATGCTGCCTCACACCACCTGACTCGTTTCCTCTCCTACAGCCTCTGGGCCTTCCGGAGGAAACGGTAAGAGGGAGGTTCCCCCCACCTCCCGGGTTGGGAGAGGATAACTTCAGATTCCTGGGTGCTCCAGCTGATCGCAGAAGGACACTCAGTAGAGTTTCTCCAGAAACCACCTCGTCACCCTCCCCCAAGGTCGTCTTGCTCTCGGGAACACCTTCTTCTGGTCCAGGAAGAGATTTCAGCACTTTTGCTGAAGGAGGCAGTAGAGCCCGCCCCCCCTTTCTCTTCAGGGGACGGGTTACTATTCCCACTTCTTCCTGGTCCCAAAGAAGACAGGAGATGTAAGATCGATTCTCAACCTCAGTTCCCTGAACTTATTCGTGGAGTACAAAAGGTTCAGGATGCTCTCCCTGCAAGGCCTCCTGCCCCTCCTTCAGCCGGGACAGTGGTTGTGCACTCTGGATATGCCGAATGCTTACCTGCACATCCCTTTCAGCCCTTCTCACCGCAGATGCCTCCGTTTTGCTTTCCAGGGGGACCACTACCAGTTCAAGGCCCTCCCATTTGGTCTTTCCTCTGCACCCTGGGTGTTCACCAAATGCCTTTCGGTGGTAGCGGCCTACCTGCATACCCAGGGGGTGCAGGTTTTTCCGTACTTGGACGATTGGCTCCTGGCGGCCCAATCCAGGGAGGATCTCCTGCGCTTCCTTTCCCTTACCTAGGGGGTGTTTTTCTCCCTGGGCATCACCATCAACCACTCCAAGTCCCACTTGATCCCATCCCAGAGGATCCAGTTTATCGGGGCGATCCTGGACACGATCTCTGCCACCAGACAGGGCGGCCACACTCCAGGCTTAGGTCAGCCTGTTGTCCGGCCGCAGGCGGGTCAGTGCCAGGTCAGCTCTTCGCCTCCTCGGGCTTATGGTGACTGCAATTCCAACAGTCCCTCGCACTCGGCGCCACATGAGGATCTCTCAGTGGACGCTTTGGTCTCAGTGGGATCAGTTGGTGGACGACCTGGACCAGCTTGTCCTAGTCTCCTCCCCCATGGTTCGGGACTTGCAGTGGTGGATGGTTCAGGAGAACCTTTGTCAGGGAGTTCTCTTCTGCCTTTCTCCCCCCAGACTCTGACCACAGACACCTCGGGCAAAGGTTGCAGAGCCCATCTCGGACCTCATAGGACCCAGGGCTCCTGGTCCAAGCTGGAGAAAATGCTTCACATCAGTGTGCTTGAGCTTCAGGCAGTGCTTTATGCTTTTTGAGCCCTGCATCTGCACCTCCTTCCCGGCCACTTAGCCGTACAGACAGACAATATGTGTGTGGTATGGTACATCAAAAAACAGGGAGGGACTCGTTCCTACCCTCTTTGCAGGGAAGCGATGCGAGTTTGGGATTGAGCAGTTCAGCACAACCTACACCTCATGGCAGTTCACATCCCGGGGGTCGAGAACACCTTGGCAGACAAACTCAGTCACTCGTCTGCTCAAGCTCACGAGTGGGAACTGGATCAGAGGGTCTTAGACAATATCTTCCTACATTGCGAAACACCATAGGTGGACCTGTTCGCCTCACCTTTAAACGCAAAGCTTCCCGACTTCTGCTTGCTCACTCCACAGCGCGGCATTTTTGGAGAGACGCTCCAGGATTGGATGAACTCTAACTGGCTGAGACTTAACCCAGATACGATGGAGGTACTGGTGATTGAGATGGGTCGCGGGCATGATGGGGATGCCTCCGGGACAACAACAGGTTTGGTCCTGCGGTCGACCCCCATTGATGGCATCTTCTAGGGTGAGAAATCTGTTGTTAAAAGTGTTTTTTTACCATCTGAGGAACATCGCCTGGATTAAGCCCTTAATTCCGCCCGGAGACCTGCTGTCTCTGGTGCATGCCTTTGTAACATCCAGACTTGACTACTGTAATGCTCTTTACCTCGGGGGTCAGTGGAGGGAACCTTCGCCAGCTGCAGCTAGTGCAGAATGCAGTGGCCAGGCTGCTGACACGGCTATCTAGGTTCTGTCATGTGACCTCGGTTCTGTGAGGTCTACACTGGCTGCCGGTCAGGTGGTGTGTTCTCTTCATGGTGGGCTTGCTCCCCTATAAAGCCCTATACAGATTGGACCCTGGCTACCAGTCAGACCTCCTTACTCCTGCCATCCCGGCTCGCTCCCTTCGTTCCTCCACCCAGGGCCCCCTGGCAGTTCCGAGGACCAAGCTGAAAACCGCGGGTGATCGTTTATTCGGGGTGGCCAGCCTAGTCCTCTGGAGCTCGCTGCCAAGATCCTTGAGGGAGGCCCCTGCAGTGGAGGTGTTCAGGAGGGGCCTAAAGACTGTTTAGCCTAGCTTTTCCAGCAGGTGCTTTTTAATTTATATGAAATCTTCTAAAATGTTATTTGTAGCTGATTGCTTATATAATTTGATTGTTCTATAATATTGTTACTATTCCTACTCTATGTCAGTCAGAGCCTCTGGGATTGGGCTGTCACTTCTGTTCAGGAATGTGTTCCAGTCATGTTTGCACTGTATCTTTCATTTTCTGTTTTCTTGGTGCTATTTCATCTCTCTCCTCTGCAGTAAAAATGGTACTGTGGAGGTTATGTGGTGCTGACTTGTGCATGGCCATCATAGGTTAGTGCTATACGTAAGTGCTGCCAAACCCAAAACTTCTGGTGCTTGTGAGGTCCTAGTGCCTCGGGCTCAAAAAACAAGCAATCTCACTCTATGGTGGAGATACTCAAGAAGATTGAGTTACTGGCAAGCAGCTTCCCTGTACTGTACTTCATATGGATCCTCTCGAATGTAATTTTTCACAGATTCTAAAGGTTTTGCCCAAACAAAGTCATCATTTAACTTAGTGAGCATTTTGGCCCCCAGTGTACTGCTAACATACGAGAGATCTGTTAAGCATGAAGTGTATGGGAGCAAAGCATAAAAACCTAATTTGGCTCCCCCCCCCCCAACCATCTTGTGTTTACCTCCCCCTCAGTCCCTTCAGCTTTCCTGCCTGTCCAGCTCCATCACCCACCATCTCTGGGACTCATCTGGCCTCCAACAATTCCTGCAGATTGTCCCCTGTGGCTGGGCTAGGGGAGGGAGGGAGGTCCATCTCCCCACAGTGACCAAATACAGATGGGAAGCCAGGGCCCAGTTGGTGGTATGGGGCCTGTAACAAGCAGTAGCTTCATCCTGCCGATGGGGTCCCAGTTTGCTCCTTTTGTTAACCCTGCCTACATTCCTGATGTCGGTCCTGCCCCTTCAGACTTCGTGCACACTAGCGTACCCCTGTGGTAGAGGCAAGCTCTCTGGCCCACTATAGGGGTCACCAGCACTGTAGAATTGGATGCCAACGCTCCCTGGTTAGGAGAGATGCTGCTTGACAGCACCTCCACAGCCTTCAGGGCTGCCTAGCTTGCTTCCAAGCACAGGTTGCTGACATGGGAGCGAGCAGCGCTTCCCACTGGGCCAACTGGTGACTCTTGCTTTGTTTTTTTTTTGTTTTTTTATCAGTTTGGTGCCAACATTTACATTGCTCCATTCATCCAAGACAAAAACCACTTTTCCGGGTGCAGATCACATTTCAGAAATGAATAAAGGCATGGTCTCCATTATGGAGAAAGTCTTTAGGAAGACACCTGATATGGCCCTTCATTCCTTTCCTCGTCAAGACCTGGACTTCCTTCTAGGAGGATACTGTACTCACAGAAGTATTTCACTTTGAAGCATAACTGCACTGATACAGATATATCTAGTTTTACTACATTTTTGAGAGTGAGTCGGGGTATGCGTTCCTGAGATACAGGAGTTAATGGTTTATATTTATCTTGGGTTCAAGGGCAAGATACAGACCATGTTAGTTAAGGAAAACCTGATCAAATTCAGGGATTTACTGACAACCCAGAATTAGAAGTGGGGGTACTATGCTGTCCTTCAGATGAGAAGTGAGGCCAAATATTAAATATCCCTAAGATGTAGAAGGCTCTTGCCCCGGGTTTCTTAGCTAAAGAATTTTCAATTTCAAGTAGTGGCAGAATCTGAGTAATCTTGTATTGTATATTTTATCAATAATATTCAATGTAAGTGATTTTTTTGAAGGCAGGGCATCACAAGAAGAGTATGAAAATAAGCTGGTGCACTCAAGCCTGTATCCAGTCAAAAGGCCTGGCATTTCAGATAACAGAATAACACTGAGCTCTTTTTGCAGTTATTACCCACTCTACCCGCCTGCTGAGGAGATGAATATAGACTATGAATGTTTCCAGTCCTATGCTCAGATGACAGTCACACCAGACGTATTCATTGTCCCATCTGAGTTAAGATATTTTATTAAGGTAAGGATATTGCAGCACTGGAGAGGGTGCAGCAGAGAGCAACTGAAGCAGCTTAAGGGAATGGAGAGGTTAAACTATGGAGAATGGTTTGACATCTAGCGATATTTTCCATGACAATGGAAGTCTTAAGATGAGATAGGATTTTACTTTTTAAATTTTGTAAGGGATTGGATGAGGCTGATCAGCAGAAAAGTTCTCAGCTTGTTCAGAACAGTTTAACTAGAAGGCATAACCTACAGTTAAGTGTGGATAGGATTAGGTGTAATGTGCAGAAACTTTTTTTTTTTCCACCCAAAGAGTAGTAAACCTATATAGCAAGCTCTCATAGAAAGTGGTGGATGTAAGCTATAACACACAATATGCTGTGCATAAAATTGCTTTAGTCTCCAACCTGGAGTATATTATTGTGCTTAAAAAAATCACTTTCTTTAAACTATAAAACAAGATCTGAATGTGCACTAAAGCATTTTATTAGTGTCTTCTGAAATGGTTTATCCAATCACGTTGTGGATTTTCCAGTATAAATTGAATCAAGTTGAATCCGTTTCTCTTTTTTAAAATCAAGATTACTGGTTACTGCATTCAAAGGGGAGATTGACTTGGTATTTAGCAGCAACACATCACAGAGCCACCTGTGAGACCTGGGTTCATGCTCAAGGCTCACAATTCCATGCTGTGGTCAGCTTGGGGAGGGTTGCAAAGATGAGGCACTGAGGCCTTCTCTGCTGACTGACCCATAAGCAACATGTGTGTTGGCCTTCCCAGCCAGAGCATTGGTTGCAAACATGACGACCCTGCATATTGAGGTGGGGACAGGGAGGGAGGATCCATGGGAAAAAATAGTTTTGTGGGGAATGGAGGGTCACAAGAGCATAATATCAAAGCAAAATTAATATTCCTGAGAAGAACAGGTGGATCAGTTGGTTCAAGTTCCCAGAGGTTTCCAACACTGGCGGTTTACCTCTTGCTAGTGCCAAAATCCATAAAAACAGCACCACTTACTACTAAACAGCAGCTGCAGCTCTGAATGCTGCAGTTGCCTAGATGGCAGGAGGCAAATGCAGTGTATCCCATGCTTTGTTTTCATTTACCCTTTCCTTTGTTCCTGTGATCTGACTTAAAATTGCTGGTCAGCAGAATATAGGAGAATGTAAGAGGAATGGAGGTGTTTTCATTCAAGACCGCATGTCCCTGGAAAGAAGTGCCCCACCTACAGTTCTCTGTGGCCTGTGATACATCAGATATTTAGAGAAATGGGCATTATGCAAGTAGCTTTGGTTGAAAAAGACTGTAAACAACCCAAATGCATAACTTTTCAGTCACTGGATGCAGAGCACTAGCAGGCTAAGATTTAATGCAAAATCCAGATGAATAAGTGGCTAAACAAGACCCAGATGCTGAGAGAGACTCTGCAGTTCAGTTCCTAGTGTCAAGAAGCATAGTGAATATTCTGCTACTGTTGGGGAGATCCTAGATGGCCTCCCTGTCCTGAGTGGGACATATACAGTATATATAAAAGAAAGTAATCCGAGGAGTCTACCTGTAAAACACAACTTTCGGTATGTTTATATTAAGCCAGTGTTATGTATATAAGCACACCGAGCCTTGCAAGTGTGCCTAGTCAGATATATTTGTTCATGCCTGTGTATATTTTTCCAAAGCACGATTTTACATTTATTGTATCAAGATGGGGGGTAAAGTGTATAATTATCATTATAAGTATTGGGTGATGGAGTAAGTATAAATGGCACAGCTTAAAATAATGCAGCTGTGAGGTAGCGTGATGTGCTGATAAGCAGATACTGATAACTATCTAGTAATTACATTTGCAGTCAGTATTATCTCTAAATGTGTATATTTTATATCTAGGAGTACTGCATGCCCTGAAGAAGTGGCTCCAGGGCCAGGAAACATTGGCAGTTGTATTGACTGATAAATAAAATATGAATTTGGTTTTAAAATTTGTTTAGGAATCCTGAGTCATCCTCACCAACAAGAATTGCAGTAGTGATAAATCTTCCAGAGATCAGTCTTCACCATTCGTTACTGGTGGGTATAAGCCGGCACCAGACCCCACAGGAGCATATGGTTTTAAGCTTTTTGAGGAAGAGGGGCCAACGGAGACAGTGCCACCATCAAGGCCCATGCACAACGTGGCACTCGCGGGTTGGCCAGTAACCGACACCAGCCCCCGAAGCTCCTCAATCCTCCTTTTCCACCATCAAGGTCAGATCTCGTGGAAGCAAAATCAAGACTAGCTGCGCTGCCCAAGCCACCACATGTACTCACTGCACTTTCAGTTCATCAGGGCTGCCTCAGCTGAAGCCAGTAATATTTTATTTTTTATTTTTACAGTGCGACGTTGAGTACCTTCCCTTTGTTTTGTTTTAGTTTGTTACGTGGTCATGTCTGGTTCGGGGCCTAGTTCTAGTAAATCTAAGGCGGGGCATGCCCCATGCGTCCGGTGCCCTTGTGGCCAGCCGATTACCATAATGGACCACCATGACCATTGTCTCATCTGCCTGGGTCCGTCTCACGACATGGATTCCTGCGATGCCTGCTTCTCTATGGAGCACCGTGTCCTTGAAATTTGTGCATTGAAGGTGAGTCAGAAACCTCCCACCTTCAGAGGGTGGCTCCATTCTTACGGTGCCAAGGTCAGGTCACTGGGCCCTATCCCCTGGGTCTCTCCCCGGTACTATATGTACCGAGGGAGAGCAGGTCTCTGTTGCTTCTAGTCTCGTTGGGACAGGAAGCCTGCGTGAGGGGTTGCTGGGACTATCTGCCTCCTCTCAGTGGTCGGCTGAGCACCCCTCGCATTCTGTCGCCCCCCTCGGTGGCACAGATGCTCCTCTCCCCCGTGTCGCGGTCCCAGCTACACGCTTGGCCTGAGCTGGTGGAGCCCTCAGTGCCGCTATCTGGCGCCGCTTCAGCTCCCGACTTCACCCTTGATGTTGGTGAGCAAAGCGGTGCCGGTGTCAGCGCTGGGTCCCCTTCTGACACTGTTCACAGTGCCGGGACAGGAAGGGTCTCTACGGTAGTTTCCTTGTGAGATCCCCTTGACCTCCTCCTCTTTGGAGGAGGATGATCAAGATGATCCCGAATGGCTGCCTGGCTCCTCAGAGCCTTGGGACTCTCCTCCACCCAGCCTTAGGGCCACTGGTATCATAGCATTAGCCACCAACCTTCCAGGGACTGTCCTTGGAGCCACCTCCTGCACGTCCTTCAGCGCCACCTGAGTTGCCGGGGATGTTTCCAGTGCCAGGTAGGGGGTCGGCGCCGAGGGTGGTACCAAGTTGGGGTATGATTCCAGCACCATTGGTGGTGCCGGATCAGACCCAGGCACCGGGTCAGGTCTCCAGGTAGGTTCTGGCACTGTTCACGGTGCCAGGGCTGCCTCAGTACTTCCGACTTCGAGTTCTGGGGTCCTTCCAAGGAGCAGGTCCCTGTCAGGTGAGCTGGGGGTGGGGAGGTTGGAACAGAGGACCATTTCCAGAGCAGCTGGGGGTTCTGGGAGGAGCTGAAGTGCTGACCTGATCCTCCTCCTCCTCCTCCTCCTCCTTGCTGGAACTGGCAGGTTTTGCAGTTAGGGGGGCAAGGGCCATCCGCAAGGGCCGGACTGGCTCTGATCACCTCACCTGGGGGTTCCTCCCAAGGGTACCACCCTGTTTGTCCCTCTCAGGTTGTGTGCTCATCAGTGTGTGGGCTGTGCAGCCCCCTCCATCGGGAAGGGTCCCCTGCTTGCTCCCACAGCCCTAGCAGAGGTCCTACTGTGGCCCATCAGGTCTGTTCCTCTGCCTCCTCCTCTTATCCCAGGCCTTTTCGGCCCTACGGGGCCCATGACCTGGGAACAGTTCAGGGCATCAGCGGCTGCATTCCCTAGATATCTGAGGGCTCTGGATGAGGTCATCTTTAGATTTGAACTGCCAGCTTCGCCGATCCCTGAATGGAGATTCTGTGCCTCTTCATCCCTTTCCTCACAGGAAAAGGACTCCTCCATCCACCTGTCATCTGACGCTTATCTCACCAGTTATCAGCGGTTCCTTTCAGAGATGCTGGAGGAGCTCCACATTTCCAATTTTGTCAATCCTACACATGCGACGTGTGCATTCCTTGGGGAATTCAGTGCTGACAATCTTGTCATCCCTCAGTGACTGCGACCCTTCACGGAAGCATCACATGGGGTCTGGCATCGTCCTTCTGCCCCTTCTCCACTCCTGAGGGGCTGTCAGTGTAGGTATTGTGCACCCCCGTGGTCTCCAGGTGCTATGCCCCACCCCTCTTCAGGGTGGAGCTCCTTGACACACCTTTTGGGCATTGTCGCTTCAAGGCCATGACCCCAAAGGTTTGACTCAGCTGAGTTTGACCACAGGAGTAGAAGAGTCTTCTCGGCGGCACGCCTTCTCCTGTGCGTTTCGACACACCAGGCCCACCTGTATGCCTACGCCAGGCACCTGTGGATGATGCTAGGGCAACTCCAGGCATCTGTGCCTGATTCTGAGGCTACCGGGCAGGCCATCAGCCTTTCTGCCCGTGGTCTGGTGCCAGTACCAATCAAAGGTGTCTTACGATGCCAATGAGGTAGCTTCCAGACTGGCAGAAACTGCCGTCTACATCAGGTGGTGTGGCTTCACCTTTCCAGTTGTAATACCTGGCCCAGCAAAGAGTGATCGCCTCTCCATTCCAGGTGGCCCTCTTTCTCCTGAAAGGTGAGGTGCGTTTTAACAGGGTGCCTTCCATCCCCCAGGCATCAGGAGTCTCTGCTTCGCCCTGACCAGTATCTGGCATCACCAGGCCCATGAAGGGCCCCTGCCTCCTTGTGTTCTCCCCACAGGAGGCTGAGGGAAACTTTCTTCCCTCAGGGAGGTGCCAGCATCACCTAGGTGGTGCTTGGTACTCACCCACCAGTAATGAATGATGAAGACTGATCTCTGGAAGATATGAAAATTACATACTCACCGTAATTCTTGGTCTTCCAAGATATCTTTTCCAGGCTTCTGGGCAGTCTTTTCTCCCTCTATGCGACCATTATCTAGCTGGCTTCCCCTGAGGGCTCTGGATTCGGTCAGATGGTGTGGGGTCTCCTTCTTCTCTTTTTTTAGGGGGAGAAGGCAGACAGGAATAACTGATCCCTCCCTTTTTCCTCTCCTTTTTAGAGAACACCTTCTTTATGCCGCCCAGGGATCGCGCTGTCTCTCCCCCCCCCCCAATACCTCTCAAGTATCCCTCATTGCGAGGGACATCCCTCATTTTGCCCCTTAAAATTGCTCTGTCCCTCATCCGTCCCTCATGGAAAAGGTGCTGCCCACACAGAGAATGTGCTGTAAATTCAGACTTCAAAGCATACATTCTTAACATTCTAAAATACTAAATCCAAAATAAACTTTGTACAAGTAAACCCTATGGTTTCACAGTGTTCTGAGCTAGTATCTCCATGTTTGAGGATGTGTCCCTCATTCTGAGGGTCTGTGTCCCTCATTGTCCCTCATTTTGAGTGTCCAAAAATGTCCATGTCCCTCATTTCAGTGACTAAAGGTTGAGAGGTATGCCCCTGCTTTCTACGGGGTCTGATTCTGGTTCAGACTGTCTCAGTACCGTGGTTGTGCCCCATGGATCTCAGTGCCATTGTAGGCACCCGTTGCCAGATAGAACCAGTTTGCAGCTAGGTCTCATCTCTTGCAAGGTCCGCTTTTTTTTTTTTTTCCCCTGAGGATCTACAGTCTAGCTGGCACTATCCATGGGGGAAGGGGAGGAGTCTTTTTTCTTCCTTTCCAGGGCACCTTGGTGGTCCCCTTCCCAATTTCCTTTTCTGACCCTTATGTTTTAAGGGTACCTGTCACGGGGGGGGGGGTCCCTTTTTGGATCTCCTTGGGGGAGTGAGAGAGAGAGTCAGAGACCCCTTCCGGGGTAGGCTTGGAGTTCTCTCCTCCAGGTCAGGTCATGAGAGTGGGGTTGCAGACCCTTTTGAACTCCTTACTCTGTCAGGAGCTAGTGGACCCTGCGTGGTCTCTTGTTCTGCGGACTTCATTCACTCTCAGCTACTCCACGACCTTCCTTGGAGACAACTCCTCTTACTCCGGTGTCCCTTCCTCAGTCCCAGATAAATACCAAAACCAAAAAAAATAAGGGATTGGGACACAAGTGGCACCTACCCTTGTTGATCCTATCAGATCCCATATTCTTTAAGATAGCTCCACGGAGCAATCCCTCTTGGACTGCCTCCAACTTCTTGAGTTGACTTGGGACAGCAAATTTTCTCGCCCCTGTTGGGGCTAAGGGTCCTTTCTCTCCATTCCTAACTGTCTGTCTCTATCTCCCCTTTTCTAGCTCTCTCTTTTTCTATTGCTCTCTCCTTTTCCTCTTTGGCCTGCCCAGTGACGTTGGTCACCCCTAGCCTAAAGCCCTCCCACACTTGTATCCCCTCTCTGTCTCTCTCTCTCTCTCTCATCAGCTTTTGGGTTAAGTTTATATCCTTTCCTTGGGCTCCTTCCCCCCGACACACACACACACAGCTCTCAATTTTCCTCTCTGGCAAGCAGAACTGAGGAGGTTGGGGCCAGCATTGATTATTGGCCAACCCTAGATCGCCATGTTATACGTTGGCCTCAAAGGTGGTGCCATCTCCAAAATCGGCCCCTCCTCCTGAAAAAAGCTTAAAGCTATATGCTTCCACAGGGTCTGGCGTCTCTGGCTTTTACCCACCAGTAATGAATCATGAAGATACCTTGGAAGATCAAGAATTAACGGTAAGAACATAATTTTCATTTCTGACTGGTCAGTGAGTCTCTTCCTTATTCCCTGGAGGAGAGGTTCTCTTAACATCCTCACAACATTGTACCAGTATACACACCTCTAGCCCCCTGTTGTTGGTGCTGAGACTTACTCTTGGAGCTTTACTGGAGGTGGTTGTCATGCCTCGCCAGAGGGGAATTGCAATTGGCAGTGGCCAGAGAAACTGTATAGAATAGGAGAAGAAACTGATCCTAAAAGGACATCTATAAATGAGGTGGGGGGGATAATGGTCATGTGACACCACGCAGGGTTTTCCATTCGGTGTACAGAAATACTCTTGTGCCATAGAGGTGCACTGCAAATTAACAAAAATCGAGCAAAAAAAGGGACTGGTAAACAGAGCTGCTCTTGTGAGAGATTTTTTTTCTGTACAGAGCATTTAATGATTTCCCTTCTGAACTACCCTATTATTCTGTGTGCAGTAATTATTCTAATGCAAAATGTATGTTGAAAAAGACCCTTTCTGTACAGTGGTTGTGGGAAAATGCTCTGTAAACCCAAGAGGGGTGGGGCATGTTGAGTTCTGCTGTGAAATGTCTCGTGCTTCCAGGAAGACAATCAATTTCTAGATCCTAATATAGAGGTTTGTGGGCTCCTCATAGATTTAAAGCAGTAGTTAATGTTAACACATTTGCTTTATGTGCTTAATTAAATTCTGCTTTGCAACCCCAAACTGTTGATTTCTGCTTTTCTTTTTTGATTCTAAATGTGTTTTTGCATGATGTTACAGTTCATGTTTGCCATGTTGCAGGGTTTTAAATAATTGATTAGCACTTTTTTTTCTTGGGACAATACTAACTGTACAGAAAGTATTTATTTAGGTTTTCTAGAAGTGTTATGTTTGTTAAACACAGTGAGGCAAGTGCTGTGCATTTTCACAATGTTTTAGTACTTTTATGAGCAAAACACTAAACAGTTTTTAGAGTTAAATAAAACCCTGTGTTGGAACTTAGCTTTTGTGACCTGTCGTTCGCTCTGATGCCCCTTGTGACCCATGAGATCAGAGAGCAGTTTCTGTTGCTTGCTAGTTAGTCACAGTCACAAGAAAAATAATGTTAAATTATATAGTATGTATGCATGGCACTGGACCATGTACATGCATGTGTGGGTGGTGGTAACAGTAACATTCAGAACTTAATTTGCATTTTTGGGTTTATGCTAGAGGTGTCGATGTACCCCGTGAAAGTCATATATGTACCCCAATCATGTAGAAGTTTATGGGTCAGTGCAATTGAAGGCTATTTTGCAGACCATAAAATTGCAACTGAGAATCAGGCCCGGTTTCTATGTGGTATATACTTTCATAATGATAAACTTCAAATTTAGATCGCTATTACAATTTACTAGAGAAGATGTTTTTTTATATTGTAGTTGTCTTTCCCAGGGTTTACAACACATTCTTGACCACTTACTGGTGAGCACTGTATTTCTTGCTCTCCTTGTGCTACTATTTCTGACATCACACTGTAATTCCTTTCATGAAAATGGACTGTGGTCACAAACAGAACAGCTATGAAGTCAGATATTGACCTGGAACTGATGGCAGAAAAAGTTCTCTTGGCCCATTCATTCTTCTGAGCCCTGCCTAAGAAATGTTAGGAGTAGCCTAGTGGCCACGTCATGTCCCTCTCCCCATGTTACAACCCTCGTTACCCTTTTCAGTCCCAAATGTGTATCCCATGTATATGGGCATTTCACCATTTGTTTGGCACAGACCACGTCCCTTGGTAATTTATTCCACTTCTTCATCACCCTCTATGTAAAGAAAATTTTCCTGATGTCCTTCTTGAATCTCCCTGTAGCTAATTCTTTTGATTTCCCCCATGTTCACATGTTTCTACTCATGGTGAACAGTTCATTGCTTTCCCCTCTGTCCCATGAAGAAAATGATGTGGTTCTGTCATGCCCTTCCTCTACCTCTTGGCCTCCAGTGTGTTCATATTGAGGTACTCGAGCCTCTTCATGTAAGACTTCCATAGCTGCCCTTGAATTATCTAAGTTACCCTTCTCTGGACTACTTCTGTTCTGTCCCTGTCATTCCTCAAGTGCAGAGTCCAGAACTACATGCAGCACTCCAAATCTAGCTGCACCAGGGCTCTGTACTGAGGCAGGATCACCTCATTCCGTCTGCAACTAATCCCCTATCTGTGCACCCCAGCATTTTATTTGCCCTCCACACTGCTCTGTTACACTGCGTTGATTATTTTAAGATCTTCTTAAAGGATCTTTTTCCCTTTGGCCACACCTTTAGAACTATATCCGCATCAGCAATAGGACCACACGTAAACTTCTGCCAGCCAAGGGTTGCCCATGACAACATAATGTTTCAGCATCTACATAAACACATGCAGCCCCATCTCTCCTCAGTTCTTTTTTTTTTTTAAGACTCAACTTTATTAAAGGTACAAAGTACAGAACTTTACAAATAATACAAAAAGGAACATCAGTCTGTATCACCACATAACAGTGGAGTGAATCTTCTGAGCAGTAGTTCAGCTGAAATATAAGTCCCTTTCAAAAACCAGATACAAGGGTATGGTATCATACCAACATAGTCGTCCTGTAAGATATAGTCTCTAAACAACTTATACCCCATATAAGGGAAACATGTCTACAAACAGATCAACCATACCATGGTCCTAACAGTACTGTATACCACTGTAATGGCAAACTCAACCATGGATAAATAAAAAACAATGTAACTATAACAGAAACCCAAGGGTTATCGCTGCTTTATCTTTTTGTTTGGCTTTGTTTTTTTCCCTTCTCTCATTGGTCAGAATCAAAAAAATCAATCATTTGTGTGAACTGTCCAAGGTTAAATGGTGTCACTACTCTCCAGATTGTCTCATGGTCAGATCTCTAACAAGTAAGGCTATTACAGGCAGGGTATTCCTCCTGGAAAGATACTGAATCAGTCGAGGTTAGGAGGCCAGTTCTTCCAGCAGATCATTGGGCCCAACCGGCCCAATGCTGCACATGTTTTTCCTCTGTAAGATTGAGCTTAGCGGTCAGAAGCTCCATGTCATGGACCTTTGACATCCTGCCCAACCATTCCTCCCGTGTGGGGATGTCCGCCATTAGCCAGTGGGCTGTTATGCATTTCAAGGTAGTCACAATACATATCAAAATTATTTTTCTACTGTCTGCCTTTAATTTAACAGTGGTGGGAAGGTCAGGAATCCACTAATTGAACTCCAGAGGAAGACGTATGCCTGTGACTGTTGGGGCAGTGCCAAAATATATTCCACTGCATGCCAGTACCATTAAAGACTGCCAGCACCTATCTGAGTTGGTAGCCTGATAGTGATTGGTAATAGTCAGTGTCCAAAAACAAGGGTCAAAATTTTCCAATAAAATTCCAGCCATGAAGGGGCTGTAGTAACCTTACAACCCTTGCTTAACCAAATCTCCCAGTCCAGCTCCTGTATAGTTATGACTACATCGCTTTTCCAGGCCTCTTTAATTAAAATGGGCAGCAATAGGCAGAAGGACAGGGGAGTCCTTGAGACTTGGCGTGGTGTACAAACCACCCACCCAAGGAGAAGAGCAGGATAGGAAGATGACGCAGGACATAAAGAGGGTAGCTCTAAAAGGGGCGATGTTACTGGTGGGGGTCCTGAACCTCCCAGACACTGACTGGTCCATCCCTAACGCAGCTTCAACCAGAAGCAGGAAAATCCTGGAGGTGTTACAGGGGGCGTCCTTCAGTAGTTAGTCAGGGAACCAACAAGGGGAAGCAACCTACTGGATGTGGTCCTGACAAATGGGGAGAATGTAGAGGAGGTGGTGGTGGAGGAGCTAGGTAATAGCAACCATAGGACCATCAGGTTTAAGGTAAGAGTGGGCAGGGAGGTAGCCCGGACCAGCACAATGATACTAGACTTTCAGGGGAGCAGATTTTAATGTGATGAGAAGGTTAGTGGGGGAGATGATGAGTGGTATAGGGGATATAAGGGAAGTAGAAGACCTATGGGGGGCTATTAGAGACTGGGTCAGGGAGGCCACTCACATGTGTATAAGGAGGGTAAGGAAGGGAGCAAAAATCAGGACGTCTCTGTGGTTCAACAAGGGTGTAGCGAGGGTGGTAGGGATCAGGCGGAGGGCATTTAGAAAATACAAGGAAACGCAGGAGGAGGAGGAGGACAGGGAAGCCTACAGGGACTCGAGGAGGCTAGCAAGGAAAGAGATTAGGAAGGCAAAGGCTGACACGGAGGAACGGATTGCAAGACAGGCCGGAGTGGGGGGGCACAAAATACTTTTTTTTAGATATGTGAGAGAAAGAAGGAAGACTAGTCAAGGGATCACAGGGCTCTGTTGGGAGGGAGGGGAGCCACTGGAGGATGAGTACAAGAAAGCAGAAGAGCTGAACAGGTACTTCTGCTCAAATTTTACAAAGGAAGGGGAGGGAGATCTGGTGATGAGGAAGGGAGGGGGTGGAAATGAGTCCCTTTAGTATAGAGAGAGAGTAAGGGAGGAACTAGGCAGCGTGAAAGTGGACAAGGCCGTGGGACCAGATGGACTGCATCCGAGGGTGATCGGGAGCTAAGGGAGGAGTTAGCCGCCCCACTGGCAAGGCTATTCAGTGTATCCTTGGACTCTGGTAAGAGTGCCGGAGGACTGGAGGAGAGCCACAGTCATGCCAATACATGGGGGGGGGGAGTAGAGAGGCAAAGGAGAACTGTCATCCAGTTGGCCTTACCACAGTTGTGGGAAGGGTCATGGAAGCTCTCATCAAGGAAAGGGTAGCACAGTACCTAGAGGGAAATGGATTGCTGAACAATAACCAGCATGGATTCACAAGGGGAGATCATGCCAGTCCAAATCTTATTGAAATCTGTAGCTGGGTGACACAAGTAATAGATCGGGAGAGGGGGGCAGTGGACATGGCCTACCTGGACTTCAGTAAGGCCTGTGACACCATCCCCCACAGAAGATTGGTCAACAAACTGGGAAGTATGGGGGTGGAGGACAAAATAACTAGATGAGTGCAAAACTGGGTAGCAAACAGCACCCACAAAGTGGTATTGAAGGGGGAACACTCTAACAAGGGGCAGGTAATGAGCTGGGTACCCCAGGGGTTGGTTTTGGGGCCACTCCTCTTCAGTATCTATATATGCGACATTACAGACAAACTGAAAGGATGGGTGGTGCTCTTTTCGAATGACATAAAAATCTGCAATAGGGTGGACACTAAGGGCAGGGTGGAGGACATGAGACAGGACCTAAGGGCGCTAGAAGAGTGGGCAGAGACCTGGCAACTAAAATTCAACATCAAGAAGTGTGCGGTGACACACCTGGGACACAGAAACCCGAGGACAGGGTACAAAATGGGATGGGATGAAATCAGGGTAACAGAGCAGGAGAAGGATCTGGGTATAGTAGTCTCTAGCAACCTTAAGGTGGGGAAACAGTGCACTAGGGTGGTGGGGAAGGCCTATGGGATGCTGGCTAGTATGGGCAGGGGAATCACCAGCAGGAGGAGAGAAGTCCTAGTGCCCCTGTACCAAGCTATGGGGAGACCACATCTGGAGTATGGAGTCCAGTTCTGGAGGCCTCACTTGCGCAAGGACATAGACCTGATTGAAAGGATTCAATGAAGAGCGACCAAGATGGTGCTAGGGATGAAGGGCAAACCATATGAACAGAGATGCTGCGAGCTGGAACTATACAACCTGGAGACTAGAAGGGAGAGAGGGGACATGATAGAGACCTTCAAATATGTCAAAGGGTTAAACAAAGGGGGCGCAGGGTGCTTGTTCCAACTTAAGAAGGACACCGCTACTAGGAGGCATAGCCTGAGACTGCAAGGGGGACACTACAGGGGGAACATGAGGGTTCAGTTCTTTACTGAGAGGGTGGTGGATGTCTGGAACAAGCTTCCGGAGGAGGTTGTGGGGGTGGAGGTAGTGTTCGGATTCAAGATAGCTTGGGACAAGCATTTTATTTATTTATTTTTATTTAGTTTTTGTTGACCGGGTAAGTGCACTAGACAAATTCTGCCTATTTTCAGACACGCCCCAGTGAGGGGGATACAGATGAATGCCAACTGACCTTGAACCAGATTAAGCTGTTGGTGGTATTTTTTTTTTTTTAGCGAATGAGGGAAATCTGGCCAGGACACCGGGGAAATTCCCCTACTCTGCTGGCGCCTTGTGGCCAGTAGAGGGCTAGTTTCAGTTCTCAGGATGGAGGACTCCAGTTTGGTTTTGGTCGAGGTAGAGGAAGGATGTGGGGCAGCGGCTCTGGATACCATGTCAGCTCAAGAAGTAAATGTGGATCAGGGAGCAATGGCGCGCCAGCATCAGTTGGAAAATGGAAATATAATGGCACATTTGGAAGAAAACCCAGGATTGGAAGAGGAACGGTTACTACAGGTACAATTCGAAGATAAGAAAAAACATTTACTAGACATGTTACAAGCTGCAGAAACCAAATTTCAGAATCAGAAATTATGTTTAGCTGAAGAACGTATGAAACGGAAAAGATCTACAGTTAGCCCAATACAAGAATGAAATAAATGCTTGCCTTTAGCTTTAAATTCTAAAACAATATCTGATACTCTAAAGGTACAAAAGGAAATAATTGATTCTGAGTCATTTGCTGAAGGGGACATGACTTTTAGTGGCTTCTCCATGGAATGTACCCCAGGGAGAGCTCTTGGCGACGCGGGCTGGATTCTTCGGAGAGGAATTTGGGTTCCTGACCCAAACATCCCAGTAACAGGAATGGGAAATAAAGAAATGGGCGAAAGCTGTTGTACAATTTCTGGGGCTCAGAATACAAAAAGTCAGGTACAATTAGAGTCCCCATTTGTGGCTACTGGGTCTACGCGTCCTGCAAGAGAGGCGGTGGTTCAAAGAACTGCGCCAGACGCGAGTGAAGTGGGATTATTAAAACTCTGCTCTGAATAAACAGTATTGCCAGGTTCTTTATCGGCAAGATTACCACAAGAGTCTTCTGTAAGAGTTATAGAAAATGACTTTGGAGTGGCGTTAGAAGAACAGGAAGAGGAGTCAGTTCCGACTGTTGTTGGTAAGACACAGAAGGAACACAGTGCACTGTTAAGCGAGACTGGGCAAAATCAAACTTATGCGGGCCTATTTCGAAAGCCAGCTGAAGCGGCGAAAAGACGATACTTGGTACGTCTGCGCTATAAAGGTCTTGCCCCCATAGTTCCTGATAGATTGTGCGGGGCAAAGCGTTAATAATTGACTCGCTGGGGTTTTCTCCAGCTGACATATATGTGTTCATACATGCCCCAGGAGACAAAATATATGATGTGAGCTTTTGTACCATGATGGCATTAGATACATTTTGGCGATTGTATTATGAACTAAAAGACACAGAACTTTGGAAGGACTTCTTAGCTATTCCAATTACAAAGCCTACTATTAAAACTGTTACCCTCCTTTTTCGAAATGAGGGTGTCTACATTAGTAATATTTTATTCTGGTTAGAAAAAAGATGTACAGTTTTTGACCATCCAAAGCCCATTATGGATGGAAATGGATTTGGGACTGGGGGCTGGACCATTAGAGTACAGTTAACTCAAAATGAACAGGGTATACAACATCTGCCTAGTTCTTTCTTTCTGGGGAGGGATAGGGGGGTTTTGTTTTACGCAGGACAACCAAAGAGTTGTTACAAATGTGGTTTCTTAATACATTTAAGTATCGAGTGTGACCAAGTTAAATGCTTTCATTGTGGGATGCTGGGCCATTCAGCTGTTGGTTGTCAGGCTTCTCCGATATGTAATCTATATGGAGATGCAGCCCATTCCTTTGCAGAATGTCCTTGGGCTGAACATAACTTAGATGATGCTTCGGATCATGAATATTTTTTATCTCAAGCCAGGAAACCCTTTTCCCCTTTAGAATCGTTCTCTTTAGGTAGGAGAAGAGGAAGAGGTAGGGGAGGGGGGGTGGAAAGAGGTGGGGGATTGGAAGGCAAAATTCAAAATTCCATGTCTCGACGACAAGACCCTATATTTGTAAGTCCAATGAATCTCTTAGAGACGACTGTGGATGCTCCTCAGGTTGAGAAAGGGGGAGATAAGGAAACTCCATTTGTAACACCTCAGAGTTCTCCATCTCGTAAGGGTCCTATTTTGGGGTTATTTAAAGGGAAGCAAAATGGGACAGGTGTAACTACAGGGAAACAAAGTGAGAATTTGGACAGAGACAATACTATACAGACTACAACAGGACTAGGAATTTCTTCACAAGATGGAAATTCTTCAGCTGCGAGTGAGGGACCCCCCTTATCTCCCTTACCGCTTAGTAATAGATTTTCAGTTTTCTCCACTTGGGGAGATCAGGTAGATTTAGAGCATCCAATGGAAATTAACACAACTACTTCAGTGGATAGTCCACTTACTGAAGTGGAACCATCACAAAAAAATGGGTCACAGCCTGAACTTCAAAAATCCCAGAAAATACATAAAAGAGTAACAAGATCTAGCGGAAGATTCGAAACCTCCTCCCTGAGCCATTAAGCTTAGCGGTAGCTAGTTTAAATGTTAATAGTATTAAGTCTGGTGTAAAACGAATAGCTACTTTTGGGGTGCTGCAACATTTGAATTACGACGTTTATTTTTTACAGTATACCGGGCTCCATTCAAGAATTGAAACAGACCGAGCTTCAGGTGATTGGAAATGGGGTAGTTCTATATGGTCTTTAGGGATGGAGGTTTGTTGTGGTGTAGGGTTTTGTTTTACTACGTCTGATGTTAAAATTTTAAGGATAGTAGATCTGGAACCAGGGCGGGTTTTGCTACTGGATGTCGTGTTGAATTCTGTTTCATGCAGACTGATTAATGTGTATGGACCTCAAACCAAGGCATTAAGGGTTAAGTTGTTACAAAAAATACAACATTTTTTACATACAAGTCGCCAGATAATTTGGGGTGGAGATTTTAATATCAATCTCCAAGAACGGATTATTAAGGGGAAACAATTCTGTGACAAAACAATGTTAAAAACTATTGTTCGACTGGCTGGTTTACAAGATGTTCATTTAAGGCAGTTAGGAAGGGCAAAACCTACTTTTTATAAAGGGCAGTTATTTTCTAGGATAGATTTCTTTTTTGTTAAACAGACATTACCTTTAGCAGGAGTGGTAACAATTCCAATAGAAACATCAGATCACTGGCTAATCGGGCTTCAGTACCCATTCAGAGGGACACAGGTAGAGGTATTTGGAAACTAAATACTTCGATATTACTGGATAGTGAGGTTATTCGCCAGTTGGAAATTGTAGTTTGGGATAAAATTACCACAGTGGAACTATATGAGAATATCGGCCAATGGTGGGAAGACTTTAAATGTTGTACGGTAGTTTTTTTTAAAATCATGGGCAGAATGAGAGCACAATCTAAATCTAAAGAATATTTGGGGTATAGGTCGAAGTTTGAGGAATTGCTTTCTCGACAGTATGAGGGTGGGGAAGATTTGATGTCCGAAATTGATATAATTAGAGATAAGATGACTCAGTTTCAATATAATAGATTGCACTCATTGCTGAAAGAACAGTCATTTGGTATACATGGTAAAGCGGATCAAGTAAACCCATATCTGGCTAGTCAAAGGAGAAGGGAAAAAAAGGTAATTTCTTCCCTGATTTCGTTTCGTGGTATAGAAGTTTGGGATAATAAGGGTATTATGGAAGTGATTGAAGACCATGTAGAAAGACATTTGGACAGTTTCCTGAGACGGAGAATTTCATTTTGCCACTCTTTAAGGCCGCAGATCCTCCTAAATTGGATTTAGTTTTAGCTGACCAAATGATAGAACCTTTTTCAATTCAGGACCTAGACAAGGTGATAAGCAGTTTAAAATTAAATACTTCACCAGGATCAGATGGTTTACCAGGAGAATTTTATCCAGTATTATGGGGAATCATGCCGAAAATTTTGTTGAACTTATTTAATTTTTTCATCATAGAACATTTTCAGCCTACCAAGATGTATGAGGGATTGTTAATCTTTCTCTTTAAATCAGGGGCACGGGGAAATATAGAAAACTGGAGACCAATAACATTGTTAAATGTTGATTTTAAAATATTTGCGAAACTCTTCAGAAATCGTTTAGCATCGGTAATGTCGGAGTTCATAACTCCTACCCAGTTTTGTTCAGTACCTGGTAGAAACATTACTGATGCCTTGATTCTGTTGAGAGAATTGACAAATGGGGAAGTGGTAGAAACAAAGGATCGGAGAGGTCCAGGTTACATTATTAGTTTGGACCAGGCCAAAGCTTTTAATGAGGTTTCTTATTCATTTTTGTGGGATTGTTTAAGGTTTTATGGGATTCCTTTAAAGTTTGTTCACTGGCTACAATTATGTTACAATTTAGCTTATGTTAGGCCATATGAAAATGGAAATTTGGGGAGGAAAATAGGGATATATAAAGGAGTTAGACAGGGTTGCCCATTGAGCCCCCTCTTGTATGTTTTTTCTTTGGACCCAGTGTTACGTATATTGCAAAGATCTCTGAGAATTTTTGGTTTACATTCATATGATTGCCAGTTACATAAAGTTATAGCATATGCGGATGATTTATGTTTACTCTTACAAGATGAGAATTCCCTAATTATAGCTTTTAAGTTAATGCAAATTTTAGGCAAAATTACAGGTGCAAGCCTCAACCCTGAGAAAACAAAAATTTTAAGGATATGTGGTTTTCCTTCTGTGCCTGAAATTTGTGGAGGTTTTCCGGTATCAATGGTACCATGTAAAATTGTAGGTATCTATTATGGAGGGAATGATATAGCTGGTTATAATTGGGGAAAGGCCATACAAGTGGGTACATCTAAAGTTACTCAATGGAATAAATGGAAGGTCTCAAAGAAAAAACGAATATATTATATTAAAACCTTTTTGGTTCCAATTTTTTTATTCATTAGTATGATTTTTCCTTTGCCTAAATAGTTAGAGGGTAAATTATTATGGTGTTTTTTTAGCTGTTTTGGGGGAAATAGGCTTAATCCTATTAAAAGGAATATTTTATATATGGAAATTCGGGATGGAGGTATAGGACTGTTAAACCCTATTTTATTTTTCTTTTCAATATTTTTGTATAAAAACATTTTTCCCTTAATGAACGGATGTCCACAATTCTGGGGGTTTTGGGTTTATAGGAAGTTGCATGGTATATTGTGTGAATGGAGGGAGAATAACTTTGTCCATAAGAATAAACGTGTACCCAGGTTAGGAAGTCAATGGGAAGGGGTTTTTGATAAAGTTAAAATCTGGAATATAAGATATGGGTTAGTGAGAAAACTTCCCTGAAGAGCACTTTATTCTGAAGTATTAGAATCCAGCTTTTCAGCACAACCTTTTGTAGATTTTTCTGTACCACAACAAAAACAGATTTCTGAATACGTTTTAGACAAACGAATACCAGCTTGTATGTGGGATACAGTTTGGTTAGGAGTTCATGGACGAATTAATGTGAAAGGGAACCAAAAACACAAATCTTTCCAAGACAGGTTTTGTTCTAGATTTACTTGTACATCAGTGCTTGAAACAATGGATCATTTGTATTTTCACTGCCCTTATGCTGTACAGTTTTGGGATGTAGTAAAAAATCGTTGGAAAGGGGTATCCTTTCTACCACCTGCTCCTGTTGTACTGTATTATGGAGTAATCCCTTCTGAACTGATGCATTTTCACCATAGTACTCTTAGAGTGATAATGGTACAATTTTTGTACTGGTTATGGATAAGTAGATGCAGATTTACTTTGCAGCAACAATCTATTTCAGCATTAGAATTATTTTTTATATTACACAAAGATCTAAAGGGTTTGCAGAGAACAGAGGAACTTCTTTTGACACCTGAAGTTTGGAAAAAACATTGGGAACATTTCGAATTTCTTTAAAGGATTAAGAGTTCTGTATGTTCTTCTCCTTTTTCCGTTTTCTTTTTTGCTCTAGGCGTTGTCGGAGTTGTTACTATTTTAATTTTGCTTTACCTTATCATGATTGTACGAGGAAATATTGATTGTGTAACCTTATTATGATTTATTTCTGATGTTAATGAATGAATTCCCCAGCTATTATAGTGGAAAGGGGGAGAGAGAGGGTTTATACTGTTTTTCAAATGTTTTAGGGTATTTGTATGACTTGATACTTATTTAGGTTTTTTTTGGTTGTTTTTGGTTTTTTTGTTTTGTCTTTTCCTTAACTATGTTTATGTATGATACAATATTGATTTGTATGGTTTTGTATAAATTTTGTTATGATTTGTTCAGATTTCAATAAAATTCCCCTACTCTTTTCGATATGTGCCATGGGATCTTTAGCATCCACCTGAACTGCCACCAATCCAGGCAGATGGGACCTCGGTTTAACGTCTCATCCGAAAGACGGCACCTCAGAAGTGCAGCACCCCTCTCATGATGCACTACAGTGTCAGTACTGGGATATTAACCCAGGTGCCAGATGTGGGAACTGGACCCACAGCCCTCTGATCTCCCGGCCTCAGAGGCGAGTGTGTTACCTACTGAGCCACTGACACTGCATAAAGGACTATGGGGGAGGGGGTTGGTCAGGAGGCGGTGGTCCGGGGGGGGGTAAGAGCAGACTGGATGGTCCATGTTTTGTTTTTTTTTTCTTTTCTGCTGTCAAGTTCTATGATTCTATGATACAGTAACTCCCTGTGCTGTTTGTAGTAACTTATAAATACCGGAGATGCATCTTTGGTGCCCTGCCAGTGTAACTACCCCATTTTTTTAATTGTTTTATTTATTTAAACATTTCATAACCAGGAAAGGCACACTGAGCCAAGGCTCGTTTCCAGGTGCGACCCGGGGAAGGGGATATAAAGCAGAAAATACATGATAGATACATCAGGTAAACATACAGTTGCATGAATTATACAGCGAAGTATAGTACGTTCAGATGGACTATATACAAATAGTATCATACAATTCTGAGGATTAGATTACTATCCACAAAAAAACATTTGGCATGAGGCTGGGTCTGTGAGTGGCTAGGAGCAGGTGCAGGTAGGGAGTGGAAGTTGTCGGATTTGGTATTTGAAGCAGTTGTGAGAGGGTGAGTTTCTTAGGAGAGGTGGAAGTTGGTTCCATAAAGAGGGGAATCTGTAGGTGAAGGTGGATTTGCCAGTGGACAAGGAAAGTTTGGGGAGGGAGAAAGAATGGGAGTCCCTTGAGTGCAGTGAGTATGGGGAAATGGCATCTGGTGTTAGCCTCTCTGCCAGGTAAGGGGGGGGGGGGAACAGGTCGAACCAGAATTTGGATATGAAGGAGGTGGAGTGGCTGAAGCGATGATTGGATAGGGGTGGTATCCCGAGGGAAGAAAGGAGAGTGCAGTGGTGGGTTCTGAGAGGAGAATTTGTGGGAAAGCGGCAGAAAGTGTAGAGGAGGGAGTCTGGCCAGGGTACCGAGGAGGAGGGGCCAGTGCCATACACTATGTCAGTGTAGTCGAAGATGGGCGTGATTATTTTGCTAATAATATGGATCTAACAGATAGTGGGAGGGCATCACAATTTCTATACAGTAGGCCTAGCTTAGGGTGGAGCTTCGATGTGACGGCATCAATGTGATTCGAGAAGTTTAATTGGGGGACGAGCCATACTCCTAGATATTTGTATGTAGAGACAGCGTTTAGTGAGGCAATAGCAAGTGGACAGGATATTCTCACGAGTTTTTGAGCAGACCCGAAAGTCATGGAAACAGTTTCGGATGAGTTTATTTTGAGATGGTTTGCGTGAAACCAAGACTGCATGTTGTGATAATTGTGTTACAGTCTTGACTGAAGGTTCGCTTAGAACTGGATCAGATGTGAAAAGGGTGGTGTCGTCCGTGTACATGTGGGTGAGGGATCTTGAACAGACAGATGAGAGGTCATTAATAAATAGAACAGAATGGAGCCTAGAATCTGAGCCCTAGGGGACACCAACTAGTATGGATAAATAATTGTAATCTGCCCAACTGGATAATGGTCTGCCTAACTTCTCTTTTTGACCTCCTCAGTTCTTTTCCCACCATCAATCATACTCTTCGGACCTACTGTGAAAACACCAACCAACTAGCCATTGCCATTTGTTATTTTATATCTAAGTAAATTACTAAATTTCTAGTGATATCTCTGCAGCTGCATGCTGCCGAAACCAACAACATTGTTCCAGTACCATGAGTGCAGGGAAAAGATATATAAGGACAACGCACACAAAGCATTTGTCTGCGGTCTAGGCCTCCCTTACAATATCAGGACTTGTGAGATTTGCCAGGGCTTCAATCAATCAACCAACCAGGCGACGCAGGAAAAAGGTGCTAGAGAAGTTTATGCCGGAAAAAAAAGTCTAGCGGCCATGGAAAAAGCCCAGCGTCAGAAAGCAGCATCACCAGCCCCATCAACCGGACTCATGGTTGTTTAAATCGAAAGACCACAAAAAAGACCAGTCATCATTGGGACACAGGCATAAACCTGGGGAGAAAGACAAGTTTGCTTCCCCGGCGAGGTTTAAGTCGCTGTTGCAGCCTGCAGATACTTCATCTTCTTCATCAAAATCCACCTCGGCACTGGTGATGCCATCTCCCCACCACCACCACCAAAACCATTGACCAGACACTAATTTCAGGAGCTTGGCTCAGGCACTACCGTACCTGCTATGGATAGTACATCACCATCATCGATGGGTCCAGGCCCGTCATCAACTCTAGCGGTCACAGCCTCTGGCCAGGGTGTTATTGACGTGCAGTCAGTACTGGCATCATTTTCAGATATGATACAATGCATACTTCCAGGCTTACCTATGCAGCTTATACTGCCATCAATGGCTGTTCCTGCATCACAAGTCCCGTCGACATCATCGGCTGGTTCACAACACATACCTTCTGAGCGGCGGCCTCCGGCGTTGCCAATTCCCATTGCCAACAGGTGCATCGACAAGGAGGGGGAAATATAATCCAGACCTTATAGTCGAGGAGGATTATGAAGAGGAGGAGGATTATACAGAACAACATGTAGCATGTTCTGACTCCACTGTCTCTTTTTGAAGTGAAGATTTTCTGGTGTACATACCCAGATTTCCTCCTGAAGACTCTACCTTCCAAGCTATGATGCAGTAAATGCAGAACACAATGGGTTTTGCTGTGGAAGAAGAGGACTCCACAAAAAGAAACTGATGAATTTCTCGGCAGTACCATATATATTCTCTCCATCATTATTCCTCCAGTTTATCCTGCATTGGAGGAAGCCTCATGTGTTATGTGGTACAGGCCAGATTCAGTACCAGCTTTACCTAGAAAGGCTGACAGGCAGTACCCTGCTTCTGCTGCCAAGCCTTATTATGCCATCCAGCCTGAAATAGACTCAGTGGTTATAGTGGCGGCTGCCCATGACAGATCCAAGGCACCTAAACAGATGAGTACTCTGCCCCGATAAGGAATCCAGGAGGCTAGATGTGACGGGCAAGTACACATATGCCTCTGCCTCACTAGGCCTTCGTATTGCAAACTACCAGGCCCACATGATAAAGTATCAGAAGAGCCTGTGAAAAGCTGCAGCTCAAGCTCTTCCAGAAGGAAATGCAAAGAATGAAGTGATTAAAAATCTCAATTCTGGGGCTGAGGTTGGCAAACACTTGCTACGCTCAACATGTGATGTTTCTGATGCACGTGCCAGGGCAGCTGCCACTGATATTTGCATGAAAAGGTATTTTTGTCTCAGGGTGGCTGGGTTTGCAACTGATGTGCAGCAAACGGTTCTGTATGTCCCTTTTAGAGGCACCAAACTGTTTGACTATCATATGGAAGCGACATTAAGAGATCTTCAGGTCTCAAAAATGACTTTAAGGTCAGTCAAATCCCTACACTCCCATGCTTGGTAGAGGTCATGGCAGGGTATCCTTCTTTTGGGGCATTCATTTCAAGTATCTACATAGCACTAAGCAGGTTTCTATTTGCTTGTGATACTTAATCATTTTTATAGTTTGTATCTGTAGATAATTTATTTTTGCAGAGTTATATTTTATTTTGAAGCATGTTTTATGCTTGGTGCACAGTACATGAAACAGTTTTGAGTTCTAGGGACATGGATATGGTGTACTTAACCAAACTTCTGGCAGTGTCCTTTCCCCTTTAAGGCTTGCCAGAACGTCTTCAGGCTGGCTCCTTCCACCTGCCCAGGTGACATCAGATCTTTCTTTTCGCTGAAAGAAGTAGGTTCCCTCCTTATCTCACGCTGAAGAGGCCCTTTGCTTTTTTCTTCAATAAAATTTGTCTTCAGGCTATTCCTTCTCTCCGTTAACACGGGCGACACAAAATCTGCTACTGGATTCTGGAAATGTGATTGCAGGCAGAAGATGTCCCAGTTAGATACACACACCATGTGGCGTTTACTGCCTGGGCCATGAGCACGATCCCCAGGCCTGTGGTATTTACCGCACTTTCCACCTGTCCACTTTGGAGAATCGTTATGCACACCTGCTCTTGGGTCATCCGAACAATCGGAACCCGCCAGTCAAGTCTAAGGACGCCTGTCGAGTGGTCTCTATGGCTGCAGGGTCCGCCGAGCTACTTGCCGGCTTTAAGAAGGTCACGACTGAGGCCGCAGCTCATTCCTCTTTGGCTTTGGCCTTTTTGCCACTCTCCTTGGATGCCTTCTTTACTGGGGCATTCAAGGAATTGTGCCAGGCCCTTCCCATTCATGGGCAGGGTCCCTCTAAACACAAATCAAAGTCTAAAAAAAAAAGACCAAGAAACCATCTCGCCATCGATCGTGGGATCAGAACTGTTCTCAGGCCTGCATTACTCACATTTCTCCAGAGGTTCCAACTTTGGTCGATTCCTCAGCCCAGACCACTGGCCCCCATGGTCTCCCCATTAGGCCAGTTTGTCAAGACGCAGGCCGATCTTCCGGTCGGTCGACCTGTTGTTGCTCGAAGAGGCCGATACCTCCTCATCCAGGACTCCGGTCCTGCCTCTTACTCAGGGGACCGATCAGTCGGCTGATCCGCCATCCCTTCCTCAGGAGATTATGGAAACGGGGGCTCCTCAGCATTCACCAGCCACCTCCGAGGCCCGCCGTTGGTCTCCCTGTCGGTCAAGGTCACGGTCCTGCTCTCTATCCCCCGGGTCAAGTAGCCCACATCGGCGCTCCCACTCTCAACACTCAGGGAAGCGATGCAGTCGCTGTTCATCGTCCTCAGGTGAAGATGGGCTTTAGCGCAGGTTGTATCGATGCTACGAGGACTTGGTGGCAGCAGCTTGTGTTCACCGGGATGAAGCCTATTCCGGCTTCGATCCCAGTCTTCACATGGCTTTCTCCACAGAGGCTGACACCTTTACCGCCCTGGCAGGAGCCAACTCGTCAGGTCCCGGCTCAGCCTCCACCGACCTCTCTACCAATTCGGGTGGAGCTGCCACTGAAACAGCCGAAGACCAGAGCTCCGACTAAGATAGCCCACCTGGCCTCAGGTCTTCCCCATCGGCTGTTGGTTACTGTCACTCCTAACCCTCCTTGGAGGGTCAGTGGGGATTCTGGCAGTCGACCCCTCTTTGATGACTCCTCAGAGTCGGAGGGCTCCTCCTTGCACTCTTGTCCAGTGGACACTGAGTCAACAGGGGATCTCTTGATGGAGGAAGGCTCTACCTGTTTTTATGGGCCTATTCTGCCTTGTCTCGGAGTCCATGGGTTTCCAGATGGAGCTAGTTCAGAAACGGGCTTGGTACTCACTCACTAAGATCCTGGACTGGGGTGATTCCCCTGGGGAAGCATTCCCAGTTGCAGAGGCCATTCTTGGCCCTGCGTTGGAACTGTGACAGCGTCCAGCCTCCTGCCCTGTGCTGTTGGCCCGGATGGCCTACAAGTATGCTGTCTCTGTCGGCGTTCACGGATCACCCCTCAGCCGCAGGCATTGTGGCTAACTCTGTGTTCAGGTGCTCAGGCAATGTGGGCGACATTGACAAGCCGCCTGATAAGGAGTCCAAGAAATTGAACTATATGGCCAGTAAGGTCTGTGCTGCCTCCTCTCTCGGCCTTTGCCAGGTGAGTTTGGCCCTTTTGATGGCCCACATCTCCCATGCCCTTTTGGGCACATTTGATGGGGTTCTTCCTTATCTCCCAGTATACCTCCATACCACAGTCAGGCAGGTCTGGGACCAGGGCCACACTGTAGCCAAACAGCAGCTCCAGATGGCCATGGATGTCAGCGACTCGTGTGCCCGGCCATCCATGTGGCTAGTGTCTCCTACCAGCTCACGGGCGCTCTCAGCCATGTGGGTGAGACATCTCATGAGTGGTCTCTCCACCCAGAGGTTGTACACAACCTGTTCCCCACTCCCTCTCCCAGTTAGGCCATCAGTCAGTAACCCTTAAGGTGCACCTGGCAGCCATCTTTACCTACCGGGTGTGAGCCGATCAGCAGTCGGTGGTGCAGGAGAAGATGGTTTGGCATTTTTTTAAAGGCCTTGACCACATTTCCTCTGCAGTGCGTGAACCACCACCACCACCACCGTAGGACTTGCTGCTGGTGTTGGCAAAGCTCATGGGCAAGCCATTCGAACCGATGCACAGGTGTGAGATGTCTCACCTGTCGTGGAAGACCACCTTCCTGGTGGCTATCATGTCAACCAGAAGGATCAGTGAGCTCCAGGCGTTCTTGGTGGAGTCTCCTTACCTGGTCTTCCACAGGGACAAGGTTGTTGTTTGCCCCAGCCCGAAGTTCCTCCCAAAAGTTGTGTCAGATTTTCACCTTAACCGGGTGATTAATCTGGTATATTTCACCAGCCACACTTCAGAGGCCGAGGACAGGCTCCATACTTTGGACCTGAGGAGAACTGTAGCCTACTACAGGGAGTGCATGGCTGGAGTTCGAGGAGAGGTTCACCAGCTATTTGTCACCTACACTGAAGCTGCACCTGGCAGCTAAGCGGACGATTGGCAGGTGGATTGTATCCGGCATCGAACTCTGCTGTAGGTTGGCAGGTAGGGAGCCTCCTGTAGGGCTAAGGGCTCATTCTACCCATCATACTGCTGCCTTGGTGGCTACTTCCAGGGATGTCCCTCTCTAGGAAATCTGCAGGGCTGCTACCAGGAGGTCAGCACACACTTTCATTTCCCACTACCACATCAACCTTTAGTCACACCAGGATGCTGGTTTTGGGGCCTCAGTTCTCCAATCTTTATTCCCTAAGTAAGGGGTGTGCGCCTTACCCCATTTTCCCGTAGAACTGCTAGGAGTCTGCCAGAAGTGTGGATAAGTACACCATATCCACGTCCCTAGAAAAACAGGTTACTCACCTGTAACAGCAGATTTTCTGCAGAGTGGTCTCTTTCAGCAGGTGGGTCATCGCCAGAGGTAGCTGTGATGCACGGCAGCTGTTCTAGCAGTCTTTTCCAGGGGCGGCCCACACATGACATCAGCTTCCTGTTTCCTATATAAGTGTGGGCGGTCCCTGGTATCCTCAGTTCATTTTCCTGCCGACTTCAGTTCACACGCAGCAGCTAGAGCAACTTCAGAACAGCAGTCATCAATGATAATTTGAGCAACCAAACGAATGTCCAAAGAATCTTCAAGCAAGATGGCACTATTTTGTTCCTGCTGTTGTGGTAGAAAAATCTACCGCTTCGACAACCACACTACTTGTGTAAGGTGTCTGGGACCCACACACGACGCTAGTTCCTACATTCATTGTCAGGACTTCAACTAAGCAACCTGTCGTTGACGGTTGCTTGAAATTCAACATTTAATGGAGCAGAAATTGTGTCTCATGGAGAATCAGGGGGCTCGTCCCAAAAGCCCCCCCCCCCCCCACAACACTGATTCTCATCGATGGCACAAAAAGGAGAAGCCCTCCTCACACTCTGTGCCTAAGCGCTCAACGGCCACTGTCACAGGTGCTCCACCGTCGACGGCTCGTTCTCAGCTTGCCTCTTTGTCAGCAGGGGGATATACCTCCTCGACGGCGCTTTCTAGCGTGTTGACGACAGTTTACAATGAGCCCTTTATATGTTCCGTCAGCGCTCCATCGACAGGGGCTCCTCTCCCATTGATGGGACCATCATTTCCACAGCATAGCACTCTTTTCCCAGCTGCTCCGTTGACGAGCCGCATTCCATGGGGGAAACCTACAGCTTTTGCTATGCTTACTGCCCTCCACCCTCACAGGTGGGTACCTATTGGAGCCAGGTGGATAGGGATCGGGACCCTGGTCTTTATCACCCAGGGGCAAGACCTGCTCAGGCTACACGTCCAATCCCCTCCATCCTCCCTTTGGTTTCCCAATAGCCCCCCGCCACTGAAAAAGAACTGGACGTTTCTACTGTAGTACTGCATGTCTTGCATTTTATTTATTTGAATTTTGGTAACCGGGTGGGCCCACTGAGACAAGGTCCCTTTTTCAGGGAAGACCCAGGGGAGGGGTAACAAGGGGAGCAAAAGGAAGCGTACGCAGATACTTAACAAGAACTAGTACAAGGGGAGTGTGCGCAGACACTGCTTCAGCATTAACATATAAAGCAATTAACAATTTAAAAGTGCCAATAAACAGTGGACGATAGACAATTAAAGTGCAGACAAAATATTAAATCAAACATCAAGTTCATACTGGTTGGGGAGTTTCAGTCTCCTCCTAAAGTATAGTAGGTTGGAACTCAGCCTGCAACATAACAGAAGAGAATATGAGCCGGGGTAGTCGGGAGAGCAGAGGCGAGGGAGAAATGTGGGAAGGCAGTAGAGGTGTCGCAAATTAGTGACAGCTGCAAGAAGGAGGAGGAAAGAAGATTTCCTTGTAGAGTCTCTGAAAGTGAAGAAGAAAAGTGCAGGAGAGTAATTTGTGTGGGAGTTGGTTCCATTTTTGAGGTGCAGCAACATGGAAGGATCTGTTGCCTATGGCTATGCGGGGTTTGGGGTACTTAATATGGGGAGATGAGAGAATCTTAAGTGTCCTAGAGAAGGATTTCAGCGAGAGGAGATTGGAGAGGATGGGAGGAGATGTGGGAAGGTGAATTAGTTTAAAGACAGTACATAGTACTGGGAAATCCATTTTGGCCTCGAAGGACGGCCAATTCAATATGCGTAGAACATCACAGTGGTGTGTGTGGGAGTGAGCCTCGAAGCGGGCAACTCTGTGATAGACCTGCTTAAGTTTTGCCTGGATAGGGGTCCTGGCCGAATGAGTGATGGGGGCAGCAGAGAGGAGCCTAGGGAGAAGAGTAGTTCAGGCAGTGGTCTTTCGAGCATGGGGTGAGAGATAGGGGGCAACGCGGTATAACAGACCACATTTTTCGTTTGTTACCTTGATGACGTTTGTTGTGTGTGATTCAAGAGATAGATGCACATCCAGTGTCAGTCCCAGGTATTTGAAGGAGCTCACTTCTAGTGGCTCACCAGAGGCGGTGTGGATTACCAGGGGGGGCTATGAAGTTGTATCGAAGGAGGTGTGACGGAACAGCATGGTTTTCATTTTTTTTTTAATTCAGGACTAACAGATTCTCCTTCAACCTGTATGCCAGCTTCTAGAAATCATAATGTAGGTCAGTCTTAATGGAGGAGACATCGGTGTTAGACCTATATAAAATAGCATTGTCTGCATATAGCTGGACCGTGGCCCCACCACAGTTCATAGGCAACTCATTGATGAAGATGGAGAATAGGAGGGGCCCAAGGATTGATCCTTGAAGGACTCCATCTGTGATAGGAGATAAGGAGGAATGAACACCAGACCATTTAACACATTGTGACCTACCAGATCAGTAGTTAGAGAACCAGGTCAGAGAGGTGGAATCAAGGCCGAGACAGTGGAACTTTGAGAGGCGGAGTGGGTGACTAACTAGATCAAAGGCCTTAGTAAGGTCAATAAAGACAGCCCCTGTGGTCCGTCCAAGATCCATGGCCTGATATAAATCTAAGGTTACCTTCAGAAGGGCGGATTCATTTCTGTGTGATTTTCAAAAGCCATGTTGGTGTTTGGTGAGGGCACTGGTTTGCTTGAGAAAAGAGTAGAGTTGGTTGTATAGAATTCTTTCCTGTATCTTGGCGATAGGACAATGGATAGATATAGGTTGGTAGTTCCCCAGAAGATTTGTTGGGCTGATTTTATGAACTGGGAAAACAATTGCGGTTTTCCATTTGTTGGGGATAGAGTAGGTTAGGATCTGTTAATTAACTGTGTGATTGACCGAGCAAGCACGGGGGCTCAAATTCTGAGGAATTTAGGTGTCAGGGAGTCAAATCCCAGAGAACTGTCAGGGTTGAGGCCCGAGAGGAGTTTGAGGACTTCCATAGTTGAGGTGAGTTTTAAGTGGAAGAGTGCATGAGAGACTTCTAGAGGCGAGTGGAGTGGAGCAAACTGGGAAGTTGGTAAACCATCTTTGTACACTTCTAGGTCGGTGAAGAAATGATTAAAACTGGAGGTGAATGTGTTAAGTTGCCATTCAGATTCATGGTATGGGAGGGGGTGCTCCTCCTGTTGCCCTTGAGGAGGGCAATTATTTGAGTCCAAAAACTTTTGGGGATGGAGAGACTTGAACCTTGTATCAAAAGCATATAGTCCCTCTTTGATTTGTTAGTTTGGGCCTTGCATGTATTCCTTAGTTGCGGTACATAATCCAGTCCAATTGTAGACCAGATTTCTTAAATGACTTCCAAGCTTTGTCCCTGGAACTCATTAGATGCCTCAGGTCCTGAGAGAGCCAGGGGGAATAAGTATCTTTGGCACGCCTCAGTTTGTAGGGGGCATGAGAGTCTAGAATTGCATTAAAGGTGGTAATGAGGTATTCCAGGGCCTGATATGTATTAGGAAGGGAGGTGATGGGGGACCAATCGACAGAAGCTAGGCTTTGCCGAAAAGCCATGTGGTTGAAATTAGATAGATCCCCTGACTTAATAAGTTTAGGAGGTATGTGAGGGAAGTTTTTCCAAACACAGAAAGTGGGACTGTGGTCACTGAGTGCATCAGGAAGTGTCCTTGCGATTTTGATATGGGACTTGTTGGTGAGCATCCAATCCAGAAGACTGTGGTTTCCAGATTTTTAAGCCTGGTTGGCTGATCAATTAGTTGCTCAAATTTGGCATCCATGAGAGCATCTAGATATTGGGCATAATTTGGTCACATCCAATCAAGATTGAAATCACCACAGAGTATGATATCATTAGGGGAAGAGGGAGTCGAGATAGGAGAGGAGGTCTGAAAAGGATGCTGAGGCATTCCTGGGGGGCAGGTAAACACATCCTATAGTTAGGCGTAAGACTCGACCAAGGGTAATTGAGATAAATAACTGCTCAATATTAGGATTGAACCATATATCATTAAGCTCACTAACATCCACCTCAGTCTTGGTGTATATCAGTACACCCCCACCTCACTTGGTAGGTCGATCCTGTCTAAAAGAGGAGAAGCCGGGTAGTGAGACCTCATGTGTTAGGACTGAAAGTTTTAACCAGGTCTTGGTAATACAGAGAACATCTGGCTTGTAGTGAAGAGCCCAGGCCTCCAGTGCAGCCATTTTACACCTGATGCTTTGCACATTTATTTGGGCAATCTTGAGCTCTTTTAAGTTTGACCAGTAAGGGCACGAGGTAAAGAACTTTTACTTGGCGTATGTGCGGGGACCAGGGTTCAGTTGAATGTCACCTGAAAGAGGAGCAAACATAGCCTAGATCGAATAGAGGGGGGACAGAAGAAGGGTGACTTATAAAAATGCCTTGTCCATGAGACTAGCAGGATTGTTTTTTCACGATGGCGAAGGCAAAAAACTGAAGATATGGTGGGGCCCTGGTTAAAGGGGGTGTTGAGGGATGAGAGCAAGGAGGGTGCCTGGATAGGGAAAGAAGTAACCACGCTGGAAGGAGATGGTTCGAATAGATGGAGACAGGCCATAATGGAACTCGGAAGGAGCAGCTTCCTGGTCTGGAATAGAAACATGGTGATAGATGAGAGGTTGGAGGGTTTACTAACACACAGAAGCTAATGGGTGGAAACAGGTAGATGGGGCGGAGTTTTAGTGTATTTAATAAAGGTTGGGCGTGGATGGGTGGTGGCTTAAAAATCAAGTAAGAGGACAAGTCCAATTTAGAAATGAGCAGCAGCTAAGTATAGAAGTCAATGCAGTCCAATGAAGAGATGCTCCCAGTGCCGAAATGTCCAGTTAGTGTCCAAAAGTAGCCGGAGTGCACATGCTCAGCCCTCCGATCCAGGAGAACCAAGTCATCCATCCTGTTCACCCACACCTCCGCCTAAATGGTTTCACGGTGATAGGGACCCTCTCCCACCCTGGACCCCCCCTTTATATAGAGGACTACTTGTCAGACAAGCCTGACTTCCCAGCAGGTTTTACCAGAGATCTAGAGGACAAGGAATTCCAGGAGTTGGATTTCCATCCCTACACTCCTTCATCGGACCTCTCCTCATTAGAAGAGGACTTCCCAGACATATGGCTGCCTCTCCTCCAGATGACCCTTCTTTCCGTGAAATGATGGTCCAAATTCAAAAGTCATCAGATTCTCCACTGCCGAATATGACAAACAGTATAAGGATATGGCAGACTACTTGGAGTTACCCGAGGAGCTGGTCTTAGTGATACCCCCACTAATCCAGACCTACCAAAATGCTGTGCTTGCAGCCTGGCACCAACCTTCTTCTGTCACAGCTGTTCCCCATAAGGCGGATTGCATATATCAGGCTCCTCTGGATCACCCTATTCTATCCACTGTTCCTGAAGTGGATTCAGTGGTGATTGCTGCCGCTCATGATCATACTAAATGACCAAAGCACATGAGTTCCTTACCTCCTGATAAATAATCCCGCAGGATAGATTATCTGGGGGAAAAAGGCATTTCAGTCTAGTACCATGAATCTCAGAATCCTGAATTATATGGGACACATGATCAAATACCAGCGTGCACTCTGGTCATCTGCCATTGAATTAGTCAGCAAACTCCCTCCGTCACAGGAAAGGGGACAGTTACTGGCTACAATAGCCACTGGCAACTCCATTTCCTTTCACCTACTGTGGTCAGGCTATGATGCAGTTGACACCTCAGCCCGTATGTCAGCAACAGACATCACCTTGCGTCGCCATGCTTGGCTTCACGTCTCTGGGTTCACACCTGCTGTACAGCAGAGAGCAGTTAATGCCCCCTTTAATGGGGCCAAACTATTCGGGCCAGGTACCCAAACATTGATTGATGATCTCCAAGCTTCAGGCAGAACTCTATGCACAGTCCATGGCATGTACCATACTTCACATCCATCATACCGTTCCCAGTCCTCTCTTTATACCAAAAGAGGTGGAAAATGCAGAGGCTCTAATAGAGGCGGTTTCAGAGGTCGTTCCGTTCCCAACCAACCAGAGCCAGTGCCTCTGCAGCAAAGCGTTCCCGCTCACATCCTCCAGGTGGGACGGGTCAGCCCGCCTCCCAGTGACCTACTGTGGCTCTGTCCATGTTTCCTCAATCTGGCCTCGGAAGCTGTGGGCAGTCGTTTTGCCCTCCATCTTGAGGCCTGGAAAACGATCACATCGGATGAGTGGGTACTAGAGATAATTCAAAAGGATCACACTCTGGAATTCCTGTCCAGACCTTCCTTTCACCAGCGCCGCTTAGTTCATTACCCACCCAACCTATTCCTGTTTTCCAAGAGGAATTGCAGGCTCTTCTAACGAAGAAGGCTGTGTACCCAGTAACCCCTACAGAACACCAGAAGGGGTTCTACTCTCACTTCTTCTTGGTACCCAAGCAAACTGGAGATCTTAGACCAGTACTGGACCTCAGACAGCTGAATCTGTATATTCAGTACAAAAGGTTCCACATGATCACCCTAAACTCTGTCATGACAATACTAAAACAAGGGGATTGGCTGTGTGCCCTGGATATGAAGGATGCTTACCTTCACATCCCTATCCATCCTGCCCACCTCAGGTTCCTTCTTTTTCACCTGTTGGGTCAACACTACCAATTTCAGGCACTTCCATATGGCCTTTCCTTTGCCCCATGAGTATTCACCAAATGCCCAGCGGTAGTAGCAGCAGCCGTCTGAAAAAACGGGCATTTTGTCTTCCCATACCTGGACGATTGGCTCATAAAAGCAGAGTCCAAAACAGCCCTGCTCTCTTCCCTAGAAGCAACCTTAACTCTGTTCCAACTACTAGGGATTACTGTCAATTGGCCGAAGTCCAATCCGACCCCTACACAATCGCTCCGATATATAGAAGCAGTCCTTGACACTGTCTCCATCAGGGCTTACCTCCCGGCCGGTAGACAGGACAAGCTTCTATCTCTGGCATTGCAGATACAAGCCCAGAAAGTTGTCACAGCCAGACGCATGCTGTCTCTCCTAGGTCACATGGCTGCTACCATTCCTACGGTAGTTTTCGCCCATCTTCGGATGAGAGCAGTCCAGTGGGTTCTCCAGAACCAGTGATCTCAAAGGACAGGAAATTTCGAAGACAAAATCGGAGTCACTCCCTCATTACAGTCTGCCCTGGTTTGTTGGATGCTCCGAGCCAACCTATGTCAAAGCATGCCCTTCTAGTCCACCCCACTCCTGCAGACGTTGACCACGGATGCATCCCTGGAAGGGTGGGGTGCACACCTGGGTCCTTACAGGACACAAGGCATGTGGATCACTTCTACCCCTCATCCTCACATCAGTCTCCTGGAATTGATGGCAGTTCGCTTAGCCCTCCAGGCTTTTCAACCTCACCTGTCTCCAGGACAGTTGCTGATTGTCAGACAACACCGCAGTGGTATTTTACCTCAACAAACAAGGAGGCACGAAATCCTGTGCTTTATGCAGGGCGGCAAGTACAGTGGCAAGAAGCCATTCGGAAACACCTCACACTGACAGCCATCCATCTACCAGGACGTTACAACCTTCTGGCCGACATTTTCAGTTGCCAGTCATCCGCACACAAATGGACACTTTATTACGAAGTACTCTAGAAAATCTTTCATCCGTGGGGGACCCCACAACTGGACCGGTTTGCCTCCCTGGTCAACCACTGTCCCCCCAGATGCTATTCCATTATCCCAAGTAAAAAGGAACAGTCTATACATGTCCTGTCCCAAACGTGGACAGGACTCTTCTTATATGCCCACCCCCCACCGTCCCACTCCTGCAATGGACTCTACTGAAACTACAACTCAGACCTGCCAGCATGATTCTCATAGCCCCTCTGTGGCCTCGGCAGGTGTGGTTTCCTCTACTTTAGCATTTCTCAGTAGAGGAACCCGTTCCGTTGCCAGTCAGACCAGATCTTCCTGGACATAAGTCTCCACCACTCATTCACACTATTGGGATCTGCACCAGAGGCACTAGGACCCATCGGGAGCAAACTTTTTGCTGGAGGGTTGGCGCCAGACATGGAGCCGCGAGGAATGGCACCACGAGCCCCAGCTCGTGCGGTAATTACTATCTCGGCGTCGACCCTCCAACCACCTCAGTTCCTTTTTTCCCCGCCGTCGAGTGCGCTTCAGTGACTGTGTCGCTCGCCCGCCGGGAGTCAAACTTCAGACTAGCAGCATAGTTTTCAGTTTTGTTATTTTGTAGTATTATCTCGATAAAATATCGCTTAGTTTATTCTTATTTAAAAATGAAAGAAGTCTCAGCCTACTTTGACGGAGTCGACCATGAGCAGGTCAGGTGACGGTAGGGAGACTTCGTATGAAAGCTGTTCAGTCCGCCGCTTCTCCGGAGGGGGTCTGACAATGGTCAGTCCAATGCCGGGGGATGGATGTCCCCATGAAGTTTAAAATAAGCGGTCGCATTCTCGGCACCGTTCGGCCTCGAGCTCTTCTTCGACCCACAGGTCTAAAAAGAGAAGGCATCACTCGAGGTCGCCCTCTGATATGTCTGCGCGTAGACGTTCGGTTATCGGGGCTAGTTGCCGGTCTCCTCCTTCAGAGTCACCAACCTCTGCTTCTGGTAGCCAACGGTTTCAACATCGGAGCCCTACCCCGCCCACAGGTAGGTCTTCAGATGAGCAGTTTCATCAGTGGGCCGCTCTTATGGAGCAATGGGCTCGGAGGTTGGTTCAGCTACCTGGCTCGGTCACTCGTGGGCCTTCGGGCTCATTGGGTGACCAGGTAGGGCGGTTGGACTTTCCTGGTCGTGCGGCACCTTCTTTGGTGCTGTCGACTCAGCAGCTTGTGTCCCCACATGGCTACGGCGCGAGAGGCCACACGATGCCCTTATCTCCTGCTCTTCTTCTTTCAAAACCTGTTTTCGGGTCTGGGGTGTTTTCGCCCTGGTACCGTCGGCTTCGCGCGTCCTCGGTGTCGATGGTGCACTCGGCACCGGTGCTTCTCAGCGCTGCTTGGGCGCCGCGTGGTCCCTCTGTCATTTTTCGTGCTGCGCGCCTCGGCGCCGGGGCTCTTAGGGCCTCTGCTTTTCAAGACTCCTCCTTTCACTCATTTCCTTCTTCCCTCTCTTCTGATTTTCATTCCTTTCCTGTCCATGCAGTCCCTTCTGGACTGTCAGGAGATGACATTGAGCCTGACCCAGACCTTCGGTTGGGTGATGAAGTGGACGAAGCAGGATCTATTACTGCTACAGAGCCTGTGGTCGAGGACCTCTCCTTTAAGTCTCTGCTGAAAAATCTGAGTTCCACACTTTCTCTCCAGACTACAGACATTGATCCTGGGAAATTAAGACTCCAATACCTTCATGCCCCGGAGATCCCTACGGATTTGACTCCTCCAGTTCAGCCTTCCTTCGAGACGCTATCTCAAATGGTATGGAATAATCCTGCTCTCACCCCTTCGGTGGCTAAATCCATTGATAGGAAATATTCAGCCCCCAAGGATCGTCCCATTTTGGCATCTCAAGCCTTTGCGGATCCTATTGTAGTCCTGGCAGAGAATGATAAGGTCGTTCTTCCTCAAACTACTACAGCTCGACCTATTAACAAAGAATCTCGTAAGATAGACACCTTAGGTAAGAGAGTCTTTGCTGCTTCTACCCTAAGTATGCGTATTGCCAGTTACCAGGGCTATTTCTCCCAGTATGAATATATTCTGTGGCATTCTATCAAGCAAATGATTGAAGCTCTACCGGAGTCGGATGCAAAGCCAGAGCTTCTTCAAACCATTACCAGAAATATCGAATCTAACAACCAGCAGGTTAAAGCAGCCATGGATGCTTTAGACACTGCTTCCCGTTCAGCGGCTGCTGGTATTTGCACCTGCCGTCATTCCTGACTGCGCACTTTGGGCTTCACGAATGACGCACAGCAGCAGGTGATGACGTTGCCCTTTGATGGTGCATATCTTTTTGGTCCTCAGGTAGAGCAAGCTCTGGAAGCTACACAAAAGACTAGGTCAGCCATTAAGTTGGCTCGACCCCCTCCTGTCCCGTCTCGAGGGCATGTCAATAAATGTCAGTTTCATAATCGTCAGTCCTTTCAAGGCAGAGGCAGAGGAGGTTTCCATAAAAACCAACCTGCCCAACCTCAAAAGAAGACACAACAGAAAGCGCAAGGGCCCAAAGCGCCCAGCGCTACCTTATGAATTGCTGGCCCAAGTCCCATCTCAGCTGCCCGAGGTGGACTTTTCCTCTCCGTTGGGAGGTCTTCTGATGCACTTCTACAGCCAGTGGAAGTCCATAACCTCAGACAAATGGGTCCTTCGGATAATTCACGAGGGGTATTCACTCAATCTTCTGGAGACCCCTCCGGATCATCCTCCCAAACGGCAGCCCAGGCTGTCAACCCTTCAGTCAGACCTTCTCGCCGCCGAGATTCAGGGCCTTCTGAACAACAGGGCAGTAGAAGTGGTGCCGCTGCATCAACGGAACACGGGTTCTTACTCCCATTACTTTCTGGTTCCAAAGAAGTCCGGGGGAATGCGCCCCATTCTAGATCTCAGAAAGCTAAACAAATTTCTCCCCAAGGAGAAATTCAAAATGATTTCTCTGGGAACCCTGTTACCTTTACTTCCTCAACACGACTGGCTAGCCTCCCTGGACATGCAGGATGCTTACCAGCACATTCCTATTCACCCGAGGCATCACAAATTCCTGAGGTTTGTGGCTCTGGGACAACATTATCAGTTCAGAGTCCTGCCCTTTGGGCTATCCTCGGCGCCGCGGGTTTTTACAAAGTGTTGTGCAGTTCTCGTAGCGCACCTCAGAAAGGTCGGGATACAGGTGTTCCCTTATCTGGACGATTGGCTTCTAGCAAGCCCTTCCAGGCAAGGGACTCTGGACGCCATAGAGACGGCCTCTCGCCTCCTTACGTCCATGGGAGTTCTGCTGAACCTCAAGAAATCGCAACTGCAGCCCTCCCAGAGGCTCCTCTTTATAGGGACTCTTCTGGACACCTCCTGTGCGAAGGCTTTTCTTCCAGAAGACCGAAGGAACGAGATCCTTCAAATGGCCTGTCACATCGGGGAGAACAGCTCAGTTACAGCTCTCTCGATGCAACGGATGCTAGGCCTCATGGCATCCTCAGTGTTCACTGTACCCCTAGCACGTCTGCACATGAGAACCACTCAGTGGATGCTCAGTACTCAGTGGTCCCCAACCTCTCACCCGCAGTCCTATCTCATCAAAGTGACAGAACCTTTAAAGAGGTCACTCACCTGGTGGTCTCGAGAGCAATCTCCTGGTCGGATATCCTTTTGCTCCTCTGGACCATCAAATCTCCATTACCACGGACGCATCCCTAATGGGGTGGGGAGCTCACTGTCAGGCTGTCCACACTCAAGGTGTGTGGACTCAAGTCGAGTCCCAGCTTCACATAAACGTCCTAGAAATGAGAGCCGTCCTTTATGCGGTCCGAGCGTTGAAGGACATTCTCTGTCACAAGAACATTCTCCTTCAAACAGACAACAAAGCAGTGATGTATTACATTAACAAGCAGGGCGGTGCTCATTCTTACCCCTTATGCAGGGAAGCAATGAGAGTATGGGAATGATGCTTGGAGCACAAGGCTCTAATTCAAGCGGTCTACCTACCGGGAATACAAAACGAGCTGGCAGACCGTCTCAGCAGAACAGAGACAGATCCTCACGAGTGGTCTCTCGACTCAAACATAATTCAGTCACTATTCAAAGAGTGGGGAACTCCAGACCTGGACCTTTTTGCATCCCCACTCAACGCAAAACTGCCTCTCTTCTGCTCCAGAAATCCAGGGCCTGGCATTTTCTGTCAGGATGCGTTCAGGCTGCGGTGGACAAAACGCTTTCTTTACGCCTTTCCACCTCTTCCTCTAATTCAGAGGGTACTCCTCAAGTTCGAACCCCAGGGGGACAAGATGATTCTTATTGCTCCCTTTTGGCCTCAGCAGCTGTGGTTTCCACTACTCAACAGTATGTTGGCAGTTCCTCCGAGACCACTTCCACTACAGATGAACCTTTTGACTCAGGGGCCGGTGGTCCATCCCAACCTGAGATCACTTCACCTTCACGCTTGGCTCCTGAAGAAGTAGAAGTAAACCAGTTCAGTGTCTCTCGTAGGGTTTCGGATATTCTTCTGGCTGCACGGAAGCCAGCCACTTGGAAAACTTACACAGCTAGGTGGGAGCGTTTTTCACTCTGGTGTGCAAAGTCCTCTTTGAATCCCTTTTCCTGTCCACCAGATAAGGTTCTAGAGTACCTCTTGGACCTCTCAAATTCAGGTCTGCAGTACTCTACAGTCAAAGTACACCTTAGTGCCATTTCAGCATATCATGAGCCGTTTTTTTCCTTAACACTAGCTCAATTACCTGTGGTTAAGAGATTTCTTAAAGGAATTCTGCATACCAGACCTCCTACAAGACGTTCAGTTGCAGCCTGGGACATTAATCTTGTGCTAGACATGCTCACTCGGAAACCTTTCAAACCTCTGGCCACCTGTGAGCTAAAATTTCTCACCTGGAAGACTGCCTTCCTAGTGGCCATTACCTCAGCTCGCAGGGTCTCTGAGATACATGCCCTGGTCACAGATCCTCCGTACACTGTGTTCCATAAGGACAAAGTAGTCCTTCGGACCCATCCGAAATTTCTTCCTAAGGTTGTGTCAGAGTTTCATCTAAACCAACCTCTGGTCCTTCCCTCTTACTTTGCGGACTTCCAAAATGAAGGAGAACGATCTCTTCATTCTTTGGATGTTAAGAGAGCTTTGCGTTTCTATCTAGATAGAACCAAGGATTTTCGCAAAGCCCAGCAACTGTTTGTCTCCTTCAGCGAGACCCGGCTGGGTCAACTTGTCGCTATCAGATGTATCTCAGCATGGTTAGTGGCATGCCTTCGCCACTGCTATTCCATGGAGCACGTTAAGTTGGAGGGTAGGGTTTACGCTCACTCTACTAGAGCGGTCGCGGCATCCCTAGCAGAAATTCGCAATGTGCCCATTGCAGATATTTGCAACGCGGGCCACCTGGAGCTCAGTGCATACTTTCGTTAAACATTATGCACTGGATGTCCATGCCAGACGACATTCTTCCTTTGGCAGAGCCATCCTTAATGGACTTCTGTCCTAGAAATGTGAGCTCTTGGTCTCTCCTGCCACCCTCTCAGGGGATTATTAGCTTGGTACTCTCCCAATAGTGTGAATGAGTGGTGGAGACTTATGTCCAGGAAGATATGAAAATTACGTACCTACCGTAATTCTTGATCTTCTTGGACGAGTCTCCACCACTCATTCACACGCCCACCCTCCGTCCCCCGAGCTCACCTCTGTTGTTGGTCTTCACTCCCTCAAATCTTTAGGCTGGGAAGACTTCTTTGTTGACCCTTCTTATACGGGTCACCCGGACTATCTTATGTCCAGTTTTTAGGTTAGGCTACCCTTCCAGGTTAGTTACGTTGCACCTCCTTGGTAAAAAAGGTACTGAGGCGGTTGGAGGGTCGACGCCGAGATAGTCATTACCGCGAGAGCTGGGGCTCGCGGTGCCGTTCCTCATGGCTCCATCTCTGGCACCGACCCTCCAGCAAAAAGTTTGCTCCTGATAGGTCCTAGTGCCTCCGGCGCAGATCCCAATAGTGTGAATGAGTGGTGGAGACTCGTCCAAGAAGATCAAGAATTACGGTAGGTACGTAGTTTTCATATCTCTTGACTCAGAATCAAGGGACCCTTCTACATCTCAACCTGAAGGCACTACACCTTCATGCTTGGCTCCTGAGGACGCTTTAATAGCATGTCTACAAGTATCCTCTTCTGTTGCCAATATATTGCTGGCATCACGTAAATCAGCAGCCAGGGAAACATATAATGGCAAATGGAAATGCTTTTCCATATGGGCTGCTTCCCGATCACTGGATTCCTACTCTTGTTCATTGACAAAAGTCTTGGATTACCTAGCCTTGATTGCCGAGACAGGATTAAGCTATTCCTCCATCAGAGTCCACTTGGCCTCTATTTCGGCCTTCCATGAACCTCTGGATGGTAGATTACTGTATCAACATCATCTAGCCAGAATGTTTCTAAGAGGAATGTTACATATTAAGCCACCTATCAGACGACCCACTCCTCCGTGGGATCTCAGTTTCCTAATTGAGAAATCAACTCTTGAGCCCTTTGAACCGGCGACCACTTGTGAAATCCGTTTTCTTTCATGGAAAATGTTATTCTTAGTGGCTGTCACTTCAGCTCGATGTATTTCCAAGCTCCATGCCCTCATGTGTAGAGAACCTTACTTGATTTTTCACAAAGATAGGGTGGCACTTCGTACCAACCCTTCCTTCCTACCTAAGGTAGTGTCTGAACACACCTTAAACCAGTCCTTGAAGTTACCAGTATATTATCCTAAACACTCCAATCGCGGTGAACACCTCTTACGTACTTTAGATGTCCATTGTATATTACGATACTACATTAATCGAACTAAAATGATTAGAAAAACATCTGAACTCTTTTGTCACCTTCACTTCAGTCAGGGAAGGTCTCTCAATCACTAAACGGACTCTCTTCTATTGGCTAGCACATTGCATAACATTTTGTTATTCAAAATACAACAAGCCATTACCTGGACCAATCCAAGCCCATTCTACGAGAGCTATGGCCACTACTGCAGCCTGCTTTAAAGGGGCCTCCATCATGGATATCTACAATGCAGCTACCTGGTCCACAATTCACACTTTCACTAAGCATTACAACTTAGATATTGCTTCACTCCGTAGGACAGCCTTTGGCCGAGCTGTCCTACAGGGCCTCCTGTCATAATCACCGCCCTTTCTGGGTTTACTGCTTGAGATTCTTCCCCAGTGTATTATCTGCTGCAAGAGACCACTCCGTGGAAGATAGTACTGTTTTGTAAAATCTTACCATAACAGCAGATCTTCCCAGTCAATCTTCACCATTCATTACTGATGGGTGTAAGCCGGAGGCATACACCCGCCACGGGAGTTTTTTTGTTTTTTTTTAATATAGAGGAGTCTGTGCCACCCCCGAGAGTGACGCACTGCATGATGCGTGAGGGGCGGCCGTTGGGCGCCGCAGACTCCTCCTCCATCCCAGTTCTGTTTCTCCTGCCATTGAGGTTGCATCTGCTACGTGGGGCCGAATACAGTACTGCGTCATAGGCCGCATTTTTTCTCGAAGCCGTCAAGCTCCTTCATCCCGTTTTCTCGACGTTGTTGACCTGTAAGACCGTTCTGTTTTTCTATATTATTTCGACGACGCTGAGGGCATTTCTGTGTTTTTCCTTAATTGTTTCACATCATGTCTGGTTTGGGGGCAAAACGCAAGTCTAAGGCAGGCCTTACCTCTATGCGTCGGTGCCCTTGTGGCTGGCAGTTTTCCGTCACGGACTGTCATGATGTTTGTCTCCGGTGCCTGGGACCCTACCATGATATGGATCATTGCGACGCCTGCTTCTCCATGGATCGCCGTGTGTTAGAAGTCCGCGCGTTTGAAGTCGGACGAGCTCCACCGACTTTCGGAGGACGATGTCGCCCGAGGGCTTGCCAGGCCAGATTTCTTAACCCTTCCTCCAGATCCCCTCCCGGGTCTATACGACCCGGCGAGGAGGAAGCCTCCTCCGCTTCCAGCCTTGCTGAAGAGGAGGTTTCTTCTTCGGCACCGGAGGAACGGTGTGATCCCTTCCAGGGTCACGCCTTTGCCGCCGTCCCGGCAGTCACCTCTGTGGAGGTGCAGGCTCCCCCAGTGTCGCGGGGCCCAGCTGTGGTGGACCCTCATTCCCATCTGCCCTTGTCATCGTAGAGTCTGGCGCCATCCGCGACACTGGGAACTCGGGTGGCGCCGCCAGCGGTGCCACACTGGGCCTTGGCGCCGTTGGCACAGTCAGCGGTGCTGCGGTGGGCCTCTGTGTCGTCCGCAGCGCGAGGGACATGGGCGGCACCATTGGTGGTGCCACGCTGGATCTCGGCACCGTTCGCGGCATCAGGGACTCAGGTGGCGCCGTTCGCGTTGCGGCCCAGGTACCTGGCGCCACCAAAGGAGCAGATGACTCTGCGGACGTGGTTGTCATCGCGACCTATGGCAGTACCAGGCCTGGTGCCACCTCTGGGCAGGTTCCTGCAGCTTTTGAGATGGAGTCTTCCCTTGTCGACACCTCGGAGGAGGAGGACGATTCAGGTGAGGACCCAGACCATCGGCTAGAGTCTTCTAGCTTGGAACCTTCTGCAGGCCACAGGGCAAGACTTTCCAGTGTTCCTCTCGCAGAGTCCCCAGAGTTGGTTTGCCTGGATCATTCCATGGGTAGAGGTGGCCTGGAGTCTTCCGTGGTGGACCCTTCGGGTGTTCAGGAGAGGATACCCTCTTCTCGCAGGTCCCAGGCAGCTGCCATTCCTGGTGCTGCTCGGGTCCTTCAGCAGAGGGGAGAGGACTCTGCCTCGGCGAGTTCCCTTTGGGGTCTCACTCAGCAGGGACCTCCACCACTGGTCACGAGGAAGAGGGCTGCTTCGGAGTCTGAAGGATTGAAGGGTAGAGGTCAGGAGCATCGACGAGCCCCCACCGCCCTGCGGGGTGCGGGGAGGAGTCGTAGCGCTTAGCCTCGCCTTTCTCTTAAGGTCTGTAAAGCGCCTTCTGGTGGCGGTTCTGAGGGTTGCCCTTCTGGACTCATGCAATCCCAGGCACGTCACAGGGGAGATTCCCCTTCAGGGCTCTTTCCAGAGTTGTCTCTTACCCTTTCTACTACGCTACCCGGCACGATCTCAGGGTCCCCAGTCTTGATGGCGGTGTTACCTGGATCCCAGAGCCCTGGCGGAGGCTGGACTCGTGCTGTTAGGTGCCCTTTGCCCATCCCTCTGCAACCACCTCCCTCTCTCCCAGGCCATGTGGGGCCCACTGGGCCATTAACTTGGGAGACGTTCAGAGCTACTGTGGCGGCCTTCCCGTCCTATGTCAGGGCCATGGACAAACAAGTCTTCCGCCTCGCCGAGAAGTCATCTGGGCATTCGCTCTCCACTTCCTCCTCATCTTCCTCAACTGAGGAAGAGGAACCTTCTGTCCATCTTTCCTCTGACGCTGATTTCACCGACTATTGGTGTTTGCTTTCTAGGATAGTTTCAGAGCTTTGTATTTCCTACATCCCTAGGGACAATACCGAGCGGCAGACGCATGCTTTCCTTAGTGAATTCAGCACTCGCCACCTGGTGGTGCCTTCCTGGCCAATCCCCTTCCAGGAGGTGTCTATCCACACCTGGCAGTCCCCAGTCACTCCTTCCCCAGCCCCGGGACACTGCAGGAGATGGTATTGTGTCCCCCACAAGTCTCTAGGTTCTCTGCCTCACCCGCCTTCAGGTTTGACGTCCCTAGACACTCCTTCCGGGCCTCGTTGCCTGGCGCACGACAGGTCTCCGGATACGGATTCTGCTGAATTCGACCGGTGGGGACGAAGGGTTTTCTCTTCTGGCCGTGTGTTGTTATGCATCTCTTCTCATCAGGCTCACCACGCTGCTTACAACAGGCATCTGTGGTCGATGCTGGCTCAGGTCTTAGCCTCCCTGCCTGACTCAGAGCAGTCTAGACAAGCCATTGCCCTCTCTGAACAGGGCCTGGAGCTTGCAAGGCACCAAGTGAGGGCATCCTACGATGCCAACGAGGTGGCGTCCAGACTAATAGGAACAGCGATCTGCATTAGCTGGATGGCATGGCTTCGTCTCTCCTGACTGTCACCCATTGCCCGGCGTGGGGTGGCTAACGCTGCCTTCCGGGGGACCCACCTTTTTTCCCGCAGGGCGAGGAGGCTTCTTCAGGGGCAACCTCCTTCCCCCAGCCCACGGGGGACGCCTGCTCCCCCTCACCCACCTTAGACTTCCTGGTCTATTGGTTAGGGTCTCCCCCTCCCTACTTTTTGCCAGTAGGAGGCTGAGAGATCTGTTCCCTCAGGGTCTATTCAGACCCCCCCCCGGGAGGGGCTTGGTACTCACCCAGCAGTAATGAATGGTGAAGATTGACAATGGAAGATATGAAAATTACGTACCTACCGTAATTCTTGATCTTCTCTTGTATCTTCACCATTCATTACTGATTCCTGCCCACCATCCCCTCACGGGCCTCCTTCTTCGGCATCTCTCCCTCCCTGCTTGTTCTTTCCCTTCTCCCTTGACCTTTAAGCCCAAAAAAAAAAAAAGTTATCTTGCTTTTTCTTCCGTTCTTCTGAACTGATCCCTTCCCTCTGAGAACAGGAGGAACGAGCGGAATTTATCTATCCTGAGGGAACGCTTTCTGATTGTCCTTAGGGAGCATCTCTTGGCTCATCCTTAGCCATGTTGTTCAAGTCACAGTTAAAGAGACCGTCCCTTAAATGGCTCGGCCTCCTTTTTCCCAGGTCCCCTCTGGCAGATCTTAATATCCTATTGTGTCAGCCTCTTCTGGTTTGATGCTGTCCTGGCACTACAATTACCTTGAGTTGGTATTCTTTGCCCTGCTTCTAGGGAGTCCGATTGAGTTCCCACTCTGTCTGTTACGTAAAGGGGTGTCCTCTGTGGGGTCCCCCCCCTCCACACACACACACTTCTTTATTAGCACTTAACAAGGTGCTAGTGGGCTTCTTTTCCCTTCCTAGTTGGCCTCTCTCCTTTCAGAACAGAATTTCTGCCTTGGCAGTTTGTGAGCTCTCAGCTAGAGTTCGAAGGGTTAGGGATGGCGGGAGGTATAGAGAATCTGCCTTTTGTGTCCAAGCTGTGCGAGAGGTTCGGTTGAACCTTCTCCCTGATTTTCTTAAGTGGGATCCTTGCTCCCTTGTTTTTGGTTCCGAGCTTATAACCTTAAGCCAATCTCTCAATGGGCAGAATTCTCCACTCCTAACATCCCTCTTTCTCTCCCTCTCTTCCCCCTTTTCTTCTTCTTCTTCTTTCTGTCCTCAATCTGTTCCTCCCTTAGAGCCACCCCAGAAGTGAGGCCCTGCGGTCCCTCGGGGTAGGCATTTCCTTGTTTTTTTCTTTCCTCTACTGGCTTATTCCTTTTTCAGTTTATATCCTTTCCTTTTTCTATCCCTCAGCTCTCTTGCCTTGCTCTCTTTTCTTATCCTTATTTCGCCTCTCCGACTAACAGAACTGGGATGGAGGAGGAGTCTGCGGCACCTAACAGCCGCCTTTTGCGCATCACGCAGTGCGTCACTGTCGGGGGCGGCGCTGTCGGCTCCGACTCCTCTTAAAAAAAAAAAAAAAAAAAAAGCTCCTGTGGCAGGCGCGCACGCCTCCGGCTTACATCCATCAGTAATGAATGGTGAAGATACATAGAAACATAGAAGTTGACGGCAGATAAGGACCGCAAGGCCCATCCAGTCTGCCCATTTCTTTTTCTACCTTATAAATGTGCCATTGGCCTTTGCTCTGTCAGTGGCCTATCTATTCATGATCATCTGTATTGCTCCCTTATGCCTATCCCATGCCTGTTTAAAGCCCTGCACTGTATTCATAGCCACCACTTCCTGAGGTATGCCGTTCCATGTATCCACCACCCTTTCTGTGAAAAAGAACTTCCTCACATTACCCCTTAATCGGCCTCCCTCTAATCTCATGCTGTGTCCTCTTGTCCTGCTATTTTTCTTATATTGAAACATGTTAGACTCTTTCACCTTGTTAATGCCCTTAAGGTGTTTGAAGAAGATAAAGAGAAGATCAAGAATTACAGTAGGTATGTAATTTTCATATCTTTGAGGAGTGTCTCTTGCAGCAGGTACAGTCCCACCCTCTGTCCCCCTCCTTCTCTAAGAGAACAAATTTTGGTCCAGTGACTTTTGGGTTGGGATACCTACGGTACCTCGGCTTCCCCTCGTTCCTCTCTTAGCGAGCTGAATCTGGTGGGAGAAACTGAGGATACCAGGGACCACCCACACTTATATAGGAAACAGGAAGCTGATGTCATATGTGGGCGGCCCCTGAAAAAGACTGCCAGAAGAGCTGTCGTGCACCACAGTAACTTCTGGTGACGACCCAAGTGTATTACCTGCTGCAAGAGACACTCCTCAAAGATCTACTGTTGCGGTAAGATTTTACATAACTGTACTTTCTAGGAGTGGTATATGGTGTGCATCCACACTGACCCACCCGACCTCCCCTGGCAAGTGGCACACCGGTCTGGATTCCAGCAGGCAAGATCTGATGTCACGGGGTGGTATCAATGGAGTTACCACCCAGGTGGGTGGGAGGAGCCAACCTGAAGACATTCTGTCAAGCCTTAAAGGGGAAACGACACTGCCAGAAGTGTGGATGTATACCATGTACCACTCCTAGAACTGTTGTTACAGGTGAGTAACCTGTTTTTTGTTTTGTTTTTTTGTTTGTGAACCTTCAATCTCCCTAGTCCTGAATAACTTTCTCAGACCACTGTGTTTATGTAATGTTTAATATGCTGTCCTCTCAAATTTACTACATTGAAAATAAAAATATAGGTAGCATATGGTGCAGTTGGCAAAGCTGAATTAGGAGGGACTTTTCCTTTTCTCTGGAAACAAAATTGCAGAATGGTGCCAAAAGTGTTCTTAGGAAAGTGGTGTGTGTGTGAGTGACTGACTGTTTCAGTGTTATTTTCTGTCAGTCTGTCTTTCAGGGGTGGACAAGTAAAACACTTTCTAGGAGCGTGGATATGTTGTTCATCCACACTGTCTGGCATTGTCCCTTTCCCCTTTAAATCTTGCCAGAAGTCTTCAAGCTGGCTCCTCCCACCCACCCGGGTGGTAAATACCTCGGCTCCGCCCCATGACGCTAGATCTTCCTTTCCGCTAGAAGATACAGGTTCCCTCGTGCTACTTTGCAGCAATAGAGGCCCTGGAGTCAAATCGACAGTTTTTGCCACACTTACTGCAGTCTTGAAACTACCGTGAGTATCGATTCGAATCCGAATGCTTTGGATATGGAGACAAGTCGTCCTCCGGGTTTTGCAGTGTCCTTGTGGACAAAAATGTTGCGCACCGATCCCCACCTCTCGTGCGTATACTGCCTCTGTGCCGTGCATGATACCTCGGCGTGCACCATCTGTTCGGCCTTCCATCCCACCGTTCTGGAAGACCGTAAGGTGCGCCTTAAGCTGGGGAGACCGGAGCTTCGCAATCCACCAGTGAAATCGAAGGAGGCCAGGTGGGCGGTTTCCGCGGCTGCGGGATCCGCCAAGCAGCTTGAGCAAATGGCGGCCTTCGAGGAAGAGGCTGCCCAAGCTTTGGCCAACCGAAGCTTCTTCGTGCCGCTCAACTTGGGCTCCACCTTCACGGGATCCTTCCGGGAGTTCTGCCAGTCTCTCCCTACTAAGGGTGAGGCGCCCTCGGGCTGGCACTCCTCCCGATCCAAGAAGAAGGATAAGGATCCTAAACCCTCTTCTTCTACCCGAAGAAGTCGCTCCTGGGACCGAGAGTGGTCCGACTCTCGGGAGCAGGGGGTCTCGACTACAGTCGAGATTGCTTCCTCGGCTGCTAGCTTTTCGGACCTTCCGTCAGGCCAGAGCACCAAAGCCGAGGACACGGCTGAACCGGCCGAGATATCTCTCGACCCAATCGAGCCGTTGTCACCGACGACAGTCGATGACTCTCTGGAGAGGACGCCTATTCTCTCCTTCCCAGCGAGGAGACCGTCCTAGAGCCGGAACCCCCGGTTTCCACAAACCTGGCGTCTCCCGACAGACAGAGCCGACGCCGTCGGTCTCGACCGAGGAGTAGGACCCCATCGGTCAGAAAACCGAGGAAGGGCCACAAACACTTCCGAAAGAGGCGCCGCCACCATTCCTCATCCTCCTCGGACGAGGAGAGACTTTGACGGAAACTCCGACGTTATGAGGACCTTATGTGGCAGCAACTTATTTTGACAGGTCAAAAGCTGGCTGCCCCGGCAGTACTGACCATTAACTTGGCCTCAGCCTCTTCAGTCGACACTGACTCTCTCGGTGCCGAGGACTCCGGTTCTCCCTCCGGTGGGTCCGGTGCGCATTTCGTCTCGGCCTGTTACAGGCTTCCCACCAATTTTGGTGGAACCACCACCAAAACAGGCTCAGGAAGGGGTTCCCTCTAAGGAGGATCGACCGACTTCGGGCCTGCCCCACAGGCTGTCCATCACGGTCACTCCTGATCACCCCAGGCGCATCAAGGGGGATTTAGGTGGGAGGCCTTTGTATCCGGATTCCTCGGATTCGGATACCACCGGCCTTCACTCTCATGAGGAGCTGTCGGTGTCAGGCATGGAAGAAGGGCCGTCTTCCTTCCAGGGCATCCTTCGACTCATCTCAGAGTCCATGGGCATTCCCTTGCAGCCTATTCAGAAGAAAGCAGAATATCCTCTCACGGATATTCTCAAGAGGGGGGATACCCCGACGGAGGCCTTCCCAGTGGCCGAAGCCATAGTTGGCCCAGCTCTGGAACTTTGGCAGCATCCAGCCTCCTGCCCGGCTCCCTCTGTCCACATGGCCCGCAAGTACGTGGTGCCCATGGAGTCCTTGGTGGGCTTCACTGAGCACCCCTCATCAGAAAGCCTTGTGACTGCCTCAGTGTTTAGGCGTACGGGCAGCTCTATGGATACTGACTGCCCTCCGGACAAGGAGTCCAAACTTATGGACCACTCGGCCCGGAAGGTATACACGGCATCAGGCTAGCTCAGCAGTGATCATGGCACACTTCTCTCACACCCTTTTGGGGTCGTTGGATGAAGTTCTTCCTCATCTCCCAGCAGACATGCAGACCACGGTCAAGCAGGTCCGGGACCAGGGCCGGGCTGTCGCTAAACAGCAGCTCCAGACAGCTCTGGATATTGGTGATTCCTGTGCCCGCTCACTGGCTCCCTCGGTCACCTCTCTCCGCAGGGCTTGGCTGAGGTTATCCTCCTTTTCGGTTGATACCCAGCACAAGTTAGCGGACGTGCCCTTCCTTGGCACCGACCTCTTCGGTCCAGGAGTGGCAGGTCACCTTCAGCGCATTGAGCAGTCTAATGCCACCTTAGATGCCACCTCTGCCAAAGGTTCTTCAGGCAAGAACCAGCAGAAGCGCAAGAAGAAGTCCTTTCGGCATTCTTCCCCTGCGGTCAGACAGCCCTCCTTCCAGGGAGGTCAGCAACAGCAGCAGGCTCAAGCTTGGCACCCTAGGCCCAAGCAAGATCCTCAACAGCCCCGCAAAGGAGGCCGAGGTGCTGGTCCGGGTACCTCCTCCTCCAAGCCTGCACAGTGACGGGTCGGGGGTGGCCTCCCCCGCACCCGTCACGCCAGTTCTGGGTCCTCCCGTGGGGGGGCCGGCTCCACCACTTCCTTTCTGCCTGGTCCGGTATCACTTCGGACAGGTGGGTTCTGGAAGTGGTCAGGCAGGGTCTGCCCCTAGAGTTCGAGCAGTACCCTCCCAGCCGAGCCCGTGCCCCACGGGAGGAAAGGATCTCAGTCGGCACTCAGTCGGCCCTTCAGGATGACATCGTGCAGCTCCTCCTCAAAGAGGCGATTGCTCCAGTGCCGGATCCTACTTCAGACCCAGGCTTCGTCTCCAGGTATTTCCTGATGCCCAAGCGGACGGGGGGTTGGCGCCCCCTCCTAGATCTCCACGACCTGAATCGGTATCTCAGGTCTCGCACCTTCTGGATGGTAACTCTGAACCAGTGCATACCATCACTGGAGCGAAACATGTGGTTCTGTACACTGGATCTTCAGGACGCACTCTACCACGTCCCAATCCGTCCGTCCCATCAGCGGTTCCTCTGCTTCAGGGTCGAAGGAACCCTGTACGAGTTCAGAGCCATGCCGTTCGGCCTGTCATCGGCTCCAAGGGTCTTCACCAAATGCATCACAGTGGTGGCAGCCCATCTATGGCATCAAGGGGTTTGCATTTACCCCTATCTAGACGACTGGCTCCTGGCGGGTTCCTCCCTTCAGGAGGTGGAGAGGTCCAGGGACCTGACCCTCCGAACCTGCTCCCACCTGGGTCTTCTAATCAACGAGCCCAAGTCAGAACTCGTGCCTTCTCAGGTGATGGGCTTTATTAGGGCAGAGCTCGACTCTTGTCAAGCCAGAGCTCGGCTCCCGGCGGACGGGGCGGAGGTCCTTTCCTCCTTTGCTCAGTCATCTCTGGTTGGGCACTTGCGCCCTACCCGGGATTTCCTGCGCCTCCTGGGTTACATGGCGGCGTGCACCTCAGTGGTCCGCTGGGCCAGACTGCACATGCACCCCCTTCAATGGGAGCTGGCCGCCCAGTGGTCTCAGCGTCAGGGTCTCTTCGACCAGCTGGTCACGGTCACCCAGAGGATGTGGGACGCTCTCCAATGGTGGACCGTCCTGAGTCATTTGCAGGAAGGAGTCCCGTTTGTCTGCCCCGAGCCGACGGTCGTCCTTACAACTGACACCTCTCTCATGGGCTGGGGAGCCCACATGGGGGACAACAGAGCCCACGGGTTCTGGACCCCCATGGAGTCCCGATGCCATATCAACCTGTTGGAGCTCAGAGCAGTCAGACTGGCCCTGTCAGCTTTGGCTCCTCAGCTCCGGGGTCAAGTGGTTCAAGTCCAGATGGACAATACCACGACCATGTACTACCTCAACAAACAGGGCGGCACGCACTCCCGTCTGCTGTGCAGGGAGGCGCTCTGGATCTGGACCTTCATCAGCCGGCTGGAGGCGGATCTCGTAGTCATCCATGTGGCAGGAGTCACGAACCAACTGGCGGATGCTCTCAGCCACATAGGCCAGACATCCCACGAGTGGTCTCTCCGTCCAGAGGTAGCTTACGATCTGTTCTCCCATTGGGGCAAACCGTTGGTGGACCTGTTTGCCTCAAGGGAGAACATCAAGCTGAGGCTGTACCATGCCCATCCCCCTCAGCAGGGCTCGCTGCAGGGGGATGCCTTTTTGAGGCCGTGGACCCCAGGGTTCCTCTACGCCTTCCCTCCATTTCCCTTGATCCACAAGGTGTTACTCAAGGTGAGGAGGGACAAGGCAAATGTGATCCTGGTAGCCTCAAATTGGCCACGCCAGTTCTGGTATCCAGATCTCCTCAGCCTCAGCTGCAGGGCCCCGGAGCGACTTTGTACATGCCCGGACCTGATATCGTTGAACCAGGGGAAGGTCTTCCACTCGGACCTTCAATCCCTGCACCTCACAACCTGGTTCCTGAGCGGCTAGAGTTCCAGGCTTTGGGTCATTCTGAAGATGTCTACACCGTGGTGGAAGCATCTCGAAAAGAATCGACCAGAAAATGTTATGCCTTCAGATGGAAAAGATTTTCCATTTGGTGTCAGGGAAAGAGCCTGGACCCCTTATCCTGCTCTGTGGCTAACATTCTAAACTACCTTTGGTCCCTCTCCAAAGGGGGTCTTCGGTCATCGACCCTTAGGGTACACCTGGCAGCCATCTCTGCTTACCGGGTGCGGGCCAGTCAGCCGGCGTTGGCACAGGAGGCGGTGATCGGCACTTTTCAAAGGCCTGGATCATATCCCTCCGTGCGTGAACCTCCCCACCTCCGTGATCTCTTGCTGGTTTTGGTAAAGCTCATGGGCAAGCTATTCAACCCATCCACAGGTGTGGAAGACTGCCTTCCTGGTGGCTATCACGTCAGCCAGAAGGACAGGGGAGCTCCAGGCGCTTTCGGTGGACTCCCCTTATTTGGTCTTTCATAGGGACAAAGTTGTCCTGCGCCTCGACCCGAAATTCCTTCCGAAGGTGGTGTCAGAGTTTCACCTCAACCAGGTGTTGACTCTGCTGGTATATTACCCTAACTACACCTTGGATGCCGAGTACAGGCTCCACACTCTGGACCTCAGGCGTGCTCTCTCCTACTATAAGGAGAGGACGGCGGAAATCCGGGGAGAGGTTTGCAAGCTGTTTGTCACCTACGCTGAAGCCACTTCTGGCAGACTTGCAGCCAAGCGGACTATTGCAAGATGGATCACATCATGCATAAGTCCGTGTTACGAATTGGCGGGCAAGGAGCCTCCCAGAGGGTTAAGAGCTCATTCTACCCGCCATACTGCTGCTTCGGTGGCTGCTTCCAGGGACATCCCTATCCAGGAAATCTGTCGGGCTGCTACCTGGAAGTCAGCAAACACCTTCATTACCCATTACCACATCGACCTTGTGTCACAACGTGATGCTGGTTTTGGGGCCTCGGTTCTCCAGTCCTTATTTCCTAAGTAGGGGGTGTGCGCCTTGCCTCCCTCCCTCCCGGAGAACTGCTAGGAGTCTGCCAGACAGTGTGGATGAACAACATATCCACGCTCCTAGAAAAACAGGTTACTCACCTGTAACAGTAGTTCTAGGATTGGTATATGTTGTGCACCCACCCGACCTCCCCGGCTTAAGGTGCACAACCTGGCTAGATCTGGCGTCATGGGGCGGAGCCGAGGTATTTACTACCCCCAGGAGCCAGCTTGAAGACTTCCGGCAAGATTTAAAGGGGAAAGGGACAATGCCAGGCAGTGTGGATGAACAACATATACCACTCCTAGAACTACTGTTACAGGTGAGTAACCTGTTTTTCTTGGGCATGTAATTGTTATACCACCACTTGCCCTGGGGCAAGTACTAAAAAAATTGATTTGCACACCCCTGGCCCAAAGACTGCAAATCTGCCTCCGCGGCTGTTGGCTTAGCTGCACAGCTTGCAATCATGGAAGAAGAGGCGGTGTCAGCTGTGGTAGGGACCTAGTCGGTCTTGGCACTGTTCCTGGCGCAGCTGTCAGCACTCCTGAACCTCCTCATACTTTGGTAAGGAGAGGCATTTACGGCATATGCTTCATCACTATGAGGAGCTCATTTGGCAACAATGAGCCATCAAAGGGAGACATGTGGCTCTGCCTCCGGAGCCTATGGTCCCGTTGCCTCCTCCAGGCATTCCTGGGCTGATCCACCAGACTCAGCAGACCATGGTACTCCTGTGCTGGTCCTGCAGACTTGGCAGACCACAGTGCCTGCTTTGCATCTACTCTGGGTGAAGGCCCCCTCTGCCATAGCCACAGTTTGGGGCTCCAACTAAGGACTTCCACCAGGCCCCCATCTTGTCAGGTTGGCTGTCTGTGAAGATCACCCAAGCTGGGGATACTCTGGTGATCCATGGTGGAAAGCAGTTGAGGGCCATCTTTGAAGAATCTTAAGACTCTGAAGTTGAGTCAACGATAGCGTCTACCAGAAATCAGTGGACAGGCTCTCTGCTACATCAGACCCAACATCTTTCAGGACTTTGCTCCAGCTTATGTCAGTCGATGTGTGTGCCATTGAAACCAGTTCAGAAACTTGCTAAATACCCGTTGACTGATATCCTGGACATGGATTATTCCCCAGGGTTTGCCTTTCCCTTGGATGAAGCCATTTTGGGACTGGCCCTGGAGCTTTGGCAGCATCCAGCATCCTGCCTGGCACCCCCTACCCACATGGTCTGGAAATATACTGTTCCCCTCAAGCACTCTCTTGAGGTTCTCCAACCACCAATCTGCTGAGGGCTTGGAATCGAACTCTGCCTTCCATAAATCAAAAGGCCAAGTGGACATAAACAAACTTCCTAATAAGGAATCCAAACGGATTGATGACATGGTCAAAAAAAGTATACGCAGCCACTTCCTTGGGTCTCCTGCAAGTCAGCTGTTCGGTCATGATGGTCAATTTTGACTATTCCGTATTTGGGACAGTCAGACTTCTGTCTCCATTCCCTCACACCCGCTTCCCATTGTTAAGCAGCAGACAGCCCAAATGATACGAGACCAGCGTCAATTAATGGCTAAACACCAGCTGCAAACAGCCATGGACATGGGAGACTCTTGTGCCTGTGCCATGGCTAAAGCCACAGCTTTGCATCACAGGGCCTGACTGAGTCTGTCCACCTTCACTGAAGACACATGAGCCTGGTGACTTCCCCTTCTTGGGTAACAACCTCTTTGGCCATGGAGTAGAAGGACATCTCACACATACTGAGAAGTCCAAAACCTCCCTGGATTCTGTGGCTTCATTGCAAAAGGCTCAGACTACCTTTAAGCCTAAGAAACAGGCTTTTTTGTTTCAGGCCGTTCATTCAAAGCTACTCTAACAGCAGCCCCAGCAGGGGCAATTTCAATGCTAACATCCAAAGCCTAAGTTTGTTGGCTGGGGCAAAAAAACGATGGGCACAGATGGAGGTGCCTCTGGGATCCCATCTACTGAAGCCCCCTCCATGGCATCTTAGTGACAGATTGTGGGGTGCCATTCCCCCTCCTGTCATGTCCGTCAGGGTTTGGTTGCACCACTTTTGCTACAGTGATCCACCATTACCACAGACAAGTGGGTTCTGGAAGTAGCAGGCAAGGGGTTGCCTCTGGACTTTGAGGCTCTCCTGCCTTACCGACTCCAAGCTCCTCTGGATTCCAGGGTGTTGAAAGACACATTGTCTGTCTATACCAAGGGCCCGCATAGCTCAACTCTTAGAATGTGAAGCGATGGCTCATGTCCCAGACGCACAGGCCACTCAGGGATATATGTCCAGGTACTTCCTGGTTCCGAAACAGGCAGGAGCTGGCATTACATACTGAACTTGCACAATCTGGACAAGTTCATGCAGAAGCGCAAGTACTGGATGGTCACTCTGAATCAAATCATTTCATCTTTAGAGAAGAGCATGTACTTCTGCTCCGCGACCTCCAGGACACGTTCTACATCCCCATCTTTCCTATCGCCAGTACCTTTGGTTCCATGCCAGTGAGGTGCTTTATCAGTTCCAGTTCATGCCCTTTGGTCTCACATCCTCACTAAGGGTTTTCGCCAAATGCATGACAGTGGTGGCATCCTTCCTACAGCACAAGGAGGTCAGGGTATATCCCTACCTGGACAAATGGCTGCTAGCTGGACAGTCAAAAGAAACTGTGGAGCAGTTCAGGGATATTGCTCCCAGATCTGCCAAGACTTGGGCCTTCTAGTCAACCTGGCCAAGTCAGAACAGGTCTCCTTGCAGATGATCAAGTTCACTGGGGGCCGAACTAGACTCCCTGTGGGCCAAGGCCTCTCGCAATGGACTGGGCATTACATCTTACCTCCTTTGCCCCATCATTTCAGGTTGGGTGCTCGTGCCCTGCCCAGGACTTCCTTCAGATGCTGGGGCTGATGATGGCTTCTACTAGCGTGGTCAGTTGTGCCCACTAGAGGATGCGCCCCTTGCAGTGGGAGTTGGGCTAGCAGTGGTTCCAGCACTTAGGTTGCCTGGACCAGCCGGTCTTGGTGACCCAGCCAGTGTGGGATGCCATCCTGAAGTGGTAGCTCCCACAGAACCTGGAGGAGGGAATCCCATTTGTTTGTCCAGAACTGTCCATCACACTCACAACCGATGAGTCTTTGGTGGGGAGCTCACCTGAGAGACCACATGGCCCACAGGTTCTGGTCACCCAGAGGTTCCGCTATCATATCAACTTGCTGAAGCTCCATGCAGCACCTCTGGCACGTGACAGAATTTGCTGTGTTGATTTGGGGTCATGTTGTCCAGGTACAGATGGACAACACAACCGCCACTACGTGAACAGACAGGATGGGTATAACTCCTTTCCTTTGTGTGTGGAGGCTCTTCACACCTGGACCCTCATGCACAGCCTACAGGCAGATCTTCTGGCGATCTGTGTCGCAGGAGACAACAGTCAGCTGACAGACATTCTCCGCCGGGTTGGGAAGACATTGCACTAGTGGTCCCTAAATCAGGAGATAATAAACCACCTGTTTTCCTAGTGGGGCATCCCTCTGTTGGATCCGTTAACCTCATAGAAGAACAGAAAACTGAGGCTATTCTGAGCCCGTTTTCCCCTCCCTGTCATTCGGGGACACTACAGGTGGATGCCTTCTCCAGGCCCTGGACCTTGGGCCTCATGTACACCTTGACTCCCTTCCCCTTGGTTCACAAGATTGTGATCAAGGCGTGAATGATCCTAAGAATAACAGACTGGACCAGGCATTTCTGGTATCCAGACCTCCACAGCAGCAGGCAGCCATGGCGGTTGCCTCTCTGCCCCGACCTGCTGACCAGATAACAGGGGACATTCCTGCAGTCGGACTTTCAGTCCATGCACCTTTCAGCCTGATTACTGAGCCACTAGAGTTCTTGGCTCTGGGCCTTTTGGAAAACATTCTTCATGTGGTGGAAGCATTCTGTAAGGAGTTTACTCATAATTTCTATACATTTAAGTGGGAGATTCTCCATCTGGTGCCAAGACAAAGAGCATGATCCCCTTGCCTGCCCAATTTCGAGTATTCTCTTTTTGATATAGGTATTTATCTCCCTTGCACCCCTGCCTCACCCAGCCCCATCCCTGGGTCTTACCTGGTTCCAGTGTTCCTCTACAGAGTCTTCCATCCTCCCACCAGGGAAGGAAGGGCCATCCTCCCAACCCTCCCCCATAACCAAATTCAGATCAGAGCTCAGGGCCTGGTCGGTGGTGTGGAGCCTGCAGCAGACTGGCTGTCATCATCCTTCTGGCGCTTTTTCCCTTGGTTTTCATCCCTTGCCCCACTCTCCTCCCTGATGTCCTGTCATGCCCCAACACATGGCCTCGTATGCTACTAGCGTACTCCTGTGAGAGAGGCAAGCTCCCTGGCTTATCACAGGGGTTGCTAAAGCAGCGGAAACAGATGCCCTCCCTCTGCCCAGGGGACTGCCTGATCGGCTTTCCAGGCTTACCTTCAAACCTGGGTCGTTTGCATGGGAATGTGCAGCACTACCCATTTGGCCATTAGGTGTCCACGTTTCTACTATTCTTGACTACCTCTGGTCCCTCTCTGTCAGGGCTGTGAGCGATGATCTTGAATGTGCACCTAGCAACCATCTCTACACAGTGGGTGTGGGCTGTTCTGCCAATGGTGGCACAGAAGAAGGTGATTGAGCGTTTTTCCAAAAGCCTAGATCACCTCTCTCCGCTGGTGTGTGAACCACCGTCTCCATGAGACCTACTGCTGGTGCTGAATATGCTCATGGGCAAGCCATTTGAGCCTGTGCACAAGTGTGAGATGTCACACTTATCATGGAAGACCATCTTCTTGCTGGCCATTATGTCAGCCAGAAGGATCAGTGAGCTCTAGGTGCTCTCAGTGGAATCTTCTTATTTGGTGTTCCATAAGGAAGGTTTCTTCTGAAGGTCATGTCAGAGTGTCAGCTGAACCAGGTGATTAACCTTCTGGTATATTTTAACAGTCTGACCTCCGATGCCGATCGCAGGCTCCATTACCTGAACCTGCAGAGGCACTGTCTTATAAGGAGCGCACAGCAGGAGTTTGTGGAGAGACACACCAGCTGTTTGTCACCTATGCTGAAGCTGCTTCCGGTAGACCAGCAGCAAAATGGACGATTACCAGGAAGATTACATTCTGCATCAACCTCTGTTGTAGGTTGGCTGGTATGGGCGTAAGGCTGATTCCACCAGACATCCCACTGCCGTGGTGACTACTTCCAGGAATATACCCTTCAGGGCTTGTGTTAACCCCCTACCGAAGTCCCCAAATGGGATTTTTGAGGATTTTGAAGCTCAAAAATAAAAGCAGTGCTTCAGCACTGACCCTGTATATTGAAAGGTTTGCACCAATATGGTTAGCAGAAAAAGTATCAGATAAAGTTGAACAAAGTCACTCCAGAAATTTCTGACCACAGGATTTTCTGATCTGACCTCCTACAGTTAAAGCAGAGGGTCAAACTGACACCCACTTTACTAGTGCCAATGCAAACCCATTGCAGAGATATGCAGGCCTACAACCTGGGCTAAAATGCACACCTTCATCTCCTATTACAGCATTGATGTAATGAGTCATCAGGATGCCGCATTTGAGGCCTCAGTCCTCCAGTCTCAATCTGCCAAATAAGGGTGCACACCATGCCTTCTCCTCCTCCCTGAGAACTGCTAGGAGTCTGCCTATTTGTGGATAGTGAACAGAATCCATACCTTTAGAAATATGCTACTTACTTTTAACCCTAGTTCTAAGAGTGAAATTCAGTTCACATCCACACAACCCACCCGACCTTCCCCAGCCGTGTGGTACTCAGATCCCAGCTTCCAGCTTGCAACATCTGATGTCATAGGGCGAAGCCAGAGGATGTACCACCCAGGTGGTAGAAGGAACTTATCTTCGAGTCATTCTGATGAATTAGCTGTCACCGGTCAGATTGCCTCTGTGTGGATGTGAACTGAATAACACTTTTAGGACTACAGTTACAGGTGAGTAACCTATATTAGTCTTCTACTATGAACACTGACCAGAAATACTCATTAAGCACATCAGTCTTCCCCTTATGCTGCTCCACCCATTCTTCTCCCTTCTTTGATCTATCCCCTACGTGGACTTGCAGTTCTTATGACTGTAGCAGAAGAATGTTTTGTCCCCCTTCTTCACACCTTCTGCTTTTCTCAACTCTGCATCCAGCTTCATCCGTCTCATCTTCCTGTTTGCCTCAAGTTGGTTAGGTACCCTTCCCTGTTTTCACCTGTCTGTTAGGCCTTGTAATACTTAAAAGGCCTTCTTTCTCCCTGACTGCCTCCACTATCTTATTTGTGTACCACATTGGTTTCTCCCCTCCTGTGTTTCCCCCACTGTCCTGACATAGAAACTTGTTGCCTCATTTACCCCTTTTTTAATTCAGCTCCATTTGCTATCCATGCAAGAACATAGTAAAAGTTGCATTCCAGAGGTAATGTGGCTAGATAAATAAGCAGATCCAGCACTTAAAGCTGATTTTGATCAGTTATTCGTGGACACCATAAGTAAAAATCCACCTTGCAACATCAAGCATCAGTTAGGTAGCCGTTACCCAGCAGCCTCAGTACTTCGCTCGTTAGAGCTTTGTCAGTTTTAAGTGTTGGATCTGCTGATTTACCTAGCCACACTGCCTCTGGAGTGCAAATTCTGCTCTGTTCTTGCATGGACTCGGGCTAGCCAAACCCTCAGTTTGCACCCCATCTGCCCCGGTGAGCGCTGTGGTCTTTTGGTTTTTCAGTTCCATTTGCTATCCACCGCTGCTCCAGCCTCTATGCCCACCAGTCGCTCCCTAAGCAGTTCCTGTGTCTTTTCAGAATCCCCCCTTTTGAAGTCCAATACCTTTGTGAGTGATTGCTTTCTGCCTCCAATTTCATATCAGAGCGCACAGAGAGTTTCCTTGCGACCTCTTCAGTGCTGTCCCCGTTTTTGAGGACCAGATCACAAATGGCCTTCTCCCTTAGAAACATAGAACGTGGAAACAGAATTTATCTGCAGAAAAGAACCTCTTGGCTCACCACCCAGTCTGCCCTGGGGGACCCTGTTTACCCCTGTGAGGTACTTGCAGGTCTCTCCCATGTCCCTTCTTGCTGTCCTGTCTTCCAGAGTGTACGTACATGTTGAGATCCCTGAGTCTCCCCTCATAGGGCTTTTGGTGCAACCCCTACAAAATCCCTCCCTTCTTGGCTCCTATACCTTCTGTACTAGGAATGCTACCATCTGGTTCTTTGCACTTGCTGCTAGTGGGATGATCCAGTCCACGTTTGGCATATTCAAGGCCCCCTGTTAGTAGCATCTTACCTTGCTCTGCCACCTTCCTAATCTCTCTCCCCCCCCCCCATCTTCTTGTCTGCCGCTTCCTTCTGTGATGGTGGCCTGTTTGCCACTCTAACCCTAATGATCTTTCCTCCAGCTGAGACTACTTGTACACACAATGATCTTACTTCGAGAGGGCTCTTGCAGTAGGTATTAACCATTAGGACTTCGCCCCCTGGCGTCAGAACCACACGGAAAACTTTAGCTAGCAGTGTCCGGCGTGGGACCACCCACCATTGTCATGTGACAGACGTCAGCATAACCCCACATAGTGGGCGGTCCCCAACATGCCCTCCATTTCTAGGGACATGGATATGTTGTTCATCCACACTGTCTGGCAGGTTCCTTGCCGCTTTAAATCTTTCTGGAAGGTCTTCAAGCAGGCTCCTCCCACCCACCCTGGTGGTAAAACTCTCGGCTCCGCCCCATGACGCCTGATCTTCCTTACCGCTTGGAAGCTCAGGTTCCCTCCTTAACGCTCTGCGTGATAGACTGGATCCTAACTCTTCGGTTCACCCGAAACTCATTTTAAAATTTTCAAGACTTCGGTCATCCTTCTCCCTCGTGGCTGCGATGGACAAATCGACTCCCAGATTTTGGCGGTGCCCTTGTGGGCAGAAGATGTCAGGACAGACCCGCCTCCACGTCGTCTGCCTCTGCCTAGAACATGACCCATGAGCCCTGCAGTCATGCTGTTCATTTTAGCCATGGTCTGGAGACCGCACTGCCCAGTTACAGCTTGGGCGCCCGGAAGTGCTACCCGCCGGTTAAGTCAAGGAGGGCCATTGGGTGGTTACCGCGGCGGCTGGTTCAGCTGAGCAACTCAAGCAGATGATTGCCCTTGAGGAGGAGGCAGCCCAGGCCGCATCATCCTCTTCCTCGGTCGCGGCATTATCCCACTCTCACTGGGTACCTCGTATTCAGTTTCTTTCAAGGAGCTTTGCCAATCCCTTTCCACGAAGGCAGAGGAGCCATCGAGACATTCCTCTCGGTCCAAAAAGAAGGACTCAAAGGGTAAGTCCCATCGTCGGCGTTCGTGGGAGCGGGAGAGGTCTCCTTCACGGCGGATACCCAGCACAAATTGGTGGATGTCCCCTTTCTGGGGACCGACCCCTTCAGCCCTGGAGTGGAAGGTCACCTCCAGCGGATCGAAAAGTCCAATGCCACTCTGGACTCGGTCACCTCCACCCAGAAGGACAAAGGCCGCCAACAGCAGCAGCACAAATCCTTTCGCCCTTCTGCGCCTGCAGCACGTCCGGCCCAACAGCACCAGGGTCAGCAGGCTCACGCTTGGCATCCCAAACCCAAGCCCGCGGCTTCCTCCAATAGGAAGCAGGGAGGTAAAGGCCCAGGAGGTCCCTCGGCCGGTCCCTCCTCCAAGCCTGCCCAGTGACGGGTTGAGGTGTAGCCCCAACCTCGTCACCCGCCCGTGGGGCAGCTCCTCCTCCTTCTCGCCTGGTCCGCTACCACCACGGACCGTGGGTATTGGCGGTGGTAGTGAAAAGGCCTGCCTCTGGAGTTCGAGCAGGCCCCTCCTCATGCCGTGGCCCTCGGGGCCACGGGGTCCAACCTCTCTGTCGGCCCGCCGAAATGACATTGCCTGCTCCTCGAAAAAGAGGTGATCAGGAAGGTGGCGGATCCTCCTCCAGACCCGGGGTTTGTGTCCAGGTACTTCCTGGTCCCAAAACGGACGGGGGGCTGGCGCCCCATTCTCGACCTGCACGACCTGAACAGGTTCCTAAGGTCTCGGACCTTCAGGATGGTCACTCTGGCTCAGATAATCCCATCCTTGGAACGAGGTGTGTGATTCTGTTCCCTGGACCTTCAGGATGCGTTCTTCCACATCCCAATCTGTCCATCCCACCAGAGATTCCTCCACTTCAGAGCAGAGAGATCCCTTTACGAGTTCCAGGCCATGCCCTTCGGCCTTTCCCTAGCTCCCAGGGTCTTCACCAAATGCATGGCAGTGGTGACAGCATTTCTGTGACGCCAAAGGGTCCGGGTGTACCCCTACCTGGACAACTGGCTGATTGCAGCCCCCTCCAGAGCGGAGGTGGAGCGATCCAGAGATTTGGCCTTCCAGGTTTGCGCTCAGGTTGGCCTCCTCATCAACGAGGCCAAGTCGGAACTCGTGCCAAAGCAGGTGATACAATTCATTGGGGCAGAGCTCGACTCTCTACGAGCCAGAGCATGGCTCCCGGCAGACAGGGCCGAGATTCTTTCCTCCTTTGCCCAATCATTTCAGGTTGGGCAATCGCACCCTGCCCGGGACTTCCTGCGCCTCATGGCGGCCTGCACCAGCGTGATCCATTGGGCCCCCGGTACATGCGTCCCCTTCAATGGGGACTGGCCAGCCAGTGGTCACAGTACCTCGATCCACTGGATCAGCTAATGACAGTGACCCAGGGGATGTGGAACGCTCTCCACTGGTGGACCGTTCCAGCACATCTACAGGAGGGCATCCCATTTGTCCTCCCTGAGCCGACGGTCCCTCTATCGACCGATGCCTCTCTGATGGGTTGGGGTGCCCATCTGGGGGAGCACAGAGCGCACGGCCTCTGGTCCCCTCGGGAGTCCCGATGCCACATCAACCTGCTGGAGCTTCGAGCGGTTCATCTAGCCCTCACCACCTTCGCTCCGTTTCTATGGGGTCAAGTGGTTCAGGTCCAGACAGACAATACCACGACCATCTACTACCTAAACCGCCAGGCGGGGCGCGCCATGCCTCTGTGCAGGGAAGCTCTCCACATTTGGTCACTCGTATGCAGCCTGGAGGCGGATCTCCTCGCCATTCACGTGGCAGGAGCCTCCAACACCCTGGCCGATGCCCTAAGCCGGATAGGGGCTGCATCTCACGAGTGGTCTCTCCTGCTGGAGGTAATACAAGATCTCTTCTCCCACTGGGGCACGCCTCAGGCGGACCTGTTTGCCTCCAGGGAGAATGCGAAGCTGAGACTGTTTCATGCCCGCCCCCCTCAGCAGGGCTCGCTGCAGGGGGATGCCTTCTCGAGGCTGTGGACCCCGGGCCTCTTCTACGCCTTTCCCCCACTTCCCTTGATCCACAAGGTGCTTCTCAAGGCGAGGAGGGACAATGCACAGGTGATTCTGGTAGCCCCAGACTGGCCCTGCCAGTTCTGGTATCCAGATCTCCTCAGTCTCAGCTCCAGGCTCGAGGCGGCTTCCAGCCCTCCGGGCCTGATCTCAGTCAATCAGGGAAGGTATTCCATCCGGACCTTCAATCCCTGCACCTGACAGCCTGGTTCCTGAGTGGCTAGGTTCCAGGCCTTGGGTCTTTCGACGAGGTCCTCGAGCGTCATTGAGGTGTCCCGTAAGGAGTCGACCAGAAAATGCTACGCCTTCAGATGGAAGAGATTCTCCATTTGGTGTCAGGGCAAGGGCCTGGACCCTTCCTCCTGTTCCTTGGCAAGCATTCTGGACTACCTTTGGTCCCTTTCTCAGCTTGGGCTTCGGTCGATGACCCTTAAGGTGCACCTGGCAGCCATCTCTGCTTACCGGGCGCGGGCTGAAAAGCAGTCGGTGGTGTAGGAGAAGGTGGTCGGGCGCTTTTTCAAAGGTCTTGATCACATATCCCCTCCGGTGCGAGAACCTCCACCTCTGTGGGATCTACTGCTGGTATTGGCTAAGCTCATGTGCAAGCCATTCAAACCGATGCACAGGTGTGACATCTCTCACCTGTCGTGGAAGACCGCCTTCTTGGTGGCTATCACGTCAGCCAGAAGGATGGGAGAGCTCCAGGCGCTTTCCATCGAATCTTCTTATCTGATCTTCCACAGTGACAAGGTTGTCCTGCGCCGCCACCCGAAATTCCTTCCGAAGGTGGTGTCAGAGTTTCACCTTAACCAGGTGTTGACTCTGCCGGTGTTCCACCCCAATCACACCTCGGACGCCGAATATAGGCTCCATACTTTGGACCCTAGAAGAGCGCTTGCTTATTATAAGGAGTGGATGGCTGAAGTTCGGGGAGACGTTCGCCAGCTGTTTGTCACATACGCTGAAGTCGCACCTGGCAGACCTGCAGCCAAGCGGACGATAGGCAGGTGGGTCACCTCCTGCATAGATCTCTGCTATAGGCTGGCGGGCATGGAGCCTCCCAGAGGGATAAGAGCTCATTCTACCTACCATACCGCTGCATCGGTGGCTGCTTCCAGGGATGCCCCTATCCAGGAAATCTGCAGGGCCGCTACCTGGAAGTCAGCACACACCTTCATTACCCACTACCACATTGACCTTGAGTCACGCCGGGATGCTGGTTTTGTGGCCTCGGTTCTCCAGTCTTTATTCCCTAAGTAGGGGGTGTGCGCCTTGCCTCCCTCCTCCCAGAGAACTGCTAGGAGTCTGCCAGACAGTGTGGATGAACAACATATCCATGTCCTAGAAATACAGGTTACTCACCTGTAACAGGAGTTTTAGGAATGGTATATGTTGTTCATCCACCACCTCCCGGCTCGACGCACAACCTGGCTTTCATGGGGCGGAGCCGAGAGTTTTACCACCCGGGTGGGTGGGAGGAGCCAGCTTGAAGACCTTCCGGCAACATTTAAAGCGGCAAGGAACCTGCCAGACAGTGTGGTTGAACAACATATACCATTCCTAAGACTCCTGTTACAGGTGAGTAACCTGTATTTTTTTTCCCGCCATCGACCTGTGCACTCAGACCTCACAGAGAGCGCTGCTACAGTTCGACCGCCATTTTGGATGAGCATATTTCAAATTATTTTTCGAATTATTCTACCGTCTTTTTGTAAGATAATCTTTCCCAACGCCTTCTGAATCGCACGAAAATAAATGCGAGTCCTGCGGCACACAACTTCCGCAAAAAGACAACCATACTCTCTGCCTCTTCTGCCTGGGCCTGGAACACCAGACCGCGGACTGTGAGGCCTGCCTGAGCTTCAGCCAGGCCACACAGAAAGGCCTGCGGAAGGTCTTTGAGGCCCATATTTTAAAACAGAAAATGGCTTTGATGAAGAAGGAGTTGCAGAAGTTGCGGAGTGCCTCTTCATCACCCTCTTCAGATTCGCACCACTACAAAAAATGGAAGGACAAGGAGAAGCATCAGAGCCAGGAAAGGTCCCGCTCCTGCCCATGACTCCCTCCAGGAACCACAGAAAACCAATGGCCCTCCTCCTCCAGGAAGAGTGCCTCTAAAGACAAGGCCTCTTTGACCTCCTAGGAGCAACCCTTGGTTCCAGTGAATGCCCAGCTACAGCTGATAAGCCAGATGTCAGAGCTTCCAAGACCCGCCCAGCCCAGGCGCTTCTGTCAGACACCAACGAGCAGCCTGACGATCCTCAGCGCCTGTTGCAGTCTCCTTACGCAACATGCCCTGGTGGGCTCGCCCGACCAGGGTCCCTTCTTGCCTCCCCCAAACACTTGGAGCCAGAGCCAGAAGGACGTCAGCCTGACTATGCCACTACCTGGTCGCATTCGGGCACCAACACCAGTTTCCCGGTGGACCCTCTGGACCATTCCTCGCCGACCCTTCCGGCAGGGCCTTCTGCCCCTCCGTCGGCGGGCACCTCCAGGATGACGTTGGGCTCGCTGCCTAGTGGTCTGATGCCAGACTATCGCCCCTCGGTGTCTTCCAGCCCATTTTTTGGGCCCACTCAGGATCCTCTGCCAAGTCTAGCGCTGGATTTTCAGATGTTGGGCTACCAGCTGTCACGCTAGCATACCCCTTGATATCTTCCATCGGGGGGTACCAGGCGCCAGGTCTCCCTTCACCAGGGTACCTGCCGTTGGGGTATGTCCATAGTTATCCCACGCCAGGTTATGGCTCCAGTTTTCAGCCGGTTTACCAGCCTCCCCAACCCCCTACTCCGCCTGCCCAACCACAGGTAGATTTCAGGGCCATTCTCCAGTGCTGGTGGACCGAAGCTAAGTCTCAACTAGTCTCGGAACTGGACAGTCGTCATCCGGTAGTGGCCTGTACCCTGGAACACCTGGATCTAACACATCAGTCCCCTTTGCTAGGGGAGTACCGACCCTCGACGTCAGGCCTGACGGACACGGCTACCTCTCATAAGGGCAGACCTTCTGCTCCACTCGAGGAGGTTCCCCACCCAGGAGCTCTATCTCCAGTCCTGATTCATTCATCAGACTCGGATTCAGATTCGGACTCCTCTTCAGTCTCTGGGTTCGAGACACGTCCGTCAGAAGAACCCAAGGCTAAGGAGTCTCTGAAGTCTCCTCCCGAGGATCCCTCCTTTTCGGATCTTCTCAAAAGGATTGCAGAGGCCTATGATTGGAAGGCTGAAGACCAGGACCCCAAATGAAAGAGGTTGGCCGAAAATCTTGACATGCCTGAGCTGTCCCCAGTCCTTCCGCCTCCTTGGCTGGAAAATCACGAGGATCTCACTTCCACCATCTGGCTAATGCCCTGCTCCATTCCGGCTGTGGTCAAGAAGGCGGACAGGACTTGCCGTACACCAGAAGGCAAAGACCACCTTAGCATCCATCCTAAAGCGGACTCAGTGGTCATTCATGTGGTGCACGACAGGTCTACCAAACCTAAACACATAAGCACCTCTACCCCTGACAAGGAGTCAAGGCAGCTTGACCAATTTGGATATAAGTTTTATTCGTCCTCTACCCTGGCTATGCGTGCCTTTAAATCTTCCCTTGTCAATCTTCACCATTCATTACTGCTTGGGTTAAGCCGGAGGCGCGCACCCGCTACGGGAGTGTTTTTTTTTTTTAGAGTCCGCTCCAGCGGTGCCGCCCTCGAGGATGACGTGCCGTCATGCGCGAGGCGGCGTTAAATGCCACAGACTCCTCCTCCATCTCAGTTCTGTTTCTCCCGCCGTCGAGGATGCACCTGCTGCGCGGTAGCATATAGTTTCTCGGGTTTTTCCACAGCTGAAGACTCTCGTTTTTCTCAGACATCCACTCGGCGCGTATACCGGTAAGACCGTTCCTTTTATTTCTATTTCTGCAGCTGAGTGCTTTATTACTTTTCCTTGTTTAGTTCGCATCATGTCCGGTTCGGGAGCAAGGCGTAAGTCGAAGGTGGGCCGCGCCCCTATGCGTCGGTGCTCCTGTGGCCGGCATTTTTCCGTCTCGGACCGGCATGATGTCTGTCTCCGTTGCCTGGGACCCAACCACAACATGGACGCGTGCGATGCTTGTTTCTCCATGGACCGTCGTGTCCTCGCGAAGTCGCAGCGTTCAAGCTCGGCAAGGCCCTTCGACTTTCGGGGATCGTCACTCAGGGATTCCCAGGTAAGGATCTCTAGGCCCTTCCCGGGTCCCTCCCAGGCCTATATGGTCCACGGAGGAGGCTTCCTCCTCTTCTCTTACCGAAGAGGAAGCTTCTCTCGTGGTGTCGAGAAACGCTCGTGGTCCCTCCCAGGGCACGACGGGACACCGCCTCGGCAGTCACCTCCTCGGAGGTGCAGGCTTCCCAGTGTCGAGGCCCCGATTTCTGGGCCTGGCACGGTGGACCTGCAACACACCGCCCTCGAGCGCCGTTTCGGATCCGGCGCTGCTTGCGGCGCGGTGATCGAGACAGTGCCACAGGCGGCGCCGCCCTGACGCCGGTGCCGCTCGTGGCGCCCGCAGGCCGGTCTGTGCTCGGCGGTGCCGGGTTGGGTTCTGACACCGGGAGCGGCGCCGTGGGCCTAACTGGTGTGGCAGGGGAACCAGTACCGGGCCTGGCTGTCGCGAGTGGGTGGGGGTCGTCTGGCACGGGCAGGGGTCGTCCGGCGCTGTCCCTGGCACCGGCGCCGTTCGCGGCGCCGTTGCTCCGGGGATTCCTGGGGTTGCCAGCATTGAGGTTCTGCTGGTCTCGTCCTCTTCGGAGGCCGATGACACAGATGTGGACCCATCCTGGCACCCTGACTCTTCGAGGTCAGGGTCCCCGGTGGCACAGGGTGCTAGGCGGCGCAGCGGGCCCCTTCCACTGTCCCCACTCCCGTCCTCCCCTGAGGGTCCTCGGGCTAGGGGTGGCCCTGGGTCCCAGGGGGGTGATGTGGTGGGGACTGAGGAGGAGGCTCCCCTCCTAGGGGCCTGTGACAGCTGCCTCCCGGTGCTTTGCCTCCTCTGGGGTGGGGAGCTGCAGTAGGAGGAGGGCTCTCGGAGTCCAGTCGAGGGGCAGGGCGGGTGCCCGGTCTCCGCCAGCCACTCCTCGTGGGGTGGCTGGGAGCATGCGAACCCGCCCTTCCCTCTTGGGCCCAGGGTTCCCTCCGGTGGCGTTGCTGTGGACTCCCCTTCTGGACCTATACAGTCGGGTTCGTCACAGGGAGGTTCCCCGGGCTCTTCCAGGCATCGCATCCTCAGGGTCTCGTCTTGCGGCCTGGTTTGTTGTCCGGGATCCGCCAGCTGGGCTCCGTTCCCCGGATTTCAGAGTCCTGGCAGAGGTCAGTTGCCTCTTCGTAGGTGCCCTTCTCCAGTACCTCTGCATCCACCCCCCGCTCTTCCAGGCCATGTCGGTCCTATGGGGCCGTTATCCTGGGAGCAGTTCAGAGGTTCTCGCGGCCTTCCCCTCATACGTTAGATACATGCATGAGCGGGTCTTTCGACTCTCCCCACCGCCGCAGGAATCTTCTGGACATTCGAGCTCTCCATCATCCTCGTCTTCCTCCTCTGAGGGAGAGGAACCCTTTGCTCATCTTTCTTCCGACGCTGATTTCACTGAATATCAGCGATTCCTCTCGAGGATGGTGAGGGATCTTCGAATCTCTTACGTTAGGCGAGACAATACTGAACGGGAGACGCGTGAATTCCTTGGAGAATTCAGTGCCCAGCACCTGGTGGTACCTTCCTGGCCTATCCCCTTCCGGGAGGCGTCTATCCGTTCCTGGCAGTCGCCAACCGACCTTTCTCCAGCCCCGGCAGACTGTCGTCGAAGGTATTGTGCCCCCTCGGAATCCCTAGGTACCCTTCCCAACCCGTCCTCGGGTTTGGTGTACCTAGAGACTCCTTCCGGGCACCGCCGCCTGGCGCACGACCGCCCACCAGATTCGGATTCACTACAGTTCGATCAGTGGGGGCGAAGAGTGTTCTCTTCTTCTCGTGCGGTAGCTTGCATTGCATCACATCAGGCTCACCACGCTGCCTACAGTCGGCATCTGTGGTCGATGCTCTCCCAGCTCCTAGCATCAATGCCTGATACGGAGCAAACCAGACAGGCTATTGTCCTCTCCGCTATAGGCCTGGAGCTGGCAAGACACCAAGCAAGGGCATCTTTTGACGCCAATGAGGTGGCTTCCAGGCTTGCGGGGACAGCGATCTGCATTAGGCGGACGGCATGGCTCCGTCTATCAAGGTTGTCACCCCTGGCCCGGCGTAGGGTGATGCGCTCCGCTTTCGGGGACCCATCTTTTTCCTCCAGAGCTAGGAGACTTTGCAGGGCTTTCTCCGTCTCCCCGTCCTCGGGGGGCACCTCCTAGCTCTTCTCCCACTTAGGCTTCCCTTGTGTTAGCCAGGGTCTTCCCCTTCTGTTCCTCACCAACAGGAGGCTGGGGGTCTTGTTCCCTCAGGGTTCTACCCCCTTTTTGTCAAGGGGGAGGGGCTTGGTACTCACCAAAGCAGTAATGAATGGTGAAGATTGACAAGGGAAGATATGAAAATTACGTACCTACCGTAATTCTTGATCTTCTCTTGTATCTTCACCATTCATTACTGATACCCACCCACCTTCCACTCAGTGGCCTCCTTCTGTGGCGTCTCCCCCTCCCGTCTCGTTCCTCTCTCCCCCCTTGGCCTTTATGCTAAAAAAAAAAAAAAAAATCTGTTTTTTTTCCCCCATTCTTGTGAATGGATTCTCTTTTTTCCTCAAGGTAGAGAGGAACGAGTACGGTTGCAAATTTCTTTAGTTCTGAGGGAACTCTTTCTGACTGCCCTATGGTGCGATTCCTTACCTTCTTCAGGTCATGTAGTTTCACAGCCTAGTGGCCATGCCCTGTCTTGGCCTCCTTCAAGTTTGGAATCCCCCTGGCAGGCATTATTTTTCAAAGCTTTTCCAGCTGCTGACTGAACTTGTCAGCTTCAAGCCTCTGTCTGCCTTGTCTTAGCAAGTCGGATTGAGTTCCTCTCTATTTTTCTTACCAACTGCCTCGAGAAGGCATAGTTTTCCCATACTCTTCTGTGGTAGCACTTAACAAGGTGCTAAGGAACTTAGTCCTCTTCCTGGATGGCGCTCTTCCGAACAGGTTCTGCTCGGACAGTCTAGGGCCCTCAACTAGAATGAAGGGACTTGGCATGTTGAGAGTTCAGAGGTCTGCCCTCTCTTGGGTCTGTTCAGGAGGTTGGTGGAACCTCTCCTCAGTCTAACAACTGGGATTCTTGCTCCCTTATTAGTTTCGAGCCTATAAGCCTCTTAACCAACAATGCTTGATGGGCACTGTTCTCCTTCTCAACATGCCTCTTTCTTTCTTTTCTTCTTCTTCTTCTTCTTCTTCTTCTTCTTCTCCTCTCCTCTCCTCCCCTCTCCTCTCCCTCTCTGTTCCTCCCTAGAGCCACCCCAGAAAGGAGGCCCTACGGTCCCTTAGGGTGGAATCTCTCTCCTCTGTCTATTCTCCATGGCTTATTCCTTTTCAGTTTATTTCCTTTCCTTTTTCTGTCCCTCGGCTCTCTTGCCTCACTTTCTTTTTCTTACACTTTATTTTCGCCTCTCCGCTAACAGAACTGAGATGGAGGAGGTCTGCGGCACCTAGCTGCCCTCGCGCTGTGATGCGTCGTCCTCAAGGCGGCCATTGGAGTGAACTCTTAAAAAAAAAAAAACTCCCGTAGCGGGTGCGTGCCTCCGGCTTAACCCAAGCAGTAATGAATGGTGAAGATACAAGAGAAGATCAAGAATTACGGTAGGTACGTAATTTTCATTTATGTGGAGCACATGTTGCTGTACCAAAAATCCCTCTTTTGCCAGTTGGAGACAGTTATTGAGGCCATGCCAGACTCTGACGTGACGGAAACCCTCTCTCCTGTCTGACACTATTAGGTCAGCTAAGGTCACTTGTCACCACTCTCTGAGGGTGACTTACTACACTGTAGATTCCTCAGCTAGGGGCTTGGCTACCACAGTCTGCCTCCGGAGGTATTCTTGGCTGAGAGTTTCTGGGTTGGCGCCTGATGTCCAGGCTACCATCCAAGATGCTCCCTTCCTCGGTTTCTTCTTCTTCGGAGCAGATGCACAAGACATCATCACAAACCTCCAGGATAAGGGGTAGGCGTTACATTCGGTGCAGACTATGTACCGCACTGGCTGTCAGGCGAAGAAGCCCTTTCGTTGCCAGCAGAGATGGCGGATGAAGCAACCGCAACAGGCCAGACGTCAGAACAAACGTCTGGCCCCCTCAGCAAAGGCCACCCCTCCAGCCAAGAACCAGAGGAGTTCAGGGGCAACCCTCCCTCTGCCTCTTGACTCGCAGCCCATCTCCTTTCCTCCTCTTTTTCAGTTGGAGGAACCGGTGAGCAGAATATTCGCCGGTCACCTGGCAGAGTGGGAGGTGATTACCGCAGATTCATGGGTCCTTCAATTAATCTCCCAGGACTACACGTTGGAGTTCCTAGAGAGACCCCCAGATAGCACTCCAGGACCATCCTCTTACCCAAGGGCGCACATTTCCGTCATCAGGAAAGAGAGAGACTGTTCTGCAAAAGGCAGCCATAGAGCCCGTTCCTCTAAATCAGATAGGAAGGGGGTATTGCTCACACTTCTTCCTGGTTCCCAAAAAGATGGGCGACCTGCACCCAATACTAGACCTCAGCTCCCTGAATCTGTACATGGGGTACAAAAGATTTTGAATGCTGACCCTTCCAGGCCTATTGCCCATGCTGTACAAGGGGCAGTGGCTCTGCGCTCTGGATATGCAGGATGCGTACCTGCACATACCAATCTTCCAAGCCCACCGCCACTACCTCAGGTTCTCCTTTCAGGAGGAACACTACCAATTCACAGCCCTCCCCTTTGGCCTGTCCTCGGCACCCAGGGTCTCTACCAAGTGTCTAGTGGTAGTGGCAGCGGCCTGGAGGCACCAGGGCCACTATATCTTCCCGTAACTCGACGATTGGCTGATCTTTGCTCCGTCGAGGAAACAGCTGGAAATTTCTCTTTCAGCTACCCTGGACCTGTTTGGCCGAGGGGGAGTTATGATGAACTACCCTAAGTCTCACCTTACCCCCTCCCAGCGACTGCAGTTCATTGGAGCAGTGCTGGATATGGCCCAGGGTCAGGTGTTCTTCCCTTTGGACAGGGCAGAAACCTTGCAACAGCAGGCATGGGCGGTAGCTTCCAGCCATTGGATTTCAGCCAGGTCATTACTGCGCCTTCTGGGCCTTATGGCGGTAGCCATCCCAACTGTTCCTCTGGCCAGGCTTCACATGCGGATCTCGCCGTGGATGCTCAGGGTTCAGTGGGACCAGAGATCATATGACTTTGACCACAAAGTCTTGGTCTCCGCATCGGTGTATCAAGATCTCCTGTGGTGGCAGGATCTCCGTAATCTCTGCAAGGGAGTTCCTTTTCAGTCCCCTGCGCCCATCTAGACCTTGACCATGGATGCTTCAGAGCTGGGTTGGGGGGTTCATGTAGAGACCCACAGGACCCAAGGTCTGTGGTTTCAGTCAGAACTATCTCTACACATCAGTGTGTTCGAGATGCAAGTGGTGCTGTATGCTGTGCAGGCCTTTCAGTGCATCTTCAATCCAGGTCCACTGCTGGTCCAAAGGGACAATGTGTGCATCTTCTGGTATCTGAACAAACAAAGGGGTACTCGCTCCTACCCTTTCTGCAGGGAAGCAATGCGAGTCTGGAACTAGGCAATTCTGCATCAGATTTCTCTTACTGCAGTTCATGTCCTGGGCATCCAGAACATCCTGGCGGACAGTCTCAGCTGCACCCAGGCCATGGTTCACGAGTAGGAACTAAACCAGTCGGCGGTCGAAGGCATGTAGGGTCATCCAGATCTCGATCTGTCCACACCCCATCCAATGCAAAACTTCCCAAGTTTTGCACGCTCATTCCAGGGCCTGGTGTTTTCTGATGAGACTCACTATCTCCTGGACAAGGAGTTCTTGTACACCTTTCCTCCGTTTTGGATCCTTCAGCAGGAGCTGCTCAAGTTGCAAGCGGAAGGGGCTCACATGATCCTGATCACAGTGCTTTAGGCGCACCAAATATGGTTTTCCCACTTCTGCAACAGCTGGCAGTAGAGCCTCTGGTTCCCCAGCCCATCTGTCACGACCTCCTGACCCGGGGGGGCGGGGTGCTGTGGTTCATCCAGGATTCAGGTCGCTTCACCATCATGTGTGGCACCTTCTGACATAGCTGCTTCATGCTATGGGATTTCCTCTAGAGTGGCCAAAGTCCTCATAGAGGCCAGAAAGCCTTCCACGAGTACCACTTATGCTATGAAATGCAAGAGATTTTCCATTTGGTTCACTTCGAAGGGTTGGAACCCTTTTTTGAGCCCTGTTCCTCAGATCATGAAGTACTTGCTGCATCTGTCTGACCTGGGTCAGAGTTATTCCTTGCTGAAGGTCCACCTCTCAGCCATTTCCGCCTACCACATTCCAGTGGAGGGCAAAACTGTTGCTCAGCTGGAGGTTTACAAAGCGTTTCTGAAGGGAATCCTCCTCCTCCACTAGAAACCCCCAGTGCGTAACCCTGCCCCACCGTGGGATTTAAACTTTATTTTAGAGAAACTCACTTTGCCTTCTCTTCAACTGACTGCAAGTTGTGACATGCAGTATCTGTCCTGAAAAGTGCCCTTTTTAGTTGTTGTCATTTCTGCTCGAAGGATTTCCGAGCTTCAAGCCCTGATGTGTAAGGAGCCTTATTTAATTTTCCACAGAGATCGAGGGGCTCTGCGTACAAATCCTAAGTTCTTCCCAAAGGTTGTTTCTGAGTTTATGTTGAATCAGCCTATTTAACTACCAGTGTATTACCCCAAGTACTCTAATCAGGGGGAGGCAGTTCTGCACACACTAGATGTTCATGGAATTTTGCATTACTATACGAATCGGATGAAGTCAGTCCGCAAAATGGATCAGCTTTTCATTTCCTTTGCACCCACGAGGGAGGGCACTGCTGTTTCTAAGCAATGTTTGTCAAAATGGTTGGCAAACTGCACTGTGTTCTGTTACCAGAAGTATAACAAACCCTTGCTGGTCATGAAGTGATCATGAAGTGATGAAGATCATGAAGTACTTGCTGCATCTGTCTGACCTGGGTCAGAGTTATTCCTTGCTGAAGGTCCACCTCTCAGCCATTTCCGCCTACCACATTCCAGTGGAGGGCAAAACTGTTGCTCAGCTGGAGGTTTACAAAGCATTTCTGAAGGGAATCCTCCTCCTCCACTAGAAACCCCCGATGCGTAACCGTGCCCCACCATGGGATTTAAACTTTATTTTAGAGAAACTCACTTTGCCTCCTCTTCAACTGACCGCAAGTTGTGACATGCAGTATCTGTCCTGAAAGGCACTCTTTTTAGTTGTTGTCACTTCTGCTCGAAGGATTTTATGAGCTTCAAGCCCTGACGTGTAAGGAGCCTTATTTAATTTTCCACAGAGATCGAGGGGCTCTGTGTACAAATCCTAAGTTCTTCCCAAAGGTTGTTTCTGAGTTTACGTTGAATCAGCCTATTTAACTACCAGTGTATTACCCCAAGTACTCTAATCAGGGGGAGGCAATTCTGCACACACTAGATGTTCATGGAATTTTGCGTTACTGTACGAATCAGATGAAGTCAGTCCGCAAAACGGATCAGCTTTTCATTTCCTTTGCACCCAAGAGGGAGGGCACTGCTGTTTCTAAGCAATGTTTGTCAAAATGGTTGGCAAACTGCACTGTGTTCTGTTACCAGAAGTACAACAAACCCTTGCTGGGGTAGGTTAAAGGGCATTCTACCAGAGGCATGGCTGCATCTGCTGCTTGCTTCAAAAATGTGTCTGCTGCTGACATTTGTGCAGCAGCCACTTGGAGCTCCATCCACACTTTCATGAAACACCACAGTCTGGACATTGCTTCTAGACGCAGGGACGGCTTTGAACTAGCTGTCCTTCAGGGCCTCCTTTCATGATTTCTTCCTGCATCTCTGCAGATCCATCCTGCCTCCCGTGCTTCAGACTTGTCTGATTTATACTGCTTGGGACTCAGTCCTAATGGTTAATACCTACTGCAAGAGCTCTCTTGAAGTAAGGTAATACAGTTATGTAAGAACTTACTCTAACAGTAGATCTTCGAGAGAGGCTCTTGCAGTAGGTAACTTTCCCTCCCACCATTCCCCCAGCTTCTGCTTCTACTTCTTCTAGCTTTGCTTAGGCTCAAGGAGCCCATTCCTTTCTCCTGTCGCTTTGTTCTGAAGTCTCCAGCGGGAGAACTGGAGGGCGAGCTGGGGACCGCCCACTATATAAGGTCACGCTGACAACCGTCACGTAACGTCAGTGGGCAGTCCCCTGCCAGACACTGCAAGCTAAAGTTTTCCGTTTGGTCTTGACGCCAGGGGGTGCTGTCCTAATGGTTAATACCTATGGCAACAGCCTCTCTCGAAGATCTCCTGTTATGGTAAGTTCTTACGTAACTGTACTTTCCCTTACATGTGCCCTCCCTGTGACCGGGAGCTCCTGCCACACTTGAGGACTGACCTTTTAAATCTGTTGCAACAGTTCTATTTCTAAGCCTAATCTATCCTTTACTATTTCTAGTCCATAAGGTTGGCCACCTTATGGGCACCCCCTCCCTTTTCTTGACTATGCTATAGTGTCCTCTTTGATTTTCCTTTTCCATCTCAGGTCCTCATTCAGGGAGGGTATTGTGGTGACCTCCAGATGTATGTAAAACAGGTTGTGTTAATCGTTGTTGGATTTAGTATGTAATAGCACTATGTCATAATATACCTTATGTTTATGAAACCTATAATGTTGAAAATACATGGCACTAGGTGTTTTTGATAATGGTAAAACGTACTAGGTGACTTATATAGAAATTTAGCTAGTTGTGCTATTTAAAATGCATGTAAATTGTTGTAAACTTAAGCCAGAAATGTCATGGTGATTTGCATATGTCCCATGATGCATTGCATTATGGAAGTATGTATGATGTTGTATTTCTTTGAAACTTGATTTGCTGCCAGTGCCCTTTGGGGTAACACTTCTTTCAGTGATTCTGCATTGAGGTTCTTTGTTTATCTTGTTTTGTTTTGTTTTTTTTCTTTTTGAGCCCCCACTACGCAAGCAAATGGGGCTTGCATAGGGGTGGTCGCTACATCTCAACTAGTGAATTGGATCAGAGATCAGTGTCAGTAGGTGCTGGCCAAGTATAGAGAAAGGACATTCATAGTCTGTTGCTGCATACTGATGTACTGAAGAAGAAATATGGCATTGTGCATTTTGAATAAACATCACACAGAGATTGTGTATTGAACCTGAAGTTCAGTGTCTGGTCCATCGGTTATCCAAAAGCCCCTCCACACTCCCCCACTTCCTTGACATATGTGGCCTTGATGCCCTCCTTCACACACTGTGCTGCTACTCCCCCCTTTTCCTATCCCTGTCCCTCCTGAAAATTGAGTAGCAAGGGATTGATAGTTCCCAGTCATTGTGCTATGTAGCCCATGTCTCTGTGACAGCTAAAGAAGTCTAACTGGGCCTCTTCCACTGTTAAACTGGTCCTGATGTTTTCTGAAAATCTATACAACAATACCCTAATGTTCTCCTTGGTGTACAGGCTACCCCTTTTGAGCAGTCTCCAGCCCCTCCAGCAGGGTCCAGTCACCCAGGAACTAAAGCCTGGCTATACAGCGTAGAGGTTAGAGTAACAAGCTGTGAATGTGCTTGATGCATCCAGCAGATCTTGGTTTGATTACCATGACCTTCACTAGCACGCTGTGTGACTGAGAAAGTCACTTACCCTCCCCAGTGCTCCCAGATCACCCCTGACAACGGGCATGTGTGTCAATTGGGCCTTGCCCAGTTACCAAATAATGAAATAAAAAAAAAAAAAAACTTCCCCTTGCACCACTCTTTTAGCTAGCATTGAACTGGTATATCCTAAACTGTTTTTGTCACATGGCCTTGGTAGGACCTCTGAAAAAGTTACTATCCCTGCTCTCTTCCTTTGTAAGTGTAGAGGCTTTCCTTTACTTCTTCAGCACTCCTGGCTAGGTCATTCATGTCTCCATGCACAACCCTGTCTTGCCTTCTGCCCTCTTTCCCAATAAGTCCCTGCACCTCGATCCAGAGACTGCTTGCTGTAGATTTCTGCCCTTCCCTCATGTGTGGAGTTCACCATGCCCTCCATTCCCCTTACTGTTAAATCACCTATAACCAATACCTTCTTTCTGCCCCTTTGGGATACTCCCCACCCCACCCTGGCTCATCCTTGCTGGGTGCGGCTCTCTTCTCAGATGCGCTACACCCAGTCACATCATTGTGGATTTGTGATAGAGCCCCACACCATTAGAAGAAAGTACTTGTTGGAGGTAAGCACACCTAACTTTACAGGTATCCCTCCCTTCTTCCCCATTCTCCTCCTTCCCCCAACAACTGTCCACTCCCCACCCCCACACTGAACCAAAGTGTTTCCTACAGTGGTTGAGCATGTAGCAGTCCTAATGCTCTGCTAGCTCTGGCTTTTAAGAAGCATACGCCAACCCTTGCAAGCTCAAACTCATTACTTTGTTTTGGGGCTTCCTACAGTTTAAGCAGTAGCCTTAACCCAAGAGCACCTCGGGTCAACACTGCCTGGACCTCTTGCTGCCCCCCTGCATGTTTTGTGTGTGTGCGTGCGTGTGTGTGCATGTGTTGTATTTTGCAATGTAAGTGCTACTGTCAACTAGTGTAGGCCATCCTAAGAAGTTGCTGCCTAGTCTTCTCCTTTCCTAGTACTAGCTCTCTTATGGCCCTCCCCTAAGTAAGTGTTGGCTTCCTTCCCAGCAGCCCATTGATTCCTACTAAGAGGCCTGTATGACCTTACCCTAAATAGGGGTCTGCCCTGACCTGTTACACACTTCCCAGATTCTGTATCCTAATGATAGAGTGACTAAATATCTCTAACAGTACTTCACCCCTTAACCTGTATTAAAACTACTACCACCTGAATCGTAAAGTGGTTTTCACATTTGACCAAGCTACTGTAGCTTGGTCAAATAAACTCACTACATTCAGGTGGTAGCAGTTTTAATGCAGGTTAAGGAGTGGAGTACTGTTACGTCAGTGACTTCAGTAATCTGGTCCTACCGTAATCCCGAAGAGACCTGTCAGAAACCGAGCAAACACCCTTGCAGAACTGTGGACTTCCTGCATATGCCCCAGTGAATGCCATCCTCCTGTTCCTGCTCCACGGTCCTTCTGCTTTGTGGTCCTCAAGCTCTGGGGTCACTGATCCTATAGGAAAGAAATAGTGGACTGCAGCTTGTGATTGGGCAGCTGCAGTTGTGTGATCCACCCCCAGTGACGCTGATGTCTGCTACCATTCAGCCCACCCCACTACCTCCCACAATGCTTCTGTCTCCTTCCCCCCCAATATTTACCCAGTGCCCAGCAGTAGCAGAGCTTACTCCGTACTTCATTTTTACATAGAGCTTCACTCCCCCTGCACTGACTATCTTTAGTTTTTGCAAAATGGAGAAACATGTCTTACTGGATTAGAACTATTAAAAAAAAAAAAAAAAACTATATTTGGACAAAGGCAAACACTTAGAAAGCATTGAACTTGCATGCTGTTGTATAAATAATAGTTATAAACTTTTTTTGTCGAACTTTCCTTCCCACCACCCCTTACCTATGCCCTTGCATTCATTCTCATGCACCCCTGCCACTGCCTTTCTCAAGGCCCTTCTTGCAGTTAACCCCCACAAGGGTGTGAGTCTTAATGGACTTGATGTCAAGCATCTTCACCTCTCTGCCCCTGTCATTGCTATCCCTCTTACACACCTCCTGAGCCTCTCATTCTCTTCAGCCTGTGTCCCAGATGCCTGGAAACAGGCTACTGTCCTCCTCCTGACAGGGGGTGATCCATCCTCCCCTTGCAACTATCTGCCGATCTCTGTTCTCCCCACCCTGGCCAAACTCCAGGAACACCTTGTTTTTTCTCAACTGTTACCTTTCTTTGACTCCTCCTTTTTTACGTCTCACCAATCAGTCTTCAGTAAGTCCCACTCCACTGCCACCTTCCTTCTCCGGCTCACTGACTCCATCCTGACTGGTATGGACCTGGGCAACCTAATTTCCGCCATCTTTCTCAATTTAGCCAAAGCTTTCAACACTGTGTCCCACACACTTCTGCTGGACAAGCTCAAGGCAGCAGGGCTTGCTGCCTCTGCATCCAGCTGGTTCTGCTTCCTACCTTGATGGCAGGATACAAGCTGTCCATGTTGGAGATGCCTCCTCTCCCCTCCCCACACCACCACCCCTGATTTGCTCAGCCATGCGCCAAGGATCTGTCCTGGGCACCATACTTTTTTCTATATTTCTGAGCAACCTCCGTTATGCCTGTCCCTGTGTCCATTCACATGTACATATGAACATACGATGTTCGCCTTTGGCCCCTCCGCTGCTGATCTTGCTGTCTGCCTCCAGCGAGATTATGAGAGTGTACAGAGCTGGTTTTGATCCAATCGTCAGTCAACACTAAGAAAACAGTTTCCATGACCTTTGGCTCCTTACAGAGGCTTGCCAGGTTCTCCCTTCTCCCCTTCTTGTACACCCTCGATGGGACTGCTGTTGAAGGTGTCTCCTCCTTCAAGTACCCTGGGATCTGGCTAAACCATCACCTCAACTTCTTGGCACACATCAATGCCATCCACCAAAAACTCTGCCACCCCCAACCTGGGCGTGCTCTACAGAAACAAAGCCAGCATCCCACTTCCTGCTTGCTGAGAGTTAGCATTGAGGATAATCTTCACCATCTTCAACTTTGACTATGGTAACATTTTCTACTGCGCTGCTCCCAAGTCCTCCCTTGCCAGACTGGACTTCCTTTTCCACACTTTCAGCAATTTTGCTTTTGCCCCTGTACCCACCACTGCTCCCTTTACTCCTCCCTCTCTCACCTTAATGCCAGGCCTCTCACCTGCTATGACTGTTCCTCCTCCATCTCCAAACTCTGGTCTGGCTCTCTTCGTCCCTACCTTTCTGCCTCCTCTCCTTCCCCTCTCCAGAACACTAGATCCCATTCCCTCTCCCTTCCCTCCAGGTAATCTACTGTGGCCCAAGCAGCTTTCTTGTATCGTTTTCCCAAGCTCTGGTCCTCTCCTCTTATCTACTCTATCTCTTCCTGCTCCTCCCTTGGATCTCTTCTTTGTGACTTTTCTTCTCCTTCCTGCAGCTGCACCTGACCCCATCATAGCACCCCCCATTTCCTGTGCCCTCCCCCCTGAGCATGAGCAATATCTCCTTGCCTACCTTAAGCCCCAATCTGTGTGGTGTGATTGACTCCTAATTGTTGGGGTTGCCTTTTACTATTTGCGCCTGATCCCTATTCTGCCCAATACACCTTTTATATGGATTACGCTATTTTTATGCAAATCTGTGGCTGCCCAACTAATTACATATTTTTCACTCTTTCACCTAACCAGGGGCCATGTACCAAAAGGGAGAAGTTTCATGCTGCCCAGTAATGCCCCATCTTCTCATTGCCAGTGAGTCCAAATTGATGCACCTACAATGTAACAATATCTAAAGGAAGGGAAGGTGAATTGTTCAAAATCTGCCATTGATTATGTTTTGACCCCAGTAGGTTCCTCTTTAGACCCACATTTTCTACACCAGTGGTTTAAATTCGACTCATGTTTTAAAACTCCCAGCACTATCACTGCACCATACTGGGCTGTGTATTCCACATTGTGTATCTCATTGCCTCCACAGGAGCTCTCTGAAGTTGCAGCACTTGTCTCCTGTATACTGTTAACAGTGAATCCTGGGCATTTCTAAGCAAAATCAAGCCATAATCCGCATGCTGCAAACAAATGCTAATAGCACAAAAACCATAAGTGCTAGACACAAAGTATGAGTGCAAACTTGTTCAGCATAAAATTACCTTTCCAATGGTGGTATGCAAGTAATAATAAGTAATGTAGTTTTTTATCTATGCTGGTCGAAACAGCAAAAAAAATGTCCACTGAAAAATGCACCATATGTCTTTTTTGGTTGGGAAATATGTAACATATCAACTCCAAATTAAGCATCCAGACATTACATGTAGTTGTAATAATTTGTGAAAAAAAACAGCTATTTCTGTAGTATAAAACAATTTTTCCCCATTTTGGTCAAGGTGCGTTGACGAGGTTTGAGGCACGAATTTGAATCATACACACCATACCATAAACAAATGCATATAACTTCTAAAGTATATATGATACACACAACATATCAGTGGCAAAGTTGTTCAGCACAAAATTGTCTTTCCAACGATGCTATCCAATCAATTGTGCTCAATTCGGTTTTTGTTTTATACTGGCTGAGATACCCAGAATCTGTGTTTTATTTAAATTGCTTATTTATTATTTATTAAATTTTGTTAACCGGGTAGGCCCGCTGGGCTCCGAAGATCCCTTTTTCTGGGGCGACCCGGGGATTGGTACATAAGGTTTGAACATACAGACAGGTATCACAGAGTCATACGGATCATACAGAGTTGCTAAGACAGTATACAATATCCCAGTTTTGTGCAAGAGGACATTAGGTACATTGTATTAGTTGGTACAGTCATAATACAGTGCAGTGTATTTGTTACAAGATATAGCAATTCAGAGCAGTACCGTAAGTCCGCTGATGCGCTGAGTAGTACAAATAATCTGGGGTTATGAATACACCATACAGTTTCTGTGGACAAATAATACGGGGTTATGAATACACCATACAGTTTCTGTGGACGTGGGCAACAAGTATGTTATAGTATAGAATACAGCAGTGACGTCAGGTGGAGAGGTGAATAAGTGCTTCTGTGTCTACGGGAGGTTCCGTACGGGGTAGTGAACCAGCTCAAGCCAACGTTAGTTGTTGCTCTTATAGGGAAGCGGTGTCTAGTCGGTATGGACTGATATTAGATGTGATTGTCTTAGCTGTTGGGGCAGTTGCAGGGACTTGGTTTGTTAATGTGAGCACGTAGCCCCCTTTGAGAGATGGCTAATGTCAGTGCCTCCTGAAGACACCTGGGGAGATTGTTCCATGACTCCGGGGCTAGGTGAGTAAAGGATTTTCTCCCTGCAACTGTGCAGGTCCGGGAAGTCTCCAGGAGTTTTTGTTAGGAGGCGGCGTCGTCTGGCGGCTTTGGGGTAAGTAGTCCATTCAGCCCTGCCGGTGGATGGGCTTCCTGGAGCTTATAGGTCCAGTTTAGTAGGGGGTACTGGAGCCTATTGTCCAGGGATGGCCAGTTGAGGGCAGTGAGGGCTTCACAATGGTGGGTCCTCGAGCAGGATTTTGAAGCAAAGCGAGCTATTTTGTGATATAGGGTCATGAGTCTGCTCCGGTCTGTTTTAGTGGTGCCGAGTAAGATGGGAGCGGTGTAGGTTAAGGTTGGGAGAAGGATAGTTTGTGAGATGGCCAGTCTAGTCTCTGGTATCATATTGTGGCTAAGGCGATAGAGAAGGCCCAGTTTTTGACTTATGTTTTTTGTTACAGCATCCACTTGGGGCTTGAGGGTGAGGCCCTGGTCTAATATGAGACCAAGGTATTTGACTGATTGTACCACCTCTATGTTGGAGCCAGCCAAGGTAGTGAGTGGCAGGAGATGGTCCCTGGAGAGGCCCAGGGATTTTGGCCCAAACAGCATGGCCTTGGTCTTAGTGGGGTTGAGAACAAAGCGGTTCTCAATGTGCAAGTCTCAGCCTTGGTGAAGTCGTTTTGGAGCCTAGGTCCTAGATCGGATGGGTGATCCCCAGTTCTGTAGAGTACCGCATCGTCTGCGTACTGTACTAAGGAGCTTCCACCGCAGTGCTCATGGAGGTCATTTGTGAATAGGTAGAACATAAGTGGACCTAAGATTGAACCCTGAGGGACTCCCTCAGTTAAGGGTAGGGGTTGTGAGGTGGCCCCTTTCCACTTGACCTGTTGAGTGCGGTCCGCAAGGTAATTGCAGATCCAATTGAGGGAGTGTTGGTCCAGCCCTAGTTGGCTAAGCTTTGTTAGCAACAGTGAGTGATCCACCAGGTCGAAGGCCTTAGAAAGGTCTACGAATACAGCCCCAGTTGGGTTACCCTTGTCCCAGGCTGTTAGGACACCAGAGGTGAATTTGATGAGGGCGGTATCGGTCCTATGCTTTGGTCTAAAGCCGTGTTGTGTGGGTGCCAGTAACCTGTTGGCTTCTAGGTCATCTCTGAGTTGGCTGTAAACTAGCCGCTCCTGGATTTTGGCCAAGTGACAGAGGATGGAGATGGGCCTGTAGTTTCCCATAGGTTCCCTTGCTCCGCCCTTGTGGATTGGCGCTACATGTGCCCTTTTCCATATTAAGGGGACTGCACCTTCCTGCAGGGATCTGTTTATTAATTGCGTCACGGGCAGTGCGATGGCTGGGGCGGCAGCCGTGAGCAGCCTTGGGTCCAGCCCATCGGGTCCCGGAGATCCACTGGGTTTTAAGCATTGAAGGAGGGTCAACACGTCTTTGGTACGCACTATCCGTAGATGGAAGTTGGTGATCGTAGGGTCCTGCATTTCATTGACCGTTGGGCTCTGAGAGCTGCAAGTGGTGTTGGGTCTGAGTGCCCCCAAGTCGGTAAAAAAGCGATTGAAGGCTGTAGCGACCTCCTCTCCATCGTTGAGAGAAGTTCCATTGTGTGTTATGTTACCCTGCTGGGGCGGTTTAGTGCCTTTTATCAGGGAGTTGACACTTGTCCAGAAGGACTTTGGGTCAGTTAGAGTTTGCCTCTGTAGGGATTTTAAGTAGTCCCTTTTGGCATTCTTGGATTTTCATTGGCACTGATTCCTCAGGGATCTATAGGCAGAGTGATCAGCAGCGGAGGCGGAGCTCCTTGCTCTTTTCCAGGCTTTGTCTCTGGCTATCATCAGTGTCTTCAGTTCACGTGATAGCCACTTGTGGCAATGGCCCTTGGCTCGTCTGGTTCTAATTGAGGCATGCATGTTAGCCACAGCAGAGAACGTGCTCTGGAAAAAATGTGCTGCATCGTCTATGCTCCCTAGGTGTCTCACCGGAGACCAGTCTATGTTTCTTAGGGACCTCTGGACTGCTTCCGCCGAGAATCCAGAGAAGTCCCTGGCTACTATGAGCTTGGGCGGGGTCCTGGGAGGCCGGTTTTCCATTAGCAGAAGGTGGGTGAGTGGTCGCCAGGGCGTCCGACATCACACCAGCCACTTGTAGCTTGGTGGGTTTTGAGGTGAGTATCCAGTCCAGGATAGAGTGATTCCCTGTTTTATGGTTATGCCTTGTGACCTCGGTGATGACCTGGGTCAGGTCAGCGTCTAGGAGGATTGCCTTATATTTTTGCTCAGTGGTGGGATCCCACTTTAGGTTGAAGTCCCCAAGGACCAACAGCTCTGTGAGTCGTGCCCCAGCTATTGGGCTGATGAGGCTTTGGAGTGCGGCAGTACCCCCCAACGGAGGGTTGTAGATGCATCCTATGGTCAGGTGTTTAGCATTGCCCAGGACAAGTTGGACGAATATAGATTCTAGTCTTGCTGTGTTTGGCGTTTCCACATGGGACAAGGAAGCCGCCAGGGAGGAGATCATATAGACAAGAACTCCCCCTCCTTTTTTCCCTTTCCTGTCCTTTCGGAAGGAGTTGTAATGGACTAGTTCCACTTCATGAGGGAGTATGTGAGGCTTCAGCCAAGTTTCTGAAACGGCTAGCACATCTGGTTTGTATGTGTCTACCCATGATTGTACCTCCGGCATCTTTGGTCGAAGACTGCAGATGTTCATGTGGGCCACCCTTAGTCCCCTGGTGTGACACCATGTGGGGTCCCCGGATGATCCTAGTACGGAGTTAGAGGGCAGGGGCCCAGAATTAGGGTGGATGTCACCAGCCCTCAATATTAGTATAAGTAGGATGAGGCGGAGGACCCCCTTCTGTATCGGGGAGGATCATTTTGGACGGTCACCTGAGGTGTCTCAGAAAATGAGAACAGGCTCCCTTTAGGGCAAGTCCATGCTTGTTAACTAGTGCGAGTGAGATTGAGGGAGAGTGGCTATGTGAGGGGTGCGGAAGGTGTCGATCCTGTACTCCCCTAGGCAGGTCGGGGTCAGGACAGCCACTTATTTTGGCATCCACCGATCCTAAAGCAGCTACATATAGGAGTAACACAGAGATTATTCCAATGTTAGCCAGTGACAAATTCATCTTCGAGTACCAGCACTGCTGTGAGTGCGGTTGGGCTACTGTGCTGAGCATCCTATTGCACCTCTGTTCCAATACCAGACAGTGGTGCTAAGGGAGCAGGATTCCCTAGGTTTCAGCTATTCAGACTTTCACAGTGGTGGAGACCAGCAACTACCTGTAGGAAAGCAAGAACACAACACTGAAGATCTGTGCAAGTCCCTTTTCCACTAACATCAGAGTGCTGTGCAGTATGGCAGGAACAAATGCCAGACTAGTAAGTATGAGAGCTGCACTGATTGAATTGGAGTTATGGAATCCCACTTGGCGGCCTCTAGCGGCTGCAGCTGAGAAGCTGCTAATGGTAAAGTGGGCTGATAAGCTCACGTGCCGACGTGGTGTGCAGTATATAGCTCAGAGCCCACCAAGGGTGGTGGCAGGGGCGGTGGGGAGCTGACGCGGAGCGTCAGCGGGGCCTACTATCTCTCGGGACCGGCGTCCTTCATTACTGCCTCGTGGTTGTGGCGATGGCATAAATTCCATTTCCTACGTTTCCCAGTGATGCGAGGGAGGGCTCCTTTACTTCGCCCTCGCGACCTAATCTCCCTTCGGCGTCCTCGGCAGCACAACAGTCTGTGGAGCAGAAGACGAAAGTACAGCTTTATATCAGGTGGGCTACTTTGTTTTCACAACAGTGGGAGGGGGTGACTACAAATGGGAGGGCAGCAAATGAGGGGGTACAAGCAAAGGAGGGCGTATAATGCATCATTTAATTTACTTTGTAAGCTGTGTAGATTTTATATGCGGATAACTTAGTCACAGCAACTTGGCTTGTGCAGTGCAATCGAAGTCGGTAGTCAGTTTAGATAAAGCTAGATAACTACTATCTGCAGTTATAAAGGTGATCTACAGGTTGTCCCCAGATACAATGCAATGAAGGTCAGAAATCAGTTTTAAATCGGAAATCAGGTTCAAAACATAGCTGTCTGCAGTAATTAAGGTGCACTACAGGTTGTCCCCGAAATTCAGTGCTTTCAGTCAGCAAATGACATAACAAAAACTATCTTCACTCGTGGGGGGACATTTAATCTACTACTATCTCTCGGGTTTCTTGCTAGCACCTTGCCTTCCAGAACTGCCCGTTGTAGTATAACATAAAAAAATACAGTAACTTTTAAAGGCACAGGGATGGGAGCACTATAAAGTAGGCAACAGAATGGGAGTCAGCATGCTATCTCTCGGGACTGGCGTCCTTCATTACTGCCTCGTGGTTGTGGCGATGGCGTAAATTCCAATTCCTACCTTTCCCAGCGATGCGAGGGAGGGCTTCTTTACTTTGCCCTCGCGACCTAATCTCCCTTCGGGGGTGGGGGGTCTGCGGTGTCCTCGGCAGCACAATAGTCTTTCCCAGCGAGGAGGGCTCTTCACTTCACCTCGCGGACCTAATCTCCCTTCGGGGGTTGAGAGTCCTCGGCAGCACAACAGTCTTTCCTAACGATGCAGGAAGGGCCTTTACTTCACCAAGAATCCAATCTCCCTTCGGGAGGGGGTCTGTGTCCTCGGCAGCACAACAGTCTTGGTGGACAAAATGTCAGCCATACACACCATGCCATAAATGAATGCAAATAACTCCTAAAGTATACATGATACACACAAAATGTCAGTGGAGAATTTGTTTAGCACTAAATTACCTTTCCAACGATGCTATGCAATCAATTGTGCTCAATTCAGTTTTTGTTTTATGCTAGTCGAGATACCCAGAATGTGTGTTTTATTCAAAGTTCTTAGGTGGCTCCTGAGGGACAAAAAGTGAGCCATAACACACCATGCCATAAAGAAATGCAAATAACTCCTAAAGTAAACATGATGCACACAAAATGTCAGTGGACATTTGCACACTCCACCCCCCCAAAAGCAGTACTATAACCAAAAGGCATTGTCTTTGTTACATTCTCCCCCACCATCAAAACACCCACCACGATACACGGGGGAGGGGGGGGATCCACTGGACACCAGAAAGTACAGTTATGTAAGAACTTACCGTAACAGTAGATCTTCGAGAGAGGCTCTTGCAGTAGGTAATTACATATAGGACTGACGACGGCAGGACCCCACAGAAAAATTTCTAGATAGCAGTCCCTGGCGATGGACAGCCCCCACATCAGGTGACCGGCATCAGGAGACGTCGGTATAAAGGGGCGGTCCCCGACATCTGCCTTCCAGTTCTTTCCCGCCACATGCCAGAAAGGCCGGACGAGAGAGGAGCGGATATTTCCATCACTGGAAAAGGACCTGAAAAAGCCTAGGGGGAATGGAGGGCAGGAAGGTATTACCTCCTGCAAGAGCACCTCTCAAAGATCTACTGTTATGGTAAGTTCTTATGTAACTGTACTGTCTTACTTCGAGAGGGCTCTTGTAGTAGGTAATTACACATAGGACTGAGTCCCAAGCAGTCTGGAACAAAGAGAGGCACCGGGAGGAGGAAAAACTACTCCAAAAAGCAGTTCTAGCTGTGCAAGCCTCAAGACAAGGGCCTTGCAGAACAGCCAGCCCGAAGCCTGCTCTACGGCGAGAGGCAACATCCAAACTGTAGTGTTTAGTGAAGGTATGGACGGAAGTCCAGGTGGCGGCAGCACAGATGTCTGCCGCAGACACATTTTTGAAACAAGCCGCTGAGGCAGCTACTCCTCTGGTGGAGTGGCCTCTTACTTGACCCGGTAGGGTCTTGTTATATTTATCACAACAGAAAGTGATGCAATGAGTCAACCACTTAGACAGGCATTGCTTGGAAACAGCATTGCCTTCCCTTTTATGAGCAAAAGAGACGAACAATTGATCAGTCTTTCTGAGATCCTTCGTCCTGTTGGTGTAGCATCTCAGAATCCGGTGAACATCCATAGTATAGAGTAAATACTCCCCTTGATTAGAGTATTGCGTGAAAAAGGCAGGTAACTCTATGAACTGATTTAGAGTAGACTCTGCTACTACTTTAGGAAGAAACTTAGGATTCGTGCGAAGAGCAACCCGTTCCTTGTGAAAAATTAAGTAAGGGAGTTTGCACATCAGGGCCTGGAGCTCGGAAATTCTCCGAGCAGAAGTAATGGCCACCAGGAAGAGTCTTCCATGAAAGGAACTTCAAATCCTCAGAAGCTGCAGGTTTAAAGGGAGGGAGAGTAAGTTTCTCGAGAACAAAGTTCAAGTCCCAAGGGGGAGCAGGAGTACGGATCGGGGGCCTCAGATGGAGGACCCCTCGGAGAAAGGTCTTAGAGACCTCCAATTGAGCAAAAGCTTGGTCTGCGAAGGGAACATGATAGGCTGAGATGGCCGCCATGTGTACCTTCAGAAAAGAATGGCTGAGACCCAGGTCAAACAGATGACGTAGATACTCTAGCAGAAGCCCCGCTGAACAGGAGGAGGGTTCCACCTTCTTGGAAGCAGCCCAGATAGTGAATCTTTTCCACTTCATGGCATAAGTGGATCTGGTGGGCCAAGTCTGCAGGAGCCATGCATGCAGCTGAAGGGATTTGAGGCCTGGATAGACCAGGGTCCCCTCATCATGGGTCAGTAAACCTTGAGCGAGAGGAAGAGGAGGATCCTCTGAGTTTTGTTGTAGAAAAGAGACCCAAACTTGCCTGGGCCAGAAAGGAGTGATCAGAATCATTTGTGCTCCTTCTAAAGCCAGTTTCTGCAAGACTCGTGGGATAAGTGGAATTGGGGGAAAGGCATAGACGAATCTGTCCTTCCAGTCTAGAGACAGAGCGTCGCTCGAAAAAGCGCCTCGCTCTGGAACGAGCAAGCAGAAGACGGGAAGTTTTGCGTTTAGAGGGGATGCAAACAGTTCGACCTGTGGTGTTTCCCAAAGTCAGAAGATATTGTCTAGGACCCCTTGGTCCAGTTCCCACTCGTGAGTCAGAGCAGAAGAGCGACTTAGCTTGTCTGCCAGGGTATTGTCGACTCCCGGAACGTGAATTGCTGTGAGGTGAAGGTCATGTTGTGTTGCCCAATCCCAAACCCTCATCACCTCCTTGCAAAGGGGGTAGGACCAAGTCCCTCCCTGTTTGTTGATATACCAAACCACACACATATTGTCCGTCTGGACAGCTAGGTGGCTGGGAAGGATGTATTGGTGAAGGGCTTGGAGAGTGTGCAACACTGCCCGAAGCTCAAGCACATTGATGTGGAGAGCTTGTTACAGCTTGGACCAGGAGCCCTGGGTCCGATGAGGGCCTAGATGGGCTCCCCAACCTTCGCCCAAGGCGTCTGTGGTTAGAGTCTGGGAGGGGGGAGGACGAAGGAAAGGAACTCCCCGAAACAGGTTCTCTCGAACCATCCACCATTGCAAGTCTCAAAGCATCGGCGAGGAGACCAGAATTGGGTGATCTAGGTTGTCCACTAACTGATCCCATTGGGAGCGTAGAGTCCACTAAGAAATTCTCATGTGGAGTCGAGCACGAGGAACTGTCGGGATAGCAGCCGCCATGAGTCCGAGGAGGCGAAGGACCGACCTTGCAGAGACCCTCCTGCGGTCAGACAGCAGACTTATTTGGGTCTGGAGGGTGGACGCCCTGTCCGGAGGCAGGAAGGCCTTGCCCGTGGTCGGATCGAGAATCGCCCCGATGAACTGTAATCTTTGGGATGGGACCAGATGAGACTTGGAATGGTTGATGGTAATACCTAGGCAGGCAAAAACCTGCTGGGTAAGGGAGAGGGAGTGCAGGAGTTCCTCCCTGGACGAGGCCGCCAGGAGCCAATCGTCCAAGTACGGGAAAACCTGCACTCCCCTGGTATGCAGGTGGGCCACCACCACTGCCAGGCATTTGGTAAATACTCGGGGAGCCGAGGATAGGCCAAACGGGAGCGCCTTGAATTGGTAGTGGTCCCTCTGGAACGCAAAACGAAGGTATTTGCGGTGGGAGGGGCGCATGGAAATGTGCAGGTAAACATCCTGCATATCTAGAGCATACAGCCATTGGCCCGGCCGGAGGAGGGGTAGTAGGCTCTGTAAAAAGAGCATCCTGAACCTCTTGTATTCTACAAAAAGATTCAGGGAGCTGAGATCCAGGACTGGTTTGAGATATCCTGTCTTCTTTGGGACCAGGAAGAAATGGGAATAGTAACCTGTCCCTTGCAGATGAAGGGGGACGGGTTTATTGCTTGTTTTAGCAGTAAAGCCGAACTCTCCTCCTGGACCAAGAGAAGATGTTCCCTTGAATACGACAACTTCAGAGGGGTGTGGCGAGGTGCTTTCTGAAGAAACTGTATTGAGTGTCCTTCTACGATGAGCTGGAGCACCCAAGAATCTGTTGTTATCCTCTCCCAGCCCGGAAGGTGGAGGGAAAATCTCCCTCCTACCGGTTCCTCTGGGGAAACTGGAGGCTGTGGGAGGGAGGAGTGGTGTGTGAGGCAGCACGCAGCTGAAGCACCGCTGCTTTTTAGTGAGGGGCTTAGCAGCTGTGGGGGCCCAGCGTTTTGTGGCCCGCCTTCCCTGGGGTTTCACCGTGGGCCGATTCCGTCTGCGAAAGGGACGGCGCTGCTGCTGATGGGGACGGTACATGGAATCAACTGACTTTAGTGCCGTACCCTTCTCTTGCAAATCGGTGATGATGTCCTTGACATCACCCCCAAAAAGCACTGACCCCCAGAAGGTGCTTCCTGAATAGCAGATTGCACCTCTGGGACCAACCCTGACACGCGGAGCCAAGCAGAACACCATAGGCCTGCAGCAAAAGCTGAGCTCCGTCCAGCAGTATCCACTGCATCGTATGTCGCACGAAGCATGTGTCGACTAGCCGAACGAGCAGAGTGGACAAGATCAGCCAACTCCTGCTTGGCTTGGGAGTCAGGCAGGGAGTCCAGTTTGGCTTCCACTTGGGTCAGAATGGCCTTCTGGTAGTCCCCCATATGGCCGACATAATTCAGGGCCCTGATCCCCAGCGTGGAGGAAGCGTAGATCTTCCTCCCATACTGGTTCAGAAGGCGAGATTCCTTATCAGGTGGCGACGAGCTGAGGTGTTTTGGATTGGCCGACCGGCCGTGAGTGGCGCTGATCACATCCGAGTCGGCACGAGGGTGAGAATCCAGAAAATCAACACCCTCGGGAGCCTGATATAGCCTGTTCGACTTCCTAGGAAGTAGGGCTAAAGCCGATGGCAGTTTCCAAATGGTGGTAACAAGGTTGGCGTGAGGCTCTATCCAGGGTGGGACCAAGGTAGGCGCTGTCACGGTCAGATCCAGATGTTCAGCGAGTTTCAGACGCTGAGGATCTGGTTCCAAGAAGTGCCACTGATGAACCTCCTGGATTTTCCTAAGCAACTCCGTAAAAGAAGGATCTTCCGGAGGAGACTTCGGAGGAGTCCTTAGCCTGGGTTTCGACGGAGAGTGAGGCTCGTCGTCTCTCTCAGAGAAGCCATCGGAAGAGTCCGAGGAGTCCAAGGGTGAAGAGGAGGAAGAAGAGGAAAAAGACTCCCTTTCCCGACCCAGGGGAGGAATGGACCCCTTGGGAAGCCCCCGGGGAAATGTGTCCTGCCCCTCTCTGGGTCCAGATGGAAGAGCCCTGGAGTCCGGAGGTGGTGAGGAAGTGTGCCGCCTCAAACGTACGGGAAACAGAGACGGCACCGTCGTCATAAGGCGGCTCTCAACCTCTTTGGTGAGCTGAGCCTTGGCCTCAGCCCACCAAGAGGCCAGAGTCTCCTGCAGGTCCACCGGCGGCTGTGGGGGCGCTGGAGGAGGAGGAGGTGGGGGATAAGGACACGGGTTGTACCCGTATGGAAAGTATCCAAAACCCGGCTACGGGAAGCCTGGCATTGGGTACTGTGGCGTCAGAAAAATCGGCGTCGGGTACTGCGGCGTCGGATACTGTGGTCCCGGGTACGTCGGCGTCAGATAAGACGGAGGATACCTGGGAGCCAGGGGAGCTGCCGGAGCAGACGGCCCGGCTGGCAGCCCCTCGGGCGGGTCCACATTGGAGGGCCCGGCGGAAGGGAGACTTCCGAAAGCGGGATGCCTCCCAGAGTCGGTAGAACTGGCGTCGGAGGCCCTGACGTCGGAGGTACCGGCGTCGGGGCCGGCGACTGGGGAGCCGACGTCAGATCTGGCACTTCAACTGGAGGACGGTCTGATGGAGGAGGAAGATCCCCAGCGTCGCCCGGGGATGGAGGGGAAAAATCCCCGGGGTGGGGCTGGGGGGACTCTGGGCCCCCAGACGGCAGCGAAGGCTGCGGGGAACCAGGTACGACGGATGTCGGGGAGTCCGGCATCGGTTCCTTCACCAGCCGGATGTCTGAGGAGCCGACGTGTGGCTTCAGGGCGAGGTCACGGCGGGCGCCGGAGGGGCCTGCGTCCGGTTTATGGGAGCCATCACCGGAGGCAGGCTGAGCAGAGGAATCAGCCTGGTCCGGTGGAGTGGAGGCGGCGCGCCGCCCCGAAGGGTCGAGTGTCTTACCGGCCTTCTCTGTGCGGACGTCAGGCGCCGACTCCGGACTTACAGAGCCACCAAGACAGTGAGCGCGAGCCTGCGGCGGCGGGCAGGCGGAGGCCTCCAATTGCCTGGAGGCACCCGCAAGACCCGGCGCAAAGCCAGCAGACGGGCGGGCCCGCCTTTGGAAACCTCCGAGGCCGGCCAATAAGGAGCGGTCCCCCGGAGGGGACGTTACCTGTGTCCCAGCGGCTCCCAAGGGAGATGCGGTAGAGGAGCCCTTGTCCTGGTGCCTCTCCTTATCCTCCTTCTTCCGATGGCCTTCGGGGGAAGTGGACGCCTGCCTCAGTTTTTTGAGCTCCTTCTTGATTGAACTCATCTTTTTGTTCAAAATATGGGCTTCCAGGGATTGCTGCCGCCTTTTCTGGGTAGCCGCGTTGAAGCTGAGGCAGTGCTGGCACTTTGTCGACCGGGTGATCGGGTCTTAGGCAGAACAGGCATAGGAAATGGCCGTCCTTGTACGGTAGTTGGGCGCTGCACGAATCGCACTTATTTTTGTGCTCAGAGGGTGTAGGGGATGACATACACCGACAATGGTACTGATGTTAGTCGAAAAAAACAGAGAATTTCAGTAAAACCGTCGAAAATAGGGCTGACGAAGCACAAACTTTTCCACGAGGTACTGCACGAGCTAACGGCAGGAAAGAACTGGAAGGCGGACGTCAGGGACCGCCCCTTTATACCGACGATGCCGGTCACCTGACGTGGGGGTGGTCCCTCGCCAGGGACTGCTAGCTAGAAATTTTTCCGTGGGGTCCTGCCGCCTGCAGGCGTCAGTCCTATATGTAATTACCTACTGCAAGAGCCATCTCGAAGTAAGATCATTCTTTTTATGAGATGATGCTGGGTGTTTGATGATGGGGGGCCCCCGACCCCAGGGAAACCATTTTGTGTGCTGCTGCCAGGTCTCTGGGGGAAGGGGGGCAGGGGGTCACCCAGACAGCAGGTACTGTGGTTTCTTGGATGGTGCCAGGCCTTGCATCACTGGCCACCATTCCACAAACAGCATTGCCTGTTGTCCGGGGACTCCCCACCACTCTCAGAGACTCATCACCATCTCACAAAATGGAGTGCCTTTTGTCAGGGACCTGCCCCCCACCGTCAAACACATGACACAGTGCCATCATACCAAAAACATTTCTTCTAGGAGCGTGGATATGTTGTTCATCCATACTGTTTGGCATGTCCCTTTCCCCTTTAAGTCTTGCCGGAAGTCTTCAAGCTGGCTCCTCCCAACCACCCGGGTGGTATATACCTCGGCTCCGCCCCATGACGCCAGATCTTCCTTTCCGCTGGAAGATACAGGTTTCCTCGTGCTCTCAAAGCATTTCATAGGTCCTGGATTCTAATCGTAGGTTTTTACCGAAAATTGTTTTAAAACTCGTTTGAGTTAACAACTGCGATTTTACCGCATCTGCCGTGGAGGAAAAATCTTCCCCCTGATTTCGGCGGTGCCCCTGCGGCCAGAAGATGTCATGTACCGATCCCCACCTAACATGCATCTACTGTCTGTGTGTCGGACATGTCACCTCGTCATGTGTTTTTTGCCTGGCCTTTCATCCCAGCGTCCTGGACAACCGCAAGGTGTGTTTAAAGCTGGGGATACCGGAGAAAAGGGACACACTGTTGAAATCGAAGGAGGTGATGTAGGCGGTTTCCTCGGCCATGGAATCCGTCGAACAGCCGGAACAAATGAAGGCATTTGAGGAGGAAGCAGCTCAAGCTTCGGCCAATCGAAGCTTCTTCGTTCTGCTTAACCTTGGCTCCACCTTTACGGGCTCCTTCAAGGAGTTGTGCCAGTCTGTCCCCACCAGGGGTGAGGCGCCCTCAGGCTCGCACTCCTCCCGCCCTCGGAAGAGGGATAAGGACCCCGGGTCTTCGTCCAAGCGAAGACGCTCTTGGGACCAAGAAAGGTCCAAGTCCCAGGAACACGTGGTCTCAACTTTGGTCGAGATCGCCTCCTCGGCCACCAGCTTCACGGACCTTCCGTCTGGCAAGGAGACTGAGGAAGTGGCTGACGAGGTCAAGATTGTTCTCGACCCAATCGACCCGTTGTCGCCGGTTCAGCCCGATGAATCCTTGGAAAGGACTCTGGTCCTTGTCTTCCCTGATGAGGAGACCAAGCCTGCTGGCGTTCCCATTAAGTACCCGGTTCCAGACCCTCAGTTTTCACCGGTCCCGGTGTCTCCTGATCAACCGAGTCGGCCTCCCCAGTCTCAGTCAAGGTCCAAAATCCCAAAGAAGAGTCATAAGCACTCTAAAAAGAGGCAACGCCGCAGGTCCTCATCCTCCTTGGACAAGGAGAGGCTTTGTCGGAAACTCTGTCAACTCTATGAAGACCTCATGTGGCAGCAGCTGATTCTGTCCAGGCAAAAGCCGGCTCCGCTGCCTACCCTGGCCATTACATGGCTTTTGCCTCCCAGGCCGCAGCTGACCCCTCCAGAACTGAAACCTTCGGTTCCTCCGCCCATGAGGCTGGCCCGTATCCCAGCTTGGCCTATCTCGTTCTCGCCACCAATTAGGGTGGAATCACCGCCTAAGCAGCCTGAGGGAGGGGCGCCCTCGAAAGAGGACCGACAAGACACCGGACTTCCCCGGCCTCTGTCGATTACCGTCACCCCAGATCATCCTCGGCGTACCGATGGTGACTTAGGCGGCAGACAGCTATACCACGATTCTTCGAACTCTGACATCACTGGATTACACTCACATCCCGGGGATGATGAGTCGTCCATGACAGGTTTGGAGGAAGGTCCTTCCTCCTTTCAGAGCATCCTCCGCCGAATCTACCGGAATGCCCATGGAGTCCATCCAAAAGAAGGTGGAGTTCCCTCTCACCGATATCCTCAAGAGAGGGGATAGACCGATGGAGGCCTTTCCGGTGGCTGAGGCCATTGTTGGCCCGGCCCTTGAACTTTGGCAGCATCCTGCTTCCTGCCCAGCACTGTCTGCCCGCAAGTACGCGGTGCCCATGGGGTGCCTTGTGGGGTTCGCAGAGCACCCTTCGGCCGAGAGCCTGGTGACTGCCTCTGTGTTCAGGTGTACTGGGAGATCGGCCGAAACTGACCAACCCCCAGACAAGGAGTCCAAAAATATGGACCACTCTGCCTGTAAGGTCTATGCGGCCTCTTCCCTGGGTCTTCGTCAGGCCAGCTTGGCTGTCGTCATGGCACACTTCTCTCATGCCCTCCTCAGGTCATTAGACAAGGTCCTCCCTCATCTCCCAGCGGACATGCAGACTACAGTCAAGCAAGTCCGGGACCAGGGTCATGCTGTCGCAAAACAGCAGCTCCAGACGGCCTTGGATATGGGCGATTCTTGTGCCAGTTCTCTTGCAGCCACAGTGGCCACTCGCCGCAGGGCTTGGCTGAGGCTTTCCTCCTTCCTGGCGGATACTCAGCATAAGCTTACTGATGCGCCCTTCCTAGGCACTGACTTGTTCGGTGCCGTAGTGGCCGGTCACCTTCAGCGTATAGAGCAGTCCAATGCCACCTTGGATGCTACTTCTGCTAAGGGTTCTTCAGGCAAGAACCAACAGAGGAGAAAGAAGAAGCCATTTTGGCATTCTTCCCCTGCGGTCAGGCAGCCCTCCTGCCAAGGAGGACAACAGCAGCAGCAGGCTTAAGCTTGGCACCCACGTCCCAAGCAGGGTCCTCAACAGCTCTGTAAAGGAGGCTGAGGCGCAGGTCCAGGATCCGCCTCCTCCTCCTCTTAGCCTGCTCAGTGATGAGTTGGGGGTTGCCTCCCCTACACCCATCATGCCAGCTCTGGGCCCTCCCGTGAGGGGTCGGCTCCGCCACTTTCTTTCCGCCTGGTCCGATATCACTTCGGACAGGTGGGTTCTCGAAGTGGTCAGTCAGGGACTGTCTCTAGAGTTCGAGCAGTACCCTCCCAGCCAAGCCCATGCCCCTCGGGAGGAAAGGATCTCAGCTTGCACTCAGTCTGCTCTTCGAGACGACATAGCTAGCTCCTCTGCAAGGAGGCAGTAGCTCCAGTGCGGATCCTCCTACAGACCCAGGCTTCGTGTCCAGGTACTTCCTGGTGCCCAAGCAGATGGGGGGGTTGGCGCCCCATCCTAGATCTCCATGACCTGAATCAGTATTTCAGGTCCCACACCTTCCGGATGGTTACTCTGAACCAGATCATACCATCCCTGGAGCGAGACGTGGTTCTGTTCACTGGATCTACAGGACATGTTCTTTCACATCCTAATCCATCCGTCCCATCAGCGGTTCCCTCGCTTCAGGGTCAAGGAGACCCTGTATGAGTTCTGAGCCATGCTGTTCGGCCTGTCATCGGCCCCACGGGTCTTCACCAAGTGCATTGCAGTGGTGGCAGCCCACCTTCGGTATTGAGGAGTCCAAATATACCCTTATCTCGATGACTGGCTCTTGACGGGTTCCTCCGTTCAGGAGGTGGAGAGGTCGGGGATCTGGCTCTCCCAACCTGCTCCCAACTCGGCCTCCTGATCAACGAGGCCAAGTCAGAACTCGTGCCCTCTCAGATGATGGGCTTCATTGAGGCAGAGCTCAAGTCTTGTCAAGCCGGAGCTCGGCTCCCGACAGACAGGGCAGAGGTTCTCTCCTCCTTTGCCCAATCATTTCTGGTTGGGCACTTGCGCCCTGCCCGGGACTGTCTGCGCCTTCTGGGTTACATGGTGGTATGCACCTCAGTGGTCCGTTGGGCCAGGTGGCACATGCGCTTCCTCCAATGGGAGCTGGCCACCCTGTGGACTCAATGCCACAGTCATTTCGACCAGCTGATCACTGTAACCCAGAAGATGTGGGACGCTCTTCAATGGTGGACCGCCCCAGACTGGTTGCAGGAAGGGACCCCATTTGTCCGCCCCGAGCTGACGGTCGTCCCTATGACCGATGCCTCTCTCATGGGCTGGGGAGCCCACATTGGAGACAACAGGGCCCACGGGTTCTGGACCCCCGAGGAGTCCCGATGCCCCATCAACCTGTTGGAGACCAGAGCAGTCAGACTGGCGCTGTCAGCTTTCGCTCCTCAGCTCCGGGGTCAAGTGGTTGAAGTCCAGACAGACAATACTGTGACCATGTACTACCTCAACAGACAGGGCGGCACGCACTCACGTCTGCTGTGCAAGGAGGCGCTCCGCATCTGGACCATCATAGGCCGGTTGGAGGAGGATCTCCTAGCCATCCATGTGGCAGGAGCCTCGAACCAACTGGTGGATGCTCTCAGCCGCATCGGCTAGACATCCCACGAGTGGGCTCTCCATCCAGAGGTAGCTTACAGTCTGTTCTTCTGTTGGGGCAAACCGTTGGTGGACATGTTTGCCTTCAGGGAAAACAACAAGCTGAGGCTGTTTCATGCCCTCCCCCCTTAGCAGGGCTCGCTGCAGGGGGATGCCTTCTTGAGGCCGTGGACCCCAGGCCTCCTCTACGCGTTCCCTCCATTTCCCTTGATCCACAAGGTGTTACTCAAGGTGAGGAGGGACAGGGCGAAGGTGATCCTGGTAGCCCCAGATTGGCCGTGCCAGTTCTGGTATCCAGATCCCCTTAGCCTCCGCTTCAGGCCGCTGGAGCAGCTTTGTACATGCCCGGACCTGATATCACTGAACCAGGGGAAGGTACTCCATCCGGACCTTCAATCCCTGCACCTCACAGCCTGGTACCTGAGCGGCTAGAGTTCCAGGCTTTGGGTCTTTCTGACGATGTCTACACTATGGTGGAGGCATCTCGAAAGGAATTGACCAGGAAATGTTATGCCTTCAAATGGAAAAGGTTTTCCATTTGGTGTCAGGTAATGAGTCTGGACCCTTATCCTGTTCTGTGGCTAACATTCTCAAACACCCTTTGGTCTCTCTCAAAAGGAGTCTCACGATCGTGACCTTAGGGTGCATCATGGCAGTCATTTCTGCTTACCGGGCACGGGCCGGTCAGCCGACATTGGTGCAGGAGACAGTGGTCAGGCGCTTCTTCAAAGGCTTGGCTCACATATCCCCTCCAGTGCGTGAACCTTCACCTCTGTGGGATCTACTGCTGGTTTTGGAAAAGCTCATGGCCTAGCCATTTGAACCAATGCACAAGTGTGAGTTGTCACACTTGTCGTGGAAAACTGCCTTTCCTGGTGGTTATCACATCTGCAAGAAGGACAGGGGAGCTCCAGGCACTTTTGGTGGACTCACCTTATCTGGTCTTTCACAGGGACAAAGTTGTCCTACTCCCCAACCCGAAATTCCTTCCAAAGGTGGTGTCAGAGTTCCACCTTAACCAGATGTTGACTCTGCCGGTATACTACCCTAACTACACCTCGGATGCCAAGTACAGGCTCCATACTCTGGACCTGAGACGTACTCTCTCCTATTATAAGAAGAGAACAGCAGAAATTCATGGAGGGGTTCGCCAGCTGTTTGTCACCTACGCTGAAGCAGCTTCTGGCAGACCTGCAGCCAAACAGGCCATAGCAAGATGGATTACATCATGCATAGGTCTGTGCTATGAGTTGGCGGGCAAGAAGCCTCCCAGAGGGATAAGAGCTCACTCTTCCCACCATACTGCTGCTTCAGTGGCTGCTTCCAGGGACATCCCTATCCAGGAAATCTGTCGGGCTGCTACCTGGAAGCCAGCAAACACCTTCATCACCCACTACCACATCGACCTTGAGTCACGCCGGGATGCTGGTTTTAGGGCCTCGGTTCTCCAATCTTTATTTCCTAAGTAGGGGGCGTGCGCCTTGCCTCCCTCATCCCGGAGAACTGCTTGGAGTTTGCCAAACAGTGTGGATGAACAACATATCCACGCTCCTAGAACAGGTTACTCACCTGTAACAGTAGTTCTAGGAGTGGTATATGTAGTTCATCCGCAAGCACTCACCCAACCTCCCCGGCTTTGGGCGCACAACCTTGCTTCCAGCGGGCCAAGATCTGACGTCATGGGGTTGAGCCAAGGTATATACCACCCGGGTGTGTGGGAGGAGCCATCTTGAAGACTTCCAGCAAGATTTAAAGTGGGAAAGGGACATGCCAAACAGTGTGGATGAACAACATGTACCACTCCTAGAACTACTGTTTCAGGTGAGTAGCCTGTTCTTGGTGTCCAGGGCTCCCCCCTCCCTTTCCACCAGTCAGCACCGTTGCACAAAAAGCATTCTCTGGTGCCTAGTGACTCTCCACGTCATCTGGCAGCATAACACAAAATAGATTCCCTGGTGTCTCAGAGGGTGGGGTGGGGGCAGCAGACAACAGAGAATTCTGTTTGTGGGATGGCACCAAGTGTTGGTGGGTGATGGTGAGTCCTCAGACACCAGGAAATGCTTTTTCCTTTGATGATGCTGGGTCTTAGAGAGTTTGGGTGAGTCACTGGACAACACAGAATGTTTTTTGTTTGATGGTGCCAAATCTCTGAGGGAGACCCGGCACCATCAAACAAATACCATTCCCTGTTGTCTGTGGGCTCACCCCCACCCTTCGAGACCCAGCACCATCAAAGAAAAGTATTCCCAGGTTTCCAGTGGCTCACCCACACCCTCCGAGACCCAGCACCACCAAAGGAAAAGCATTTTCTGGCATCTGGGGACTCACCACCACCACCACCCTCCAGCACCCAACGCCAGCCCACAAACAGTCATGACACAAAACACATCCATTGGCCCCAACACACACACACATTCCAAGACATGGTACCATGGTGTCTAGTGGTCTCCCCGCCTGAAACCCAGCACCAGAACAGAAACCTGCATCCTGCATTCAGTGTAGTCCATTGTTCCCCCAGTCCTTTGCACCCAACTTACCAGCCATTTGCCCCCACCACAACCACCACATTTATCATATTGACTGGCGACCATTTGAAAAAAAAAAATCTCAGAACAAAAACTCACTGGTCTTTCATTCCACTACAGGCATTTTAGACAACCTCTTCTGACCTGAAAACAAACACCAAGCAATGCCGCACAGCTTCAGCATACAAAGACCCATCCCAAGCAAAAAAGAATTTACAAATGTACCTACATACCTTCGCATGCTGGTCTTTCATCCCACTACAGGCATTTTCAGGCGGCATGTGGGTCTCAGCAGGAGGTTATCTTTGTATTGCCACGCTCCTGGCCCCAAAACAAACACCCACAAATGTCGCACAGCTTCTGAATATAGAGACCCATCCCAAGAAAAAGCAATAAAAGATATTATGTAAAACCCACCCCAAAAAGCGCCACAAGGAAACGAGGAGAACGCTAATAACTTACAGAGCTGCCGTGTTCACGGAGAAGTCCTGCTTCCGGTTTCGGGAACGTCTCCAAGACGCAGCTCGAAAAAATAAAAAAATAAAAGGGAATGTAATAAATAAAATAAATAAGGCAAATTAGCATACCTCAAATAAAGGACAGCAAAGTGGGGGGGGTCTGTGTAGCGGACTGCAAATGCTGGTATCCAGGCTCAGGCGCAGCTCACCTCAGCATCTAAATTACAGGCAGCTCAAGTGGAGCACGCTGAGCTCAGAACGCAATTTAAAACTTTTTTTCCTGTCGGACCTATACCCTTTACAACCAATCACAGCAGGCTTAGACTGTGTAGTACCCATATGATTCATTTAATAAGCCTGACACAGATTGGATGGCAAGTCATTTTTAACTCATTTAGCTGATGACTCCAGACATACTGTGGACAAACAGGAACTCTGCAGCTGCTGCCTCAGTTCGTTCTTGGACACACAGGGTCTGAGTTTGCTGCCACCTACAGACGTTTCTCAGTAACAAAGAGGTATTTTACCCCGCCTGCCTAACTGTACTGTATTTTGATTGCTCCTTACTACATTGCGTTTTTCTGTATATTGTGTTTTATTTATTCTGCACCTTGTTATTGTGCCCCCCCCCCCCGACACATCTGGAAATCGGCTGTTATCAGTGCAGTATGTCTTTTTTGTTGAAACTATTGAAAGAAATAATTACATACACGGTAATTAAATACACAAGGGAGAAGAGGAGTTTTAGGGATGACATTGTTAGAATCAAAAGAGAGGGAGGATAGGCGAACAAGGGGAAGATCAGGCAGACACACTCATTGAGTATTTCTGCTTGGTATTCACAAAAGAAAGGGATGGCCCAATACTGCAGGAAAAGGGGGCAAGGGTGGGGGCAGAGATAACAGACGGAGTAATCCAAGAGGATAGAGTTCTGAAGGGCCTTTGGTGTACACCCAAGGGTCCTGCATGAACTGGCAGAGGTGTTGGCAGGCCCTCTGACGGACCTCTTCAACACCTCCTTGGAGAAGGGGAATGTACCCAGGGAATGGAGGATGGCTCACATGGTGCCCCTTCACAAGAGTGGACCCAAGGACCAACTGGGTAACTACAGACCAGTGGGCTTGACTTCCATAATGGGGAAGTTGATGGAGACCATTCTGAAGGAGAGGTTGATAACCTTTCTCGATAGCAATAGTCTGCAAGATGAGAGACAGCATGGGTTTGTCATGGGAAGATCATGCCAAACAAACCTGAACGACTTCTTCGATTGGGTCACTAGGGTGGTTGACGAAGGCCACGCTGTGGATGTCCTGTATCTGGACTTCAGCAAGGCTTTCGACTCAGTGCTGCACAGAGGTTAATGAGCAAGCTGAGGGACATGGGAGCGGGGGAAAAACTGTTGGGGTGGGTTGAGATCTGGCTGCAGGGCAGACAACAGAGGGTAGCTGTAAGGGGGAGACAGCCAAGCCAAGGCCAGTAACGAGTGGGGTACCGTAGGGTTCAGTGCTGGGCCTTGTTTTGTACAGTGTCTTAGTTGGAGACATTGCAAGGGGGTGGGTCAAGAGTAAGATCAGCCTTTTCGCGGATGACACTGCGATTTGTGCTAAAGTGGACAATGAGGAAGAGAGGCAGGCACTCAGAGAGGATCTAGCTAAACTCGAACACTAGCCTAGGGAGTGGCAGTTTGGATTTAATATGAAGAAGTGCAAGGTCATGCACCTTGCAGACAGAAATCCCAGGAACAGCTACTGGCTTTGGGAGTGCAGGTAACGGTTTCAGAGGAGGAAAGGGACCTGGGGATAACCACCACAGGGAACATGAAGGTATCAGCACAGTGTAGGAGGGCGGCAGTAAGGGCAAATAGGATGCTGGGGTGCATTGCCAGAGGGAGCACCTCTCAAAAGGGAGAGGTCATCCTGCCATTGTATAGATCACTGGTGAGGCCACACTTGGGGTACTGTGTACAGTATTGGTACCCGTACCTCAAAAAGGATGTGAGATTACTGGAGGGGGTGTAGTGTAGGGTTACAAAAATGATCATGGAACTAGGGGAGTTGCCGTACAAGGAAACGTTGATGGAGCTCAACATGTACTCGCTGGAAGACAGAAGGGTAAGAGGGGACATGGTAGAGACTTTTAAGTACTTGAAAGGCATAAACAAAGTCAGGGAGGGAGGATTGTTCCACTTAAAGGGAGGAAGGGTCATTAGGGGGCACGGTTGGAAGGGGAAGGTTTTGAAGGGAGATGAGGCATTACTTCACAGAGAGAGTGGTGGCAGGTTGGAACGCTCTGGCGGAAGAGTTAATTGGTCAAAGGACAGTGGATAGCTTTAAGCAGGGTTGGGATAGAGTCAAGGGCAGTGTTACTATAGACAAGAACACAAAGGGGGAGAAGGGAGGGGTTTGGGTGGGGCAGCTGTATTGATATGAAACTAAGAGCTGCACAATCGGGCAGACTTGATAGACCTGTGGGCCTTTTTCTGCCGCCAATTTCGTGTGTTCGTATGTTCGTATAATTCTAGAGTTAAGTAACGGTTGCCACTGCTTTGGCCTGTCTGCTGTTAAAGTGTAAATAGGTATATACTGTAGCTTTGAGACCCCTGGCATTCAGTATTTAGTGGTTGTTCTTTTGGGAGGTGATGGCCCTTGCATGTTTTAACTCTGTTTTCCTTTTTTTTCTGTTTTCTTCCATTGATGCTTAGGATGTGACTGGCTGCATCTGCATGAACCCTGGAAGGCTAACAAAAGGTCAGGTTGGTGGCACCTATGGACGCCTATACATCAAAAAGCAGGCAGTGACAAAGGAGCGTCAGACCCCCTGCATTGCAGCACAAGTTGTGAAAATTTAACTTTCTGTCCAAGTGGGAAAGTTGCTTGAAGAATATCCTGTCGAGTTGTATGCAACATGTGGATTACAGGGTGTTTCATTTCTAACACCAGAGGTGTTTCACTAGTGCTCAAGATCAACCTCCTTCAAGCAGCCCCAGCTGCAAGACTTGTCTTCATTCACCATTTAGGACCATAAACAATGCAGTTGTACTTTCAGTGAAGAAAAGGGGCATACTTCAACCACCTGAGCAAGTTATATTGCCTAGAGAGTGTTGCAAAGAGTTTGGTATGGGGGTCTAACTGTTCTTGAAATTGCTGTTGCCTCTTCTTGTATGAAGTGCCTCAGTTGCCACCTGTAGCCGCTGTTTTTGAAATCTGGTTTCAAGCTGCTGAGTTCTAGTCTCTAGAAACCAACACGAGGCATTTCAGTGAGCCTGATCAAGTAACATCACTGCTGATTCTGAAATGAAAAGGTGATTTCTCTGCTAAGCTTGAAATAATACATGTGTTTTACTCTTGCATTATCGAAAATGAGAAATAAAAGGGTAAGAAATATTCTGTTATGTGAGTTTCATTACTTTTTGGGAAAATGTGTATGTGTCAACACATTTAGACTCATTTTCTAAATGCACACTTTTTTTTGTTAAGAGTTAAGTCTTGTTCCAATCTCAAGTTAATTTGCTTATCTGGCAATGTCCCATCAAATTCTGTGTTGGAGAGGGACAGATCATGAACAGTTTAATTCACATGTAAGCCCCTCCCCAAAATGTTTAGGGGTATCCAGATTGTAAAAGTGGGAGGGGGGCACCGTACAACCCAAGAAAACACAGTCTGGAAATAATAAGAGAATAAACAGTACCCGAGTCCCATGGGTGTTGCTGATGATGGATGAGCTCCCCCTGGGCGCAGACAATGCAGGGATGGTGCACTGGGATGACTCAGATCTTCACCTGCCGGACCTTGACCACTTCATCTTATGGCCTTTGTAGACAGTCTTCACCAGGCAGGCCTCTCAATGATTTCCTCCTCGATAGTGTACTGGTCCTCTGGGATCAACCTTGGAATACACTAGTGGCTGACTGTGGAGGTAAGCTTCTTTTAACAGCAAAACAATTTCTTCAATAAACAAAGCAAACACCAACCTGCAGAAAACAGGGGATCCAATTTGATGAACAGTTAATAAGCAGGAACAGTCACATAATGGAGCAGGGGGGTAAACACATTCAGTGGGGGTGTCCTCAGGCGGACACCTAAATCCTGCAACAGTCTCTTTTGCCAACAGACTGAATTATTTCATGCAGTAATTCCCTCAAACCAACAAGGCTTCGTTCCTGACAGCAGCACTACAGCAGGCCAAATCAGGTCACACCCAGAGGTATCTCATACTTAGCAGTATTTCATTTAGTTAGTTTGTTAGTTTTTGTTGACCGGGTAAGTGCACTAGACAAATTCAACCTATTTTCTGGCATGACTCAGGGAAGGGGGATACAGATGAATGCCAACTGACCTTGAACCAGAGTAAGCTGTTGGTGGTATTTTTGTGAATTTCACATTCCTTCTCTCAATCTAGTTCCTTACACTGGCCTCTCTGGCTTCATTTCTATTCCTTATCTCTCAACACTGGACACTCACTTATCTTAGTCCTTCACTTTATTTTCCCAGCAGTCCCATCACTCAGACAAGGCTCTCTTCTTATAATTTAATTCTGGCTCACAACAGCAGGAGATGTTTCTACTGTCCCAATCCTCTTCATTCTATCTCATTTTCTTTCCATCTGCCTGGTCATACAATTTCTGCACCCATGGGCTGATAAACACATGGAGCATTCCCTTCTTCTCTCACCAGTCTTAATTTTCATTTGATGTTCCCTTAGCAAGAACCGAACCACCAGAACCCTTTCAGACATCCAATTGTTGATGCCAGTGCCTGGCAGCTGGGCCTTATTCCTGGCGGTTTTGGGTACCCCGGCCTTGGTCCCCGTAACTACCAACATTTTCCACTCATGCAGCAATTTCAACCTCTGAAATGACTCATCAGGGGGACTGCTGCTAGTGCACACCGGAGCACCTGATGGGCTGCCACTCCGCCCAGGTCCCAAACATCACTTCCCCAAATGGACTTTCCCTGCTTCCACAGGCTGCTCAACTAGGGAGTCCCAATTCTGCGACGGCCACCAGCCAGGGGATATGGGGTAGTGCTACCACCACTACACCTTCAACTGCTCGGGCTGCCACTTCCGAGCTGCGCCCAGGCCCTATAGCAGGTCCGCCCACAGGAAACCTTCCGACCCACTGCTGAACTCACCCACGAGCAAAATATCTTTGGGCTACAGGCCCCATCTGTGCTTACCCTGCAAAGGTGCCGAAGTTCACTTAGTGGGCTTCCATATTTGTTTCTCTCCCCAGGCTTCAGCTCGCAACTGCACTAACAGGCACCTTTCTTTTTTCCAGTGCTCCCCTTTACATTTATTTATTTGCTATTGTTTACTGGGTAAGTCACACTAGACAGCCAAGTGTCTATTTTCAGGTGCGACCCGGGAGGGTTACAAGCTTGGATGACAGATAGGACTTGAACACAAAGAGTATTAGAATACAGAGAGTATTACATGTCATATAGTGAAAAAAGGCAACCAGTAAAAAAGACACCCGCCCAGGGAGGGTTTCAGATGGCCCAGGAGAGTTAAGATAGAGCATATACATATAGTGAGCGAGTCAGAATTTACATACAGTGGTGATTGCAGGTACTAACAAAAAAAATTTACATACAGGGGTGATTGCAGGTACTGACAAAATAACATTACATTAACCAAAAAAGAAATCTAGTCCAGTGACCAGGAGAGTAAGTGCAGCGGTCCTGGAGTGAGCAACCCCACCAAGAGAGGATTGTTCAAGGGGCTACGGTGCACAAGGACAGGTGAAGGAGCCCTTCAGGAATCCCCATAGAGACGTTTTGAACCCTGAATGGGAGGGGGTGGATCGAGTAAGGGCAGGGAACGAGTTCCATAGCTTGGGGGCATAGTTGGCGAATGCCCGATCGTAAATAAAAGAGTCGTGTTCTAAGGGACCACGTGTTTAGTGCCGCTCTTGACCTAAGGTGGTGGGAAGAGTTGCCGGGGAAGGACGACAGGGCAAGGGCCGAGGGGGTGGATGTCCTAATGATGTTGTCGATGAAAGTCCCTACTACGAAGGTGCGATGTTTCTCAGGGGGGAGCCACTCAAGGCGTGTATAAAGGTCACAGCGGTGAGTCAGGGGAGAGGCGAAGAGCGCGAAGCGGCAGATGCTGTTGTAGGCCGTATCCCATTTTGACAGGTTGGATTTTAGCAAAGGGGCAAACATCAAACCCGAATTGTTGCTTTCCACATCATAAGTCTTCGAGGGTGGAGGGCCGAAGTGGCAAGTGGCCCACCACAGCCCTCCGGCCGAATGTTTGAGCCAAAACCCCCTACCTGTCTCTTCAAACAACATGAAGTCTTGCTATATTATGACATATGCAATGAGTCCCAACCTTCGAACTGCTCCGGAGGTGAAAGAGTTAACTTTCCATGCCAGGCATGGAACGCTGAGCTCGAGCTCAGTTGAAACTCTGTCTGTTGTTCTTCAAACTCAAACCGTCAGATTCTTTACTCCGCCTCACTGAACAGTCGCTCTGGAGATTTCTCCTTCTGCTCGGTTCATTTTGTCGGTTAAAGTATTGTTTTTCTCGGTTTTCGACCGAAGTTAAACCGCAAACGGTCGGTTCAAGCTCTGTCTGTGGTATTTGTGAGTACTAGATAGGTTTACATTATTTCTATTCTGTGTGGAACTTGTAAACGGTTTATTGGTTCGGTTTGAACCGATCAGGTTGTTTAAAATATCTTAATCTGTAATTTAGAGTGTGGTTACCGGTTCTTATCGGTTCTAAAAAAAACGGATTTTATTACGGTTTTCTCCACGACCCGTGACACGGTTGGGAACCGATAAGAGGGTCTTACCTGGCGGATTGCCATAAATGGGTAAGTTTGGTTAGGACTGGCACTACGTCTGAGAAACCCAAAGAAAACCGGCCCACTGGGTTTCAACACTGCAGTGTGTGGGAAGTCTTTGCCAAGGCTGACCCCACCACCTGTGTTTATTGTCTGGGGTTTGACCACCTTAATGCAGACTGCCAGATTTGTAAAATTTTCCTGCAGCTACCCTGGAAAAGAGAGTTGGTAGGCTCAGGAAGGGAGGCCAAAAGTCCGCTGGGCGGTTGCCAGCCCGGTTTGGTTCCAACCGAACCAGAGGGAGTGCCCTCTGAACAGGGCGAGACTTCCTCGGGCAAAAGGAGAACCGACTCTGAGGAGTCGGTTCCAGCAAAAAGGACTAGGAAATCAGCTGGTGTGGAGCCAAAACTTTCCTCTCCAACCGCTGAAGAAATAGCCAAAGCGATTAAAATTGTCTAGTCGCTTTCCCCGGTTCCAACCGAACCGGCACCTTCAGGTAAGCATCCAGTTCGTCCGGTTCCACCGGTTCAAGATTATGATTTAGAGGAATATTATGAACCGGAGGAGGGGGAAGAGGAGTATGAGGAGAGTGAATGTGGATTTGAAAGTCTGGATGTGCCCATTGACCCGGACATCTCCCCAGACAGACCTTCAGGAGGTCTCCTCCTAGGCTTTCTGAGTCCCTTCTCATTTTATGTTTTATAAAAAGTGGCTGGCGCTCAGCTCCCTATGGAGGAAGCTGTGGATGATCAAGAGGAGCCTGACTATGTGGAAATGATGGATATCCCAGAGTCTAGGAGACTATCTATTCCCTTGCATAAATCTTTTGGGAAACAGACATTTAAAATTCTAAAAACTCCTCACACTATACCTCCTGTGGATAAGAGAATGGACAAGAGGTACACATTGTCAGGCTCTGATACGGAGTTCCTTACACAACAATGCAGCCATGTTGGGGTAGTGCAGGCTGCAGCCTGTGACAAGGCAAATATTCCCTTGGCTTCACACCCCCCGGACAAAGACTCCAGGAGGATTGATGCCATGGTAAAGAAACAGTACATGGCAGCATCCTTGGGACTCAGACAGGCAAATTATATGGCTTATGTTGCTAGATATCAGAAATCCAGATGGGATACTGTTATGGCTCTAGCAAAACAGGTCCCTGGCCAGCTTGCCAAGGAGCTGGAGCAGGTGTCTGCTGATAGTATTGAGGCATCCAAGGTGCAATTCCATGCTGCAGTGGACTCAAATGATGTGTCATCAAGAGTCATGGCTACATCTGTGGCACTTCACAGAATGGCTTGGCTCAGATGTACTAGCCTGTCACAGGATACCCAGACTAAAGCCATGGATTTTCCTGTTGTGGGTAATTCTCTGTTTGGGGAGCAGACAGAGAATTACATGAAGAAAATGTACGAGTATAGGACCACCTATAGGAGTGCACAGGCCGAGGAAAGGCAGGCCACTCCTCAAAGGCAGCTTCCCAGGGGCAGGGGCAGGCCTTTTTACCAAGCCCAGGCCTCCTCTTCTGCTTATGCCCAGAGGGGGTTCTTTAGAGGGAGAGGCAGACGGGGTACAAGCAGGCCTGCTTCAACCCCTCAGCCCAAAGCCCCTGCCAAGCAGGCACCCTGATGGGGTTGCCAGGGCCGATTCTCACCTACCTGTAGGGGGCAGGCTGGCTTACTTTGTCCAGGACTGGGAGTCTCTGACATCAGACAAGTGGGTCCCGGAAGTAGTAAGCCAGGGACTGGTTCTCAGCTTCAAAAAGTTTCCAAAGATGAGAACCAGATCCTTTCCACCTGCAAATCCACCAGAGGCACTTGCCCTAGAGGCAGAAGTCTCTTCCCTCCTGGCTTTCAGAGCTGTGGAAAGGGTTCCACCCCTACACCAGGGCAAAGGGTTGTACTCCAGGTACTTCCTTACCCCAAAAAAGACAGGAGAATGGCGGCCCATCCTGGATCTCAGATACTTAAACAAGCACCTTTTAAAAGCAAAATTCAAAATCGTGACTCTGGGAATTATTCTACCCTCTCTAAGGCCAGGGGACTGGCTAGCGTCCCTGGACCTCAAGGATGCCTACTTCCATATTCTCATTAGAAGCTCCCATCGAAAGTAACTCAGGTTCGAGCTTCCCTCAGGCCATTACCAGTTCAGAGCAATGCCCTTTGGCCTCACCTCTGCTCCAAGGGTAGTCACAAAATGCCTGACAGTAGCAGTTGCTTCCCTAAGAAGGCAAAAAACTGCCATCTTCCCTTACCTGGACGATTGGCTCATAGTAGGCCAGTCCCCAGACCAAGTCAGGTTACACCTACAGATAACTCAGCAACTGCTCACCTCTCTAGGTTTCCTTCTGAATCTGTCAAAGTCAGTTCTAGAGCCTGTACAACTCCTCACCTTCATAGGCGCAGAGCTGAACACAGAGGAAGCCAGAGCCTTCCTTCCTTTGGACAGGGCAAGGACCCTGGTCTCTCTGGCCTCCTCATTCACCCTGCAGGTCTCTCGACTAGCAAGGCATTTTCTACAGCTCCTGGGCACATGGCTGCCTCTACAGCAGTAGTGCAAGGAGCAAGATTTCAGATGAGGGACATCCAGTTCCATTTGAGAGCCTTTTGGTCTCAAAGGAAAGACCCTCTAACCAAATTGATCCCAGTGACTCGAACCCTGATCCAGGCCCTACAGTGGTGGCAGGATCAGAGCAATCTGAGACAAGGGGTTCCTTTTGTCACTCAGTCTCACTCCTTAATCCTTACTACAGATGCATCCCTCTTGGGGTGGGGAGCTCACATGGGCGACCTCACTACCCAGGGGTTGTGGTCCCCTCAGGAATCTCTGCTCCACATCAATCTGTTGGAACTCAGAGCAGTTTTTCTAGCACTTCAAGCTTTTTCCAAATCTGTTCAGAACAAAGTTGTACAGGTCAGAACAGACAACACCACCACAATGTGGTACATCAACAAGCAAGGGGGCACTCGGTCTACGGCCTTGTGCACCGAAACAATGAAGTTGTGGTCTCTGACTTACTCCCTGAACACCTCCCTTACGGCAGTTCACCTCTCAGACAAGGACAATGTCCTGGCAGATGCTCTCAGCAGGATTTCCCAGGGCCATCATGAATGGCCACTGGACCCCCTGGTTTTGGAGGTGATCTTTACCAGATGGGGCACCCCGCAGATAGATCTTTTTGCAGCCCCAGACAATCACCAACTTCCCCTTTTTTGCTGCAGGCCCCCACTGTTGGGCTCAGTCCCTCTGGATGCCTTAGTCCTCAATTGGGAAGGGAAGTTTCTCTATGCTTTTCCTCCCTTCCCTCTCCTGTTCAAAGTGCTAGTCAAAATCAGATCTCAGCCCTGCGAGATGATCCTGATTGCTCCAGATTGGGCCAGACAACCCTGGTATCCACTTCTACTGTCCTTAGCAGTCCATCTTCCCCTGTGTCTTCCCAGGAAGCACAACCTGTTAACCTGTGCTCAGGGGAGGGTTTGGTACCTGAACCTCAAATCTCTCAATCTCAAGGCCTGGCTCTTGAAGAGTTAGAGTTTGCTGATCTACACCTCTCCCAAGGTGTAATGGATATCCTGAAGGCTTCTAGGAAACCTTCCACCAGGGCTACTTATAATTCCAAATGGAAAAGGTTTTCCATATGGTGCTCTGGAAAGCATATTTCCCAGCATCTGCTGATTTACCCACAGTCCTGGATTATATGGTCCACTTAAATACCTTGGGGCTGAGACCAGCTACCCTAAAAGTGCATTTGGCAGCTGTGTCTGCTTTTATTTCAGCAGGTAAGCCCTCTTCTCTTTCAGCTCATCCTGTATTCTCCAAGTTTTTCAAGGGATTGCTTCATACCAACCCTCCATTCAGGGACCCTGCCCCTGCCTGGGATCCTAATGTTTGCATTGCTCAGCTTATTTGAGCCTTTGTCTTCAGCAGCACTTAAGTACTTGACTTGGAAGACTGTGTTTCTGGTAGCCATCACTTCTGCCAGACGCATAAGTGAATTGCAAGCTTTGTCAATGGAGCCTGATTTTATCTCCTTTCATAGAGATAAGGTGGTCCTCAGGACTAATAGGAAGTTCTTGCCTAAGGTGGTTTCAGATTTCCACCTTAATCAATCCATATCTCTTCCAGTGTACTTCACTGACCATTCCTCCTCTGGTGAGAGGAGGTTGCACAACTTAGATGTGAAGAGAGCCCTTAGTTACTACATAGAGCGTACCAAGGGTCACAGGTTTGACTCCCTCCAACTGTTCCTCACTTATGGTGAGGTTGGTAAAGGGAAACCTGCCACTAAAAGATCCATTGCCAGGTGGATTGTCTCTTGTATCCAATTTTGCTATGAAAAACTGGGTAAGGTTCCTCCCTCAGGCCTGAGGGCTCACTCTACCAGAGGTACAGCTGCTTCCCTGGCTGCAGCCAGGGACATCCCTATTCTAGAGATATGTCAAGAAGCTACCTGGTAAACAGTTCACACTTTTACCAAGCATTACTCCCTGGACATCCAGGCTAGGAGTGATGCTCAGTTTGGCACAGCTGTGCTGCAGAGTCTATTTCCTAAGTAGGTTCTGTCCCTCCTCCATGGAGGTACTGCTTTGTAGTCTGCATATGTCATAATATAGCAAGACTTCATGTTGTTTGAAGAAAAAATTACTCACCTTAGTAATGTTGTTTCTTCTATTGGAGTCTTGCTATATTATGACCTCCCCCACCCCCGCCTGCCCCTCTCAGAACCTCTGTTTTTCGGATGTGGGTGGGCAGTGCAGTGTTGGCACTTAGTAGGTGCCCACCTTGTTGTTTTCACCCCTCCTTTCTTGGGGTGACTTGGTGTTGTGTTGTGTTCATTTTTTGGGTCTCCTGACTTGAGTCTTTGTTTTGGGACCAAAAAATGTGTTCTTATGTTTAGTAGCCAGTTGGCTAGTGTAGGTTTACAGCTTCCACACAGGACCTCAGTGAGTTTAGCTGTAAAGATCTGACGGTTTGAGTCTGAAGAACAACAGACAGAGTTTCAACCGAGCTCGAGCTCAGCGTTCCATGCCTGGCATGGAAAGTTAACTCTTTCACCTCCGGAGCAGTTCGAAGGTTGGGACTCACTGCATATGTCATAATATAGCAAGACTCCAATAGAAGAAACAACATTACTAAGGTGAGTAATGTTTTCTTCTTGCAGAATCCCCCACAAAAATAATCTCTCTCCTTTTTATACCCTCTAGGGACAGGGCCCCCTGCGTGCAGCAAGCAAGCCTAAAACCCAGCACTGCTGGCACCACTAGCTCTTCCTGTCTAGCTACACCTAGCAACAGCTTAGCTACACTTAGCAAACAAAATTAACTAGTAAGGTCCCAGAGGGTGCTTACATACAGGCAGGTTTGCATAGTACGATTTGTGTCTATGCCTGAAGAGTGTTATCATAGTAATTCCAAAGATTTCTGAGGTCAGAAATTGATCTATGTCAGCTGTATATAAATCAAGGCTACAAAATATTTCTATCGGAAGATTCTGATGATTTTCCTGGACATAAAGTCACCACCACTCATTCACAATAATGGGATCTATGCCGGAGGCGCTAGGACCCAGCGGGAGCAAACTTTTGCAGGAGGGTCAGCAGCAGAGATGGAGCCATGAGGAAGCGGTGCATGAGCCTCGGCTCGTGTGCGGCAAAGACTATGTCGTGTCAACCCTCCAGCTGCCTCAGTTCCTTTTTTCCCCGCCATCGAGTGCACTACAGTGACAACGTCGCTCACCCGCTGGGAGTCAAACTTCAAAGCATAGTTTTCGTTTTTTTATTTGTGTAGTATTTCTTGAAATAAAGTACCTCTTACTATAATTTGTTATAAGAAAGAAGTCTCAGCCTATATTGACGGAGTCGACCATGAGTGGGGTAAGTGATGGTAGGGAGACTTCGTATGAAAGTTGTTCAGTCAGCCAGGCTGGGTCTGGTCCACCGCCCTCTCCAGAGGGAGGGTCTGACAACGGACAGTCCAATGCCTGGGGAGGGGCGGTCCCAGGCATAAAAGAAAATGGTCGCACTCTAGGCATATTGGGCCATGAGCTCTTCTCTTCGACCGTAGGTCAGAAAGAAGACATCACTCGAGGTCGCCTTCTGGTATGTCTGCGCGTCGACGGTCAGTCATTGGGGTTGTCAGTTGCCGGTCTCCTCCAGAGTCCAACCTCTTCGACATTGGAGCCCTTCCCCACCTCCTGGTAGGGCTTCAGATGAGCAGTTTCATCAGTGGGCCGCTCTGATGGAGCAGTGGGCTTGGAGGTTGGTCCAGCTGCCTGGCCTGGTCACTCAGGGGCCCTCGGACCCTTCGGGTGGTCGGTTAGGGCGGTTGGGCCTCCCTAGTCACGCAGCGCCTTCTTCGGTGCCGTCGACTCCGTGCTCAGGTGTTCCCCCTCACCTGGCTGCGGCGCAGGGGGCCACACCGATGCCTCTTTCTCCTGCTTTTTTTCCTTTTTTTGCCTCAGCTCTTGGTTTTCGGGGCCCTGCGTTGGTTTTGGTGCTGTCAGCGTCATTGGGTCACTCAGCACCATCCTCTGCACTGTTGAGGTTGTCGGCGCCGTCCTTGGTGCTGTGCGGCTTGTCAGTGCTGCCCTCAGCACCGTGCAGCTTGTCAGCGCTGGGAGCTCTGTCGGTGCCGTGTGCTGTCTGGGCCAGGTGGCGCCGCGCTCTTCTTTGGTGCCGAGACTTGATGTGACGTCTTCCAGTCTCCAGGGCTCCTCGACTCCGAACCCCTTTCCCCCCTATTTTCCTTTTGATTTTCACTCCTTTCCTGTCCTTACAGTCCCTTCTGGGCTGTCAGGAGATGATATTGAGCCTGACCCAGACCTTAGGCTTTGTGATGATGTGGAAGGAATAGGATCTAATCATGCTGCAGAGCCTGTGGTCGAGGACCTGTCATTTAAGTCTCTGCTGAAAAATTTGAATTCCACTCTTTCTCTCCAGACTATGGATATCGATCCTGGGAAGCTTCATTTCAGTTGCTCCATCAGACTCCATTACCTTCATGTTCTGGACATCCCTATGTATTTAACTCCCCTGGTACAACCCTCCTTTGAGACGCTTTCTCAAATGGTGTGGAATAACCCTGCTCTCATTCCTTCTGTGGCTAAGTCCATAGATAGAAAGTATGCTGCTCCCAAGGATTGACCCATTTTGGCCTCTCAATCCTTTGCGGCAGACCCTATTGTAGTCTTGGCAGAGAATGTTAAGGTCATCCTTCCTCAGACTACTACGGCTTGACCTATAAACAAAGAATCTCTTAAGATAGATACTTTAGGTAAGAGAGTTTTTGCTGCATCCACCCTGGGTATGCGTATTGCCAGCTACCAGGGCTGTTTCTCTCAATATGAATATATTATTTGGCATTCACTCAAACAGATGGTCGAAACTCTACTGGAGTCGGACACTAATTCAGAGCTTCTTCAAACCTTTACCAGGGGTATCGAGTCCAACAACCAACAGGTTATAGCAGCTATGGATGCTTTCGATACTGCATTCCGAGCAGTGGTGGCAGGCATTTGTACCCACCGTCATTCCTGGCTGTGCACTTCCGGCTTCACGAATGATGCCCAGCAACAGGTCATGGCCTTGCCTTTTGATGGTGTGTATCTTTTTGGTCCTCAAATAGAACAAGCTCTAGAAGCTATACAAAAGACTAGATTGGCCATTAAATTGGCTCAGCCTGCTCCTGCCCCTTCTTGGGGGTGTTTAATAAGCACCAGTTTCACAACCGTCAATCCTTTCGAGGCAAAGGCAGAGGAGGTTTTAATAAAAGCCAAGCCCCTCAGCCTCAGAAGAAAACGCAACAGAAAGCACAGGGGTCCAAGGCGCCCAGTGCCGCCTTCTGAGTTTTTGGCCCAAGTCCCACCTCAGCTGCCCGAGGGGGACTCCTTTTTAGCGGTGGGAGGTCGTCTGACTCAATTCTACAACCAGTGGAACTCTATAACATCAGACAAATGGGTCCTCCGGATAATTTATGAGGGATATTCCCTCAATTTTTCAGAGAATCCTCTAGATTGTCCCCCCAAACAGCCACCAAAACTGTCAGCTCTTCAGTCAGAACTTCTCGCCTCCGAGATTCAAGGCCTTCTGAACAATAGGGCAGTAGAAGTAGTTCCGCTGGGTCAACGGAACACAGGGTTCTACTCCCATTACTTTCCAGTTCCAAAGAAAACCGGGGACATGTGCCCCATCTTAGACCTCAGAAAACTTGAACAAATTTCTTCCCAAAGGAGAAATTCAAAATGATATAGCTATGAATCCTGTTACCTTTGCTTCATCAACACGACTGGTTAGCCTCCCTGGACATGCAGGATGCTTACCAACATATTCCTATTCACCCAAAGCATCACAAATACCTAAGGTTCATGGCTTTGGGACAGCATTATCAGTTCAGAGTCCTGTCCTTTGGACTATCCTTGGCACCTCAAGTTTTTACAAAGTGTTGTGCAGTTCTCACAGCACACCTCAGAAAGATCGGAATACAAGTGTTTCCATATCTGGACGATATCTGCTTCTAGCAAGCCCTTCCAGGCAAGGAACTCTCGACGCCGTAGCCACGGCCTCAGACTTTCTCACGTCCGTGGGGGTCCTGCTAAATCCCAAGAAGTCGCAGTTGCAGCCCTCCCAGAAGCTTCTTTTCATAGGAACTTTTCTGGACACCTCCTGTGTGAAAGCTTTTCTACCAGAGGACAGAAGGAGTGATATCCTACAGATAGCCCGATACATCAGAAAGAACAGCTCGGTTCGAGCTGTCTCAATGCAACGGATGCTGGGTCTCATGGCATCCTCGGTGTTCACTGTACCCCTAGCACGCCTCCACATGAGAACCTGTCAATGTATGCTCAGTACTCAGTGGTCCCCAACCACTCACCCTCAGTCCTTTCTCATCAAGGTGACAGAACCTCTGAAAAGGTCACTCACCTGGTGGTCGCAAGAGGACAATCTTCTGGAAGGGTACCCCTTTGCTCCCCTGGATCATCAAATTTCCATTACCACGGACGCATCCCTGATGTGGTGGGGAGCTCATTGTCTGAATCTCAGAATGAACTGGCAGACCGCCTCAGCTGAACAGAGACAGATCCTCACAAATGGTCTCTCGACTCAACCATAGTTCAGTCACTGTTCGCAGAGTGGGGAACTCCAGACCTGGATCTTTTTGCATCCCCACTCAACACAAAACTGCCTCTCTTTTGCTCCAGAAATCCAGAGCCTGGCATTTTCTGTCAGGATGTGTTCAGGCTGCAGTGGACAAAATGCTTTCTATACGCCTCTTCCTCTAATTCAGAGGGTACTCCTCAAGTTCGAGTCCCAGGGGGGACAAAATGATCCTCATTGCTCCCTTCTGGCCTTGACTAATATGGTTTCTGTTACTGAACAGTATGTCGAAAACCCCACCAAAAGCGCTTCCCCTTCAGACAAACCTTCTGACTCAGGGGCCAGTGGTCCATTCCAGTCTGAGATCGCTTCACCTTTATGCTTGGCTCCTGAAGAGATAGAGGTGAACAGGTTCAATGTCTCTCGCAGAGTTTCAGATATTCTTATGGCTGCGTGCAAGCCAGCCACTAGAAAAACTTACACAGCCAAATAGAAGCATTTCTCTCTCTGGTGTGCAAAATCCTCTTTGAATCCCTTTTCCTGTCCACCCAACAGAGTTCTAGAGTACCTTTTAGACCTCTCAAATTCAGGTCTGCAATACTCTACAGTCAGAGTTCACCTTTGTGCCATTTCAGCTTTTCATGAGCCAGTACTTTCCTTGTCACTGGCTCAGTTACCTGTGGTTAAGATGTTTCTTAAGGGAATTCTGCATACCAGACCTCCTATCAGACGTCCATTCGCAGCCTGGGACATTAATCTTGTACTAGACGTGCTCACTCGAAAGCCTTTCGAGCCTCTAGCTACCTGTGAGCTGACATTTCTCACTTGGAAAGCAGCCTTCTTGGTGGCCATTACCTCGACCCTCAGGGTCTCTGAGATACATGCCTTGGTCACAGACCCTCCGTATACTGTGTTTCACAGAGACAAAGTAGTTCTTAGGACCCATCCTAAGTTTCTCTCTAAGGTTGTTTCAGAATTTCATCTAAACCAACCTTTGGTCCTTCCTACCTACTTTGCAAACTTCAAAATGAAGGAGAACATACCTTTCAGTCTTTGGACGTCAAAAGAGCTCTGCGTTTCTATTTAGATAGAACAAAATAAATTCGCAAAGCTCAACAACTGTTTGTTTCCTTCAGCGAGACCCGGCTGGGTCAACCTGTCGCTATCAGATGCATTTCAGCATGGCTGGTAGCATGCCTTCGCCACTGTTATTCCATGGCGCAGGTTAAGCTGGAGGGCAGAGTGTACGCTCACTCTACTAGAGCAGTCGTGGCATTCCTGGTGGAAATCTGCAACATGCCCATTGCAGATGTTTGTAATGTGGCTACCTGGAGCTCAGTGCATACCTTCATCAACCACTATGCCCTGGATGTCCATGCCAGGCAACATACTTAATTTGGCAGAACTATCCTTAATGGACTTCTGTCCTAAATTTGTGAGCTCTTGGTCTCTCCTGCCGCCCTCTTGGGGGATTTTTAGCTATGTACTCTCCCATTAGTGTGAATGAGTGGTGGAGACTTTATGTCCAGGAAGATATGGAAATTACGTACCTACCGTAATTCTTGATCTTCTTGGACGAACGAGTATTCATCACTTTCTTCAGAAATTATAAGGTTGGAATCAAACTCATCCTGCTCCATGTCCCCTGCTCCTGCTCTGTGCTTGCTCTGCTGTTTGGTTCCCAACCTGGGTCTATGGGTAGCATGACGAAAGAGCACCCTCTGACCACATCTTGGTTGAGTGTGGTAAAGGAGGTGGACTGGCTGTAAAGTCCTCCCTGATGCTGGTAAGTCAGAAAGGATATTCCGCATGTCTACCCCAAAAAGTTTGTATCCTCTGAAAGGGGCATTCAGAATGGATTGCTATACATCATTAGCAAATCCTGATACCCTGAATCAAGTATGCTTTCTGATGCAGATGCCAGCTGCAGCTGCTCTGGCTGAAGCATCTGAATATCATAGGTAGACCTCAAGAGGTGTTTACCTACATCAGCCCAGTCTGGATGGCCTTGAGCATCTCCTGTTTCTGAGGACCTTCTGGAAGGGCCTGAGCTGATGCTTTAGCCTTTTTCTGGAGGGTATTCTGGAACTTGATTGTATGGGCCTGATAGTTATCTACTCTGAGGCCCAGTGTGGCAGAGGTGAAGGTTCTCTTTCCCATGAGGTCTGGCTTTCTCAACTTTTTATCTGGTGGCAGAGCGCTAAGGTGTTTAGGCACCTTGGACCTATCATCGGCTACCTTAATCACCACCGAATCTGCCTCAGGTTGTCCTGCAAATAAGGGTTTTCCTGATGGAGCCTGTTATAGCTTGTCAGCCTTTCTGGGCATGTCAGGGATCCAGCTAGGCCTATACCAGGCAGCCAGGGTGGCATCCTCTAGTGCAGCCAGTAGAGGAGGGATGAATAAAGGTGGAGAATTTGGCAGTTGTAGAAACTCCACCAGGTTTCTCCAGGTGATGTCCTGCTCCTGGGCATCAAACCCCATGGCAGTTTGGAGCTGCCTCATCATCCCGATGAAGGAGGGGTCTTCAGGGGGGGACCTTGTGATATATAGAGTCCTCACTCCTGGTGGAAATGGTGGAGCCAGATTCATCTCTGCTCCCATCCATATCTTCCTCCTCCTCCTCCTCCTCTTCCTCTTCCTCCTGTGGCATGAGGTTAGGTATGTATTCCTGATCCTCGACAGGCTCTGAATGCTGTAAGGAGGGGAGCAAACACATCAAAGCCCTGGAGCAATTAGGGTGTGTCGATGTGGCAGGCGTTGATGTTGGGGTTGATCTGGTAGGCCCCGGCATCAAGGAGGAGGCACAAGGTGCTCTAGTATCTCAATGAAAGAGAACACCATTTGTATGTCAATGGTGGTCTGCACTGCAGGAGTGCCTTGAGATGTGGGCGGGGACGGCTGCAGTCCTAATGTTGACTAAGTGCCTTGTAGTGTCGACGGGCCATCGCCGGCCGTGGGAGGTCCGGCAGAACCCGCTATGAGCCGACCTTGAAGAAGCTGAGGTCTGGGTGGCAGGGCTTGCATTGTCAGTGGGGGCGTCAACAGCCCTGACGTCGAGCCTTTGCCAGCCGTGGGAGATCCAGCAGAACTCACTGCCAAGGTCAACCCTATGGGAGCAAGGGTTTGGGCGGTAGGAGGCGTCAGTGCCGAGTGGAGCTGTGCCAAGAGCTGTCTGGGGGTGGGGATTCAGCCTTACTTTGCTCCCTCTCCCGCTGTTTGTTTCCCTGAAGATTTGTTCCAGACCTTCGAAGTGTGGGAGCACGTGGACAGAGCTGTCAACTGGGAGGAACTTCTTGCCTGGAGCTCTCTCTCTCTCTCATTCTGGCAAACTTCTGTTCAAGGAGGAAAGACTGCAGGACTTTCTGATGGCATTGCTGGGTAGTCTGGTTGAAGCTGAGGCAGATCTCACAGGCCTTAACATTTTGGGCCTCTCCAAGACAGTGGACACATGTATAGCAGTTGTCATTGTAGATTTTACCACAGCACTCACAATATCGGAAGCATTTTGCAGAGTCGGTTGTCAACATACACAACAGCATGAATCACTTTAAAATAAAGTGATAACTAGGGTGAGAAAAATAATAAAAGTGAGAAATCAAAGATTTGGTGGTCGACTGAAGCGGCAGTGTCTCCGTGGAGTCTGGGGAGTATGGTCAACTGCAGGAAAAGAACTGAAGAGTGTGTGGGGCTGCCCACATTTATATAGTGAGGACGTCGACATATGACGTTGTCATGATCGACCCCTAAGTTTCCGTGTGGTCCTAGCACCTGGCGGCTGTAGTTCTATAGGTGTGGCCTGATGAAAGTGTTATCCTCAAAGCAAAATTGACCACTGTACAAGACCTGCTGTCACTCCTGAATCAAGGGGACTGGATGTGCTCCCTGGAACTTCAGGCTGCGTGCCTGCATATTCAGATTGGTCCCCCAAACAAGCACTACCTCAGGTTCCTGTTCCACGGGGAGCACTACCAGTTCAGGCGTTTTCCCTTTGGTTTGTTATCTGCACCATGGGACTTTACCAAATGCTTGGCAGTGGTGGCCAGAACTCTCAGGAGAGAGGGACTGTATGTTTCCCCCTATCCAGATGACTGGTTACTCAAAGCTTAGTCTTAGGGGCGACTGTCTCAGACCCTAGCGCTTACCAGCCAACTGTTCAATGCCCTAGGGATCACTGTTAATCTGCCCAAGTCAGTTCTGACCCTTGGTCAGTGTCTGCAGTATATAGGGGTGATATTGGACATGACTCGGCCTTGCCTTCCTGCTCCAGGACAGGGCAGAATGTCTCATAGCTCAGACCCAGATAGAAACATAGAAGCATAGAAATTGACAGCAGATAAGGACTGCTTGGCCCACCTATTCTGCCCATTTTCCTTATCTACTGCAATACCCCAAATCTTACTTGATCTCTGGCTTTTATCCTCTTTCCAATTGCTAGGGTTCCTTTGTGCCTATCCCATTGAATTCCCCTACCATTTGTGCCCCCACCACCTCTGCTGAGAGGCTATTCCATACATCCACCACCCTTTCTGTGAAAAAATACTTCCTCACATTACCTCTGAGTCTGCCCCCTCTAGCCTCATATTATGACCCCCTGTTCTTGAACATCTGTTTTTCTGAAAGATGCTACCAGCTTATACCTTATTTATGCCCTATAGGTATTTGAAGGTCTCAGTCATATCCCTTTTGTCATCAAGGCACAGGTCAGGAAACCTAGGAAAGCCAGGATCAGTCATAAAATTCACAAGTAGCATTTTATTATTATCAATAACAGTAAATTAAAAAAATTTAAATTGTTCAGTATAACTATTTACAAAGGCAGTACAAACAGAGAAAACAAAGTCCTTCATCTGAGGGTTTCTTTCAATTCCAAATCTCAGTCTCTGTCTCTCACTCTCTCTAGCAAAAGCATTGCTGCTCTTTTTTTGTAGGTCTTTCCTGGGAACTCGTTAATAGACATCCTGTTTCTCATAAAATGTTCTTGACCATTTCTTTGCAGAGCAGGCTTGCAAATAGAACAGTGTCCCAAGCTGGCCTCCTGCTGACAGCTCTGCAAAAGAGTTTGCAAACAAGCCTGAGAGGAGCTCAAACTGCATCCCAAGTTAACCCCCCTGAATTCCAAATAGCATTTTGCAATCATTTCAACAGTATAACTATATACATTTTCAAACCAAGAGATCCCAGTTTCACATGCAGATTCACACAAAGATTCACATATATTTTATAACCGCAGATATGCAAAGGGGGAAGGAAAGACAGAAACAGCAAGTGAAGGCTGAGAAATAGGGAGAGGCGGAGAATCGTGAGACCGTCAGAGTGATTATTTCCTAGGTCTCGCGGGAACATTTGGTTGTGCAACCAGACAGACAACAGACAGAAAAGGAGAAGACAGAACAAATCCTTGCATCTAACTCTTTCTGCATAACAAAGGGAATAGGGCCTTATTCAACCCTGTCACATACCCCCCTGTTTAAGAGGGAACCTGTTAAAAAAAAAAAAGTTTTCTAAATCTTTCTATTAATTCTCTTCTAACATTAACTTAAAACCTGCATATGCAGTATAGCAAACAGAGAAGTTTAAACTCAAACATTTTTTTCCAACCTTTGGAATTCTCAATTCCTGATCCATACCTTAACAGAAAATCAGCACTGACATTTTCTTTCCCAGATTTGTGCATTACTTTAAATTTAAATGGCTATAGTGCCAGGTACTACCGTGTGATTCTGGAATTTTTATCCTTCATTTGTTTTATTTATTTATTTATTTATTTATTTATGTCTTTGATAACCGGGTGAATGGTCTGATCCAAAAGGACCGATTTCAGCCACAACCCGAGCCAAACAAGATGGCAGCAAAGTGTACAAGAGTGGTTATACATAATACATATCCTAGCAGTAATACAGCACATGTGCAGGAGATCGAAGCAGGGTAACGAAAATGAAGATCTATCTATACACAGCAACACTATGGACAGGTACACAGTTAATGGATTTTATACTATACAGAGCAACAGTATGTACAAGCACAGCAACATAGGGGATTATATACAAGATCAGAGATGTAACATCAAGCTATTGATTAGAAACTGTGGGCTTATTGCTGTATACAGTATGATCACATCAGAAAGTGCTAACTGTGTACAATGGAACAGCAGTTGTATGGTCAGGGACAGTCCTGATCAGCCAGGAGAAATAAGAGAGTGTGAGCAAGTCAGGACTAGAGAGCAAGAGATGGAAGCTGACAAGGTACAGGTCAGGGATAGCAACAGGCAGAAAAATAGAAGACTACGGAGGCTAAGGTGGATCATGGGCCATAACATGGCCTGGGGAACAGTTGCAGGAAGATTCAATCAGGAACCAGGCTCGTAGGTTATTTTTGAGGGACATGTGGGAGGGGGAAGAGCGGATCGATGATAGGAGCCTGTTCCAGAGGGAGGTGGCAGACAGAGAGAAGACCTTACTACCCATGACAGAATGGGTACGTGGGACTTCCAGAGGAGGAATGGAGGAAGACATGAGGGTTCTAGGTGCTACCTTCTCTATAAGTAGGGAGGAGAAGGGGGACAGATGGCGATTCCTTAGTGAGTTATCAATTAGGCTGCCCATAGCGTATCGAAACACCCCTGAAGGTTGGGCCACCCTAGGGTTTTGTATAGTGTGCAGTGGTGTGTTAAGTAGGGTGCTTGGAGGACAAAGTGGCAGATGGAGTTGTAAGTAGTATTAAAGCGAGAACGAAGTGAGGGGGTGACAGTGAAGGAGTAGACAGGGGAGCAGTAGTCATGCAGAGGGAGGAGGTTATCTTGCGCTATGGTTGGAGGGCATCTGAGGACAGAAATAGTTTGGTTCTGTAGGCTGCACCAAGTATTTGGTGTATTTTACTTATCACATGTGTTATGTGTTCAGTTAATGTTAGGGAGGGATCAAGAGTCACCCCTAGGTATTTGAAAGAGGAAACTGCCGAGCAGGGGGGCAGCTGGGGAGTGTATTAGTAGTGATGTGTTTGCCTTTGCGATCTTGGCTAGAAAAGGCTTGGAGCCAAATAGCATGGCTTTGTTTGTTTTTTTTTCATTAACAAGTAGTTTCCTGGATGGGAACCAGTCATGGGCCCCACCGTAGTAAGCAGTAAGAGTGGATGAGATTGACTCAAAAGATTTGTTGCTGTGGTACAGTACCAAATCATTAGCGTAGAGGAGTGCCTAACAGTTTAGGCTTTCAGAGAGGAGAGCATTTATGAACATAGACTAAAGTAGAGGGATGAGTATGGAGCCCTGTGGGACTCCAGTGTGTGTGGGTAGTGAGGCAGAGGGCACCCTTCCTAAGAGAACAGATTGGGATCTATGGGACAGGTAGCTGCGGAACCACGCAGCAGTGTCAGGTGAACAACCGAAGTGGCACAGGGTGGAGTGAAGGAGGTGATGGTCAGCCAAGTCAAAGGCCTTTGATAGGTCAACGAATACTGCACCCGTGGCCTTGCCTACATCCATGTTTTTCAGGACATGGTTCGAGAAAAGGGCGAGGGCAGAGGAGGTGCTGTGATGTTTTCGGAAATCATGCTGGAGTGGACACAGTAGGTTATAGTGTTCCAGATGTTTGGACAGCTGGTGGTGGATAATTTTTTCCAATAATTTGATAAGGTGAGGGAGGAGGCAGATGGGTCTATAGTTTTCCTGGGCAAGGGGGTCTCCAGCTTTGTAGATAGGTACCACATGTGGATGATGAGAGTGCAAGGTTGAAAATGAAGGTTAGGGGTCTGACAATGGCTGGAGAGATGAATTTCAGAAATGTTGGGTAAAGCCCATCACTCCCTGGGCTACCTCTGGCTGGAGGAGTCTTCAGAAATTTATTACAGTAGTAGCACCATGGCTGATGGCCCTAAAGTAGAGTAATGGAGAAGTACTACTCTGAGCAGATGACTGGGAGTAGCTGGGAAGGTTATCTTGGCTAGTGAGAGGCTGGGGGAGTAGCTTACTTAGGTGGGCAGTAAGGTCTGTAAACATTGAATTGAAAATGTCATCAATTTTTGTAGGGTCTGAGATGGGACCTGAGGCTGATGCAAGCTGTGTGATTTGCTTGCTGGATTTAGGATTTAGGAGAGACCCAATGGAGGCCTAGAAACCGCAAGGGTTGCCGAGGGCGTTATTTTGCTGGTTGATGTAGTATTTGCTTTTAAGTGATCTGGCAGCCTGCTTGCAAGAGTTGCACAGCTGTCCGTAGACATTCCATAATTGAGGGAAGGGAGACGCCTTATAGAGCTTCCATGTTTTGTCCCTTTCCTTCATTTTCACAAGTAACTCTTTGGACAGCCAGCGAGTGCATCCACCCTTAGCTCTCCTGGTGGTGGTGGGAAACAGTCTATTCTGTAATGTACAAAGGGTGTCTGTGACAAATGAAACAGCTGAGGAAACATTGATCTTACTTCAAGAGGGTTCCTTCAGTAGGTCATCACTTATAGGACTGGCTCCACCTAGCGTCGGGCTGCACGGCAGACTTTTCTAGCAATCCCTGACAGGGGATCGTCCACTATATATAGTGGGTGGTCACCACACCCTCCCTCCAGTTCTTTCCGGCCGTCACCTCGTGTCAGTCACATTGCAGACTTCCATGTAGTCATCGTCGTGAAAGTGTCTTGCGTCAGAATTTACTTCGCTAAAATTCTCTCCCTTTTTACCCTCTTCGTTGATGTCTTCACCTGAGAAGACATGCTCGTCCTGTGGCACTCAGATCCCACACAAGGACAGTCATCTCAAGTGCGTCCTCTGTTTAGGCCCAGACCACCCTGTCTTCTCCTGCCTGGAGTGCCAGGCCTTCAACCAGGCCACTAAGAAAAGGAGACAGCAGGCTTTGGAGGCCCATCTCTTGAAAGCCCACTTGGCTTCTCTAGAGAAGAAGATGGACCATTTGAGAGAGTCCTCTGCAGATAAATCTTCTCCATCGAAGCAGCACAAGGAGAATTCTAGGGAGCGGAAGCGCTCTGTGGACGACATGTGGCCCTCGAGCAAGTCCCAGCCGCAGCCCAGAAAATCGGATGGTAAGTCTGGTAAGAATGTAGCGGGTTAGTTGATCATCGGCTCCTCCGATGACCGCACCCCGCCAGCCGATAAGTTGACCCCCGGCTCCTCCGGGGACCGTGCGGCAGCCGGTAAGCCAGCTCCCCAGCCTGTGGGAACCCGCCCGGCACCCGTAGATAAGTCGGCCGGGGGCTCCTCCCTGCCCACCCGACGCCACCTGCTAAGACATCCATCCCTGACAGCTGCACAGGTGTGGTTCCCCTGTCAGGGCCTAATGGCGCCTCACCCAATGTCCAGCGGAACCAAGGGGAGAAGGCCACTCTCCTTTCGCCCATGCCCTCCACCTCAACGGCGGGTACCAACGGCGAAGAAAGTGGAGAACCCCTCAACGTAGTCGATTCCACGGGGTCAACTCCATGCTCTCCCCTTGAGGTCAAAAGGAAGGGGGCTCCTCCTCGGCCGGCAGGCCTTACTGTGGAGGCCCCTCCTCCTCCTCCGGGCTGGATCCCTGCAGTGCTGACTCCAGCCAACATCCCGCCTGAGGACCCGGCGAACCTTGTTCCTACACCAGATGTCCCGTTAACTGTTGCTCTACCGGGACCTAGCGATGGGCCCCAGCCATTGGCTCCGATGCCAGACGTCCCTACGACAGTCCCTCAGCCAAGACCTATCAATCAGCCTCAGCCATTGGCCCCGACGCCAGATCCGTTCCTGCCGTTGGGGCCCTGTCGCCCAGTTCCGACACCGCACCCTTTTCCGGCACTGGATCGGGTGGTGTCGGTTCCGTCAGTCCCCCTGATGTGGGCGTTCCTGACACCGAACCCCCAGCCTATATATACTATGGCGGGTCCGACGTGGGTACCACCGCCGCCAGACCTGGCAAGAGGGATTTACTCCAGACCCTGAACTGTCCCTCACTACCCACTGTGGTTTCCTGGGGACCACTACCCAGCTGGCCCCCCTTCGGACTGGAATCACTACGGACAGTTTTACCCTGGGTTCAATCCCTACTGTCATTACCAGGGTTTTCAGGGCTATCATTAGCCACCCCCACCGGTAATGCCGCCTCCCCCACCACCACCCCCAGCCCCAACCTGCTCCACTACCCCCTCTTGCACCGGACTTCAAGACCATGATTCAGTCTTCGTGGCAGGGGGCTCGGTCAGAGTTGGTGTTGGACCTGGAGGCGAGACACCCTCTCTCACGGTCTCCTAGGTCCCCTTCCCCGAGCAGTTCTTCTGTGGCTACGATGCATGTCTCGGGGGAAGACCCATCAGGACGTCTCACTTCCGGATATCCGTCACCATCCTGACGAAGGGGTAGACGATGATGATGGGGGGCCGACAGTCCTTCAGAGAATGTCCTGGAGGAGCCTTTGGGCCCATCAGGCAATGTTTCCCCGAAATCCCCACCAGAGGACCCTGCCTTTTCGGACCTTCTGAGGTCTATGAAGGATTTCTTTGACTAGGAGTCAGAGGATCAGGACCCTATGAGACAGAGACTCGCCGAGCATCTGGATTTAGAGTCTCTGTCTCCGGTCCCCATTCCTTCATGGATTGGACCTCATCAAGACCTCACCTCTACCATCTGGCAGATGACTCATTCCCTCCCAGCTGCCCCCAAGAGGGCAAACAGACTTTACTGGGAGCCTAAGGATGTCCCGTTCTTGGAAACGCACCCTAAGGCTGACTCTGTTGTCATTTCTGCTGCTCATGACCGCTCCCCCCCCCACCCAAGCACACGAGCACCTCTCCGGACAAAGAGTTGAGGCAGATGGGCCAGTTCAGGAGAAAGATCTATTCTTTGACCACATGCGCCCTTCGGTCCCTTAACTATGTGGCCCGTATGGTGCCTCATCAAAAAGCTACCTTGGCCAGGTTAGAGGCTCGGGTCCAGGCCATGGAACCTCGTCCTTAAAGGAGGAACTTTTCAAGGATCTTCGCCTCTCCAAGTTCTCTCGTAGACATGCTTTGCGGGCCATTTATGATTCTGTCAATTCTGTGGCACGCACCTCGGCAACTGCCGTTTCCCTCAGACGGCACTCCTGGCTTCGCCTTTCTGGACTTGCTAATGAGGTTCAGTCGGCGACTAAAGAGGCCCCCTTCAGGGTCTTGGTACTCTTTGGTGGGGGCACCAAAGACATTATCACTGACCTGCAGGACAGAGGTATTGCCCTCAGGTCAGTGAGGTCCTTGTACCGATCAGGCAACCAACAACAGCAGCCCTTTCGGAAAAGGACCTGGAAGCAGAGAAAGCAAGCCCTGGCACGTCGCCAGGGAAAGCATAATGCCACTGGTACAGCCACCTCTTCTGCCTCCAAGAACCACAGATGGGCAGGGGCTCCTCCCCCTGAACATCCAGCCACTTCCTGATTTCCCATCCCTACTGCCTCCTCAGTCTCCCGACGAGGAGCAGGTGGGGCGGGGAGGTTCGCCCGCCATGCACAGGAGTGGAGGGTGATCACCTCCGACGAATGGGTCCTGCAGCTAGTATCCGTCAGACACACGATAGAGTTTCTAGACTTTCCTCCAGAAACTCCACCAATAAGATCCTCCTATTCAAGGGATCAGGCTCTTCTCGTCCGAGGAGAGGTGAACAGTCTCTTGCTCAAGGACGCAATAGAGCACGTTCTTCTCCGGCAAAGGGAAAAGGGGTTTTACTCCCATTTTTTCCTGGTTCCAAAAAAGACTGGAGATTTTAGACCCATACCCAATTTAAGCAACTTAAACCAGTTTGTGCAGTACAAAAAATTTCAGATGCTGACCATCCAGAGCCTCCTTCCACTCCTTCTGGAGAACCATTGGTTGTGTGCTCCGGACATACAGGATGCTTACCTGCATATCCCAGTCTTCCCCAGCCACTGCCGGTTCCTGCGGTTTCAGCTCCAGGAGGAACATTTCCAGTTCTGAGCGCTCCACTTTGGCCTGTCCTCAGCACCCCGGTGTTTACCAAGTGCCTGGCAGTGGTTGCGGCCTTCTTACGCCGCAGGGGCATTGCAGTTTTCCCTTACCTGGACGACTGTCTGATTTCAGCCCCGTCCAGGGACTCTTTACTAGAGGCTTTTTCTTTCACTTTGGACCTATTCAACAGGCTAGGGACTATTGTCAGTATTCCCAAGTCCTCTATGACGCCTGCCCAGAAACTTCAGTTCATTGGGGCAGTTTTGGATACAGTCCATTGCAGAGCCTTCCTCCCTCCCTCCAGACAGGGTGGAGACACTGATCTGTCAGGCTTCCAGAGTAGCTTCTTCCAGGAACATCCTGGCCCGGGAGATCCTGCGCCTTCTGGGCCTGATGGCGGCCTCCTTCACCACTGTTCCCCTTGTGAGGCTCCACATGAGTCACTTAGTGGTCCTTGCATGTGCAGTGGGATCAACTCCTGGATGACCCGGACCATCCGGTGCTGGTTTTCTCAGTGGTTCAGAAAGAATTGCTTTGGTGGAGGGATCCCTGCAGTCTTTCTTTGGGTCTTCTTTTCAGGAACCCAGCTCCCTCAGCATCCCTGACCACGGATGCCTCGAACATGGGATTGGGAGCACATCTAGGGGAGCACCAAGCCCAAGGTCTGTGGTCCAGCTTGGAGACTACATTGCATAGCAACGTTCTGGAGATGACGGCTGTCCTGTACGCCTTCCAGGCCTTACAGATGCTCCTTCCCAAGGGATCACTGCTGGTCCAAACGGACAACATGTCGGTAGTTTGGTACCTCAACAAAGAAGGAGGAACCCACTCGTATCCCTTGTGCAGGGAGGTGATGCGGTGTGGAATTGGGCAGTCCAGCATAATCTGGCCCTCGTGGCCGTGCACATGCCAGACGTTCTAAATGTCCTGGCGGACAGTCTCAGCAGATCTCGGACCCTAGCTTACCAGTGGGAATTACATCAGGAAGTGGCGGAATCCATCTTCCTACGTTGGGGGCGTCCAAAAATCGACCTTTTCACCTCCAAATTCAACGCAAAACTTATCCAGTTTTTGCTCGCTCATTCCAGGGCATGGTGCTTTCTGGCATGATGCGCTCTCTCTCTCTCTCTCTCTCTCTTGGACAGGGAAATTGTTGTATGCCTTCCCTCCATTTCCCATTATCCAGAGGGTCCTCCTCAAGCTTCAAGCAGAGAGGGCAAAGATGATTCTCATCTCTCCTCTCTGCCAGAGGCAGATCTGGTTCCCGCTACTGCAGTAGCTTTCCAGGGAACCACCAATTCCACCTCCAGTGATTCACGACCTCCTGACTCAGGATCAAGGTCAACTGTTACATCCGGAGCACAGAACTCTGCATCTTCATGCATGGCTCCTGCAGACATAGCGATCTCTCGCTTTGGGGTTTCTTTCTGGGTTGCTCAGGTCCTCATCGAGGCCAGAAAATCCTCTACTCGTTCCACTTATGCCATGAAGTGGAAGCAATTTTCCATCTGGGTGACCACCAAGGGTTAAAACCCCTTTTCATGTTCTGCCCCTCAAGTCATGGAATACGTCCTTCACCTGTCAGACTCCAGTCTTTCATATTCATCATTGAAGGTCCACCTTTTGGCTATTTCAGTGTGCCACGAGCTAGTGGACGGTAGACCCGTGGCTCAGTTGGAAGTCTCGAAAATCTTTCTGTAAGGGATTCTCCATCTGAACCTCTCCCCCCATCCACAGCCCAACTCCTCCTTGGGATTTGAACTTTGTTTTGGAAAAGCTCACCCTTCCTCCTTTTGAGCTGGCTATGAGCTGTGATTTGCACTTCCTTTCCTGGAAGGCATTGTTCCTGATTGCCATCACATCAGCCCGGAGGATTTTGGAGCTTCACGCTCTAGTTTGTAAGGAGCCCTATCTAATTTTCCACAGGGACTGGGCAGTCCTTAGAATGAATCTGAAGTTTCTTCCCGAGGTGCTGTTAGAAACTACGCTGAACCAATCAGTCGAGCTTCCTGTATACTATCCGTCCCTCTCTAACAGAGGTGAGGCACTCCTCCATACCGTGGACGTACATCAGATTCTTCGGTGTTACACTCACCGGACTAAAGATTTTCCGTAGCTGTGATCAACTTTTTGTTTCTTTCGCCCCCAGATCAAAGGGCAAACCAGTTTCTAAGCAGGGCCTTTCCAAATGGTTAGGCAACTGCATTAGATATTGTTACCAGAAGTAAAAAAAAACAAAACCTCTACCGGGTAGCATAAGATGTCATTCTACTAGGGGCATGGCTGCTTCTGCTGTCTTTTTGCAAAATGTCTCTGCAGCTGATATCTGTGCTGCAGCCACCTGGAGTCCTGTCCATACCTTTACCAAACATTACAGTCTGGACATTGCTTCTAGGTGGAGGGATGGTTTCGGCCTAGCTGTGTTACAGGGCCGTCCATCCTAGACTGGGTCCATTCTGGATTCCAGTTTTTCTGTTGGAGCTATTTTTTCTTCTCCCTAGTTTCTCTCGGTCTCCCTCTTTGGAGGGACTGCTTGGGACTCTGTCCTATAAGTAATGACCTACGGAAGGAACCCTCTCGAAGTAAGATAGTACAGTTACGAAGGAACTTACCATAACAGTAGATCTTTGAAAGAGGTTCCTTCAGTAGGTCATATTTTTCCCTTCCTCCTTCCCCTTATTTTGTGTTTTACAGGGTCTCCAAATCCTGTTCACTCCTGCTGGCAGGCCTCTTCCTGGTTCCTGCGGGAGAACTGGAGGGCGGGCGTGGAGACCGCCCGCTATATACAGTCACGCTGAAGTCGGTCATGTGACGTTGGGTGGGCGGTCCCCCATTAGGGATTGCTAGAAAAGTCTGCCATGCAGCCCGATGCCAGGTGGCGCCAGTCCTATAAGTGATGACCTACTGAAGGAACCTCTCTCGAAGATCTACTGCTATGGTAAGGTCCTACATAACTACTTTCTGCTGATAGAGGGTGGCCCAGTTTATGGAGCTCGCATCCCTAAGAATCGTATCTGAGTCTTGGCTATTGAACCTCCTAAAAGATAGAAATTTAGGGGGACGGCGACTAGATTTTGTGGCCAGGATGATATAAGTGGGTGAATGGTCGCTTATAGAGTCGGCCATGGTGCCTGCCTGGAGAACTTTGTCAACTTGATTTGTGACAAACCAGTCAAGAATAGAATGGTTTTGCGAACGGTGATTGTGTCTGGTGGGGGAGGCGATGATTTGCTTCAGATTGTGCAACTTTAGCAGCGTTGCATGGTCAGAGACCGGAGAAGTTTTTCAATTTATGTTAGTCTCCAAGTAAAATGGGCCAATGGTTAAGCCAACGGAGAGGAGTGTGATTTGTTAGAAGTACAAAGTCAGCTCATAGCAAATAAAACTTAAGGGACTCCATGGCCCATTTTGCCAAAAGGCATTCCTTTTCAATGGTGGAGTACCTTTTCTCTCTGTTGTGCAGTTTCCTACTTATGTGTAGAATAGGCTAATCTTACTTTGAGAGGGTTCCTGCAGTAGGTCTTCACATATAGGACTGCACCCCCAGGCATCAGGACCGCACAGCAAACTTGTAGCTAATAATCATCGGCGGGGACCGCCCCTGTCATCAGGTGACGGACATCAGCGTAACTATAAAAGGCGGTGGTCCTCCACCCACCCTCCAATTCTTTCCTGCTGTCGCATGGTATCTTTCGACAAACGTGGTAGAACAGCTTTCAGTCGCCTGCCATTTTCGATGGCGAATATTTTCATTTTTATATGTTTTCTTTTACGACCACTATGATGTATGTCATCTAGTCGGCCCAAGAAGATGTGCTTCCACATGGGAATGATCATTCCCGGTGTGTCCTCTGCCTGGGGCCTAGGCACAACTCTACCAAGTGCGCCATTTGCCAGGGCTTCAACCAGACCATATGCATCCATCGTAAGAGGACCCTTGACGCCCATCAGCTGACCCAGAGACTGGCTTTAATGGAAAAAGAGCACCAGGAGCTGAGGGAAAGATCATCGTCACCGGCCCCGGAGAAGAAAAAGAAGGACAAGGAGAGACACCGGGAGCAGAGCTGTTCTCCTCAAGGGAAGTCCAGCCAGATAGTCAATGCTGACCAGGGTGGACCCTCCACCTTAGTGAGTACGCCACCTGTAGACAAGGCCCCTAGAATTCTGTGGCCGCAGAATTTTGCGTGGAACTTGCAATCTACCGCAGAACTTCTGTGGTGCTGCAGAATTCACTCTTCTTGGTGATTTTTTATTAATATTTCTGTTTAGCCATAGAGTCTGGTTCCCTTCCCCTCTTTTTATATCCAAACCCCCCCATATGCTCAGAATGTGATGTTATCATTGCTATAACATCATACATTAGCTAATGAAATGGCTGCATTCTGCAACAGAAATGAACAGTCACTTATCTACCACAGCTCCCACTGTCAGAGACAGTGGCACAGCACATCAGGCATGGTGATATTTGCTCAACCTGCACTACAGCCCAATACAATTTTCAGTCTTACATTATTGCACTAGAGCCAACTTAAACAAAACTTTGTCAATAGCACAGACCTGTTAAGTCCATACCTCACTTTGTACAAACTTATTTGTGCCTTTAAGGTATAGAGATGCCATCTGATATGAATAACTGGTAACATTAATTTAACTGTCATTTTTAAGAAAACTAAAGTAATTATGCCCAGAAAAGTGGAATATAATAATATGTAGACCTGTTGAAAGAATAGACCTGTTAAATAATTGCACTGTGTGCATTTTTGCCAGGGTTATTGATTACATATTGTCATTGGTTGATAGAATCACCTAAAGGTTATGGAGAAATGTTGTGTGCAGGGACAGCTGTTGGGCCAGAGGTTAGCATGCTGCGTTTCCATGCTGGCAACTCAGGTTCAGAGATTAGCTCTGGGAGCTGGCTGGGCAGCGCAAGGATTGGTGGAATACATCACTGCTCGGAGTCTGGGAAGGTATGGTGCAGTGTTCTGTTACACGGTGGACACATTGTGATGGGCTGGAGAGCTCTATCTCACAGTCGGTTCACGTGCATGTCATGGCCTGATGGTGTTACGTAGTGTGTCGGGGAAGCAGGTTGACATGAAAAATGAATTTTGCAATAACTCCTCCATTCCATTTATTCCATTTCCAATGGGACCTGTATGAATGAGGATGCAATTTCATAGAAATAAAAAAAGATATATACTGTGTATATATATATATATATATATATATATTTATATGTGTGTGTGTGTGTGTATATATATATATATACACACACACACACACACACACACACACACACATTTGTATGTATGTTACAGATTGCATATAAATATATAAGTGATACACAGTGGGAACCTCATGAGTGGTGTAGAAAGCACATACAAAATAAGTGATAGACAGTAGAGACCTCATTAGTGGGATAGATAGCGTGTGTATAGAAATACCATATTTATCACATAAGGTCCCCTCTGCATATGTCATTTATGCAATAGGCTAGGACCTTAAGGGAGAGACATTTGTTTTGCCTTTTTAGGCATAAAATTATTTCTATAAGTCTGTTAATTTTTGAACTAGTGTTACTGTGCTTTCCACCATCCTATATAACCATTGCCATGAAAGTGAAGTCAGGATGACAAGCTGACACTGTGATGTGGTAGTTTGTTAGTGCCACAGAACTTCCGCAGAAATTACAAACCACCGCCACAGAACTTCTGCGGAAAACGGTAGTCTTGCCATAGAACTTGGTCCCACTGTGCGCAGAAAAGTAGGGGCCTTGCCTGTAGGGCCTTCTTCCGCTCCTGCAGACCGGACGCCCTCTCCCCGCACCCCGCCGAGGTTAGCAGGCTGTCAGGGGTTGCCTCTTCGGAGGTTGCCTACAGGGTCTCCTGCTTTGAGCTCTGCCGTTAAGTTGCCCTCCAGCTCCACCTCTGGGTGCCCGGCCCAGGCTGATCAGCCTGACCCTAGCCTTCTGGCTTTTGTCAACCAGGCTGTGCCCAGTAAGTCAGTTAATCAGCTTCTCCGCCGATCATGAGGATGCCACCTCTCTCCCGTCGGACTCCCTTGTGGACCCTGACACCAGGCAGAGAGAGCTGGCAGGTCCCTCTTCATCCCCTCAGTGTTCTCTCTCCAGGGATTCACTACCTGTATCCAACCTTCTTGTGACTACCCTCCCGTCGGATAATCTTCCTGACCTGTCGACAGAGAATTTACCAGACCTTCCCCCTCGCCGGGCTCTCTTCCACCGACGGATCCTTACCTTTCACTGGATCCCTCGCCGGACCTTTTCGGGGGTGGCATGGACCCTTCTCCTGTGGGACCTTCGACTTCTCCACCTACCCCGTCGTTGGAGCTGCTTCCCAGTGGACGTTCGGCACCCCCCCAGGCGGTGCCCTTTGTTCCTCCTTTGGGCCCAACCGGGTATTTCCCTGGAACCCTTCAATATCCACAGTACCCGACGCCGGGGGTCCCTCTCTGGGTTGCACCCCGCCAACACCGGGCTACCTGACGCCAGGACAAGCATTACATCCAGACTACCAGTACCCTTATTGGTATCAGTCTCCCAGCTACCCTTCTTACGTAGGGTACCCGGGTTACCCGCCTCCACCACCACCGCAGCTTGAACACGAAGTCATTCCTGCATGGTGGAAGGACGCTAAGTCCCAACTCCTTCAAGAGTTGGGTCAACCACAGGTAGTGGTCAGGACCACCCCACCTATCAGGGTGCCTCCAGGTAGTCCTGCACCCTTCTGGACTCATTGATCACAGGCTACCATGCCATGCTCAAGAGGCATCCTTGCCCAGTAGACCGGAATCCTCAGAATCAGATGAGGACTCGGACTTAGGGAACCAGTCCGAACCTCACTTTCCTGTCGCGCCTCAGCCAAAAGAGTCCCCAAAGCCCCCCCCCCCCGAGGATTCTTCCTTTGCGGAGCTCCTCAGGACCATTCACAAATCGTGTGGATGGGCCTCCCAGGACTTGTACTCCAAATGTAGAAGACTTATTTATTTATTTATTTCAATATAGGATTACAGCAATACCTTTGAGCCGAGGCTCTTTTACAAAGGTTCCACGTCAGAGTGTACAGTATACATCTTTTCAGTTACAGACAAATGCATTTGACTAACAAGACAGGTAGTTAACAGGTCACAGAGTATAGCTTGGACTAATGCCAGAGGCAAGATTGGGGAAAAGGGGAGGGGTGAGTAGGGGAGAGAAGTGTGGGTTGGAGGTCGAAAGGAGCAGGGAGAGAGGGAGGGAGAGTACGAGAGGTGGGGAGGAAGGGTGTAGGAAGTGTGATACGGAGGAGAGGTGAACGAGGGTGGGCGGCAGTGCAGCCTGGGGGCCTTGTCGTGAAATAGACAGATAGAGGTGCTGGGGGGGCAGAGATTGTTGTAAGTGCTATGTGCGTGGGCATGGGCAGTACGAATGGAGGTAATGCTAGGCTGGGCAGTCACAGGAGCTGGAGGCAAGCAGTGAGAGGCGCAGCTTTGACTTGAAAAGACCGAGTGTGGGAGTAGTGGCTATATCGCTGCAAAGGGAGTTGAGCCAGCTGGTTGCCTGATAGGCGAATGATCTTTGTCTTTGGGTTGTGCGACATCAGAGGATTTGCAGGGAATGAGGTTTGGACCTCCTTGTAGTGACGTTATTATGTCTTGGCGTAAGGAGGGCACCGACTCCAGGTGGAGCAAGCCCCATTGTAATTTTCTTGGCTGTGATGCAGGTTTGGTATTTTATGCGACGGTCAAGTTGTAGCCACCTAGCTTGGGAATAAAGGTCACATGTGTGGGTGTGGCGATTGGAACCAGTGATGAGTCGATAGGCTTTGTTCAGGGAGGTCGCGATACGTTTGAGAGAGGTGGTAGTGGCAGAGCCATATATGATAAGTCCATAGTTGATAATGCTTACGATGGAGCTTTGGACAGCCACTGATAGTGCTTCTGGAGTTAGGTGTTTCCTGTGCTGGAACAGTAGGCCTAACCAGGTATTGGCAGACTTTGCAACATTGTTGATATGGACAGCGTAGGAGAGGTGTGGGTCAAGGGTGAAGCCAAGGTACTTGAAAGATTGTGTTTGTTCTAGGGTGACTCCTTGCTTGGTTACAATGGAGCAGTGGTATTGCTTGCTTTTGTTGTGGGGCTGCTGAAGACCATAGACTTGTTTTTTTTCTTATTGAGGAGCAGTTTATGACTTAGGAACCAGGATTCAATGTAGGAGAAGCCCTGTTGGAGTTTATTTTGTAATTGTTTTGGGTCGTGGTGCGAGGCAAGGAATAAGGCGTCTGCGTAGACTATTATTTGTTCAGGGCAGCAGTCCGGTGATGAGTTTAGAAACAGGCTAAAGAGGAGGGGTCCCAGAATGGAGCCCTGGGGGACTCCTGAGCAGACCGGTCTTGGGTAAAAGAGCATTTCAGCAATTCTTACTGATTGGAACCGATCATCAAGGTAGCTCTTAAACCAACCAATGGAGTCAGGAGAGAGCCCAGCATTTTTTAAGCTGGATTAGCAGGAGGCGGTGATTGACGGTGTCGAAGTCTTTTGTTAAGTCGATGAAAGTCAGAGTCTAGTGAGTTGTGGATTGCGCCGGTGGATTAGAGTAGAGCTGTGGAGGTGCTGTAACCCTTTCGAAACCCGTGATGTTGTGCATATCCAGGTATTCAGTAAGCTGGTCTGAGACGATGCGTTCTGGTGCCTTGGAGAGTGGGGGTAGTAGGGTAGTAGACTGACAGAACACTTGGACCTGATTAGTGCGGACCCCTCTACCCATTCCACCCTGGACGTAGCTGCATGAGGACCTTCCGTCCACCATTTGCCAGCGACCTTCATTCATACCGGCCGTATCCAAAAAGGCTGATAGGACGTACTACCCCCGGAAGGGGTCTCCCACCTAACTGCCCAACCTAAGGCCGATTCTATTGTTATCACGGCTGCCCAAGATAGATCGGCCCAGCCTAAGCATCTTAGTGCCTCCCCACAAGATAAGGAGTCCAAGCAGATGGACCAGTATGGTAGAAAAATCTACTCATCGTCCACCTGCGCTATCCTTTCCCTTAACTAATTGTCTCCTAGCAGATGCCTGTAGTCGTCAGTAAAATACACTGCTGTGACTTGAGGATGCCTACAGAAGTCAGCTACTGACTTCCTGTGTGCCCTTGCAATGTCTGGAGACGTCACTTATATATTTTAATATATAATATAACAGCATATAATATATATTTGATTGCATAGCACTGTTGGAAAGGTAATTTTGTGCTGAACAACTTTGCCACTGATATTTTGTGTATATCATGTATACTTTAGGAGTTATTCGCATTTGTTTATGGTATGGTGTGTATGGCTTATGTTACTTTTTTTAGTGAAAAAAATATTTTCTTTTAATAATAATAATTTTATTTATATAGCTCCTTTCAATGTATCAAGGCGCTGAACAAATTAAAATCATAGATACAAATTCCAATACAAAACTTCAAAACATATAAAAATACATCATAATAACATAATAAATTATGCTAAAATTCCAATCATATTAAAATTAACTTAGCTATCCAAGAAGGCCATTTTCCATAAATATGATTTCAAGTCTTTCTTAAATATCTCCACAGAGATGCACTCCCCGTAACCGGCATGGTAGAGAATTCCAAAGAGTGGGTGCAGCATGAGAAAATGCTCTGCTGCCTGAGGATTTTAAACTCACTCTTGGAATCTCCAACAACCCCATGTCGGCCGAGCGGAGCGATCGGCCAGGGCAGTAAGGTATCAGAAGGTCTTTCAGGATAGGACGGACCCTGATTGCGAAGGGCTTTGAAAGTCAATAAAATGACTTTAAAGGTGATCCGCCACCGTATAGGAAGTCAGTGCAGTTCGCGCAGCACCGGGGGTAATATGAAAGGACCTACTTATCCCAGGCTGCAGTGTTCTGCACCAGCTATAGGCAACGGATTTCAACCCCAGAAAGCCCAAAGTAAAGGGCGTTGCAGTAGTCTAGGTGACAAAGGCGTGGACCAACGTTGGCAAAGAGTCAGACGGAACAAGGTGCTTAACCCTGGCAATATTCCTAAGATGGTAAAAGGAAGTCCTGATGACGGCTGACACCTGGGATTGAAGAGTCAGCCTATCGTCTAGGATCACCCCAAGGTTACGCACTCGTTCAGAGGTCGGTAGTGACACGCCACCAAGAAAAATTCCAGAAGGCGCCAACATGCACCTCTCAATCTGACCACCCGGGTCCACTCACCAAAACCTCAGTCTTCTCTGAGTTCAAACTTTAGCCAACTAGAATCCATCCAGTCTTGGATTTCCCAGACAGTTGTTAAACACCGAGAGAGCTCCATCCTGGTTGGGTGCTAAAGACAGGTATAGCTGGATATCATTTGCGTAGCAATGAAACCTCAGCCCATACCATCTTATAATGTTTCCGAGGGGCAGCATATACACTGCAAATAACACTGGTGACAGCACATAACCCTGAGGCACTCCACACAACAAAGAGATTGGGCCAGAGGAAAAAATCCCTGACACAACTCTTTGTGATCTCCCAGTAAGGAATGAAGTGAACCATTGAAGAACAGTTCCCGACATTCCACAGATTTGCCTCAGGCGTGCTAACACCATGTGATCCACAGTGTCAAAAGCTGACGAGGGATCAAGGAGAACCAAGATGGAACGTCTCTTCTGATCCCTCGCCCTCAGAAGATCATTAAGCACCTGAACCAGTGCAGTCTCGGTGCTATGTCTTTTATGGAAACCAGACTGGAAGGATTCGTAGATACTATGGATGGTTAAATGGTCATCCAATTAGGCAGCCACAACCTTCTCAATAACCTTCCCAATAAAAGGAAGGTTAGAGATAGGTCTGTAGTTTGAAAAACAGTCTGTGTCCAAGGAAGCTTTCTTCAAGAGAGGTGTCACCACCGCCTCTTTCAGGGAGCTAGGAAACTCACCTTACTCCAAGGAGCACCAGACTATTTGCACCAAGACTGGACCAATGATATCAGAACAACCCAAAATTAGGGTAGTCGGTCTAGTGTCCAAACCACAGCTTGTGGGGCGCACACTTTTGCTGTTTCAACCAGCATAGAACAAAAACGAAATTATAAATTATTATTTGCATACCACCATTGGAAAGGTCATTTTGTGCTGAATAACTTTGCCACTCCTACTTTGTATCTAGCACTTACGGTTCTTGAACTATTAGGATTTGTTTTTGGCATGCTGACTATAGCTTGATTTTGCTTAGAAAGGCTCAGGATTTACTGTTAACAGTATACAGGGGACAAGTGGTGCAACTTCAGAGAACTCCTGTGGAGGCAATGAGTTAATTATGTAGCCCATATAGTGGCTTTCCAAAAATCCTCCTTCTCAGATTTGGAAAAAGACCTCCAGGAGATCCCTGATGAACAGCTAAGGAATAAACTCCTGGATAAAGTCAGAATGAATAAATCATCCTGCCGCCATGCCCTGCGTGCCACATATGATTCAGTGGACTCTGTGGCTTGAGGAGCAGCTACAAGAATCTGTCTCAGACATCTAGCCTGGCTTCATCTGGCAGGATTGGCACAGGATATACAGAGCTCTCTTTTGGACGCTTCTTTTAGGAGTCCAGTTCTGTTTGTCGGCGATGCCAAAGATGATATTACCGAGCTGCAGGAGAGCAGCAAATCCCTAAAGGATGGCCGTTCTATGTACCATTCTGGTGAAAATCAAAGACAGCAGCCATTTCGTTGCCAGTGAAAATTGAACAACCAGAACCAGGGCAGACAGAACAAGCATCATGCCCTGGGTTCCAGCACCCAAACCCCCCAGCCAATTCCCAAAGCTGTCTCGGGAAAGGCGCCTCCCTCCCTGCCCTGACTCCCTCCTTCCGGCCCTCTGACCTTTTCAGAGGAACCGGTGGCAGGAAGGTTTGGTCTCCACCTAGATGGGTGGAAGGCCGTCACCGCAGATGCATGGGTTCTTCAACTCATAGAAAGAGGTCACTCGATAAGAGTTCCGGGACAGACCTCCTCCCAACCCTCCAGGAAGGTCATTTTACCCATCAGGCCAACAACCGCTGGTCTTTCAGGAAATACAAGCTCTACTGCAAAAAGCAGCCATAGAGCACATCCCACCAGAACAGACAGGAAGGGGATTCTACTCCCACTTCTTCCAGGTTCCAAAAAAGTCGGGGGATCTAAGGTCTATCTTAGATCGCAGCATGCTCAATCTCTTTGTAGAGTACAAGAGGTTTCGCATGTTGACTCTCCAGGGACTGTTATCCCTGCTCCTTCCCAACACTTGGCTGTGCTCCCTGGATATGCAGGATGCCTACCTTCATATCACTATTCTACTGGCCCACCGCCATTTATTGAGGTTCTCCTTTCTGGACCATCATTTCCAGTTCAGAGCCCTACCGTTTGGCCTATCCCCAGCACCTCGGGTGTTCAACAAGTGCCTAGTGATGGTTGCGTCGTTCCTACACCGCAAGGGCATCTATGTGTTCCCTTATCTGGACAACTGGCTCTTTTCAGCCTCTTCCACGGACAGTCTGAAGGAATCCCTTTCCTTCACTCTGGACCTTTTTTCCAGTCTGAGCATTTCAATCAACCTTCCCAAGTCCCAGCTGATACCCTCTCAGCACCTCCAATTCATTAGAGTGGTGCCTTTCTTCCATCCGACCAAGCAGAGACCTTAGTCTCCCAAGCGACGCTGGTGGCTTCCTCTTGGTGGACCACAGCGCGTTCAGTCCTACATCTTCTGGGCCTGATGACGTCTGCCATACCCACAGTCCCTTTGGCCAGACTGCATATGAGGGTTACCCAACGGTCTGTTCGAGGCCAATGGGACCAGAGTTTGGACGACATGAACCAGAGAGTCCTTGTCTCCAACAGCCTTCAAAAGGATCTCCTTTGGTGGCAAAACCCAGCCAACCTTTTGATGGGGGTTCACTTTCATCCTCCATCTCCCTCTCAGATTCTCACCTTGGATGCCTCTAACTCGGGATTTTGAGCTCATCTGGGAGACCACCAAACTCAAGACTCTTGGTCTCCTATGGAGGAGCATCTTCACATCAATATTCTGGAGATGAGAGCGGTGCCCTATGTTCTCCAGGCCTTCCAGTCGCTCTTAACTCCGGGAACACTTCTTATCCAGACAGACAACATGGCCACTATCTGGTGTCTAAACAAACAGGGAGGCTTCCAGTCGTACCCTCTATGCAGGGAAGCGATGCGGGTGTGGTACTGGGTGATACAGCACGGCCTATCTTTGACAGCAGTCCACGTGTTCACAACATTCTGGCGGACAGTCTCAGCCGATCAGTTGCCAGGGCTGATGAGTAGGAACTAACGCAGGCAGTAGTAGAAGACCTGTTTCTTCAGTGGGGTCGGCCAGACCTAGATCTATTCGCTTCCCCATCCAACGTAAAACTACCCAGCCTTTGCTCTTTCCCAGGCATGGTGCTTTTTGGCGAGACGCACTGTCTGTATCCTGGACAGGGACATTTCTACGCGCTTTCGCTCCCTTTCCTATTCTTCAGAAGGTTCTGCTGAAGCTCCAAGCAGAGGGGGCACACATGATCCTCATTGCCCCCCTGTGGCCTCGGCAGATATGGTTCCCATTGCTACAGCAGCTGACACTGGAATCCCCAGTACCTTTTTCTGTCTCTCCCGACCTTCTGTCCCAGGAGCAAAGCACCCTGGTTCATCCAAGCCTCAAGTCTCCCATCTTCGTGCATGGCACCTGTGGACTTTGTGATTTCTTGCTACGGGGTATTCTCAGGGGTCACTCATGTCTTAATGGAAGCAAGGAAACTCTCCACTAGATTCACTTATGCCATGAAGTGGAAGAGAATTTCTATCTAGACCTCAGTGAAGGGCCTTAGACCTCTTTTCTTGCTCGGCTTCCCAGGTTTTAGAGTACCTCTTGCATCTGTCAGAGTTGGGCCTCAGCTATTCCTCCCTGAAGGTCCATCTCTCTACGGTTTCGGCCTACCACCTCCCGGTGGAGTGTAAAACCCTAGCTCAGCTAGAGGTTTCCAAGATTTTCTTGAAGGGGATTCTTAATATCAAACCTCCAGTCCACAATCCTGTTCCTCCCTGGGATCTCAACTTTATGTTAGAAAAGCTTACTTTGCCCCCCCTTTGAGCCAGCAGCAAGCTGTGATATGCGTTTTTTAGCGTGAAAAACGCTCTTTTTAGTTGCTATCACCTCAGCTCAAAGAGTTTTAGGCTGTAGTTTGTAGAGAGCCTTATTTAATTTTCCACAGAGATCGGGTGGTTCTGCAGACTAACCTTTCGTTTCTTCCGAAAGTGGTTTCGGAATTGACCCTTAACCAGAGTGTTGAACTGATGGTGTTCTTTCCAGAGCACTCCAACGGGGGAATATCTCCTGCACACCTTCGACGTGCACAGGATTTTGAGGTATTATACCTCTCGGACTAAGAAGGTTCGAAAGTTGAACCAGCTCTTTGTAGCTTTTGCCTCCCAGTGCCTCGGCAAGGCTATTATGAAACAGACTTTGTCTAGGTGGCTGGTTAATTGTATCCATTACATTTACCAGAAGTACGAGAAATCACTTCCGGGGACGGTTAAGGACCACTCCACCAGTAGTGTTTGGCCACTTCCACTGCCTTTTTCAGGAATGTGTCCACTGCAGACATCTGTGCAGCGGCCACTTGGTCTTCCGTCCATACCTTCACTAAACATTACAGTCTGGACATTGCCTCTAGACATAAGGCTGGCTTCAGCCTTGCAGTCCCGCAAGGTCCTCTGTCTTGAACAGACCTTTAGTTGGCAGACATTTCCTTCTCCCGGAACCTCATCTCCGACTCCTTCTTTTGTGTTAGACTGCTTGGTATTCAGTCCTATATGTAAAGACCTATTACAGGAACCCTCTAGAAGTAAGGTATAGCAGTGACGTAAGAACTTACTGTAACAGTAGATCTTCGAGAGAGGTTCCTGCAGTAGGTCTAGTTTCCCACCAAACTTTCCCCCTGCTCCTGCGTTTTTCCTTTTTTCCCCTGCCCAGGACTCTGTCTCATCCAGGGCACAGGATACCAGGAGTCTGTCACTCCTCTTTTCTGCTTCCTTTCTATAGATCTCCAGTGGAAAAGAACTGGAGGGTGGGCATGGGACCGCCCCCTTTTATAGTCACGCTGACGTCCATCACCTGACAACAGGGGGCGGTCCCTGCCGATGATTGCTAGCTACAAGTTTGCCATGCAGTCCTGACGCCAGGGGGCGCAGTCCTATATCTGAAGACCTACTGCAGGAACCTCTCTCGAAGATCTACTGTTACAGTAAGTTCTTACATAACTGTTTCTTTCCCATCTATATTTTAACTCAGGACTGCACCTGGGCCTACCTCTGATATATATCTCTGTAGCAAAAATTGTTTCTCTAAATCTGGGCTTTTTAAAACAGGCGCTGAACATAATACAGCCTTAATGGCTTGAAAAGCCTCATCACACTGTGGTTTCCATTTCGCATTATTTGGGTACCGTTTTTTTCATGAGTTCAGTGAGGGGAGTAGCTAACTGAGCAAAGTTGGGAACAAATCGTCGATAATAACCAGCCAGCCATAAAAATGACCTGACATGTTTCTTTGTTTTTGGGTTAGGGTTGTTAGCTACAGCTTCTATCTTAGAAAATTTTTGGCTTAAGGCAAGGCAAATTTATTTCTGTGGCACCCAATCCCAGAGGCTCTGGGCACCTTACATAAAAGCAAACAGGGAGGGAAATACAAGTAGGATAAAATACACACTTACTTCTCCATTTGCCAGAACATAGCCCAAATATCTGGTTTCCTGCATGTCCAGTTCACATTCGGTAGGATTATTTGTCAGACCTGCCTTTTTGATAGATTGGATAACTTCTTGCAGGTGTTCCAGGTGGCTTTTCCAGTCTGGACTGTGTACGACATCATCATCCAGGTAGGCAGCACAATAACCAGTGTGAGGGGATAAAATTATATCCATATACCTCTGGAATATAGCAGGTGCATCATGTAAACCAAACGGCATGGTGGTGAACTGATAGAATCCAATATGGGTGGCCAATGCAGTTTTGTCTCTGGATTCTTTAGCTAAGTGGCATTGCCAGTGACCCTTGGTGAGATTGAGGGTACTGATGTACTTGGCATTCCCCAATCTGTCCACCAAATCATCTATCCTGGGCATAGAATAATTGTCAAATTCTGACACTTGATTAAGTTTCCTAAAATCAAGGCAGATCCTTACATCTCCCTCACTACTTTTTTTTATTTACAGTCATCATTGGTGATAACCAAGCACTTCTTCGACTCTTCTACGATACCCAATTCTTTCATTTTTTTGTATTTCCTTAACCATGTTTGCTTTTAACCTCTCTGGTAATCTTTGTCTTTTGTCTGACAGGGCATGCATTCCCTCTTATTGTTGCATGCTGGACACCTTTTGCTCAGCCTAGCACCATGGTAAAAGTACTGTTAAATGTCTTTAGCAAGTTACGAATTTCTGCGGCTTGTTCAGAGGTTAAGGAAACATTCACCTTTACCGCATCAGCAGTTAGTTTGTTACAGTCTGTCATAAGCTATATCAATATCTTCTTTATCAGTTTCTAGTAAAGCTAGCAGAGTAGCCTTTGGTATTTTTTCAACCCATTTCTTCAGGAGAGTAGCATAATATATCTTAGTAGGATTTTTTCTATCAGTGGTCTATGTCTAATTCTTAACTTTGCCGGTACAGCTAAGCACCTTATAAGGCCCTTGCCACTTCATTAACAGTTTATTTTCTGTAGTGGGTAACAGTAGCAAGACCTTTTCACCTAGCTCAAAATCTTTTTTCTTTTACCCCATGGTCATAATACACCTTCTGCTGGTTTTGGGCCTCTTCCTGATTACTATGAGCAATTTGAACATATTTTGCCAGCTTCTTTCTCAGAGCACACATACTGTGTAAGATGTAATAGATTTTTTCTGAGTGGGGTTACCTTCCCATGTTTCTTTTATTACATCTAGCGGCCCTCTAGCTTGTCTACCATACAGCATTTCAAATGGTGAAAAACCTGTTGATGCCTGCAGCACTTCTCTGTAAGCAAAAAGCAGGTAAGTATTGGTCACAGTCTTTCCCTCCACAAACCTTATTATATGCGTTTTAGGGTTTGATTAAAATGCTCAACAATACCATCTGTCCGAGGGTGATGGGGAGGTTCTTATGGCAGTGATACCAAGTAGTCGGTACAGCTCTTTTAGTAATACAGCACCAAAATCACTACCCTAATCAGTAATCTCTCTAGGTATGCCCACCCTGCTGTCTTTTTGCTGCACATGATGCAGCGCTAACTCCTTGCACCCTTTAAAAGTGTTTGCCGTGCTTTATGTAAGGAATAAGACATGACGAGGTGTGGTTTATGGCTTGATAAGAGCACGCCCCAGGTGCATAATGAGGCATGAGGCGCTTGCGCCGAGTGACTTTAGCACCTGGGAAGTGCTCTTATCAAGCCATAAACCACACCTCGGAGTGTCTTATTCCACTTATAAAATGGGCCCTGAAGTAATTATTTATTGGGAAAAAACAAAAATTATACAAAAATTACAAAATATAAAAAAACGTGGTTTAATAACTCAAGTAGTAAAAAGTAGTCCCCCATGAAGTGACAGTTAAGTTGGCAGTACAGTGTTGTTACTGTGTTTACTGATTTAGATTGATTTAAATTCTCCTGTGACATTTTTGTAATGTTTTTTCCTCTTAAATGGTGAGGGTACTGGGTTTTAAGACTGAGCTTGCAGTCACACTGACAGCTGCCCCATCTGCGATCTTGTCTGATGAGGTTGCTCTATCCGAGTCGCTACTCCGTCTCCCCCCCTCCCCCAATACATGGCAGTGGCACAAACACAGAATAATTATTTTCTTTTGTTTTTTAAAAAGAACAGTCAGAGCATGAAGCAACAGGAATTAGGGGAGCAAATGTGTTGCTTGTAAGATCGATCAGGTGGATTGGGAGCGAGCGTGTCCCTCAGGAGCCACCATAAACAGTGCTTCCGGTTGTTCGGGTTTCGGAAAGTAAAACATTCAGGTTTTGCAGATTACGCTCCTGTTTGTACCTCGAATTGCAGGTTTCTTTTTTACTATAACAGTGGCATTGTGTGGACAAAATGGAGTCTTTTCTTTGGGAGTGACTTTTTATATTAGGATTTGTTTGAAAGTGCGTCGTGTCAGCACGCGCTGTGGCGATGACTTCGGTGACAGTTTTGTGAAGGAGAGGTGAGACTTTTAATAGGAAATGTGGAAAGCCTTTTGACATGTTTTGTTGCTTTTATTTACAGCTTGTGTTGCTTGGTATCAAAGAGGTGGGGTGGGCAGACTGGCACTCGGTCTCAGGGATGTCACATGTGAGCTATGCCAGCCTGTGTTTGTCTTTGGCTGGCACAGCTCACTAATTCTGTGGTGTTGTGGGGCACAGGAGTGGAGGGTAGTGCCGGTTGGCTACTATATCATCTGATAAGGACACGGCTCAGATGGTGTAGTAGCCAATCAGAATGGTGGATTTCTTTAGCCCATTTTATAAGAAACATTATTTGTGTGTTTTGAGCATTTCTGTAGCATTTTTAAACTGGAGCCCTGTTTTCCTGGTAACACAGGAAGCAGGAAGAGGAGCTAGCAGTTTGTGAGGGTTACTGCACGAACTACTACTCGTGGGGGCCTGATTATTTTTACTCTTGAAACACTTTCAGGGCTTCCTAGGTGCTTTTGCAGGACACCTGAGTTAGTTTAAGACACTTTGGGGCTTTACTTAGAGTGCTTTTCCTCGGGACCCCTGGGAGTTCCTTCCGGGTCACGAGAGCACTATATCTAGGTGATAGAAGCTGAACTCTGCTTATTAGACTGCTGCCTTTTTGCTGCACATGACACAGCGCTAACTCCTTGCACCCTTTTAAAGTGTTTGCTGTGCTTTATGAAACATTATTTGTGTGTTTTGAGCATTTTTGTAGCATTTTTAAACCGGAGCCCTGTTTCCCCAGTAACACAGGAAACAGGAAGAGGAGCTAGTAGTTCGAGAGGGTTACTGCACGAACTACTACTCATGGGGGCCTGATTATTTTTACTCTTGAAACACTTTCAGGGCTTTCTAGATACTTTTGCAGGACACCTGAGTTAGTTTAAGACACTTCTGGGCTTTACTTAGAGCGCTTTACCTCATGACCCCTGGGAGTTCCTTCCAGGTCACAAGAGTGCTATATTTTGCTTCCCTCTGCGAGCGGGGTGAGCAAGAGTAGGGCAAGCGTGCGATGTCACATGCAAAGACACGCACATCATAGCGCATGTTTTAGTGGGTTTAAAGGTATCTCCTGAGTGCTGGAAATCAAGTGGTCTAAGCAGGGTAAGAATCATGAGTTTATCACTGATTTAGCATGTAAGCTGCAGTGTGTGGGTACTGTGTCCGATTACATAAGTATCATAGTTACCTGGTGTGAATCTAGTGATATTATCCAGTGAAGTAAAGTCCTAAGCATATAGTTCCTACGATGAATGACACAATAATAACAACAAAGGGAAAAGTGGGGGTAAAATGTTGTTCATACCACATGTATTGTTTCGACTCCACGGTGTTGCAAGATATAACCTTTGTCTGTACTAAATGTACTGAAAATAAAGACATGAAACAGGAGATCTCTTTAATGCCAGACTTATTCATTTGGAAGAAAGCCAGCAATTAATGGCCACTAGAATTAATAGCTCTTACCAAAATGAAGTAACTGAGCCTGGTAATAACAAGAACTGTGGTACTAGTGATCCTTTGCTAGCACCTATACATAGACCTCATAGTCCCTTAATAACAATGGCTGATGCCGATTGTACTTCTAGTATAGGAGAGACCCCGCTCTATGCCAACACTGCCACATATGCAAATGTTAAAATTAATAGAAAGCGTACTAGGGATTTAGATGACACAGACCAAGTTGATGATGAATGGTACGAGGTGAGAAGCTCTAAAATGGCTAAGAAAGGTAGGAAAGCCAATGATTTTCAGCTCATGGTGAATAACCACTTTGACTTATTAAGTGATCAACCTAACCATTCAATACCCCCTGCTATAATCTCTGATTCAGTATCCTTTGATCTTACTTCGAGAGGGTTCCTGCAGTAGGTCTTCACATATAGGACTGCGTCCCCCTGGCGTCAGGTCCACACGGCAAACTTGTAGATAGCAATCATCAGCAGAAACCGCCCCCGACGGGGCGGTTCTGCGCCCACTATCCAGTTCTTTCCTGCTGTCGTCTCAATAACGTTCGGCTCATGTCAGAACAGCAATCCAACGTCCATGTTGCATTTTGTCGAAGTTTCCTTCACCTCTTATAAATTTCTCCCAAAGTTTTCTTCAAATTGATGTCTTCTAGACAGAAGAAAAAGTGCTCTAAGTGCGGCGCTCAAATCCCACACGGGGACGATCATTCCCACTGCCTCCTTTGCCTAGGTTCAAAGCACGACGTCCAGGAGTGTTCCATCTGCCAGGCCTTCAACCAGGCGACCAGAACCAGGCTCAAGCGGTCCCTCGAGGCCCATCTTCTGACCCAACACTTAGCGTCTGTGGAAAAGGAGCTTCAAAAACTCAGGGAAAGGTCATCGTCACCGGCCCCGAAAAAGAAGAAAAGTAAAGAGCAGTGCCAGGACCGGATTCCGTCGCCACACGAGAGGCCTACAACTGTGAGTACTTTCAAACAACATGAAGTCTTGCTGTATTCTGACAATTGCAGTGATTCCCAACCTTTGAACTGCCCCGGAGAACTAAAGGTTAACTTTCCATGCAGGGCATGGAACGCTGAGCTCGAGCTCGGTTGAAGTCTCTGTCTGGAGAGTGGTGAACTCAAACCATCAGATTCTTTACTCCGCCTCACTGAACGGTCGCTCCAGAGATTTCTCCTTCAGCTTGGTTCGAAGTCGGTTAGAGTTTTCAGTTTTTCGTCAGTTTAAACCGAAAAAAGTATCCGCATAGTCGGTTCAGTCTCTGTCTGTGGTGCCGTGAGTACTAGATAGGAATTGTTCTATATTTTCTGTGTGGAACTTGTAAAAGTGCAGTCGGTTCAGGTGAACCGACCATTTGATTGTGAATTTTGCTATATTGAGTGTGTGGTTACCAGTTCTTATCGGTTCTAAAAACATATTTTAACCGTTTTTTTCCAATACCCGTGACACGGTTAGGAACCGATAAGGGAGTCTTGCCTGGCAGTTGCCGAAAAAAGGGTAAGTTTGGTTAGGCTGGCCATGTCTGAGAAACCCAAGGAAAAAACGGCCCACTGGGTTTCAACACTGCAGTGAGTGTGGGGAGGTCTTTGCCAAGGCCGATCCCCACACCACCGGTGTTTATTGTCTGGGGTTTGACCACCTCGATTCAGACTGCCAAATATGTAAAAATTTTCCCAAATCTACCCTTGAGAAGAGATTAGGTAGACTGAGGGAAAAGAAGGCTGAGAAGTCTGCTGACCCGGATGGCCAGCCCGGTTCGGTTTCGACTGAACCAGAAGGAGTGCCCTCTGACCAGGACGATACTTCTTCGGGCAAAAGGAGAGCTGATTCTGAGGGATCGGTTCCGACAAAAAGAAAGCACAAAGATAAATCGACCGGTTCGGATCCAGAGGTTCATGTTCTGACCACCGAAGAGATAGCCAGGGCAATTCAGATTGTGGAATCGCTCCGTCTGGTTCCGACCATTCCAGCTCTTTCTGGCAGTGGTTCAGTTCGGTTGGTTTCCCCGTTTCAAGAGTATACCCTTGAAGAACTTTATGAACCGGAGTTTGAAGAGGAAGGGGAATTTGAGGATTATGGTGTAAGTGAAGGTCTGGATGTGCCTGTGGAACCGGACATCTCCCCAGACAGACCATCAGGTGTTTCCCCTCCTAGGCTTTCTGAGTCCCCTTCCCATTTTATGTTTTACAGGAAAGTGGCTGAAACTCTCCAGCTTCCTATGGAGGAGGCTGTGAAAGATCAAGAAGAGCCTGATTATGTAGAGATGATGGATATCCCAGAGTCCAGGAGACTGTCTATTCCCCTCCATAAATCTTTTGGGAAACAGACACAAAAAATCTTAAAGTCTCCTAACACTATACCTCCTGTGGATAAAAGAATGGACAAGAGGTATACACTCTCAGGCTCAGACACGGAGTTCTTATATCAGCAATGCAGCCATGTTGGGGTAGTGCAGGCTGCTGCCTGTGACAAGGCAAATATTCCCTTGGCTTCACACCCCCCTGACAAGGACTCCAGGAAGATTGATGCCATGGCATCTTCTTTGGGACTCAGGCAGGCGAATTACATGGCCTATACAGCCAGGTACCAGAAGTCCAGGTGGGACACTGTACTGGCACTGGCTAAACAGGCCTCCCTCCAGCTAGCCAAGGAGCTGGAGGCGGTGGCTGCAGATGGGATTGAGGCATCTAAAGTGCAATTTCATGCTGCTGTGGACTCTAATGATGTCTCGTCATGAGTCATGGCTACATCTGTGGCTCTTTGGAGGATGGCTTGGCTCAGATGTACTAGCCTCTCGCAGGACACCCAAGCTAAGGCTATGGATTTTCCTGTAGTGGGTAATTCTCTGTTTGGGGAGCAGACAGAGAATTACATGAAGAAAATGGACGAGTACAAGACCACTTACAGGAGTGCTCAGGCCAAGGAAAGACAGGCAACTCCTCAAAGGCAGCAGTCTAGGGGCAGGGGCAGGCCTTTTCAAAGGCCTTTTTACCAAGCACATGCCTCTTCTTCCTTTTCACAGAGGGGGTTCTTCAGAGGGAGAGGCAGAAGGGGGATGAGCAGGCCTGCATCCACCCCTCAGCCTAAAGCCCGCTGCCAAGCAGACACCCTGATGGGTCTGCCCGGCTCGACTCTTCTATTCCAGTAGGGGGGCAGGCTGGCTTACTTTGTCCAGGACTGGATGTCTGCTACATCAGACAAGTGGGTCCTGGAAGTAATAAACCAGGGACTGGGGTTCTCAGCTTCAAAAAATTTCCAAAGATGAGAGCCAGATCTTTTCCACCTGCAAATCTTTCGGAAACCCTTGCCCTAGAGGCAGAGGTTTCTTCTGTCCTAGCTTTAAGAGCTATATAGAGAGTACCTGCCCTATACTGGGGCAAAGGACTGTACTCCAGGTACTTCCTGACCCCCAAAAAGACAGGGGAGTGGCGACCTATCCTAGACTTCAGATATCTGAACAAACATCTTTTAAAACCAAAGTTCAAGATGACAACTCCGGGAATAATCCTTCCCTCTCTAAGGCCAGGGGACTGGCTTGCCTTCCTGGACCTCAAAGATGCCTACTTTCACATTTCCATCAGGTGCTCCCACAGAAAGTACCTCAGGTTTGAGTTGCCCTCAGGCCACTATCAATTCAGAGCAATGCCCTTTGGCCTAATCTCAGCTCCAAGGGTTTTTACAAAGTGCCTGGCAGTAGTAGTTGCCTTTCTAAGAAGGCAAAAGATTTCCATATTTCCTTATCTGGATGATTGGCTATCAGTGGGTCAGTCTCCAGACCAAGTCAAGTCTCACCTGCAAGTGACCCAGCAAGTGCTCACTTCCCTAGGATTTCTTCTCAACCTTCCCAAGTCAGTTCTCGAACCAGTCCAGCTCCTTACCTTTATGGGGCAGAACTGGACACACTCAGAGCAAGAGCCTTTCTTCCTCTAGAAAGGGCAAGGGCTCTTATGGAACTAGCTTCTTCCTTCAGCCTTCAGATATCTCGACCAGCAAGGCATTTCCTACAGCTCTTGGGCTACATGGCAGCTTCAACAGCAGTGGTCCGAGGGGCAAGATTTCAGATGAGGGATATTCAATTCCACCTGAGAGCTTACTGGTCTCAGAGAAAGGACTCCCTTACCAAACTGATTCCAGTGACTCCAACCTTGATCCAGGCCTTCCAGTGGTGGCAGGATCAGGACAATTTAAGGCAAGGTGTTCCTTTTGTGCTCAGCCTTGTTCAGTGGTCCTTACCACGGATGCTTCTCTTCTGGGCTGGGGAGCCCACCTGGGCTCCCTCACTGCCCAGGGCCTGTGGTCCCCCCAAGAATCCCTTCTCCACATCAGTCTTCTAGAGCTCAGGGCAGTTTTTCTAGCTCTAAAAGCGTTCTCACAGTCAGTTCAGAACAAGGTGGTTCAAGTCAGAGCAGACAACACTACCACCATGTGGTACATCAGCAAGCAGGAGGCACTCGGTCCACGGCCTTGTGCACAGAGTCATGAAGTTGTGGTCCCTGGCTTATTCCCTGCAAGCCTCTCTTGTAGCAGTTCACCTTCCAGGAAAGGACAGTGTGCTAGCAGATGCACCGAGCAGGATTTCACAGGGCCATCACGAATGGTCCCTGGACCCTCAGGTGTTGAAAGTGATTTTTTCAAGGTGGGGCACTCCAGAGTTAGATCTCTTTGCAGCCCCAGACAATCACTAACTCCCTCTCTTTTGCTGCAGACCTCCAGTCTTGGGCTCAGTCCCCCTGGATGCCCTGATTCTGAATTGGGAAGGGAAGTTTCTGTATGCCTTTCCCCCCTTCCCACTCCTGTTCAGAGTTTTAGTCAAAATAAGGTCTCAACCTTGCAAGGTGATTTTGGTTGCTCCAGATTGGGCCAGACAGCCCTGGTACCCTCTGTTGCTGTCCCTAGTAGTCCATCTTCCCCTGTCTCTTCCCAGGAATTACAACCTGTTAACATCCTCTCAGGGGAGGATTTGGTACGCCAATCTTCAGTCCCTCAGTCTCAAGGCATGGCTCTTGAAGAGTTAGAGTTTGCAGATCTGCATCTTTCCCAAGGGGTTCTGGACATCCTCAATGCTTCTCGAAAGCCCTCCACCAGAAAGACTTACAACTCCAAATGGAAAAGATTCAGCATTTGGTGTTCTAAGAAGAATATTTCTCCAGACACTGCTGAATTGCCTATGGTTCTGTATTATATGGTCCATCTTAATGGCCTAGGCCTTGGACCAGCTACTCTCAAGGTACACTTGTCAGCTGTTTCTGCATTTTTGTCTGTGGGGAAGCCTTCTTCACTACCTTCCCATCCTGTGTTCTGTAAATTTTTTAAAGGATTGTTTCACACCAATCCCCCTTTTAGAGACCCTGCCCCTGCCTGGGATTTGAATGTTTGCATTGCTCAGCTTATGCAACCCCCCTTTGAGTCTATGTCTTCAGCAGAGCTCAAGTACTTGACTTGGAAAACTGTGTTCTTGGTAGCCATTACCTCTGCCAGGCGTATCAGTGAATTGCAAGCCCTGTCAGTGGAACCTGATTTTATCTCCTTTCATAGGGATAAAGTGGTCCTTAGAACCAATAGAAGGTTCTTGCCTGAAGTGGTTTCAGACTTCCATTTAAACCAGTCTATGTCTCTCCCTGTTTTCTTCACTGATCATTCTTCCTCAGGAGAGAGGAGGCTACACAGTTTAGATGTCAAAAGAGGCCTTAGTTACTGCATAGAGCGTACCAAGGGTCACAGGTTTGATTCCCTCCAGTTGTTCCTCACTTACGGAGAAGTAGGAAAGAGCAAACCTGCCACCAAAAGATCTATTGCCAGGTGGATTGTGTCTTGTATACAATTCTGCTATGAAAAACTGGGGAAAAACTCCACCCTCAGGCCTGAGGGCTCATTCCACAAGAAGTACAGCTGCTTCCCTGGCTGCGGCCAGGGATATTCCTCTCCTAGAAATTTGTCAAGCAGCCACCTGGAAAACAGTCCATACCTTTACCAAGCATTACTCTCTGGATATCCAGGCTAGGAATGATGCTCGGTTTGGCACAGCACTACTTCAGAGCCTATTCCCAGCAGGTTCTGTCCTTCTCCTTGGAGGTACTGCTTGGTAGTCTGCTACTGTCAGAATACAGCAAGACTTCATGTTGTTTGAAGAAAATTACTCACCTTAGTAATTATTTTCTCTAATGGAGTATTGCTGTATTCTGACCTCCCTCCTGCCTCCCCTCTCAGAACCTGTTTTGGGAAGTGGGTGTGCAGGTGCAGTGTTGCACCCCAGGGGTGTATTTGCTGGCACCCTCCTCCCTTTTGTTTGGGTGCTTATTTATTATTGTTATTTTTTTAAGTCCATTGGGTTTAGTTTTTGGGTTTCCTGACTTGAGTCTTTCTTGAGAATCCAAAACTTTTCAGCCAGTTGGCTAGTAGAATTTTTACAATTTCCACAAAGAATTTTTAGTTTAGTTGTGCTCATAAGAATCTGACTGTCTGAGTTCAAAACTCTCCAGACAGAGACTTCAATTGAGCTCGAGCTCAGCGTTCCATGCCCTACATGGAAAGTTAACCCTTAGTTCTCCAGGCAGTTCAAAGGTTGGGAATCACTGCAATTGTCAGAATACAGCAAGACTCCATTAGAAGAAATATAATTACTAAGGTGAGTAATTTTTTCTTTTGCCCCATCCCTGTCCTTATTGCGTTTGCCTCTTTCTCCATTTACCCCTGCGCTTCTCCCTATTGACATCTCTATGTTGGTGTCTACCTCACTTAGTACCCTGATTTTTGGGGGGCGGCTAGGATTTCCCTGCTCCTTTCCAGTGCCTCCCCCCTTGGCTAGTTTAAATGCTTGCCAATTAAGTATTTAAACCTATCATCTAGGATCCTGGGTCCCCTCCTGGACAGATGCAGACCATCACGCCAGTATAGGCCTGCATCCATCCAGGTGGACCCCCAGTCCCCAATGAAGCCAAATCCCTGAGCTCTGCACCAGTTTTCAACCACTGATTGAATCCCATGGTATGGAGCACCCTAGCCTCATCCGTGCCATAGATAGGCAGCACCTCCAAGAAGGTTACTATGTGTACTATTTGTCTAAGGCCCCTCCCTATCTCCACAAATGCTTCTTGTACTGCTCTGATCCCTTTCTTAATCAGGTCATTTGTCCCTAGGTGGACAATGACATCCAGCTCCTTCCCCTGTGCAGCTGCTCCTGTGATCCTGAGGATTTGCTCCCTGTCCCTCCAAGCCATGGCACGAGGCAGGCACCTTACCTCCCTCTCCCCTTCCTCCCCCAGTTCTACCTTCCTAACAATGGAGTCCCCCCACCAAGAGTCCCCCCACCAAGAGTTGTTTCCTTCGCCTGTGGGGTCCTATGCCACCCTCCTGTGGGTCTCCTTTGTGGAGGTTCCCAGCATCCTCCTTGGTCTCCACTGTGGGTGCCTCCATAGAGGAACCACACTTTTCCAGAATGGCATAGACATTATGGAGAGGTACAACTGGAGGGATGCGCCTCTGTTCCACCACCCTCACCCTCCCTGAGCCCACTGTGGTCCCACCGCTTCTCTTTCTTGGCAACCTCTGAGGCAACGGCAGTGACCCCTGGTGGTCCTGCGGGAGAGGAGGTCCCACAAATCCTGGCCAACTCAGCCTGGAGATGAGCAACCTCCTCCCTCAGCCCAAGAGGTGCCTGCAGATGGGACAACACTGCATCTTCCAGAACGTCTCCTGGAAGACTGCTGCTCCATAGCCACTGTACTGCACCACTCCCATCATGTCTTTTTTCTGGACCCCTAACTGTTGTTTGGAATACTTACTCTTTCCTCTGTTTGTTTATTTTCTTTTTTTCTTCCCCTACTTACTTACTGCCTCTGTGCCCTTTTAGCTTCTGATCTTCCTGTTCTAAGACAAGAAGTTCCTATATTTCTCAGTAGTCTCCTTACTTGCTCAGAGTCAGACCTCCAGCAGCCTGGGGTGGGGACGGAGAGCTACTCTTGCCCTTCCAGGCTGATCTGTCATAGTTAGCCTGGAATGTGTGCCTGCAACAAAGAAAACCGAACACGTTTGCACCTAGACAGTTCAGACTTTTGCTCCAGCGGTGGTGTCTCACGCATCTGATTAGGACTGAAAGTATTTCTAGGAAAGTATTCTTACAAGTGCGTGTGTGTGTGTGTGTGTGTGTGTGATGAATAATGCAAATTGCCACTTTCACTTGATGAACCGTGCAGTTTGTTCGAAAAATGAAAGACTTCAATAATATTGTCCAGACTGCTTTCTTTATTTTTAAACCTAAGTAAATCCTGCAATTCAGAGTTCACTGCAAAAACTGTCAAAAGTTTGAGCTGCAAAGTTTCTTGCCTCCCTCTTTCGCTAACAGCTGCATACACTCAAAGAGCCAATGGCAGCCCAACCCCTGCTCTCCCTCACTTCTGACAACTAGTTAGTGACTGTCTGAGGATCCCCAACCCCTAGCTAAAGTTTCCCAAAAAGTTAGAAAAACTTCCTCCTAGGACAGAGCTCAGCCACAGCTCCAGCAAGTTCACTCCTTCTTGAAATCGCATCCTGCCAAAGCTGGAAGTAGTGCTGTCAGCATTGCTTCAAATTTTTTCTTCTGTTTTTTAAGATCTCTACCAAGATTTTTCCCCTTTGTGGAGAGAATTAGTTTGGGAATTTTCATCAGCTAAAAACCTATTTGTGTTCACCCACTTGCGCGCGTATGTCGCTGTCTTCTGTATTAGCCTTAATCAGTGTGAGAATGGAGGACAATTCCAGCCCACCTGTTTCCCCAGTGGATAGCTTGGTCACCAGTGAGGAGGAGTTGTTGGACAGAGACAGCACATAAGGTTTTGGAGGAAGAGGATATGCAGCAAAAAGTCTAGTGAGGATGGAAGCCTCAGCCCTGGCAAGAGGAGCAGGAAGGCCAGCCCCAGCTGCCAGTCCTACAAGGAGCTCCAGAGTCAGCGTATCTTGGCCAAAGTCTGGGAGAAGCAGAGGACTCAGTCCCTCAATGAAGCGTTCGCATCCTTGAGGAAGATCATCCCCACTTTACCTTCTGACAATCTCAGTAGAATCCAGACCCTAAAGCTGGTGGCCAGGTACATAGACTTCCTGTACCAGGTCCTGAGTGACGAGATGGACAGCAAACTTTCCAGCTGCAGCTATATGGCCCAGGAGAGGCTCAGCTATGCCTTCTCACTGTGGAGGATTGAGGGAGCTTGGTCCATGTCTACCTGTCACTAGCAACTGGCCTCCAGCACCACTGCCAGAAGTGTAGGTTACACCCATCCTAAACTACAACTGTAATATTTATTGTCCAACATGAGTTTCATGTAATTATTGAATACTGCCATCTATTTACAACTACGGGTAGATGCCATGAGATTCTAAATTTGCTCTCCACATTAAACAGGAATGTGCCACTTTTTACAAATGAAAGAAGTTGGTGTATCGAGTTTGTCCGTCCCCCCACCCCGCTCAGTAGCAGTAACTTTTCGCCCCCCCTATTTCTTCCTTCGGTATGGTACAGCATTGTGAAATATATATGGTAAAGATAATTTATTCTAAGATGTGGAAACAGCAACATGGACACACTTCTTTCCACATAACCAGAAACACAAAATCAGTTCCTTCTCCCTTGCACTTGAAAAGATCAAATTAATAGTTCAGATGCACATCTCTCCTCTGAAGTGTTGTACCATTGGTTCTATATTTCTGTACCAGATCAAGTGCCTGAGGAAGGTCCACTGGACCAGCGCGCCTACCTGGTCAACAAAGATAATAGACAAAGCAGTTTTTAATGTAGGTTAGAAAATGTGACATAGAAATAAACTGGTTGGTATAAGGTTCATTTTTATATGTGTGGGCATACACTGATCAAAATCCATTTCCCTTCAACTGTGTTTTAACAGTACTTAATATCGCTATCTTTTCCTTGAAACGTTTTCTTCTCCCTGTTTTTTACTGAACCTTTTCAATGCACTTTGCTCATTGTGTTTGGTAGCATTTGTTGCTCTTAAATGTGCTTTAAAAATTTTTAAAAACTATGTAATGGTAAATATTTCACAATACCCCTTATACATCACACTGTTTATTTTGTTTTACTGTATATGTGCCCCACACAGAGTTTTTGTCCAAAGCTGCCTAGGAGGGAGAGCATAGGGAATCAGATGTAAGAGAGAACATAGAGAACACCAGGAGGAAGGAGCTACTGGTATAACTAAACTTCTCTACTTGGACTAAGAACTAGAACTCTTGTACTGGAACCTTCAATTTAGGGTAAAAAAAAAGTGTGTTTATCAGAGTTAGTTGAAGTAAATTGTTATCTGTTATCTATGTACTTATCTAGGTGCTCGTCACAGGTGTCAGAAGGGAATTGTTCTCTGTGAAATTAACTAAGTGTAGAAAGATTTACAAACTAGGGGAAGTGGCTCAGCTAGAAGGAGCCAGGTTAAAACCAGATTTAAACACTGCCCTAGATAGCTTCTGCCAGAGAACAGACAGAACACCAAGAGGAAGGAGCTACTGGTATAACTAAACTTCTCTACTGGGACTATATTGCCCTCCTTCCTTCCCCTCCACCCCTCACCCTAAACCAGTTTTACTTTTATAGGTACAGGATTTTACTGACAACAGGAACTTCCTGTTTGGGTGCAGGAAGTGAGTGATCACAGAGCCACCAAAGACTTACCATCCTAGAAGGGCAAGAGTAGCTCTCCGTTCCCCCTTCCCCCCAGCTGCTGGAGGTCTGACTCTGAGCAAGTAAGGAGACTACTGAGAAATATATTAACTTCTTGTTTTAGAACAGGAAGATCAGGAGTTAAAAGGGCACATAGGCAGTAAGTAAGTAGGGAGAGAAAAAAAAATAAACAGAGGATAGAGTAAGTATTCCAAACAACAGTTAGGGGGCCAGAAAAAAGACATATTGGGAGTGATGCAGTGCAGTGCAGTGGCTGTGGAGCAGCAGTGTTCCGGGAGACGTTCTGGAGGATGCAGTGTTGTCCCATCTGCAGGCACCTCTCTGGGCTGAGGGAGGAGGTTGCTCATCTCCAGACTGAGTTGGCCAGTATTTGTGGGACCTATTCTCCCACCCAGGGACTACCAGGGCCACTGCCATTGCCTCAGAGGTTGCCACGAAAGAGGAGCGGTTGGACCACAGTGGGCTCAGGGAGGGTGAGGGTGGTGGAACAGAGATGCATCCCTCCAGTTGTACCTCTCCACAATTTCTATACCATTCTGCAAAAGTGTGGTTCCTCTATGGAGGCACCCACAGTGGAGACCAAGAAGGATGCTGGGAACCTCCATAAGGGAGACCCACAGGAGGGTGGCATAGGACCCCACAGGAGAAGGAAACAACTCCTGGTGGGGGACTCCATTGTTAGGAAGGTAGAACTGGGGGAGGAAGGGGAGAGGGAGTTAAGGTGCCTGCCTGGCGCCATGGCTTGGAGGGACAGGGAGCAAATCCTCAGGATCGCAGGAGCAGCTGCACAGGGGAGGGAGCTGGATGCCATTGTCCACCTAGGGAAAGTTGACCTGGCTAAGAAAGGGATCAGAGCAGTGCAAGAAGCATTTGTGGAGATGGGGAGGAGCCTTAGACAAATAGCACACATGGTAACCTTCTTGGAGATGCTGCCTGTCTATGGCATGGATGAGGTTAGAGTGCTCCACACCATGGGATTCAATCAGTGGTTGAAAAACTGGTGCAGGGCTCAGGGATTTGGCTTCACTGGGGACTGAGGGTCCACCTGGAGGGATGCAGACCTATACTGGCATGATGTTATGCATCTGTCCAGGAGGGGAACCAGGATCCTAGGTGATAGGTTTAATTACTTCATTGGCAAGCATTTAAACTAGCCAAGGGGGGAGGCACTGGATAGGAGCATGGAAATCCTAGCCGCCCCCAAAAAATCAGGGTACTGAGTAAGGTAGACACCAACATAGAGATGTCAATAGGGAGAAGTGCAAGGGTAAATGGAGAAAGTGACAAACGCAACAAGGACAGGGATGGGGCAAAAAGGGGTAAGTCCATCAAGAAATGGAGGGTAATGAGTACCAATGCCCGTAGTCTGGGAAACAAGCTCCCTGAACTGGTGGCCTTGATGGAAGAGGGATGCCTGGATATCGTAGCAGTCACAGAAACATGGTACACAGAGAACCATGACTGGGATTTTAGCATACCAGGGTACACAACCTACAGGAGAGATGGGGGGGGAGTAGCTGTCTGTGTCAGGGAAGGGATAAAAGCAACTGAACAAAAGAGTAAACAGGGAGGAGAGGAGACACTGTGGGTCACCTTAGAGACTGGAAATGGCATCACAATCCGCACCGGGGTTGTATACAGACCCCCATGTCAGGGGGAGGGAATGGACAAGAATATGATAGAAGGCATACTTAGGATGGCAGAGAAAGGGGAGATACTGTTGTTGGGGACCTTAATATGCCAGATCTTAACTGGAGCACCTTTGCTGCAGCCACATCCAAAAGCAGGACCATTCTTGATGCCCTTCAGGTGGCATGCCTCAGACAGCTAGTTTTGGAACCTACTCATGAGGGAGCAATCTTTGACCTCGTACTCTGTAATGGGGAGAGTGAGAGGATCTCGGATCTTGAAGTGGGTTGCCATCTGGGAACAAGTGACCATCAAACAGTGTGGTTCACGATAAACTCAGCTACAGAGTCAAGCCATACAAAAGTGAGGGTTCTGGACTTCAGGAGGGCTGACTTTAGCAAGACGGGAGAGTGCCTTAGAAAAGCACTAGCAAACAGGCTAGAAGGAGAGGTGAAGCAACAATGGGAAAATATCAAAACTGCCATCACAGAGGCAACAAGCCTTTTTGTGAAGCAAATAAATCAAAGTGAAAGAAAAAGCCACTATGGTTCTCAAAAGAGGTGGCGGTGAAGGTTAGGAAGAAAAAGATAGCATTTAGGAAGTATAAGGAAACACAGAAGGAGCAGGACAGAGAACTGTACCAGTTAAGGCAGAAGGAAGCAGGGAGGGTAGTCAGAATAGCAAAGGCCCAAACTGAGGAAAAGATAGCCAACTCGGTTAAGAAGGGGGATAAAACCTTTTATAAGTATATCAGGGAATGTAGAAAGACAAAGGGAGGGATAGTGAGGCTGAATAGAATGGACGGTGGGTGGGCAGAGAGTGACAGTGAAAAAGCAGGAATACTGAATGAATACTTCTGTTCAGTATTCACAAAAGAGGAAGTGGGGGGAGGTGCCTAATCCAATTAACAGAAGCACTCTGGAGAGGGTGGTCGATCCCAGTCCTTTAACAGAAGAGAGGGTTCTGAATGAACTCCTAAAACTGAAGGTGGACAAAGCAATGGGGCCAGATGGAATTCACCCCAGAATTCTAAAAGAATTAAGCAGAGAACTAGTGACACCACTGACTACCCTTTTTTAACAAATCATGGGAGGATGATGTGGTACCTGAGGACTGGAAGAAGGCTGATGTGATTCCCTTTCACAAAAGTAGGATCAAGACAGAGGCAGGAAACTACAGACCTGTCCGTTTGACCTCTGTGGTAGAGAACGTGATATAATCACTTCTGAAGACGAGAATTGTTGAGTACCTGGAGGCCAGTGGGGCACAGGACACAAGGCAGCATGGGTTCACAGCAGGAAGGTCATGTCAGAACAAATCTAATTGATTTCGTTGACTAGGTGACCAAAGTAGTAGACCAAGGAGGGGCTGTGGACATGGCCTACCTAGACTTTAGCAAGGCATTTGACACAGTCCCACACAAAAGATTAATAGTCAAATTAACCAGCCTGGGAGTGGGTCCCAGGGTGGTAGCCTGGGTAAAACATTGGCTGGACAACGGGACACAGAAGGTAATTGTAAATGGAGTTCACTCTGAAGAAAGAGGGGTTACTAGTGGGATACCACAGGGTTCATTACTGGGTCCAGTCCTTTTTAATGTCTTTATAAGTGACATTGCAGAGGGACTGGAAGGAAAAGTATGCCTCTTTGCAGATGACGCAGAGATCTGCAACAGGGTTGATACACAAGGAGGCGTGGAAAGGATGAGAAGGGACTTGGCAAGGTTGGAGGAATGGTCAGAAGTATGGCTGCTTGGATTCAATGCAAAGAAGTGCAAAATAATGCACCTGGGAAACAAAAACCAAGGGGAAGATTACACAATGCGTGGGAGGTAGTAACAACAACAAAAATGGAAAGGGACCTGGGGGTAATCATATCAGATGACCTTAAGGTTGGCAAGCAATGTGAGAAGGTGGTAGGGAGGGCTGGGGATACTGGGATGTATAGGGAGAGGCATCACCAGCAGAAAACAGGAAGTTGTTATCCCCTGTACAGACAGTTGGTGAGACCCCATCTGGAATACTGCGTCCAGTTCTGGAGACCCCATCTCCGCAAGGACATAGACAGGATGGAGGCAGTTCAGAGGAGGGCAACTAAAATGGTGCAGGGTCTGCAAGAGAAGCCATACGAGGAGAGACTAAAGGAGCTTAATATGTATACCATTGAGGAAAGGGGGGTGGGACATGATAGAAACGTTTAAGTACCTCAGTGGAATCAACAAAGTCCAAGAGGGTAGCATCTTTCAGAAAAAGATGTGCAAGAACAAGGGGACACAATTTGAAGATAGAGGGGGGACGGCTCAGAGGGATTGTGAGGAAGTATTTTTTCACAGAGAGGGCGGTGGACGCATGGAACAGCCTTCCTGAGGAGGTTGTGGGGTCTAAAACTGTGGGAGAATTCAAGAATGCAGTGGGACAGACATAAGGTAATTTTTGTGGGGGGTAAGAAGAAATAGGCTGTTGGTTAAATAGGATCCTCTAGGTAGGGGAAATGGGCAGACTAGGTGGGCCAAGTGGTCCTTATCTGCCGTCAAAGTCTATGTTTCTATGTATGGGATGTGGACTGTTTAAAACCAACCCAGTCAAACATTGTGCTGTAGAAAAATGTTAGATCACCCTTGAAGGGACTGGTAGTACAGCCTAGGGATTACAGCGAATGAGCTTGGTTCATGAAGCAGAGACCTGAGATTGATTCCTACAACCACCACTTGCCTATTGTATGACTGAGCAAGTTACAACCTTCCCTGTGCTCCTGAAAATGGGCATTTGTGCCTTGTGGGCCTTACCTGGTTACCAAAAGAATTAAAAAAGCCACAATGATCTGGATGGCAAACTGTACTGCTTTATATTGTATATAGTGCTAAGTATTGTATATCTTGTATCAGTATTACCTGGTCCTAGTCAGTCCTGAAAACACATAGATATGCCCAATGTACTCACCCAGTTAAAAAATTTAAGCAAATAACTAAAATAAATAAAATGATAATGTTCCCCAGATCACAGAGAACAAGTTAGCCAACTTTCCTAAAAAGTTGGCAGGTGATAGAGCACAGTAATCTGTGTAATGTTATTATAGAAAATGTTGAATAATGTTGCAAGATTTCTGATTCATTATTACTATGCTCATAGCATCTACTGTAGCTGCTGCTTTATAATATTCATAAATTACACATTTTAGGCTGAATCTTCTGTGTACATGAAAGTAATAGATTTACACACTGCAAAAAAAAAAAATAGTCTGACCAATACTCCTTCAGTTACAGGTTACCTCATCTATGAAAGAGCCTCCCCTCCCCCACCGCCCCGATGTAACTGGCTCTTCCTGCCAACAAAGGCTAAAAATGCTTGTAGCTGCCTCCTGCTTTTGTTTGGAATGAATCTCCTGGGGCTAATGCAGTTGCTTCATGATTCTATAAAATTACTTGATTCGTTGTATCATTGTGCTGCCTTAATCGACCCTGTACATGCCATACTCCCCATTCTCACACTTTCTGCCACCAAACTGTCCCCAGCTCTCAGGTTGCATTGCCCAAAAAAATTGGCCTGGAATCCCATCCTCTGGTCTCTCCTCCTCCTACTTCTAATGTCCGGAAATATACACCCAAACTCTGGGCCCCTCACAACCTCCATGCCCACACCATCCCCTACAGGTGGCTTACAAATTGCCTTCCTATACATCTGCAGCCCACTAAAAAAATGGGATGCCTACCAGGGGTGGGTCCTGTAGCATCAACCTGATATCATTGCCATGGGTGAAACCTGGCTCTCCCCCCGTATCCCAGACTCATCGGTCTCTCTCCCTGGGTATAGTGTTTTCCGTGCAAACCGGCAGGGTCAGCAAGGGGAGGGGGGAATGTGCCTTATATATCAAGGACACACTGAATGTTCACCTGCTCCCCCCATCCCACCTTCTCCCCGGACCCCCGGCACTCACACTCAAACTTACTATCAGACATTCCCATACCCATCTGCTCGTCACTGCTGTATACATTCCCCCAGGGGACCAAAACGTGGCCTTCCATTCTCTCCTGTCCTATCTTGCCACCTTACCCCCTCAAAACAAAAAAATAATTCTGGGGGACCGCAATATCAACTGGCTAGCCAAGGCAGCTGCCCCATTCATCGATACAGCCACAGCCCGTGACCTCACTCGATTAGTCCCTTCACCCACCCAACTAAACCAGCGCACTGAGTCCTCCTCCCTGCTGGACCTAGTCTTCACAAACTGCCCACACAAAATCTCCAGCACTACTACTCTACCAGACATGATAAGCAACCACTCACCTGTCCTCTGCTCCTGGATGTGCAAGACCCCCCAAATCCCCTTCGAAAATGATCCTACGATGCAAACTTGGCCCTGGTAAACTTACACTCCTAAAAACCCATCTAAGTATGATGGACTGGTCATTCATAATTAACGCCCTCAACCCTGACAGAGCCCACGACCTTTTTGTTCACTCCTATAATGCTATCTGTGATTTGTTTGCCCCTCTGACCAAAAAGATGGTCAAAGGCAACCCTGCGCCATGGATATTGGATCATCTGCTGGCACTGATGCAGTCCAGGGACTCCCTATGGCATCTCTCCAATGAGACTGCACCGCCATCTGACAGACAGAAATACCGTGAGGCCTGTAACCAATGTACATGGGCTCTGCGCAAAGCCAAGGCAGAGTACTACAAATCTGCCCTAACCTCTACCTGGGGTGTGGGGTGCAAATTCTGGAACAATATTAAGGACCTCTGTGGCAAAGCCCACAACCCTGCCCCCATGCAAATCCTGGTCGAAGAGGGACTGACCTCTGATCCCTCTCGGATTGCCACCGCATGTAATCATGCCTTTGCTGACCTCAGCCATGTCCTCCCCAGCCACTTCTTTGACCCATCCTCTATCTGTTACACTTCCTCCCCCACTACACACCCTCCATTTCACCTATGTTGCATCACCCCTAAGTCTGCAGTACCATACCTTAAAAAAGCCTTAAGCCACTCCCTATACAGTAGTGACTCCTTAGACCTAAGACTTCTCCGGCTCACCTTCTCCGAGGTACTGATCTCTGTACCTTGGAAAAGTCCCCTCGCACTGGAAATCTGCCTCCATCACCCCCATATTTAAGAACGGAGACCGTACCTCCACCAGCAACTATCACCCTATATCTATTCCCCCATCCAAAGCACTAGAATGTATAGTCTCTGATCAGCTCACTGACCACCTAAACAAACACAAAATACTTTGCCACCAGCAACATGGTTTCCACAAGGGACACAGCACGACTACTGCCCTGCTTGAGTTCACCACCCATCTCCATATGGCCATCGACAGAGGTCAGCGCTCCGGTGCAGTCTTCCTTGACCTCACAAAAGCATTTGATACCGTCAACCACTCCCTCCTACTAACTACCCTCTCCAGACATGGTCTTTCTCACGATGCCCTCGGTTGGTTCTCTGACTATCTGGCAGACTGCTCACAGCAAGTCAGAATTGGAACCACCTTATCCGGCAAACTGCCTGTCTGCTCTGGTGTCCCGCAGGGGTCTATCCTCAGACCTTTGTTATTCAGCCTCTTTCTCAACTCCCTCCTCCAGTCCTGTTCTGGCAACATCCTACTCTACACGGATGATGCTGTCCTGTACTCCTCCAACCAGGACCCCACACAGCTCCACCTCTGTCTTCAGCCCTTCTTCAGTGATGCCGAAAAGTGGTTCACCTCACAGCGCTTTATTCTAAACTATAAAAAGACTAAAGTTATGTACTTCTCTCACCCACTCAGCTCCAAGAAGGACTGCTGTCCTCCACTACTAACAGCCAACCAGACCCCTCTTGAGCAAGTGGACTCCTTTAAATACCTGGGAGTCACTCTCGACCCAGCCCTCAATTTCCATCTCCACATTAACCTACCATCTACAGCCCTCAGCATCCAGCTGGGCACCCTCTACAGGATTAAACACTGTCTCACTCCTGATGCCCTTCGCCTTGTGGTCTCCTCCTCAGTCCTTTCCCTTCTAGACTATGGCATTCTTATCTATAGCACTGCCAGCTCCTCGGCCTTATCCAGACTTCGGCTCTCCCTCAACAAAGCATGCCGCCTCACCCTGGGCTGCGATTGCGAAGCCCACACATGTTCCCTTTACAACATCACAAATTGGCTTAACCTAGATAACCGAATCAGGTTTCACACTTGCCTCATGGCCAAAAAGATTTCACTCAGTCTCGCCCCTGCTGGACTCTTCCCCCCCCAATACAATGGACCACGACACAGCAGCATACCTGTAGTGCTAGCAGGCATCTCCTTGTGGTCCCCTGATGCTGCACCTCCCAATTCCAAAGGTTCTTTAGTTACCGAGCCCCAACCTGGGTCAATAACCTACCAAACGTCCTCACAAACTTAAATAGACTAGGCCCCTACAAAACCCACCTCAGGAACCACCTACAGACCATGAATTTCTGTGACTGCCACCTAACCTGCCCTCCACCCAATATCCATTGACCAGGGCCTCTGGATGTATGTCCCCCTCACACTCTAGAATCTCTCTTTGCTAGCCCAACACAGGAGTTTGCATATGCTCCCTGGACTTATGTCTAGCACCAAGTAAAACCAGTATCTAAAATGTTAGCCGCTTAATGCAATATTGTATTGTGTCTTGCTTGCTTGTGTTACTGTTTCTGTATATGCTTTGTACTGTTCTCCTACTGTGTTTACCTGTACTGATGTGGAACCTTTGAAAAAGAGTCTTTGACTCAAAGGTATTTTCCGAATCCTCAATAAATAAATAAAAACTTACTGTAGATGTATAATTGTATAAGTATTCCTCTGTGCATGCCATTCCCATGAATGGTGCTCTTGCATTAAAGTATATCAGGACCACATACTGTACCAACTGTAGAACTATCTTGCTGATGATATGCATACTGAGGAAAAATAGCTATTTCAACAGACTGTATATCATCAGCCTATTTTGCAGTGAGTATGTCATAATAGATGATTATCACTTTTATTTTGTGAATTTTATTTGTACTTGAAGTAGCACACACACACACACACACACACATACATACATACATAAATAAATATATATAGATAGTTATATATAATAAATGATAGGTAAGTGTTGTATGCATATAGATGGTTTACAAGAATGTTTACCCATTGAAGGGGGCTAATTAGTGGTATAAGTCCAGGAGCTCAAAGAGCAAGTGGCTTTATATCCCTAATTAGCCCCCAGGATGGGTATACTTCAGAGTGTTCCATCCTCACCCATTGTTTGTTGACTATAATACATTAGGATGGTTATTGATAAGGAGATCGTATTTGCCATCACGTTATGGCACCTGGCATCTTACAGCAAGGAGGGAATTGTGTGTAGTGAGTGCAGGTATGGGTTTGGGAGGGTTTTGTGTGCCTTTTTTCCAGGTTCTTTTGCAGTTTGTTAATTGGGTTGGCTAGCTTCCCAGTGATGTGTTATTTGTGTTATTAGTATTGTTTATATGAATAATCTATCTCAACCATTATGATATAATATGATTCAATATGACTCCAAAATAATGATTACATGTTTTAATAATTCATGAAAACATTTCAAAAAGTTTTTTTATATATATCATTGTAACAACACTCCAAATATAATTAACAACACTCCAAATATAATTGTACCGTTTCAGAACTCAAGTTCCTTCATCAGACTTGGAGCTAATTCTGTGAACAGAGATGTGAAAGATAAAAAACTTATATTAGAATTTTCGTTTTTCAATATGACAAAACTAGTAAATATATCATATTATCACTAAATCAAATAATAATTGTATTATTGATAGGTGGAACAGACCTATTAACACATACAGATGTCCTAAAGGCGATTGCTATAATACCCGTGGCTTGCTCCTTTAAATGGGGGGGAAGCCTTTTGCATACACTTCAATAGCCAAATGTCCCCTGTGAAAAAATTAAAATATCTAAATGAATCTAAGTAATTTTTAATGAATTTAATAATATTAATGCTCAAAAGAGCTGCTTACTTGTAAATGAAGCCCTTATGTTTAAGCGGTCGTCATATGGTGTTTGAAACTTAAGCGTACTGACTCTGCTTGAAATAAACATATTTAAAACATTATAAACAAATGTTTATATATATTAAAGTAGTTTAGAAGAAAATGTATTCAGTAGATAGAAATTCTACCTTTAGAGGATCAAATAGACCATTTTTATATCTCGTTTGTTCTCAACATTTAACCCTGAAAAAAAGTTCAAGATATCCTTTTACAATATTATTCTTAAAGTTTAAAACAAATGTTGAGTCAGTTGTAATAGTCCTTACTAGTATTCCCATATTCTAAATTTGAAGCACTTAAAGATTCAAAAAAGAACCGAATTGCAAGCCGCTGCCATTAAGCACAAACGCCGTGTTACTTACAACGCGCCAAACTGGCTTCACAGGTGTGCACTTAGAGAAGAAAGGGGGTCCGGATCACACAGGTATACACACTAGCGTGTACACATCATGATGTGACGTTTAACTGGGTGGTCCGGTCATATAAATGAAAACTCCAATATAATGATGGAGTTTCCCCCTTTCTAAGTAATTGACTCAGTACATATGTTCATTGCTTCATATGGTGAAATCAAACACTTAGTACAAATTCATCACAATGGCAAAATGAAGAAACAACGAATATCCAAAAGGCAACACTAGGAAATAGGTGAAATGTACATTCATTAATCATGAACCATCTAGTTTAATGTTTCATTAGATCTTATTCTAATAGATGGGTTAAACAATAAAAAATTGTTTTTATTTAAGGTAAAACTAACCTATTAACATATGAAGATATCTAAAAGGTGATTATTATTAGTGGCAGCAGCTAGCTCCTTGGATTGGGGGGGGGGAGAGGATACAACATATGTGTACTTCATTGGTAAACTATTCCAAATCTTTTATCTGAAACAATATAGAATGTTTTCATAAGTCTCAACAAGTTTCTTAATGGAATAAAATAATACCAATGCACAAAATGTGCTTACTTTTAAATAAAGCCCTTATATATGGACATTGAGTTAGTGAAGTCCTTGCCAACATACAATATAATGGACTTACAGCGTTTAAAAATATGGTAAAGGGAGCCAAATTGTAAGCTGCCATCACTAAGCACAAACGCCATTTAACTTTCAGCACACCAACTAACTTTCACAGGTGTGTACTTAAAGAGGGAAGGGGGCCAGACAACACAGGTATACACATGAGCGTGTTTTCATCATAAGATGACGTTTTACTGGGAGGTCTGGTCATGTAAATGGAAGCTCCAGAAAAATAATGGAGTTTCCCCCATCTAAATATTTAACTTAGTACTAATATTCAGTGCTTCATATGAAGAAAAAAAACAATAAATATAAACCCATCATAATAACAAAACATAATTAACAAATGTCAAAATATATGTATAAAGAAAGTACACAGAAATAAATGATGCAAATATGCATTCATTAATCATAAACAGTCCAGTTAAGTGTTTCATTTAGTCCATATCTAGGTAGATGGGTTTTCAGGTGAAAGATCCACCACGCTTCCCATTTCAGTAAAATCCTTTCTCTGTTACCACCTCTTTGTAAGTCAGGTATTTTTTCAATAGCAAAAAATTTTAAACTTGACACTTGATGTTGTCTCTCAATAAAATGTCGAGCTAGTGGAGAACGTAAATCTTGTCTGTGGATGGTGCTTTTATGTTCTGTGATTCTTATTTTTAATGGTCTAGTTGTCTCAGCAATATAATATAATGAGCAAGGATAAATAATACGATAAACAACATATTCCGTATTACAAGTAATAAAATCCTTAATATTGTATATTTGATCATCCCAAGTGCTCTTAATAGTTTTCATTTTAATACCATTATTACAATGCACGCAATTTCCACAAGGGAAAAAGCCTTTCACATCACTCTTCAACTATCCCATCCCTTCTTTTTCCTGTTTCCAATGTTGTGTTTTGATAATTTTATTATATATAGTAGTTGTTCTCCTAGCTGCCACCCAAGGTATATGTTCAAAAATCTTTTGTCCAGACTCAGAGCTTTGTAAAATGTTCCAATTAGATAATATTACGTGTGTTATTTTCCCAAAATGTACTGAAAATTTAGTGGACATGTTAATCTTTTCAGTGGCTGGACTCTAACCTGATACCCCTTCTAATAATAAACTACTGCATTCTTTGGAATTAACCCTCACTCTTGCTTGATCCAAAATGTCTTTTGTATAGCCTCGATTGGTAAGTCTATCAATCAGTTCATCTAAATTTCTTTGATAGTTATCCGGATTACTGGTAATGTGTTTTACCCTCAGCATCTGACTATATGGAATATTTTGTTTCAAGTTTTTGGGATGAAAACTTTTAGAGTGTAATATAGTATTCTTGGTTTTCTCTTTTCTGAATAAGTCAGTATGAAATTTACCATTTCTTTTTATGATTTTTAAATCTAAATAAGCTATTTAATTGAAATCATAATTTAAAGTCAATTCCAGATTACTATTACATTGTTCCAAATAATTTTTAAACTGATGAATTTCCTCTATGGTTCCATCCCAAATAATCAATATGTCATCAATAAAACGTTTGTATAAAACAGTATTGGGTGTATATTGATTTTCATCTGATTGAATATGTTGTTTTTCAAAATATGCCATGTATAAATTAGCATAAGTGGGTGCCACTGTTGCACCCATTGCTGTTCCTACTTTCTGTAGAAATTTTTGGTCTTCAAATTGGAAATAATTGTTTTCTAATATCAATTTGGTCAATTGTAATACAAATTCCTTATCAGGTTCATTATTATCTCTAGTAGACAAAAAATAATCTAAAGCTTGTAAACCTTCTAAATGAGGAATGCTGGTATATAGATTTTTGACATCCAAAGTAACCAAGAGACACTGTGCAAACATAGTATTTGTCTCATGCAATTCTTCTAACATTAGAATACAATGTTTTGTATCTTTTAAATGGGACCATGTATTGGGAACTAAATAATTACAATAATGGTCTACAAAAATAGATAAAGGTTCTGCTATTGAGCCAATTCCTGATATTATAGGTCTCCCAGGAGGATGTTCTGCATCTTTATGTATTTTGGGTAAGCAATTAAACAAAGATATTTGAGGTGTTTTATTTAATAATTCTTCCATTACCCATTGTTCTATAATTCCTCTATCATTCGCTTTAATTAGTATTTCTCTAATTTTAGTTTTTAATGTTGTAAATGGAATAGAGTGTATTTTCTCATATGTATTTTCATCATTAAGTTGTCGCAGGCATTCATTCCTATAATCTTCAGTATTCATAATAACTATTCCCCCGCCTTTATCCGCTAGTTTAATGACTATTGTTTCATCCTTACCCAAATTATTAAGTGCTTCAAATTCTTCTTTAGTTAAGTTGAACTTCATTGTTTTGTTTCTGGAATCTATTAACATTTTATCAATATCTAAATTGACCTTATTGATATAGTTTACAATATTAGGTGGTACTAAGTGAATGGGATCAAATTTAGATTTAACACCCAATGATTGTTGCAACAAACGTCTATCATGTTGTGTTGTCACATTTGTATCTACTTGTGGAGGAGGTTTAAGTAAAAAAAAAAACTTTCAATCTGAGTTTACAATAACACTTCTCAAGATCTAATTTAAGCTCAAAGGGATTAAGTTTTTCTGAAAGACTAAAGGAAACACCATAACTAAGAACTTTAGTTTCTATGGTTGTTAATCTACGTGATGAAAGATTAAAAACAGTTTGTTCTAACGGTATCTCGATCTGAGTTTGTGTGTTTATTAGTGCAGGTACTGTTTATACTTTTGATTTTATTTAGTTTTTGTTTACCAGGTAAGGTGCTCTAGACATATCAGATGCCTGTTTTCAGACACAGCCTGGGAGAATACAACAAGGGAGGTCAAAAGCAAGGAATAGTTATGACAATTGTTCAGTACAAACAGAGTTCAATACAAAGTTGATAACAATAAAGTAATAGGATGGAAACAGTGATTTGGAATAATACAGCGAGATTCAAGACACATGGTCAATCAAGACTTTTCATGTCAGTACATAATCACTGACATATAGAACAAGATTCTAGGTACAGATTAGTATAGGTATCTAGCTTTAATTATTGTAGATATGTAGCTGTAATCGCTTAATTAATACAGGTACAGTATATACTTTTAATTTGATAGATTGGTCACAGATATACAGGAAAGTAAATTATGGCCTTTCCTATGGGGAAAAATAAACCAATCAAGGGGGCTAACTACATCGTAAAGCAACAAGCCAAGTGACTTTAATCTGGTTAGGTCCTTAGATGGGTTTATTTCCAAGTACAGCAGACATACCCATCTTTTATTTTATATAATGCAATTGGATGGTTACTGTTAGTTTAATAGCAATTGCATATGCAGGAAAAGGATTCTTGGAATAATTTGTCCCCTCAGCTTAGAAATCCGCTGACTCATGGTATTTTTAAACATGGTTTGAAAAACCTGCTGCTGCAGGAACAATCTATTTGCAGTTATTAGTGGATTTGTTTACCTTTGTCGCCTTATTTTTATACCTTGGGTCATTTTGTAAACGAGACTTGTTTCTTGTAGAATTTATCCTGTATTTTTGCAACTTTCAAATTAAAAAAATAAATACAAAAGGGTATACAAGGAAATAACTGCTAACCACATCTACAAAGAAAAAGACCCATCCATGTATTATATACACATTTCACAGTTGTGATGTCAGAACTGTAAACTATGCATTTTTAGACTGGCGCACATACTTGCTGAATGTTCCACTTTCTGTACAAAATTCTGAAATTAACAATGCATGCTTCATTGACATTCTACTGACAATGAAATGAATTAAAGAGCAGGTGATGCCTTCAGGAGAACTTTAACAAAACATAATATTTAGACACAGTTCAGCTTGTATTTCACATTAGTTCTGTATTCCTCCACCCCATTGTTTATTACTGCTGTAATTTGCATGAAAACAAAATTGTTGCTTCTGAAGAGTTCATTTATTCCTGTTGCTTTTTCCATACCTGAGGTTATAATGCACTCCTTGTGACATCACAGTTACTCCCATGGCAACAGATTGTGATGTCACAACACAGGATTACATATGACTTCAAGTAGGGAGTAAGTTAAAGAGGCAGATGAACTCTAAGGTATAAAGGTCATGTATTCATGCAGATTTCCCCAGAAATAAATAATGGGGAGGAGAAATCTATAAAATATATATTGAATGCAAGCTGAACTGTACCTAAATATCATGTTTTTCAAAGTTTTCATTGTGGCATCCGCAGCTCTTTAATTCATCAGTGACAGTTTAAAACCCTATAAACAATGTTTACTTTATATTATACAAAATAAATGTTAGTCAAACTGTAAGTTATGAAGCTTGTAATTTCATCTTGGGGTTATACTCTTGGTTCTATACTCTGTTAATCAGGCAAGTAGAAGGCTTATAGCCCATACTACTTGTCTCCCTGTATGGGGTGTATGATACCATATTGTTTACCTAACAGGTAGGTGTCTAGTCTTTTTTTAAAAACTTCTGTGGTTGTTGCCGCTATTTCTAGTGACATTTAGGTTACCTATATCAAACAAGCCCCTTAATGAAATTAAAGCCTTGTAATTCACAGTTTCCTATCATTTATTTTATATTGATAGACAGACTGATAAGAGTTTTTTTATGGAACTCACTTGTACTCCAACCTGCTTTCTCCCAGCTTACAACTATAAACAAGATTTTTATCTTATTTCTGTATGCTTACCTGGATAAATAATTGCTAATGAATAATTTATATATAGTGTATGGTAGAACACAGTTAACCCAAGAAAATCATCATTTACTCATGTTGTTATACCTTCGTTGTGACGTGTGACTGTTGTTAACCCATCGTTCACACGTCACATCGATGGCATAACAACCAATTCAGCCTTGCGACTGTCTCTAAGGACGCCTGTGGCACCACGCGACTAAAACAGACAAACCATTTTTATGCCCCACAGAAAAGGAAGCTTATTGCCATTATCTCGGACTCCTCATCCGACAGTGAAGAGTAAAAGGTAAAGACGTACATCCAGTCAAGCCATAGTATTATTAATTAAAATTAGTGTAACTTGCCTTTTCTTTTTTCAACAGATCACAATGAACCGCTTAAGAATCGAGCCGAACGAGCCAAAGATCTCCACCATTTCACAGCACAAAAATGCCTGACTTTTGACCTACGTGACTTTTAACCTACTGAACTAACTATTGGATACCAGCAGTCACATGGCAGTCACTGACCCTTGACATGCATCTTTTGGCGGTTTTTTTTTTCTTTCCATAGCAGTTTAAATTGCTTGGCTCTGATTTAAAATAAAAAGTGTTAACGATTACCGCAATGTTAAGCGTTTTCATTTATTGCAACTAAAACAGCGTCCCATAATCTTCTACTGCAAGGTAAGCAAATTATCTGTTCACTTCCGAGCTGTGATACACACCTTGCCCATACACTATAAAAGACAATGTGTGGGCATCGGTGGTCAACTGCACTGAGCTAGCATCTTGTGACTCCCTTGGCAACCTAGGTTGACCTCTCGAGCTGCGCTCTCGAGGTTTACCTAGGTTGCCAAGAGAATCACTCGATGCTAGCACAGTGCAGTTAACCACCGATGCCCATACATTATCCTCTATATTGTAGGTCCTGTGAAATTCAGGATGAGGATAATAAGTAAGATGAATCTTGCTTAGTAGCAACATGAGACATTGGATGCAAGTCCTTCAGATAGGATCAGAATTTAGTTCAGTCCAGATTCAATGCAAATAAACAGTGACTTTGGTGTAAAAAAGAAATGGTGGCCATGTTGCCCTCCAGCCCAAATGTTTTAGTTGTCAAACATCCTATAACAGTGGTCATTATGTGCAGCTGTAAATGGTAAGAACATTAAACCTGGTGGCCATACTGTATTGTCATTGAAGCATGGTTTTAGTGGCCACTGATGGATTTTTAAGTTGTTTCAGTGTGATTCATTTGTAGGAGCACTGGCTTGGAAACTGGAAAAATACAGGTTCAAACCCACCTGAGCCAAAAATACTCACCATCTCACCTTGTCACGTAAGTCACTTAAACTTCCTAGTGCTCCAGTCCACCCAGCCACAGACATGGATAGAAGCTGGACCTCACTGGAAACAAGATGTTGCACCTCAATTCATCTATGTGGCATCAATACAATGTAAAATAAATAAAACTGACTGTTATCCATTGAATTGTTGTGGGGGTCTCGGGGGATCGTGCAAGGAAAAGAGAGTGATGGGGACACTGTTGAATGTTGTCGCTGTGGGCCCTGGGCAGCTATCCAATACAGCAGAGTGGCTTTGCTACTATCACAACCCTCCTCTCACTTCCATGGATGGACTGCGCTATGACTGAACTGAGCCACAGAATGTGATCATATTCTGCAGCACAGCTCATTCATGGCACAGTCTGCAGCCATCCATGGAGGTAAGAAAAGGGCTGCAATGGTTGCAGAGTGCAAATTGGGATGCAGGTTGCAAACAGGGTGGTGGGGCCATTAGACCACCAAGAAAAATTAATTAGGTTTGAGAAGAGGAGGATTCTGGAGGGGGTGGGACCAGAAGACTGCCAGGTCATTTTTTAATTTTATTTTTATGCGGGAACTGGGATCAGACATTGTGGGAGGTGGGAGGAACCACTAGACTACCAGGATATTTTTTTTATAAACAGATGGTGATTGGGGACAGGGTAGAGACCTTTAAACTGCCAGGTATTTTTATTTATTTAATTGTTATTATGGGGATAGCAATCGCAAATTGTGGGGGAGGGACCACTAGACTACCAGGTATTTTGTTTTTGGGGGGACAGTTCTTTTTAATGTCACTCAGTGGTATCAGCACCACGTGCCCCCTATGACACCATTGCATGCGGCAAACATTCAGCATTGACAAATGCTTGTTACTTTTTTCTAAGGGGCCAACCACATCCATTGCAGTTCTTTCAAAAGGCACATCTATCAAGGGTAGGGGCACCAGAGGCACCTTGTCTTTTTTAGTCATTAGGGCTACTTTCTGACACTCTGCACAAGAAGTGCAATAGGTAGCAACATCTTCATGAATTCCAGGCCAGTAAAATCTGCACAGCAATCTGGCAAGGGTGCAATCCCTCCCCGAGTCACCAGCCATAGGACTATTATGTGCTATCTATAACAACTCAGATCTATACTTTTGTGGTATAACCAATTGTTCTATCTGTTCCTGCATCTGAGGTTTAAACCAAACTCTGTACAATAACCCACTACATTTCTTAAACATTGCTTTACTCCGTTTTAGTTTCTCCCCCAGCTGCTTAAAATAACCTTGGAGAGAAGCATTATTAGTTTGTTGTGAAACAAAATCACAATCAGTTATCAGTTTAGTTTCAGTATTTTTCATATATTAACCCCTTATGTCCATTAGTCTTTTGTTGCCACTGTTTCTCCAGGCATCTTCTTTCTTTCTTCTGGATCTTGGAGTTGTCCTCAAACAAGTCTGAATCAAAATCACTGAAAAGAACCCATGATCTGAGATTTTCTTTGCCTGGGCGCTTGTCATCACAGCTGCTGAAATTTCAGGATTTACTCCCCCTGTGATTAACTTAGTAAGGCCTGGAAAGTCATTTCCAGTAATCACAGGTACAGGTAACTTACTGTAGGTACTGCCTGTCATCGAGGCACAGGTCGGGAAGCAGAGGAAAACCAGGAGCAGTTGTAAAATTTGCAACAAGTGATTTATTAATAAAAGTAAAATAAAATAGTTCAGTATAACTATTTACAAAGGCAGTATAAACAGAGAACATTCTTCTGGGTTTTTTCTCAATTTCCAATCTCAGGTTCTGTGTTTTCTCTCTTGCAAAAAATTTCAGCTCTATTTTTCTAAGTCTTTGCAGCCCCCACTCATTAAGAAAACAGCATGCTTCTCACAGTGTTCGTGCAGCAAAATGAACATTGTGACCCAGAACTGATCTCTTGTGTACAGTTTCTCAGAGAGTTTGCAAACAGGTTAACCCCTTGAGTTCTAAACAGCTTTTTGCAATCATTTCAACAGTGTAACTATATACATTTCAGCAGTAAAACTATATACATTTCTAAACAAAGTGATCCCAGTATCCGTTACATTTCCACATAATGATTCACATATATTTTTATACCTGCAGCTATGCAAGGGGGAAGAAGACAGAACAGCAAGTGAGGGTAGAGAGATAGTGAGAGGCAGAGAATTGCAAGATGATTGGGGTGATCAAATCCTAGGTCTCACAAGAAAATTTGGTTGCGCAACCAGAGAAGAGACAGAACAGGGGAGAATAAAACAGATCCTTGCATTTAACTCTTTCTCCAGAACAACTGGGACAGGACCCTATTCAACCTTGTCACATACCCCTCTCCTTAAGAGAGAACCTGTTTTACAAAAACAGGTTTCCAAAACTTTCTTTAAATTCTCCTTTAACATGACAGTGGCTTATAATCTTTATAGTTCAGTGCATATGCAGCATATCAAACAAAGAAGTTTCAACTCGCACATTTTTTTTCAACCTTTGGCATTCTCAATGCCTGATCCATATTTAGGCAGAAAATCAGCATTGACACTCTCTTTCCCAAATTTGTGCATCACTTCAAATTTAAATGGCTGTAGTGCCCCGTACCACTGTGTGATTCTAGAATTGTTATTTTTCATTTGGTTAAGCCAACAGAGAGGATTGTGATCTGTTACAAGTACAAAATCAGCTCCTAGTAGGTAAAACTTAAGGGACTCCAAGACCCACTTTTCTGCAAGGCATCCCTTTTCAATGGTGGAGTACCTTTTCTTTCTGCCATGCAACTTCCTACTTATGTACAAAATAGGATGTTCTTTTCCATCTATATGCTGACTCAGGACTGCACCTAGGCCTACCTATGATGCATCTGTTTGTAACAAAAATGGTTTCTCAAAGTCTAGACTTTTTAAAGCAGGGGCTGAATATAATGCAGCCTTAATGGCCTGAAAAGCTTCATCACACTCTGGGGTCCATTTCACATTATTCGAGTACCTTTTTTTGTAATTTCAGTGAGGGGAGTAGCTAGCTCTGCAAAGTTGGGAACAAATCTCGGGTAATAACCAGCCAGCCCTAAAAATGACTAGACATGTTTCTTGGTTGTGGGGACAGGGCTGTTAGCTATAGCTTCTATCTTGGAAGCCTCTGGCTTGACTTCTCCGTTTCCCAAAACATAGCTCAAATATCTGGTTTCCTGCATACCCAATGCACACTTGGTAGGATTAATTATCAGACCTGCCTTTTTGATCGATTGAATAACTGCTCGTAGGTGTTCCAGGTGGCTTTTCCAGTCGGGACTGTACACCACAACATCATCCAGGTACGCAACACAGTAACCAGTGTGAGGGGATAACACTACATCCATGTACTGCTGGAATGTAGCAGGTGTGCCATGTAAACCAAGTGCATGGTGGTGAACTGATATCCTATAGGAGTGTCAAATGCAGTTTTGTCTCTGGATTCTTTAGCTAGGGGGATTTGCCAGTAACCCTTGATGAGATCGAGGATACTGATGTACTTGGCACTCCCCAGTCTGTCCATCGAATCATCTATTCTATGCATAGGATAACTGTCAAATTCTGACACTTGATTAAGTTTGCTAAAATCAAGGCATATTCTTACACCCCCTTCTATTTTGTTTACAGTCACCACTGGTGATGACCAAGCACTTCTCGACTCTTCTATGATACCCGGTTCTTTATTTTTTTCTGTTTCCTTAACGGCATCTGTTCTTAACTGCTCTGGTAATCTATATGTCTTTTGTCTAATAGGGCAAACATTCTTTGTCACTATTATGTGCTCGACGCTTTTTGCTCGACCTGGCACTGTGGTAAAAGTACTGTTAAATGTCTTTAGCAAGTTACGAATTTCTGCAGTTTGTTCGGAGGTTAAGGAAACATTCACCTTTACAGCATCAGCAGTAACAGTTTGCTCCTATCTATCATAAGTTACATCAATATCTTCTTTATCAGTTTCTGGTAAAACTAGCAAAACAGCTTTTGGTGTTTTTCCAACCTATTTCTTGAGGAGGTTAGCATGGTATAGCTCTAGGATTTTTCCTATCAGGGGTCTCAGTCTCATCGTTAACTGTGCCAGTACATCTAAGAACCTTATAAGGCCCTTGACACTTCAGTAACAGTTTATTTTCTGTAGTGGGTAACAGTAGCAAGACCTTTTCACCTGGCTCAAAAACTTTCTTTTACCCCATGGTCATAATGTACCTTCTGCTGGTTTTGGGCCTATTCCTGATTATTATGGGCGATTTCAACATATTTTGCCAGATTCTTTCTCAGGGCACACATATAAGATGTAATAGATTTTTAGCGGCCCTGTAGGTTATCTATTATACAGTATTTCAGATGGTGAAAACCTGTTGATACCTGTGATACTTCTTTGTAAGCAAAAAGCAGGTAAGGTAAGTACTGGTCCCAGTCTTTCCCCTCTCATTTTACAAACCTTTTTAATATGCATTTAGGGTTTGATTAAAATGCTCAACAAGACCGTCAGTCTGCGGGTGATAAGGGGAGGTTCTTATGGCAGTGATACCTAGTAGTCTGTACAGCTCCTTCAGTAATACAGCACCAAAATTACTACCCTGATCAGTAATAATTTCTTTTGGTATGCCCACCCTGCTGAAAAAATTGGCAAGCTCTGCTGCAACTTCTGAGGCAGTGACAGTACACATTGGAATTGCCTCTGAGTATCGAGTAGCACAGTCACATATCACCAAAATTAATCTATTATCCTTTTTACTTTTGTCTAAGGGGCCAACCACATCCATAGCAATTCTCTCAAAAAGTACATCTATCAGTGGTAGGCGCACCTTGTCTTTTTATTTAGTCACTGGGGCTACTTTCTGACACTCAGCACAAGAACTGCAGTAGGTAGCAACATCTTCATGAATTCCAGGCCAGTAAAATCTGTACAGCAATCTGGCAAGGGTGTGATCCTTCCCCGAGTGACCAGCCATAGGACTGTCATGTGCTATCTGTAACAATTCAGATCTATACTTTTGTGGTATAACCAATTGTTCTATCTGGTCCTGTGTCTGTGGTTTAACTCAAACTCTGTACAGTAGCCCATTACATTTTTTTTAAACATAGGTTCACCCTGTCTTGATTTTACCCCCAGCTGCTTAAAATAACCCTGGAGAGAAACATCATTAGCTTGCTCTGAAAGAAAATCGCACAATCGGTTATCAGTTTCAGCATTTTCATATGTTAACCTCTTTTGTCCATCAGTCTTTTGTTGCCACTGTTTCTTCAGGTGATGTCTTTCTTTCCTGGACTTCCGAATCTTGGAGCTGTGCTCAAACAAGTTCGAATCAAAATCAGCGAAAGGAAGAGTCCCCACCATCTGAGATATTCTTTGCCTGAGCTCTTGTCACCACAGCTGTTGAAACATCGGGATTTACTCCCCCTTTGATTAACTCAGTAAATCCTGGAAAGTCGTTTCCAATAATCACAGGTATAGGTAACTTAGGTACTACCCCCACTTTCATTTGGTGCAACACCCCATTAATAGAGTCACTTGGGTGGTGGGATAGTATCGAGTGTCCACGTGGATGCAGACGACACCAGTACCTTGCCCTTTTGGACGTTGTTTTCCCAGTACTTCAATACACACTAGGGTCGTCTGCTTCCCGAATCTGTAAGTCCCTTCACAGTCTTATCTCCCACATTCACATCTGTTAAGTACTTGCCCCAATTTGCTAAGGACAAATCTGCTCCAGTGTCATTCTTCTTACAGCAGTTTCTTGCAGTATGACCTGGGTTATTACAGTTATAGCAAATAATGTCTTTGGGCACAAATATTTTTACCCCCACCAGAGTTCTTATCAGATTTGAAGTTTAAATGGGAAAAAGTGTCTTACCAGTGCTTGTCTGTTACCTTGCTGCTGTGGCATTTTTCTGGCCATCTGGTAGTCTTCGGCCAAAGTAACAGCCTTTTCCCCACTTTCTGGTCAGTGTTCCTTTACCCAAAGCTGCACATCTGTAGGCAGAATGTTGATGAATTGCTCCATTGCAAATGTGTCTATGATCTGTGGGACTGTTTTGTCCTCTGGTTGGAGCCATTTTATCAGGACTTCTCTGAGTCGGATGAAGGCTTCTCGAGGATTGATGACCAAGTTGTACTTCAGAGACCAAAATCTCTGCCTGTAGGTCTCTCCTGAGATGTTGAATCTTTTCAGGGTTTCGCTGTTCACTAGGTCATAGTTTTCTGACTGTGCAGTGTCCATATTGCTGTAGGCAAGTTGGGCTTTACCTGTCAAGTAAGGTACCAGTCTGATTGCCCATTGCCGTTTTGGCTACTGGCAGGCTGTGACAACTCTTTCAAAAGTTGTCAGGTATGCTTCGATATCATCAGTGGGACACAACTTTGTAAGTTTAATGTATTTCATGTTGCCTGTGTCCTGTTGCTTATCTGGATCTGTGCCCTGTCCTCTGCCTTTGATAGCTTGCAAGGCATCCAGCCACCACTGCTCCTGTCACTGCATCTCTCCTCTGCTGCTCCAGTTGTTGCATTTCTTCTTTTCTCTGTGCTTCTAAACATTGAATTTCTTGATCTCACTTTGAGGGGGAGTTCTTGCAACAGGTATTACCACTAGGACTTAGGCTGCCAGGTGTTAGGATCCCATAGAAACATTTTTTATCTAGCAGTCTATGGTGGAGGACCGCCCCTAATGTCGGCTCTGCCTGACATCAGATGTAGTATAAAGGGGACGGTCTCCTGGTGCCATCTCAGTTCTTTTCCTGCCGTCGACCCACTTACATTGGATCCACGGACGTCTCAGTGTCACAGTCGACTGTCTTTTTTGTGCCTTCACGCAGTTAGTTAAATTGTTCATTTTTTCAACAGAATTGTGTCTTCTTTGCCTACAGTTTGACAGAAGTGGAAGTGTCTGTGTGGGAGGCAGATCCCGGCCAGAGACAGCCACTCGTCCTGCTTGATCTGCCTGGGCCCAGATCACCAGCCTGACAATTGCCCACACTGCCAGAAATTCAATAATAAGACCAAAATTCGACAGACTAGCATGCTAAAAATGTATTTTCTGGAGAAACAAGTGGCTGCCATGCAGAAGTCCCACTCAAGGGTAGTTCTTCTTCATCGCCTCAGGAGGCTCCCCCAAGGAGAAAAAGTTGGGGGGGAAACACCATCATCAGGAAAAAGAAAGGGCCAGGTCAGAATCCCACCACAAATCCACACAGAGAGCTTCTGCTTCATCTGCCTCCGGAGGGAGGTCAGAATCAGTCCCCCCAGGTGCCACTGCTGTTCCAGGGACAACTTCTAAGAAGGCATCTTCCTCATCCCACAAAAAAGGTAGAGAGTCTTCTTCCACAGGGCGTTCGTCTGCTCATGTCCCCTTGGCTCACTGACCCCACAAGTCTTCACATGGGTTGACCCAAGAGGGACAGGCTGCCTTGGATGATGTACAAAAGCACAGTGGTTCATCTGACAAGCCTAAAAAGGATGATTCTGCTAGACACCAGGTTGTCAGGCACCGGATGCCTCCCCATCCTGACAAGGAAACATCTGCCTCAGACCACAGACAGACCACTGGTCCTTCCAACTCTGCCTTGGATAATGACCAGACGCCCATGGTTGAAAAGCAGCCATCGGCCCTGAAAGACCCGATGTCAGCCTCAGTGACTAAGGACAAGCTGCCCAAAGATAGAAGGACTCCTCCATCTGCTAAGCCAGATGCCAGACTGAAAGATGAGTCTGCCTCAGGAATTGAGCCAGACCCATTGCCAGAGACACCTAATAGAAGAGGTGCCTACAGACTGGGTGCCAGCCCCTGAAGGTCCACAAGGCCTGATGCCCAGTCTGTCGAACCAGACGCCTCCAACCCCAGTCGTCCCTTTAGTGAACATCAGGCATTATTCACCTCTTGGTGGAACACAGTAAGAGGAGATCTGCTGCATAGACCCAGGGACCCGTCCCTGGTGTGACCACTACCCAGGGACCCTTCCCCCAAGCTGCCAGGTCCCGGGGCAGAAGATGACACCCATTGTCTGTGCCATCATCCAGCAGACGTCCGCCCCATTGTCCTCTGGTGTCGACTCTGGAGACTTCTCCTCAGACTATACGTTGGAAGATGAGCTACCTATCCCCTTCTCCTGGGCCAAGGAATTCCCCTTGATCCCCACCAGATGTTCCATCTTTTCTAGACATCATGTGGCACATTCAAGCTTGGTACCAATGGGATACAGAGGAACTAGACTCAGAAAGGTGCCACTTAGCAAAATTCTTTGGGGCCACTGACCCTAAGCCTCTGGTCATCCCCCCATTAGTGGAGCCTTTCCAAGATGTTACAAGGCATCTTACTTCAAGAAACAGCTTTTGCAGCAGGTTACACCATTATGACTGAATCCGGCAGGCGCCAGGACCCCACGGAAATTTTCTAGCTAGCAGTATCCACCGGGGACTGCCCCCGATGTCAGGCATCATATAAAAGTGGGCAGTCCCCCAGAATCCCCTGTTCTTTTCCTACTGTCGACTCACCAGCATCTGCCTCATGGTCCCACTCTAGTGTACGTTGACTAGAACTTTCCAATTTACCACTAAATGTCATCATCTCCAACTCCTTCTTCAGAAGGACATCCTTCCAAGTGTGCCTGTGGCAAACAGGTCCCTTTCAAGGATCCTCATTCATCCTGCCTGCGGTGCTTAGGCCCGGAACATGACACCAAGGCCTGCTCTTTTGTCAGGGGTTCAACAGTCGCACCAGGATCCACCGCCAGAAGGCACTTCAGGGGTTCTTCTTGGAAGAAAAGTTAAAAAGCATGGACAAAGACCCTGCCTCCAGAGGTGAGTCTACCTCTAAGTCCCACAAGCACCAGGACAAGCATCAGGAGAAGACCAGGTCCAGATCCCCAAACCGGACCTGGGTCTCGTGAACCAGCTCAGGCTCTACACGCTCAGACCGCTCTCCCTCCAGGGCTCGCTTTCAGCTCCCTCCAGTAAAGGTCAAGTCTTCAGGCAGCACTTCGGCTTCTCTACATCCCATCAAGACTTCCAGGCCTTCGGAGACTTCCGGTTCCGGAATGGCACATTGAACATCTCTCTCTTCTTGGCTCCCAAACTCAAACTAATAGAATCGGTCTCCTGCCTCAAATAAATAAATCAATCTTACCAGCAATCGGGGATTTAAACATTGGAGAGATCCCAGCAACAACCGGAACCGTTCCTTCCGCCAACCCTGGATGGAAATAAAGCTTGGCAATATATTCTCTCTGCTGGCTGACCTGATCATGTGGGAGGAGAAAGACAGCCTGTGCGACCCCAACCCAACTGGAGCATCTAGCCCAGCTCCTGCTTCTTCAAATAACCCCCTTCTCTAATCAAATCAGTCTCCGGCCTCAAATAAATAAACGAATCTTACCAGCACACAGTGACTTGGGCATTGGAGAGACCCCACGAGAACTGGAACCTTTCCTTCCGCTGACCCTGGATGGAAATAGAGTTTTGCAATAGACTCTCTCTGCTTGCCGATTCGATCGCATGGGAGGAGAAAGATGGCCTGTGTGACCCTGACCCGACCGGAGCATCTAGTCCAGTTGTTGCTTCTCCAAACAGCCCCCTACATTTATCCTTTACATCAATGGCTAGTCAATGAGGAAAACGGAAGGGAAACAACACTCAGTCAGCTCAATTGGTCCCTCAGCCTGAGCAAAACATCCTTCAGGTCATCTCCAATTTTAGGGAGGAAATGAGGGACTCGATAAAACAGGTCAGGGCCAACTTGAGATCGCTTCAGAATCACGCAAATGAAGCGGACCAGCAGATCTCTCAGAACACTACTAAAATTGATGCCCTTGAGTCTGCGGTTCTTTCCTTGGTGTAAGCCCAGTTACACTGTTCTCTTAGACAGGAAGATGCAGAGAACAGAGGACGTAGGAAAAATCTTCGCATTTTCGGCCTTCCAGAAGGCAAGGAAGGCACTGACCCTCTGGCTATTGCGGATCAATTCTTCAGAACAACTCTTGACCTTGGGCTTGATTACCCCCTTGATTTTGAACGTGCCCATCATGCTTTGGGTCCCAAACCTAAGGCTAAAGATGCCAGGCCTAGATCGTTTGTTATCAGGATGCAAGGCTTCCAAACAAAGGAAATGCTCCTAAAGAAATCTTGGCAGAAAGGGAGGATTATGATTGGAGCCCACCACATAATTATTGATAATGATTATGCTCCTTTCACCCAAAGCCAGTGAAGGGCCTACGCTCCTCTGTTCCCTATACTAAGATCCCAACAGATCACATTCCGCACTCTTTATCCAGCCAAACTGATCGTGTATCTACCAGAGGGCCCTGCTTCATATACTTCAGCTACTGAAGCCAAGGAGGACCTATACCAGAAAGGGTTGCTTAAGGAGTGGCTCACAACTTGAAATGAGTCCTCAAGGAATACGTTCCAGGGACAGTCGCTATCTGATGGAATACCCCAGCCCAACAAGTGTCTGGAAGATATGCTGCAAAGGATCCAACTACTGAGAAACCCCTCTGTGATGGTGGACCAGAAATAAGTCCTGGTGGTTGGTGAGTCTTGCTGTGCTCCTCTCAAGGGGATTTGGATTGAGGTGTGTGGGGGAGCCAGCCGGGGGGGGGTCCATGGTGATCTGGTGTCGTCCCAAACAGTCTAGCATTCTAAGAAAGAGATACAACAATACTTCCCGTTACTTTACTGTGATTTTGGGATAAGATCCCTCCTCTAAGGCTGGCATCTTGCTTGGCTGAGGGGGCTTACGGTGATGGTTAGATGAACTGCCAGGCTCTCCCCTCCTGGTGCTGCCCTTCCCCTTCCCTTCCCTCTTTGGGCCTCAGGGGTCCCTGTCGGACAGCTTGTCCTTGACGGGCTCCTTGAGGTGTCTCCTCCTAGTAGGGGGGCACAAGGTGAAAGCTCCTTCCCAGGTGAAAAACAGGATGATCCAAGCCAAAAATCTAAATCTGGATCCAAGGGAATTTGGACATATTAATGCAGTCCTGGATCTTGTCATACCAAGCAAAAATTTTAACTTGATTTGTCTCTAAACAGAATTAATGACTGACAGGGAAAGTCCTTTGATGGTGGGAGAGGGAAGAACCTGGATTCTCCCCCCTTTTTCTCCTTTTCTCTCTTTCTTCTTTTTCCCCTTCTCCTTCTCCTCCTTTCTGTACAGGGTCTTCATAAATACTACTTTGAGGCACTTCTGATTCTCCAGGAGAGGTTTCCCCTCCCATCTGTTTTGCTCCCCGCCGACTTGACGATCAGTTCCAGTGACCCCCCCTTTTTTTTTAGAGGGCGAAGTATGGGTGGAAGGGGACAGATTATGGGTTTCTTTCCCCCTGAGTTTCCTTTCTAATTGGTTCTAATTGCCTTTTCTCATCCTGGGAAGACCCTCCCTCTGAACCCCAGTAAAGGATAAGGCAATTTATATGTGCCCGGTGACAAGTGTTAGGTGGGGCTGAATTGGGTGAAGGCCCCCATGATCCCAGGGATGGGAATCATTTGAGGGAGGAGAACTGAATGGGGGGGAGGGATATATTTTAAACAAACCTCAGGCTTTGGCTTGAGATCATCAGGACCAGCTGGGGGGTGAAGCAGGTGGTCACCTCATCCTTTTTGGGCTGGGATTTGGGTCATGGGGAAGGGAAGGGGAGCCCCCCATAATTTGGTGGCCCTGTGCATCTGAGAGATGGGTCCTTCCTTTAGAAGAGCTCCCCCCTCAAACAAAAGATGGGGGAAGGGAAGGGAAAAAAGGTTGGAGGGGTAGGTCTAGGGGAAGGGGGGTCGGGTCTTGATTCTCCCCCTTTTTCTCATAACTCAGAGAAAAGGGGGCTTGTCCACAAAGGGAGTTTAAGGAGCCTAGATTGCCCATTTCTGTGAACTTTTTGGGCAATGACCCTCATCCTCTGAGGTATCTCTAATAAAGGAGATCCTTGATCAATCCCGATTTCCCAAGGGAATCAGTTTGAGATTATGGTAGGGTGGAATTCTATAACCACCTTTGCAATGGAAGTACTGATATACATAGTTCTGTTCAGTAATGTTGTTTTGTTGAAAATTGTGCAGGTTCACAGTTTTATTTGTACACAGTTTTCTATACAGTTATAGTTAAAGTTGAAGTTAACTTTTGTTTATGTAATGAAGTTGAAAGGAGTCACAGGAGACAGGGCACAATGTTTCAATGTTATTCTTTATTGCAAAAACTTCAGAACAATTTATCTGAGATATCTAACATATTTTGGAAAGAGGAACTGAAAACGGTTGGTAATTTTCTCCTCAGAGTCCGGGGGGACGGGGTGAATGATCCGGGTGGCGCCAAACTGGAGTGACCCGAGAAACAAACAAAAAGTAATGAAAGTCAGATACTTAACACAACAACAAAAGCAATAAGTATTAAACCTAAAACAGTAAAAAGAGAATCAAGGAATAATAAACCCAAATGGCTTCTCAACCAGTAAAGATCTACTCCGTAAATGTAAACGGTCTTCATAACCCCATCAAAAGATTGCGAGTGATGCAGAACTTAAATAAACAAAAGGCAGATGTTTTACTTATACAAGAAACACACCTTTCAGATACCGAGCACCAGAAATTAACATGGGGGGTCGATACACTATTTATTCTTCGTCTCATTCAAGCGGATGTAAAAGGTGTGTGGCAATAATGATCCCATCTACTACCCAATTTAAAATAAATAAAGTACATTCCGTGGACTAGAACGTTACATCATCATTCAAGGTTGCCTATATAACCAAGAAGTCACACTAGCCAATATATACCTACCTCAACAGACTGAATCACCAATAATCCATCAAATACTGACTAAAATACTGGATCTTCACCAGGGGCAGTTACTAATGGCAGGAGACTTCAATATGACAATCACTCCAAATCTTGACTCATCAAACCCTAAAATCTACCATCTATTAACCACAGTAAAGTTTTTTAAAGCACAACTTGAAAACCTTGGATTGGTAGATATCTGGAGGAAATTTTTTCCCTCAGCCCCAGGTTTTACATATTACTCGGGAAGATTTCATTCATATTCAAGAATGGATTATTTTTTAACCTCAAGTGAACACTTCTCCACAGTGAGTGACATAACTATTTGTCCAAAAATAATATCCAACCACCACCCTCTATTACGAAAAATAGAATTGGGTAAAAAAAATGAAACAAACACTTTGGAGACTAAATCCTTTTCTCCTAAAGGATAAAGAATTCACTGATCAAATAAAGAAGAGAATCCCACAATTTTTTGAAGAAAATGCACCATCGGCTGTCTCAGAAGCCGTATTATGGGACGTCATGAAGGCCACCATCAGAGGCGAGATCATTGCATATGCCTCTTGAAAAAAAGAAAAAGAAAGAGAGAGGAAATATAATGACCCAACCATGACCTTGCAAACTTTTCAACTGCTCTATAGAGAGGGGGACAAAGAAGTACAAACAAAAATTAGAGAATCCACAGCTGCCATTCAAAAAATAATAGACAGAAGGATCCAAATGTCTCTAATATACTTAAAACAAACCAATTATGAGGGCAGATCCAGGGGAACACGCAGATTGGCACAGAAGTTGAGAGCAAGGAAAAATGCAGTTACAATATTAAAAATTAAACGACCTCAAACCAGTAAGATTACCCAAAGAGAAGATGACATAAGACAGGCTTTCGCTTATTATTATCAACAACTCTATACATCACATAGCACTTCTTCCCAAAAGGACAGACACACCTTCCTAGCCCAGTTACAACTTCCAAAACTCACAACAACATAAGTCCAGAAATTACAAGCCTCGATTGTAATTGAAGAAATAGATGCTGCAGTCACAAAACAATCATCGGGTCACTGCCCAGGCCCTGATGGATATATTAACGAGTGGTATAAAATCTTTAGTAAAGCATTAACTCAAAGACTTCTTAAATTTTATAGAGAAACAGTAATGGGAAATTTAGCCCCGCCATCATGGGACTATGCCACAATTGCGGCTATCCCAAAACCTAACAGAAACAAATTAGACCCCTCCTGTTACCGCCCGATATCCGTATTAAACTCAGACTATAAAATCTTTATGGCCATCTGGGCCAAGAGAATAGAAATTATCCTTCCAACAATAATACATCCAGATCAAGTGGGTTTCATCCAAAACAGGTCAACTATGGACAATGTCAGAAAGTCCCTAATATTAATGGAATATATCCATACTCAGAAAATTTCAGCTTCCTTTTTAAGCCTAGATGCTGAAAAGGCATTTGATCAGGTCCATTGGCCCTTTCTATGGGATACATTAAAAGCCTTCGACTTAGTGGGCTCATTGCTACAATGGCTGAGTCAAATATACCTCTCGCCAAAAGCATATATTCGAATAAATGGGGGACTTTCCTCCCCGATCACAATAAGCCAAGGCACAAGGCAGGGTTGTCCTCGCTCCCCACTACTTTTTGTGTTATACCTCGAACCTTTAGCAAGGATGATAAGAATATCTAAAAAAATAGAAGGTATCCCAATGCAGCAAACTGAATATAAGATCAGTCTTTTTACTGATGATATTCTCCTTTCCCTCCTATCTCCCACAGATTCGGTTAAAGAGACATGGAAAATCCTATCCCAATTCAAAGAACTAGCTGGCTTTAAATTAAATATTTCAAAAACCAAAGCTCTCTGATATAATTATACCCCTCCAAGCACCTTGAAATGAAGTCTAGCCATTAAATGGCACTCAACCAAAATAAAATACCTAGGCATACACATACCCCATAATCTTCACGTACTTGAACTAAACAATTACAAACTTATCTCCATTGCGATCAAGAAAGACCTGGATAGATGGACTCACCTACCACTCTCCCTGTTCCAATGCATTGAAGCTATTAGAATGAATGTCTTACCCCGCCTACTGTATTTGTTCCAAAATATTCCATATTTCCCATCTCAATACTATTTTAAATCATGGGATAACATGATATCAGTGTTCATCTGGAACAAACAAAAACCACAAATCCATCTTTTAATATTAAAATTATCATTGGCTCAGGGTGGAACTAACCTCCCAGACCTCAAAAAATATGCAGAAGCCACATTTCTTAGAATACTTTTTCTATGACTTTCCGAACAGTTTGATTCCCTATGGAAGAAACTAGAGTTTCACCTGAATGATATGTATGACATTAAAAAAAAAAATGTTTTTTCTTCCTCCGGGAGGACCCCTCCTTTAAGAGACTTTACTGATATAACCTCACAGGTTTTAAAAATATGGTTTAAAATGCGAGACAAAGAGCCACTTCAACTAATTTATGAATACTGTAAGATCATTTCAGAGGACGAGCTCTTCATCCCATCCCATAACGACCCAACCTTCTCTCGATGGCATAGACTAGGACTGGAACAGACGTTCCAATTTCTGGGTCCTAATGGGATCTCATCATTTGAATAACTAAAACTTAAATTCAGCCTACTAAATGTTGGTCATTTTAGATACCTCCAAATCAGAAACCACTTATTACGCAACAGAATCATTCAGGTCAAACTGACCCCTCCACTCCCTCCCCTCTTAAAACTATTTTTTGACCATTCCCTCGGACGATATTGGAATCATTTAATTGGAAATGTATATAAAATGATGCAAGATTGAACTAAAGAATCAACAAATTCAATATTGACAAGTTGGAACAAAGATTTAGATCTCATTGTATCTAAAGAAGAGTGGTTCTCTTCATCTCTGCATGCGGTCAAAATCACCCAATCGCATATTTGGAAAGAATACTTATGGAAGTGCAGATCTAGGTTTTTCAGGTCACCAGCAAGTCTGACGAAATACCTTCCGATTGAATTTGGGGCCTGTTGGAGGGAATGTGGAGCTAAGATGGCAGGCCTTGCACATATAATGGGGCAATGTCCACGTTTGATGCCCTTCTGGATAAGTATACAAAAAGAAATCAGTGATAGTCTTGGAGAGAACATTGAGCTCACAGCTGAAGTGGTACTTATGGCTGTCTACCCGGATCATTCCCCCCCATGGACAAAAACTCTGCTGCCCATTTTTTTATTGGCTGCAAAAAAATCCTTAACAAAGAAATGGATGACCAAAGATATCCCTACCATACAAGATTGGAGGTGAATAGTGATATCTATCTATATATATACCAGATGGAAAATATCACTGCAAAACTTAATAACCAAATGGATAAGTTTGCCACACTCTGGCAGAGATGGTCAATTTATCAAGCAGGGGTAGATCCTGATTTTTGCCTATAACATGTAGGACATAGGGGAGAAGAAATGAGATTAGAATGGTGCCCCAGATCTGTTAGATTTTAACAAAGAATATGAAAATGTATCTCAGTGCTAGACTGTATCAATTATAAAAGATCTCTATACATATTTGAATAATGTAAATCTGTATAACAACAAAACTGAAGTAAGCACAGAAAAAATTTTGATTGTAAAATGTCTCCTGATTTAAAAGAAAAAGTTCAATAAAAATATATTTAAAAAAAAAAAGACTTCCAGGCCTTCGGCTTCCTCAACACCTTCCCGGGACTCATCGAAGTCTTCAGACCATCACCAGTCCAAGTCTTCTTCTAAAGCTTCTTCAGAGAGACGCCGGGACCCCAACTCCAGATCGGTCTCCCAGCCTCCCGGGGTCCAGATCCCCCTCTCAGGAAGACTAAGGACCTGACGTCCCTAAAACAGATGACAGACCGGAAGCGGGCTTCCGACCCTTCATCAGGCAAATGCCTGTCGGACCAGACGTCAGCAAAGCACCCGACGTCAGTGAGACGTTCACCAGAGCCGAAGACTGCCTCCCCGTCACCGGTGGACACCAGTCGCCGGGACTCTACAGAGGAGGACATGATGTTGCCTGATGACCAAGCAGGTGACAATGAGGATGTCGGGCTTCCACAGGAGCCTTCACCAATCCCGGAGACGCCCTCGGTCCTGACTCCCGATACCGGCGACAGACCACCGGCACCAGGTCTGTCGTCCGGTATGAATATTCAAGAGGTCAAAGATCTCTTTAACTTTTGGTGGGACACAATAAAGAAGGATGTGATCCCAGTCAAACCTCCTCCTACTCCTTAACCTCCTACTCCCCCTCCTCCACTGCTGAGGCCAGCAGGAAGACCATCAACCCCCAAGGAGCACACTCCACCTTCTAGGGGAAGATCCAAAGAACAGAGAAGGCCCCCTTCAAGATCTCCCTCAGGGTCTCCCAGTCCAAAGCGACCCAGACATCGACGGTCCACTCCGCCAAGGAAGCATTCTAGACTGGACACTTCAGATACCTCCAGGTCTCCTTCTCCAATCAACATACCATCACCTGACCCACAAGACTTGCCCAGGTCACCTCCAGATGATCCCTCCTTTTCCCAAGATCATGAGGCATATCCAGGAGAACATGGGATGGGATTCGGAAGATCTCGACCCCGAGAGACAGCGCCTAGCTCGTTACCTTCGGCAGAAGGACCCTAAGCCTGTGGTAGTGCCACCCTTGGTGGACACTTTTGCAGACATCACCAAGGCTGCATGGAAGCATCCGAACTCCACCCCCACAGTGCTGAAGAAAGCTGACCACCTATACAGGGCCCCGACAGAGGACCAGTACTTGGCGCAACAACCTCTGGTTGATTCTCTGGTCATTACGACCTCTCATGACAGGTCCCAGTGACCACAGCATCTGAGCACACAGCCACTGGACCAGGAATACAAGCAGTTGGATGCCTTGGGGAGACGCATGTATGCAGCTGCTACATGCTCCATCAGGTCCCTGAACTATCTGTCTCATATGGTTCAGTTTCAGGATGCCCTGTGGGAACAGGGTCAGGACCTAATTGATAAACTACCAGATGGCGAGCAGAAGGTGGAGCTCTTGAACCTCCTCCACACAGGGTCAGACGTGGGGACCCAAGTGTTACGAGCCGCATATGAGTCTGCGGACTCGTCCGCCAGGGGCGCAGCTTTAGGTGTCTGTCTCCATAGACACTCCTGGCTCCATGTCTCTGGTTTTACCCCAGATGTACAGAAGAGTATCCTCAACGTCCCTTACAATGGAGAGGTCCTGTTTGGTGAACCATCTGAAAAGGTCATCACCAAGCTTCAGGACGCCGGAAAGGCAGTAAGGTCTGTACAGGCCATGTACAGATCCAAATCTGGTTCCTTTCGTAGGAACCTGAACTGTTTTCACAGCCGGCAACAATGACAGCAGCCATGTTCCGACCAGCAACAAAGGGGCACCTTCCACCGTAAGGCCTAACCTAAATCTTCCCCAGGCAGAGGTCAGCGGTATACCAAACCAGCCCAGCCTGCAGGAACCAATGCTGCCACTGCATGACTCCTTCCCGGCCCCCACCCCTCCTCTGAATCAATGGGCAGAAAAGGTTGGGTGTCGTGTCGCTTGCCACTTTTCAGGGTGACAGTCGATTACCACCGACCGGTGGGTACTTCAAATGGTCAAGAGAGGTCACTTTATAGAATTCCTCGACCATCCATCATTAAGACCTCCCCTGCTTTCCTATTATTTGGGTCAGGACGCACTGCTCATACAGCAGGAGGTGCTCACGCTTCTAGGAAAGGAAGCTATAGAGCACGTACCGAGGAACCAGAGAGGTGCTGGTTATTATTCCCACTTCTTTCTGGTTCCCAAAAAGACAGGGGATCTCCATCCAATACTGGATCTCAGCGATCTCAACGCTTCAGTCCTCTACAAATGCTTCTGCATGGTGACCCTTCCCGGTCTGATACCCATGCTCAAGCACGGCGCCTTTCTAGCGTCCTTGGACATGCAGGATGCTTACCTGCACATATCCATTGCTCGAGTGCACAGGAAGTTCTTGCACTTCGAATTTCTAGGTCGCCATTATCAGTTCCGAGCCCTCCCTTTTGGACTGTCATCGGCACCTCGGATGTTTACGAAGTGCACGGCAGTCATAGCAGTGGCTCTAAGAAGACAAGGCCACTACGTGTTCCCCTACTTGGACGACTGGATCCTGATGGCACCCTCTCAGGATGCTCTGATGTCTGCTAATCACTGTACTCAGTCCCTGTTTGGGACATTGGGCATCATTATCAATCAGGAGAAGTCACGCCTGGTTCCGTCACAGAATCTGCAGTTCATAGATGCAGTTCTGGACACCATCCAGGGGAAAGCTTTTCTGCCCCAGGACTGAGTGGAACACATCAGATCCCTCTTCAGGGACATCTTGGCAAAGAAGACTGTCCCAGCCAGACTGGTCCTTTGCCTGCTTGGACACATGGCTTCAGCCATTGCAACAGTCCCGCTAGCCCGTGTCCACATGCAGGTGACCCAGTGGATGTTACGGGTTCAATGGGATCAGAAGCATGACTGTTTGCAGCTTCCAATTTGGATCATGAATGCCATAATCCGGGATTGGCAATGATGGCTAGATTCAAAGAACCTGTTAGTGGGTGACCCTTCATTGCGCCATCTCCGATTGTGATGTTCTCCATGGACACCTCAGGTTTCAGTTGGGGAGCACACCTTGACGGGGTCAGGTCTCAGGGCTCGTGGACACCCCAGGAAGTTCATCTCCACATAAATATTTTGGAAATGAGAGCAGTTCTTTATGCCCTGCAGGCCTTCCAGTTGGAGATCCCACCGGGTACTCTCCTGTTACAAACAGACAATACCACGGTGACGTATTACCTCAACAAACAAGAAGGCACCCATTCCTACCCGCTTTGCAGGGAGGCCATGAGAATGTGGGATTGGGTTCTACAACACGGCGCAAATCTCATTGCTGTTCATGTCTCAGGAGTGGATAACATCATCGCAGACAGCCTGAGCCACTCTCAGGCCAGAGTCCACGAATGGGAACTACTCCAGGAGGTAGTAGAGGATCTGTTTCACCAGAGTTAGACCTTTTCATGTCCCCATCCAATGCAAAACTGCCCAATTTCTGCTCGCTAGATCCAGGGCCTGATGTTTTCTGGCAAGACATGTTGTCCCTCTCCTGGATGGGCAGATTCCTCTACACATTTCCTCCCTTCCTGTTGATCCAGAGGGTCCTGTTGAAACTCTGCAGAGAGCAGGCAACGCTGATATTTATCATGCCTTTTTGGCCCAGACAGATTTGGTTCCCTCAGCTGCACCAGCTGTCCCAGAAACCTCCGATGCCTCTGCCAATCAGCTCTCACTTATTGTCCCAGGAGGCAGGTTCTTTGGTCCATCCAGACCTTTGCTCTGAACCTGCACTCCTGGCTCCTAGAGACATAGCTATCATGCGGTACTGGGCCTCACAAGAGGTAGCAGATGTTCTAGCGGCTGCTAGAAAACTGGCCACTCACACCACATACACCATGAAATGGCACAGATTTTGCCTCTGGGCTCAAGCACGAGGATTTTCCCCGATGGATTGTCCGGAAAGGTCAGTCCTGAACTACCTCCTGTCTCTCTTCCAGGCAGGCTTGGCCTACTCCTCTATTAAAGTACACCTTTGTGCCATCTCATCCTATCATACACCTATAGGCCGACATCCCATAACTCAGTTGGACACAGCACAAGCCTTCCTGAGAGGTGTTCTCCACCTTAGACCTCCGATTAAGGATCCTGTTCCTCCATGTGATTTACCCTTTGTCCTGGAACAGCTCATGCTGCTGCCTTTTGAACCAGCCACAGACTGCGAGCTATGTCTCCTAACATGGAAGACGTTATTTTCAGTTGCCGTTACTTCAGCCAGAAGGATTTCTGAACTTCATGTACTTATGTGCAAAGAACCTTATGTGGTTTTTCACCAGGACAGGGTGTCCATGAGAACAAACCCAAAGTTTCTACCTAAGGTGGTCTCAGCTCTCACCCTCAATCAGGACATCGACTTACCAATGTACTTTCCTAAATACTCTAATAGAGGAGAGGCCCTGTCGCACACTCTAGATGTGCATAGGTGTCTAAGATACGATCTGACCAAACCAGGCACCACCGTAAATCTGATCAGCTTTTCGTCTCCTTCACCCATAGGATGATGGGAACTCCGGTTTCTAAACAATCACTGTCCAGATGGCTCATCCACTGTATCACGTTTTGTTACCAGAAACGTAACAAACCTTTACCTGGCGCAGTTAAGGGTAATTCCACAGAGGGGTTGGATACCTCCTCTGCAGCCATGAAGAACGTGTCCACTTCAGCCATCTACACAGCAGCTACTTGGAGCACTGTGCACACCTTTATCAGGCTTTATAGCTTGGATGTGGCATCACGGCGAAGAGATGGTTTTGGTCTAGCAGTCCTTCAGGGACTCCTATCCTAGGCTTTGGTCTAACTCGTGATCTCTACCTAGCCTCCTCCCACCTGCGAAGGATTTCCAGCATTGCTTTGGAATCAGTCCTAATGGTGTAACCTGCTGCAAGAGCTGTTTCTTGAAGTAAGATAGTGCAGTTACGTAAGAACTTACCGTAACAGTAGATCTTCTAGAACAGCTCTTGCAGCAGGTAGTTTCCCTCCCACCATCCCATCTGGAGGTAGAGTTGTTCCAATATCTCTTTTCTAGGATTAGGTGTTTCTAACGCCGTTCTGAATACCTTTTGATGGCGGATCCTCAGTCTCTACTTCTGATGTCATCGAACGGCCGGGAGTCTCCGCCGGGAAAATAACTGGGGATTCTGGGGGACCGCCCCCTTTTATATGATGCCTGACATCGGGGGCAGGGCCGATTTCAGGGGCAGTCCCCGCTGGATACTGCTAGCTAGAAAATTTTCTTGGGGTCCTGGCGCCTGCCGGCTTCAGTCCTAATGGTGTAACCTGCTGCTAGAGCTGTTCCCGAAGATCTACTGTTACGATAAGTTCTTACATAACTATACTTTACTTGTCAACACCCTGCCACTATGCCAGCAGTGCCCAGAAAGGCAGACAGACTTTACAAGACTCCAAAAGAAGAACCCTTTCTAGGAGAAAATCCAGCGGCTGACTCCATGGTGTTAACTCATTCTATCCTATTGTCAGCTGCTGGATTTTCTCCTAGCTCAGCCAGAATCGGACAGGCAAGCAGAACTCCTAGCACTTTTCCAGTTAGGGATGGACGTTGATAAACATGTCCTCAGATGTTCCTATGACTCTGCATACATGGCAGCTAGGGCAGCTGCCACTGGTATCTGCATCGGGAGGCACGCCTGGCTACGGGTTTCAGGTTTTTGCCAGGACCTCCAAGACGCTATTTTGGACGCTCCCTTTCAGGGTCCTTTCCTCTTTGGGCAAGAGGCATTAAAAGTGATCATTGGTCTACAGGACTCTGGGAAAACAGTGTCTGAAGTCCTCAGAATATACAGATCGGAGCCTCAGACTGGTTCTCCCTCTGCTTGTCAGGGTGGTCCAATATAACGTTGGACAAATGGGTCCTACAGATAGTGGAGAGAAGTTACTCCCTAGAGTTCACACGCATTCTACTGAACAACCATCCAATCCCCTCCCACTGTTCCACCCTCTCATGCCATCCTTCTGCGAGCAGAAATTCAGGCCTTGCTGGAGAAAAGAACCATCCAGGATGTTTCCTTTGTTCAGGGGGCCAAAGATTTTTACTCCCATTTTTTTCTAGTCCCAAAGAAAACAGACCTCTGTCCCATTCTGGATGTCAGCCAGCTGAACAATTATATCAAGTACGAGTTTCAGGATGGTGACATTGGCAAGCCTGTTGCCCATGCTCCATCAAGGAGACTGGCTCTCTTCCCTGGGCATGCAGGATGCATATATGCATATCAAGATCTTGCTGTCCCACAGGAAGTTCTTGCGCTTCATTTTCCAAGGTGAACACTACCAGTTCAGGGTCCTGCCATTTGGCCTTTCATCAGCAACAAGGGTTTTCACCAAGTGCCTGGCAGTAGTGGCGGTGGCCCTCAGGAGAAAGGGTCAGTTTGTTTGCCCTTACCTGGATGATTGGCTCTTCACTGCTCAGTGAGAGGGCCAATTAACCAGGTCCTTGGATGAAATGGTCAGGATGTTCCAGACTCTGGGCATCACCCCGAACTTGTCCAAGTTGCACCCATGGCCCACTCAGAGGCTACAGTATATAGGAGTAGTCCTGGACACTGTGCAAGGGAAAGCCTTCTTGCCTTCAGATTAGGCACAGAGACTAAGGGAAGTCACTCACAGAGTTCAGACTTAAGACCTGGTTTCAGCAAGAGTGGTTCTTCAACTGTTGGGCCATATGGCCACAGCTGTAGCCACAGTCCTGCTTGCTCACTTGAACATGAGGATTCTGCAGTGACACCTCAGAGTTCAATGGAACCAGAGCACAGATGAACTGGAGCAGCTCATTCGAGCTTCAGCAGCAGTTCATCAGTCCCTGAATTGGTGGCTAAACCCAGCACACCTAAGCGTAGGACTCCCCTTTCAGCTTCCCAGCCCGAAGCAAATCCTCACTACAGATGCCTCAGATTTTGGGTGGGGAGCACTTCTGGCTGTCCATCAGACAAGGGGCTCATGGAATGCTATAGAACAGTCTCTGCACGTCAACGTTCTTTAGAGGAGAGCAGTCCTGTATGCCCTTCAGGCATTCCAGGGGTTATCAGCTCAGGCTCACTCTTGGTCCAGTTGGACAATACCCCTGTGGTCTTTCACATCAACAAGCAAGGGGGCACACACTCTTACCCCCTATGCAGAGAGACCATGAGAGTATGGTTAGAGGCAGTGGACCACGGCCTGGATCTTACAGCAGTACACGTTTCAGGCATTTAGAACACTGTGGCAGACAGCCTAAGCTGCTCTCGGTCCCAGAACCATGAGTGGGAATTACAGCAAGAGGTCATAGAAGACCTCTTCGAAAGGTGGGGTCAGCCAGATCTGGACCTCTTTGTGCCCCCACACAACACTAAACTGCCCTATTTCTGCTCGCTAGATCCAGGGCCTGGTGTTTTTTGGCAATATGCATTGTCCCTCTCTTCGGCAGGGAGGTTCCTATGTGTCTTCCCTCCCTTTCCCCTTCTTCAGAGAGTACTGCTCAAGTTGCAAGCAGAAGAGGCCAGAATGATACCAATAGCACCATTCTGGCCTTGTCAGATTTGGTTCCCATTACTGCAACACCTAACATCGGAACCACCGATTCCATTGCCCCTCTCCGCTCACTTGTTCTTCCAGGAGCAGGCACATTACTCCATCCTGTTCTGCAGCCCCTGCATTTGCAAGCCTGGCTCCTGCAGTCTTAGACAGGGACAGATTTGGGGTGTTCCTTAGAGTGGCAGTGGTCCTCATGGCAGCAAGGAAACCATATACCAGGGCAATCTACGCCATGAAATGGAAGTGATTCTGCTTATGGGTGGTTCCACGCTTTCTGGACCCCTGGGTTGTCTGGTGGAATATATGCTAGAGTATCTTCACCACCTGTTGAACTTGGATCTTAGCTACTTGTTCATTAAGGTGCATCTCTGTGCTCTGTCAGCATACCACGCACCAATTAATGGGAAGACTATGGCACAGCTGGACATCTGTAAGACCTTTTTAAGAGGGATCTTGCATATCAAACCCCCCAGGAGAGACCCAGTACCACCATGAGATCTCCTGTTTGTATTGGAAAAGCTCACCTTGCCTCCTTTTGAGCCATCCACAACCTGCAAGGTTCGTCTTCTCTCTTGGAAGGCGTTATTTTTAGTTGCCATTACTTCGGCTTGGAGGATCTCAGAATTGCAGGCCTTAATGTGTAAAGAGCCTTATCTTATTTTCCACAGGGACAGGGTGGCCCTGCATACAAATCCTAAGTTTCTTCTGAAGGTAATGTCAGGGTTCACTCTGAACCAGGACATCCAGCTACCTGTTTACTACCCAGAGCATTCCAACAGAGGGGAAGCCTTGTTGCACATTCTGGATGTTCATAGAATCTTATGATCTTACTTTGATAGGGTTCCTTCAGTAGGTTAGCACATATAGGACTAGCACCGCCTGGCATCTGGGCCACATGGCAGACTTTTTCTAGCAATACCTGATGGGTGACGGCCCACCCGATGTCACATGACCGACGTCAGCGTGACCCAATACAGTGGGTGGTCCCATGCCCGCTTCCTCCTGTTCTTTCCTACTATGGCCTCCTTGGCAGTCACATATGGGCTTCCCACAGCGATCATCATTGAAAGTTAACCATAGGTGGCCCAGTGCCACAGAGGGCTGCGGCACTGGTGCCTTACCTCGAACCATGCCGGTGACCTGGGTTCGGGAACGGACTTGGGACGCCGGGGGTCGGCAGGGGGAGGATAAGATTGAGCATCCGAAGGACTTCTCTCCTATCCTGGGGTGGGATCGGGGACTGCCTCGCTCAAACAGCGGCCCCCAGTGGAGACTGGAGGCACTGCAGGAGGCGCGCAACAAGGGAACCTAGAAAAACTGAAATACCACTCGCTGGTGGCGGCCGGATGGCAGCTCTCTGTCTCCGATTCCTTTGGTGCCTTCAATGGGCCTCCTTCTCTCAGCAGCATCCCTGGGCCCTACTGAAGAAGAGTGTGCTGGACTGCCCACTGGTTCCTTCCCCCTCGGAGGAGGAGGGGGACCTGCCCAGCGAAGGGTTACGTCCAGAATATCCCAGGGACCGGCTGTGTTGTGAGATGAGGGAGCTTGGGTAAGGCCAGTGGGGTCGGAGAGGACTTGGAAAGGGGCCTGAAGGAGCAGGGGTCACTAAGAGCACGGAGGGGATAAACAAATAATGCAAAAAAAAAGAAAGTTAACCATTTTTTTCTTCTGTTTTCATCGTGCTTTTTCTCTGATTTTTGAACATCCTTCTATGTCTTCTCCAAAGAAGAAGTGCCAGGCTTGTGGTACTCAAATTCCACATAAAGATGGACATGTGAAGTGCGTGATCTGCCTAGGCCCAGACCACCCAGTTTCTTCCTGCCCTGATTGCCAGCCTTTTAATCAGGCCACACACAAAACAAGGCAGCAGACTATGGAGGCCCACCTCTTGAAGACCCAGCTGGCGTCTTTAGAAAAACAGATGGAGCAGATCCGCAAATCTTCTTCTTCTTCCACTTCCAAAAAAGAACACTGGAAAGAGAAGCACAGGGAGTGGAAGCACTCTAACAGGCCCTCTACCAGCAAGGCCTCTTCCCAGCTGCTGCCTAAGGAGAAATCAGCTTCAGGAGATCTAGGTAAGTCCTGCAAACCCTCCTCCGTGGGTAAGTCGGCCGTCGGCTCCTCCGATGGCCCCACCGCGCCTGCCGCTAAGTCGGCCCCCGGCTCCTCCGGCGACCACTCGGCCACCAGCAAGTCAGCTCCCCAGGCTTCGGGGACCCGCACGGCCTCAGCCATTAAATCAGCAGAGGGCTCCTCCCCCTCCCACCCGGTTCTGTCTGATCAGACGTCCACCTCTGGTGGGTGCTCAGACATGGCTCTCCCATTGGGACCTAGTGGCAGCCAGCCCAACATCCGGACGAGCCCGGGGAAGACTGCCCCTCTCCCCCCCTTCTCCACCACCAGTAGCTTCCCCTGCTCAGGCCGCTACCTCGGGCGATGACAGTGCGGAACCCCTAGACATCAACCACACCTCTGGGTCTGTTCCCCACTCCCCCAATGGGGTCACAGGGAAGGAGGCTCCTCCTCAGCCATTTGGCCCTACTCCAGAGGCCCCTCCTATCCCTTCTGGAAGGATCACTCCTGACCCAGTACCTGTCCTGGTTGAGATCCCTCCGACGGATCCGGCAATAGTTCATCCGACGATGGACCCTCTGATGACAGTTTCCAAGCCTGGGCCCAGTCATCTGCCCCAGCTTTCGACTCTGGTGCCAGACCTGACCCCTCCATTGGGTCCCCTTTGTCCGGCCCCGATGCTGGACCCCTTTCCAGTGCCAATCCCAACTACAGTGGCCCCAACGCCAGACCTGCCACTGATTTACATTGCGGTGGGCCCTACATGGGTTCCCCATGACAGGTCCCCTGACATTGGGCTTATACTCTTGACCCCCAGACTGTCCCGTACTACCCCTCAAGGTATCCTGGGGACCATTACCCAGCTGCAGTGGTGCAGGGCATTACTTCCCCGGATACAATCAGTATCCAGGGTATGGTTATCCAGGTTACCAGGGGTATCACTACCCCCTCCCGGTAATCCCTTCACCTCATCCTCCCTCCCACCTCCTCCTCCTCCACAAGCTTCAATTCAACCAGACTTTAAGACTGTCATCCAGTCTTGGTGGCAGGGGGCATACTCGGTGCTGGTTTCATACCTAGAGAGCAGACTCCCACCGCGCTTTCCTAGGTCTCCGTCCCCAAGAAGTTCATCCCTTTCTACTGTTCATGTCATGGGAATCACTCCCAAGGATATAGCTTTCCCTGATCTCATAGCCCATCCAGACATGGGGGGTGATGATGATGAAGATAGCAACGAGTCACTGGAGGAGCCCTCAGATCATGTGTCCTCGGTCCCTAAGGGCAAGGCTTCTTCCAAGTCCCCACCGGAGGACCCTACCTTTTCGGACCTCCTGAGGTCCATGCAGAATTATTTCAATTGGGAATCAGAGGAATGGGATCCAGTGTGGCAGAGACTCGCCAAACATGTGGACCTGGAGTATCTGTCCCTGATCCCTGTTCCCCCATGGATAGGACCTCACCAAGACCTCACCTCTATGGTCTGGAAGATGCCTCATTCGATCCCAGCTGTTCCCAAGAGGTAGAACAGAGTTTACTGGGCTCCCAAGTATGCTCCATTGCTCAATGCACATCCGAAGGTGGACTCCATCGTGATTTCAGCTGCTCATGACCGCTCATCAGCACCAAAGCACATGAGCACCTCTCCTCCAGACAAGGAATTGAGGCAGATCGACCAGTTCGGTAAGAAGGTCTATTCTTCAACCATATGTGTGCTTTGGTCCCTTAACTATGTGGCCCATATGGTGTCGCACCAAAAGGCTACATTGGCCAGGCTTGAGGCCCAATTCCAAGCTATGGACCCTTTGGATCTCAAGGAGGAGCTCACCAAGGACCTCTGCATGTCATGCTCTTCTTGCAGGCATGCACTGCAGGCTACGTACAACTCTGTCAGTTCAGTAGCCCACGCCTCGGCAACTGTGTAGTGGGGTAGGGATTTCAGGATAATGAAGTCAGGCAGACCACAGCTCGAGTGCATAAAAAATGCCAGGTGGTATTTATCATTTTATCTTCCTTTCATAAAATGATCAGTAGTTGAACAGAATTCAAGAAAATTATTAGTTAGTTAAGCAGTTTTCAAGTCGGAAGTCACTGTTGTACATATAGCACCATTAAGTGTGCAAACACACCCTCTTGCATCAGAGGTCTTACACCTCGCACAGTCAGTTCTCCACTGACAACCTATCTAATTCTTCACCTCTAGTGGCAGGCTTTTATATAATTTTACTGATGACCTCACTGTCATGTGACATCAATTTATTTCATACTTAATACATTCATAGGTTCCAAAGCTCACAACCTGCACCTATACAAAAATAAAAAGGTTGCTTCTAAGCCTTGTTGTTAGAAGTATGCATTCTGATTTAACAGTAGCATCCTTTCCCATATTTCAGGTTAGAAAAATGCCTTTATATACGTAGTTGGCTGTAATTACTATAGGCTCCTCCCTCTGGGGAAAAATAGCTCGCACACAGCCTGCTATAAATATAGGCCACTAGGGGCCGTTGCTTCCCTACTGCCTTCAGTCATTCCATTTGAGCCTTCCTGCATACAGGACAGTCCACAGTACAAGGTTAGGCATTTTTACCAGTAATGAATAACCCTGTATTTTTATTCCTCACAGGGATTTATAAAGAAAAGAGACATACCTTCTGAACAAACACAATGTCCCCAAACTCTTTCATTAAAGTAGACTGCTTTATTTCATGTTTCATTCTTCCCACTATGCTTCAATTGTTTGGTGTGGAGACAACAGCAACAGGTTTATTTTATTTACCTTGCAACCTTTTATTCACCTTTAGGGCTGTCACATTATACGTTATTGTACAGGGATGCTTCTGTCCCTTTTAAATGCAGAGTTTTTTAGCAGAGCAACAGGCTGCCTGCTCGGTTTACTTCCCTTTTGTTTGCTCTTTTTGTTAACTCTTTATGTAAAGCCAAACTGGATATTGCCTATAGAATTAGGTCCTCCCTGGAATGATGCTGCCCGGTTTGCTATTGCACAAGGTTTCCTCCTTCCCTCCCTTACATACTGCTCACAGGTATACCTTAATGCTAACAAAGGATCCCTCCATAAATGGAGCACCATGTTATAACAGCATATCCCGATTTGCCCTCTCTGCACACAGACTGACAAATCACTGTGAACTCTACTCCAAACTAAATTGGCTCTCCCCAACTTCGCAGACTCTACTCTACTGGATGCTTGATTGACAATATCATCAGAACGGGGACACCTGAGTATCTCTCAAGGCTGCTATCTCATCCCTCCCAAGCATATCACTTTAGGTCATCCGTACAAACCCAACTTGAAATTCCCAGACACCTCACAAAAAAGGGGGAACTATCCTTCGCTATATCGGCTCCCAGCATCTGGAACTCCTTCCCCCCTCACATTAAACTCTCTAAATCCCATCTAGCCTTTAAACTGGGTCTCCGCGCCTACCTGACTGACTCTGACGGCTGCTCCTGTGCTGTAACTTGAGGCTGACTCCCAGAAGCATTCCTTACCGACATGGCACTTACTGTTTCCCTCCACTGTATAAAATCTGCATGTTCCTACTCCCTTCATAAAATTGTTAGTTAAAACTGTTATTTATTCTTCAGCGGTTGTCGTATGTCCTTAATTATTATTGTTGCTTCATCCAGTGCAGGTAGCTAATGTAAGGGTATTTGTTTACTCTCAGTTTCCACAGAAATATGTCATGCTTTTGTCAGCAATCTGCAAATTTGTTTTGTTCCCACTTCATGCTGCACCATGAACAATTGTCCCTAATGTTTGTACTTTCTTTGTACCTTGCTCTCTCCTGCTTGTACTCTCGCGGGTCATGCCTGAATAAAGGCAATACTCTTGTCTAGTGTACCTACCTGGTAAACAAAAACCAAATAAATAAATAAATGTAAAGCCTTTGTTTTCTGACTTTACAGTATAACCCTTTTTCTTGCTGGAATGGACCCAAAATGGCCACCGGGAGCAAATGAGTTAAAATAGTTGCTTTTAGAGACAAGATAGAAACAAGGGACCCTTAATATAAACATGCCTTTTTTGTAGCTTTTCCCAAGGGCTGAGCATGTCTTGACTTCCTACAGCTAGCTGGCTATTTTACTACAGCTTACAGTCAGCAGCCAGGATATTTGTAACACACTTTTTTTTGGGGGGGGGGGGTCTGAGCAGCGGCACTCCAAGAGGAAATGCTGCTCAGCTATGGACATTCCTGATCATAAGCAGGTTAATTATACATTGACAGAGTGGTGGGCAAAGGAAAAGGAAATGTTGCTTTGCTCTAACTTAATCTGGGCATTTTCTGGGGCCATACAGCAGCTGGTTTTGTTAAACCTCTCACATTAGTTATGCTGCAATTTATACCAATATCTTATATAACACTAGAGCACTATGGATTGTATACAATACACCTCTGAAATACTCCATAGCACTTTACGGTCTCTTTTCATTCATTTATTACTGCACAGATGCACTTTATCTTTTCTTAACGTTTTACTTTGTACCTCTGTATTTTTAATTGTTAAATGCTAAAGTGCTTTCACTTATTCCTGCTCTGCATGTTAACTTAAGTATAAGGCAATTTTACAGGGGGCAAGGAAAGACCCTCCTCTCCCTACCGGGGCACCTCACCCATGACAGGGGTCACCCTGTCACAAACTGCCATCGCTTTGAGATGACAGGCCTGGCTTCGCATCTCTGGCCTCACAAATGAGGTTCAGTCTGTGATTCAGGACTCCCCCTTTCGGGACGTGGTGTTCTTTGGTGGTGACACCAAGGACATTATCACCGACCTCCAGGATAAAGGTCAGACCCTGAGATCAGTGCGGTCCATGTACCGATCAGGTGCCCAACAACAGTAGCAGCCCTTTCGGAAAAGGACCTGGAGGTACAGGAAGCAGGCCCCGACTCGTCGCCAGGGCAAGCGTAAGCCCACGGGTTCTGCCATTCCTCCTGCCTCCAAGAATCAGAGATGTTCAGGGGGCCCTCCCCCTGACCATCCTGCCACCTCCTGACTCCCTTGCCCCACCCCCTCCTCAGCCTCAGTGCGAGGAGCCGGTGGGGGGGAGGTTTGCCTGCCACACACAGGAGTGGCAGGGCATTACCTCTGATGCATGGAGTCCACCAGACACACCATAGAGTTTCTGGAGACCCCCCCCCGACTCCACACCAAACTGGTCGGCTTACTCTTGAGACCAGGCTTTTCTTGTCAGAGAATACATACAAACTCTGTTGCTCAAGGAAGCAATAGAGAGCGTTCCCTTCTGACAACGGGGAAGGGGGTTCTACTCCCACTTCTTCCTGGTTCCAAAAAAGTCAAGCAACATGAGACCCATCCTCGACCTGAGCAGTCTCAACCTGTTCATCGAGTACAAAAAGTTTAGAATGCTGACTTTCCAAAGCCTTCTTTCTCTCCTGGAGAAACAGTGGCTTTGTGCTCTGGATATGCAGGATGCTTATCTGCACATTCCAGTCTTCCCCAGCCACCGCCAGTTCCTGCGGTTTTGTTTCCAAGAGGAGCATTTCCAGCTCAAGGCCTTCCCCTGTGGTCTTTCTTTGGCACCTCGGGTCTTTAACAAGTGCCTGACAGTGGTGGCGGCCTTTCTGAATCACCAGGGCATAGCAGTTTTCCTTTACCTGGATGACTGGCTGACCTCAGCCCCTATCAGGGATTCTCTCTTGGAAGCTCTGACTTTAATTCTGGATTTGTTTTCCAAGTTGGGGATTACTGTCAATTTCCCCAAGTCATCTCTTTCCCCAGCCTAGAGACTTCAGTTTATGGAGCGGTCTTGGACACGGTCCAGAGCAGAACCTTGCTTCCTCCAAACAGGGTGGAGACTCTGGTCCATCAGGCTTCAGTAGTGGCTCATCCAGGACCATCCCAGCAAGGGAGGTCCTTCGCCTTTTTGGCCTGATGGTGGCCCCCATCTCTACCATTCCCGTTATGAGGCTTCACATGAGAGTCACTCAGTGGTCCTTGCTGGTGCAGTGGGATCAACTCCTGGATGACCTAGACCATCTGGTCCTGGTATCGCTGGCGGTCCAGAAAGACTTGCTTTGCTGGAGGGACCCCTGCAACCTTTCTTTGGGTCTTCCTTTCAGGAGCCCCGCTCCCTCGGTATCTCTGACTACAGATGCTTCGAACATGGGATGGGGGCATATCTAGGGGAACACCAAGCCCAGGGGCTTTGGTCCAGCTCGGAGGCGTTGTTGCACATCTAGATATGAGAGTGGTCTTGTACGTGCTTCAGGCATTCCAGACCCTTCTCCCCAAAGGATCACTGCTCATCCAGACGGACAATATGTCAGTAGTTTGGTACCTCAAAAAACAAGGAGGAACTTGCTCGTACCCTCTTGCAGGGAAGCGATGAGAGTGTAGAACTGGGCAGTCCAGCACAGTCTGTCCTTAGTGGCTGTGCATGTTCCAGGCATCCAAAATGTCCTGGTGGACAGCCTCAGCAGGTCTCGGACCCTCAGTCACGAATAGGAACTAAGTCAGGAGGTGGCAGAGTGTCTCTTCCTAAGGTGGGGGCATCTGGAACTCGATCTTTTCGCCTCCCCATTCAACGCAAAACTTTGCAGTTTTTGCTCATTTATTCCAGGGCATGGTGCTTTCTAGCATGACGCGCTGTGTCTCTCTTGAACAGGGACATTTTTGTACACCTTCCCTCCATTTCCCATTCTCCAGTGGGTTCTCCTCAAGCTTCAGGCAGAGAAGGTGTGGTTGATCCTCATCGCCCCCCTCTGGCCGAACCAGATTTGGTTCCCGTTTCTGCAGCAGTTAGCAGAGGAACCACCGGTTCCACTTCCTATGATTCGTGACCTCTTGACACAGAATCAAGGCCGACTTATCCATCCAGGGCTCAGGACCCTGCACCTTCATGCATGGCTCCTGCAGATATAGCGGTCTCCTCTCGGGTTGCTCAGATAATTGTTGAGGCTAGAAATCCATCTACTCATTCCACCTATGCTATGAAGTGGAAACATTTTTCCATTTGGGCAGCTTCCAAAGATTGGAACCCTTTCTCTTGTTCTTCCCCACAAGTCATAGAATACCTCCTTCATCTTTCAGATTCGGACCTCTCTTATTCCTCCTTGAAGGTCCATCTTTCAGCTATTTTGGCGTACCATGAGCTGGTGGATGGTAAACCCGTGGCTCAGTTGGAAGTCTCAAAAACATTTCTGAAAGGGATTCTCCATCTGAAACCCCCATCTGCAGCCCTACACCACCTTGGGATTTAAACTTTTTGTTGGAGAAGCTCAATCTCCCGCCTTTTGAACCAGCGATGAGCTGTGATTTATGCTTCCTGTCCTGGAAGACATTGTTTTTAGCTGCAGTTACCTCAGCTCAAAGAATTTTGGAGCTTCAGGCTCTGGTTTGTAAGAAGCCTTATTTAATTTTCGATAGGGACGGGTGGTCCTCAGGACAAATCTTAAGTTTTTGCCTAAGGTGGTGTCAGAGGTCACACTGAGCCAATCAGTGGAGCTCCCTGTATGTTTTCCATCCCCTGCAAATAGGGGTGAGGCACTCCTGCACACTATGGATGTGCATCATATCCTCTGGTGCTATACCCACCATACAAAAGAGTTCCTCAAGGATGACCAAATGTTTGTCTCCTTTGCCCCCTGGTCTTTGGGCAAAGCTGTTTCTAAGCAGTGTCTGTCCAATTGGTAGGGCAATTGTATGCTTTTGCTACCAGAAGTATGACAAACCTCTGCCGGGGCCCGTTAGAGGTCATTCTACAAGGGGCATGGCTGCTTCTGCAGCTTTTTTCTGCAACGTGTCAGCAGCTGATATCTGTGCAGCACCAACATGGAGTTCTGTCCATACCTTTACCAAACACTACAATCTGGACATTGCTTCTAGACGGAGGACAGGTTTTGGCCCAGCTGTTCTGCAGGGCCTTCTGTCCGAGGCTGGCTCCACTCTGTGTTTTCCTTGGTTGTTGGGGTTTTTTCTTCCTCCCTGGTTTCTCTCGGTCTCTCTTAGGAGGGACTGCTTGGGATTCAGTCCTATATGTGATGACCTACTGAAGGAACCCTCTCGAAGTAAGATAGTACAGTTACGTAGGAACTTACCATAACAGTAGCTCTTCCAGAGAGGTTCCTTCATTAGGTCATATTTTTCCCTCCCTCCTTCCCCCTCTTTATTTAGGGACTCCAGACTCTGTTCCTCCTGCTGTTAGGCCTCTTCCAGGCTCCGGTGGGAGAACTGGAGGGCGGGCATGGGGACCGCCCACTATATAGGGTCACGCTGACTTCGGTCACGTGACGGGTGGGCAGTCCCCCATCAGGTATTGCTAGAAAAGGTCTGCCGTGCAGCTCAGATGCCAGGTGGTGCTAGTCCTTTACGTGATGACCTACTGAAAGAAACTATCTCAAAGATCTACTGTTACAGTAAGTTCCTACGTAACTGTACTTTACTACCTTACTAGAACCAGTTCTTCTAGGAAAACAGAACAGTTGTTTGTCTGTTTTGCCCATAGGAAGATGGTGGCCCCTGTGACTAAGCAAACACTGACCAAATGGTTAGTCCATTGTATCACCTTTTGCTACCAACACCACAATAAACCCTTACCAGGAGCAGTAAGGGGTCACTCCACCTGGGGAGTAGTTATGTCCTTTGCTTCCCTGAGGAACGTGTCTTCAGCGGATCTCTGTGCGGCTGCTACTTGGAGTTCCGTGCACACTTTCATTAGGCACTACAGTTTGGACAGTGCTTCCAGGAGGAGAGCAGGTTTCGGCCTAGCAGTCCTTCAGGGACTCCTCTCCTAAATTGCCTACAGCTACTATATTGTCCTCCATCCTTCTGACCTGGGTCTTTCTTTGGGTGCTGCTTGGGACTCTGTCCTAATGGTATTACCTGCTGCAAGAGCTCCCCCTCAAAGTGAGATAATACAGTTACATAAGAACTTACCGTAACAGTAGAGCTTTGAGAGGAGCTCTTGTAGCAGGTGGCTTTCCCACCCTCCTACTCCTGGGACAAGCTGTTTTTTCTCTTTGGGAATAGGAGACCCTCTCAGTTCTCCCATTGTTTTGTCTTCAGCCAGGTCTCTGGCGGGAGAACTGAGATGGTGCTGGGGACTGCCACCTTTATACCACGTCTGACGTCGGGGGCGGTTCCCCGCCATAGACTGCTAACTAGAACATTTTTCTGTGGGGTTCTAACACCTGGCATCCTAAGTCCTAATGGTATTATCTGCTGCAAGAGCTCCTCTCGAAGATCTACTGTTATGCTAAATTCTTACATAACTGTACTTTCTCTCTGCTGCATTTCCTCTCTTCTCTGTTTCTCTGTCTCTTTTTGTTGTATAGACCACCATTTAAAAAAGGCAATCAGGCTTTCAGGTTCTGTCACTACCTGTTCTTTTTCTATAACTGGTGCTAGCTGTACAGTCTCAGCTTGGACTTCTATCTGCTTGTTTGGCTGCCATTCTCCTGGTAACCACTCCTGGGCTTGCTGCTGCAGACTTCATGCCTTTCTTCTATGCTTCCCTGGTACTAGGTCTAGTACCCACACACAAAACTCCTGACTTAGAGTATGCATGGCATAAATCCCATTTAGGCTGACACCATCTGTTGTCGAGGCACATGTCAGGAAGTATAGGAAAACCAGGAGCAGTTGTAAAATTTGTAACAAGTGATTTATTAATAAAAGTAAAATAAAAAAATAAAATTGTTCAGTATAACTATTTAGAAAGGCAGTATAAACAGAAAAAGTCCACCTGGGTTTCTTCTCAATTTCCAATCTCAATCTCTGTGTTTTCTGTCTTGTAAGAAATTGCAGCTCTGTTTTTATAAGTCTTTGCAACCCTCGCTCCCTAAGAAAACAGCATGCTTCTCACACAGTGTTCTTGTAAGTTTCACAAGTGCAGCAAAAAGAACATTGTGACCCAGAACTGACCTCTTGCTTACAACTTCTCAGAGAGTTTGCAAATAGGTTAACCCCTTTAGTTGCAAACAGCTTTTTGCAATCATTTCAACAGTATAACTATATACATTTCAACAGTAAAACTATATACATTTCTAAACAAAGGGATCCCAGTATCCATTACATTTCCACATAATGATTCACATTAATTTTTATACCTGCAGATATGCAAGGGGGAAGAAAAGACAGAACAGTAAATGAGGGTAGAGAGATAGCGAGAGGCAGAGAATTGCAAGACCATCAGGGTGATCAAATCCTAGGTCTCACAAGAAAATTTGGTTGTGCAACCAGACAAAGAAGAGACAGAAAAGGGGAGAGTAGAACAGATCTTTGCATTTAACTCTTTCTTCAGAACAACTGGGACAAGGCCCTATTTAACCCTGTCACACTAACCCCCACTTTCATTTGGTGCGACACCCCATTAATATTCAGAGTCACTTGGGTGGTGGGATAGTATCGCGTGTCCCTGTGGATGCAGATGATACCAGTACCTGTTCCTTTTGCACATTGTTTTCCCAGCACTTCAAAATGCACTAGGGTCTGTCTGCTTCCCGAATCAATAAGTCCTTTTACGGTCTTATATCCTACCTTCACAGGTGTTAAATACTTGCCCAATTTGCTAAGGACAAATCTGCTCCAGTGTTACCCTCCTTATATTTATGGCAGTTTCTTGCAATATAGCCTGGCTTGTTATAGTTATAGCAAGTAAAGTCTTTTGTTGCAGATTTGTTACCCCCACCAGAGTTTTTATCAGACTTGGAATTCAAACAGGAAAAAGAGGGTCTTACCAGTGCTTGTTGGTCACCTCGCTGCTGTGGCATCTGTCTGGCCATCTGGTAGTCTTCAGCCAAAGAAATGGCATTTTCTCCACTTTCTAGTCAGTGTTCTTTTACCCAAAGCTGCATGTCTGTAGGCAGGATATTGATGAACTGCTCTATTGCAAGTGTGTTGATGATCTGTGGGACTGTTTTGCCCTCTGGTTGGAGCCATTTCATAAGGAGTTCTCTGAGTCTGGTGAAGGCTTCTCGAATATTGTCGACTGAGTTGCACTTCAGAGACTGGAATCTTTGCCTGTAGGTCTCTCCTGAGATGTCATCTCTTTTCAAGATTTCTCTTTTTACCAAGCCATCATTTTCTGACTGTGCAGTGTCCATATTGCTTTAGGAAAGTTGGGCTTTACCTGTCAGGTAAGGTACCAGCCTGTTGGCCAGTGGCAGGCTATGGCAGCCCTTTCAAAAGTTGTCAGGTATGCTTAAGTATCATCTAAGGGACACAACTTTGTAAGTTTAATGTCTTTTAAGTTGTTTGTGTTTTGTTGTTCTGCTGGACCTGTGCCAAATCCTCCAGCTTTGATGGCTTGCAAGACATCCAGTCATTGCTGCTTCTGTTGCTGCATCTCTTCTCTGCTGCTCCTGTCACTGCATCTCTTCTTTTCTCTGCTTCTCCATCTCTTTTTGTTATATAGTCCAGCATTTTAAAAAGGCAGTTAGGTGCCGGCTCATCAGCGTAGTGGCAAGGCATCTGCTTGCAGCGCTGACATCCTGGGTTTGGAGATGGACTCTGGAGTTGAAGGGCCAGCTGAGGGTGGGGAGGAGGATTGAACATCCCAGGACTGTTCTCCTCCAGGGGGAAGGGGGGGAGTAAGTGTCCAGCACAATGTGGACCTCTGGTGGAGGCTGGTGGTACCATCACAGCTGGCACCACACATTAGGGGGCAAGGCAGATGCTGGCATCATGGACATCCCTGCCCCCAAAGCAAAAATACAAAACAAGAAAAACAATGCCGGCCACTAATAATGACACCCATCTCCACTGCCATTCCTGCTACTGACCAAAGTCCACCGGGGGGCCCACTCTCATGGCCCTGCCCTGGGGGGTAAGCCAGGGGCAGATGACCAAGTACCTTGGGGAGGGGGCGCCCACCTGGCAATCTCACCCAGCGGGGTAAGCCTGGGTATAGAGGGGGCAGCAAGTGGAGTGGGTGGTTGGAACCTCCCATGCCTGGAGGAAGGAGTCAGACTTTCAGGTTTTGCCACTGCCTGTTCTTTTTCCATTACTGGTGCTGGCTGTACAGTCTCAGCTTGGACTTCTGTCTCTGCTAGTTTGGCTGCCATTCTTCTGGTGATCACTCCTGGGTTTGCTGCTGCAGAATACATACCTTCTTCTGTACTTGCCTGGTATCAGGTCTAGTACCTACACACAAAACTCCTGTCATGGCGTAAATCACATTTAGGCTGACACCATCTGTCGTTGAGGCACAGGTCAGGAAGCACAGGAAGACCAGGAGCAGTTGTAAAATTCGCAAGTACCGTTTTATTCTCAATAATAACAGTAAAAAAAATTGTTCAGTATGACTTTTTACAAAGGCATCTCATACAGAGGAAACAAAGTTCTTTGTTTGAGGGTATCTCTAATTCCAAGTTTCAGTCTCTCTACCAAAAATATCGCTGCTCTTTTTATAACAAGTCTTTGCCTTGCAATTAACTCTTTCATCCTGAGCTTGTTAAGGAGACATGCTGTTTTTTCACAAAATGTATCAAAGTTCTTGTCAGCTTCTCTGCTGCCAGCTCTGCAAAGAGTTTGCAAACAAGCTTGAGGAGCTCAAACAGCATCTCAGGTTATCCCCTACATTCCAAATAGCCTTTTGCAGTCATTTCAACAGTGTAACTATATACATTTCAAACCAAGGAATCACAGTTTCACATAAAGAGTCACATATATTTTTATAACCACAGATATGCAAGGGGGGAGAAAAGACAGAAACAGCAAGTGGGATAGAGATAGTGAGAGGCAGAGAATCGCGAGACCGTCAGAGTGATCATTTTCTAGGTCTCATGAGAATATTTGGTTGTGCAACCAGACAAGAGATAGAAAAGGAGAGGATAGAACAGATCTTTGTGTTTAACTCTTTCTGCATAACAAATGGGACAGGGCCTTATTCAACCCTGTCACGGGGAGAGGTTGTCTGAAACTGGCTGTCTGGTGCATCTAGCCTTTTGTTTAGGCCTGGCACACCTCTCTGTCTCTCCTTGGTCCCCCATGGCATGGGTTTGCTCCCTTAGTCCCCAGGGAAAAGAACTGAGGAGGGAGCAGCGCTGCTCATGCCCGTATAGGATTGAATACTTCAGCAGATGACGTCAGCATGGCCGGCCCCAGTTGTACTGCTGGAAAGTCTTCCATGTGGATCCTGCTTCACCACCGGTGAAGTTCCTGTGGTGTGACCTGATGACTAAGATCGCCTTGAAGATCTACTGTTACGGTGAGTTCTTACATGACTGTTCCTTTCAGAAACAAATCTCTCTTAGTAGTGGAGAGTATTTCAAAGTCTTAGAAAGACTCCAAATGTTTAGTATTGTGTTTTACACAGTGAAGCAGGTCTAAATGCAATCTTCAGAGGCAGCTGGTTGTTTATGCTATCCTGGTATAAAGATAAAAAGGAAGATTATCTTTGAGGATATAATTTTCATCAGGCCACACCTTTGGAACTATACCCACGTCAGCGCAAAGATCACATGGAAATGTTTACAAGCAGTCAGCCAGGGGCTGCCCATGATGACATAAGTGTCTGCCCAAACACCAGCGGACCCTCCTCTCAGTTCTTTTCCTGCCGTCAATCTGACTCATCGGACTCGCCATCAGAAACTTCACTGCTCAAAGCTGCCATTTTATTTTTCTTTATACTAATCAGTTTCATAGTGATTTTCAACGAGCTGTATGCCACCGAAGAAACCATCTAAATGTTTCCGGTACTGCGGGTGCAGACAGAAGATCTACAGGGACAACACTCACAACGTATGTGTCTTGCTGCCTAGGCTTCTCTCACAACGTGAAAGCCTGTGAGATTTGCTGGAGGTTCATTCCACTACCAGGCAATGCAGGAAGGGGCTTTGGAGAAATTCCTCCTCCAGAAGACCATCAAAGCAATGGAGAAGCAGCTTAAAGGAAAACTACACTCTCATATCATGTAAATTTTATTTGTTTCCACGTCAACTGGCAACTCTTTTCTTGTAGCTGTTAGGGCTATACATGTTTGCTTTAGTTTGTTTTCACTGGTCATGGTATCCCCCTGTGGATTGTTGAAATCTCATTGTCCATGACAGCTGCATTAACATATGAGAACATGATGTCACATCACCCATTTATACCGTGCATCTCTATCCTGAAAGAACAAATACCCTGCAAAAACTCTCTGGAAATGCTTGAATGCAATTTAAAGGGAAAAAACCCACATTACAACTGTTTGCAAAGCTAACCGAAGGTAAATGTAATATTTCATGCCTTCCTGCAGCTTGTTTCTTTGAAGTCTAATTAAGCACACAGGCATACTATGAAGTCTAAAGAGTGATTACACATCATATTGTCATATGCTAACATAGCTCTCAGGGACAATGAGATTTCAACAACCAGCAAATGGAGACTCCCAGGATAGTTATAGGGCCTAGTATGACATGTGAAAACAAACCAATTGCATACATCTCTTAACAGCTACACAAAAAGAGGTGTCTGTTGAAATGGAAACAAGATGTGAGGGTGTAGTTTTCCTTTAAGGGTAAATCCTCATTGTCATCTCTGTCGATGAATCATGGTCTTCGAAGTCCTGGAAAAAAATCTTCATCTGGGAGCCACAGACAAAAGCACCAGAACAAGGGCAAGACCTCCCCAGCAAGATCCAGGTCATCCCTGCAGACTGCAGATACAACCTCTACTTCAACGTCCGCTCCAGCAGCAGCACCAGCCACCCCCTGACCATCAACTAGACACCAAGGTCGGGGATTGGTGTAGGCACTATTAAGTCTATTATGGGCAGTACATTGCCGAGGTTGACAGAGAACTAACATCCAATGTCAACTACTGAAATTGCGTCTATTACCCAAAGTGGTGCCAATGCACAGGCAATATGTATTCCTATAATTTTTGGACATGATACAGCATCTACTGCCAGGCCTGCCTGTTCCAGGGGGCTAACGACAGGGATTACTACAACTACCCCATTGATATCACAAGCTAATACCTTGCAGAATAGGCCTCCTTTGCTGACATCACCGGTGCAGTCATCAATTCCTGTCAATGACAGAGTCAACAAATATGAATATAATATTGACCTCATAATGGAGGAGGAGAAGGACTATGCTGAGAGCCACTATGGATATGGCACCAGCTCCATGGTCTCCTCCTGTAGTTAGGACTCCATTGTGAATACTCCAAGATCACCTGCAGAGGATCTCTCATTTTTATGGCTGCATGATGAGACCCATGCTGATGTATTGCTATTACGTAACAGAAGAAGGGGCTGTGGATGCACATGAGTGAATACCTAGACTGTGTCCTTCCACAGTGGAGTTGAAGCTCATGTGGTACTCTCCATTCACCACAGTACTGTTCTTTTGTCTGTCCCCTTCCCCTCCACTGTTTCTACTATTTTCTTGCTGTGCCCTTACTTCTGGTTCATTTCCAGCTCCAGTCATTAAAGAAATGATATTAAAATCCCACGATCTTTAAAAAAGCCGAATTACAGTGAACCAGACACTCATACAGGTAACGAAAATGAGTTTAAATTAAATGCTGGCAAAACCTTTTCTATGTCTATCTTGTTTGTTTGTCTTGGTGTATGAAAGTTAGATGCTGCAGCCCTGAGCTACAGCAGTTTGAAAGCTCCGTCACCAGTGTCTGCTTAAACTTCTCTTAATGAACCCTTCTAACTTACTAGCCCCAACAGATAAAAATATCCTGTTATATAAAACAAACTTTTCATCTCAAGCTGTTGTGCACCTGCCTTTAACAATAAATATAAACAATTAAAAAACACAAATAATTAGGTAATTGTTCAACACAAGCAGTCCTTTAGACAGTCACACACCATTCAACTTCTGATCTTCCAAGAATCAGTCTTCACCATTCATCACTGGTGGGTTCAAGCCGGAGGTGCTAGGACCCCGCGGGAGTGTGTAACTTCAAGACTTTTGGAGTCATGAGCTGACATTGGGGACGGCGCCACCCACTAAGCAGACGTATGACATGGCACTCGTAGACTGGCCAGTAATTGATGATAGCTCCCCTTCTCCTCAGTTCTGTTTTTCCCACCATTGAGGCTGCATCTCCATGGGAGCACTCAGCGAAGAAGTCTGCATCACAGTTCTGGCGCTTTTTGCTCAACGCTGTACCGTAGTTTCACACTGTTTCATTGGTTTTGACACTGTTTTCCTTGTTCTTTTCCTCACAGTACAGTGCTGGGTGCTTTTTTTGCTGCCTTTTAAAGTAAACTGTGAAATCCAAGGCAGGGCTTCCCCCATGCGTCGGTGCCCCTGTGGGAAGCCCATGACCATCACCACCCATCATGACTGGTGCCTGACCTGCCTGGGTTCAAACCATGAGATGGACACATGCGACATTTGCTTCTCCATGGACATCTGCACCCTTCAGCTTCAGGCTTTGAAGTTGGGGTGGGACCCCTCAACTTTTGGAGGCCAGCATTGCACCCAGGATGCCAGGTTCAGGTCCCTGGGCTCTTCTCCTGAGCCCCTTCATGGTACTATACATACTGAGGGAGTGTAGGCCTCTGCTGTTCCTCATCTCATTGAGACAGGAGGCCTCCATGAGAGGTCTGTGGGACAGCTGGCCTCCTCCTGGGGGGGGGGCTGGTTGAGCACCCCTCACAGTCCCATGCACCCTCAGGGGTCTGGACACCCCTGGAGGTGGTGTCGCAGCTATATTCTGGGCCTGCACCAGTGGTTCCCTCGGGGGTGCAGCCTGGCACTGCTTCAGCTCCTGACACCACCCCCGGTGTCAGTGAGCAAGGCGGTTCCGACCATGTGGCTAGGTCCCCTCCAGATGCCATTCGCGGCATTGGGAGAGGCAAGGTCCTGGGGTCATGCAGCTGGAGATCTCCCTGATCTCATCCTCTGACCCAGAGGACAAGGATCGGGATGATCCTAACTGGCAGTCTGACTCTGATAAGTCACCGGACCCTTCTAGGCCTAATTCTAGACCTTCACTTTCTGTGGAGCCTCAAAGTCCCCTCACCTGTGCCAGCTGCTGTGCTGCTTCACCTACTTCCCTCAGTGCTGGAGATGTCATTGGTGCCGACTCCACCACCAGAGGAGATAACAGTGCCGGGTCTGGTGTCGAGTTGGGGTCCAGTGCCATCCTTGGTGCTGAGTTGGGTTCTGGTGCCTCAAGTGGCACTGATTCTGGCTCCGGTGTTGTTCGCATTGCTGAGGTGGATACTGGTGCCATTCGTAGTGCTGGGTCCACATCCCTTCAGGTTTCAGGCTCTTCTTCTAGCATTAAGCCCTCTCCAAGGGGCAGAGTTATGCCAGGTGAGGCAGGGGTCGTGAGGTCTAGGTCAGCACTGTGCTGTGTCTTCAAATGGGCTGGGGGCTCTGGGAGAAGTCATAGTGTCGACTTGGGTCTTCTTTCCCCTCCACAACTGATGGATTCTACAGTAGTTGGGGAAAGGGGACACCCTGTGCAACATGCACGGCACCAACCTTCCCACCTGGGGGGTTCCCCCCAAGGGCACCACCCCAATCGCCCCTTTACAGTTTGGCATTCCTGGGTGGGTGGGTTGTGCAGTCCCAGCTTCAGGAGGGGTCCCCTGCTCTCTCCCACAGCCCTGGCAGGGGACCTGGTCTGGTCCACCATGACCCTCCTCCTCTCCCAGGTTTCTCTGGCCCTACGGGGCCCATGACCTGGAAGCAGTTCAGGGCCATGGCAGGTGGTTTCCCTAGGTACCTGAGGGCAATGGATGAGATCAACTTCTGATCTGAACCCCCAGCACCACCTCCCCCTGAGTCCAGCTCCTCTGCATCCTTGTCTTCCTCAACTGAGGAAAAAAGATACATCTGTCCTCTACACCTCCGATGCGGATTTCACAAGCTATCAGCACTTCCTTTCAGAGATGGAGGAGCTGCATATTTCCCATTTCATAGGATGCATTCCTGCTTATGCTACTCTGTCCTTCTTTGGGGATTACAGCTCTGACATGACTGTCATACCGCCATGGCCCCAGCCATTTACAGAGGCATCTCACAATGTCTGGCTCCATCCTTCTTCCCCACCTCCAGCCCTGAGGGACTGTCAGCACAGTTCTTGCACACCCTAGGGGTCTCCTGGTGCCATGCCCCACCCCTCTTTGGGAGTGGAGCTCCTGGATACCCCCACTGTGCATCATCGCCCAAGGCAGGACTGCCCCCCCCGAGTCCAACTCAGCCAAGTTTGACTACTGGGGTAGAAGGGTCTTCCCGGTGGCATGCCTTATGTTGTGCATTGCAGCGCACCAGGCACATCAGGCTGCCTACCTCAGGCACCTGTGGGTGATGTTGGGACAGCTTCTGGCAGCCATGCCTAACAGTGAGGCAACCAAGTAAGCCATTGGCATTTCCACACAAGGCCTGGAGTTGGTGAGACACCAATCAAGTGCATCTTACAACGCCAATGAAGTAGCTTCCAGGCTAGTGGGAACTGCAGTCTGCATTGAGCAGATGCCATGTCTTCGCCTTTCATGGTTGTCTCCCTTGGCCGTGCGTAGGGTGAGTGACTCATATTTCTGGGGGGGGGGCCACTTCTTTTCCCGTAGGGTCAGGTGTGATTTAGTAGGGTGCTTTCCTTCTCCCAGGCCATGGGAGCCTCTGTCTGCCCTGACCAGACTTGGGTCCCACCAGACCAGGAAGAAAACCCCAACTCTTGTGTTTCCCCCACAAGAGACTAAGGGAACAACCTTTCTGTCAGGGTTTGCCAAGGCCACTGAGGGTGTGGCTTGGCACTCAAACCCACCGGTGATGAATGGTGAGGATTGATTCTTGGAAGATATGAAAATTACGTACTCACCGTAATTGTTGATCTTCCAGAATATCTTCACCATTCATCACTGCTGCCCACCCACCTTCCTACACAGTGGCCAGGCTCTGGGCAGTGTCTCCTCCCTTCTTCTGCCCCCCATGAAAGAAAAAAAAAGGGGGAGATCACAGTCATTTTTCAGGGACAAACTCCTGAAGGGAGTTGTTCCCTCTCCTTGCCTGTCCTGCCCTTCCATAGCATTTTCCTAATGGCACCCCTTCAGTTTCCTTTTTTCTCACACAAAGAGATGTTTCTTCCTTAGCCACCTTGCTTCTCTCCCTTTACACGTATGGTGTAAAATAAATAGTGTGGGGGACAAAGGGAAACCCTTATTTACGAGCAAACGTCTGGGAGGTTTTAGTCCCTCAATTTGCCTATCCTGGCCTTTCCCTGAGCTCTTGTTGCTGGGTTGCTCTTCAGTCCCTTTTTCTTGTAGGGAGTAGGCAACTCTGCCTTAGCAACCTTGCCCTCCTCCCTTCACACTGTTTGCTATAACAAACAAACAGTGAAGATGCCCATTCTTTGACGTATATGTCTCTCCTACACGCATATGGCTCTGTGGGATCTTCTAATCCTCACTTTAAAAAAAAAAAGGTACACCTTTTCTATCCCTGAGAAAAATGGAGAGGAGACGCCCATTCTTTTCTACTTTCTAGCCCACCTCTTACTAGCTGTAGGGGTTTCCTGCTTGTTCAGATTGATCCTAGTCCATCTAATAAGGGACAGAGCTCACACTTACGGTGCTCCTCTGTGACCTGCATACCTTTCAACAGCTGCCTCCCTGCATTCAGTAAACCTCTTATACATCTTAGACTTATTTTCCTATTTAGCTGCTGCACCTTCACTTTGGGAGTTTCCCACAGTCTCACCCCTCTTTACAAAAGGAGTTCCCTGCAAATTCCTCCTCAGTCACTCCCATTGGGACCCTCTCACCTTGACCTGGTACTTAGGAGTGCCTTTTTTTCCTAGTGTCAACTTAATAGCTACAGTCTGAGCCATGATCTTCTCCAGCCTTGCATTTAAAGCCTGATTCCTACCCATATCGCACCTCATTCATATGGAGTTCCAACTACTCAGCAAGTTTCATCCTCCAAGCTTAGGGGACGTTTGCACTTCCCTTTCTGCCTCAGGACCTCTGACTGTCCTCTTTGCAGCTCTCACAGAGGTACTTCTTTGCTCATACCGCCTTGGCCAGTGATACTCAGTCCTGACTGGCTCAGGAGCCACACGAGCAGTCACATTAGCCAAGGAGCCACAACATATGTGTCTTAGTAAATTTTGACAAATGCACTCCAGTGTAAAAGAAAGTATTTCAATTACTAAACATTTCTTTCATTTCATTTACTAAACATTAGTTAACATTTGCACAGTATGACAGGGTGCAGCTTGCAAGAAAATTTACAATAAACTTTGAAAATACTGCTTGCTGGTGTACAATGCAGTGGTATTATAGTGCATCCTGGTTGGTTAATACTATATAGTGTGGGAACTGTTTGCATCACTTACTGGGAAGGTGATAAGCAGAAGAGCCACATGAAGCTCTAGAGCTCCGGTCTGAGGATCACTGGCCTAGGCTGTTCCCTCAGTCTGGGAACAGCCTCTTTTGGATATTTTACTCCTTGCCAGACATGTCATAACAGTGCCTTGGACAAGCCTACCCTCCATTCATTCTTTCCTGGTTGAGGACAGGAAATCTATACTCTTCCTCTCTCTCTCTCTCTCTCTCTCCTCTTTCGTACTTCCCAGACTGCCCAGCTGTCCTGGTCACCCTTGCCCACCACCAGTCCATCTGCCCAGAATTGCCCCTTCTTCTTCTTCTTGTTTTTTATTAATTTGTTCAGTTTATATCCTGTATCCTTTTACCTATTCCTTGGGCTCCCTTGCCCAACCCTTCCTATCTTTTTCCTCTTTTTTCCTCTAGGCAAACAGAACTGAGGAAAAGGGGGAGCCAGCGTGGGTTACTGCCCAATCAATGAGTGCCATGTCATACATCCACCTCATGGGTGGTGTCAACCCTGACGTCGGTTCCCTACGCCAAAAGTCTTCAAGCTACATGCTCCCACGGGGTCCTGGCACCTCCAGCTTGAACCCACCAGTGATGAATGGTGAAGATGTTATGGAAGAGCAACAATTACGGTGAGTACATAATTTTCATTTATTGTAGTTGTGATGTTATCACTGCAACATTGTTATATAGTATGACATCAGTTAACAAATCCTTAATGTTTCTTGTAGTAAAAATAATATTAATCATTGATCCAATTTGTTTGTGACCAGAACACCTTCTAGGCCCTGTACTCCCATCCATCCATAATTTTTGAGATAGTGTATTCGTATTCTTAATTGCCTTTGTGAGCACAGGGTCCTCTGGGCCCTGCACTCAAATCCCTCCGTAGATGTGTGTATGTATGTTGCTGTGGAAGCGCTGGGCCCTGTGCTTCCATTTATATGACAACAGCAACTAAATTACAAAGTAGTTCCTCTGGGAAATCGCCATGAAATGTTAATTGTTTTTAAAGATGGTGGAGCTGGTCGTTCATAAATCGGCAAAAGTAAATCAAAAACAGAGACCTGGCTAGCTCTAGCAATGAAGTATCGTCAACACCATAGTTCTTCAGATTATTAAATTCCTTTATTCAGTAGTCCCAATGTTTCACCTGGCAATCAGGCTTCTTCTGGGGAACTATAATAAATATACATACATATTATATTGGTTTCAAGCCCCCCTGACACGAACACATCATCCCGCTTGTGTGGGCTGGCGGTAAATCATATCCCTTCTCCCCACCCTTGCAGCACCCTCCTCCCACAAAGTCTTGTCCACAGCCGACATTCCACACACCCACACACTCTCCCACTCTCTGGTCATCATTCCCCACCTGTCTCATTGCCACAAAAGAAAAATAAATGGGTCAGCTCCATCCCCGGTACCCAACAGCAGAGCAGCCGATGTTGCTGACTGCCTCCAACTCCAATATAATGGTGTGAATGAATGAACAGTGACATCTTTGCTCCTAGTAAAACCTTGTTTAGTTGAGGTTTCAACCAATCAGGTGTTTATAATGAGCAAAATGTCACCATTCATTCACAAAGCCATACTAAGATGGGACAGGGAGTCAATAAAGTTAGGAACAGAACAGATGCTCTGCACAAGGTGATGTTTTTCTGTTACAGGTACCACTTTTATGTTGTGTGGGCATTGCTGGGAGGAGGAGGAGACAGACAAAGAGGGTACCAGTGGGATGATAGGTAGAATCTCTTGGGCACAATTCGCCTTCTTATTCACCAGGTGAATTGGCTGTTCCCCAGGCAAATTTGGTAAATCCACCTGGCCAATAACAAGGTGATGTGCAGTCCCCAGCTTCGCAAAATTGCTGAAATGTGGGGATTTTTTCAGGAAGCGAATTTCTGTAACTTTGCACATATCTAATCAGAGTTGAAAACCCCATTGAAATACAATGAACCATATTTACCTTAGTTTTCCACATTGCATTCGGCGGTTCCAGCAGCAAGTTGTGTCGTCGATCAGAGAGTGGATCTTCACCGTACTACCTGTTCAGGTGAGTGAGGGTACATGGAGGATGTGGGGGGTGCGGGAGTGGTTGCTCAGTGGGAGGTCGGTTGGGAAGGTGTTCGGAATGGTGAGAGACCATTTTTTTTTTGACTGGACAAAAAAAAACAAGGGCCATTTTCCTTACATTCAGACTGCAACGGGGATGGGGGGGTGTCACTGGACACCAGGAAAACTTTAACTCTTGATCACTGGGATGAATCCTTCAAAATCAGATTTCTAAGTTTAAATTCATACAGCAGGCAGCACAGTGATGGTGAGATACGCCGCTATTAGTGAAGCATTTAACCCATGGAGATCTCACAGAGAGGACACATATCAGGTCATGGAACAGTAAATTCATTAGCTGCAGTTTGTATGGCCAAGGAAAGATGTGCCTCTTGGTGAAGAAACTCAACCCACCCAGCTGAGCGGACTCAGCAGCCAGCAAAGTGCATCCATCCACCATCCTGCAATGGACAACTGCGTGAACTGCACGGAGCACTGATGTGTTTAAAGATCAATCACAGCTATAGTAATTTAAAATGCACATTTCAGCTTTCTTTGGTGGGTGTGATAAAGTGTGCCTTTTACAACTGACTGATCATTGTGTCCTGTGTGTTTTTTCTTTATTTTCAGTAGTATACACAAGTTGCCATTTGTAGCCTAGATTCACTGACAGCGGGCTCAGTTATTTTTTCTGATTTTGGTCAAATGCTGACTGCTGTTGACATCACTCTAGGACTGACACCCATGACAGCAGCTCGAGATCCTCATGACATCATTAGAAAAATGCTGCCATCTCAAGACGGGCATGTGTCTTTCCCAATGGATTTTTTTAAGCTTTCGTGGCAGTCTGTCTTCAAATACTGCCATTCTCACTGAGGTTCTGGTTTAAAAGTAAAAAAAAATAATGGTTGAGTTCATTACCTGTCTGCTGCTGCTGCCGATCCTTGCCAATGCAGACAGTTCTAAGTCTCGAGGTGTACTTTTTAAAATAACTATCCCTGTAGTGAAAGTTGATTGCCTCTGGTCTGGTCAGCACATGAGGGTGGGATAGAATGCCAAGATGAGGGGTGGGGCAAAAGGTATTTTACTGATAAAAAAAATTTGCAACGATTGAAGTGAACAAAACACATTCAGCTGACAGCTGCACCATGAGACCTCAAGTGCTGTGATCCAAATCACTGTACGAATAAAAAGAGAGGACAGGTACTTACTGCTGAAAGCCAAGCAATAAGCAGAGGACACCGCAGAATAATTTCTGCTACTTTATTCCATGAAGTGCTGCACAAGAAAAAGAGCTGGTGCCAGTTCAGTGCCAAAGGTAGCGCTCAGAAAAAACACCAAACACTACCATGGTGAAAAAAAAATTAGTAGTTACAGTGTGTGTTTGTGGGGTGCTCGGCAACCCCATTTATGGGGGACTTTACCTACCACTCCCCCCTAGAAATATAAATAATCACCTCCGGGACTGGGAGGCAATTCGGAGGACAAGGAGGGACCTCCGGGGAATCATATTTGGGTTTGGAGGGTGCAGGGGCAAAAGTGCAGGGTGGGGGCTGACAAATTAAAAATAGAAGTCAAGAGGGGGAGAAAAAAAATGCTGGACTGGGAATCGAACTCTGGTCATCCAGACATCCTGCTGCCTTTCACTGCTCTTGGCCTTAATCTTTAGCCCATGTCAGCTGTTTGGCAAGGCAGCGTGCAGGGGACGTGTTATTGTCTTTGTCCTGAGTGACAACAGCTACTGGGATACTGATAATATACTTGTGCTACGTTATAATTTGCACAGCATATTCACCAAGTACCTTTTCCCTACCCTCATGGCATCCTATCCCACCCTCATGTACGGACTGCACCAGAGACAATCAACTTTCATTACAGGGACAGTTATTTTAAAAAGTGCACCATGAGACTTTGAACTGTCTGCATTGGTGAGGATCAGCAGCACCAGCAGACAGGTAAAGAACCCGACCCTTTATTTTTTTTTACTTCTAAACCAGAACCTGGCTGAGAATGGCAGCATTTGAAGACTGACTGTCATGAGGAGCTTAAAAAAATCTGGTGGGAAAGATACATGCCTGTCTTAAGATGGCAGCATTTTTCTATTGATGTCATGAAGCTCTCGAGCTACCATCATTGGCATCAGTCCTGGAATCACATCCGTAGCAGTCAGCATTTGGTCAAAACTGGGAAACAAACAGAACAGCTGTCAGTGAATCTAGGCTACAAACGGCAACTCGTGTATACTATGGAAAATAAACACACAGGACACGACAATTAGTTGATTTTAAAGGACACACTTTATTACACTCCCACCAAAGAAAGCTGAAATGTGCATTTTAAATTAACATAGCAGCCATTGATCTTTAAGTTAGCTCCCGTGCACCAAGACCAAGAAAAGCTGCCCATTGAAATACATTGAGTCACTTTATTACTATAAAAATCTGTATGAGTTACTGTGTTTGTGACAGCTTGGGACTGCATTTTGAAACCTTTGGTTTTAAATGCTGTACAGCTAACATGCATGTCACAAATGCAGTGCTGTGATCAAATGATATTATGAACAGGGAAACAGTGACTCACTACTCTCACTGCAGCCTGCAGCATGAGTTACAGCTGTGGTTGCAGAAGTCAAGAAAGTCCCGCTGTTCTCATATAGAGAACACGGGTCAACGGCTCCTTTTGCTAAGCCGGGCACCCTGGATTTTGGGTGCCCAAATAACATATTTCTGGCAACGTTTTTAAAAACAAATAGAATCTAACTGAACAGGTCCCATTTAGCTAGGTTCAGGTGTTTTTGATTTTTTTAATACATAATTAGATTGTACTTTTAATGTTGGAAAGTTTAAACAGTAAAAAGAAAATGGCAACCATCTTGAGTATCCCCCCTCCCCCAAGGCAAGTAAAATCATGCAAATAGCCACTCACGATGTGGTTTTTTACTTTTCACGATTGATAGTTCTCTGGACACAAACTGTAAATTACGACCTGTTAACACTTGCGAACATGTTTTTTTTATCACTTGCACCGTTTGTTTTTTGCTGGCCTGTCTCAGCGTTATCACAAAACTATTGTAATTCAAACATGGCATGATTTTCTTCCGCCAAGCTATTCAAAGGCACACCCCTGGCATATACCCTATCATCCCTGAAAATTTCATGAAAAAATTTCATATCATCTGGGCTGTAGATGAGAGCAAAGTAAACCATGTTAAGCATAGAGAAAAAAGTGGTACTTTATTTGTTTTATAGCACGCCATATCTCAAAAACCATACAAGATGCCATTGCAAAACTTTTCACATTTTGAGATTCTGATGGCACATGCAAATTCTGGGCTATTTTGTCAACGTATGCCAAAGTTATTAAGGTGCAATAATTGGGGATTTAACATTGAACTGCTGATTCAACCCTAGCTACTGGGGCACTACCATGCCTCTGTAATTAGTATATACATAAATTTGGATTACCCCTGTATCAGTTGAGCACTGCACAGATCTTGAATTTCTTTCCTTGACTGGTCATCTTGTCTATGGTGTCCCCAAAGAAATCACATGTGTGTGAACATGCCAGCTGTTATTAGAATATACCAGTCAGAGAAAAGCTACCAAATGCCCCTTGTATTGAATATATAGGTTACAGATTATAAAGTACACACCATGAGAGAAATTCATAATGTTAAGTACTAAAATGCTGTTATTATTACCCCCACCCTACTCCCTGTGGTACTCTTGCCTCCTGTCCTCACACTCTGACACCCCACCCAGGATCCATCTCACAACAGCACTTGTGAGCACCACAACTTTGTAACTGAATCACCCAAAGGAATTTTGTTTTTTTTGGTAAGGCAGTAAACAGACAGGCTTCAGAACTTCCCAACACAAGGAGGGTGCTGCATTATTTGGGTTGCCATCTCATAAACAGGTGAATCACTTCAGAATGTTTCACTGGTCTTGCTACAGAAAATCACACCCTTTCTAGAATCTCGATGTGCTCCATTTATTTATTTTATTTATTTATTTCATTTTTGTTGATCGGGAAAGAAGGGTGAGGCAATACTGCCTATTTTCTGCTTCATCCCAGGGAAGGGGGAGATACCGATGGTACCCAACTAAAATTGAACCAAATTAAGCTATTGGTAGTACTGTTAGTGAATGAGAGAAATTTGGCCAGGACACCAGAGAAATTCCCCCAGTCTCCTGTAGGGGGAACCTCTGTCGAAATGGAGGAGATGCCCAGTTTGGCTGAGGAGCCAAGCAAGATGGACATGGAGGAGGCAGGGGGACAGGTCTCTACCCCAGCCTCCATTTCTACTGAGACTGAGGAATTCTTTGATGCTACAGGGGTACCTGAAGAAAAAGAAATCACAAAGAACATATTGACAATATTCAGGAAAAAGAAAAAGAAATACAAGTAAGTCACAATAAGCCTACATCTGCATGAAATATTGAAGTGAAGGAACTATAGGATAGAATGAAAATGAAGCAACAACGATTTCTGCAAACACAAAAAGAACTACAGGAAGTGATGGATATTTTACAAATAAAAGAAACAGCTGCCACTGACCCAAATTTACATCTCAGCAATGAACAATCTGTGGATAAGCAGGTACTATCTCCAAATATTATTTTTCTCAAACAAAACCAAATGACCAGCAGAATGTGATGATATTCCAATTTAAATCAGGTGACAAAAGCAAAAATGTTGTCTTTAACAATGCCAGCAACACCGTAATGTTTAAACAACCGGGAGTGCATTTCTCGAGTAATATGTGGCATACCCCTGAAAAACATAAGACTGTACCTGGTTCTTCAAGTTCAGCATTGACTGTTGCAGTGAGCTTCCGAGGTGTGGTCAGCTCCAAGAAAGCACAGCCAACTGCAAGAGTACAGCGAGCTGTTTCAGAACTGTGCGCAAAGGTCAAGCTCGGACAAGATGAATTACATGCAGCGCAGGAAATCCAGACAGACAATGATACTATTTTTAGCAAGGAGCAGTCCAGAATGGCAAAAACAGGGGAATCTTCTCCTGGCCTAAGACTATCCTCAATACAAACAATCCACAGTAGCAACCCACAGAACCCAGATGAGATGCCCATTAGGTTAGAACATGAATTGTTAAACCAGCAGCAAGCCACAGCAATGACACAGTCAGCTGCAAATAGCACTATCAATGGCAAAGAGGATACAAGGAACCAGTCCATAATGGCACAAACAGGAGTATACCCTGGCCTAAGACCATCCTTGGACGAAACAAAACAGGCTGCTGTAGTAGTTTTAGCAGGGACAGCTGACACCCTGGATGCTGCAATAAATAATAAAAAGACATCTCTGCTCAAATTAATGACAGAGGATGATACGCACACCAAAAAGAATAACTTGGAAGAAAACAGGACAATTTAATGCTTTCCAATAGGAATATTCATACTGTTCCCTCCAATAATACCACACGAAGCCCTATTCATAACGATGACAGCATTACAGGTGCAATACAATCTGCATTTGGGTTAACACCTACAACACCCACCGAAGCAGTCTGGTCTCCTGAGGATTCTGTCAAATCAGCTGGATGGAAACAACTAAGAGATGGCACATGGATACCAGACCCTGCATGGAACACAAACAATTTTTCCCAATTACCATCATCTCCAGAATGGAAACCCCTCACAGAAAGAAACACTCCAACAAACCAAAATAAATCAGAACCTGATAAGAGAAACATGGTTATAAAGACCTCCACTTAAATCTCACAAAACAAATCACATACTCAATCAATTGAACAAGAACCCATTTTGCAAAATAACAACACACCACAAGAACCTGAGGACACAAGCAACCAATATACTAAAAACCCTTCATCCAGACCCTTACTGTCTGATTTATTTAAAGCTAACAAAACAGACCCATTACCCTGAAGGCATGCAGTTTGTTTAAAATATAAAGGCGGGCTAGACCCATGTCCTGATCGACAATATGTGGGTAGAAAATTAATAAAGGACTTTCTCCATTTGTCACTAGCTGATATCTTCATCTTCATTCACTTCTTGGGTGAAGATACTTTTGACATCAGTTTTTGTTCATCACATCTTTTGGAAATTATTTGGTCTACAGTAGATACAATCAACTAAATCTATCCCCTCTATGGACTCCCTTTGTCACAATTCCCCTGACAAAACGTCTTGTCAAACAGGTTACTATAATGTTCCGGAATGAAAGCGTGCCACTTGGAGACATTTACCACTGGCTACAACAAAAATGTGATGTCTTAAGTGCACTTAAACCTATATTAGATGGAGAACAATTTTGGACTGGTGGCTGGTGCTTCAAGGTTAAACTCAGAGAAACAGATGAAGGGGATATGCCATATACCAAACTGCTTCTTCATGGGCCGTGACCGTGGAGAATGTTTTTATACCGGACAACCGAAGGCATGTCACTGGTGTGGGGCACGCACACACTTATCAAGTGTGTGCAATAAACTACGATGTAGTCTTTGTAACGAGGTTGGGCATACAAGTTCCCAATGTATGAATTACACAAAATGTAGCCTTTGCGAAGAACACGGTCATGCTTACAAAAATTGTCCACGGGCACATGCCAATAAACTACACAACCTTAACCCAGAAGACCTCATCAATAAAACTCAGGCAGACAAGACAAATCCCCTTTCACAACACTGACACCACCAATACGGAAACAAAGCAAGAAAGGCAGGAGGACATAACAATAATCCCAGACCACACAGAAGACCACACTCCAAAAACATCAAACACAACCACCAATCATTACTGGATCCGGCATGCTACGCTGACAAAACAGAACATGATTGTTCAGTAGTACAATAAAATTCGGAAGTCTCACAACTGAAGAATGCAACCTCCACCCCCAAAAACAGAAGAACCACAAGATCATCAAAAAAAGAAATTGAACTACAAGACATTGAATTAGAAAACCCCTTTGAGGCTCTGGCAGGGTCAAATTGGGGGGGTAATCAGAAATGGAAATTGAGGAGAACATCAACGAAACATCAAATTTGGAACCAAAGAATCCCCAGACAGCTGAGAAAATATATGCAGGGAAGAAAAAAAAAAGAAAAAACATTAGAACACTTCTTTTTGGTAACTGATGCATGGGACAAAAATAGCATCAATAAACTGTCACAGTTTATGAAATACAGTAATCAAAAACATCCATCAGTCTTCCAGTTAGCAGCTATGTCTTTAGACATATTATTCATGCAGGAAACATGGATGGTGACACCATCGCAATTATCTCTTTACAGATCCAAATGGCTCTGGAGACCTTCTTTTTGGTCCTTCGGGGAAGATAAGACTGATGGGTTGGGAATTTTGTTTACTGGTGAAAGATTCTCTTGTATCCTTTTTTGCCTTTGGGAGGCATTTTTCATCTCATAGATTTAGTTCTGGGTTGAGTGCTAATACTGGATGGGTATTTGGACAAGGAACCCTGTAGGCTAATTAATATTTATGCCCCACAAGGTAAGGCTGATAGAGTGACACTTTTTGAAAGTTTACAGCCTTACCTAACAACGGCCAAAATCTTGATCATGGGGGAGACTTCAGTTGCACTATTAAAACCTCCAGAGGTCAACAGGACTCTAAAAAATATATTGTGTTTTGACAGCCTTAAAAAATGTGCAAGCAGAAAAGAGTGGCAACTCAGAAAGGACCACAGTCACTATAAGTTTAAGTGAAAAAGTATATTAATTTATTTTAAATCCATCATGTTGTAAATAGCTGCAAAATATTACCACAGTGCAAACACATGCTATAAAACCATGTGTAACACTAGCTGAATTAACAAACCGTGTGGACCTTTTAAAAAATGGCCCAGCTTACTCTTATAAAAGGGCACAATTTACCTCTTTGATAGACTACATTTTTTCTTCAAAACACCCAACAATATACTGTACTCTACTATCATCATTCCAGTGGTGTTTTCTGACCATCTTATGGTTTTATCATACATGGGGCATGATCTCAACAGAATCAACAAACCTCTCATTGGAAATTAAATTCTTCCATACTGTCTGAAAATAAAATACAACAGTATATGAAACAGCTTTTCTATACCAGAGCATCAGTTTTTGAATTATACGAAGGTCAAGGCGAATGGTGGCAAGGCACAAAATCAGATATACAAAAATACTTCCAGACCGCTGGTAAACAGAAATTAAACAAGAATTTTTTTTCTATTTAAACTTACGATCTCAATTACAATATTTGTTAGCATTACCGCCCTCCAGAAATACTAATACATTAACACAAATTAATATAATCAAATTAGAGATGAAGAAAGTACAATATGATAGAATGAACACCATCAGGGTTGAACTAACATATGGGACCCAAAAAAAACATTACAGTAACCCATTTGAGGTGTGCAAATCTCAGAGACATAATACTACAATTACGCCCCTAGTAGATGACAAAGGGGTAATAACCTCATCCCCAGATAAATGCTACATTTGCAACCATCTGATATCTCCAGCAATACACTCACACAAGATATGGGAAAAAGCCTTTCAGATTTACCTTTACACAGCATCCCCCAAGCTGATTTAGATCTTCTGGTAAACCCCATTACAAAACAAGAAATCCTGGAGGTGTTAAAATCAAGAAAAAATTGTGCTTCTCCATGCCCCGGTGGCCTTCCGTATGGATTTTATCAAACTTTTGCTGAAGAATCTGCAATCTGGCTTGAAAAGGTTTTTAATTTCTTCCTTACCAAGAAAGTTATACCCAACTACTTTTCAAAAAGTTTCATAATTTTCTTACTCAAGTCTGGTACAATAAAATGGAAATCCAAAATTGGAGGCCAATCAGTTTGTTAAATGCAGATTTTAAAATTTTAACACAAATATTACACCTCCGCTTACATAGAGTAGCATCCTACACTATTAAGCCAGCACAATATTGCGGACTACAAGATAGATCCATCCATCAACCATTAATAATATTATGAGAAATGTGGGAATACCTTACCAAAACACAAAATAAAGGATGGGTCATATCTCTGGCTCAATCCAAAGCATACGATAGAGTTAACCACTGTTTTATTACATTATGGCATACCACCAAAATTTGTTGCCCAGTTACAGTCACTATATGATAATGCATATTTTAGCACTATTATCCAAGGGCAGATAAGCCCAGAAGTTAAAATAAAAACTGGGGTGCAACAGGGGTGTCCCTTAAGCATGTTATTATACATCTTTTCTCTCAATCCTGTACTAGAAAAAATCAATAAGAATCCATTGATAAAGGGCATCACAGGTAAAATTCAAACTGGCCAAGTTAAAGTACTAGCATACACAGATGACACTTGCCTTATTATTAAAAATGGAGAAAGTATAAGTCATGCAAAATGAATAATTGATGCCCTATCAAAATATCTAATGCCCAATTGAATATTGGGAAATGTAAAGCAATACCCATTGGACCCTGGGAAGACACCCCCTCCCATATTGCAGACATTCCTGTTGTCACGCAACCAGTAAACTTTTAGGCCTAATGTTTGGTTTTCCCAATCCAGCATATGCTAATGGGATATAGCCTTGAAAAAGTGTGAAAATAAAGTAGCCATATGGAAAAACTGGAAACTGTCCAAACTTAGACATATCCACATCATTAAACAGTTTTTAATTCCAAACCTACTACTGAATATGTTGTAGCTATATTCCCACTGCCTTTTACTCTAGAAACAAGAACGTATAGTGTATTTGTCCATATGTTGTGGGGCAGTCAACTTAACCTGATTAAAAGAGGTTTTACCTATCTACCAAGGAATAAGAGAGGCCTAGGCATGGTTGACCCGGTAGTATTTTTCCATACGCTCTTTATATCTCAATCCATTAAACCTTTAGCAACATCAATGGACAATAAGATGATCTCCTGGGTATATAATAACTGGCAAACATTTTTAGAAAAATGGATAGATCGGCCCCCAAAATTTTCCAAATATCTCAATGCCCCAGAATATCTCAGGTCACTAATTCAAAAACTTCATAAATGGGACCTTTCAAGACATATGATCAACACCTCTAATAGAAAACAGCTATACTACCATGTTCTGGAAAAACTAGTCCCAAGAGAACCATAATTTAAAAATTGTACACCTAACCACTGCAATACTACAATTAACATGTTAAATGAAAAAAGGATCCCCACAAAAATGTGAAAATCATATGGCCGAGTGCATATAGTAGGCTAAATGTATGCAGCAATAGGAAACATAAAATGCCTGAAGAAAGGACATGCCCATATCTTGAGTGCATAAATGAAGTGGAAACAGTAGAACACTTTATACTGGACTGTTCATTTTCCAAACATCCATGGGCTTTTCGTGCATCTACATGGACATTGGGATGGTTAATAAACATGACTTACGATAAGATAATGCTTGGTAACTTTAGAAATTGATTATCACGGATTCACACAGGTACTTTAACAGTTTTCTTTACAGTGCTAAAGTTTTATTTGTGGCATGCAAGAGTTCAGTGGGTATTGAGACAGCAATGAATGCCATTTCCTATTTTTAGATTATTATGTGAAAAAACATTGTTAGAAATCTATACTGCAGACTTTACAAAATCACCAAACAATGAAGTACAAAAGTGGTGGAAGGGCTTAAGCTTTTTCATAAAATATGAGTGAAAACAAATCAGGGAACCAATACTGACAAAATATGTAGGAATGTTATAATGATAACCTTGAGCCTCTATATGAAGAGAATAATGTTTTTGATAAATAATTCATAATTCCAGATATAACATTGGAATGTACATACTGAACTATTGTAGAACATTTCTCGTATTTTGTTATGCTTCCTTTAATAAAACATTCCTTACTCTTTTCAAGAAGTGCCATGGGATCTTTATCATCCACCAGAACAACCACCAGAACAGGCAGATGGACCCTTGGTTTAATGCCTCATCGAATAGATGGCACCTCAGGAGAGCAGCATCCCCCTCATGACGCACTACAGTGTCAGTACTGGGATTTTACTTCAAGTGCTTGAACCCACAACCTTCCGATCATCCAGACTCAGAGGTGAGCTTGCAACCTGCTGAGCCACTGACACTGACAAAGTACACAGTACTTTACAGCACGCAGGTCGTGCACTCCCTGTCACTGCATATGGTGGCCAGCCGAGGTTGTGGGAGGAGGGCTGTGCAGGTCACCGTATGAGTTTCCCATGGCACCAGCAGCTATGGTAAGAGGGATGTCAGGGTGGTTTACCCGATGTGGGTGGTGCTGGGTGGGCACTAGACACCAATGACTTATTGTACAAAACTGTGGTAAGCAATCAGGGGGTGCCACTACACACCAGAAACATAGAAACATAGATTTTGATGGCAGATAAGGACCACTTGGCCCATCTAGTCTGCCCATTTCCCTACCTACAGGATAGGCCGCAGATCCTAGTTACCCAACAGCCTATTTCTTCCTACCCCCCACAAGAATTGCCTTATGTCTGTCCCATGCATTCTTGAATTCTCCCACAGTTTTAGACCCCACAACCTCCTCAGGAAGGCTGTTCCTTGCATCCACTACCTCTCTGTGAAAAAATACTTCCTCACATTGCCCCTGAACCGCCCCCCCATCTTTAAATTGTGTCCCCTTGTTCTTGCACGTCTCTTTTTCTGAAAGATGCTACCCTCTTGGACTTTGTTGATTCCACTGAGGTACTTAAAAGTTTCTATCAAGTCCACCCTCGCCCTTCTTTCCTTAAGGGTATACATATTACGCTCCTTAAGTCTCTCCTCGTATGGCTTCTCTTGCAGACCCTGCACCATTTTAGTTGCCCTCCTCTGGACTGCCTCTATCCTGTCTATGTCCTTACAGAGATGGAGTCTCCAGAACTGGACACAGTACTCCAGATGGGGTCTCACCAACTGTCTGTACATCGGGATAACAACTTCCTGTTTTCTGCTGGTGTTGCCTCTCCCTATGCATCCCAGTATACCCTTAGCCTCCCTACTGCCTTCTCACATTGCTTGCTAACCTTAAAGTCATCTGATATGATTACCCCAGGTCCCTTTCCTTTTTGTTGTTGTTACTACCTCCCCATTGTGTATTCTTCCCTGGGTTCTTGTTTCCCAGGTGCATTATTTGCACTTCTTTGCATTGAATCCTAGCTGCCATACTCTGACCATTCCTCCAACCTTGCCAAGTCTCTTCTCATCCTTTCCACGCCTCCTTGTGTATCAACCCTGTTGCAGATCTTTGTGTCATCTGCAAAGAGGCATGCTTTTCCTTCCAGTCCCTCTGCAATGTCACTTATAAAGACATTAAAAAGGACTGGACCCAGCGCTGAACCCTGTGGTACCCCACTAGTAACCCCTCTTTCTTCAGAGTGGACTCCATTTACAATTACCTTCTGTGTCCTGTTGTCCAGCCAATGTTTTACCCATGCTACCACCCTGGGACCCACTCCCAGGCTGGTTAATTTGACTATTAATCTTTTGTGTGGGACTGTGTCAAATGCCTTGCTAAAGTCTAGGTAGGCCATGTCCGCAGCCCCTCCCTGGTCTACTACTTTGGTCACCCAGTCAAAGAAATCTATTAGATTCGTCTGACATGACCTTCCCACTGTGAACCCATGCTGCTTTGGGTCCTATGCCTCAGTGGCCTCTAGATACTCAACAATTCTTTCCTTCAGAAGTGACTCCATCACTTTCCCTACCACAGAGGTCAAACTGACAGGTCTGTAGTTTCCTGCCTCTGTCTTGGTCCCACTTTTGTGAAGGGGAATCACATCCGCCTACCTCCAGTCCTCGGGTACCACACCATCCTCCCATGATTTATTAAAAAGAGTAGCCAGTGGTTTCACTAGTTCCCCCCTTAATTCTTTTAGAATTCTGGGGTGAATTCCATCAGGACCCATTGCTTTGTCCACCTTCAGTTTTAGGAGTTCTTGCAGAACCCTTTCTTCTGTGAAAGGACTGGATCGACCCCTATCAAGAATGCTTCTGTTAATTGATTAGGTACTTCCTCCTTTTGTGAATACTGAGCAGAAATATTCGTTCAGTATCCCTGCTTTTTCACTGTCCCCTCTGCCCACCCACCGCTCATTCTATTCAGCCTCACTATCCCTCCCTTGTCTTTCACGCCGCTGATGTACCTATAAAGGTTTTATCCTCTTTCTTAACCGAGTTGGTTATCTTTTCCTCAGGTTGGGCCTTTGCTATTCTGACTTCCCTCCCTGCTTCCTTCTGCCTTAACTGGTACAGCTCTCTGTCCTGCTCCTTCTGTGTTTCCTTATACTTCCGGAATGCTATCTTTTTCTCCCTGACTTTACTAACCACCTCTTTTGAGAACCATAGTGGCTTTTTCTTTCATTTTGATTTGTTTATTTGCTTCACACACAGGCTTGTTGCCTCTGTGATGGCAGTTCTGATGATTCCCCATTGTTGCTTCACCCCTCCTTCTAGCCTGTTTGCTAGTGCTTTTCTGAGGCACTCTCCCATCTTGCCAAAGTCAGCCCTCCTGAAGTCCAGTACCCTCACTTTTGTATGGCTTGACTCTGTAGCTGAGTTTAACGTAAACCACACTGTTTGATGGTCACTTGTTCCCAGATGGCAACCTACTTCTATATCTGAGATCCTCTCACTGCCCCCATTTGAGAGTACGAGGTCTAAGATTGCTCCCTCATGAATGGGTTCCGAAACTAGCTGTCTGAGGCCTGCCACCTGTAAGGCATCGAGAATGGCCCTGCTCTTGGTCTCCCCTTTCTCTGCCATCCTAAGAATACCTTCTGTCATATCCTTGTCCATTCCCTCCCCCTGACATGGGGGTCTGTACACAACCCCTGTGCGGATTGTGGTGCCCTTTCCAGTCTCCAAGGTGACCCACAGTGCCTCCTCTCTCCTCCTGTTTACTCTTTTGTTCAGTTGCTTGTATCCTTCCTTTACATAGAGAGCTACTCCTCTCCCTCTCTCCCTACCTGCTCTCCTGTAGGTTATGCACCCTGGTATGTTAACATCCCAGTCACGTTCTCTGTGTACCATGTTTCTGTGACTGCTACGATATCTAGGCATCCCTTTTCCATCAAGGCCACCAGCTCACAGAGCTTGTTGCCCAGACTATGGGCATTGGTACTCATTACCCTCCATTTCCTGATGGCCTTACTCCTTTTTGCCCCATCCCTGTCCTTCTTGCCTTTGTCACTTTCCCCATTTACCCCTGCCCTTCTCCCTATCGACACCTCTATGTTGGTGTTTGCCGCGCCTTACCTTGCGTGACTTTTTTTGGGGGGGGGCTAGGATTTCCCTGCTCCTTTCCAGTGCCTCCTCCTTGGCTAGTTTAAATGCTTGCCAATGAAGCATTTAAACCTATCATCTAGGATCCTGGTTCCCCTCCTGGACAGATGCAGCCCATCATACCAGTATAGGCTTGCATCACTCCAGGTGGACCCCCAGTCCCCAATGAAGCCAAATCCCTGAGCTCTGCACCAGTTTTTCAACCACTGATTGAATCCCATGGTGCGGAACACCCTAGCCTCTCCTACGCCATAGATGGGCAGAACCTCCGAGAAGGTTACCGTGCGTGCTACTTGTCTAAGGCCCCTCCCCAATTCCACAAACTCTTCCTGCACTTCTCTAATCCCTTTCTTAGCCAGGTCATTTGCCGGGGACTATTATATGCTCTTTCAATGCCACAGAGCAATTAATAAAGTCAAGTTATTGGTATTGGCCAGCGTTTCTTAGTGAAAGGCTAAATCAGTAAATATTTTTAACCTGCTGTATTTCAGTTTCATGAGGTGCAGCGACAAACTTATGAATATTCATGACATAACAAGTCTCTGCTTGTATAACCAATGCAAGTGTATGAGAATTTCCCTGTAGATGATTCCTAGTCCTTGTAAAATATCATTTTGTAACAGTATTGACTCTCACCAGAATTTGTTTAACATGACACAGAAAATGCAGGCTGCCATGGGCTTCACCTTAGAAGAGCAGGACTCTACCCAAAAGAAACCTGCTGGAGTTTCTGGAGATGCAGAATCTCCATCTGCTATGGTTCCTCCCCTATTTCCAGCCTTGGAGAATGCCACTTATGCAGCCTAGTATAGGTCAAACAATATACCAGCTGTGCCCAGAAAGGCAGACAAAATGCATTCTGCACCTTCTGTAAAGCCCGTTTATGCTAGCAAGCCTGAGACTGACTCAGTGGTGATCACAGCTGCCTGTGATAGGTCCGAGCACCTAGGCACCTGAGCTCCCTTTCTTCTGATAGAGAATCCAGGAAGCTGGATGTCTTAGGCACACATACATATGCCTGTGTCTCATGGGCCTACATATTCCTATCTACTAGGCCCATATGATAAAATATCAGAACACCCTATGGAAGAAGGCTAAGGTTGCTGCACAGGCCTTGCCTGAGGGATCTGCTAAACAAGAGTTAACAAAAACTCTTAATGCTGGTGCTGATGTGGGGAAACATTTGATCCACACAGTGAATGATATTTCTGATGCCTCTGACAGGGCTGCAGCCTCTGGCATTTGTCTCAGGCACTACTCTTGGCTAAGAGTAGCAGGTTTTGCCACTTATGTGCAACAAACAGTTCTCAGTGCCCCATTCAAAGGGCAGAAACTGTTTGGCCATGGTGTAGAAGAAGCTCTGAAAAATCTTCAGTCATCTGGCAAGACTCTAAAGTCAGTGAAATCCCTGTACCATACCCAGAACAGGTAGGAGCAGGGGTAACTTTCACCAATCCTCTGTCAGGGACCTGCCGAGTCTACAGACAGCAGGGAAGTGGCAAAGATGTGGGGGCCTTGCCAATGTTCATCACAACCCCAGGTGCCCATACAAAAGCACCTAGAAGTAGTGGAGCTGGTGGCTCTGCCCCTCACCAGCTCAGCATGACTCCTTATATACCACCCAACCACCTTTACCCCCAGGGGTGGTTGTAGGGGGTCGTCTGTCCCTCCACTTCGATCAGTGGAGGGCGGGGACTACAAATGACTAGGTTCTGGAAATTATAGATAAGGGTCACACTCTGGAGCTTCTGGACAGCCTTCCAGATCATCTACCAGTGGTAACAATATACTCACCAGGACACATGTTCCTGTTGCTAGAGGAAGTACAGACCCTGCTTCAAAAACAGGCCATAGAGCCTGCACCTCTAGCACAAAGAGTTTTCTTCCAGATACTTCCTCATCCCAAAGTGGACAGGGGATCTGAGGCCTATTCTTGATCTAAGGGACCTGAATTTCACCATAGAATACAAGTAGTTTCGGATGGTCTCTCTACAGGGTCCCCTCCCCTGTTGCAGACATGGGATCGGATTTGCTCCTGCATATGAAGGATGCATACCTCCATATAAAAGTCTGGACACCTCACAGGAAATATCTGAAGTTCCTGTTTCAGAGGGAGCATTACAAATTCAGAACGTTGTCCTTTGGCTTATCTTCTGTGCCACATAACTTTACCAAATGCTTGGGAATGGTGGCAGAAGACCTTTGCAGGGCAGGCCTGTATGTTTTTCCTTACCTGGGTGACTGGTTATTGAAAGCCCACTCCAGGGACCAACTACTGTAGATCTTAGCTCATAAACCAGACAGATGTTCGATGCTCTGGGGTTGACAGTCAGCATACCAAAGTCTGTACTGACACACAGCCAACAACTGCAGTACATCGGGGCAGTTCTGGATACAGCCCAGGGTTCTGCATTTCTGTCTCTGGACAGGGCAGACTGCTTGATTGCCCAAGCACAATTGGTACATGACAGCCATTACATCTCAGCAATGACGTTTCTATGCCTTCTGGGACTCATGGTGGCAGCCATTGATCTTACTTCGAGAGGGCTCTTGCAGTAGGCAGTCACCTTGAGGACTGTGCCCCTGGTGTCAGGACCACACAGAAACTTTAGCCAGCAGTATCTGATGGGGAACCGCCCACTTGACGTCACGTGACTGACGTCAGCGTGACCCTATATAGTTGGCGGTCCCACGCCCGCCTTCCAGTTCTTTCCCACTGTCACCCTGAACAGTCATACCTCACGGAGATTGCATGCTGCAGTTCGACTGCTATTTGGATGAGTATCTGTTTTCTTTCTTTCAAAGTAACAGTTGTTTATTTTTTTGTGCATGTCGTCGTCTTCCATATTTGAGCACAAAAATAAGTTTGCTTCTTGCAGCACGCAACTTCCACACAATGATTCGCACCCCCTCTGCCTCTTCTGCCTGGGCCTGGAGCACAAGGTCGAGGACTGTGATGCCTGTGCCAACTTCAGTCCTGCCACACGGAAGCACCGGCAGCAGGCCCTAGAGGCCCATCTGCTCAAAAAGAGGATGGCCACCATGGAGAAAGAGCTCCAGAAATTATGCAGCGCTTCCACCTCGCCCACTGAGTCCAAGCATGAGAAGAAGAAGGAGGAGAAACACATGGACCAGGACTGGTCCTCTTCGTGTCTGATTCCCCATGCGGTGCCCTTTGGAAAAGCGCCAACCAACTTCCTCTGGGAAGTCGGCCGCCGTGGCCCAGCCTCCTCCCCCAAAGAGCAGTCCTCTGGTCCCCCCACCGCCACTGGTCCTGGTGGCTGCAGTAACCTCAGCTGAGGCTGAGACCTTGGCTGCACTTACACCCATCTCCACAGGGGGGTCTAACACACCAAGGGGAGCTGCTAAGTCACTCGCTGGACTCCCCGATGAACACCTGGCTCAGGCTGTGGTGTCAGGCTCCGGAGGTTCTGAAGCCTGCCCAGCTTCAACCGCTAAGCCGAACATCGGGCAGCCCGACATCCGCTCGGTTGTTTCGATAAGTCGGACACCGGCCCCACTGGTGCCCACAAGACCGACTGGGTGTTGGGGTCAGGCATCGGCCCCAATGACTTCCAACTGCTGGAGTTACCTCAGCTATCCCTGGAGGGTTCTCCTTATTATGCCTCCCCCACTCCACTGGACGTGGTCCCCCCTCACTCGCCTGTCGATCGAGGGATGGGAATTCAGGAGCTTCTGTCATGTGATCTTCCAGGTACACCTATGGACCAAATGATAGGAGTGGGCACTGTACCAGATGGTTCCCTGCCACCTCCACTGCCATCAGGGGCTGCAGTGCCACCAAAATGCCTCCCACCGGACCTAACCCTACCAGGATGGTCAGGGTTCAGTTTACTGCAAAGGACTCCATCAGGGCCTTCAGTCCCACTGTTGGGCCCTCCGATGAGTTTGCCTCCATCAGGCCCTCTGTCAGGGTTTCTCCTGTTGGGCCCCCATCGGGATACCCTCCGTCGGGCCCTCCATCAGGGTACCCTTCGTCGGGACGTCCTTCAGGGTTCCCACCGTCAGGGTATCCAACACCTCAGGCACCAGCGTATAACCCATTGGGCTACCTCCATCAGGGTTTCATATGCCAGGGTATGCTCCAGCCTACCCTCCATCAGGACACCCACCTTCACATTTCCATATGACGGATTTCCCACATTATCCTCCGGCTTACCAGCCTCCTCCTCCTCAACCTCCAGTAGACTTCCAGTCCATTTTGCAGTCCTGGGGGTAAGAGACCAAGGCCCAACTGGTAATTTATTTATTTATTTATTTATTTTGAACTGGTAATGGGGTTGGATAACCATCAGCCTCCCGGAGAATCTCCTAGGAGCCCTGACGTTCAGCAACCGAGGCAGGTTACAGCCCCTCTGCCTTAACCGACACTGGCCCCTTTGAAGGCTCTGACACTGGTCGGGCCCTCAGGCAAACCAAAGCCTGAACCCTAGGAGTCTTCTGACTCAGACCAGAATTCAGACTCAGATTCTTCGGAGTCATTAGGGTAGGGCTTTGAAACCCTGCCTATAGAGGAACCCCAGCCCAAAGAATCCCCCAAGTCATCTCAAGAGGATCCTTCCTTTGCCAACCTCCTCAGAAAAATAGCAGAGGTGTACGACTGAAAGTCGGATGCCCATCATCCAAAAAGGCAGTGTCTTGCTGAACACCTGGACATGCAGGAGACAGACCCAATCCTTACCCCACCCTGGCTAGAGCACCATGAGGATCTGGCATCAATGAACTTGATGATGCCCTCCTCCTTACCAGCTGTGGCCAAGAAAGCAGACTGCACATACCATATGCCAGAGGGGAAGGACCACCTCAGCGCACAACCCAAGGCCGATTTGTTCATTATAGCCACTGCTCACGACCAGTCTTCTAAGCCCCAGCATATGAGCACCTCACCCCCGGACAAGGAATCCCGTCAGTTGGACCAGTTTGGTCTGACGTGTTATTCCTCCTCCACTCTGGCCATGAGAGCTCTTAATTATGTTGGGCACATGCTGGTTTACCAGAAATCCCTGTTCGCCCAGCTATAGCCAGCCACTCAGGCACTCCCAGATTCGGATTCAAAATCCCTGTTGGCAGATTCGATCTGGTTGGCAAAAGTGGCCTGCAGACATTCACTGACAGCTACCTACAATGCAGTAGACTCTTCTGCCAGAGGGACTGCCACAGCTGACAGCCTCCATCGTTTCTCTTGGCAGAGGGTATTGGGTTTGGCACAGGATGTACAGAATGCCCTCCAGGATGCACCTTTCAGGGGATCCGTCCTCTTTGGTGGTGATGAACAAGATATCATTACCACCCTACAGGATAAAGGCACGGCAGTTCGGTCAGTACAGACTATGTACTGCCTAAAGTTTCAGCAAAAGAAGCCATTTTGGTGCCAAGCAAAGTGGCAACCAAAGCAACAACAGACAGCCCGATGTCAGAATAAACATGGGGCACAGTCAGCCTCGGCCGCCCCCAGGCCAAGTCCCAGAGAGCTTCAGGCACAGCTCTCCCCAACCCCCCCCCTCGCATGACTTGCTATCCGCCCCAACCCCTAAATCCAGCAGGTGGGTGGAAGATTTGCTTGTCACCTGCAAGGGTGGTGGTGACAACCGACTCATGGGTCCTTCTGCTCATAGAGGAAGACCATACCCTGGAATTTCTTACGAAACCTCCAGACAGGCCTCTGGACCACTCTCATTACCTAAAGGCACACATTCTTCCCTTCAGAGAAGAAATTCAGGCTCTATTACAGAAAAAAGCAATAGAGTCTGTTCCGGTGCACCAGGTCAGAAAGGGGTATTATTCCCACTTCTTCCTGGTCCCCAAAAAAACAGGAGATCTGTGTCCCATTCTGGATCTCAGTGCCCTGAACCTGTACATAGAGTACAAATGGTTCCAGATGTTGACCATCCTGGGTCTGTTGCCCCTTCTGCACAAGGGTCAGTGACTCTGCGCTCTGGATATGCATGATATGCAGGATGCCTACCTACACATCCCTATTTTCAGGGCCCATCATCGCTACCTACGGTTCTCCTTCCAGGGGGAACATTACCAGTTCAGGGCTCTGCTCTTTGGCCTTTCCTCGGCACCTCGAGTTTTCATGAAGTGCCTGGTGGTAGTGGCAGCAGCCCTGAGGCATCAGGGTCACTGTGTGTTCCCTTACCTCGACGACTGGCTTCTGTCAGCCTCTTCAGCAGAACAGCTGGAACTCCTCCTTTCTGCAACCCTGGGCCTATTTCAACAAGTTGGGATTACTGTCAGTTTTCCCAAGTCTCAGCTTGCTCCTTCCCAGCACCTGCAATTTATTGGGGTGGTGTTGGACACAGTCCAGGGTATGGCTTTCCTCCCTCAGGACAGGGCAGAAACACTGCAGAGGCAGGCTCATTTAGTGGCCTCCAGCTGGAAGGTCTTGGCCAGATCGATTCTTTGGCTTTTGGGCCTGATGGCAGCAGCCATCCCCACAATGCCTTTAGTCAAGTTTCACATGCGTATATCGCAATGGACGCTCAGGGCACAGTGGGATCAGAGGTCAGATGACATGGACCAGATGGTCATGGTCTCCGATTCCGTGCAGAGGGATCTCTTTTGGCGGCAGGATCTTTCCAATCTCACCAAGGGGGTCCTTTTTCAGTCCCCTCCTCCCTCCCAGACCCTGACAATGGATGTGTCAGGGATGGGATGGGGAGCTTATCTGGGAGACCTCCGGACTCAAGGCACGTGTTCCCTAGTGGAGTCTTCTCTACACATCAACATGTTGGGGATGAGGGCAGTGTTGTATGCACTTCAAGCTTTTCAACACTGGCTTCTCCAAGTTACTCTACTAGTCCAATCGGACATGAGCATAGTCTGATATCTCAACAAGTAAGGAGGCACCCACTCATGCCCTCTGTGCAGGGAGGTGATGTGAGTGTGGAATTGGGCTGTTCTGCATCGGAGTCACCGCACAGCCATACATGTTCCGGGAGTGCAAAACATCATAGTGGATAGTCTCAGCCGCACCATAGTCAGAGTCCATGAGTGGGAGCTAAAACAAGAGGTGGTCGACTCCTTCGACCTGGGGGGTCGGCCGGAACTGGATCTGTTTGCCTCCTCATACAATGCAAAACTTCCTAAGTTTTGCTTACTCTCTGCAGGGCATTGCATTTTCTGGTAAGATGCACTATCTCTTTGCTGGACAGGGAGGTTCTTGTTTGCCTTCCCTCCCTTTCCGGTTCTGCAGAGGCTGTGGTGCTGCTCAGGCTATGGGCAGAAGGGGTCCACATGATACTGATTGCCCCTTTTTGGCCCCGGCAGGTTTGGTTCCCATTGCTTCAGCAGCTTGCGGAGAAACCTCCAGTTCCCTTGCCTCTCTGCAATGACCTTCTGACCCAGGAGGCGGGCACGTTGGTCCATCCGGGACTGAAGTCCCTTCACCTTCATGCGTGACATCTCAGGGCACAGCCACTTCACACTTTGGGGTATCTTCCAAAGTGACTCAGGTTCTAGTGGAGGCCAGAAAACCATCCACAAGGACCACTTATGCCATGAAGTGGGCGTGTTTTTCTATTTGGGCCACTGTTAATGGTTGGGATACTTTCTCGTGTCCACCTCCATCAGTCATGGAATATCTTCTGCACCTCCATGATTCAGGCCTAGGCTACTCATCGCTGAAGGTCCATTTGTCAACTGTCTCTGCCTACCATACCTTGGTTAACAGCAGACTTTATTTAAAAGGATTTTACATCTGAACCCCCCCCCGGTGCGCAGCCCCATGTCACCGTGGGATCTTAATTTTTATTTTGGAAAAGTTGACCTTGCCTCCTTTTGAACCTACTATTTCTTGTGACATGCGCTATTTATTTTGGAAAGCTCTGTTCTTAGTGGCAGTCACTTCAGCTTGAAGGATTTCTGAGCTTCAGGCCCTGATTTGTAAGGAGCCTCATTTAATTTTTCACAGAGATCGGAGGGATCTTCGTACCAACCTTAAGTTTTTACCTAAAGTGGTTTCTGAGTTTACGTTGAACCAGTCGATTCAACTACCAGTGCACTACCCTGTGTTTTCTAATCGGGGAGAAGCACTTCTTCCTACGTTAGATGTTCACAGAATGTTGCACTATTACACAAACAGGACAACGTCTGTCCAAAAAATGGATCAGCTTTTTGTTTCTTTTGCACCCAAGAGAGAAGGTGCAGCAGTTACCAAACAGTGTTTATCCAAATGGTTGGCGGACTGCATTACTTTTTGTTACCAGAAGTATGGTAAAACCCTCCTGGGGAAGTCATGGGGCATTCCACTTGTGGCATGGCTGCCTCCACTGCTTGTTTCAGGAATGTGTCTGCCACTGACATCTGTGTCACGGCCACACTTTCACAAAGCATTACAGTCTGGACATTGCTTCTAGGTGCAGGGCAGGTTTGGGCCTAGCTGTAATTCTGGGCCTCCTGTCATAATTTTCCTGTGCCAGTAGCAGGTTTACTTCCTGCCTCCCTTGTCTCATTTTTTTTTAATTCTGATTCACACTGCTCGGGACTCAGTCCTCAAGATGATTACCTACTGCAAGAGCCCTCTCAAAGTAAGATAGTACAGTTACGTAAGAACATACTGTAACAGTAGATCTTAGAGAGAGGCTCTTGCAGTAGGTAACCTTTTTTCCTTCCTCCATCCTCCTATTATTTTCTGCTCTTTCTTTATGGGCTCATTCTGAGCCCCAGGAGCCTTTTGTCCTTTCTCCTTTCGCACCTCCTTGGAGGTCTTCATCGGGAGATCTGGAAGGCGGGCATGGGGACCGCTCCACTATATAGGGTCACACTGACGTCAGTCACGTGACGTCGGGTGGGCGATCCCCCATCAGATACTGCTGGCTAAAGTTTCTGTGTGGTCCTGGCACCAGGGGGTGCAGTCTTCAAGGTGATTACCTACTTCAAGAGTCTCTCTCAAAGATCTACTGTTATGGTAGGTTCTTACATAACTGTACTTTATGGTGCCACTTGCCAGGCTGCATATGCAGATCCCACGGTGGACCCTGAGAGTCCAGTGGGACCAGTTGACAAATGATCTAGAATGGATAGCTCATGTCATGTCTTATTTGCACAAAGCACTCGAGTGGTGGATGGAATGTAACAACCTACTCAGTGGCATCTCATTCTTGATTCCTACCCCTCACCAGATCCTCACCATGGATGCTTCAGGATCAGGATGGGGAGCCCATCTGGGACCTCTTTAGACATAAGACACGGAAAACCACTGCAGTGTCAGTGGCTCAGCAGGTTGCACACTTTGCCTCTGAGGTCAGAAGATCAAAAGTTTGTGGGTTCTAGCCCCACACCAGCCACTCCGGGTAAATCCCAATACTGACACTGTAGTGAATCATGAGAGGGGTGCTGCACTCCTGAGGTGTCGTCTTTTGGATGAGACATTAAACCAAGGTCCTATCTGCCTGTTCTGGTGGTAGTTGAGGTGGATGTTAAAGATCCCATGGCACTTCTTGAAAAGAGTAGGGAATTTTTTATTTTAAAACAAAATCAGGGATACAGAAATAAAAAAGGGAGGGGGTTAAAAGAAAGCAGTACTGAAAGTTAATTCTTCACTTCAAATATGGAATACAATAAATAAAAAAGGGGAGAAAAAAGTAAAAAGGGACAAAAAGGAAATGGGGTAAGGGAGTAGGGGGAATAGTTTATTTAAAAAAAACACATTAAACTAAACACAACAAACAAAGGGAATCGAAAAGCATAAAATTAACAGAAGAAAAAAAATATGTCAAAACTGACAACCAAAAAAAAAGGGAGGGGACACAAACCAACAAATAAAAGGAACAGCAGAAAAAGACTCAATTCAATACATAATACTTCAGAAATTCCGAAAATACAGTATCATATATGTTCCATACCTTAAGGAGGCTTGTAAATCCAAAAAAATAGGCCCACAAATTTTGCAATTGATTAGGTGAGGTTTTCTTTAAACCTAGATAAAACACCTCCTGTAAAGCAGAATCCACGAAAGAAAAAATTGATGAATAAGACATCCTAAGCTGCTGTAGCACTAACTTGCATCTGGCTTGCCACAGATAAAATTTTAAACATGCCTGGAAAACTCATAAAGTGCTGATGTTCTACTTCCGTAGTGGCCCTGTAAACTCACTTAAATACAAGCATCCATAAGTGAGACATTCTAATCAGGGAAGCGTCCATTTCCAGGCAGCATATTCCCAAAATCCTTTGCTAAAAGTGTATTGTAAAAAAAAGTGTTCTAATGTTTCTATCTCCGCAGCACATTCTGGGAAGGGGCAAGAACACTCTGATACGGCTTTGTGCTTGTGCTTCCCCCCACGCATTCAACCTACCATAAACACAAAGCCACACTACATCCCACATCCTCTGTGGGATTTTAAGAATCTTGCAGCTGGTCTAGAACCAACTGCTGCTTCCCCACCAGACAGTTTTTAAAGTCCCATATACAAACAGTCCCTAGCATGGAATCATAGAGTGTTTTCCAACCCAATGAAATAATATCTTGCTTCCCCACCTTCCACTTTATAATTTTTTGAATAGAGGGTTTTAAGAACCCTGGGACAGGGAGGTACCTCATCAATTTCAGGGGTTTATTCACCCACCAGCATAGGTAGGGGCCCATCATACTTCTCAACTAGACATTCTCCAGAGATAAAGGTTCCTGAAATGCCAACTTAACGGAACTGGTCAAAAAAATGGTATGAAAAAATAACACTGGGTATATCATTCCTACTCCACCCTTTACCTTAGGAAGATAAAGAAAATCTCTTTTAGTCGAATTCAACCAACTTCCCCAAAACGTCTGGAAGAATATACTATACAAAGTGGTTTCTAACTGGGTCGGTATAGGGAACACATAGCTGATATAATAGAATGAGGCCAATAAATTGTTTCAGGATCCACACCCTCCTAAACTTTGAAAATAGTCCTGACTTCCACCGTTGTATTTTACCTATATAGGACCCTAGTTGTTCTGTCCAATTAGGAAAGGCCATGTCACTAATGTCAAATTTAATCCTGCAAATTTTGATAGGGCCTGACACTATGGAAATACCACCAATAGTTAACCCCCTGGTGTTGAATTCCTGCAGAGAAATTCCTACACTCTTATGCAAATTTAAAGTTGCACCTGAAACTTGAAAGCAATCATGGAAAACTTGTAATAAAGCCTGCCCACTGGCAGCATTCCGTAAAAAACAGACATCATCAGCATAAGCCAGAATTTTGAGGGTTCCTGAGTTCCCTGGCCAAGATATGTCCTGTATCCCTGGATGAGCAATAATGTTACGTACTAAAGTATCTAAGGAAAAAACATATAACTAGGGACTAAGCGGACATCCCTGCTGTACACCAACTGGAATCCTTATGTCCCCGCTCACTATCTGATTATTATAGGTAGCAATATATGTGTGATTATACAGTTTAGCTAACCACCCAACAGCCCTTACCAGAATTCCATAATCTCTAAACATTTCTCACAAATATAAGTGTTCCACTCTGTCAAAAGCCTTGGCCTGATCCAAGGAAAGCAAAAACCCTTCTTCTGGATATTGTTGATAATAAACCAAGACATCTCTAATAACACATGTGTAACCCCCCTGTTCCCTGGGGTTACTTGAATCCCATCAGTGTCAGAGTTAGGTAGGGAAGGCAGCTGGTGAATATCTAGTTAAATAGATTTTTACCTGCTCCCTCTCTGATTACTTGGTCTCAGCTGAGAGCAGAGAGGTGAAGTCATTTAGAACTCTCACAGCATCATAAGCCACATAGCTTGCTGTGAGTGGGGGGACTTTAGAATTTTGGGTTAGTCTGCAGTTGGAGTCAGAGAGTGGGCAGTGGAGGAGTGAAGAGCTGCAGTGTGGGCTCTGAGTAGAGCATTTTTATTACCCTAGTCTGAGAAACCATCTGCCTACCTTGTTGAAGTAGTGGATACCATCTTCAGGATTTTCTGATGTTCTCATCCCCAGTGGAATGAGGAGAACTGCCGAGGGATCTGAGGGGCAATCCCTTGTTTGATCCAAGACATTTGAAGCTGCCTTTGTGTAAAATCTGTGAGTAAATTCTGTTTGCGTGTTCCCAGAAGAAATGTACCTGTTTTGTTTTCCTTGGGGTGTTACTCTGATAAAGGGACCTCTGTACCCAGTTCTGTGTTGAGACTGTTCTCAAGAAGTTTTCCTAAAGTTGGCTAACAATAGTGGAATCCCAGGGTGTGACTTAGCACTTTGTACAGAACTTTAATTTTACACTCCTTTGTAGTGTTTCCTAATGCTGAATGTGCCAAACATTCTGAAGAAGCATAGTTCTACTGTTTATTATCTGTTGAGGTGCAACTCTGAAAGAATGGCTGGGTATGGATGAGGAAGCAAAAGGTGGGCAACTCTCCATCTGGAGTGACCAGTTCAGCACTTCAGGTTCTGTAAGGGCACCTGTTTTTTGGGTCATTTGGCCAATCCCTGAAGATGAAGTTTACCCCTAGATGTGGGTTTTGCTAATCTTGAGCCCTAGTGTGCTCCATCATGGCCAGTGTGCCACATTTCCTACTCTAAAAGTCCCTGTGCCATATAGGAATGTGTTCTACATCATAGCCTAGTGCCTCTAGAAGAAGTTGTGTGTTTCGTCGTGGCTAGTACCACATTTCCAGATGTCTAATCCTATGACATGTGGGAGGTTCAAGTTCTGTTTTCTACAGATGTTGTTCTGCGTTTGCCTTGTGCCATGAAGTGTAAACCCTTGGGGGTCCATCTTTGCTTTTGTGTAGCAACTGTTTTGGAATAAAGCCACACTCTAGAATCTCAGCCTAGTATGGACAATCTAGTTAATGCTACCTGTGTGGATTTACTGGGTACCCCTCCAGAAGTACAAACCTAGCATAGCCCTTAGCAAAAGTTCTCTCCTCAGGACCTGGGTTTGGTAAAGGTCTGTTTGTGTCTTTTACACACTTTGTGTTTATATTGCTTTGTACCCCCACCCCTCTCTTTTCCCCTAGACAGAAAATGTATGGGAGGTATGCTTACTAGTTAAACAAGTGGCCAGTGGGGGGTTACACATAAATTATACTTGATATTCCTTCCCGGTAGTCTAGTATTCAGGATTTTTGCCAAAATTTTGTTGTCAAAATTGAGGAGGCAAATTGGCCTCCAGTTACCAAGATTACATTTCTCTCCCAATTTATGCAAATAAATCAATAAACCCCTAGTGAAGGATGAAGGAATACATCCTAGGGATAGCAACTCATTAAAGACTCTTGCTAACCAGGGAGTCAGTACAGTAACAAAGGTTTTGTAAAAAAAAATCATACGGAAGCCCATCCCAACCAGGGGATGCTCCATTTTCTTGACTCTTTATAGCCATCTGTACTTCTATGGTCAAAACTGGAGCTTGCAAAGTCCGCTTGTCCATCTCAGAAAGAGAAGGTACTACTGCCGGAAAGAAATGCTGTGGATTGGATCTTTCCTTGTGAATTTTATCAAAATTCTCTTTAGTATAGTTATCTATCAATCTAGACAAGGCTCTCTGAGACTTCACTAACCTGCCCAATTGTCTTTTAGTTCAGAGATATGAGTGGAATCCACCTTTTCCTTACAAGCCAAGCATGGGTCCCTTCTGCATCCCATAAAAAAGCTCAGCTTCTAATGTGGCTCCCCAACCTTACTGATAGGCCTTCATTTCCCGCTGAATGCACTGAATTTGAATAGTTACATCGGGATAACCTGCACTGGAGAGGGAATCAATCTCTGCAGCTTATTCCTACAGGAGAGATATTTAAGATATGCAACATCTCTTTTTTGTTTCCTTGCACAGGAAAATAACAGTTGTACCTCCTTTTTCGTATCCTCCCACCAATCCCAAAACGAATCATAAAGGCATTGTACAGACTCCTTGACAACAAAAAATATTTGAACATCCTGTACTATTTCTGCATCTTGGACAGAAGCTGTATTGAGTCTCCATCTCTGTAAAGAGTTGTGAGACTTTGTTTGAGCACCAAGGCAGAGAAATAACAGTGAGTGATCTGAAAATTCTATGGGCATAGTGGCAGCCCTGGAAATTTTCAGACCTGGAGACAGAAAAAAATAGTCAATCAAAGAATGTAAGATCCAAGGTAGAAAGTACTCCCTCCCACAGGATGTATCACCCTATAGCCATCTAATATCCCAGCAGTATTGATCATAGATTTTAAAGAAACAGCATCACAATAAATCTTTTCTCATAAGATCTTGTCGCCCTGAAAAGTCCAAGAACCAGTTAAAATCTCCACCCAGAAGCAATTTCCTAGAAGTGGCTAAAAAAGGTTTAATTAAACTAAAAAGTGCCACTTTATCAGCCTTCCCTTGCAGGGCATAAACATTAATACAATGAAAAGGAATATTTTTTATAAGAAATATCCAATAACAGTGCTCTCCCAGGAGCAATATCCACCAATCTAATTAGCTTGATGGCCAAATCTGAGAACAAAATTCCCAAGCTGTCAGCCCTATCCTGTCCAAAGGACCAAAAGGATGGACCCCACCACCAATCCCTCTTTGATCAGAGACAGAGGCTGTCCAAGTCCCCTGTAAAAACAAAATATGAAAACGTACATTTAAGGTTGAAATTTTAATCTGTTCCATGGAAGTGCAGAAATGTGAAAAAACACTAGCAAATCAAAACCAAAACAACACCTTTAACCACAAATACCCAATTCAGGTCACCCCTTTCCTACCACCCTTCCCTTTAGGGGCAGTCCTTTTCTGTTTCTTCTTCTTCTGGCCTGGGGAGGGAACAGTCTTTTGAGTAACTGACTGCCCCGATGCCTCAGAATCCATATCACCCTAGTCTGAGTCCCCCCAGTCTTTTCCTGACTGTAGAGCATCAATTTTATTCATTAGAGGGATAACCATAGTCTGGGGCTACAGCTTAGAGACCCTTGCACTCCTATGAGGCAGTACAAAGCGGTCAGTCTGTGCTGAGGGGCATGCTGGAACCTTCCCTTGGAGATTATGGCTGCTCCAGCTGAATTACTGTAGAACCAGATCTTCCTGGACCAAAAGTCTCCACCACTCATTCACACTAATGGGACTATGCCAGAGGCGGTAGGACCCCGCAGGAGCCAGAAATCTTCAGGAGGGTCTGTGCCGGGATAGGACCGCGCATGCGTGCCACCGCAAGACTAACTTGTGTTGTATAGGCTATCTCAGTGTCAACTCTCCAACTGCCTCAGTTCCTTTTCTCCCACCGAGTGAGCTTCGATGACGATGTTGCTCGCCTGCCAGGAGTCATGTCTTCGTCTATATGACAGCAGCTAAAGCCATTCAGTATTCGATTAACTTTCCATTTTTAGTGTTCTTTTCTTATTTAAAAAAACAAAGAAGATGATAAAGAAGAAGAAATTCTCAGACTGCCATCAACGGAGTCGACCTTAGATGGCAGCGGTGATGGTAGGGAGACTTTGTTTGAAAGCTGTGATGGCAGTGGGGCTGTGTCCGGTCTGCTGCCCTTTACGGAGAGGAGGATTGGACCACGGGAAGTCTGGTGCTCGGGGCGGGGTGGAGGACAGTCCGCTTGAAGCAAAAAAGTAGAAGGCCCATTCCCAACCTTAATCAGGGAACCAGCTCTGCTTGACCTTGAGCTCACATTCCTCCTGTCAGTGGAAAAAGAATCTGTACCATTCATGGTCACCCTCTGGAATGTCTGTGTGGGGATCATCAGTGGTGGAGAGCGGCAGGTCTGACCCAACTCCAGTGGGTTTCTCTGTAGCTCTGCTGTTAACTTCCGAGATCTTCGACACTGGATCCCATCTCTGTCCTCAGTGGGACTCCGGTGAGCAGTTTCACCTCTGGGCCACTCTTTTAGAGCAGTGGGTATGGCGTCTGCCCAGCTGACCTGGCCAGTGGACCTGGTTCCATGGCCTTCTGGCCTCAGAGCTGCTGGGCCGCAGCCAGGTTGGTCAGGCCAGGATGTGCGTGGTGCCCTCTCCGGTGCCAATGCCACTGATGCCGACTCCACTTGCCTACTTCCTCACCCTTTTCCCTCCAGTGGCTGGCACTGGTACTGCTTTCCTCCCCTCCCCCCTATTTTCTTTTCAGGTCTAGGTCTAGCAGCAGTACTGGCACCATGCATGGTGCGAGCACTGTGCATGGTGCCACCACTGGGTCTGGTGCTGGTGCCAAGAATGGCACTGAACTCTTTTACGCTGATCCAGGTGGTGGCATCTCCAATGTTCCTGACCTAGACCTGCCTTTTGGAGGTTATTCTGGGGTAGAAGTGGATCTGGATGAGTCTCTCCCTGTTCTGCTTTGTCGAAGACGCAGTGGATGACTCATTTTATGGGCTGGAAGGCAAGCCTTCTGTATCAGTGTGATGGAAGATCTTCTTTCCAGTTTTTTCCTCAGGGATATGGGGTCCACCATAACATTTCAGTCTTCAATTATGTCCAAAGCAGACTTCTGCATCTTGAGTTCTGTCATTCATCAGTACGAGTATACCCTGTGGAACACTCTCAATTCAATGGCGAGAGCCTCCCAGAATCTAATGCTCCATTGCTAGGGGCATATAGCTAAAGCTACCAACTGTCCTGGTTTTTCCAGGACAGTCCCATTTTTGTCCTGGGGTCAAGTGACTTGGGCCATGTGCTACCGCTGCTGACATGTCTGTGTGCTGCTCAGCTCAGCTCAGTGCTCGGCTTGGCACTGCTAGCTATGCTGACTGGAACCATCTGGACCTTTAAATGCCAAATGCTTGAGTCTCCGAGTTCATCTCCACCCCTTCTGCTGCGTCTGTCTGGTAGGTCAATCTGTGACTGAGGATGGACGAAGACACAGTGTGTGACTGTCAGCCCGTCAGCAGCAGGGGTAAAGGAAAGGAGGAGCACAGACACTGCAGCAGTCACTGAATTGGCTGCTTGAGCACAGGGGTGGGTTCTAATCAAAGTTCACCCCCAAGCCCCAGTCCTTCCTGACTTACTTCCTCCTTCCTATCCTCCTGCTGCCTGCAGCCTGTGTTTGCCACTCTCTCTCAGTTCACTCACCCGCTGGACTTAACCCAACCAGATTTTGCAGTCAGCTCAGCTGCGCAGTCTACTCTGCCCTGATTTTGAGTGGAGCGGTGGGGCGAGTGACAGATGGCGGGGGTCTCTGCTGCTGCATCGATCTGCCTGTCAGTCTGCCACTACTGGGTTGGCCTGGGTCAGATTTGTCACCAACCACGGTCAGGGAACAGATTGAGAAGAGCTGGAGGAGGAGGCCACCAGACCGGAGATGGTGGGAACATCAGCCAACCAGCTGCATCTGTAGCTACGCTACTGTGCTGCTGTGCCTGGATCACCAGGGTCAGGGTTGGTCTGGTCCAGAGAACACTGAGAAGAGCTGGAGGAGGAAGCCGCCAGGCTGGAGATGAGCCTGGGGATATCAGCTGCATCTGCAGCTACTGTGCTGCTGCCTGGAGTGCAAGTCGAGTGGAGGTCAGGATGGACTTGTTCTCGGAGGTGAGTGTTGATGATCAAAAAGATCAGTTCACAATCACATACACACTGACCGATTGTTTTTTCTGATGAAATAAATGCAGACTCTGCTCTGTAATTTTTATTTTATTTTCTGCTTGCTTGTGCGACTTCTTGTGAGAAGGGCCGGGTTGGGGTCGGGTCACTCGACTCACACCATCCAGACCATCCGACCATCCAAGGCAATACAATACAGTCCGTCGTCGTGATGCTGCGCTTGTTTTTTTTGTTTGTTTGTGTTGGCATTTGCCTGGTAGGTTGCTGAAAGGTCCAGGATCCAGGAAAATTTATTCTTGAAGTCTGTCTCTGTGGGAACCTGGAACTCTGGGAAGGTTGGACAGAACAACTTGTTTGTAACTGTGGTGTGGGCCCATGGCATTTGGAGATTTGGAGAAGCCAAGGACTCATCCATTTTGTCATGCACTGTCTGTACTGTCAACAGCACCACCATGACTTTTCTCCCTATTCCTTGGCTTTCCAGTGCCAGCCCAGCCAAGTTTGTTGTCTTGAGCTCAATGACTAGTGACGAGAGGTCGGAGAGGATGCACACAAATCTGCTCCCATTCATTTTTATGGCACTGACTGCTCTGTCTCTCCTCCCTCCCTCCCATCTGCTTGACCTGACCCCTGCTGACTGAGAGCTCAGCAACTTCCTGCCACCTATTGCAGCTGTTCTCCCACGTTCTTAGTAGCTCACACTGGTGAGTGCAGTCGTCAAGTCTGGTGACTCTTTTCTGGTCTGCTGCTTGCTTGCCTGGTTTCACTTGCTGCCAAAGGCAAGATGAAAGGTCAGGTCAGTCAGAGTGATTGTACTGAAGTTGAGGAGGACCTTTTAGAAGTCAGGTGCAGTAGAAAGCAAGGTTCTCAAGAACAGTTGTACAGTACAGGACAAATAGAGAAGGAAGAGAGAGAGACACTAGGCTTTGCAGCCCAAGACCAGAATAGTCTGAACTCTGGAGAGGAGGAGGGAGGTGAGGAGGATAGAACTGGAAGACTTGGTTGCTCTGCTTATCAATTGTTATTGTATTGAAAAGAATTCAGAGAGACTAGGCACTGGCTAGAAAGATTTTTCTGACTAGAGAGAAAGTAGAAAAGCGGGACACTTCTGGGTGCAGTAGAGTAGAGAACAAGGAGAACTGACACCACCAGCCTCTGCAGCCCGAGGTGTAAGAAGAGAGAGTCTAGAGAGAAGTAAGAAGACGAATTGAAGAGACCATTGTTAAGAGAGAGTGTAAGTCAGATCTGAAAAGAAAGAAAGAAAGAAAGAAAGAAAGAAAGAAAGAAAAAGAAAATGGGGAAAAGGAAGACTACTTTCAATGAAGACTTGCAAAAAGAATATCCATTTCTTCAGAAAATGTCGAAGACAGAAGTATTCTGCAAGCAGTGCAATTCACCATTCTCCATCAGTCACGGAGGAAAAACGGACATAACCTGTCACCTTAAAACATCTAAGCATCAAAAGGCTGTTGTAGCACACAGTTCCAGCTTTTCATTAACCAGGTTTTTTAAAACCGAACATGCCAGTTACAGTGATCTTATCCTAGCAGCAAAGGAGGGCACTTGGGCCTACCACTGTGTTGTGCATTCACAAAGCTTCAAATCAATGGATTGCACCACAAAGTTGGTGAAGAAGATGTTTGAACCTAAGTTTAGTTCCACACGTACTATACCCGAAACAATTGTGACTGGTGTACAGGCTCCTTTTTCTGAGGAAGAAACCAGAGCTGAGTTGACAGAAGCAACATTCCTGAGTGCTGCCATGGACACATCTAACCACGAACACATCAAGATGGTTCCAGTTGTGGTGCGATACTTCAGTCCTGTCAGTGGCATTCAAACTAAGTTACAGGAGTTCAAAGATCTGCCAGAGGAAACAGCAGAAACACTGGTGGATTTCCTCATCACAGCACTAAGAAAGGAAAACATTGAGAAGAAGTGCATTGCCTTCTGTGCGGATAACACCAACACAAACTTTGGAGGAGCCACTCGAGGTGGAAAAGGCAATGTTTGGTACAAGATGAAAGCGATCACAAGATGAGAGATTCATGGCATTGGTTGCACTGCTCATGTAGTGCACAATGCCATGCAAACTGCTGCTGACATGTTGTCCATTGACGTGGAATGCATGGTGGTGAAAATTTACAAGTAGTTTTACATATACACTGTTCGGGTGCAAGAATTAAAGGAGTTTTGTAACTTCGTAGAAGTTTGCTATAACGATGTCCTGGGACATAGCAACACTCATTGGTTATCATTGCTTCCAGCTATTGAACGCATCCTGCAAATTTATGAGGGGTTGAAGTCCTACTTCATGTTACAAGAAAAGTGCCCGACAACCCTTCAGAAGTTCTTTGAGGAGCCAGTTTCTGAACTTTGGCTGTGGTTTCTGCATGGTCATCTGACACTGTTCAATTCGGTTACCAGGAGATTGGAACAACAAAACTACACAGCCATTGAGGCAGCTGAAGAACTGCTAACTCTCAAAAAGAAACTGCAAGAACACAAGAGCACTTCATTGGGCTAAAGGCAAAGGGAATGTTGAGGAACTTATCTGATGAAGGCGTCGTGGACACCACAGAATTCCTCAACAATGTGGATGTTTTTTACGACACCTGTGTGAAGTATTTGGAGAAATGGGACTCACTGAAGCAGTATGGAATTTTCTCCTGGGTCTTCTTGAAGCACACTCCAGACTGGGCATCTGTGAAGGACTGCATCCTTCTTGTCACTTCACAAACAAACCTGCCTCTTGATGATGGTGCTTTATTTATTTTTGTTAGTTATTTAACCAGGAGTAGCACACTAAGCTTAAAGCTTTTTTACCGGTGCAACCTGGGAGCACAGGGAAGTTAAGTGACTTGCTCAGGGTCACACAGTATGCAAGTGGAAGCTGTGGGGTTCAAACCCAGGTCTAGTCTGCTGGATGTCACCAGATTTGCAGCTCAGAGCCTTAAACCACTGTGCTATACTGCCTCCCTGCAGATGAAGTGTAAAGTCCTAAGCTAATACCACTGAAGTCTTTGAGTGGAACAGCAGCAACACTGATCCATCGTCGAGATGGTTGGAGATCTTCAAGCACTTCCAAACAAAAGAAATCTCATATAAAAACATTTTACCTGTAGTTGAGTTTGCATTATGTCTACCTGAAACCAACGCTCCTGTAGAGATGGTGTTCTCTCTTGCCAACAAGTTGTGGACAAAAAAGACAAATCTCAAAGTGTCGACACTTAAAGCAATGTTGATGCTTAAAGTGAATTTCAAAGACTCCTGTTCCGAATTCTATGACAAACTACTTCACAACAAGACTATCCTACATAAAATACATGCTTTTGAAAAATATCCTTTCAAAGAAACTTCTTCAGCTAGTACAACTGAATGCGAAGGACCCACTCCATCTACATCTCAGACTCAGTGACGTGTTTATTGCCCTGTTTCAATCTGTAAATATGTTTGCATTTTGCTCAGTCTGTCATGACAGGACAGGACAATCCATGTGTTTATCATTTGACCTATTCCTTCGTTTTGGATGGATTTTTCTTGTTGGTGTTGGAGCGCAGTTACAAAAGAACTGAAACCTTCATGTTTACCAGTGGACTTTTTCCTGTTGGTGTTCTGGCACAGTTAGAAAATAATTTAAATCACTGTGTTTACCAGTGGTTTTTTTTCCTGTTGGTATTGGATAGTGTAGTTTCATGTTACACCAAAAGAAGTGAACCTGTTGGCGCTGGATAGAAAAGAAAATAAATCTTCATGTTTACGTAAGCCACTTTCTGTGTCTAAATGTTTATATACACACATACGTGGAAATATTTATTTATTTCCAAATGGCATGTCCCAGTTTTAGCCTTCAGAAAGTTGGTAGCCTTACATATAGCCCAATAATCATCTGAAACTCTTATGGACACCTACGACTCTGCCTCTAGGGCAGCTGCTGCTGGCAGCAGATGGTTAACGTCTCCTCAATGGTGCTTATCTGTTTGGCCCTCAGGTTGAGCTCTGGAGGCCACTCAGAGCAATAGGGCTGCCATTTAAACAACAGGCGGTGCCTGCTACCTCTCAGAGGGATGGGAACCATTGACAGTCTCGTAACAGGCAGTCCTTTCCAGGGAGAGGCCTAGGTGCCTTTATCAGGAACCAACCCCTCAGCCATGAAGAGAATGCAGTAGAGGGCACAAGGCCCTAAAGCGCCCTGCACCAACCTCTGTGGATCCGGTCCAGGTCCATCCTCAGTTGTCTGAGGGGGACACCCCTCTTGGCAGTAGATGGGGTGTCTAATTCATTTTACAACCAGCGGAAGTTCATTACAGCGGGCATATGGGTCATCGAGATTGTCTGAGAGGGATACTCTCCCAATTTCGTAGAGATTTCCACAGACCTTCCACCCACACTCTCTTGCTTCTGAGCTATGGGGCCTCTGCAGGAACTGAGCAGTAGAAGTTATTCCACAGCGGAACGGCGCACAGGTTCCTATTTCCATTGCATCTCGTTCCAAGATAACAGGTGGCATGTGCCCATTTGTTGACCTTGGAAGGTTAAACAAGTACCTGTTCAGGGTGGAGTTCATTAAAACCTTGGCATTCAAGTCTTCACTTCCTGAATATTTGCCTCCTAGTCAGCCCACCCAGGCAGGAGACACAAGAAGCAGTTGCCACAGCTTCTCAATTGTTCTCTCCAGCAGGGATTTTCTGATTCCCAGCAGCTCCTCTTCTTAGTAGCCCTCTTGGATACCTCCAGGGTGTCGGTTTTCTTTCCAGAGGACAAGAGAAATGATATCTTCAGATGGCTCGTTACATCATGGAAAATTACTCTATTTGGGCCCCTTCAGTGGAGCAGATGCTGGGGCTCAGTGTGTCCTCCACAGCAAGCAGTAGTCTCCAACCACGCATCCGCAATCCTCTGTACAAATTGACAAGAGCCTTGGACAAAATCTCTCATGGGGAGCTCACTGTCAAGACCTCCATACTCAAGTGTGGAGCCAGGAGGAACCGCATCTTTTCATAACTATCTTAGAGATTAGAGCTGTCTTATAAGTCGTGAAGGATACCCTCTGCCACAAAGTGATCCTACTTCAGATGGACGACAAAGCTGTGATGTATTACATCAGCAAGCAGGGTGGGGCACCCTCCTATCCTCTCTGCAGGAAGGCCATGAGGATGTGAGAGTGGTACCTCAAGCATGATGCATCAGTTCAGACTTCATGCAGTCACTGTTCGACAAGTGGGGCAGTTCAGACCTGGTCTTTTTTTTTTTGTGTGTGTGTCCCCTCTCAGCGCAAAACTGCCTCTATCCTGCTTAAGAAATCCAGACCCTGGTGTTTTCTGTCAGGATGTATTCACTGCAGTAGACAAGATGCTTCTTGTACGTTTTCTTTCTCTTCCGTTCATTAAGAGGGTGCTGCTCAAGTTGTAGGCACAGAGGGGCAGGATGATTCTCATCGTCTCACACTGGCCTCGGCAGATATGCTTTGCATTGTTCAACAGTCTGTCAGAAGTTCGACCGAGGTGACTCCCTCTATGGGCAGACCCTCTGAAACAGGGACTTTAGTCCTTCCTACCCTGTGCTCCCTTCATCTCCATGCCGGGCTGCTGAGGAAATGGAAGCAGACCATCGCAGACATCTTCTTAGTCACGCATAGGCCTTCCACCAGGAGGGCTTATGTGGCTAAGTGGAAACACTTCTCCATCTGGTGCGCAAAGTCCCATCTGGACCCTTTCAGCTGCCCACCAAGTAAGGTGTTGGGATGCTTCTTGGACCTGTCAAACGCAGGTCTGCAATACTCGGCAGTGAAGTTACACCTCTGTGTGTTTTTGGTCTATCTTGACCCAGTAGAGAACATGTCACTGGCTTAGTTACTATTAGTCAAGTTTTGCTTCTCCCTACTTACTTCGTTAACTCCAGAATGAAGGAGAGCACTCCGATCAACTATTGTATCTATAAGCATGCCTCGACTGGGTCAGACTGTTGCCATGAGATGTATTTCTGCTTGGTTAGTAGCATGTCTTCGACACTATTAATCCATGGCACAGGTCAAGTTGGAATGCCGGGTTCACACCACTCTACCAGAGTGGTTGCGGCTCTCCTGGTGGAGATTCATAATGTACCCATTTCAGACATCTGCAAGACAGCGAGTTGGAGCTCAGCGCATATTTTTGTAGAGCACTATGTTCTGGATGTCCATGCCTAACAGTTCACTTTCTTCGACAGGACAGTCCTTATGGACTTCTGTCCTGAGTGAGGTCTGTCTCCTGCCGCCCTACTGGGGGGTGGGGGTTGATCTTTAGCTTGGTACTCTCCCATTAGTGTGAATGAGTGGTGGAGGCTTTTAGTCCAGGAAGATATGGAAATTACGTACCTAACATAAATCTTGATCTTCTTGGACGAAGTCTCCAGCACTCATTCACACGCCCACCCACCATCCCCCGAGCTCACTCATTCAATTTTGGTCTTCACTTCCTTGTTTTTCAGGCTGTGAAGACATTGTTAATTTGACCCTTCTTTCATGGGTCATCTGGTCCATTATATGCCCGAAAAGTTAGGGTTAGATTTCTTTAGTTAGTTTATGCTGCACCTCCTTGGTTGAAAAGCTACTGAGACGGTTGAAGGGTCGATGCCAAGATAGCCTATACAATGTGAGCTAGTCTCATGGCGCCACGCATACACAGACCTATCCCGGCACTGGCCCTTCTAAACATTTTTGGCTCCCGTGGGGTCCTAGCACCTCCAGTGTAGTCCCATTAGTGTGAATGAAAGGTGGAGACTTCGTCCAAGAAGATCAAGAATTATGGTAGGTATGTAATTTTCCATTTCCTGAGTCTGGAGCCAGGGCTTCTCCAGGTGTGGAAGCACTGGGGGTGGTCCCACAGTACCTAGTGGCTGGTACTCCAGTGTGGCCAATGCCAAATCTACTGATCCATCTGGAGCTGAGGGTGCTGGGGGGGAATCTGGGCATTTGAGGAGCTGGGGTCAGAGCAGAAGGTCTAGGCTGCTCCATGGAAGGGGAGGGGGCTTGAGGCGAATGACTGAACTTGGCCTTTGGGCCCTGAAAATTAGGTCTGAATGGTTTAGGGGTGTGTTTCGATTTCCTGCTGCCCATGGATAGTCCTGTTACATGTGACTTTTAGAGTCACACAAGTTGCAAGTATTCCAGTCCTGGCAGGCCAAGCTTATGTAGCCAAAACTGCCATACAGACCACAACAAAGTTTGTCGCAAACACTAGACAGGTACACCACTTACCACGCTGTAGCCCAACTCCCAAGAGATTTTGAAGCAGTCGTCGTTTTAAGACAAAATTAACTTTTAAACTTGGCGCCTTTAAGGGCTCGCCTCAGCCAGTCGGCACAGTAGTACAGATAGTTTTTTATGACAAATCTGTCTAATTTCCACAGTGTTTAAATGCACTTTGCTCTGGTGCCTTAATTTATTTAAACCAGTTTCAATGCTGTCTAGTGTTCCTTAACTGCTGAATTTCCACAGTGTTTAAATGCACTTTGCTCTGGTGCCTTAATTTATTTAAACCAGGTTCAGTGCTGTCTAGTGTTCCTTAACTGCTGAATTTCCACAGTGTTTAAATGCACTTTGCTCTGGTGCCTTAATTTATTTAAACCAGGTTCAATGCTGTCTAGTGTTCCTTAACTGCTGAGTTGACTGAATCACCTAAAGCTCCAGAGTTATAATTACAAGCCACCATTTTAGTTCATATTACGTCTCTGCTAACTGTGTAAAAGCTGCTGGAGCTTCAAATTACAAGCCACCATTTTAGTTTCGAATTACAGCTCAGTTAATTGAGCAAGGCTGCTACTCCCGCCTACCTGGCACTATAAAGGCTGTTCTTTTCTCCTCAGAGTGGTCGAGAGGGCCTGTGTGTCCTGCCTTCCCCCAAGACAAAGCAACTAATTCCACCGCAGGAGCGCTCAGGTATGCCACTTGCCACGCTGCAGCCCAACTCCCCAGGGATTTTGAAGCAGTCGGTGTTTTAGTCCCCGCCACCCCCCCAGGCGAACTCAGTGCTTTATAGTGCGGGTCTAGTGCAGGTCATGTGACGGTTTTTAACCAATCATTCAACTTTCCCATTAGCAACTTATCAGAATTAACCACTAGAGGCCACCCTTACTCGCAATCTCCTACAACATACAGAAATCCAAAACCGAGCAACTAGAGGCTTCCCAATTTCCAGCATAAGCCTCAGCAGAAAACCCAGCAACTTAAATCATGCTGCCACTGTCCCTCAGATTATTATTCCTCCTCGCACCCAACGCCACCCTCCCACCCTCCTTATACCCAGCACCTCAGCATGACCAATACACTACAGTCATTAAAGCTGCTGCCCACCCCCTTTCAACCTCCTGCATAGAAACCTCCTCCTAACCTTCAGATTAGCTGGGTCACGGGGGCGTCCATCCTACCATCCTCCTTCTACGTTGGGTTGATAGCATTAAAAACAACCGCCACTTGCTCTGACCAGCAAACCTCGCAGCAAGGCTATTCCTATTGCAAATCCAAATGGTTCATGCTACGAACAAAACAGCTGCTTACTCTGCTGCTCCTCCTATCAGGGGACGTCGAGCTAAACCCTGGACCCCAAAACCTAAACCCCTCCCCATCACTCAAACTACCAAGGGGTTTAAAGATAATCCATCTGAACATGTGTAGCATACTCAACAAGCTCCCTGAGCTACAGGCAACTGCCCTAACACTATGTCCTGACATTCTCATAATTAGGGATGTAAGTTTGTCATGGCAGTCATACACGTCATTGATTCCATGACGTTTGATCTTTATTCAGGACTTCCATGACTTTCACTAGTGTCATCAGAATGTAGCAATGATGACAGTGCCACAACATTTACTGCTGTTTACTAATGATTTCATGAACAAACAATGAGTCATTAAAACCTCATCCATGACAAACTTACATCCCTACTCATAATCACTGAAACATGGCTCAAACCCCATAATTTAGACCCTGAAATTGCAATCCCAGGATACACCATCATTCGGTATGACCATCAGGGTAAAAAAGAGGGGAGGCATTGCCATGTTCATCTCATCTCAGCACCAGTTCACTCCTATCCAGCTCCCTCTGCCCATGCCATCCATTGACTCCCTTCTAATCAATATCGCTCTACCGCACACAAATCCATTATACATAGCAGGGTCCTACTGTGCCCCAGACACCCCTATGCCTGCCATCCTGGATCACCTGGGTACACTAAAATCTCTCGCAGCAGGGGGCGAACTACACATCCTAGGGGACTTCAATTTCAACTGGCTCTCCACTGCTAACTCTAGGCTACATAGCCAAGTAAATGCCCTAAACATGACACAACAATTATCTGCACCTACAAGATTAAATAATAAATCCCAGAACCACTCCCTGTTAGACTGGGCCCTCACCTCCCACCCCCATAGAATACTTGAAGCAGGACTCCTCCCAGATTCTTTAAGTGACCACCACATGTTCTCTACATGGTAAGAAAAATATTCCAGCCCAAGACACCCCACCGAACGCTGCTCACCAGATCATTCAAATCTCTCGACCTTCCTGCCCTCTTAAATGACCTTTCATTTGTTGACTAGTTCTATATCCGCCGGGCTCCAAATATCAACGCTGCCCTAGATCTGTTTAAAACCAGATTTCTAGCCATCTGGGACCACTACGCCCCACTTAGAAGGTCAAGAGTTAGGGGCGCCCACCTGCCCAGAGTCACGGCAAATATCATTGACCAGCTTCATGCTAGGGATCAGGCCTGGAAATCATACAAGACTACCGGCTCCCTGGCAGCTCACCAACATTACAGAGCACTCTGTAATTCCTGCATTAAGCTACTGTGTCAGGCCAGAGCAAACTACTTCAGGGCATCTTTCCACACCAATATAAACCACCCAGCTAAATTCTGGAAAACAATAAACTAACTTTTCTCCCCTCCTACCCAACCCCCAACCCCAACCCTTAATGTTGAAGGCTTCATCGTCACTGATCCCGGCACAGTGGCCACAGTTTTCAACACCTTTTTTCACCAGCTGTGTGTCCTCTCTCCAAACCGCCAACCCCCACCCCTCTAGCTCACCCCGCACCATCCCGCACACTGCCTCGGCCCCCTGCTTCACCTTTCGTCTGGTTACTTCCACCGAAGTGCTTAAAGCCCTGCAGGCTCTCAACCCCTCCAAAGGCAAATGCCCCTCAGGGCTGGATTCAAAAATGCTTCACCTGTCGGCCCCTGCCATCACCGCACCACTGGCAGACCTACTCAATCTCTCCTTCTCGCTTGCTGAAATCCCATCTGGAGTGGAAGCGAGCCACTGTCATCCCACTCCCTAAAGGGGGCACCTCCGCTGGGTAACTATTGCCCCATATCCCTACTCCCATCCTAGCTAAACTACAGGAGAAACTCGTACTTTCCCAACTTATCCCCTTTCTCGACTCCTCCTCATTCTTCACACCATACCAGTCCAGATTTAGGAAGTCGCACTCCACCATCACCTCACTTCTAAGACTCACAGATGCTATCCTCACTGGTATGGAAAAAGGACACACCACCTCAGCCATTTTCATCGACCTTGCCAAAGCTTTTGACACCGTCTCCCACCCCCTTTTACTGTCCAAACTTGCCTGAGCTGGTCCGACAGGTACAGACTCCAGCTGGTTCCAATCCTACTTGGCAGGCAGGTCTCAAGCAGTAAAAATTGGCTCCTCCACCTCCATCCCTCTCCCTGTCACCTCCAGGGTCCCTCAAGGCTCGGTCCTCGGACCATTACTGTTCTCCATTTTTCTAAATGACCTGCCCTCAGCCAGCATGCACTCACTCATCCACATGTACACCGATGACATGGTAATGTTTGCATCGGGTCCATCCACCTCTGTTACTGCGGAAAGACTCCAGGAGGATTTCAGTACTGTCCAGCTTTGGTTTTGTTCAAACCAGCTTTTCCTCAACCCAAAGAAAACTGTCTCACTAACTTTCAGAACGTGTCAAAGACTCTCCCACCTCCCCACAACCCCCACTTTCCACACCATTGACGGTTCCCCCTTGGAGGACTGCACCTCTTTCAGATACCTCGGGGTATGGCTTGACCAACACCTAGATTTTTCTGTGCGTATCGACACAAGGCACAAAAAACTACATCCCAAACTGGGCGCTGTATATTGCAACAGGGCCTGCCTACCTTTACCGGCTCGCAAAGCGATCATTCAGAAAATGATCCTCCCGATATTTGACTACGGGGATGTAATCTACAGCACGGCCACAAAATCAACCCTAACCAGGCTAGATCCCTTCTACCATTCTTTCTGTCACTTCGCCCTGGACCGTCCACCCTCGACACATCACTGCATCCTCTATAAGGCACTTGACCTGGCGTTCCTACAGGATCGTAGACAGGCCCACTGTGCTAGGGTCACTGCAAAGTTCTGGGAACATTCCCTTCCCTCCTACCTTCAGTCAGCCCTCTCTGTCCAGTCCCCCATGGCGTATGCCCTCAGGAACTCAGATTCCAGGCTCTTTCTTGTCCCACGCAGGTCCTCCAACAAAGGTCAAGATGCTTTCAGCTCCTGCATGCCCAAATTGTAGAACACCCTACCGGCCATAATTCGGCGCTCAGACAGCAGCCAGCAGCTGAATCAACTCCTCAAGGTGTACTTCTCCCCCCTCCTGCACATGTACCTAGCTCATTCCCTCCACATTGCACCTGTCCACTCATCCTCCTGGAACTTCTAGGGCCTTCACAATACCTGTCTATTTTGTGTAAGTATGCTAGGCTCTTTTTCTGTCTCTAGTAAGGCATTACCGAGTTTCACCCACCTGCAAATTACACTTGTATCCAATCCTCTGTGTAACCTCTTGGGATACTGGCTCTGTATCATAAATGTAATTGAAGCTGCCTTGTCTATCTGCTTACTGTACTGCTCTTCCTGTATATGTACTGTGCTTCTAATGTATCCCAATGTTCCCATCCCCCAGGACGCATCTGGAATCGAGCGGCCTCCGCTCAGCATGCCTTCCTGGTTAAACTCTTCAATAAATAAATAAATAAATAAAATGAGAATATGCTCCACACTTGTAATAAGCTCTCAGTTGGCCTGCATTAAAGCAGAACCCTCGTTCCCTTCTGAGAAAGAAACTGTTGGGAATATGGATCACCCCATGAGCCCCGAGTTTGAGTCGCACTTTAAAGCGCCAGCCTCTGTCCAGAAACATTCTGAGTTTATAATAGCTTCAGGACATTCAAGAATAGCACTCCTTGCTGCTTTTAAATTGCTTCTTGTTGATTTCACTTGGTAGCAGGTTATTTTTTTTTTCTTACTACTTCTAAGGGGCTAGCAGGGCATTATTTTGGGGCTGTTGGAATTTTGAAACATATTTTGGTGTGCTGTAAGTGGACTGATTTGTCTTGTTTCTCTTGGTAGCAGGCTGAGTTTTTCTTACTTCTTAAACAGAGCTAGCTGGGAACTGTTTGGAAGCTGTTGAAACTTTGAAACCTATTTTGGTGTGCTTTAAGTGGGGCTGTCATTTCTTTAAATTGGAGGCCCGTTTCTTCTGATTTCTTCTGATTTCAAACCTATTTTGGCGCGCTTATATTGGGGCTGTTTCTTTGAATTGGAAACCTACAGTATATCTTCTAATTTCAAGCCTATTTTTGTGTGTTGGTGGTGAGGCTGTCTGAATTGGAGACCTGTTTCTTCTGATATCAAACCTAATCTTCCCTTGTCAGTCTTCACCATTCATTACTGCTTAGGTTAAGCAGGCGCTTCCCTTCTGAGGAGGTTTTTTTTTTTTGGAGTCGGCTCACGGAGCGCCGCCCTCGAGCGCGACGTATTGCGTCATGCGCCAGGGGCAGCCGTTAGGTGCCGCAGACTCCTCCTCTATCTCAGTTCTGTTTCTCCCACCATCGAGGCTGCAACTGCTGCATGGTAGCGAAATAGTTTAATGGTTTTCATAGTTCTTCAAGACTCCTCATTTCTCAGACGACTCTCTCGACGCCGTATACCGGTAAGACCGTTCCTTTCTTTTCTTTAATACGGCCAAGTGCTTTATTGCTGTTTTTTCTTGTTTAGTTTGCATCATGTCAGGTTCGGGAGCAAGGCTAAGTCGGCGGCGCCAGCCTTATGCTGCCAGTGCTCCTGTGGCCGCATTTTTCCATCTCGGACCGGCATGATGTCTGTCTCCGCTGCCTGGGACCCAACCACAACATGGACGCTGCGGCGACGCCTGTTTCTCCATGGACCATACGTGTCCTCAAGTCCACTGCTCTGTGCCGCAAGTGCCCCGCCTGACTGGGACGGCGCTGGCCCAGGGATTCCCAGGTAGGTCTCTAGGCCCTTCCCCGGGTCCCCTCCCGGGCCTATATGGTCCGAGGAGGAGGCTTCCTTGTCTTCTCTTGCCAAAGAGGAAGCTTCTCTCGCGGTGTCGGGGGAACATTGTGGTCCCTCCTGGGGCCGCGACGGGGACACCACCTCGGCAGTCACCTCCTCAGAGGTGGAGGCTCCCCCAGTGTAGAGCCACGCCTGTTGGGCCTGGCACCGGTGGCTTCGGCGCCCGCCCTCCGGCACCGTTCCGGATCGAGACGGCGCCATAGGCCCGGTTTGTGATCTCGGCGGGGCCAGGTTGGGTTCCGGCGCTGGGGGCGGCGCTGTGGGCCTAACTGGCACAGCAGGGGAGTCGGGGCCAGGCCTAGCAGTTGCGAGCGGGCTAAGGTCATCCAGCGCCGTCCCTAGCACCGGCGCCGTTAGTGGCGCCGTTCCTCTGGGGACCCCCGGGGTTGCCAGCATGGAGGTTCTGCTGGTCTCGTCCTCTTCGGAGGTCGATGATTCAGACGTGGACCCTTCCGGCACCCTGACTCTTCAGGGTCGGAGTCCCCAGTAACACGTGGTGCTAGGCAGCACAGCGGGCCTCCTGCTGTCTCCGCTCCCGTCCTCCCCTGAGGACCCTCGGGCTAAGGGTGGCCCCGGGTCCCAGAGGGGTGATGTGGTGGGGACTGAGGGGGGGGACTCTCCCTCCTAGGGGGTCTGTGACAACTACCCTTCCGGGTGCTGTTGCCACCTCTTGGGGTGGGGGAACGCTGGAGTCGAGGTGGAGGGCTCTCTTGGAGTCCAAGGAGTCGAGGGGCGGGGGACAGTCATCGCGTCTCGGCCGGCCACCCCTCATGGGGTGTCTAGGAGCTGTAGCGCCAAACCCCGCCTTTCCCTCTTGGGCCCCGGGACTCCCTCCGGTGGTGTTGCTTTGGACTGCCCTTCTGGATCCATGCAGTCCCAGGTTCGTCACAGGGGAGGATCCCCTTCTGGGCTCTTCCAGGCCTCGCATCCCCAGGGTTCCGTTTTGCGACCTGGTTTGTTGTCCGGGATCCCGCCAGCTCGGGCTCCGTTCCCGGGATTTCAGAGCCCTAGCAGAGGTCAGTTGCCTCTTCACAGGTGCCCTTCTCCAGTACCTCTGCAACCACCCCTTGCTCTTCCAGGCCATATCGGTCCTACGGGTCCGTTATCCTGGGAGCAGTTCAGAGGTTCTGCGGCGGCCTTCCCCTCATACGTTAGATACATGCATGAGTGGGTCTTTCGACTCTCCCCACCGCCGCAGGAATCTTTTGGACATTCGAGCTCCCCATCATCCTTATCTCCCTCCTCTGAGGGAGAGGAACCCCTGGCTCATCTTTCCTCCAACACTGATTTCACTGAATATCAGAGATTCCTTTTGAGGATGGTGAGGGATCTTCGAATCTCTTACGTTAGGCGAAACAATACTGAACGGGAGATGCGTGAATTCCTTGGAGAATTCAGTGCCCAGCACCTGGTGGTACCTTCCTGGCCTATCCCCTTCCAGGAGGTGTCTATCCGTTCCTGGCAGTTGCCAGCCACCCCTTCTCCAGCCCCGGTAGACTGTCGATGAAGGTATTGTGCCCCCTTGGAATCCCTGGGTACCCTTCCCAACCCGTCCTCTGGTTTGGTATACCTAGAGACTCCTTCCGGGCATCACCGCCTGGCGCACGACCGTCCACCGGATTCAGATTCCCTACAATTCGACCGGTGGGGGCGAAGAGTGTTCTCTTCCTCTCATGCGGTGGCCTGCATTGCATCACATCAGGCTCACCACGCTGCCTACAATCGACATCTGTGGTCGATGCTCTCCCAGCTCTTAGCATCAATGCCTGATATGGAGCACACCAGACAGGCTATTGCCCTCTCCGCTCTAGGCCTGGACCTGGCAAGACACCAAGCAAGGGCATCTTATGACGCTAATGAGGTGGCTTCCAGGCTTGCGGGGACAGCGATCTGCATTAGGCAGATGGCATGGCTTCATCTATCAAGGTTGTCACCCCTGGCCCAGCGTAGGGTGATTCGCTCCGCTTCCCGGGGGACCTGTCTCTTTTCCTCCAGAGCTAGGAGACTTCTGCAGGGGCTTCCTCCGTCTCCCCGTCCTCGGGGGGGGCACCTCCTAGCTCTTCTCCCACATAGGCCTCTCTGCATTAGCCAGGGTCTTCCCCTTCTGTTTTTCACCAACAGGAGGCTGGGGGTCTTGTTCCCTCAGGGTTCTACCCCCCTTTTTTAAGGGAGGAGGGGGGGCTTGGTACTCACCCAAGCAGTAATGAATGGTGAAGATTGACAAGGGAAGATATGAAAATTACGTACCTATCATAATTCTTGATCTTCTCTTGTATCTTCACCATTCATTACTGAGACCATCCCACCTTCCCCTCAGTGGCCTCCTTCTGTGACGTCTCCCCCTCCCGTCTCGTTCCTCTTACTTTTCTTGGCCTTTATGCCAAAAAAAAAAAACTTTTCTATTTTTCCATTCTTGGTGAATGGATCTTCCTTTTTCCTCAAGGTAAGAGGAACGAGCACGGTTATAATTTTCTCTACTTCTGAGGGAACTCTTTCTGACCATCCTGTCGGTGCGATTCCTTGCCTTCTTCAGGTCATGCAGTTTCACGGCCCAAGTGGCCATGCCTGTCCTGGCCCCGGCAAAGTCAAGAATCCTCCTGGCAGGTATTATTTCTAACGCTTCTAGCTTCTGACTGAACTTGTCAGCTCTGAGCATCTGCCTGCCTAGCCCGAGGGAGTCTGATTGAGTTTCACTCTATTTTTCATACAAAACTGCCTTTGAGAAGGCATAGTCTTTTCCATACACTGCTGTGTTAGCACCTAACAAGGTGCGAAGAGACTTAGTCCCCTTCCAGGCTGGGTGCTCTACCCGGAACGGGCTCTGCCCGGACAGTCTAGGAGCCTTCAACTAGGATGAAGGGACTGGGCATGTTGAGAGTCCAGAGAGTCTGCCCTCATTCAGATCTGTTCAGGTGGTTCGGTTGAACCTCCCCTCAGTCCTAACAACTGGGATTCTTGCTCCCTTGTTAGTCTCGAGCCTATAAGCCTCTCAACCAATGCTCGATGGGCACTGTTCTCCCTCTCAACATGCCCCTTTTCTTCTTCTCCTTCTTCTTCTACTTTCTCTTTCCTTCTCTCTGTTCCTCCCTTAGAGCCGCCTCGGAAAGGAGGCCCTGCGGTCCCTTAGGGTAGGAATTCTCTCTCCTCTGTCTATTCTCTACCAGCTTATCCCTTTTTCAGTTTATATCCTTTCCTTTTTCTATCCCTTGGCTCTCTTGCCTCGCTTTCCTTTTTTCTTACTCTTTATTTTCGCCTCTCCGGCTAACAGAACTGAGATAGAGGAGGAGTCTGCGGCACCTAACGGCCGCCCCTCGTGCATGACGCAATACGTCATGCTCGAGGCGCCGCTGAGCCGACTCCAAAAAAAAAAAAAAACTCCCAGAGCGGGTGCGCGCCTTGGCTTAACCCAAGCAGTAATGAATGGTGAAGATACAAGGAAGATCAAGAATTATGGTAGGTACGTAATTTTCATTTTTTTGTACTGTTAGTGGAGTTGTTATTTTTTGCTGTCTTCACTAGCTGAAAAGTTTAGTGCATAGTGGGGGAAGGGTGCTAATTGTCTGGCCAGGGGCCTAAGCTACCTGATTGTCTCTGGAAGGCACAGACTGGTCCCACCCTAGGTACATCATTTCCTTTATACCGGGGGGTTCTGACATCACTTCCCCAAAAGGGCAAAGGACATGCACCTGTCATAGCAGAAGCAGACATCTGGGAAAGGAACAGCAGCGAGTGAAGAGGTGACTGCTATCTCCGTGGAAGGGAAGTAACTGCAACACAAGGAGCTTTCACTTTTACCTGTTTGCATTGGTGTTTGCATTGTGGAAAACGGGGTAGGAGTTAGGAGGCTGTGCAATAGTTGCTTACAGTTTCTTTTTGGGTGTGGATGGAAGGGATAGGAACTTAAAAGGCAGCTGCTCAGTCTGTCTAAAGTGTATGACAAAAGGGGTAGGGGAAATTGAGAAAAGGAGAAGAATGTTTTGGAATGATAGAAGGGGGAGAGGAGAGACTTGGGGAGCATTGGGTATCCTTCATCTGGAAGGGTGGGGAGTCGCCGGTGGGCAACCAGAGCAATGGGTAGGGTGGTAGGCTGCAACAACTGCAGTGCACCGATCTTTCTAAAAATTGCGTGGAGGGTGGGGGGATGTTTAGTGTGCAACCAACTAGAGAAACTTAGAAAGGAGATTGAGGGTCTGCAGGAGGAGCTAAGACAGGCAAGGCAGACTGGAGGAGGTTATAGCCCAACACTGGAGGGAGGGAGGAGGGGAGATAAAGAGGGAGGGCAATTTGGGCCAAGAGGGGGAAGGGGAGGAGAGGGTCAGGAGAAGGGAAGAAGAGACAGGGGGGCCCAGGCCAAGAAGAATGGTGTCGGGGGAACCAGGTCAAGGGAAAAAAGACAACAGGAAGGAGGAGAAAGGGACTGGTATTGGGGAGGAGGAGGAGAAGTGGCAACAGTCATGGAGTTGAAAGGAGGGAATGGGCTACTATGAGGAGAGAGGAAGCGGGCATTGGAGAAGGGTCTTCAGAAAATCGTTTTGCAGTACTAGAGGGAAAGAAGGAGGAGGAGGGAGGTGATGAAATTGGAGGAGTAACTGATAGAAGTCCAGATGAAACTGGAGTGGGGAGAAGTTCTGCTGGGAGAATTGCAACAGAGGCAAAAGGGGGAAATAATGTGCAGGAGGAAGAAGAGGAGCCAGAAATGAGAGAGGGAGATGAATGGAAGCAAGCAGGGAGTAAGAGTGGTGGAATCTTAGTGCTGGAGGACTCAATACTGAGAGGAGTCAGGTGAGGTAGCGAGGGGGAGAGGCATAGTCGCATTTGGGTGGAGGCCATGCCAGGAATGACAGGAAAAGGGTGGGACAGTCTGTTCTAAAATATACTAGAAGGGGTAGGGAGAAGCCTCATTTAATTATATATTTGGGGATGAATGACCTGGCTGACAGGACGGTAGATATAGTCCAGAGGAGGTTTGAGGAACTAGGACAATTATGTGAGGGGGCAGGAAGATCAGTAACTTTTTCGGAGATACTACCAGTGCCCAGGCAAGCATAGCAAGAAAGCTGAGAATAAAGGATTTTAAGGAATGATTAAGAACCTGGTGTCATGCTAAAGGGTAAGGGCTGGTGGGGGTTGGGGAGGGGCCTGGGAGGACAGTAGTCTTGATGCCAAGGATAGACTACACTTGAAGGAAGTGGGAAAGAAAGCGTTGAAATAGAGGATGAAGGTGTACATAGAGGAAGCTGGGAATTTAAACTAGGAGTGGGGGGGTGGCAAGTGGGCAAGGGACATGCAGAGACAACAGGTTGGGAAGCCATATGAACTTACCACCCATAACAATGACAAAGGGCAAGTACTAGTGGAGATGCTAGTAAAGGAGGGCAGAATGGGAAGGGGCAGAAGGTGGTCAGCCTGACTGCTAGGAGCCTTGGGAAAAAAACTGCAGAGCTACAGTCTCTCATGGCAGAGGGTGAGGTGGACATTGCAGCCATCACTGAAACAAGGGCCACCCAATACAATGACTGGGACCTGTCGATACCAGGGTAGAGGATATTTCGTAGGGGTAGATGATTGGGAAAGGAGTGGGAGAGGCACTATATGTGAGGGAAGGACTGAAGTGTGTACAGGAGGAAGTGGAGAGGGTAGTACGGAGGCACTATGGATGCAAATCCAGGATTCCAAGAATAGGACTCTCAGGATGGGAGTGGTGTACAGGCCGCCCTCTCAGGCAGAGGAGTTAGACATGGAACTAGCGGGACAGATCAGGAAGACCTGCAAAAAGGGTAGTGTGGTGATTGGGGGGGACTTCAACATGCCAGGAGTGGACTGGAGTACCACAGCAACCAGGAATAGAAGGGAGCAGGTACGGCTGGATGCCTTCCAGGACAGCTTCCTGATGCAAATGGTCAAGGAACCAACCAGGTTAGAGAATACCCTTGACCTTGTGCTAGCAAATGAGGAGTTTGTGAGGGAACTTAGGATGGAAGAAACACTGGTGGGAAGTGACCACCACTCAGTATGGTTCACGTTGGATATGGGTAAGGAAGGAGTGAAATCTGGCACAAGGGTGCTGAACTTCAGGGGGGCACACTTCGGGAGAATGGGGGAAGTGGTAAAAGGGTACCTGCCAGAATTCAACCTAGTATGGGCACTGAGCAAAGGTGGCAGCTCATAAAGCTGGGGATAGTGGAGGCAACCAGAACCTGCAGCAAGGCCCAGAGCAAGAAGACTAGGGCAAAGAAACCTAGCTGGGTGAGCAAGGAGGTCAGGAAAAAGATAAGGAGGAAAAGAGCTGACTTTAGGAGGTACAAAAACACAGGGAGGGGGGAGGACAGGGAGGAGTACCTGAAGGAATCAAAGGAGGTGACAAGGGCAGTAATGGCAGCCAAGGCATCTGCAGAGCTCAGGCTGGTGTAGGGCATTAAGAAGGGGAAGAAGGACTTCTTCAGGTACATCAGGGAGAAAGGGAACTGTAAGGACCATACAGTAAGGATTACGAAGGACAGGGGTTGGGTGGAAGCAGGGGGTGATAAGGCAGAAATGCTAAATGATTACTTCTGCTTGGTATTTACTAAGGAGAAGAGGGGGTAATACCCAAGGGGGGAGGAGGGCAGAAACAGAGGGAGAGGGGGTGATGGATGGGGAAATCACACAGGGCAGGGATCTGGAGAGTTTGATGGCACTGAGGGTGGACAAGGTGCCAGGCCCAGATGGCATCCACTCCAGGATACTGAAGGAGCTGACAGAGGTCCTGGCGGGACCTTTGGCAAACCTAGTTAATGCCTCACTACACTCAGGGTGTGTACCTCAGGACTGGAGGATGGCTCATGTGGTCCCCCTCCACAAGAGCGGCCCCAAAGATGAACCAGGGAACTACAGACCAGTGAGCTTCACATCCATCATGGGTAAGCTGATGGAGACTATCCTGAAGGAGAGGCTGGTGGCCCTCCTGGAGGCCAAAGGACTACAGGACAGCAGACAGCATGGCTTCGTAAGTGGCAGATCCTGCCAAACCAACCTGGTGGAGTTCTATGACTGGGTAACTAGGCAATTGGACTGGGGCCATATAGTGAATGTCTTGTACCTGGACTTCAGTAAGGCATTCGACTCGGTACCGCATGGCAGGCTGGGAAGTAAGTTAGTAGGCACAGGGGCAGGTGCAAAGCTGGTGAGATGGGTAGGGAACTGGCTTCAGGGAAGGCAACAGAGGGTGGTGGTGGGTGGGGAGCTCTCACACCCAAGGGTAATGACGAGCGGTGTTCCACAGGGCTCAGTGTTGGGACCAGTGTTGCTTGGGATATTCATTGCAGACATATCGTTGGACATCAAGAGCAAGATCAGTCTGTTTGCTGATGATACCAAAGTAGGAGCAGTGGTGGATGACATAGGGGGATGGCAGGAGTTGCAGGATGATCTGGCAAAGCTTGAAACCTGGTCAGACACCTGGCAACTGGGGTTTAATGCCAAAAAGTGCAAGGTGCTGCATTTTGGGATGAAGAAGCCAAGGAGGAGTTACCAGCTGGGGGAAGTGCAGCTAGCCCAGACAGAGGAGGAGAAGGATCTGAAGGTGCTTATTACAGGGTCAATGAACAACTCGGCACAATGTAGGAAGGCAGCTGCAAAGACCAACAAAATGCTGGGTTGTATTGCAAGGGGTATATCCTCGAGGAGGGAGGAGGAGGTGATTCTGTCACTGTATAGGTCATTAGTTAGACCGCATCTGGAGTACTGCGTGTAGTACTGGCGCCCATATTTGAAGAGGGACTTTAAGTTACTGGAGGGGGTGCAGCGCAGGGAGACAGAGATGATCAAGGGGCTGGGGGTCTTATCATACGAGAGGCGGCTGAGGGAGTTGAACATGTACTCACTGGAGGAGAGGAGGGACGGGGGGACATGATTGAAACCTTTAAGTACATGAAAGGAATAAACAAGACAGGTACAGAGGGGCTGTTCAAAGTAAGGGAGGGGAGGGACACCAGGTGTCATGATATGAGACTGGAGGGAGGAAGGTTCAGGAGGGAGATGAGGAAACACTTTTTTACAGAGAGGGTGGTGGCTGGGTGGAATGCGTTACCTGCAGAAGTGGTATCCAGTAGAACAGTGGACTGCTTCAAAAGGGGATGGGACAGAACAAGGGGGAGGGTTAATGAAGGGGAAGGGTGGAAGAGAGGGGCAGCTGCAGAATAAGGGGTGCTAGCTGCACATTCGAGCAGACTTGATAGACCTCTAGGCCTTTATCTGCTGGCAAATTTCATATGTTCGTATGTTTGTACAAGAGGGGCATGCTTATCCTGTAGGACCCCAAGGTACTAAGGAAATGACAGACTGCAGAGGGGGCAGTCTGGGCAAACCATCACTATGGACGAGTCTGTAAGCATAAGATCCTCCTGGAAAGATCCCAGGTCAAACCTGGAGAAGTCCCTGACATGGATGATTTTAGGAGGGATCTTTGGGGCAGAGACCTTCCATATGCAGTACACAGAGGCATGGTCAGAGATTGAGTTCAGGAGGGTACCAGAAGAGCAAATCCTCTCAGGCCTGTTGGACAGGATCCAGTCCAGGAGACAGCTGGTACCCCCAATAGGAGACAACCTGGTGGGATCCTTAATGAGCTGGGACAGTAAAAAACCTGCTAGCAGAGGCTCATACTGCTTGATATTACCTCCAAGCCAATTTAGGTTAAGGTCCCCCAGGATCAATACTTCATTATTCCTAGTCCTAGAGCCAATAGAGTCAAGAAGGGAGGATAAACCCAGTACACCCCCGGTAGGGGGATTGTAGGTACACACAATGTGTAGCTTCTTTGCTTTACCAAGTAGAAGTACAGTGTGCAATAGTTCACAGGAAGACTGCATAGGCTGTACGCAGGACAGGTTGAGATGACTCCTGTAGTAAACCAGGATACCACCCCCTCTCTTTTTCCCTGGACGGTCCTGTCTGACAAAGTCAAAGCCAGGGAGCACACAGGCCGAATCTGGGATAGAGGGTTTAAGCCAAGTTTCGGTTATCCCAAGGATGTCAGGCTTGTAATGGGTGACCCAGGCAAGAAGCCCGGCCATGTTGGGCAGAAGACTGCGAACCTTAAGATGAGCTATTTTCAACCCTTTTCCAGACAACCAGCTCACAGGAGTGTAGAAAGTTTGGCATGGAGGACCAGGGTTCAGCTCCACGTCCCCTGAAAAGGCTATTGTCAACAAAAGGAGCCAGAGGAGATGCCTTTAAAGGGGGAGCCAACCCTAGTGGATGGCCTGCGACCAGTCCACCTGACCAGTTTAACAGGATACCAGAAGCTCCGCAGTTTAAGACAGCAGATGGGCCAGGGAGACTGTCTGTCACAGGCTATTAGTTTAGAGAAGATGAACTCCATCTCATCAAGAAGTCCCGGTGAGACCTGGGAGCATCCCAAGGGGGGAGTACAATCTATAATGAGAAGAGGAAGGAACATGGCAGTGACCAGCCCAATGATGAGGCCATTAGCGAAGGGGAAGAACTGAGCCCCACTCATGCAATGCTTGGAGTCCCCATGTTATGCACGCTCTCACTTGTGCCAGACCATGGAACTTAAAAGAACCAGCAGAATAGCAGGAGATAATGCCTTCCAGACCCCACTAAATATCTGGAGGGCACTAAGAAGCAGGGAGATAGGGGGGCAGCTAGACCTGCTGTTATCACACCTACAGTGAGCAGAGAACCACAGGGTTACCTGTGTACACTATAGATGCCACCCACCACAGACAGTTTTCAGCAAGTTCAGCAAGCCTATCAGTCAAGCTAAAGGTGACCTCTAGCGGCAGCAGCTGATAAGCTGCAAATGGAGAAGTGAGCTCATAGGCTCAGACAACCGCGTGATCACCACTATATAACTCCAAGTCGAGCAAGGGTGGTGGTGAAGGTGGCAGGGATCTTCTATGGCCAGCAGAAAAATTCTGTGGGCCAGACTGCATGCTTGTTTCGCTTCCAACTCCGTACCTGCTCTTCTGTGAAGGAGAGCTCCCCACTGGCCCTCTCAACCTTCCGCCCAGCACGGGGAGCTGTCTGTAATGCAAGCCGAATCTGTGGAGAAGTACAAGAGAGAGGGAATAAATAAGGTAGGTCCCTTGGTTAGCTCTCGGGGGAGGGGATGAGTTAAAAAGAGGGAGGGAGGGCTGACTTTTCTTAATTAGTGCCTTAGCACACAGCAGTTCCAAAAACAGCATCACCATACTTGTCACAAATTACAAATGAAAGCTTCTACAGCAGTAGACTTACATAGGGGACTGCACAATTTCAGCAGCTACAGCAGCTAAATGAAAGACTGTAATTTACTGCAGTTGCACAATTTCAAACCCTCCTTTCTACCTCCTAATTACAGCAATGTACAGAATGCTCAAATATACTGATACTATTTCTATAGCTGTAGGTCTTAAGCTTTACAATCTGATACTATCTCCACTCATGTGGGTCAAAAATTAATTTAAGGACGCAGTTTATATTAGAGATGGTGCCAAACAGAAAGCAAAAGATCTCAGTTTAAATAGTAATGGCACCAAGACTCCAGGAGTCCCCTGTGGCCAGCAGAAAAATTCCATGGCCCAGACCGCATGCTTGTTCCGCTTCTAACTCTGTACCTTCTGTTCTGTGAGGGAGGACTCCCCACTGGCCCTCTCGACCTTCCGCCCAGTGCAGGGGGGGCATCTGTAGTGCAAGCCGAATCTGTGGATCTGCTGTTCTGTGAGGGAGGGCTCCCCACTGGCCCTCTCGACCTTCCGCCCACCGCGGGGGGGGGGGTCGCTCAGGTGCAGCAAATCTGTGGATCTGCTGTTCTGTGAGAGGGCTCCACCTGGCCCTCTTGACCTTCCGCCCGGCACGGGGGGGGAGGGGCATCTGTAGTGCAAGCTGAATCTGTAGATCTGCTGTTCTGTGAGGGAGGGCTCCCCACTGGCCCTCTCGACCTTCCACCTGGCATGGGGGGGGGGCGTCTGTAGTGCAAGCCGAATCTGTGGATCTGCTGTTCTGTGAGGGAGGGCTCCCCACTGGCCCACTCGATCTTCTACCTGGCGCGGAAGGGGTCATCTGTAGTGCAAGCCGAATCTGTGGCTCTGCTGTTCTGTGAGGGAGGGCTCCCCACTGGCCCTCTCGACCTTCCGCCCAGCGTAGGGGGGTCCATCTTTAGTGCAAGCCAAATGTTTCACTGGGTTTAATCAACTACCCCACAAACAATGGAAAAACACACTATACACTGAAGTTTCCAGTGTCCTGGGTGGGGGGAGAGACTGCAGCTAAAAACAGGAAAAAAGGCAACAGATATGTTTTGATCAGATATATTCTTTTAGCTTTTGTCATACGCCATCTATTCCAACCCCACACCCGTTCTCGTGCCTCTGTCAATTTCCTCTCCCAATTACACATCTGTGGATCCGAACCCCCAAAATAAATACCCCAAATTTTATGATAACCTGGAGTAATCGGTACTCCCCACACTGAGGTCACATCTTGTGCATCATAACCTATGGGTAATATACAACTCTTGGTGTGATTAATAACAGACCCAGTCAGATTGGAAAATGTTTGTAAAATACGTTTCTCTTCCCCAGCAGATCTCTGATCAGCTAAAAAAATACTCAAGTCATCTGCATATGCCATTGCGACAACTGGGGCATCCTCACATCCCACCGAGAGCCCAATGATGGAATCCGTACCATGCAGAGCATGTAGAAGCGGATCCAAAGATAAAATATGCAATAAAGGGCTAAGAGGGCAGCCCTGTCTCACCCCTTTTTTTACAGCCACTCTTCTGACCCACCCACCCACCCATTAATAGTGGGCAGAATACTAATCCCAGAATAACAAGTCTGCAACCAAGCGACGAATGGTTCCGGGAAACCATAACAGCGAAGGGTTTCCCAAAGGTACTCATACTCCACCCTATCAAAAGCTTTAGATTGGTCTAAACATACTAAATGACCCATCAATTCCTGTGTTCCTCCTTTATACAGGATTTCACGGAGAAGGATAAGAGCATCCTGTAATTGTCTCGATGGAACACCACTATACTGAGGGACGAATAACTGTGTCTAAAACCCCTAGAAGTCATTTGCTCAGAATTTTCATCAATATCTTGTCGTCAGTATTTAGAAGGGAAATAGGTCTCCAGTTATTCAAAAGCCCCCTCTCCCCACCCTTAAATAACAAAATTAACAGGCCTTCTAACATACTATCTGGTAGTTGTCCTAACCTCAGACTTTTATTATAACAATCACATAGCTCAGGTCCTAAATATTCCCAGAGAAATTTATAAATTTCATGAGGGAGACCTTCCGCCCCTGGTGTCATCCCTGGCCTCAAAGCCCAGATAACCTCCTTCACTTCTACCAGTGACATGGGCGCAGTTAACAGAGCCCCACAGTCTTCAGAGATTCGTGGCAAGGCACAGGATGCTAACCACTGTTTCAAATCCTCAAGGGGCAGGGACTGACTCATAAATAATTTTTGCAAAATGTGTGAAAATCTCTCCCAATATAGCCACATTGCTAGTCACCGTAACACCCCTGGATGTTGAGAGGTAAGCCATATTTCTCCAATCTTTCAACGAGCAAGCAGAATCAAAAGGCAAAATATCTGCCGTTTTTCCCGCTTATCCCATATTTCTGTTTCTGTTCTAGATTCCTCATAAAACTCAATTGTAACAGAGCTAATTCAGTTTTAAGGGTTTTAATATTTTGATGACAATCCCTGCCTAAATGCTGATACATGCCTGTCAAATGGCATATTTTATCCCTTAAAATATGCATCCTGTCTTGTGTAAGTTTGCCATTAATATGCCCATCTCCTGAAAATATTTCCTAATCTCAATCTTAGTGTCCTCCCACCATAAGTTTTTATCATCATATAAAAAATACGGACTTCCTAGCCTTTAAAATAAAGAGGAAACCCTCCCGTATCTGAAGAACATCCAACAACATGATGTTTAACTTCCGGATACCTGGGCCTCATCTCTGCGTAGGGTGACTACCCAGCACTAGTTCCAACATCCTATGACCAGAAGTAGCAACATCCACTGTTCTAGCCGATCGAAGCAGGAAGGAGGATGATACAAAAAAATAATACGAGATGCCCTTGGACCACAAAAATAAGTGTAGGGGTTACTGGAAATAATACATTATAGATATCGACGAGGCCTACCTCCTCAATCAGATGTTGAAGACCCAAAGCATCACAATAGATCTTTTCATCTGATGGTACGGGTCCTTGTGGTGGCAAGGTACAATTAAAATCACCTCCCAATAGAACAGGATAATTTGTTAGCAATAGAGGTTTAAGGGACTGCAATGAAAGAAATGGGCGTATATGCTAGAACGTTTGTCAGGGGATTGAATACTGTTGAGCGAGGAAGGTTCAGGAGGGAGATGAGGAGACACTTTTTTACAGAGAGGGTGGTGGCTGGGTGGAATGCGTTACCTGCAGAAGTGGTATCCAGTAGAACAGTGGACTGCTTCAAAGGGGATGGGACAGGACAAGGGAGGGTCAATGAAGGGAAGGGTGGGAGGAGGGCAGTTGCAGAATAAGGGGTGCTAGCTGCACATTCAAGCAGACTTGATAGACCTCTAGGCCTTTATCTGCTGGCAAATTTCGTATGTTCGTATTTAGAGTTGCTACTCTAAAAGTAAATTAAGCCAAGGTCACTGATAAAGAGACACATTCACTTCACTTTGCTTGATGCCCTCATCACTCTACCACTCTTCAAGGCCCCCAAACTTTGAACTTCTTGCCCCTCTGACCCCACTTGAACCCCCGTTTGTGAGGCTGGTACAGAGGACTGATCTGCCCCCTCCATATCAGAATGTTCATCCAACAGTAGTGAGTATACATTCGGATCCTCCAGAGTTATCTCCGGTGGTTTCTTTTAGGCTTCAATTTATGTTTAACTCCTCTGCCTTTTTTGCTGGTCATGACAACGAAAGCTTCTTCTAAAGACAGCTGAACCAAAAGGGGAACTATCTCCACAATTGGGGTCACCGTAATGGACTCCTCAGATCGAGGAGTGGAGACCAAGGGGTCTCGTCCCTCAGGGGGGTACGTTTGGAGTAAGAGCCTGAGAGGGCTCAGGTGCTCTACCAACCAAAGGAACACATGCTTGCCACACTGCAGTGCGCATATAATGATCTTGCACACCAAAATCAGCATCTTCAGTATTTCTGGCTGCTTGAGGACAATCCGTAAAAGTATGGCCCAACTCATCACACAGATTACATCTCGGGGCTTGAAAACAGTGGACACTAAGATGACCTTTTTCCCCACAATGTGAGCATTTTAATATTTCACAGGCAGTGCTGATGTGCCTAGTAGACCCACACTTAAAACACACTAGTGGTTGACCAAGGTACAACAGAAAACCCTTATCCCTCCCAATAAAAAAGCAGTTAGGTAGATGTATAATATCCTGATAGGATTTTGCAATTTAACCTTGAATTTCCACCCCCCATTCCAAAACCCTTCATCATCCATTATTGGCATCAGGGTCCCTTGAATAGAACACCGTTTTTCAAGCCAATACACAATGTCAGTAATGTTGACCCCTTCTTTTCTAAAAAGCACAGTGATGACCCAAAAAGGTTGTTTGGTTAAAGGAATGACAATAAAGTCAACCCATAAAGGGTTAGTTTTGAGATTTGCATAACAACACCAAAATGTTTCCAAAAGAGCAGGGATTCGAAAGCTAATGTCAAAATGCAGTTCACCTTGAGCATGTATCAGGGTGTAGACTTCAGATGTAAAAAAAAAAACATACTTTGTTTTAGAAGAATTTTGCCAACATAAAACCTATCTGGGGGATGGTCTCTTGGGCCCACATACCACAACCGAATTGCATTGCGGCATTTTGCTAATTCAATAGGTCTATGAAAGTGGCTAGCATAAGTCGGCTTTTCAGGCCCTGCAGCAGTAGGAATGGGGTCACCATCAGGCAAGGGATTTTCAAGGGAAACATCAACCAAGTCAACATTTTGCAAGTTCATAGTTCCTGCATCAGGAGCAGGGCTGGTTGTCATAGGAGACATTTGACAGATATCTCCCAACACATCAGGAGGAGAAAGATTTACACTTATCTGCAGGTGCGGGGAAATACCCAGTAGAGGAATCTCTGGGTCCGGTCTCCAATGTCCATTTTGTGTAGGTATCCATCCAGCTTCATGTAAGGCCTTGTCTGGTGACCAGGAGCCTTCAATCTCTATACTCCAGTCTCTACGTGAAGACGATTCCATCTCAGCCTGAGGTGACCTGGGTCTTTCTTCTGCCACTAGGAGTTTCATAGGATCAGCAGCCCTGGCAGTGCTCAGAGATGTAACTGAACGTTTTCTTTTCCAGTCTTTTTCCTGTCTAAGCTTCTCCTTAGAAATGTGTTCACTCACATGAAGCAGCTCTGCCTCTGAGCAGTGCTGTTTTTGTTCCAGGCTTAATTGGGTAGAATTTATTCCAATGGACTGCTGTCTTGGGCGATATGCTGGCCACCCAAAGGGTGCATCCCAGCCACCTCCACAGTGGTTCCCTTGACCTGAGACATCACCAAAGGTCTCCGTTGCTCTTGAACCACCTCATGTTGATCCATCCAAACACCTCCACTTCCTACTGCAGAATGAGACTACTCCACAGTTGCAAGGTTCCCCCTACTGTCAGAGTAGGCGAATTTCCCCAGTGTCTTGGCCAAATTTCCTCCATTCTCTCAAAAATACCACCAGCAGCTTAATCTGGTTAAATTTCAGTTGGTTACCATCTATATCTCCCCTGGGTGACCCCAGAAAAAGATACTTCTAGTCTCAGTGGGCCTAACCAGTCAACAAAATTCAATAAATAAATAAGTAGGTGGAGCATGCTTTGCACATAAATGTTCTGGAAATGAGAGCTGTCCTGTATGGACTCCAGGTCTTCCAGAACCACTTGTCCTCAGGTCCTCTGTTAATACAGATGGACATCAGTGTGATGCATTACATCAAACAAGGGTGGACTTGTCCTTACCTGCTATGCAAGGAAACAATGAGAGTTTGGTATTGGTCTCTGGAACAGTCTAGAACTAGCAACAGTACATGTTCCAGGTGCAGAAAACGTCTTGGCAGACAAACTAAGCAGGTCACAGTTCAGAATGCATGAGTGGGAATTTCTGACGTTGATAGTCAACCTGTTCAAAAGATAGGGTTGTCCAGAGTTGGACTTTTTTGCATCCCCCACACAATACAAAATTGCCACATTTCTACTTGCTCTCCCCAGGGCCTGGAGTTTTTTGGCGAGACGTGTCGTCCCTCTCTTAGAAAGGGAGGTTTCTGTATGCCTTCCCTCCCTTCCCACTAATTCAGAGAGTACTACTCAAGCTGAAGATGAAGGGGGCAACTCTAATACTCATTTCTACCCTAGGCCTTGGCAGATATGGTACCGCCTGCTGCAACAGCTGGCAGTGGAACCTCCAGTACCTCTGCCCCTGTGCAAGAATCTACTGTCACAGGAACAAGGAACCCTAATCCACCCGGACTTGAAGTCCCTATATCTGCATGCATGCCTCCTGAAGACATAGCCATCGCTCGCTTTAGGGTATCACAGAAAGTGTTGGATGTTCTGGTGGCTGCTAGAATCCCATCCGCCAGACACACTTACTCCATGAAATGGAAGCGGTTTGCTTTACAGGCCATTTCACAAAACCTGGTTCCATTTACCTACCCAGTTACTCAGGTTCCAGAGTACCTGCTATTCTTATCAGATTTAAGCCTGCAGTATTCCTCAGTCAAAGTACACTTGGCTGCTATATCAGCATTCCATGTGGCTGTGGATAGCCGTGCGGTTGCTCAACTGGAGGTAGCCTGTATGTTCTTGAGAGGCATTTTACACACAAAGCCTCCAATTGAAAATCTAGTCCCGTCTTGGGATCTGAATTTTATTTTGGAAAAGCAGACTTTGACTCCTTTTGAGCCAGCCATGAGTTGTGGCCTATGCTTTCTTTTTTAGAAAGCTTTATTTTTAGATGCAATCACTTCTTCTCAAAGGATTTCAGAGCTGCAGGCTGTAATGTCGGAGCCTCCTTATTTGATTTTTCACAAAGGCACGGTGTCTTTGCATACTAATCTTAAGTTTCTACCCAAGGTGGCGTCTGAGTTTACTTTTAATCAAACCATCCACCTACCAGTGTATTACCCAGAGCACGCCAATCCAGGGGAAACATTGCTCCATACTTTAGATGTTCATAGACTACTCTGGTACTATACACACTGTATGAAGGACTGCAGAAAGTTCTTGCAGGTTTTTGCTTCATTTGCCCCAGGGAAGTTTCTAAACAGTGCTTGTCCAAATGGATAGCACATAGTATTACATTCTGTTATAGGAAGTATGGTAAGGAACTTCCTATTGTGGTGCATGATCATTCCACCAGAAGCATGGATACTTCTTTTGCTTGTTTTCAGAATGTTTCTACTGCAGAAATTGGTGCAGCTGCCACAAGAAGTACTGTCCACACCTTCACTAAGCAGTACAGTCTGGACATTGTCTCTCATAGACAAGCTGGGTTTGGTCTAGCTGTGCTACAAGGCCTGTTATAAGCCTGTAGGCTCCAGCTGCCCAGACTTAACTTTTGGCACTGCTTGGGACTCATTCCAAGGGTGTGGCCTGATGAAAGAGATATCCTCGAAGAATATGGAGCAATTATGTAAAAACTTGCCATAACAGTATATTTTTGAAATAATTTCTTTTATCAGGCCATGCCGTCTCACCCTCCTTCCCCGTCAAGTGTTAGGACAAAGGATCCTTGTATTGCTATCTCCATTGCTGTCTTTTCCAGCACTCTGTCTTGCCTGGTATGTGGAGTCCTGGGGTCTCTGCTGGTTCCCTAGAAGGGAGGTCCTCTGAATATGATCTCCAGTGGGGAACTGAGGAAAGGAGGTGGTGCCCACATTTATGTAGACACTGACATCTGTCATGGGCAGTCCCTGGACAATTGCTTGCAAAAGTTTCTGTGTGGTTCTAGCCTGATGTGGGTATAGTTCCAAAGGTATGGCTTAATGGAGGAAATTATCTTGAGGATCTGCAGTTACAGTAAATTCTTACGTAACAGTTCTTTCCTGATGAGAGTAAATGTCAAATTTACAAAAATAACAATACAAACTAAACAGCATCCACTGATTTTGTAATATCACTTTTAAAAACTTGAAAAAAAATTCCTATCACACAACTACTAAAGGCTCCAACTCAGTTGTAGGCCTTAATAATGTGTTAATCGGAGCTGGCCTGCTGGGGCAGCAGTAACACTTCCACTTGTAATGCCAATGAACCAGGTTCAGAAACAAGCCTAGAGCATCAGAGGGGGCCAGCCAGGGGAAGGAGAATAGAGCATCTGGAGGACAGCTCATCCCCAGTCACCAATGACTGGCAGTGTGCCTTGGATTCGAAGAACTTTGTTTGTGTAGTATTTCTAGACTTAAGGAAGGCATTTGATACAATTGACCATGCACTGCTCATTGTCTCCCTCAGAAACATTGGCTGTGACCCCCCCCCCCATCACTGAGGTGGTTCTCGAACTATCTAACAGGGTGGCAGCAGCAGGTCAAGGCTGAAGGGAAATTCTCATCCCTGAAACCTCTACTGAGGGGTGTACCGCAAGGCTCTATACTGGGTCCTTTGCTTTTGCAATTTACATTAACAATATTGACGCTGACACCAAGTCTGCTAACATCCATCTGTTTGCCGATGACACAGTACTTTATATCGGAAGACCCTCACCAGAAGCAGCTTGTAGGGATCTGCAACAGGAATTTAATCTTCTACAACTGCAACTACAGCACCAGAAACTGCTCCTGAATGCCCAAAAAACAAGAGTGATGCTTTTTCTCCTTTTTTATACGTCAATAACTCCACAACTCAAGGTAATATTCCCCAGATCCACACTCTTCTTGGTGAATTGTTGGAATATGTTAGAAATTCAAATACCTGAGGATGTGGATAGACCAAAAGCTTTCCTTTTGTGACCACATTGAGGAGCTCTTAAAGAAGCTTAGGCAGAAGCTTGGCATCTTCTATAGGATCAAAAATTTTCTAACACAGGATGCCAGGAAGAGACTGGTCCAAACCACATTCCTTACCTTACTTGACTACGCAGATTGCCATTACAGCCAAGGCCCCATGTCTGGCCTGGCTAAATTAGACACACTCTACCATCAGGCCTTGAAGTTCATAACTGGTCTCCCATACTCCACACATCACTGCTCCCTTTACGCCGCAGTAGGTTGGTCATCCCTTAACTACAGAAGACAGAGGAATGCAGCTTTCTGGACATTTAGGGCCATCACGAAGATGTTGCCTCAGTACATCTCGGATTGTCTTCCTCTAGGTGTGATAGGTAAATATGCCTTAAGGAGTTCCTCCGTTATCTCCCTTACAGTACCAAAGTTCAAGTCGTGCATCGGCAGGTCTGCCATATCTTACGCCTTACCCTCTCTCTGGAACAACTTGCAAAAAACCCTGAAGTTGACCTACCCAATCAAACTATCAGCCTTCAAAACACTTTATTCTTGCTCTATCAAGGAATCCTGTAACTGCTTCCCCTGATGTTACCTTCCCTTAGCCTCAGATCTATCTGCTCCAGTGCATCCCTTTACTGGTACTTCTTTCCCACCCCTCTTGTGCAATGTTACTGCATATAAGAACTGACTGCTCCTTCTATCCCGACCTTGTGTTTTGCTTTGTTTTCCTTATCGTTAGCTCCTTTTCCGTGTCCCCCTGGCTCCCACCTACACTTCTTGCTTAACCCCCTTGACACCATTATGGTGTTTTGCTTTCCACTCCCTAACTGTTGCCACGCTCACCCCTGCAATCACTACTTGTCTTGCAGACACTCCATGTACCATGTACCATGTACCTCTCCTTGCTCACCCTCTTGCATCCTCCTCCCCACCCCTCCCATGTACAAGCTCCTTCAATCTATAGTTGTGTTCAAGAATGCTTCAAATACACGCTGTAATTATAGTTGTGTAGGCTTACCTGTATATACTGTACTACAGTTACTATACTTTTTAGCTGCTTACTCTTCATGGTCTTAGCTTAATGGCTATTTTTAATACTCTATTTCGTGTGTATTATAAACCTCCTGTGTATAATTACTGCGCTATGTAAATACTATGTAAGTGTAAATTCATTTTGTATATATTTCTTACCCAATTATGATGTAACTGAGTATTCCTTTGTATGTATGGTTAACCTCTCCTTTCCAGGTCCATCTTGAAAATGAGCTTGCTCAACGATGTTCACCTGGTTAAGTAAAGATTTTGATTGCTTGATTGATTGGTTAGTTTAATAACTTCCAACTGTAGTCTCCAGTTTAGAAGCATAGGGACTGGGAATCTGATGTTGGATCTTAACCAGCCAGAACATCACATGATCAGAAGCCGGTGAAATCAAACAGGATTTGAATGAATCAGTTTTAAGATTTAGATAATCATATTGGTCCCTTTTAGGGTAAAAAAGAAACTCTCTATCTGGAAGCCTCAAAACATAGAAACAAAGAATGTGTCTGCAGATGAGGTCCATGTGGTCCATCTAGTCTGCACATGAATACTACCCCCCCCCCAAAATCAGGCTGCTGTGTTAAGTTTTCCACACTGTCTGTCCCATGCCAGCTTAATTCTCTGACTGCCTTTCACCCCACCACCGGTGGGGGGAGGCCATTCCAAGGTTCCACTACCCTTTTGGAAAAGAAGGACTTCTTTGTGTTGCTCCTGAACCTGCCCCCCTTTAGGCGCATGCTATGACTTCTGGTCCAGGTGCAGTTGTTTACCTGAAGGAGATCCTGTATCTTGTTGATACCCTTTGGGTATTTAAATGTCTCTATCATGTCTCCCCCCATCCCTTCTTTGTTCTAATGAGTACATGTTGAGCTGTTTTACCCTTGCATCATATGGCTCATGATGCAGACCTTGCATCATCTTTGTTACTCTTCTTTGTATAGTCTCCAGTCTTTCTATGTCTTTCCTAAGGTGAGACTTCTAGAATTGGACACAGTACTGCAGCTGAAGCCTCACCAGGGACCTGTACAGTGGCATAATGACCTCCTTTTTCCTACTGGTTATGTCTTTCCCTGTGCAACCCAAGATGCCGCTGGCCTTTTGTGTAGCCTCTTCACATTGCTTGCCAACCTTTAGGTAGTCTGCAATGATCACCCCAAGATCACGCTTGTGTTTTGCTACCACCAGCTGTACCCCATTTAGAAAGTAATTTCTCCCAGGGATGTGTCTTCCTAGGTGCATAACCTTAAATCTTTTGGTGTTGAACTTCAACTGCCAGTTCCCTGACCATTCTTCCAGTTTCCTAAGGTCTGACTGCATCTTTTGAGCCCCTTCAGCTGAGTCCACCCTATTGCAGAGCTTTGTGTCATCTGCAAATAAGCACACCTTTCCATTTAGGTCATCTGCTACAATATGTCACTGGTGAATACATTAAAAAGTATTGATCCCAGCACTGACCCTTGTGGAACACCACTTGTAACTCTACCCTCCTCTGATAGTGTGCCATTTACCAATACCTTCTGGGTCCTCCCATTGAGCCAGTTTTGGATCCAGTTTACAATTTGTAGCCCAATACCTGTGTGCTCCAGCTTGTTTATCAGCCTCCTGTGTGGAACAGAGTTGAAAGCTAAGCTGAAGTCTAGGTACATCATGTCTACTGCACCCCCATTGTCCAACATTTTTATAACCCTATCAAAATATTCAATTAGGTTAGTCTGGCAGGACCTTCCTGTCGTAAAGCAAGGCAAATTTGCCACATCTCGAGTGGCTTTTCCCCTGGCTAATTCATCCTAATGCCACAATTGCACCTTATACTTAAAATTACAGTTTTTTTTGGCTAGTTTTCCATTAGCAGGTTATACAGATCTGCCACTAGAGGGGTCTTGTTCTTTCATTTAAAAAGTCTACCCTCTTAAAGTCACAGTTGCTTTACTTGCTATATACCTTCCTTGTTCTGCCTCCCAACTAAGTCCTATTTTACCTCACTTGTTTCCTCTCCTGTCCAGTGGCATCACAAGGTGTGAAACTATTTCTGGTGCTTTTCTGCACACTTTGGGTCCCATTCTCATTAGGATGGCACCCCATATCTCATACCCCTGTTCTCCCTACCACAGAGCTTCCTCTTATCACACTTGGCATGGTCACTAGTGTCGATGTAACATACTGCACCCCTTTCTTACATAGATACATAGATACATAGACAGTGTCGGCAGATAAGGGCCTATGGCCCACCCAGTCTGCCCATTTGAGCTTGTAAGTTCAGTTTGTTTTCCTAGAAGTCTGTTGCCCCTTACCCCTGACCTCTAGAATTCCTTTATGTCTATCCCATGCATTCTTAAATCCCGTGATTGTTTCAGCCCCCACCACTTCCTCTGGCAGGGTGTTCCACTTGTCCACCACCCATTCTGTGAAGAAATTCTTTCTCATGTTTCCTCTGAATCGTCCTCCCTCCAACTTCATCCCATGCCCTCTAGTCCTGGAACATCTTTTTCGCTTAAAAATAGTGTTTTCCTGCACCCTGTTCCTTCCTGTAAGATACTTGTATGTCTCTATCATATCCCCTCTCTCCCTCCTCTCCTCCAGGGAGTACATGTTCAGTTCCTTCAACCTGTCTTCATAGGACTTGTGATGCAATCCATGCACCATCTTTGTTGCCCTCCTCTGAACCTTCTCTACCCTGTCTATGTCCTTATGTAGGTATGGTCTCCAGAACTGCACACTGTACTCCAGGTGGGGCCTCACTAGTGTCTTGTATAGCGGAATTATGACCTCCCTTTTCCTGCTGGTGATGCCCCTGCCTATACATCCCAGCATCCCATTTGCTTTACCATGCGCCTTGTCACACTGTCTCTCTACCTTGAGGTCATCAGAGATGACAACCTCAAGATCCCTTTCCTGCTTGGTGCATGCTATATCCTCACCCCCAACTGATATATTGTGCCAGGGGTTTTGTGCCCCCATATGCATTATCTTGCACTTCTTTGCATTGAATTTCAACTGCCAAACCCTTGACCATTCTTCAAGTTTCTGCAGGTCGCTTCTCATTCTGTCTACACCCTCTGGTGTGTCTACTCTGTTACAGAGCTTTGTGTCATCAACGAACAGTGAAATTCTGCCTTCTAGATCCTGCGCAATGTCACTGATGAAGATGTTGAATAGGACCGGTCCCAGCACTGATCCCTGTGGTACCCCACTGGTCACTCTTCCCTTTGTGGAGTGACAGCCATTTACCACCACCCTCTGTGTCCTGCCACCCAGCCAGTTACCTACCCACCACACTACTGTCCTGCCCACACCCATATTCCCCAGTTTGTGTAATAGTCTTCATGTGGCACAGTGTCAAGGCCTTGCTGAAGTCCAGATAGGCTATCACCGCCCTCCTCCTGATCCACCTCCCTAGTCACCCAGTCAAAAATTCAACGAGGTTGGTCTGACATGACCTCCCTGGTGAAACCATGCTGCCTTGGGTCCTGTAGTCCATTGACAACCAGATGTTCCACCAATCTCTCCTTCAGTAGTGCTTCCATGATCTTCCCACTACCGAGGTGAGGCTGACTTGTCTGTAGTTCCCTGCTTCCTCTTTGTTCCCACTTTGTATAAGGGGACTACATCTGCTGTCCTCCAGTCTTTGGGTACTCCCTGTTTCCAGTGATCGGCTAAACAGGTTAGCCAGAGGTTCAGCCACCACCTCTTAGTTCTTTAAGGACCCTGGGGTGCACCCCGTCTGGCCCTCATTGCTTTATCAACTCTTATTATTTCCAGTTCCTTCAGGACCCTTTCTGTAAAGGGACTTGTGTCCATTTCTGCACCATTCTCACCCCTTGTACTCCCTTCAGACCCATTCACCCTCTTCCTCAGTAAAGACTGAGCAGAAATACCTGTTCAATATGTCAGCTTTACTGTTGTCATCCTCCACGGCTCCCATCCTCCCCTTCAGTCTCACTCATCCCTCCCTTTGTCTTTCTTTTTCACTTATGTACCTGTAAAAGGTTTTGTCCCTCTACCCACTGATTTTGCAATGTGTTCTTCTGTCTGAGCTGGCTTCCCTTACTGACCTCCCTGCCTCCTTTGCTTCTCCTGGTACTTCTCCCTATCCTCTTCTACCTGTGTCTTTTGTATTGCCTGAATGCAATCTTTTGGCTTTCACTTTCTTTGCTACCTCTTTGGAAAACCATAATGGTCTCTCTTCCTTTTCCTCTTGCTAACCTGCTTAATGCATAATCTCTGTTGTTCTTGTAATCCCCATTTTAAATACTGCCCACTGTTCCTCAACCCTGATTCCTGTCCCATTCCCTTTAATGCCTCTTTCAAGTATCTCCCATTTTCCCAAAGTCTGCCCCTAAAATCCAGGATACGTGTTTTGTGTGGTTTGGTTCTGATCTTTCTGTGATTTCAAACCACAATGACTGGTGGTCACTGTTACCCAGGTGCTCCCCACTGTTATCCCCATCACACTGTCCCTGTTTATGAGCACAAGGTCCAGTATTGCCTTCTGCCGAGTTGGTTCCATGACCAGTTGCTTGAGGAGAGAGCACCCTGAAGGAGTCCAGGATAAATCTGCTTCCTAGTTGATGCTGCTGCTGGGATGCTCCAGTCCACGCCTGGAATATTGAAGTCTCCAACCAGTACTACCTCACCCTTGTCTGCCATCCTTTGGATGGCTAGCATCAACTCCCCTATCTGTTTCTTCCTCCTGGGCTGGTGGTCTATAGACCACACCTGTGCGGATGGCTGTCCCATTTTCCTTTCCAGCTAACCCACAGTATCTCTCCCCCATTTTGTTCCTCCTGGATCTCTGTGGCCTTTATGTCATTTTTCACATACAGTGCCCTCCTCCTCCCTTCCTGCCTTCTCTGTCTCTTCTGAATATGTTGTAGCCAGGTGGCCATCTTCCAGTCACGGTTATCATTACACCAGGTTTCAGTGATGGCCACAATGTCCAGGTCTGACTGTACCATGACAGCCTCCAGATCTTCCATCTTGTTGCTAAGGCTCCTGGCATTTGCACACATGGCTTCCATGATTTGACCTCCTAGACTGCTTCACTGTTCTACTCCAGCCCCTTCCTTGGTTGTCATTTATCCCTGGTTCTCCTTGCTGTCTGCCCTTCTGCTGAATTTTGCCCTTTCGCTTATCCACCTCTTGGGTACTAATCTCCATCTTTTGCACACTGCTTTGCAGAGATAGCCACTCCTCTGGTTCACTGGTTCCACTGCTAGCTGTGGGGGGTGAAGAGTACCCCTTGCTGGCCTGCCACCCCCCTTTGCTAGTTTAAATGCTTGTCGCATTTAAACTTATCATTGAGTGCTTGGATTCCCCTCCAGGATGGATGCAGGCCGTCAGGCTTGAACAAACCTCCATCCCTCCAGGTGGGTCCCCAGTCACCAATGAATCCAAACCCTTCCTCACTGCACCAGTTCTTCAACCATGAGTTAAAGTTCCTGGTGCATGCACTCCTATGCTCTTCCTTGCCTCTCACAGGTAGTACTTCTGAGAAAGTGACAGAAGTAGCTACTTGCTTGAGACCCCTCCCAGTTTCCTAAACTCTTCCTGAACTTCCTTTGGCTCCTGTTTGCCAGGTCATTAGTACCTAGTGGATAATGACATCCAGCTCACCCTCCCATCTTGCCTTCCCAGTGATCCCCAGGATCTTCCTTCCATTCCTCCATGCCGTGGCACCTGGTAGGCACCTCACCTCCCTGTCCTCCCCCTCCTGTGTTCCTAGCTGGATCCCTCTTACGATGGAGTCCCCCACCAGGATTCGCTTCCTCCTCCTCCTCTGGGGTCCACTGCTTTCCCTGCTGAGGTCACCTCCTTGGCTAACCTCCACATCCTTTCCTTCCACTTCTCTGGGTACCTCTATTTGGTTGTCCTTGTTTGCCAGTGTGGCATATGAGTTCTTGAGTGGAATAGGATCAGGGATGTGCCTCTGCCTGACTGCTCTAACCCTCCCTGAGCCCACTGTCATCCAAGTGCTCCTCGTTCTCGGCATCCTTTGAGGCAGCTGCATTGGACATGGAAGCTGCACCACAGCAGGTTGCACATGAAACATGGAAGCTGTCTGTCCTCTATTGACCCCACTGTTGTTGTGCTACTTAAAAGTCTCTCTGTTCCTAAGGGCCCTGTTAAAGTACATCTAAAGAGGAAATCTCATCCCCTTACACTCTATTTACTAAACAACTCCTGAAATGCCTCATTCTTTTTCTTCTCCTTATTTCTGGGAGTGTACACCCCAATCCAGGCCCTCATTCATATGGAGTCAATGGCAACAAAAAACAGGGAACCCTTGTCCTGGCCAGTATGAACATCTGTGTAGCCTGTTAAAAAAATTTGATGCCCTCACTGCTTGAGTTGTAGTACACGATCCCGACATCCCGTCAGTCGTCAAAACATGGCTGTCACCATCTACCCCTGACTCGGCCATCATCCTACCAGGCTACTCAGTTTTCAGACAGAATAGACTATCTAGAAGAGGAGGTGGCTGTGCCATATACCTAAAGGAGTAATTGTTGGCCTATCCACTTTCCCTCCCTGAACCAGCTATGGATATTCAGATCCTTACTGTTAAGGTTATGCTCAGTGCACACAATAAGGTGCTCAACATTGGCTCAGTCTATATTCCCCCAGACCTTGCCGAACAGGGCTTAAAATCCCTAATGAACTGTGTCATGAGTCTAAAACAAGACACAGAAACCATTCTGTTAGGTGACTTTAATGTCAACTGGCTCTCGTCAGGTGCCAGAAAGCATAGGGATGAGTTAACAGGCTTGAACTTTACCCAGTTAATAACAACTCCAGCCAGGATAAACTATAAGACCTGGACTAGCACACTCCTGGACTGGGTCCTAGCAAATCGTCCAACACATATCTCCCATTCTGAAGTATTGCCTGACACTATCAGTGATCACTCTCCTATTAAGTGTTATCGGTCTAACAAATTTATCAAGACCCCTGCCAGAACAATCACAAGTAGAGTGCTCTTCCATGGCCACCTGCAGCCACTAAAGTCTCTCCTCCGACAACAAGGCTGGTCTTACATTGAAACCGCACCTGATATTGCCTCAGCTCTACAATACTTCATTGAACATTTCAATGAAGCCTGTGACATCCACGCCCCTTTTAAGACATGTAGGATCAGGGGACTTGATAATCCCTGGATCTCTTTTAGCCTTTTGGCTCAAATGAAAGATTGTGACCACCTCTGGCATAGGACCAGAACCTCTGGCAGTCAACCTAACATACAGGCCTAGAAAATGGCCAGGAACGCATGTACTAAGGCTATCCGTGAGCACAAAATGCGTTACTATACGGACATCCTTGCCAAGACCTGGGCTGATGGGAAAAAAATCTGGGAAAATCTCTCAGAAATCACTGGGAAAGAATCCAAATAGGCTCCAACTATGTTAAATGTTGATGGGTCTATCACCCATGACCCTGTGTTAATTGCCAACACATTTAATTCATCCTTCACAGACTTTAGCCAAACTCTGCCCCCAAATTTCTTTGAACCACTCAGCACAGCTCCTACATCCACCAAATCAGAAGAGGCCTCTACCCACCCATGTTTCTACTTCAAAGCTATCTTGGAAAGTGAGACCAAGACCTACCTATGTAAAGTTCTAGGAGGAACTAGGACAAGCAGTGATTCCCTTGGCCTAAAACTTCTTACCCTAACTCTAGATGAAGTCCTGTCCCCCCTCACCAAGCTTCTCAGTTGCTCCCTCATACTTTCACAATTCCCCCAGATCTGGAAATCTGCTCTGGTTACACCAGTTTTTAAGAGTGGGGACAGATTACTACCTGGGAATTATAGGCCAATATCTATTCTTCCCCCGCAGTCCAAAGCACTTGAAAGGATTGTTGCTGACCAGTTTGTGGAGTACCTGGAAAAATACAGCCTACAGTGTGTCCAACAACATGGTTTTCGGAAAGAGCACAGCACATCTACAGCCCTACTGGAATTCACAGGTTTCATTCACCAAACCATTGATCAGGGTCAACTTGTTGGTGCACCTTTATTGACCTGTCTAAAGCATTTGACATGGGCAATCACCATTTGCTGATACATCAGCTTGCTGGGCTTGGTATATCTTCAGAGGCCCTAAAGTGGTTCACCAGCTAGCTAGCAAACCGCACACAGCAGGTGAGAATAGGGTCTGCCCTTTCTGCTAAACTGCCTGTCTGCTCTGGGATTCCTTAAGGATCAATACTGGGACCCCTTCTATTTAGCACCTTCCTCAATAATCTTCCGGCATCCTGTTCCTAACCAGTACTCCTCTACATGGATGATGCAGTCATTTTCTCAAAGACTGCTGACCCTACTCTCCTTCAGGCCCAACTTCAGAAAAGTTTTAGTGAAGCTGAGTCCTGGTTCATCTCACATAAGTTGGTGCTTAACTGCAAAAAAACTAAGGTCATGCTCTTCCATGGTACCCACAGCAAGCACAAAGCCAAACAACTGGTGATTAAAAACAGTGCAGGTGTTATCCTTGATCAGACTCAATCTTTAAAATACCTAGGAGTTACTCTGGATAGTACGATCTCCTACTCCAACCATGTTGAGAATGTTGTCAAGGTAGTTAACATTTGTCTAGGCCTTCTACACAGGCATAAACACTGCCTTACTACTGAAGCCCTCAGATTGGCTATCCAAAGTTCAGTTGTGTCTATTATTGACTATGGATTGGTCATTTATGGTTCCGCCACAGACACGACCCTACATCGGCTCACTACAGCTCTGAATAAGGCATGCCGTCTGTGACGTAGACAGCCAGTTCTGAGTGCTGTATCATTTTTTTTAATATAAAATGTATTACTGGTTGTCTCTGCTGAAAATCTGATGCTCTAGGAGTGACTCCCCCCCAGGTTTTGGCTGAATGATGAAAGCCATGGGAAAATGCTGACAGCATGTGAGTTCACACACACACACACTCAGTTTTTAGAGACAATGTGTTACATGTAAGACTTTAATCAAGGATCCTTTTTGTCTGAGTTTATTATAGCGGTAGTTGCTATATCATATCCATTATATGATGCTGGAGGAAAACCCCAGGTTATTACATAATAGTGCGAAAATCATAAAGATGCTTTCATGTCCTGGAAGGAGGGAGCTTATTATGAGATCAAAAGAAGTGTCATTTAAAGGACATGAATTATGTTGAAGTTGCAGAATGTAATACTTTAAAAAAAAGACATCCTGTTTTTGTATAAGATATGTATTTTGTTATATATAATCTGACAGAGGAGGAGCTAGCTGACCTCACACAAAAAGGGGTTGGCCAATACAGTTGTTAAGGAATACTCTGTTTTACTTAGACACACTTTTACCTAGACTCTGACAAGGAAAGATCATAAGCACTTTTAAACAGGTATTTAGAAAGACAGACAAATCTAAATACTGTAAGTAGGAATTTGCACTGTTTAAACCTTGTTCTTTTAAAAGATTTGTATGTCTTGTGATATGAGTTCTGTATTTTGTGTTTCACATATTTTTATTTGCTTTTAGTAAAACTCTTTTTAGAACACATTTGGTCTGTCTTTGAATTTCTTTTAATTGTAAGAAAAGTATATATGGTTAAAGCAGACAATAGACAAAAGCTTGAATGGTGGTACCAAACTGGAAAGAGAAGCGTTTTAAATCTGAGATCTTTATTAAAGTTTTTAAGGGTTCCTCTCTGTATACCTGATTAGGGGTCCATAGGCAAAGATATCTTGCCCCCTGAAGACTGAAATTTCTGAGCCTGTACATTGGGTACACTAGCAAGAGGTTAACAGTTTGAATCCCTCCAAGACTTGAGACCAAAGGTTGATCCAAACTCACAAAACAGACAAGAGGGTTACCTTGTTCTGTTAAACTGTTCATAAGACTGCGCTCGGAGATTGGCACTTTGGGAGCAGAGGGCCTGACCTGCTGAATGGGTTTGTGACAGACTGGTTGGCAGCGGTGGCATAATTTTGGTATCACAAGCTTTATTGTTCTGTGTCAGCTGAGACTGTAAGCTCTCTTGCAAAGAAAGAAAAGGTTTTATTTTAAAAGGAAACAAAACTATATATCACTTGGCATACAGTCAAGTTCCTACCCATTTTATTTTTTTTCTAAAGTGCAGTCAGAGTAGTAGTAGTCAAGAAAGATGACTTCCAACTACAGCAGGCACACTGTAGATTACTTAAGGCAGTTGTGCAGGAAAAGAGGAGTCCTGTTCGAGGTGAAAGCAAGCAAGCAGAGCCTCATATATGCCCTGATGGTAGCAGATGCCCAGAGCAGCGAGTCACCAACCGTGACTGGAAAGGACCAAACCTCAAGTGTGGAAAGGCTAGCAGCCAGTGAAGGGTCCAGAGCCAATGAGGAGGACAGCAGGGCCACTGTCAGTGAAGGGCCACAGCAGCAGGGGATGGTCACTGGTATCCTGAATCCAGAGGTACTCAGGCTGCAAATTGAGTTGCGCAGGATCGAACTGGAGGCAGAGCGAGAACAGAGAGAGGTGGACCATGAGGCAGAGTGAGAATGCTGAAAGGCAGAGCGAGAACAGAGAGACACAGACCTTGAGGAGTGTGAGCGCCAGCGAGATGCAGAGGAGAAGAGAGAATGAGAACGCCGAGACTCAGACTGTGAGGAGCAGGAGCACCAGAGGCAACATGAACTGGAGAAGATACGACTCCGACCAGTGGGACCAGAGTAGGTAAGTGGCTTGGATTTAACTGGGACTGCAGGACTGGGTTACAAATTGAACTCCAAATTAATAGCCGAATTTAAGGAGGGGGAAGATATGAATGCTTTCTTAAATTCTTTTGAAAAAGTTTGTATTCAGGCTAAAATTCCTAGAGAGTCCTGGAACTTCCAGCTATCCCCACTGCTTACTGAGAAGGCTCGGGATGCATTGAGTCAAATGGACAATGAGGACAGCAATGATTATGGCAAGCTAAAAGCTGCACTGTTAAAAAAGTTTAAATTAACTGCTGAATCATACAGAGATAAATTCTGAAAGCTCAGGAGAAGCCCTGATATGAGCTACGAGGAGCTAGCCATGGAACAATATCAGTTTTTAAAACATTGGTGGGAAGGAATTGAGGCAAACTCTGTTGATAAAATTGAAAATGTGATTTATTAGAACAGTTTTATTGGGAATGCCCAGCAGAGCTAAAAACCTGGCTTGAGGACCAAGATCCCAAAACAGTGCAAGAGGCTGCTGAACTCTCAGACCACTATGCCAACAGCAGACTTGTTCTGAGAAGGAATGGGGCAGGTGTGGCAGTGCAGAAAGGAAAAAGCGCGACTTCAGGGCAGCTAAAACACTCACTGCCTCCACCAAAACCAGTTAGCCCCAGGTTTCAACAAAAAGATTTCTCTGAAGTAAGAGATACCTGTTGGTTGTATAAAGAAACTGGGCATATTGCCAGACAGTGTCCCAAAAAGGCAAGCAATAATACACAATGGGGTGCTAGAAAAGAAGTGGGTTGTTTGTGTGTCCCTGGAAGCATGCCAGTGAATATGAGGGAACACATGCACCCAGTCATGGTAAATGGTGTGCAGACACAAGGGTTAAGGCACACAGGGGCATCCCTGACCTTGGTAAAGGGGGATCTGGTACAGCCTGGTCAGCTTATACCCAATAAATACATCACTGTACAGGACTTCACTGGTGAGGTGAAAACATTGCCCCTCGCTAGTGTTCTCCTAGACTGGGGTGAAACAGGGGGAACTGTGCAACAGGTGGCTGCAGCCAAAATGTTAGCTGTGGATGTGATCCTGGGTAACAATCTCCAACTGGGGATGGTATGTGCAGTTACCTGTAGACAAACAGCAAGGGAAAACTGTAGTTCCCTGAACCCCACAGAAGCCATTGTGGAAACCACTGAAAGGCTGGTTCCCCAGCCTGTGTCTCCTGATATGGAGATTAATGAAGAGGGGGTAGAAATTTCCCTGGTAGCAAGTGACTACACAGCTACAAAAGGTTACTCCAAAGAGGGAGGGGTGACCCATTGTCTGAGGGTTGGGACTGACAGTGATCCTGAATGCCCTGATGCTAGTGCTAGGGACCCTAGTGTAGCGACTGAAGGGGACCTGTCCCATGCCTTGGGAATGTGTGAGGGGTTTGCAGCTGCTCAGAGGGGTGACCCTAGTTTAGAGAAGCTGAGGGCTTGGGCAGACTCAGTTGGCACACAGGGAGGTGACTGCAGACATAAGTTTATTGGGAAAATGGACTTATGTATACTCAGGCAGTACAGACAGAGGGAGGGATGCTAGGCAGGCAGCTTGTCATTCCCAAGGGGTATCGTGAGCAGTTACTCAAAATTGCACATGATATTCCCTTGTCTGGTCATCTGGGAATTACACGCACTATGCAGCGGTTAGCCCAGAATTTCTACTGGCCTAACTTCACCCAGCAGGTGAAGGAGTATTGCAGATCTTGTCACCAGTGCCAAAAAATAGGAAAGGTGGGCAAGCAAGAAAACCCAAGCCACCCTGATTCCATTGCCCATAGTGGAGGAGCCATTCCAGAGGGTGGAAATGGATATTGTGGGGCCTTTAAATACCCCCAGCTTCTCAGGGAAGAGATTTATCCTGACTGTGGTGGATTATGCCACCCGGTACCCAGAGGCAGTCACCCTATCCTCGCTGAGGACGGACAAAGTGGCAGATGCCTTTCTTGGGATTTTCTTCTGTGTTGGGTTTCCACAGGAGGTAATCACCGATCAAGGGGGTTCCTTCATGTCGGACCTGATGAAATGTTTATGGGAGAAGTGTGGGGTGGTGCAGAGATGCATGATACCATATCACCCACAAGCCAATGGACTTGTGGAACGATTCAATGGTACCCTAAAGTCAATGCTCCGGGCGTTTGCTGAACAGCATGGGAGGGACTGGGAGAAATACCTTCCCCACCTGTAGTTTGCATACAGGGAGGTGTCCCAAGAGTTGACAGGATTTTCCCCTTTCGAACTCTAATATGGACGCCGGGTGCGAGGGCCCCTAGACTTGATCCAGGAGGACTGGGAAGGCAAGCACGCCACCCAGGGAACTCCCATTGTGGATTATGTCCTTAGGTTTAGGGAAAGGCTGAAGGAGCTTATGGGGACAGCCCAGAGCAACCTGGCAGCTGCCCAACAGAAACAAAAGGTGTGGTACAACCGCAGAGCCAGAGCTCGCTCGTACATGGTGGGTCAGGAAGTCATGGTCCTTATTCCGGTCTGGAAAGACAAGCTGTAAGCTGAGTGGGCAGGACCGTACAAAGTGGTTAGGAAAGTAAATGACATGAACTACATTGCGGAGTTACATGATAGAGGACAGACAGAAAGGATGTACCATGTCAACATGATGAAGTCATATGCAAATAGGGCTGACAAGATGTTTGCAGTGTGTAGTCATGGGGAGGGGATGGACGAAGGAGACTCCCTTCTGGACTTGCTGGTGGAGAGTAAGCGAGAGTCCTCTGTGGAGGCAGTAAAATTGTCTCCCCAGCTGACCCCGGACCAGGTCCAGAAAGTAAGGGAGGTTTTAGCGGACTTTGCCCCGTTGTTTAGTGCCAAGCCTGGACTAACCCCCTTAGCAACACACGATGTGGAGACAGAGACACAGATGCCCATACAGCGGACAGCATATCGGGTGTCAGAGGCTGTCCAAAAGGACATTAGGAGGGAAGTGGAGGAGATGCTGGTTTAGGGGTAATCCAGAGATCCCACAGCCCCTGGGCCTCACCCATAGTCCTTGTGCCCTAGCCATATGGCTCTACTTGTTTCTGTGTGGACTGAATGCAGTCATGAAGTCTGACGCCTGCCCGATGCCCCGGATGGATGAACTCCTGGACAAGTTGGGAGGGAGACCTACCTTACGACCATTGATCTGACAAAGGGGTATTGGCAGGTAGAATTGACAGAGCTAGGGAGAGGTCGGCCTTCATCACTCTGATAGGCTTATTTGAGTTTAAAGTAATGCCTTTAGTAATGAAGAATGCCCCAGCCACTTTCCAAAGGTTGGTGAACCAGGTGTTAAATGGTGCTGAGGAGTATGCCGTGGTGTACCTGGATGACATTGCCATCTTTAGTACCAGCTGGGGGAGAACACCTATTCCACTTTAGGGGAGTGCTGGACTGGATACAGAGGGCCAGGATCACTGTCAAAGCCGAGACTTGCCAGGTGGCCATGGGAGAAGTGGCATACCTTGGGCATGTGGTAGACTGGGGACAGCTCCATCCTAACCAAATAAAGATAGAGGTGATCCAGGCATGGCCCAGACCAGAAACCCAGAAGCAGGTCAGGAGCTTTCTAGGGACAGCAGGGTACTACAGGAAATTTGTACCCAATTACAATGCCCTGGCTGCTCCCCTATCTGACCTGACAAAGAAAAAGATGCCAAAGAAAATTACCTGGGGCCCAGCCTGTGAGTAAGCCTTTACCAGACTGAAGGAGGCACCGTGCAGTGCTCCTGTTTTGACAAGTCCTGACTACAGCAAAACCTTTATAGTTAAGACGGATGCCTCAGATGTGGGTATTGTGGCAGTACTGAGTCAGGCGTCCAGCCAAGGGACAGATCACCCAGTAGTGTACCTGAGCAGGAAGCTACTTTCCAAGGAGCAAGCACACTCCACGGTGGAAAAGGAGTGTTTTCCATAGTGTGGACCCTAAAGAAGCTAGAGCCATACTTGTATGGGCAGCATTTTGTGGTGCAGACTGACCACAACCCCCTGGTTTGGCTGATGCAGATGGGAAACAACAATGGCAGATTGCTACGATGGAGTCTTGCTTTGCAAGGTTATGATCTGACAATCGTACATAGGGCTGGAGCGAAGAATCAGAACTCAGACGGGCTGTCTAGGGTCTATGAGGAGTGAACTGATTTGGGAAGCTCATCCCACGTAGGGGATAGATCCCCCAAATTCAGTCTAGGTGGGGAGGAATTGTGACATAGATAACCAGTTCTGAGTGCTGTATCATTTTCTTTAATATAAAATGTATTACTGACTGTCTCTGCTGAAAATCTGATGCTCTAGGAGTGACCCCCCACCCCCGGTTTCAGCTGAAAGATGAAAGCCATGGGAAAATGCTGACAGCATGTGAGTTCACACATACACTCAGATTTTAGAGACAATGTGTTACATGTAAGGCTTTAATCAAGGATCCTATTTGTCTGAGTTTATTACAGCCGTAGTTGCTATATCATATCCATTATATGACGTTGGAGGAAAATCCCAGGTTATTACATAGAAGTGCAAAAATCATAAAGATGCTTTCATGCCCTGGAAGGAGGAAGCTTATTATGAGATCAAAAGAAGTGTACATTTAAAGGACGTGAATTATGTTGAAGTTGCAGAATGTAATACTTTAAAAAAAGACATCCTGTTTTTGTATAAGATATACATTTTTTTATATATAATTTGACAGAGGAGGAGCTAGCTGACCTCACACAAAAAGGGGTTGGCCAATACAGTTGTTAAGGAATACTCTGTTTTACTTAGACACACTTTTACCTAGACTCTGGCAAGGAAAGATCATAAGCACTTTTAAACAGGTATTTAGAAAGAGAGACAAATCTAAGTACTGTAAGTAGGAATTTGCACTGTTTAAACCTTGTTCTTTTAAAAGATTTGTATGTCTTATGATATGAGTACTGTATTTTGTGTTTCTCATATTTTTATCTGTTTTTAGTAAAACTCTTTTTAGAACATATTTGGTCTGCCTTTGAATTTCTTTTAGTTGTAAGAAAAGTATATATGGTTAAAGCAGACAATAGACATAAGCTTGAATGGTGGTACCAAACTGGAAAGAGAAGCGTTTTAAATCTGAGGTCTTTATTAAAGTTTTTAAGGGTTCATCTCTGTATACATTGTTAGGTGCCTGTAGGCAAAGATATCTTGCCCCCTGAAGACAGAAATATCTGAGCCTGTACATTGGGTACGCTAGCAAGAGGTTAACAGTTTGAATCCCTCCAAGACTTGAGACCAAAGGTTGATCCGAACTCACAAAAAGAGAGTTACCTTGTTCTGTTAAACTGTTCACAAGACTATGCTCGGAGGTTGGCACTCTGGGAGTAGAGGGCCTGACCTGCTGAGTAGGTTTGTGACACCGTCTACTAACTGGTGTAGCATATCGTACTCACACTTGTGACCTTTACAAACAAGCAGGCTGGCTTCAACTCCAGGCTCGCATTGAATATCAAACCTGCCTTTTGGCTAAGAAGGCAGATCTTGGTCTCCTACCACCAGGTTTCCTTTAGCTTTTCAGTCCCTTCCGGGGCACTCGGAGCACACGAAGTTCTGTGAGCAAAACTTTTAATGCCCCTCACTGTCGAACCTCACTCTAACAGCATTCCATTGCAGTTAGAGCTGCTAATTTATTTAATTCCCTTCCTCTTGAGAATGCGATGACTGCAACCTTGGGACCTTTTAAGAGGAAGCTGCATCAATTCCTAGTTTCCAGAGCATCTTGTGACTGCTATGTCTAATCTCTGCTGACAGCTAAATGCACTGGGACCTCCCTCTTTTACCATTTGCCCCTGTATAGCCCTATGATGCTGCTGTGCTATTCCACTCACAGCACTTCCTCCCTTATCCCTTTCCCATTCCTGCCCTCTTTTTCATCCTACCTCATCCCCCCTTCCTTTACCCCTCCACTCCCACTTCCCCCCTCTCTGTTCTGTTTCCTCACCTTGTTCTCTCCCTCTACCCCCCCCTGGGTCTTTCCTGCTTAAGCTTCATTGTGGAATCTCCCTCCTTGCTCTTTTTTTGATCCTTCCACCCCCCAATTCACCCCCTGTACTTCTCTCCTTGTAAGCCCTTTCACCCCTCTTCAGACAAGGCCACTGGCTGCACTTCACACAATATTTATCTTGCCATATTGTTCTTTTGTTTACGTAATTACTTTCCTCATGTTATACTACTTACTGAAACCATTGTAATTTGCTATTCTTGTGACTTGACATGGAACCTCTGTAAAAGAGCACTTGGCTCAAAGGTCTTTCTGATTTGTTAAATAAATAAATAAATAAATAAATAAAATATTTTTCTAGGTGCCCAATCCCAGAGGCTCTGGGTGCTGTACACAACAATACAACTACCAGTAAAACAATAAAATTATCAGCAATAAATAACAGACCATGTAATTAAATAGATAAGGTCTAAGCTAAAAACAGTAGCTAAAGTGGGCTATCCCAAAACTAAAATCTAGTATACAGTGTCTGGGAAGGCCTGATTAAACAGGTGGGTCTCAAGGTGGGCCTTGAATACCTCCACTGAAGGGGCCTCCTATACAGATGGTGGAAATTAATTCCACAGGACGAGGATGGCGACACTAAATGCTCTATCACCGGCAGTTTTCAACCTCATCCTGGGAATCGCAAAGAGGCCCCTGGAGGAGGAGCGGAGAGAGCGGGCCAAGGCAGCGGGTGACAGAAGGTCAGACAGGTAACCAGGGCTCAGTCCATGTAGGGCCTTAAAGGTGAGCAAGCCTACCTTAAAGAGGATCCTCCACCTGACTGGCAGCCAGTGCAGTTCACGCAGCACCAGGGTGATGTGGCAGTATTTTGACTGCCCCGTCAACAACCTGGCAACTGCATTCTGCACTAGCAACAGCCTGCAGAGGATACCTTCTGAGACCCTAAGGTAGAGCATGTTACAGTAGTCAAATCTTAATGTCACAAAGGCGTGTACCAAGGTGTGGAGGTCCAGGGGTGGATCTAGGGGCTTGATCTTGGCGATATTCCTAAGATGATAAAAGCTGGTCCAGACAATGGATGACACCTGAGCTTCAAATGTCAATCTGCTGTCAAAGGTCACACCAAGATCTCGCACCCTAGAGTAGGCCTTCAAAGGCACAGATCCCAGGAACAAGCCTGTTTCTGCACCTGAGGCCACCCTGTCATGCCCTCTGTTTGACTCCCCAACCAGTACCTCCATCTTATCAGGGTTCAGTCACAACCAGCTGGAGGCCATCCAGTTGTAGAGCTTAGCAGGACGTGCATTTAGCACTTCCACAGCATTTGATGTCCCGGGGCAAAGACAAAATACTGCTGGGTGTCATCTGCATAGAAATTAAAACCCAGACTGTACTTCCTAATGAGCTCACCCAGGGCAGCATATACATGGCAAACAACATTAGTGACAAGACCGAACCCTAAGGAACTCCACATGACAGGAGGCTGCGGGAGGATGAGGAATTCCCCATCACTACCCATTGCCTCCTATTCGTGAGAAAGGACTCAAACCAGCAGATGACAATACTGGTGAGTCCACAGAATTCTCTTAGGTGGTCAAGCAACACACAATGGTCCACCGTATCAAAAGCTGAGGAGAGGTCAAGGAGAACGAGAATGGTCCCCTCTCCTTGATCTCTAGCCCTGAGGAAGTCATTATGCATCCAAACTAATGCAGTTTCCATGCTATGCCTCACACAAAACCCTGACTGGTGAGGCTTGTACAAATCAAAGGCTACAAGGTGTTCCTCAAGCTGAAGCACCACAACATTCTCAACAACCTTCTCTAAGAATTGGAGGTTGGAGATTGGACGCAAATTTGCACTGACGTCAGGGTCTACAGATGGTTTCTTCAGAAGTGGTCTAACCAGTGCCTTCTTCAAGGCATCTGGGAAGATCCCTTCTGAGAAAGAACACTGGACAATCAAGGTGAACACCGGGCTGACGGTGACAACACATCTCACTAAGAAATGTGTCGGCACTGGGTCCAGTTCAGAATATGTGTGCTTCAGCCCGAGAACAATCTGAGTGACCTCAGCTGCCTCCACTGGTTTAAACTCCCCCCAGCTAGGTGGAGTGTTCTCAGGATGCCCAAGGCGACCACCATTGGCTATGTTATGGCTCACTGGTGGTATGTCCAGCCAGATGGGGGACACCCTGTCCGAGAAGAAGTGAGCAAACTCTTCACATAAGGAGTGAGAAAAAGCTTTTTTTTTTGCTGTAGACAGACTGGGTTTTAAGAGTCTGTCCACAGTCTGAAAGAGCATGGTTGGTTGATTCTTTTCAGCAGCTATCTCCCTGGACAGGAACGCTGCCTTCTTATGAGTGATTGCCCCCTGGTACTCACCATATGGAAGCGCAGGGCCAGTCTGTCCACCTCCGATCTGGGCCTCTGCCAGCAGCACTCTAACCTCTGACCCCAAATCTTCATCGCCTTGAGCTCCCCATCAAACCATGGGGACCTCAAGTGAGAGGATTTGGGTCATACATGGACTGGTGCAGGAGAGTTAAGTGCTGCCAACATCACCCTATTATAGGTGGCGATGGCCTCACCTGTACCCCCTACGCAAGCACTACCCACACTAGATAGATCAGCTACCACCAGAAATCCTTCCAAGGTCAAACCCCTCAAAGGGCGGTAGCTTACTATCTCTGCAGGGGGAGGGCTCTGGGGGGGCCCAAATGAGAACTCCACTGTGCAATGATAAGACACATGACCCGATCAGTCTTCAGGTTAGTAATCTCAAACCCCATTGAGAAAACCAGGTCCAGCATGTGGCCGCCCTGGTGGGTTATGGAGGAAACTTCCTGCAACAAGCCCAGAAATAACATAATCTGTAGGAGGTTATAAAGCCATGTTGCTTTGGGTCCAGCTGTCCACTATCTTCTCAGAATGTCGCCATCCTCTCCTTTAGTAGGGATTCCATAAGATTCCCTACCACCGAGGTGAGTCTGACTGGGGGATAGTTTCCTGCTTCCTCTGTACTGCCACTTTTCTGTAGTGGTACTACTGTAGCCCTTTTCCAGTTTTCAGGGACCTCCCTGCTTTCCAGTGATTTGTTGTAAAGCTCTGCCAGTTCCTCCCCAAGTTCCTGTAGTATTCTTGGGTGTGTTTTGTCTGGCTCCATTGCTTTGTCGACCTTCAATTTCTTGAGTTCCTCCAGGACTCTTGCCTCTGTGAAAGGACTTGTGTTGGTTCCCTTGAGGTGGTGTGCCTTCCTGCAGAGAGACAGTCCTTTGCCTGCTGCCTCCTGTATAAAAACTGAGCAGAAGTAAGCAAAAAAAAGCCTTGCATTTGTACATTGCTTATAGATGATACAAGAAAAAGATGCAAAAGCACCACAGGTGCCAGGAATGATGTCACACCCCACAAAAAACAGTATATACCCAGTAAGCAGACCCCCCAACAGGAACCCCACAGTAAATCTGCAAATGTGTCAAGGTTTGTAGTTAATAACTGTGCAATGTAAACACTCACTATGGTGTTCCAAGCTGTGCTTTGAGACAAAATGAATCTCTCCTCCTCCAAGTCAAGCATGATGCACCCCTCAGTCATCCAGTTCACAAGCCAGTAAAATTTATCACCCAGCCCAGACCCTAACACCAGATAACAACAGATAAGGCTGGAATGCTTATCATCTTCCTGTGCCCACATTTGCATGGGAGTCCCACAAGGTTCTATACTAGGGCCACTTTTATTTACACAATTTACAAAAATTATCTTGGCACAAATATTGTAAAGGAGAAATTACATCTTTATACAGACAATGCAGTTGTGCACACCTGTAGCCCCACTCTATCCTTGGCTATGGAAATACTGCTGGAGGAATTTGATAAAACTCAGACTAGTCTGTGTGCCTCAAAGCTCATATTAAATGGCTCAAAAACTAAATATATGATTTTTTTCACCTAAACCCCTCCTTCCCTTTTCAGTGCCAGGCATTGTGACCTTAACAGGAGATAAGCTAGAATTAGTAGATTCTTTCAAGTCCTTAAGCTATCTTTTAGTGTACATATTGATGATCTCTGCAGAAAACTGTGTCAGAGAGTTTCTGCTATCGGAACAACATTTGCTTTAATCCCCAAACCAGAAAAAAGCTTATTGAACTGATTTTTTTTCTATTTACTTGACTATGGTGACATTACATACAGAAGTGCTTCAGTTTCTCAAGTATCTAAATTAGATGCACTGTATCACAGAGCACTCTGCTTTTTCTCTGGTCTGCATGCCAGAACACATCATTGTGACCTCTATGCAGTAGTAGGATGGTTGTTGCTTACTATCAGAAGGTTAAGAAACATACATATGTGATCCCTTAAAGCCTTATGGAATCTACTGCCTTCTTTCTTATCAAATCTAATTCAGAAATCCACAGGGTCATATAATTTAAGAAAGCACAACCTTATTTGGCTTGATGTGCCAATGCATTTTTCAAAATTTGATAAAATGGCCTTTGGTTCGGTCATCCTACATCCTGGAATTCTTTACAGGAATCACTCAGAATGAGCCTCTTTGTCAGTCCCTGTGATTTCAAAACCTTTATTGATCAATATTGTGCTGGTAGATGGGAATGTTGTTGACAGATCTATATAATGATGCAATTTGCTGCATTTACCATTACTGCAATTTATTAATTATACTCAAAACTGTTCTTTTGTCTTAAGTCCTCCTAATTAATAGTATTGCTATTCCTTATCCCTACATTAGCTCACATTTCTTAAATGTGTTGTAATCACCTTTTCAAGTTTCTGTATCTATGAATGTGTTCCTGTCATCTACTGTATGGATTATCCACTGTTGTTTACCTGTCCTACCCAGGACCTCCTTGTAAATGAGCACTGTTCAATGGAGCCATTTCCTGGTAAAATAAATAAATACAAATACTGGCCTCTGCTGCACTAAGCAATTGTAATACCATAATAATTGTGAAAGCTGTCCTCTGATTGGTTTAGTACTACTCCACTGTGCTGAAACTAACCTTCACGATATCCATTATGACAAAACTGATAAGATATGATATCTTGAGATTAGCTACAAAGATATCACTTGCTATCTTGCCTTTTGTATCTCCACTGGTATGTTATACAGTCAAGCCTGCCAGGATGTAATACAGTGACACAGATTCCTTCATCACAAAAGGAATTTTGGAGGAATGTTCCTCTGCCTCCTCTGAAATAACTGCAAAATTCTGTGTTGCATCCTGGTGAGCTCCACTATGTATGTATGCATGCATGTATATGTGCATGTGTATAGCTTTAGTCTATGCAAAAAAAAAAAAAGATTTTTAATGCACCAATTAGGGTTCAACTTAATGCCACAAAAGTAGGGAACATGGCATTAGGTTTCCAGTCCTAACAACTCAACCCCCCCCCCACCCAAGCAGCACAAGGGAAAAACATTAGGGTTTTTGGGGCTCCAGTGCCTTGGCAAATTAGTGGAGCGGTCTTCCTTAGGGTTGTCAACCCTAATGCTCACCCCTCCTCCGCAGTAGTAGCCTCCTGTCCGAAGCAAAAGGTATAGCTCCAAGCCAGTGCCTCATAGTGATACACTCTTTAAAGGTAGAGAAGTATGTCTTGCCGCATGCTGCCAGCAGAATCTGTTGTAGCCTTCTTTACGCAGGGCCCTGCATGAAGAAAAGAGACCACGTCTGACTTTGTTTGCTCAGGGGAGGGTCTGGGCATTAGGGTTGGCACTTCAAGGAAGACTCCACCACTGATTTGCCAAAACTCTGAAGACCCAAAACCCTGTTTTTTTTTTTCATTTTGCTGCTTGGGCAGTCTGGGTAGGGAGTTATGGTTGGAAACTCTAATGTCACATTTTCCTGCTTTCTTGGCATTAAGTTGAACCCTAACTGGTGCAGTAATGCAATTTTTGGCAAGGAATTTCCTTTCATTTTGAGATAGGGGAATCATATCCTCAGTCTCACAGGTCCCTTCAGGACATGCATGAACAGATGCAGATGCACTGGTCCAAAGAAAGGCTCCATCCACCAGTGGAAGTGCAGCAGCAGAGGTCAAGGATTCATGGGTCTGTCTGGTGGACTGTGGAAGTGCAGGACCCTCTAGGTCCTGCATTTCCATGTGGCCACAGACACAGATGCATAGGGCATAGACTCCATCTCCAAACAAATTTGCACCCGCTGGTGAAAGAGGTACAGGGCCCTATGCCAAGAGAAGAGTTCACTATATCGTACTTGGGCCTTTGCGGGCAACCCTGCACCCACCCTTTCCAGGTTGGAGGGTGGTGTCGCATGACGGTGCCCCCCCCCAGGCCTCAGCCCATCCAGCTGGGTCACTGATCTCACCCATGAACTCAGCTCACTGGCACGGAATTACAAAGCACTGCCCATTGGTGTACAGGTTGGTAGTACACACATTTCTCAATTTTTACATTTCATGTGCAAGCAACGACACATTTTGGGATGAGTACAAGGGGATTTGGGAGGTGTGTCACTGCCAAGCCCATTGCAGTTCACAATACCAGGGGCTCGGCAGTCTACACCAATGACCATGCACTGTGGTCTGACACAGCTCTCAGCTTTGTGGACAGAAACTTCTTGTACTTCAAAGGACTGAAACTGCACCAAACAGAGAGGGCTTCAGTCCTTTGAGCTGCATGAAGCCACATCAACAAACAGCTGAGCAGCTTTCAACGTCAGGTGCCAGTGTTTGGATCCATGACTTTAGCATGCGTATTACCATCCATGCTAATGCGCATGCCCAAAGTCACGGAAATGTCTCTCATTCCAACAACAAAGAAAACTGTCCATCAATGTCTGTTGCTGGGACTCCGTAACTGTTCTTCCCCCACCTGCCCCTCCCTCTCAGCACCCACCATCCCACCCCCCAACAAAAATAACACTGACACTGGGGGTGCCTAATCCTTTTCAAATATATGGCCTGTAATAAAAAAACATCCATCGATGTCTATTGCAGTCTATCCCCCGGTTATAATACTGGCACTGGGGGTGCCTAACTTTTCAAATATATGGCCTGTAATAAAGAAAACCATCCATCAATGTCTGTTGCTGGCATCCTGTAATTGTTCTCCACCCACCCAACCCTCTCTCACAGCACCAACCACCCAACACCCCCACCTAACAAACAAAACACTGACACTGGGGATGCAAAATCCCCAAGTGTCAAAACCTGAAATGAAAACCTTCCCTCAGCGTTTTTTTTACATACCCTGCAAAAAAGAAAATGGTCCATCGATATCTATTGCAGCCGCCACCATAACTTCAACCCCCCCCTCCGCTTCTTATTTTATTTTTTTAAAAACCTGTAAAAAGGAAAACGGTCCATCAATGTCTATTGCAGTGGCCACCGAATTACCCCTCCCCACCGTTGATAACGTTGACACTGGGGGTGCCCAATCCCCCGGTGCCCACTGCTGGCATAATTGTCACCTCCACCCAACCCTTCCACTCAGCACCCACACTGCCAAACATAACACTGACACTGGGGGTCCCCAATCCCCCAGTGTCAACACCTGAAATTAAGAAAATCTTCCTTCAGCGTTTTTTTTTCTTTTTTGTGAAGCCTGTAAAAAAGAAAATGGCCCATTGATGTCTATTGCAGTCTATCCCCCATTTATAATACTGACACGGGGGGTGCCCAATCCCCCAGTGCCCACTGCAGTCCCACCACGACTTCACTTGCAAACGTGGCACAGAATCACACAAAACATTGAAAATGCCTTTCTCTTCATATTTATCACACTCTTTTGAATAATAGCAAGTGCAGATTAACGCAATTAGTAGTGCAAATTCACAGGTATAAAGCAGGTACACATATTCAAGTTGATTCATTTCAGTTCATCTCAGTACATGTCTGCTTCCTTTAGAATGTGCAAAACAAGTTTTCAAAGCAATGTGTTTTGCCTCAAAGAGGTCAAACTTCAAACCTGCTTCTCTCCATGATTTAAAGTGCTGAGACTGTGGACTAACCTAGCGCTTTGTGATTTACATATCACTTCATCTGGGATGACGTACTATCTAAGGGGACAGCCCTTAAATACTCCAGCAATCATAATCAATTTAAATAAATTAGAATAAATAACTATTCATTAGTAGTTGTCTTAAAGGACAAATGTCCAGTTTTAACTGCAGAATATTTTATATGTATATACAAGAAGAATTTATATATTTTTATTATACAATTCCCATTCCAATTTATTAAACTTATATTTTTTGGGCTTATAACCCCTAATAAATAGACTTCCACAAGTGACAAGCCTATTAAACATTTTTATGTATTTTACAGTATTACAGTACTGCTGGCCCCCCTGTAATTGTCACCCCCACCCGATCCCCCAACTCAGTACCCACCATTTCCTACACCCCAAACATAATGATGACACTGGGGATGTCCAATCCCCCCGTGTCCATTTCTGACACCCCTGTAATTGTCACCTCCACCCAACCCTCTCACTCAGCACCCACCACTCCACACCCCCAAATATAACACTGACACTGTGGGTCCCCAATCCCCCAGTGTCGAAACCTGAAATAAAGAAAACATTCCCTCAGCATTTCTTTTTTTTTTTTAAGCCTGTAAAAAAGAAAATGGTCCATTGATGTCTGTTGCTGTATTAGTTCACCCTCCCACCCGACCCTCCCATTTAGCACCACCACCCTACCCCCCAAGCCATTACTTACTCACTGGGGGTCTGACACTGTCATCTTCTCTGGACCACAGACACGTCTTCACTCATCAACGCTAGAGGTAGGCAAGCCAGAGCTAGGCTTGAGCTTGGCTCAAGCTCAGTGTCTGGCTCGGCTTGACCTCTGTAAGCAACTGAGAGCCAAGGTCAAGCCAAGCCAGGTATGGTCAAAGTAAGCATTTTTGTCAGCCTGAGCAGTTAGTGTCGTGTCAGAAATGTGCAACTCCTATGCAAAGAACAGCTCACAGTAGCCAGGGCTTGGCTCGTGTTTTGGCTCGTAGAGTCAATCCAGACCCCTGGCTAAGCTCTGGCGTGGCTCTAAGTGAAAAATTCCTGGCTTGCCCACCTATATTCAATGCCGGACCACAAACTGAGGAAATCAGGTATGTGATTCAGTGTATTTCGGGTGGGGGTTTGCACGTAGTGGTATAACATGGCCATTGTTTGATATTTATGCCCCAAATTTTCAACGTACCTTTTTTGGGACACCACCTCTTGAACAATGCAAGTGAAGTTAGATAAATTTGACCTGAAAAGTGATTTTGTGGTCACTGTGTGAAATCACCTTTCTTGCAGGAGTTGAAAATTTTTTCTGCTCTTGTTCATGAGGTGGAGTCATAAGATGGCTATGGTGAAAATTTGGGGCAAAACTATTAAATAAACAACAAAGTTACGACTCGTAACTTTGGTAATTTTTAATATTTTGACCCCAAATTTTCCACATAGCTATTTCTTTATAGCACCTCATGAATGTGACAGCTGATATTTTTCAAATCATGGCCAAAATGTGTTTTCATGCCCCAAAAAGGTAATTTTGCAGTCATTGCATGCAATCACCTTTTGGGCAGGAGTTAAATATTTTCTTTGCACTTGTTCATGAGGTGGGATCATAAGAAGGCTATGCTGAAAATTTTGGGGCAAAAATATTGAAAAACAACAAAGTTATGAACCTACACTGAAATTTACGAATGCAGGCTTGCAATTTTGGTAATTTTCAATATTTTGACCCCAAAATTAAACATTGCCATTTTTTCACAGCACCTCATGAATGTGGCAGCTGGCATTTTTTTAATTCTAGCCAACATGTGTTTTTATAGCTGTGGTGTTGAATGCCACTTTGGCAGTGAGGAATGACGTTTTGGCAGGGATTTGAAAAATGTTTACCTTCTGGGTTCATTGGGTAGGGTAATAAGAAGGCCATGCTGAAAATGTTCCATCATAAATTTTAATTTGGTTTTGGAAAAAGTTATGTAACATAGAAAAAATATTGTTTCAAGTCTTAAATAATTAATGCAACAAATCAAGCATAGAATATTCAGGCATTCAAGGTACTGTAATCAGAAATGCATTAGAAGTACAAAATAACACTATATCAACGTAAACATCTATGCAATCTAATAAAATTCCATTTGAAGATAATATATAGTATCTGGTATCCTTACTTTCATGCACTGAAATTCAATATTAAAGTTGGAATGATTCATTTGAATGCTAAAAAGGGATCCCAAATTTTATGAAATACCGCTAATCTATCCATGACTAGATAACTTATCCTTTCATTGTTTGCTATCATGCTCATTTGGTTGAACCATTCATCCAAAGAAGGAACGTGCTTTGTCTTCCAGTTTCTCACAATAATCCTTTTGAGACTTAATGATGCCAGATTTAACCATATGCATTTCTGAAAACTGAGTACATGGCCTTCTGGGAGAATGCCTAATAAATATAAAATCAATGAGAAGGGAATGTTCTGGTTACATACTCTGGAGCATATCTTATGAATTTCTTTCTAAATCACTTTCAGAAGGGGAAGCTCTGAAGAATGCGTACTAACCCTACATCATGTTTGCCATATCGCCAGCATATTTTATCCGCTGTGTAGCCCATTTTATATAGTTTATCTGGGGACATGTAGACACCATGCAAAATTTTAAACTGAATAAGCTTACCTTGTGCTTCATTTAGGCTGATGCAGTTTTCCATGTACTTTCCCAGTCAGACACAGAGATGGTGGTGTGGAGCTCTGACTCCCAATACTCTTTGGCTCCCCTAGTAAGGGCTATAGATGAAATGCATTCTGTTAATATTTAAAAAGCAGACTAATAATAATAATAATAATAGCTTTATTTATCTGCGTCTTTCTCAATATCAAGGCGCATTACAATAAAATGCAGAGTAAAACATCTTAAAACATATTAAAAAACTAAGTTGGCAACACACCAATTGATCAACTTACAGGTTATCAGTAAAAGCCTTGCTCCATAAAAAGGACTTTAAGCCCCTTTTAAAACCCTCCACCATCATGCACTCTCTAATCCAGCGTGGTAGAGAATTCCAGAGGGTCGGCGCCACAAACATAAAAGCTCAGGCGCCGGACGATTTTAAGGTAACCCTCGGGATCTCTAGCAACCCCTCATTGGTAGAGCAGAGTGATCGCATCGGTAGGTAAGGTACCAGAAGCTCTTTCAGGTAGTCCGGACCCAACCCGTGTAGGGCTTTATAAGTCAGCAATCCGACTTTAAAGGTGATCCGCCACTGAATCGGCAGCCAGTGCAGATCTCGGAGCACCGGTGTAATATGGAAGGAACGAGGAGTCCCCGTTAACAACCGGGCTGCTGAGTTCTGCACTAGCTGTAAGCGGCGGATATCAACCCCAGGCAGCCCAAAGTAAAGGGAGTTGCAGTAGTCCAGACGTGAGGTCACAAAGGCTTGAATCAGAGTGGGAAGGTCGCCAGATGAAACAAGGTTCTTGATCCTGGCGACGTTCCTAAGATGGTAAAAGGACACCTTGACAACCGCCGACACTTGCGCACGCAGTGTCAGCTGATCGTCAATTATCACCCCCAGGTCTCGCACCTGTTCAGAGGTCGGGAGCTCTGCATCCCCAAGGAATAAACCCGAGGTTTGAAGTGCCCACCACCCCTCAATCCGGCGGCCGTGATCCACAACCAACACCTCCATCTTCCCCGAGTTCAACTTCAACCAGCTGGACCTCATCAAATCCTGGATCTCACCGAGACAGCTGTTAAACACTGAGAGTGCTCTATTCTGGTCAGGCCGAAAGGACAGATAGAGCTGGGTATCATCGGCATAGCAATGAAACTCCAGCTCATATCGTCTAACAATGTCTCCAAGGGGGAGCATGTACACCGCAAACAACATGGGGGACAGCACAGAGCCCTGAGGCACCCCACAGGTCAGAGCGATGGGATCAGAGGAAAAAATCCCCGATACCACCCTCTGCATTCTACCTGTGAAGAAGGAAGTAAACCATCTGTGCACTATGCCCAAAAGACCACAGATGCATCTCAGGTGCTCAAGCAGCACCCCGTGGTCTACGGTGTCAAATGCTGCAGACAAATCCAAAAGGACCAAAATGGACCGTTTTTTCTGGTCTCTCACCATCAGGAGATCATTGAGGACCCGAACCAGCGCAGTCTCAGTGCTGTGCCTCTTTCGAAAACCTGACTGAAGAGGATCGTAGATGTTATGGATGGTAAGATGGTTGTCCAAGTGGGCTGCCACCACTTTCTCGATAACTTTTCCAACAAAGGGGAGGTTCGAGATAGGTCTGTAGTTAGCCAGGGCATCGGGGTCCACGGATGCCTTTTTCAACACTGGTGTCACCACCGCTTCCTTCAGGGAGCGGGGATATTCACCAGTGTCTAGGGAACACCAGACTATCCTGGCAAGAACCGGGAAGATAACCTCCCCACAGCCCATAATCAGACCAGTGGGGCCCAGGTCTAAACTACAGCTAGTGGTGCACATACCCTGGACAATCCTCACAACATCCTCGATTTCCGGCCTTATGAAGGAACTCCAGGTAAACGGTGTGCTAGCGACCGTAGGCTGGGCCACTGCAACTCCCGTGGAGGGGGCGGCGCAAATCTCGGCTCTGATGTCGGCCACCTTATCTGCAAAGAATTGAGCAAACTCCACACACTGCATCTGTGAAAAAGCACGACGAACCTGCAGACAGGCTGGGTTGCACAGCCTGTCTATGGTTCGAAAGAACTGGGCCGGTCGGTTCTGAGCAGCAGCAATTTCTCCAGACAGGAACACTGCCTTCTTATGAGTAATTGCTGACTGATAGAGTTTATAATGCTCTAGGAGTCTGAGATGGTCGGTATCCAAGCCAGACTTCCGCCACTTTTCCTCACCATTCCACTTTTGAGGCTCTGTTCCCACTCATCACATTTAGGCATGCTAAGGTCTGTGGTCAAAACCTCTTTTGTGAGTAGATCTCTTAGTTGTAAGTATTGGTAGAAGTGTAACCTGCTTATGCTAAACTGACTCTGAATGTTTGCAAAAGACAGTAAAACACCTGCATTTAGATTCACAGTATTGATTCTTTTATTCTGAAGATTCCTGCCTTCACCCATGTAGGATTAGATAATGTTGTATTGCATTTAAGTGTCTGATTTGACCACAGAGGCATGCATGAAGGGGGGGTATATGGGTTTATAATATTTGTCTTCTTAAGAGCATTTATGGAGACTAATAAACATGGGTTATTCTTCAGATTTGAGGGAAGGGGTATATATAAAAAATCCAATAAAGTATTGGGTTTGATTAGGTGATTTTCTAAATCAAACCATAGAGGTTTAGTGGAGGTATTTTCAGAAGTTTCCTCTACATAAAATAGAGCTTGCCTGAATGCAAAGGCCAAGTGGTATCTTTCCCACCATGGGAGCGCAAATCTACCAACCTCCTTGGGCGCCCTCAGTTTGCTAATGCTGAGTCTTGGAGGCCTTTTGCCCCATATAAATCTTCTAGTAATTCTGTCTATATTTTTGCTGTGCTGAAAATTTTGTGTACAAATATGATAAAATGCCCAGGTTATGACTGAACATTACACTGTTTCAGCATTCACTCATAACTTTGCTGATTTTCAAAATTTTTACTCCAACCTTTCAACATAGCTATTTTCCACACCACCTCATAAATGTGATGTGTAATTTTTTTAATTCTGGTTGAGCAGAACCAAACCACACAAAAACACATATCCTGGATTTTAGGGGGGCAGACTTTGGGAAAATGGGGAGATACTTGAAAGAGGCATTAAGGGGAATGGGGTAGGAATCATGGGTTGAGGAACAGTGGGCAGTATTTAAAATGGGGATAACAAGAGCAACATAATTATGCATTAAGCAGGTTAGCAAAGGAAAAAGGAAGAGGAGACCATTATGGTTTTCCAAAGAGGTAGCAAAGAAAGTGAAAGCCAAAAAGATCACATTCAGGCAATACAAAAAGACACAGGCAGAAGGGGATAGGGAGAAGTACCAGGAGAAGCAAAGAGAGGCAGGGAGGTCAGTAAGGGTAGCCAAAGCTCAGACAGAAGAGCACATTACAAAATCGGTGGGTAGAGGGGACAAAACCTTTTACAGGTGCATACGTGAAAAAAGAAAGGCAAAGGGAGGGACAGTGAGACTGAAGGGGGAGGATGGGGGACACATGGAGAATGACAACAGTAAAGCTGACATATTGAACAGGTATTTCTGCTCAGTCTTTACTGAGGAAGAGGAGGGTAATGGGTCTGAAGAGAGTACAAGGGGTGAGAATGGTGCAGATATGGACACAAGTCCCTTTACACGAGAAAGGGTCCTGAAGGAACTGGAAGTAATAAGAGTTGATAAAGCAATGGGGCCAGATGGGGTGCACCCCATGGTCCTTAAAGAACTGAGAAAGGTGGTGGCTGAACCTCTGGTTATCCTGTTTAGCCGATCACTGGAAACAGGGGAGGTACCCAAAGACTGCTGGACAGCAGATGTAGTCCCCTTATACAAAAGTGGGAACAAAGAGGAAGTGGGGAACTACAGACAAGTCAGCCTCACCTCGGTAGTGGGGAAGATCATGGAAGCACTACTGAAGGAGAGATTGGTGGAACATCTGGTTGTCAATGGACTGCAAGACCCAAGGCAGCATGGTTTCACCAGGGGGAGGTCATGTCAGACCAACCTTGTTGAATTTTTTGAGTGGGTGACTAGGGAGGTGGATCAAGGGAGGGCAGTGGACATGGCCTATCTGGACTTCAGCAAGGCCTTTGACACTGTGCCACATAGAAGACTATTACACAAACTAGGGAATATGGGTGTGGGCAGGACAGTAGTGTGGTGGGTAGGTAACTGGCTGGGTAGCAGGACACAGAGGGCAGTGGTAAATGGCTGTCACGCCACAGAGGAAAGAGTGACCAGTGGGGTACCACAGAGATCAGTGCTGGGACTGGTCCTATTCAACATCTTCATTAGTGACATTGCTCAGGACCTAGAAGGCAGAATTTCACTGTTCGCTGATGTCACAAAGCTCTGTAATAGAGTAGACACACCCAGAGGGTGTAGACAGAATGAGAAGGACCTGCAGAAACTTGAAGAATGGTCAGGGGTTTGGCAGTTGAAATTCAATGCAAAGAAGTGCAAGATAATGCGATGGGGTACAAAAACCTGGCACAATATATCAGTTGGGGGGTGAGGATATAGCATGCACCAAGCAGGAAAGGGATCTTGGGGTTATCATCTCTGATGACCTCAAGGTAGGGAAACAGTGTGACAAGGCAGCAGGTAAAGCAAATAGGATGCTGGGATGAATAGGCAGGGGCACCACCAGCAGGAAAAGGGAGGTCATAATTCCACTATACAAGACACTAGTGAGGCCCCACCTGGAGTGCAGTGTACAGTTCTGGAGACCTTACCTACGTAACGACATAGACAGCGTAGAGAAGGTTCAGAGGAGGGCAACAAAGATGGTACATGGATTGCATCACAAGTCCTATGAGGACAGGTTGAAGGAATTGAATATGTACTCCCTGGAGGAGAGGAGGGAGAGAGGGGACATGATAGAGACATACAAGTATCTTACAGGGAGGAACAGGGTGCAAGAATACACTATTTTAAGCGAAAAAGATGTTCCAGGACTAGAGGGCATGGGATGAAGTTGGAGGGAGGACAATTCAGAGGAAATGTGAGAAAGAATTTCTTCACAGAACAGGTGGTGGACAAGTGGACCACTTTACCAGAGGAAGTGATGGGGGCTGAAACAATCACGGGATTTAAGAATGCATGGGTTAGACATAAAGGAATTCTGGAGGTCAGGGGTAAGGGGCAGCAGAGTTCTAGGAAAACATAAACTGAAGTTACAAAGTCAAATGGGCAGACTAGGTGGGCCATAGACCCTTATCTGCCGACACTGTCTATGTATCTATGATGTGTTTTCACACCTCTGATGTGAAATGACATTTCGGACAATATACTATAAATGGTACATGTCATGTCTATAATGCGAATCTTAAAACAAGTATCTTCAAAATTTGGGTTCAAAATGGCAAAACACAGATTGTAGGCTGGGATAGTCAGACTGCACCAGGCAGTGATGCAAGCCTGGACTCGGCGCAACTGGGATACACCGGTGCTAGGGCCAGGCGATATTCAATGGTGATGCACCATGGCACAGCACCATTGAATATGGCAAGGTCAATGCACATAGTGCACATGGCGCAGTGGCACTGCACTGGTGCAAGCCATGGATAGGGAGCACGGGGATGCACCAGCGCAAGTGCAGTTGTGCTAAGTGCATCACCCATGATATTCAGCAGGGGGCATGCAAATGAGGCCATAATATATGCAAGGTACAAATGAGGCCATTTGCATGTCATTATGGCCCCATTTGCATGCCTTGTACAGGGCAGCCTGGCAACTTGCTCCTGGTGCCCTGCACAGCATGACGTGTGCAGTGGGGATCCTGGGGCATCCCCTGCCCTGCAGCCGTGATCGCATAACTGTACATCTCACAATCTCTGGTGGTCTAGTGGCCCCCCCAATCCCGGGTCCCTGATATATGGAATGAAAGACCAACCCTGCTGGTCTAGGGGTCCCCCCTTCCACCTGATTCCTCGATATATATGTGGGCACAGGGTTTGGTGTGGGTGGCAAGGTGGCTGCCATTGGATCACCAGGGCATATCTACGGTGGAGCACCACAATTGTGACAATGGGCGGAGGTCCACTAGCCACCAGGGATGTTCATTTTCACATATCGGGAATCGGTGGGAGGGGATCACTAGACCACCAGGGCTGGTCATGTAATTATTTCATCTGGGTATCGGGATGGGAGGGGGCCACTAGACTACCAGGAATTACTGTACTTATATATGTTGCGATCATGGCAACAGGTAGGGGGGTTCCACTAGGCTACCAGGAATGTGAGTGCTTATGGATGGTGTTCTGGGTGGGTGGGTGGCCACCCACGGGTGGGCTGCTGTATTGCACCCTGCATTACAGCGGTCTGCCTGTGGGTGGCCAGGATTTGTTCCTATTCTGCACGGACTCAAGTTTTAGCCCCGAATGCAGTGCAGTGCAGGGGTGAGCTGGCATATGCGCTGCACATCCCAGGCTGAATATCGGGATGTGCTGCATATGCCTGGGCATGCCCCCTGCATCTACACTGCATACAATTACACTGCATCCCAATGCAACGGGATTTGCACTGCACCAGGCAGCCTTCTCAATATCCCACTGAGGCGCAATGCAGGGTTGCGTCGGCACAACTCCGTTGCGCCAGGCGCAACCCCTTTGAATATCTGGGCCAAATTGTTTACCAAGCATCAAATGTTCGGCATTGACAAATGCTTGTTTTTTGTATGTTTTTTTAATTTTACTAACATACCAAAATGCCAACAGAATAGGCCTAATGGTCTTTCATGTCTGCTCGTTTGGTCAGCCTCCACCCTGGGAGCTAACCCTGCTGCCCCCCTCGCCCTCTCTGGCTTCTCCCTTCTCAGTCCCATATATTCTAGCTGCACAGGACTGTGCTGACAGAATCCTTCCCCTGTACCTGTCCCACCCCATCTTGAATCCCTCCACCCTCTCTGCCTCAACCAGCCCCCGGGGCAGTGCATTCAATGGCTCCACCACCCTCTCAGTGAAGTAGCACCTCCTCCATTCTCCTCTGAATCTCCCCCCCTCCAGCTTCCACCCATGCCCTCTAGTTGCACCCCCTTCCTTCAGAGCACCCTGACTGCTTCTCCCCTATTTACCCGCTTCATGTACCTGAAGACCTCTATCATGTCCCCCTGGTCCCCAGACCCCAAATTTTCAAGAGAGTCATTTTATGACTCCCCCTTATAAACATGACATGTGCCATTTATAGAATACTAGCCGAAACGTCATTTTGCACCACATAGGAAAAACACATCTCTTCCAGAATTTGAAAAATGACATCTGTCACGTTTATGAGGTGGTGTAAAAAAATAACTGTGTTGAAAGTTTGGAGATAAACTGTTGAAAATTAGCAACGTTGTGAGTGAACATTGAACTATTTCAACATTTACTCATAATTCATATGCCTTGTTCATGTGGTGTTGTCCCAAAAAGGCAGTGTTGAACGTTGGTGGAAAAATATTGAAAATTAGCAAAGTTATAAGTGAACATTGCAGTATTTCAATATTCACTCATAACGTGGTCATTTTTCAACACAGCCCTTTTATGACCCCAACTCATGAATCCAGTAAATAAAAATGTTCAAATCCCTCCCAAAATTTCACACAGCAACCACAAAATCACCGTTTGAGATGGATTTGAACAATTTCACCACCTGTGTTTGTGAGGTAGGATCCCAAAAAGGTCATGTTGAAATTTGGTGTAAAAATATTAAAAATTGACAAAGTTATGATTAAATGTTAAAATCCCATTGCAATACAATAAACCAAACTTATTTTATTTTCTCATATCACAGCAGCAATACGTGTTTTCGATTAGAGAGTGGATCTGTGTTGTGGGATATGTTGAGATAAGTGAAGGGATGTGGGGTGGAGGATTCTGAGTGTGGGGGTCACATCGCCAATTAATCATTTTCTTTTCTACAGGTTACTAATAAAAAAAGACAGAAGGTTTGTTTACCTTTTTTGCAGATATAACATTTGTATTGGATCCCAAAATGGGGATTGGGCACCCCACGTTGGCTAAACTCTGTGGCTGCACCAGGGGTGGGCACCCTGGTGTCACCACCTAAGGATTTAAAGCGGACAAACTGAAGGGCAGGGTGTTTTGGCAAGCAGCACTGGGGGTGGGCACTTTGGTCCACTTTGTTCATTACTTTTATTTACAAACATTTCAGGGAAGGACAAGGGAGGACTGGTTGATCTGGGGAGGGAGAAGGAAGGGAGGGAGGAGGGAGGAAAGTCATGCTGTTCTCATACAAAGAACACAGGTGAATGGCTCCTCTAGCTAAGTTGGTCACCCTGGATTTTAGGGTGCCCAGAAAGGGTACTTCTTGAGTTGTTTTTAAAAAAATAAACACCAGAATCTAGCTAAACAGGTCCATTTAGCTAGGTTCAGGTGTTTATTTTTTTTAAATATACATTTTTTTATATATTTTGCATGTTTTTATTTTAGGGGAAAAACAAGATGGTGGCCATCAGAACACAACACTTTTTTTAGTGTTCTGAGAAGCAAGTGGTGAGAAACTAAAAATGGTCTGATGACATGGAATTTTTCATGTTGTATCGAAGGGTTATCCAAAAAAAAAAAAAAAAAACACTAAACATGCTCAAAATAACTAAAGAAAAAAACCTTTAACTTTGGAATCATTGGACATTAAAGGCACTGCCTTACCACCTTGGCACAGGCCACTTCAACCGTGAAAGTTTAAGAAAAAAATTCCATTCCATCTAGGCTGTAGGTGAGAGCAAAACAAAAAACCTATTTTAAGTACAGGAAAAAAAATAGCCCACTACAGGAAAAGGACATATGCTGATCTCAAACACCGCACAAGCTGCCATCCTGAAACATTCAACATATTTAGTTCTTGCCTCCTATATAATGCATGCCTCATTTCAAGCAATTTTGACAAATTATGCCAAAGCCATTAAGCCTTTGGGGGGGTAGTAAGGCTCAGAGGAGAGGAGGGGGAGTGCAAGGTGGGAGACCTGGAGAAGGCAGAAATACTGAATGAATACTTCTGTTCAGTATTCATTGAAGAGGAGGGTCAGGGACCTCAATTAGATAACAGATACGAAGGGTGGGGGGGAGGTGGACTCAAGCCCATTCATAGAGGAAAGATTACTAGATGAGCTTGCAGAAGTGAAGGTAGACATAGCAACGGGGCCGGATGAGATACACCCAATGACAGGAGCTGCAAAGAGAGTTAGCAGTACCTCTGGCAGCCATGTTCACAGAGTCACTCCACACAGGAGTTATTCCAAAGGACTGGAGGAGGGCACATGTGATCCATCTACACAAAAGTGGTAGCTTGTAGGAGGCAGAAAACTATAGGCCGGTCAGCTTCACCTCAGTAGTGGGTAAGATTATGGAGTCACTGCTTAAGGAAAGAATAGCAGAATGTTTGGAATCCATTGGTGCCCAGGATCTGAGGCAACATGGATTCACAGCAAGGAGGTCATATCAGACGAATCTGATAGATTTTTTTTGACTGGGTGATGAAGGAGGTAAATCGGGGGGAGCAGTGGATGTCACCTACCTCAATTTCAGCAAGGCCTTCAGCAAAGTCCCACATAAAAAGCTGATTAACAAGATGGGTAGTCTGGGCATGGGAGATAAGATGGTATGCTGAGTTAGGAACTGGTTAACAGACAGGGGGCAGAGGGTGGTGATGAATGGGATCCAGATTGGGGAGAGGGGTGTGACCAGTGGGGTACCTCAGGGTTCAGTCCTTGGGCCTGTTCTGTTTAATGTCTTCATTAGTGACATTGCAGAGGGGCTGGAGGGAAAGGTCTGCCTGTTTGCAGATGACACCAAGATCTGCAACAGGGTGGATAATCTGGACAGGGTGGAGAAAATGAGGAGGAATCTGGGTAGGCTTGAAAAATGTTCCGAGGTGTGGCAACTGAGGTTCAACTCAAAGAAGTACAAAATAATGCACCTGGGACATGAGAGCCCTGGGGAGAGTTACAGGATGGGGAAGGGGGATGCTGACAATCACCAAGGAAGAAAGGGATCTGGGGATATCATTTCAGATGACCTAAAGGTGTCAAAGCAGAGTACAATGGCTGCAGGAAGGGTCAGTGGCATGCTGGGGTGCATAAGCAGAAGTATCACTAGCAGAAGATGAAAGGTGGTGATACTATTGTATAAAACACTAGTGAGGCCCCACCTAGAGTACTGTGTGCAGTTCTGGAGGCCACACCTTCATAAGGACATGGACAGGGTGGAGGCAGTCCAGAGAAGGGCGACAAAGATGGTACAGGGCTTGCACCAGAAAACATATGAGGAGAGATTAAAGGACCTCCATATGTACTCATTGGAGGAGAGGAGGGATCGGGAGGGCATGATAGAAACATTCAAGTACCTCAAAGACATAAACAAGGTGCGAGGGGGCAACATCTTCCAATTTAGGAGAAATACAAGAATGAGGGGGCATGAGATGAAATCAGGAGGAGGCAGGTTAAGTGAAAATGTGAGGAAGTTCTTCTTCATGGAGAGGGTGGTGAACACATGGAATAGTCTGCCACAGGAGGTGGTGGTAGCAAGTACGGTGGAGGGATTTAAGCATTCCTATGACAGGCATAAAGGAACCTGGGGTTGGGGGGGGAGTGGTGAAAAGCCATTGACCGGGTAGGGTCAAAGGCCACATACAAGTGTAGAGCTTACAGGCAGACTGAATGGGCCTGACAGTCCTTATCTGCCAGCAATTCTATGTTTCTATGCAAAGCTAGGGGTTTAACTTAGAACTTGTTGGATGACCCTAACTATACTGGTGCTAACATGCCAGTATAATACAGTGGTGCCAGTCAGGCTGCAATGTGGTACCTTGCAGTATTAGTGCAGTAAATGTGCAGAAAGCTGAGTAGTGCTTCCCCCTAACTGCAAATCTGACAAACTTTTAAGTGAGAGTGCATCCTGAATTGCCTTTCACTCAGCTCCGATGCGGTGCTGTCTCACACTAGTACAGTGACTAGCATTATACAGTTTAATAATGCAGCCACTGTACTATTGTGAGATGGTGACTGGCAGTGTGGGGAGTAGTCCTGGCCACCATCTCAGTTATAATAGTTTTTCAGGTTTGCATTCAGAGTCATAGGCAGTGGGGAGGTTGAGATTTTGAAACAGAATGGGTGGGTAGGCAAGCCGGCTGGCCACCAGACTACCAAAGATTTAAAAAATGCACGTAAAAAAGAAAACTGGCCAAGTCACAGTACTTGCTGGAGACAGTGGCTGGTAGTAGAGGTGAGGTGAGGGGAGGGTCATCTGGTCGCTGTCTCTGTGACAAGATGATGGGGGAAGGGGGGGAAGCGTGGAGGTCGAGATCAAAGCCAGGAAGGGAGGTGGGATGCTAAACTACCAGGGAATGGGATAGAAGGTTAGTCATGAGAGGGTGGGCTATTAGAACTAGAAAAAAAAACTTAAATGTTTGCCCACAGGCATCCAAGAGAACAAACACCATTTTGTCTGAGCCTGGCTTTGAGTGGGCATTAGTTAAAAGAACTATTGCCTGTTCTAAGGAACTGTTGACCAGTTTCAGTTTAAAACTGGTCAGTAGTTCAAAAATCAAGCATGTCATGTAACTTGCTCTGGACCAATCAGAGACCAGGATTTTTTCTTAAGGTTTTATAAGAAAGAATATGAATGTGTGTGTGTGTGTGTGTGTGTGTGTGTGTGTGTGTGTGTGTGTGTGTGTGTGTGTGTGTGCGCATGCGCACTTGTATGCAGCATGTCAAACCTATTTTCTAAATCCTATTATCTGAGCTGCTACTGTACAAATTTTGTTTATACGTATAGTAAACTAGTCATCAGGATTTATAAATAATGTAAACTCATCATCAGTTAGTCCTGCCCCCCAGCCATCTGCTGGCACTACTTCTCCACCAGCACTACAGCACATTTACCATATTCCCCGCAGAAGCCCCCTCCGCAATTAAACCTCTTCATTCCACTCTGCAGCATCCTTGTCCTGTGCTGCCAACCTACAGACAACAAAAAACACAAAAATCTATTTTCGTTTTTTTTTTTTAAAAAAAAAATGAGCCGCACGCTAAAGCCATTGCTTGCCCTCCTGCCCACCCACTGGCCAGCCATTTACAATCTTCAACAGCATTAAAGACTCTAGGCCTCCTCATATGTGGCTGAATACTCCAAACATGTTTACAAGTGTTCCTTACATTTTGCACAATTTAAATCTTGCTGCCTGAATGACAAAATGGTCCTGCTTCTGTGATCTTCTTTCCAGAGCCTCTCACTCCTTCCAGCCCAGGTCTAACCACTTGTTCTCAAGTCACAAACAAATGGTGTGATTTTGTCTTCTAAGGACTGTACAAATATTAAAAACAAAACAAAAAAATGGAATTCATAGACAGCAGCTCATTAACAAACAGAGCTGGCACCGGTACTTCTCTACTCTCTTCCACTCGCTTAAGCCTGCCACCATCTTGCCCTAAAGTTTTCAAACTTGGCAGTCATTCACCAATCGTGAAAGACCTCAGACCATGGATGCAGTATCCTGACTTAGAAGCATTATTAGCAACCACATTCAAATAGGGTGCAATAGCACTTCACCAAATAAACCCTCCAACTAAACTAAATAAAAAAAAAATCAAAAAACAGTTTTTGAAAAAAAATAACTCATCAGACAAGGTCCTAGCATGCTGCATAAATGAAATATGCAATGGTCCTGGGCACTGTGAGGGATAAATGATTTATTTCACTTGATCAGTTTGTCATTGGGAACATCACTCGTGGCTTATGCCACTCGTGAGGTTACCTGAGGTCAGACTTTTCTTGTGAAGATAAATCATTTATCCCACAGGTCCCCATTGCATACCCATCGTGTGTGTGTGTGTGTGTGTGTGTGTGTGTGTATTATTGTGGTGCTGAGCAGTGGTTTCTATGTTAAACCTCAAATTTTGCACTTTAATATCTTTGCAACCATTCAATGGATTTGCTCGAAATTTTGCATGCGCAGTCTCGTGGGAGTAGATATCTTGATGTGCCAAGTTTTGTTCTGATCGGGTGTGTGGATTCTGAGATGCAAATAGTGAAAAATTTTAAAAAATTGCTGTTTTTTGCTGTTTTTGGTGTTTTTTGTCATTGCCTTGTGCCCAGACGGTTTGGAACTTTGGTCTGAAGTTTTCAGGGTAGAAAGGGCTTGGCCCACAAAAGCATCTTTCACTGGTTTGGTGAAACAAATATTAATCTGTTTCAAAGTTATTAAATTTTAAAAATTTGGGTTCTGAACATACTCAGTCAGCACTTCAGAATAGCTGTATGAAGTTTTCATAATGGAACTCTTTTTCGTGCATTTTTTTTTTCATATGGCTGCCATCTTGTTTTCTCTTTTTCCCTAAAATTCTAATTCAGAAAACCACAAAAATGACATTCCGGAGAGCGACCAACACATGTAGCTGGCTTATCTGGAGCCCCTTAGCTGAATTCTGCACTTAACTGTAGGAGAAATGCCCTTGCCATGTTTTTTTTTTAAGATTATAAATCTTTTTTCATGACTTGTGATATGAAAAAAGATTATTTTTTGGTACCTCGAGTCATGAAAAGAGATCCTTTTTCATGAGGGAAACATCATTTTCCTTTTGCTGGCATCTGTTCCCTGGTGTCTAGTAGCACCCCCACCCTCCAACCGGCATCCTGTAATACCACTATATTTCCCTGGTGTCTAGTGGCACCTCCACCCTCTGATAACCCTCCCCATATTTTTTTATTTATTATTGCATGTATCTAGTGGCTCCCCCATCATCTGATCACTGCCCCTGTAATGATTGGTTATTCCCCTGGCGTCTAGTGGCACCCCCCACCCTCCGATCACTGCCACCCATAATTATTTATTTATTTCCCTGGTATCTGGTGGTGCCCCCCCCCCACACCCTGCCATCCTCATCCCTGTGATATGCTTGTTTTTGGTCCCTGGTGTTCAGTGGCACTCCCCAAGCTCAATCATCATCCCATAATATTTGTTTTGGTCATTGGTGTCCAGTGGTACCCTCCTGACTCCAGTCCTCTCTTGTAATAAAGAGAACAGTCTCTCAATGTTTTTTAAACCTGTAAAAAGAAAATGGTCCCTCGATGATCCGACCCCCACCCACCCTCCCACTGATCACCCACCACCCTGAATCCCCCAAACCTCCCACACACCTGAAAAGATCCCATGGTGAGTTCTACTCTCTGATCAAAGACACATCTTGCTGCTGGAACCGCCAACTGCTGTAAGAGAAACTAAGGTAAATGCGGTTCAATGTATTTCAATGGGGGTTTTCAACTTTGATTCATAACTTGGCCATTTTTGCATATTTTGACACCAAGATTTCAACATGGCCTTTTTGGGACCCCACCTCACGAGTAATGCAGACAGACTACTTAATGGTGTGTAAGTGGACCCACAGCATAAATTAATATGCAGTTCACGGAGAAGCTGGTCTTAAAGACAGGCGAGGCAGTATAGCGCAGTGGTCTAGGGCTCTGAGCTGCAAATCTGGTGATATCCAGCAGACCAGACCTGGGTTTGAAACCCGTAGCTTCCACTTGCATACTGTGTGACCCTAAGCAAGTCACTTAACCTCCTTGTGCTCCCAGGTTGCTCCTGTAAAAAAGCTTTCAGCTTAGTGTGCTATACCTGGTTAAACAACTAAATAAAAAAAAAACGCTTTACTCACAGAAAAAAGCAGAAGTCAGTTTTTCTTCTCTTGATTCATCTTTAATCAGGTAAAAAAATGAGGATAAAACAGCCCTCACATGTACACCCACTGGAACTTTGATGTTTCAAGTCACACTGACTCTTTATCAAGAAGTACCCACATACAAGTGCAAACACAGTAAATACCCTACAGTGATTACCTGATTGCCACCTGACTTACATACAAATTGATTTCGGGTGGAAAAAAATGCATGCACTTGATAAATAACCATGTGAATAAATATCAGATATACAATGGGCTTATAATATATTATCCCAGTATAAAGACAATGCATTAGTTAAAAAAGTTGCTACATACATTTATGAATTGAAGTCGGATTTTGGAGGTGGGTGGGATGGAAAAAGGCGTAAGTATAAAAATCTCAAAAGTTATTATGCAAGGTTAAATTATAACTCTCTGTGTTGTTATACATAAGCTATGTATTTTTTATACATCAATACAGTACATCATTTATTGCTGATGCTTCAGCCCAAAGAAATGAGGATAGTTATGATGTCAGATATGGATGTAGCTGAAAATACTCATTTAGACCTGGGGGTTTATTTGCCTTTAGGAAATATTGCCAGTATGTCTCTCTTTGTAGCAATGATTGATCCAAATCTCCTCCCCTTAGTCCTAGCACAACCTTTTTCTATGCCCACAGACTTGAACTTGTGTGATGGTCGTTCTTTGCTAACGTACCCCCAGCACATTTGTTTTATTTCTATCCAGGTGTCTGTTATTGAAGGCATTTAAATGTTCCCTATCCCATGCCTAAAAGGTCTACCTGTTTTACCTATGTAAAAACTGCCTCAAACACACTCGGCCATATAGATGACTGCCGATGTCGCACATGTGATGAGCTGCCTGATCTCATACGAGATATCACTGTCAGTACTATTAAAAGGTTTTTTTCTTTGAAATGAGTGTGTAGTATGTGCAGTTGCACACTGGAAAGTACCTGATTGGAGCACTGCTTTGTGCTTTTCTGCCTGTTTTGGTATAATGGCTGTGTACTAGAACATCTCCTAAATTCCTACCCCTTCTGTATGCCATTCTCTGTCCTGAGTTTGCCACTGATCTTAATTGATTATCAGCCTCCAGCACATGCCAGTGTTTCTCAATTATGTTTTTTACTTGGTGTGCTTGTGGATTAAAAGTAGTAACAAAGTTAAGCTTTTTCCCTTGCTTCTGTGTACGTAGGGTATTGCTGTTAATACTACCCAATGTTTGTTGCTTAGTAACATCCCCTGCGCTCCCACAGGTAAATAAGGATATGATTACACTAGCTCAGAAAGTATCTATGGATAGGAGCTATGCTCCCACAGGCAAATAAGGATGCAATTATACTATCTAAAAAAGTAAGGAAATTTATTGCAAAAAACTTCATTAATGCACTAGTTAGGGTTAAAGCGATAAAAGTAGGGAAATGTGGCATTAGGGATCTTACTTCAAGGTATCTCTTGCAACAGGCCATCACCAGTAGGACTTTTGCCGACAGGCACTAAGACCACATGGAACTTTACAACTAGCAGTCTACCTTAGGGGGCCACCCACCTCTGACATTAGCCAATCCTATAAAGACGGGCGGCACCCATACCTTCCCCAGTTCTTACCCGCCATCAACCGATACACATTGGACTGCTAGAACTGTTGCAGCTACAGTCAACCACCATTTCCTCATGTTTACCATGCTTTCTTATTTTTCTTTTCTTTTAGGCTAAAACATTGAATTTTCAGTGTCCTCGCAGGATAGTTTATATCTTCTCAACCATCTTCATCTTCCGACTACTCCACGAAGTGTGCCTGCATCAAACAGATCCCAGACAAGGACGGTAATTCTGCCTGTGTCTTGTGCCTGGGCCCAGACCACAATGTCCAAGCCTGCAAGGCCTGCCAGAAGTTCAACCCAGCCACCCACAGACATCTCCAGTTGATCCTAGAGAATTAATCTTCTTAAGCAGAAGGTCACCTCGATGGAACAGGAACTGTAGGCTAGGAGCTCCTCTGCTTCCCTGGCCAAATCCCTGGGGTCTTCATCATTGAAGTCCCCCAGGAAGCACAAGCACTGGGATAAGGACTGGGACTGACCCCAGTCCACCTCCTGCTTGCAGTCGCCTCACAAGAAGACTTCAACTGCGTCTGGTTCTTGGGGGTCTACCTCCTAATCCCTGCGCGCCCTTTCTTCCACAGGGTTACCAGTGGCCCTGTTGCCCGCCTGGGTCTCCTTCACAGGCACTGACTCGTCAGGTCAGGGTACTCCATATCCTGCCCCAGCCCCTGCTGTTTCTGCCCCTGTTTTCCCCAGGCACACAGTCAGGCAGCTTGGCCGGAGACTCTCTGTCTGGCATGGGTGTGATGGTCACCAGTCTTCTAGAGACCACCCCTGCAACACCCACATGCCCAGTGACAGTCTTGTCTTCTGGGACCCTCACCGTCTCTGCTCCTCCTTTGCAGGGGCAGATGCTGCAGGACACCCATGCCTCCCAAAGCCTGTTCTCCCCTCAGCCTTTGCCCAGGGATATCCCGCCACTTCGGTGCCCGCCTCCTCATGGCCGGTGCCCATGGACCCCACTCCGGCACCCTTCTGGCCGATGCCCATGGGACATGTGTCAGTCCTTCCCACACTGCAACCAGCGGGTCCCACACCGGCCCATCTGGCACCGTTGGGCCTCCACCCATACAGGCTGTGGGACCAGCGCCTGGCCTACTGCAACCGGTGCCTGTCAACCCACAGCCTGGGTACCCTATGCCAGTGCCTGCCTACTCCTATCTAGTGCCAGGGGGGCCTGCACTGGGTTACCCATACCCGATGCCTGCGGAACCTGTGCCAGTCTACCCTACCTGATGCCAGGGGGAACAGTGACAGCCCCTCTTGATTACCACGGCTTAATCTCTGCTTTGTGGATCTTTCATGCAGACGTAGTCTCCCACCCCGAGGGCACAGGCTCTGGCCCCCCCCAAGGGCCTCCTCCTAACCCCTCCCAACCCCGGTTCACCCAGGCCCTAGTGTTCGCCATACCCTCAAAGGGAGGCCTGACGCCAGGTCTTCTGGCCACTCAGACAGGCATCAACATAAGGACAGTGATGATGGGGATGATGGTGAGGAGAGTGTAGCAAGTTCTCCACTGCCCCCCCCCCGAATCCTCAGAAGGGGAGGAGGTCCCAGTTAATTTTGCCATGTCCAAAAGTTCAAAGGTTCGTTTGGCGCTAATGGCTGATGATCAAGGGTGCAGCAAATAATCCAACAATTTGGTAAATCCACAACAAAAGATGATAATATGCGCAAACCTCGATGAAAGAAGTCCAAAAACACAGTTGTAAATGTGAAAGTGCTGAGTGCTGATTTGTTGCAAAATCCGCTGAGCCAAGGGAGCAGTATTAGAACAAAGAATTACTCCCCGGCACTTCTAATCTTACTGATTCTTCCTCAGGCCCCCCGAGGAAGAATCAGTAGGATTCAAAGTGCCAGGGAGTAATTCTTTGTTTTATACTGCTCTTGGCTCCATGGATTTTGCAATAAATCAGCATGCAGCACTTTCACATTTACAACTATGTTTTTGAACTTCTTTCATTAGGGTATGCACATATTGGGCCTATTCACTAATGGTACAGATGGGTTACGCACCATGTAAACCCGGCACATAGCCCACCTGCACCTGGCCACACACACTACACCCTCTGTGCACCATTCAGGATCTCATTATGCCCCCCCCCCCATGTGCCCAGCATACCGACTGAACGTGCAGCTCTGCATGGGAGGCGGACGCGGGATAGGCATGGGGGACGTAGCCACTCTGTGCCATGCACAATGTTACGGGTGCTTTGCACAGGGTGGGTGAGGGCTAATCCTTCTGGAGGTAGTCGTAACTGTTATGCGCACCCCCCAGATGCTGCCGCTGAGTGCTGTGGGGGTCAACGGACCCCTCACTGTGGCCGCCCCTACCTGTGGGACACATTTGGGAGGGTGGGGTATTTGCAAATGAGATCCCCCACACCTCAGACTACTGTCCGCCTACATGCCTGTCGGAAACATGGCGACTGATGGGTGCAAGGGATCCACTGTAGGTCCCGATCCGGGCAGCCAACTGGCTGCACGGCTGGGTCCGCTCCCCCACACCAGACTGCCCCCACGTAGCTGCATACTGAGGGGCGGGGCAGCAAAACGGAGCTGGGCGGGGACTGCTGTTCATGAATGCAGTCCTCGTGCAGATCTCCAGCAGGGGCAGAACTGTGCATAGGGGGATACATTCGATTTGCGTGTATCCCCCCCACAGTTCACGAATAGGACCCATCGGCCCCTATGCATGATGAAACGTGCCAGAGGCGTGTATCGGGGTGTGTAGCTCCGCACCCGAGGGATTTCCGCACAGGGTCCGCATTCACTAACACCGGCCCCCGCTCAGCTCCCTTACGTGGCCCCGCCCCCACAGCGTGCAGGTCTGCGGGGGGCAGGTGGGTACGGAGCGGCGGATCCTGGTGGGCAGCCAATCGACTGCCCAGGCAGGGACCCACAATGGATCCCATGCATGCAATGGGGCGCCATGTTGCCAGCCGCTGCGCAGAGCACTGATTGTGCCAGTGTGGGGGTGCACTCCATATGCACAACCCCAGCATCCTGAACAGCCCTAACGTCAGGGACAGCATTGTTGGGGGGGCCAATGCTCCCCGCTGTGTCCGCCGCATCTGGAGGCAGCCTCCTCGGAGGGGGTGCGTAACCGGCCCCGGTGGTTTATGAATGCTTAAGAACATGGACCTGGCAGCCCCCATGCACAGCACTCCACAGGATGGTAACTACACAGAGTGCTGGCTCGCCCCCCCCAGGCACCACCCCCAAGGCCCACCCCCAAGTGGAGCTCCGTGGTTGGCCAGGGGATCGGGTGCGTGGGGGCATATCCTCTTCTTGCATCAGGTGGCAGTGCAGTGGTTGCAGGTGGCTGCGCGGTGGCTATGCGTCTGACTTACACGGCACATAGCCACTGAATCCATTTGTGAACAGGGCCCGTGATCATGTTTTTTTATGAATGTTCCCATGTCCCCTTCTGATGACCCTACCTTTATAGCAATCATGAGCCACATTCTGGCCACTATGGGATGGGAGATGGAGGAGTAGGACTCTGAGAGGCACCGGTTAGCTGTCTACCTGCGACAGCCCGACGCCCTTCCCCTGGTAGTCATATTGCCATATTGCCTCTTTGATTGGTAAATTCTGGCTTGTCTCCCTGCAACCATACCTCCTCACCCTCCTTTCTATCCCTCCTAACTCCCCCTAGAGGACCCTCACCCTCCCTTCCCACTCCTCTACTTCAGGGAGAGCAGCCTTCTCTTATCACTTCCCAAATATTTGGAACTCCCTCCCCTTAGATATCTGCTCTGCCATGTCTACTCATTCGTTGTCCCAACTTCTTCAGCACTACATTTCCCCTTCTTGTAATTGTACCTGACCCTACTCCTCTTCTTTATTCCAATATCTTCCCCTTCCTCTATTTTAAATTTGTTACCTTTTAACCCCCTCCCCCAGGCATGCCGATAGCCTATTGCTATTTGCTTGGTTTATGTTGCGTAGTGTTCATACCTCTGGGGTTCTGTCCCTGGGTGGTTAAGGCTGTCTTCCCCTTCCTCCACTTCCTCTTATCTCTTTCAGTTTTCCTCCCTTTGCTCTTCCCTTCTTTCTCTCTCTCCTTCTTTACTCCAATTCTTCTCCCTTCTTTCACTTTGGGGACAAGATATTGTCCCTCCCTTACCTCTCGTTAACCTCACCATCTTCTTCTGTTGCCAGTATTTTGGCCCCATTCTATCCCTTATGCTTCTCCCCCTATTCCCTGCTACTCCTCTTGTGACTTTTACATCCTGGAGGGTTTTAGGACCATCTGCTATCAATCTTTCTCTCTATTCCCGCTATTCTTTCAAAGACCTACTTCTACCTTCAATAGTCCTCATTCACCTTGCAGGGTCTACATCCCGGAGGTGTGCAGTACCACCTGCTTTCTATCTATCTCCCTATCCAATCTGCTCTTTCAAAGTCCTCCCTCTACCTTCATTAGTCCTCACTTCTCCTCATGTTAATAGCAAAATATTTGTTTTAAGTGTTTTGAGTGTATGTTTAGGATTACATATATGACTGCTAAGCGTGTGCATGTACCAAGGCCAATTCGACTGTCATCAATGCAGCGCACACCGTACCAAGTGTCCCAAATGTTTAAGTCCCCCCCCCCGGATAGGGAGTCTCACCAACAAGACCAGATGACCAGGTGGGCAAACGGGCTTTTCCATCTGCCACTCTGGCCATTCGGACCATCAGTTACTTGACCCATATGGTGCAGTTTCAGAACTTGTTGTGGGATCAGGCCAGAGAGTCTATCCAGCCCATGCCGGATAACCCTTCCAAGAAGTAGACCCTTCAGGCCCTCAAGATGGGCTCGGATGTCGGTACCCATGTCCTCCGGACTGCCTATGAACAAATGCATGTTTAAATGAAAATTTTGTCTATGTATTATGACAATTGCTGCTGCCTTCTCTACAAAAATGGTTGGTATTGCCTTATTGTTATGTTCAGTCTTATGTACAGTCTTAGCTCTGTGTTCATTTTTACTTTTTCCTGTATTAAGTGTTGTATCCCTTTTCCCCTTTCCCCCAGGACGCACCTGGAAATGAGCTATTGTAGCTCAGTGTGCCTTTCCTGGTGAAAGTTTTCAAAATAAATAAAAATAGATAAATAACTAATCCCTCCTATTATTGACTCCTATGAGGATGTCATCTGGGCTGCCTGGATTTGCCCCCAACACAGTCCCAGCAGTCTCCAAGAAGGTGGAGAGGCTCTATGATGCCCCGGCTGGTAAGCCATATTTTGGGGAACAACCCAATGCCAATTCAACTGTCATTAATGCAGCGCACACCATACCAAGTGTCCCAAATGTTTAAGTCCCCCCCCTGGATAGGAAGTCTCACCAACAAGACCAGATGACCAGATGGGCAAACGGGCTTTTCCATCTGCCACTCTGGCCATTCGGACCATCAGTTACTTGACCCGTATGGTGCAGTTTCAGAACTTGTTGTGGGATCAGGCCAGAGAGTCTATCCAGCCCATGCCAGATAACCCTTCCAAGAAGCAGACCCTTCAGGCCCTCAAGATGGGCTCGGATGTCGGTACCCATGTTCTCCGGACTGCCTATGACCAAATCAACGCCTTGGGCTGGGCAATGGCCATAGGCATCTGCATCAGGCATCATTCCTGGCTACAGGTATCGGCCTTCAGCCCAGATGTCCAGTCCAGCATAATGGACACCCCTTTCAGGGGCCTCAGACTTTGTGGAGGTAATATTCAGGATCTCATTTCCGAACTGCAGACCTTGGGATGAGCCCTTAAATCGCCTCACTCAATGTATCACACCCAGACTAAGTCGGGACAGAGGGCTCCCTTTTGTCGCTCTTCCTGCAGGCAAGTCTGTCCCTCTCCAAAGGCTCAGACCAAGTGCAAAGCCGGGGGGGGTGCTCTCTTCATCCCTTCCCCCACTGCCACCGTAGTGCCCGAGGGGCAGCAGCTGCCTCAACAGCTGCCGCTCCCACCTCCTGACTTCTTGCCAGACTCCCTCCCTCCAGTGGCACTTCAGGAGGTGGTCATAGGGGGTCGCTTCTCCCTTCACCTGGACAGGTGGAGGGAAATCACTACAGACATCTGCGTGCTGCAGCTCATTGAGCATGGTCACACACTAGATTTCATAGAGTAGCCTCCAGAAAACCCTCTGGGCCAGTCTTCTTATCCTCACACTCACGTTCCACTCATCAGGGAGGAAATTCAGGCCTTACTTTGAAAAAAGTCCATAGAACCAGACCTGCAGTTTCAGCAGGGCAGGGGGTTCTACTCCCACTTCTTCCTGGTGCACAAGCAGATGGGAGATCTTTGACCCATCCTGGACTTGAGCCAGTTGAACCTGTTAATAGAATGCAAAAGGTTCTAGATGGTTACCCTTCAGGGTTTGCTGCCCCTGCTGCATCAAGGGGACTGGATCTGCACTCTGGATATGCAGGATGCCTATCTGCATTTCAAGGTTTGTGCCCCCCCCCCCAGCACTTCCTCCATTTCCACTTTCAGGGAGCATACTACCAGTTCAGGGCTCTGCCTTTTGGTTTGTCCTCAGCACCTAAGGTCGTCACCAAATGCCTGGCGGTGGTGGCAGCTGCCTTGAGACGGCAGGGTTTCTACGTTTTCCAGTATCTGGACAATTGGCTCTTAGCGGCCCTGTTCAGGGAACACCTCCTTCAAACTCTGGCAGAGACCCACAGTCTGTTTCAGGCCTTGGGCATTACCATCAACATGCTCAAATCTTTCCTTACTCCCTGCTAGCAGCTCCAGTACATGGGGCAGTCCTGGACACGTCCCAGGGTGTGGCCTTCCTGCCCTCAGACAGAGCAGAGTGTCTAATGGACCAGGCCTGACTTCTTTACTCCAGCCATTACGTTTCATTGAGGGCCTTCCTATGGCTTCTGGGCCTCATGGCCACAACCATTGCCATGGTTCCCTTGGCCTGTCTGCACATGCAAGTCCTCCAATGGATGCTGAGGGTCCAGTGGGACCAATGCACGGACTCTCTGGATCAGCTAGTAATGGTCTCCAATCCAGTCCGGAGGGTACTGTTATGGTGGCTTGAGCCCAACAACCTGCTTCAGGGCATTCCCTTTTGCAATCCTCCCTCTCAGTAAGTACTGATGACAGATGCCTTGAATCTCAACTGGGGGCTCACCTGGGGGTCCACCAAACTCAGGGTATGTGGACTGAGGTGGTGAGGACACGCCACATCAGGGTTCGACAAATCTGATAGCCCGATGTCCTGGGCTACCAGTGCTCAGTCAGGGACAAGCATTTTTCTGCTGCGGTACTTGTCCGTGGGCAAATACTGCTTTAAAACTGTAAAACAAGTTTCTGTTGCAGCACCAGCTTTCTCCAGTAGGATGCTTGCTGTTCCAGCTGTTCTGGTGGTCATCTGACCCACCGGAGCATCGCTCACATGATCATTGTACTTTGAGAGTGAGCAAATAGAAACATAGAAGTTGATGGCAGATAAGGACCACAAGGCCCATCCAGTCTGCCCATTTCTTTTTCTACTTTATGAATGTGCCATTGGCCTTTGCTCTGTCAATGGCCTATCTATTTATACTCATCTGTATTGCTCCTTTATGCCTATCCCATGCCTGTTTGAAGTCCTGCACTGTATTCATGTCCACCACTTCCTGAGGTAGGCCGTTCCATGCATCCATCACCCTTTCTGTGAAAAAGAACTTCCTCACATTACCCCTTAATCGGCCTCCCTCTAATCTCATGCTGTGTCCTCTTGTCCTGCTATTTTTCTTATATTGAAACATGTTAGACTCTTTCACCTTGTTAATGCACTTATGGTGTTTGAATGTTTCGATCATATCACCTCTCTCCCTCCTTTGCTCTAGGGTATACATATTGAGCTCCGTTAATCTGTCCTCCTATGTTTTATGATGCAGTTCCTGCACCATTTTGGATGCCTTTCTCTGGACTGCCTCAATCTGGTTAATGTCCTTGTGAAGGTGTGGCCTCCAATACTGCACACAGTACTCCAGTTGGGGCCTAACCAGTGTCTTGTAAAGAGGGATTATTACCTCCCTCTTCTGACTTGTGATACCCCCACTAATGCACCCCAACATCCCACTAGCCTTACCTACTGCTTTAGTGGTCTGCTTGGATGATTTCAGGTCATCGGTGATGATGATGCCCAAGTCTCTTTCTTCCCTTGTGACTGCCAGCAACTTCCCTCCCAGCCTATAGGTGGCTTCAGGGTTTCTCTTCCCTATGTGCATGATCTTGCACTTCTTTGCGTTAAACTCCAGTTGCCACTCTTCCGACCATTTTGCCAGTTTATCCAGATCTCTTCTCATTCTGCCCACCCCATCTGGATCATCTACTCTGTTACAGATCTTAGTGTCATTTGCAAACAGACAAACCTTACCCTCCAGTCCATCTGCAATGTCACTGATGAAGATATTGAAGAGGATTGGCCCCAGGACTGATCCCTGAGGTACTCCACTTGTGACTTGCATCTCTTCTGACTGTATACCATTTACTACCACTCTCTTTTTTCCGACTGTCAACCAGTTTGCCACCCAGTTGACCAACTTCTGACCCACCCCGAGCCTACCCAGCTTATTAATCAATCTTCTATGTGGAACAGTATCGAAAGCTTTGCTGAATACAAGGTAGGCAACATCAACTGCTCCCCCTTGATCCACCACTCTGTTTACCCAGTCAAAGAAATCTATGAGATTAGTTTTACAGGACCTTCCTTTTGTAAACCCATGCTGTCTTGGATCCTGTGCTCCTATGGATTCCAGGTGTTGACTATCCTTTCCTTAAGAGTGCCTCCATAATCGTGCCTACTACTGAGGTAAGACTGACTGGTCTGTAGTTCCCTGCCTCCTCCCTGCTACCACTCTTGTGGAGCGGGATCACATGAGCCCTTCTCCAGTCTTCTGGGTCCTCTCCTGTGCTCAGAGACTCACTAAACAGTTCTGATAATGGCTCTGCTAGTTCCACCCTTAGCTCCTTTAGTACCCTGGGATGTATGCCATCAGGTCTCATTGCCTTGTCCACCCTGAGCTTATCAAGCTCTTGTAGGACCCTTTCTTTTGTGAAGGGACTAGTGCACACCTCCCTCTCCTCTGTGTCCATGATGCTGAGCTGTGGGCCCTGACCTACCTTCTCTTCAGTAAATACTGAGCAGAAGTATCTATTTAGGATAGATGCTTTTACATGGTCCTCCTCCTCACATGCCCTCTTATCCCCTTTGATCTCAGCAATACCCTCTCTGGACTTTCTCCTTTCACTAATGTATCTATAGAAAGTCTTGTCACCTTCTTTCACTGTTTGTGCTAGTGTTTCCTCGGTTTGGGCCTTTGCCTGCCTTACTGCCTTCCCTTAGGGAAGTTTGGTATGCCTCTCTATCTTCATTCTGCTGTGTTCCTTATATTTCCTGAAGGCCAGCCTTTTGGCTCTGACCTTTTCTGCTACTGTTTTTGAGAATCAAAGTGGTTTCCTTCTTTTTTTGCACTTCCTTTTTTCTCTAACACAATAGGATGTTGCTTCAAGTATTGCATCCTTACTGCTTGCCCACTTTGCCTGTACCCTCTCACTTGTATTTCTTTTTGCTAGGGCTAGCTTACCTCTGTTGGCCATCTTATCAAAGTCAGCTCCTCTGAAGTCCCATATTTTTGCCTTGGAATGGGATGATTTAGTTCTAGTGGCCAAATTGAACCATACCATGTGATAGTCACTGGCCCCCAGGTGACCTTCTACCTGGAGATCTGTGATCCTTTCCCTGTTAGTCAGTACTAGATCTAGGATAGCTCTGTCTCTTGTGGGTTGTTGTACCAGTTGTTTGAGGCCCTCCTCCTCTAGGGAATCCACCATGTGTCTAGTTCTGGCAGATGTTCTTGCTGGTATTGACCAATCTGTATCTGGCATGTTGAAGTCTCCCATTATCAGAACCTCCCCTTTAGCTGTCATGTTATGTATATCTTCTAACAGTAATGTGTCTATGTCCTCCCCCTGATCTGGAGGCCTGTACACAACCCCAGTTCATATGGCTGTCCCATTTCCTGTTTCCAGGGTGACCCACAGTTCTTCTGGCTCCTTATGTGCATTCTGAGTTTCTGTAGCTTAGATATTTTCATTGACATAAAGGGCCACTCCACCCCCCTTTTTGCACCTAAGCAGGAGCAAGTGGCAGCCGCGAGGGAAATGAGAAGGAGCCAGTCATCAGACTTGCAGGTGTAGCAACAAATCAGCAATCAGGCTCCCCATGGTAAGGCATGCCCATTGTCCATGGTGGTGATTTGGTAGGGCAGATCTCAGGCGTGCTCACTCACTGTCTGATTTTCAGGTTAAAGGACGTGCAGCATTAATCAGTGTTGGTCGTTGGTGGGAGGACTATTGTATTTTAGTCCTAAGGGACTGAGACCACTGCCTGGCACAATTGCTTTGTTGACTACGGACTATAAGAAAAAAAATATGCATTTTGAGCATAAAAAGGAGAGTGGGGATGAGAACTAGCGAAGACGGGTGAGATTGACTGTCTGAATCACTGGTGGTTTGGTGAACTGGAGGCGGGGGAGGGGAAGGGCAGGAGCTGTGGAGGCAGCATGAGTGCAGGTTGGATTCATTGCTGCATAGTGCAGACTGCCTTATCTGACTAAATCTCCCTGCCACTATGCCCCTCCCCCAAAAAAGGAAACCAAAATAAGGAGGGTAGGATAAATATTAGGGAGAAGGGTTGGGCTTTGTGTTCCCTAACAGAAGAGGGAATAAGCCATTATTATTACAAATAAAATATGAAGAGAGTGAATGAGCAAAAACCTGCCTAAATATAAATAAGTAAGGAGTATAATACTAAAATCAAAAGGCCTAACAAGGAGTTGAAGAATTAAAACAGAGACTGAGAGGGGCTTTGTGTCTGCTACTCTGCTGTGGACATTAAAATAACACACCAAAGGAATGGGGTAGACCAGGACCATTGGGAACAAGCAGTAAAAGTAAGAGGCAAAGAGGAGAGCAAGAGTTAGACTTTCTGCTGCCTAGAAAGTAAAGGGCACTGGGTGGAAGACAAGTGTAAATAACTGCCTAAAGAAAATAAAAAAAGAAATAGGAGCAGTAAAGAAGGAAGAGAGCAAGGCGGCTAAGATGCTTTGTGTTGTTGCCCATAAAGTAAAGGGCAAGTGCAACTAACTGCCTATTCATGCATAAGGATAAAAATTAAAATAAGGACAGGACAGCACTAGCAGCAGTAAAAGGAGAAGACGAGAGCAAGAGTTGGCCTTTGTGCTGCCACCAGGCAGAAACTAAATAAAGGGCAGAAGTGTAGCTAACTGCCTAAATAAATAAAAAAATAAGAACAGGACAGTAGCAGCAGTAAAAGGAGAAGAAATAAAGAGAGCAAGAGTTGGACTTTGTGTTGCCTCCAAGCAGAAAGTAAAGGGCAGAATGCAGAAGTGTCACTAACTGCCAACTAGGAAACAAAAATGAAAATAAGGAAAGGACTGTGCTAGCAAGGAGGAGAAGAGAGCAAGAGTTGGGCTTTGTGTTGCCTCCAGGCAGAAAGTAAAGGGCAGAAGTGTAGCTAACTGTGTAAATAAGTAAAAGAGAAAATAAGGACAGGACAGTACAGGTAGCAACAGTAAAAGGAGAAGTTAAGAGAGCAAGAGTTACACAAAACTGTACTAACTTCCCTTTTTTTTGCCTAGGGTGTAGTAGGGACCAGACCTAGAGTAATGGGTTGGCCGCCACGCACATAGTCACTTTCTGCACAAGAGTCCTAACCTTTGTACCCTAATATGGTCCCTCTGTCTATGGCTAGTGAATTTACCCCCCCCAAAAAAAAACTGAGGACTAACTGAGGACTAAGAGCGGAATTTGAGCGAGATAAGAACACCCACCAAATCAGTCACACAGCAAACGGAATATAGTAATTACCGTTTTTATTTTATACCATCCGAGTGCATGGTCACATCATCACCAAAAGATCCTAATCAAGGTTTAAAAACATGTTGAGTGGGCTGGTCTGGTGGCACTGAGGGCTGAGGCGCTGGATACCATACCACGCCGGCGACCCAGGTTTGAGAGAGCCCAGGCCATTGGGGTTGGTAGGGAGGGGAGGGATTGAGCTCTGAGGTCAGCTCTCCCTCCTGGGAGGGAGGGTTCTTGCTCTCACCATCTAGTGGCCTGTGGTATTCCAGTGGTTGCTAGCAGTTAGGAGCCAGCTAATAAGTGGGTTGACTTGGGAGGCACTCCAGTGGATGGGCTCAGGAACAAGCACATAACACGATGGAGTGCATTGCACTTCTCAGCTGACAGGGGACCAAAAAAGTAGAAAAATACCCCTTCTTGCTGGTAGGCAATGGCGGGCTAAATGGCACCAAAGCACCACATCCAATGTCAGGCCTCAGCTGCTCCCCGGAGTTTCCTCGTGTGCCGATCCCATCCATATACTTTCAGATAGAGCACTGGGAGTCAGGCGGTCCTGCCTCTGGGGGACTCAGATCCGGATGAACTCAGGAAACTCTGAGAGATGGTATTCAGTGGGCTTCAAACGGGAGGGACAAGCCGAGGTAGCCATGTAGCTCAGCTGGAGAGAGTCCAGTGCAGCAGGGCAAATAAACATACAGTAGTTAACAAAAAAAAACCCAAAAAAACATGTTGAGTATGGCAGATGCCACACATGTTATGTATTGCTCAGGAAACTTTGAGTTTCATCAGACAAACATCACAGTTAAGCTAAGTGCATTAAATATACAAGTGAGATATATCCCATAGTGCATCAAAAACATGTGCAAGGCAATTAACACTTATTATTAGTGAATTAAAACCACATGGGAGATACTGTGTAGGGCAATTTCATTAATACTTATTATAGCAGTGTCAGTGGCTCAGTAGGTAGCACACTCGCCTCTGAGGCTGGGAAATCAGAGGGCTGTGGGTTCAGTTCCCACATCTGGCACTTTGGTTAATATCCCAGTACTGACACTGTAGAGTAGCATGAAGGGGATGGGTGCTGCACTTCTGAGGTGCCATCTTTCGGATGAGATGTTAAACCGAGGTCCCATCTGCCTGGATTAGTGGTAGTTCAGGTGGATGCTAAAGATCCCATGGCACTTACCAGAAAAGAGAAGGGGAATTTCTCCAGTGTCCTGGCCAAATTTCAACCATTCACTAAAAACACCACCAACAGCTTAATCTGGTTCAATTTCAGTTGCTTACCATCTGTATCCCCCCAGTCACCCATGAAAAAGGGACTTCTAGTCCCAGTGGGCTTACCGGGTCAACAAAATTCAATAAAGAAATAGTTAAGTGCTTACACAGACTACACAGGCACTAGCTTAATGAAATCCTGTGATGTGTTTACTTTACTCAAAGCAGGAAAATATGTTCGCTACAACCTACTATAGTTCATATGTAAATCTGGGTTAGATAACATGATACTGCAAAAGAACTGATTACAAATTTATACAATTCTAGGTATCTAGTGACCCCATTATATCATATACATGCAGGAGGACAAGGAGGTTAGTTGCTCAAGGGACTAAGAGCAGTCAGCTACCTGAAGGACCAAAGGGCAGCCTGAGGTGTGCATGCTGTTACCCACCACAGGGAAAAAAGTAAAAGAGAAGAAGTAGAAAAACAAGAAGTTCCAAGGGAAAAAGACTCGACACATTGCACTGTTGGGCTGGGCCTGAGGGCCAACCTGTGCTAGCTGTGTGCACATTTGTACAACAGTCGCAAGTGAGCAAGAAGGAAAATAAAATGGTAAAACTAAACTGCCTAAGGATTGTAAAACAAATAAGATAAATAAAGAAATAAGAAGGGTGACCTGTGACCTACTAGACCTGACTGACTGGTGCTAATGGAGTAGGAGTAGTGGTACTGTAGGAAGGGAACTGACTGACTGGCTGAGGGTCAGGACTGTCACTGAGGGTGGGAGCCCTCAGAGACACCGGAACTTACTGGGATGGGACAAACTGCTATTTTAAAACAAAAAGTTCAAATTAAGCAAAGACAAAAAATAAAAATAAAACATAAACTTTAAACATTCCATCCCATCCTCTAGACCGAATCTAGGCTTGCTAAATATTCCTTAAATTTCTCATCCCTTCCACTGCCCCATTTCTGAGTGTGCCTGTGATTGCCTGTCTGTCTTCCCTTTTTATGACTGTGGGAGTAGCCCAACAGGAGTACTGCATTCAGAAAAGGGCTGATGTCATCTTTGCTACCAAACAACATGAAAGAGTGTTAAAAATAGATTCCTGCCCTGAAGCCTCATTACTACGCTGCCTGTGTGTGTATAGGAAGCTTTAGAGCACTATTTTTCCTCTGGCTTGAGGAGTTAATTGAGCCCACAGAAAGTTAACTCATTATCTTCTGGCAGTCATTCTGTGTCATATTACCAATGGATAGTACAGACATCATAGAAAGCTATTGGAAGTAAAATGGGTTAAACACTTCCTGGAACTTTCTGCATAACAAGTTCCCCTAGGCCTTTGAACACAACACCTCATTAAGCCATTTGACACCACCATCCTAAGAGCAGTCAGTGTGCTACTTTGCAGGACATTGCATAGCAAGAGTCCCACTGTTGCCTTTTTCTAAGTAATACACCAATTTCATTCTAAGGCAGGCAGTTCTGGGCTACTGTTTATATTCTACTGAATATTCTTAACCTGCAATTTGTGACTATAGGTGTTTACAACTGAATGATAGTAACCACATTTGCTTCACTTGCAAATACGTAGGCATTTGTACGCCTAATTTTTGTTCGACTTACTGTAGGTTTCACATAGAATCTGATAAGTTCATAACATGCTGTATTGTGATTCAATGAACTGATACATGGAGGTTTTGGTTTCTTTTACAGATTTGTTTTTCCTGACCATGAATATACTAAAACAAAAATTTAAAAAATAAGGAGTTTAGCAGTAATTTAGTTGATATGGTGTAAAGAGCTGCTCCCTGGAAAATTACCTGATTGGGGGGGGGTGCCTGACACAAGCAGAATGGGACTTCATGGATGGGGGAGCTCATAGCAACAGAAGAGGCATTTTGGCATTAAAAGCTTAGTGGTGTGGATGTAGAGGCACCAGTATTTAAGCATGACTTTGGTAGAGGATTAATTGTGACTGGGGGTGAAGGAGTGAGTCTTGGTATTTTTAGCATAACGGTTTTCTGAAACCTCAACCTTCAATGGGTTAGACTCTGCATCCATCTGTACAGTATATCACTAAGCCACATGCAGTGGGGTATGGGTAAAACCCAGATCACCAGACCTGGACCAGAGCTGCAAAATCTGGAATGGGCACAGCTTGTGCAAATATTGCTGATCCACTCACTCCAGATGATCTGGTCTGACTTTTACCTATCTGGTCTGGTCCTGGCAGTTCTGTTTTTAACAATGCCAAGGAAGGGTTGAAAAATAAACTTCTAGGAGTGGACCAGATATGTAAATGTCAGACTGAACAGTGCAGCCAGAGTGACCGGACCAGCAGTATTTGTGCAAGTTGCACCCAGTATGGCCAGTTTGTATTTTTACAGAACTGCCATGGTTCAAGTCTGTCAGTCCAGTTTTTAATCAGTCAGTCTTTATTTTATACTGAAAGGCATGTGATCAAACATGGACATTTACATAAACATCCAGTTTAGCATAAAAAGAGAACAGAACACCAGGTCAAACAAGTACATAGTAAAGTACAGTATAAACAGGTCTAACATATACAGGTCTTATACAGAGATCTTGAGAGATATACAGAAGAAAGGAAAAGCAAATAAATAACAGTGACAAATTTACAGCATGGGATATAGTTGGAGGTACAGTTCAGGAACATGAACAGTTGGGTAATGCGTCGAAAAGAAGATGTGCAAGTCCTCCAGCACCCAGATCCTGCATGCTGACTAGCATTCCCGCTGTGTGATCTTTCAAGGCCCCAAACACCATGCCAAGGATTGTGCACTTTGTCAATCCTTCAACTAGGCCACATGGATTAGGGCACCAGAGAAAGCATGGAGCCCTCTTGCTGGAGAAGTGCCTAGCTTTGATGGAAAAGGAGCTGCAGAATCTGCGGGAAAATCTTCTTCTCCAACACCAGAACCCACAAAGAAAAAAAAAGGACAAGGAAGGGCATCAACACTGGGATAGGTCTCCATCCACTTGACATGACTATCGGGCACCACTGACACCAGAGGGGCCTCCACTTCAGTAAGTACCCCTATTGCCAGTCTCCTACTGCTTTGATGGATCAGACCAGGGCCTCTCTGCCTGCTTTACTCATGGTGTAGTTGGGCCTCTTCTTGGATGAAGGAACCCCCATTGTGCTTCTTAGGCCCATATCTTCTTCAGGGTCTATTGCCAGCAGCCAGGTCAATAAATCAGTCCCAATCCCCACTGAGGAGTGCATGGTCACAGCTGGTAAACTGGACTCCAACTCCGCTGTCGTCTGCATGGCCCAGGCTGATACGTTGGACATTAGTTCTTCTGATGTCTGCACTGCCTCAGCTGATCAGTTGCTCCCTGTTTCCTCTGGTGACCACACAGCTGGAGATCACCCATCTGGATCACAGTATACCCTGACGTTGAGTTGAGCCAGCTGCTGGACATGCAACAGTCTTTGGAGGGTCCCTCACTCTTACTGATACAACCAGACCCATGTAACAGTCTTTTGAGGGTTCCTTGCTTCCACTGACACAACCATGCCTACCTGAGGTGGGCACTAATCTGGAGGGTACTCCCTCCTTTGCTGGGTCAGTCTCTTCTCTGATTCACCCACTGGGCCTGTTGTTAATTCCTCTGGGGGCCTTCCATCAGGACCTCCTCAGCCCAGGCCCCCTTGGACAACCAGGTTCCACCATCTTGGACACTTTCTCCCCAGATGTTGGCGAGGCTTCCGCCAGGTTCTACTAACACCCCGACACCAAGTGACCCTTCGCCATCTGACCCTTTGCTGGGTCAGGGTATTTCTGGCACTCCCGGCCATTCCTCAAATGCTGAAGAGCCTTCCATCAGGCTCCCAGGCACAGAATCTTTCAGTGCTGGACATTCCTGTGCCTGATCCAGTACCAGCCCCTTTGAATGTCCCTATGGGGCTGATGCCTTGTCCTTCTGGACCTACTGCCGGTCCTTCGGCCCCACCTATTGCCGGACCTTCAGCTCAACCTACTGTATGTGCAATGCTCCAGACTATCTGCCCCCACAAATAACAGTGACAAATTTACAGCATGGGATATAGTTGGAGGTATGGTTCAGGAACATGAACAGTTGGGTGATGTGTCAAAAAGTAGATGTACAAGTCCTGCAGCACCCAGATCCTGCATGCTGACTAGCATTTCTGCTGTGTGGTCTGCCATGGCTCCAAGCACCGGGCCAAGGATTGTGTGCCTTGCCAATCCTTCAACCAGACCACATGGATTAGGCACCAGAAAAAGCTTGAAGCCCACTTGCTGGAGAAGTGCCTAGCTTTGATGGAAAAGGAGCTGCAGAATCTGCAGGAAAAATCTTCTCCAAAACCAGAACCCCAAAAGAAACAAAAAAGGACAAGGAGGGGCACCGACACCGGGATAAGTATCCATCCATTTGACATGACTATCGGGCACCACTAACACCAGAGGGGCCTCCACTTCAGTAAGTACCCCTATTGTCAGTCTCCTACCACTCTGGTGGATTAGACCAGGTCCTTCCTGCCTGCTTTACTCACAGTGTAGTCGGGCCTCTTCTTGGATGATGGAACCTCTATTGTGCTCCTTAGGCCCATATCTTCTACAGGGTCTATTGCCAGCAGCCAGGTCAATAAGTCACTTCCCAGCCCCACTGAGGAGCACATGGTCACAGCCAGTAAACTGGACTCCAACTCCGCTGTTGTCTGCATGGCCCAGGTCGTTACGTCGGACATTAGCTCTTATGACGTCTGCACTGCCTCGGCTGATGAGTCGCTCCCTGGTTCCTCTGGGGACCGCACAGCTGGGGCTGTCCCATTGAGGTCACGGTATACTCCCAACATAGAGTTGAGCCAGCTGCTGGACATGCAACAGTCTTTGGAGGGTTCCTTGCTCTTACTGATACAACCAGACCCCCCGGGCATACCTGCCTGAGGTGAGCACTAATCTGGAGGTTCTCCCTCCTATGCCGGGTCAGTCTCTTCATGATTCACCCACAGGGTCTGTTGTTAATTCCTCTAGGGACCTTCTGTCGGGACCTCCTCAGCCCAGGCCCCCTTTGACAACGAGGTTCCACCATCTTGGACTCTTTCTCCCCAGACATCAGTGGGTCTTCTGCCCAGTTCTACTCACACCTCGACACCAAGTGGCCCTTTTCCATGTGACTCTTCACTGAGTCAGGGTATATCTGGCACTCCAGCCATTTCTCAAATGCTGAACAGCCTTCCATCAGGCACCCAGGCACAGAATCTTCTAGCGCTGGACATTCATGTGCCTGATCCAGTGCCAGATCCTTCTAATGTCCCTATGGGGCTGACACCTGGTCCTTCTGGACCTCCTGCTGGGCCTTCAGTCCCACCTCCTGCTGGGCCTTCAGCTCCACCTCCAGCTGGACTTATGGGCAATGTTCCAGGCTATCCGCCCCCACAAAACCCAATGTGCCCTTCACCAGGGTATCCAACACCAGGTCATCAGCCCCATTATGTACCAGGGTACCAGATGCCAGGCTCTGAGTCTATTTATTTATTTATTTATTTAAAATTGGTGACCGGGAAAGGCACGTTGAGCCAAGGCTTATTTCCAGGTGTAACCTGGGTGCAAGGTGTACACTGAGGTAAGCAGAGAAGTACAACAATTTCTTGTTACAGACTCTAAGTACAAACATCAAGGACATATCACAGAGGTGTGCAGTAAAGTACAACTATTTCCTGTACAGACGTAGACAACAACATCCAAGATAGTTCATGTCTAATGATTGTGTTTGCAGTATATTGCAAACGTTTATATATACAGCATTTACAAGTAGTATCACAATATTGTGTAAACTAGCACATAAATTGTACAGTAGATAAGCAGTAATACAAAGCTGAGGCTGACAAGTGCAAAATATTGACCAACAGAGGCCACCTAGGGTAGACTAGGCCTGAGCTGGGGTTGGACCAGATGAGCATCTAATCAAGGATATGCTCCTTCTGGCTCTCCCTACTCCTATCAGGCTCATGGATACCATCAATATCAGACACCGGGCTATCTATTATACCAGCTTCCTCCACCACCACCTCCTCCTTTTTCTCAGGCTCTGCCTCCACAGCAGCCTCAGGCTGATATCCAGGCAGTGTTTCAGATACTGATTTAGGAGAAGAGGGCTAAATGAGCCTTGGAGATTGACCATCGGAAACCAGTGGTGGCCTCTACTCCTGTCTCCTTTCCGACCCCCAAGATAAGCCTCTCCTGTGTATTCCCACCTTAATGGAGAAGGCTCCTCTAGACACCAGGTCAGGGATAAAACCCAGGATACTCATCTAAAAAGGGTTCAGACTCCCAGCAGGCAACCTTTGGACTCTGACTTGTCCTCCAGCACTGGTATGCATACACCTATTGAGCCTCAACCTAAGGATTCCCTGAAGTCCCTTCCAGAGGACCCTTTCTTTGCAGAATTCCTCATAACTATACAAAATGCCTGTGGCTGGGCTATCCAGGAACAGGATCCAAAGTGGAAAAGGCTTGTGGACCATCTAGACATGACTGACACAGCTCCTATGCCCATACTGCCTTGGACTGGGCCCCATGAAGACCTGACGTCTACTGTCTGGCAATAGCCTTCCTCCATTCTGCCTGTCTCAAAAAATGCAGACAGGATGTACCACCTACAAGATGGGGTCGCACACATTACTGGCCAACCTAATGCAGCCTCGGTTGTTATCGCATCTGCCCACAACCGGACATCTAAACCTAACATTTAAGCATGTCTCCTCCTGATAAGGAGTGTAAGCAGCTGTACAATTTCAGTCACAAGATTTATTCCTCCTCTACTTGTATCCTCAGTTCCCTTAATTATGTGGCTTATATGGTTTCCTATCAGAAATCTTCCCTGGCCTCACTCAAGTTAAAGATGGAAGCTATTCAGGACCAGGAACTTAAGGCCAAGATTGCCAAGACCATGAGAATAACTAAAATCTTATCTCACCTTGCCCTCCTGGCCACTTAGGACACAGTAGACAGCTGCTCACACCACAGCCACTGCTGTCTGCATTACGTGACATTCGTGGCTCGGGATTGCTAGCCTGGCACAAGACATCCAGACTTCCATACTGAATGTCCTTTTCAGGGGATCTGTGTTACTCAGAGGTGATGGCAAGGAAGGATATTATCACTGAAATGTAGGACCGAGGTAAATCCGTGCACGATGTCCGCTTCATGTACCGAGAGGGTTAGTCTTTTCTTCAGCAACAGGGATGCCAGACCAAAGAGGCCCCTGCCAAAGGCCAGGCCAAATGCTGGCATCCAGCATCAGGAACCCCTACTCCCCCTGCCAAGTCCCAGAAGCCCCTCGGAAGAGCTTCTGACTCCCTCACCTCTGCCTTCTGACTCGTGGGGAACCCCTCTGCCTCCTACAGATCCTCTAGGGGAACCAGTGGGGGGGGAGAACATTTTCCCTCCATCTTCTGGGGTCGCCGGACATAACCACAGACTCTTGAGTTCTTCAGTTGATAGCAAGAGGTCACACCATAGAGTTCCTAGACAGGTCTCTGGACAACCTCCCAGGCCTCTCCCATTATTCTCAAAGGCACCTGTCTCTGATAGGGAACGAGATCCATGCTTTTTTGCAAAAGTCAGCCATAGTGCCCGTGGCTCCGGCACAGATAGGAAGGGTACTATTTTCATTTCTTCCTAGTGCCCAGTGCACAAAAAGAAGGGTGACCTAAGACCCATCTTGGACCTCAGCATGCTCGACCTGTATGTTGAGTACAAGAGGTTCTGCATGCTCACCATCCAGGGACTTCTACCCCTGTTCCACAAGAGCCATTGGCTTTGTGTTCTGGACATGCAGGATGCTTACCTGCACATCCCTGTCTTCCAGGCCCACCGTCACTTTCTGCAGTTTGCCTTCCAGGGGGAATATTACCAGTTCAAGACTCTCCCTTTTTGCCTACCCTCAGCACATCAGGTTTTTACCAAGTGTCTAGCAGTGGTGGCTACAGCCCTATGCCTCAGAGGGATCCAACTGTACCTGTATCTGGATTATTGGCTTCTATCAGCCCCATCACAGAGCAATCTGAGGGAGTCACTCTCCTTCACCCTGGAACTCTTTTCCAGACTTGGAATAACAGTCAACTATCCCAGGTCCCACTTCTTCCCTCCCAGTGTCTACAGTTCATTTGGGGTGGTACTGGATATGGTCCAGGGCAGGGCCTTCCTCCCATTGGACTGAGTGGAGACCCTGCAGGAACAGGCCAGATTAGTGGCCAACTCAAGCTAGATCATAGCCTGGTTGATCCTCCATCTTCTCAGGATGATGGCAGCTATGATCCCTACAGTTCCTCTAGCCAGACTATATATGAGGGTGACCCAATGGACTCTTCGTGTCCAATGGGATCAGTGGCTGGACAACCTGGACCACAGAGTCTTAGTGTCTGGGTACATGAAGAAGGATGTTCTTTGGTGGCAGGAGTTGTCCAGTCTGTCCACGGGGGTTCTTATTTCAACCCCCTCCTCCTACCATGACCCTTACAATGGATGCTTCATGTCAATGCTGGGGAGCCCACCTAGGAGACAATCAGACTCAGGGAAAATGATCTCAGCTGGAAGCATCTCTACACATCAATGTGTCAGAAAGAGGGTAGTACTGTATGCCCTCCAGGCCTTCCACCTTCTTCTATGTCCAGGGACATTCCTGATTCAGACCGATGATATGTCTGTGGTCTGGTGCCTGAAAAAAAGGGAGGCACTCGGTCATACCCTCTATGCCAGGAGGCGATGAGAGTGTGGTGCTGGGCAGTCCAGCATGACCTCTGCCTGACTGCTGTCCATGTGCCGAGCATCAGCAATATCCTTGCAGAGAGTCTCAGTCACACCACTGTCAGGGCTCATGAGTGGGAGCTAAATCAAGAGGTGGTTGAAAGCTTATTCGACCTGTGGGGTTGACTGGAGATAGACCTCTTCATCTCCTCATCCAATGCAAAACTACCCAATTTTTGCTGGCTCACTCCTGGGCATGGTGTTTTCTGGTGAGATGCACTGTCTCTGTGCTGTACAAGGAGGTTCTTGTATGCCTTTCCTCCCTTCCCAGTGCTTTAGATGGTTCTCCTGAAGTTACAGGCGGAAGAGGCTCACATGATTCTAATATCCCCTCTTTGGCCTCCTCAGATTTGGTTCCCTTTGCTTCAAAAGCTATCGATGGAACCCCCAGTACCTCTGCCTCTCTGCCATGATCTTCTGACTCAGGATCAGGGCAGACTGGTGCATTCAGGCCTCAGATCCCTCCACCTGCATACATGGCACCTTTAGACACATGTGGAATAACTCCCATTGCTATTATTGTTTTACAAAAATTGTCAACTGTGCAGATGCATTTGTAAAAAACTAATTATAATAGTGAGATTTTTTAAATGTTATTTGACTTGCCATCCTCATGCTTGTCTACCCACTTACTCAGTATCTTGCTTGTTTCTGTCCTTGTACAGTACTAACTAATTCCTGTCGTTTCATATCAAGGGGTTGGTGATTTTCATATTGTGTGTGCCAGGGGTGGAGCAGCAATAAAAGATAATCTATGCAATACCCTCAATAACACACCTACCCCAGTTTACTTTTACCTGATGCCCATTTTAAGGCCTTGTACAGTAATATCTTTCTTCAAAAGAACAGCTTGTAATGAAATGTACAAAATTTGTATTGACATTTGGGTATATGCACTTTTATATTATAAGAATTATGTGTGTGAACTGTATAGCAATGTCTAAAAAATCAATTAAACACATCAAATGTCTTCAAAAACAGGTCTCAAATATTGTGTTTATCTTCCACCTTGTCACAACATATACAGTAGTTGTCTCAGCAGAGTTTTCAGTTAAGGTACAGTACCTTCATGTACATGATGGTCTGGTTCTGTTGAGTTGATTGCTATAGCAGTACACAGAATAAAATGTGAAAGATATATGTAACAGTAATACAGATGGTGGCATTATTTTTAAATCTGCCCTTTCTCAATGTACTGTACTTTGAGTCAGTTAGTGTATGCAGCAGCAATTCATGTTTGTTTAAGCCCACGAAACACCCTTATCTAGTTAATTCATCCACAGTCATAGTGCCTTTGCCAGAGCCTGTTTGCACAATCACACCTTTCAAGACACTACACTACAGAGAGCTATTGAAAAGGCTAAGCAAATAAAAATAAGCATCTTTACTAGTGTCTATCTGTCTGACTCAGCCCTGACCCTGCCACCCAGTCCACACCACCCCGGCACCCATTGAAACGCACACACCACACAGTGACTAGTAAAATACATTTTATTAGCATCAAAACAAAAAGTATGCAACAATATGCAGAAGACGAGTAGTAAACAACAGACTTTTTTTTCTCTCTGGTCAGTAGCTTCAGCAGTACCAGCATCAGCAACTTCTTGCAGGACACCACAACCTGAAAAAGAAACACAATGTGCTTCTGCAGATAATAGTAATAACAATGAAAATGAGCCTGTATCTGTGTCGGGAGATGTAACTGCTGATCAGTCTGTTGAATTAAGCAATGAAGCTTTAGCTGAAACGTCACATCCACTCCCTAAGAAACGTACTGTAGTGCTCGATCAGCAGGATGAGAGGGCAAGTAAAGATAAGAAATCTGATCTAGAGAAAAGGGCCAGATCGTTTCAAAGGCATTGGTTGACCATTTATAAGTGGCTGAGATATGATGGAAAAAAAGGAACTCTTGTATTGCACAGTGTGCAAAAAATATCAGGCAATATAGGCAGGGAGGCAGTATAGTGCAGTGGTCTAAGGCTCTGAGCTGCAAATCGGGTGACATCCAGCAGACCAGACCTGGGTTTGAATCCCACAGCTTCCACTTGCATACTGTGTGGCCCTGAGCAAGTCACTTAACCTCCTTGTGCTCCCAGGTCGCTCCTGTAAAAAAGCTTCCAGCTTAGTGTGCTATAGCTGGTTAATCAACTAAAAAGAAAAAAATCTAACTATTGCAGTACCACCATTTTCAAAGAAACCAAATGTGTTTGCCACAGGCTCAAATAATTTTAGGACTGAGTCACTACATGCACATGACAAGTCCAATCCACGTGCTGTGTATGAATCAACATATTGTGGACAGTGGTCAGCATGCGGTACATTTTGATATCACTGAGTCCCCACTGTATCAAGCCTTTACTCAGTTGAATGAGGGCACTAAGGTCAAGATGCGATGCTTGTTCAATACAGCGTACTCCATTGCCAAAAATCTGCACCCATTCTAAGAAATGGAGTGGCTCTGTGAATTTCAGGAAAAAAATGGGATTAAGCTTGGTTCTAATTATACCAATGATAAGTGAGCCAGGGATTTTTGCAGTGCTACATCAGAAGTTATATTTCTAACTCAGATGCAGACTCTTAATAATGTTACATATGTGACAGTTCTTGCTGACGGCAGTACTGATAGCAGTATAACTGAATGGGAAAATGGTTTCCTATGGTTTGTTGACCTTAATTCAAAACAGGTGTGTGCATTGTTTATCCAAGCTGTGCCACTGGACTATGCACATGCAGAAGGTGTACTTAATGCAATATCAACTGCATTGGAGTCAGTAAATCTCCCTCTCAAGAGCTTACAAAATGTGAACAATCTGGGGCCACTCCTTATTTCACCCAATTTTGATGGTGCCAATGTCATGAGGGGCGAATGAGGAGGAACCATAGCAAAGTTGTGGGGGCACTGTCCTCAAATAATTGTGATGCACTGCGTTGCCCATAAACTAGAGTTGGCAGCTTGCGATGTGATGAAAAAAAAAATTCCATTTGTATCAAAGCTTGAGAATACTCTCAAGGGAATATTTAAATGTTATCACTATAGTCCCAAAAAATGAGAGAGCTCCAAGAAATTGCCAATATGATGGATACTGATCTTCCTGGACATAAAGTCTCCACCACTCATTCACACTGATGGGATCTACACCGGGGGCGCTAGGACCCAGCGGGCACAAACTTTTTTGCAAGAGGGCTGGCACCAGAGATGGATCTACTAGGAGCAGTGCAAAGCCTCCGACTCATGCGGCAGTGACTATCTCGATGTCAACCTCAATTAGCCTCAGTTCCTTTTTTCTGGCAGTTGAGTGCGCTTCAGTGACGACGTCACTCGCCCGCTGGGAGTCAAACTTCAAACTAGCAGCACAGTTTTCAGTTTATTATTTTGTAATTTATCTCGAAATAAGTACCACTTACTTTTAACATTACTTATTAAGAAAGAGAAGTCTTCAGCTCTCCATTGACGGAGTCGACCATGAGCGGGTCAGGTGACGGTAGGGAGACGTCATATGAAAGCTGTTCAGTCAGCCGTGCTGGGTCCGGTCTGCTGCCCTCTCCAGTGGGAGGGTCTGACAATGGACAGTCCGATGCCTGGGGATGGGTGGTCCCCGGGCGTAAAAAGCGGTCAGACTCTGGCATCATTCAGCCTCAAGCTCTTTGGCCCAGAGGTCAAAAAAGAGAAGGCATCACTTGAGGTTGCCTTCTGGTATGTCTGCACATCAATGGTCAATTGTTGGGGTCAGGTGCCGATCTCCTCCTCCGGAGTTGCCTGCTTCTGCCTCTGGTGATTGACCTCGTTGACTTCGGAGCCCTTTCCCGCCTCTTGAAAGAGCTTCCGATGAGCAGTTTCATCAGTGGGCTGCTCTAATGAAGCAATGGGCTAGGAGGTTGGTCCAGTTGCCAGGCCCGGTCTCTCCGAGGCCCTCGGGCTTTTTGAGGGAGCGGGTAGCTGGTTGGACCTTCCTGGTCACGTGGCACCCTCTTCGGTGCCGTTGACTCTCCTCAGGTGTTTCCCCTCACACGGCTCTGCGGGCGAGGCCACCGATGCCTTTATCTCCTGGTATTCTTCCTTCTTTTTCTTCAAATCAAAGTCTTCAGGGCCCTGGATTGCTTTCAGCACTATCGGGGGGCCACTTTTGGCCTCGTAGGATCTCTCGGTGCCATCCTCGGAGCCGACATGCCTATCAGCGCCATCCTTGGCACCGCTGGGGTTGTCGGTGCTATCCTCGGTGACGATGTGCCTGTCAGCACCGTGGTCTCTGTCGGTGCCATGTGCTGGGTTGTTCCCGATGGTGCCATCTCCCTTGCCATCGGTGCCATGTTCTTCTTTGCCACCGAGGCTTGGTGCGGTGCTGTCCAGCCTTCAAGGGTTCTTGACTCTGAATCCTTTCTCTTCTTTGTTTCCTACTGATTTTCACTCCTTTCTTGTCCATACAGTGCCTCCTGGACTGTCAAGAGATGATATTGAGCCTGACCCAGGTCTTCGACTGGGTGATGATGTTGAAGGAACAGGGATCAATTCTGCCACAGAGTCTGTGGTTGAAGACCTGTCATTTAAGTCTCTGCTGAAAAATTTAAATTCTACTCTTTCTCTCCAGACTACAGATATCAATCCTGGGAAGCTCTTAAGACTCCAATACCTTCATGTACTGGAGATCCCTATGGATTTAACTCCCCCAGTGCAACCATCCTTTGAGACACTCTCTCAGATGATATGGAATAATACCTCTCTCATTCCTTCTGTAGCTAAGTCCCTAGACAGGAAGTATGCTGCTCCCAAGGATCGACCCATTTTGGCCTTCCAGGCCTTCGTGGACCCTAATGAAGTCCTGGCAGAAAATGATAAGGCTGTTCTTCCTCAGACATCTACAGCCCAGCCTATAAACAAAGAATCTCATAAGACAGACACCTTAGGTAAGAGTCTTTGCTGCCTCCACCCTGGGTAAGTGTATTGCCAGCTACCAGGGCTATTTTTCTCAATATGAGTATGTTCTTTGGCATTCGCTCAAACAGATGGTGGAAGCTCTGCCCGAGTCGGACACTAGTTCAGAGCAACTTCAGACCATGACCAGGGGTATCGAGTCCAACAACCAGCAGGTTAAAGCAGCTATGGACACTTTTGATACTGCTTCCTGAGTGGCGGTGGTGGGCATTTGTACCCATCGTCACTCCTGGCTATGCACTTCGGGCTTCATGATTGATGCCCAACAGCAGGTCATGACATTACCCTTTGACGGTATGTATATGTTCGGACCTCAAGTAGAGCAAGCTTTGGAGGACACACAGAAGACTAGGTCAGCCATTAAAATGGCTCAACCCGCCCCCACCCCTTCTGGGGATGTTAACAAGTGTCAATTTCACAACCATCAGTCCTTTTGGGGCAAGGGCAAGGGAGGTATTAACAAAAACCAAGCCCCCCAGCCTCAAAAGAAAATGCAACAGAAGGCACAAGGGCCCAAAGCGCCTAGTGTCACATTCTAAGTTTCTGGCCCAGATCCCACTTCAACTGCCCGAGGGGCACTCTTCCTCAGTGGTTGGAGGACGTCTGACTCAGTTCTACAACCAGTGGAAGTCCATAACATCAGAGAAATGGGTCCTCCGGATAATCTGCAAGGAGTACTCCCTCAATCTTTCAGAAACCCCTCTGGATCATCCCACCAAACGACAGCCCAGGCTGTCAACAATACAGTCAGACCTTCTTGCCTCCGAGATACAAGGCCTTCTGAACAACAGGGTAGTACAAATAGTTCCACTGGATCAATGAAACACAGGTTTCTACTCCCATTACTTCCTGGTCCCAAAAAAGACCGGTGGCATGCACCCCATTCTGGACCTCAGAAAGTTAAACAAGTTCCTTCTCAAGGAAAAGTTCAAGATGATATCGCTAGGGACCCTGTTACCCTTGCTTCATCAACACGATTGGCTAGCTTCCCTGGACATGCAGGATGCTTACCAACATATTCCTATACACCTAAAGTACCACAAATACCTAAGGGGTTTGTGGCACTGGGTCAACATTACCAGTTCAGAGTCCTGCCCTTTGGGCTATCCTCAGCGTCACGAGTTTTTACAAAGTGTTGTGCAATTCTCACAGCACATGTCAGAAAAATTGGATTACAAATGTTCCCATATCTGGACAACTGGCTTCTAGCAAGTCCTTCCAGGCAAGGAACTCTCGAAGCCATAGCCACGGCCTCAGACTTTCTCACGTCCACGGGAGTCCTGCTAAATCTCAAGAAATCGCAGTTGCAGCCCTCCCAGAAGCTGCTCTTTATAGGAACTCTTCTGGACAGCTCCTGTGCAAAAGCTTTTCTTCCAGAGGACAGAAGGAGCGATATCCTACAGATGGCCCAATACATCAGAGAGAACAGCTCAGTTCAAGCTATCTTGATGCAGTGGATATTAGGCCTCATGGCATCCTTTGTGTTCACTGTACCCCCTAACACGTCTCCACATGAGAACCTCTCAGTGGATGCTCAGTACTCAGTGGTCCCAAACCACTCACCCTCAGTCCTTTCTCATCAAGGTGACAGAACCTCTGAAGAGGTCACTCACCTGGTGGTCGCAAGAGGACAACCCTCTGGAAGGGTATCCCTTTGCTCCTCTGGATCATCTGATTTCCATTATCATGGATGCATCCCTGATGGGGTGGGGAGCTCACTGTCAGAATCTCCACACCCAAGGTACGTGGACTCAGGACAAGTCCCAGCTTCACATAAATGTCCTAGAAATGAGAGCCATCCTTTATGCAGTCTGAGCCTTGAAGGACATTCTCTGTCACAAGAACATTCTCCTTCAAACAGACAACAAAGCAGTGATGTATTACATCAACAAGCAGAGCGGTACACACTCTTACCCATTATGCAGGGAAGTGTGGGAATGGTGCCTAGAGCACAAGGCTCTAATTCGGGCGGTCTACCTGCCGGGAGTGCAGAATGTACTGGCAGACCTTCTCAGCAGACTGGAGACAGATCCTCACGAGTGGTCTCTCGACTCAACTGTAGTTCAGTCACTATTCACAGAGTGGGGAACTCCAGACCTGGACCTTTTTGCATCCCTACTCCACACAAAACTGCCTCTCTTCTGCTCCAGAAATCCAGGCCTGGCATTTTCTGTTAGAATGCATTCAGGCTGCAGTGGACAAAATGCTTTCTATACACCTTTCCTCCTCTTCCACTAATTCAGAGAGTTCTTCTCAAATTCGAGTCCCAGGGGGACAAAATGATCCTCATTGCTCCCTTCTGGCCTCAACAGATATGGTTTCCGTTACTCAACAGTATGTCGGCAACCCCTCCAAAGGCGCTTCCCCTTCAGACAAACCTTCTCACCCAGGGTCCTATGGTCCATCCCAATCTGAGTTTGCTTCACGTTCATGCCTGGCTCCTGAAGAGATAGAGGTGAACAGGTTCAATGTCTCTCGAAGAGTTTCAGATATTCTTTTGGCTTCGCGCAAGCCAGCCACAAGAAAAACTTACACAGCCAAATGGAAGTGTTTTTCTCTCTGGTGTGCAAAATCCTCTTTGAATCCTTTTTCCTGCCCATCAAATAAAGTTCCAGAGTACCTCTTAGACCTCTTAAATTCAGGTCTACACTACTCTACAGTCAAAGTTCACCTTTGTGCCATTTCAGCTTATCATGAGCCAGTACTTTCCTTGTTGCTGGCTCAGTTACATGTAGTTAAGAGGTTTCTTAAGGGTTTTCTGCATACCAGACCTCCTATCAGACGTCCAGTCACAGCCTGGGACATTAATCTTGTGCTAGACATGCTCACTCAAAAGCCTTTTGAGCCTCTAGCTACCTGTGAGCTGAAATTTCTCACTTGGAAAATGGCCTTCCTGGTGGCCATTACCTCAGCCCGCAGGGTTTCTGAAATACATGCTTTGATCACAGACCCTCCATATACTGTATTTCATAAGGACAAAGTAGTTCTTAGGACCCATCCTAAGTTTCTCCCTAAGGTTGTTTCAGAATTCCATCTAAACCAACCAATGGTCCTACCTACTTACTTTTCGAACTTCCAAAATGAAGGAGAGCGTACCCTTCATTCTTTAGATGTCAAAAGAGCTCTGTGTTTCTATTTGGATAGAACAAAAGAAATTCGCAAAGCTCAACAACTGTTTGTTTCCTTCAGCGAGACCCAGCTAGGTCATCCTGTCGCTATCAGATGCATTTCAGCATGGATGGTGGCATGCATTCGCCACTGTTATTCCATGGCGCAAGTTAAGCTGGAGGGCAGAGTGTACGCTCACTCTACTAGAGCAGTTGTGGTATCCCTGGCAGAAATCTGCAACTTACCCATTGCAGACATTTGCAATGTGGCTACCTGGAGTTCAGTGCATACTTTCATCAAGCACTATGCCCTGGATGTCCGTGCCAGGTGACATCTTTCATTTGGCTGGACTAACCTTAATGGACTTTTGTCCTAAATTTGTGAGCTCTTGGCTTCTCCTGCCACCGTCTCAGGGGATTATTAGCTTGGTACTCTCCCATCAGTGTGAATGAGTGGTGGAGACTTTATGTCCAGGAAGATATGGAAATTATGTACCTACCGTAATTTTTTTTTTTTTTTACTTTCTATTTTCCCTCCTCTCTCTCCTCAGCTCTGGTCTCCTCGGGAGTACCTAGGGGTCATCCCACTATGGTTTGCTCTTACCTGGTCAGTCCTCCATCACCCATGTAGCCTCGGTTTACCCCCTGGGTGGGGACGAGGTGGGCTCCAACACCCCAAATTTCTCTGGCAGCGTCAGTTTGAAGGATGCCAGGAGGGCGGCCGTAAATCGTGGGCAAGCTCCAGTTCTCCATCTCTGCCAGAGCTGAAGGGTGTTTTTCCCCTTTTCTGGGGCGTGGCTAGCACCCTGATGTCAAGGCCTTACCAACGTCTGCCACTCCCCGCACCTTCGCTATGCGTAGTGCTTGCTGTATATCCGGCTTCTGCCAGAGGTCAGCTGAGCATGGAACAGGGACCCCAATCCCTCCTGGGAGTGGAGAGCTGTCCTCCGGATGCTCAATCCTCTCCCTCCCCTGCTGACCCCCAGCAACCCGGGATCATTCCCGAACCCGGGTCACCGGCGTGGCGGTATCTATAGTATTTCTTGATCTTCTTGGACGAAGTCTCCACCACTCATTCACACTCCCACCCACCATCCCCCGATCTAACCTCTGTTGTTGGTCTTCACTCCCTCAATGTTTAGGCTATGAAGACTTCTTTGTTGACCCTTCTTATACGGGTCATACAGACTATCTTATGTCCATTTTTGTTAAGCTACCCTTCTAGGTTAGTTACACTGCACCTCCTCAGAAAGAAAGGTACTGAGGCGGTTGGTGGGTCGATGCCGAGATAGTCATTGCCACATGAGCCGAGGCTCATGGCACCACTCTTCACGGCTCCATCTCTTGCGGCGTCCCTCTTGCAAAAAAGTTTGCTCCCGCTGGGTCCTAATGCTTCCGGCGTAGGTCACATCAGTGGGAATGAGTGGTGGAGACTTCATCCAAGAAAATCAAGATTTACGGTAGGTACGTAATTTCCATATCTGGCTCACTTTAGTGCAATTAAACAAGTGAGATGGCTTGCCAGTAAGTCACGTTCAATCACTGAAGCTCAGGTTAACCTACCTACTGTTGCACAACACCTGGAACATGCATCCTTGGCTGCTGGTGATGAAGGTTCAAAATCAAAGGCCCTCTTAACAGAAGTACGGAGTGTGCAGTTTATAAACTGTCTTTATATGCTGCAAGATTTCCTGCCAATACTAAAAAAAACTGTCACTGCAGTTTCACAGAGATGATATACTAATACTGGAAGTTCCACAACTTGTTGAGACCTGCCTACTCTAGCTGATGGAATTGAAAACACCAGGGAAATACATGGCAGCTTTCCTCAACCACTACAAACCTGAAAAGAAATGTATGGAATATGTTGTGTCAAAGAGGGGAGGCGAGGAGAAGACTGTTCCTTTCTCATTCAGAGACAACTGACCCAGAATCGGTTTTGGAACAGACGCACAGCTGCAAACTTTAAATGCAGCAGTAACTTACACTGACAAGAAATTTATGAAATTATCAGAGGTGCCTCTCAAATGGTTCAACTGTTTGGATTTTAAACAGTTTGATCTGCCAAGAGATCAACTGGTGGTGTTTGGGTCCTATGAACTGACCAACTTGGCTGAATACTCTGATTTTTATGTTTGCTTGCACACATGTGCAAGAAACATAGTGCCATCATCCGAGATTTTGGAGGTGTGTCACCCCCTCTTCCAATTCAGTCAGTGTGTTGTCAGGCGCGGCCCCTGTCCGCCAATGCATGCTGGAGCTGTCTATGACAAGCTCCAAAATGCAGTGGCATACAGTTAAGGGGGCTACGCTCAGTAAGCTGGCGATAAGATGTCGCCTGCTCATGCGCGCTTACCACACACACACACACACACACACACACACACACACACACACGCAGCATGCATGTCTCCCCCACACACACTCTATAGCCGATGGGGTGCCCAATCCTCGCGGCTGCCAGCCCAAAGCTCTTTCCAAATGCCACACTGGTGTCCACCCCAGCATGGCAACTCAATGGTATAGCTGACGGGGTGCCCAATCCACGCCGGCTTCACTGTGCCCCTCCCGGTACAGGGTGCCACGCCAGAGCCCACCCCATGCGTGGCAACAAATACCATGGCCGGCGGGGGTGCCCAACTCTCGCAGCCTCCACCCCCCAGCCATCCTTCTGCCATGCTGGAGCCCACCTCAGCGTGGCAAACGCCCCGCATGTCGTTTTTTTTAAATACCTGAAAAGAAAAACGGTCCTACGCAGTCTTCCTGACCCTCCCACAACCCGCACCCACCCACTGTGCACCCTGCCTCCCCACACCCCCTCACCCCATACATACCTCGGAGCTCGGCGCGACGATCTTCGGTGGACCGGGAACACGTCTGCACTCTTCAAAGCCGACCGCGAACTGAGGAAATGCCGGTAAGCTGTATAATGGGCTAGATAGGGTTTTTTCAACTTTGTCGCATATCTCAGGCATTTTTTGGAATTTTTGCACCAAATTTTCAACATGGGGTTTTTGGGACCCCTTCTCATGAATGCTGTCAATGTCATGGCATTATTCGGGCCAGAAGGGTGATTTCGCAGTCAATGCGCGAAATCACCTTTTGGGACCGACTAATGAAATGATACTGCCAGTGTTCATAAGGTGGCCCTTTAGAAGTTTATTTTGAAAATTTGGTGGAAAAATTCCAAAATACGACTGGTTTAATAGCGTGCATTGTGCAGTTCCCACGCACACCGTAAGTTCAAGAAATTTTCAATGTTTTATCCAGATTTTCAACATTGCCATTTTACCATACCTTCTTATGAGCAGTACAGCTGTCATTTTTCACATCTCACCCAAAATGTGTTTCTGCCCATGTAGCGCTCAATGGCGCAGTCGGTGTGCGAAATGAATGTACGGGACAAATTAAGAAAATCACAGTGACACTGTTCATGAGCAGAGGTCTTAAAATGGCTATGTTGAAAATTTGGTGAAAAAATTCCTAAAAATGACTGTTTTACTAGCGTGCGTTGCGCATTTCCTACGCATGCTCGTAAGTTCACGAATTTTCAATATTTTCACTCCAGATTTTCAACATTGCCATTTTATTACACTTCCTTATGAACAGTACAGCTGCCATTTTTCATATGCTGCCCAAAATGTGTTTTCGCACATGTAGTGCACAATGGTGCTGTTGGTGTGCGAAGGCAATGTTTGGGACAGATTAAGAAAATCACAGTTACACTGTTCAAGAGCAGAGGTCTTAAATGGCTATGTTGAAAATTTGGTGACAAAAGTCCATAAAATGACTGTGTTATGAGTGAGCATTGTGCAGTTTCCACGCACCCTCATAAGTTCATGACTTTGTAATATTTTAAGTCCAGATTTTCACCAGTGGCATTTTTCCACACTTCCTTATTTACAGTACAGCTGTCATTTTTCACAACATGGCCGAAGTGTGTTTTCACACTTTCAGCGCAGAGATGTGTGGTCGCTGTGGGAAATCATTGCTCAGGACAGATAAAGAAAATCACAGTGACACTGTTCATGATTGGAGGCACCAAAATGCCTGTTGACAATCTGCTGTAAAAAAGTCCCCAACCTAATTATATTACGGGTGTACATTGCACAGTTTCTATGTATGCTCGTGACTTCACCATTTTTTTAAATATTTTTACTGCAGATTTGCAACATTGCCATTTTTTACACCTCCCCATGAACAGTACAGCTGTCATTTTTTACATCCTGTTCGGAATGTTTTTGCACCTGTGGTGCTAAATGCCGTAGTCGCTGAGCATAAGCAGCTTTCGGCTAACAAACTGATATTCCCCCTGTTCATGAGGTGGGGTCACAAAAAAAGATGTTGAACATTTGAGTGAAAATACCAACGAATACCTGAGGTATTAGGGTTTCCAACCATAACGCCCAACCCTGTAGAGAATGACAGGCATCAGGGGTGTGACTTGGGATTCTTGCCTGTAATGCTCATACCATTCCACACCCTGCAGCCAATGAGAGCATCGAGGTATGCCTTGGACTCTCGACCCCAAAGTTCACCCCATTCTCCTATATCGCACCCATCTCACCATATTTCCTAATGGAATGGAGTGTGCATAAGGGCCAAAGACCCCAAGGAACACCATGACACTTGTCAGTGTCTGCAGGGTGGAGTGTGGTGAAATGGCGTGGCCGTTATGCCTAACGACCCAAAGGCACACCCCAATGCCTGTCACTCTCTGCAGGGTGGTGGTGGGGTTGGCTTCATTTCAATACTTCACTGCCATTCCTATTACGCAGCTCTGTAACTTCTACACTACCACTGCCAATGCCAGCAAGCAAACATTCGGCATTGACAAATGCTTGTTTCATGGAGGAACAGCAGGAACATATACAGTATGCTGCATTTAAAACACTGCTGAAATCTGGAGTTGATAAACCCCATCTGCAGGTCTGTACAAGACTGCTAAAACAAAAACTACCCAGATTGGCTACATTCTTGACTTAGTCGAAATACTAATGGCCATGAGTGTATCAACTGCAAAGTGTGAAAGAGGTTTTTCTATTCAGAACCTAATCAAAACAAAAATCAGGACATGGCTGTCTGAGAATACACTCCAGTCTCTCCTGCAGATAGCAGTAGAAGGCCCTGAACTGCATGACTTCCATCCTAATCTGGCAATTAACCACTGGCTGCTCTTTGGTTCAGGCACTCAACCTGTCCATGGACATGCTGCTGCTACATCTGCTAGAGCCACTGTTTCTTCTGCTGATCCTGCTGCTAGTACTACTGCTCCATCATCTTCTTCCTGTCCTAGCACTTGATGACAATTGTCAATTCAATGGCTTGTCCTTCTGACTAATTCTGTCTATCATTTCTTTTCTAATACAGACTTCAGTCTGCCCTTACCCTGTATTAACTGAAAAATATAGGAAATGTATTGCTTTTCCTGAATTCTGAAGTTCTTCTACATCTACATCCCATCCTATGACATAACAGTACAATACAACCCTGGACACACCATGTAAATTCTTTCTGTGTAAGTTGTTTTAAAATTTACATTGAAATGTACTGCACCACTACTCGGAACTCGGAGCCTGCCATGTTTGACAAGGCCAGTTGTCCTGGACTAGCATGCTGTTGTGAAATTTGTTGATCCCTGCTCCACATCAATATTCTGGAGATGCCAGCAGTCTTGTACATCCTGCTGGCCTTTCAGACTCAGCTATCCCTGGGTCTGCTATTGGTTCAGATGGACAACATGTGCAAAGTTTATTACATAAGCAAGCAAGGGGGGACTCATTCCTACCCCCTGTGCAGGGAAGCGAGGAGAGTCTGGTACTGGGCCATAGAACACAGACTGGTGCTCTTGGTCATTCATGTTCCCAGCATCTAAAACGTCCTGGCGGACAGTCTAAGCTGGTCTCAGCCAGAGCTCATGAGTGGGAGCTTCTGACCACAGCGGTCAAAGACCTCTTTAACAGATGGGGCCATCCCAAGTTGGACCTTTTAGCATCCCCACACAACACAAAACTGCCGCTTTTTTGCTCGCCAGATCCAGGGCCTGGAGTTTTCTGGTGAGACGCACTGCCCCTCTCTTGGAAAGGGAGGTTTCTCTACACCTTCCTTCCCTTTCTGCTCCTTCAGAGGGTCCTGATCAAGCTTCAGGTGGAAGGGGCCACCATGATCCTGATCGCTCCCTTCTGGCCTCATCAGATCTGGTTCCCCTTGCTTCAGCAGCTGGCCATGGAACCCTCAGGTGGGGCACCCTGGTCCATCCAGACCTCAGATCACTCCATCTCCATGCATGGCTCCTGAGGACATAGCCATCACTCGGTTTGGGCTGTCCCCAGGGTGGCAGATGTTCTGGTGGTGGCTAGGAAACCCTCCGCCAGGGCCACTTATTCTGTGAAATGCAAGTGCTTTGCTATTTGATCTGCATTGCACCAGTTGGATCCCTTCACCTGTTCAGTGGAGCAGGTGCTGGCATATCTGCTGTCCCTTTCAGACTCAGACACACAGTATGCCTTGATTAAGGTACTTCTTTCTGCCATCTCTGCATACCATGTGCCTGTTGAGGGCCATTCAGTGGCTCAATTTGATGTGTCTCGCACTTTTGTGAAGGGCATTCTGCATTTGAAGCCTCCAGTCTGGGGGAGGGAGGTGAGCACTACTCCCTTCACAAAAGAAAGGGTCCTACAAGAGCTCGCTAAGCTCAGGGTGGACAAGACAATGGGACCTGATGGCATACATCCCAGGGTACTTAAGGAGCTAAGGGTGGAACTAGCAGAGCCATTCGCAGAACTGTTTAGTGAGTCTCTGAGCACAGGAGAGGTCCCAGAAGACTGGAGAAGGGCTCATGTGATCCCGCTCCACAAGAGTGGTAGCAGAGAGGAGGCAGGAAACTACAGACCAGTCAGTCTTACCTCAGTAGTAGGCAAGATTATGGAGGCACTCCTTAAGGAAAGGATAGTGCAACAACTGGAATCCATAGGGGCACAGGATCCAAGACAGTATGGGTTTACAAAAGGAAGGTCCTGTCAAACTAATCTCATAGATTTCTTTGACTGGGTAACCAGAGTGGTGGACCAAGGGGGAGCAGTTGATGTCGCCTACCTTACTTCAGCAAAGCTTTAACTGCTCCACATAGAAGATTGATAAATAAGCTGGGTAGGCTGGGTGTGTCAGAAGTTGGTCAACTGGGTGGCAAACTGGTTGATGGGCAGAAAACAGAGAGTGGTGGTAAATGGTATGCAGTCAGAAGAGATGCAAGTCACAAGTGGGTACCTCAGGGATCAGTCCTGGGGTCAGTCTCTTGATATCTTCATTAGTGACATTGCAGATGGACTAGAGGGTAAGGCTTGTCTGTTTGCAGATGACACCAAGATTTGCAACAGAGTAGATGATCCGGATGGGTGGGCAGAATGAGAAGAGATCTAGATAAACTAGCAAAATGGTCAGAAGAGTGGCAACTGGGATTTAATGCAAAGAAGTGCAAGATCATGCACATAGGGAAGAGAAACCCTGAAGCCACCTATAGGCTGGGAGGGGAGTTGCTGGTAGTCACAAAGGAAGAAAGAGACTTGGGCATCATCATCACCGATGACCTGAAATCATCCAAGCAGACCTCTAAAGTAGTAGATAAGGCAAGGGGGATGTTAGAGTGTATTAGTAGGGGTATCACAAGTCATAAGAGGAAGGTAATAATCCCTCTTTACAAGACACTGGTTAGGCCCCATCTGGAGTACTGCATGCAGTACTGGAGACCACACCTTCACAAGGACATTAACCAAATTGAGGCAGTCCAGAGAAGGGCAATCAAAATGGTGCAGGGACTGCATCAGAAGACATCTGAGGACAGATTAACGGAGCTCAATATGTATACCCTTGAGCAAAGGAGGGAGAGAGGTGATATGATCGAGACATTCAAACACCTTAAGGGCATTAACAAGGTGAAAGAGTCTAACATGTTTAAGTATAAGAAAAATAGCAGGACAAGAGGACACAGCATGAGATTAGAGGGAGGCCGATTAAGGCGGAATGTGAGGAAATTATTTTTCACAGAAAGGGTGGTGGATGCATGGAACGGCCTACCTCAGGAAGTGATGGCTATGAATACAGTGCAGGGCTTCAAACAAGCATGGGATAGGCATAAGGGAGCAATACAGATGAGTATGAATAGATAGGCCACTGACAGAGCAAAGGCCGATGGCACATTTATAAGGTAGAAAAAGAAATGGGCAGATTGAATGGGCCTTTGCGGTCCTTATCTGCCATCAACTTCTATGTTTCTAATCTGTGATCCTGTCCCATCTTGGGACCTCAGCTTTGTGTTGGAAGAGATTACGCTGTCTCCCTTTGAACCGCCTGCATCTTGTGAACTAAGCTACGTTTTCTGTCAGGGAAAGCATTATTTTTAGTTGCTATTACTTCTGCTTGAAGGATTTCTGAGCTTCAGGCCCTGATATGTAAGGAGCCTTATTTAATTTTTCACAAAGACAGGATGTCTTTGCAAACCAGCCTTAAGTTTCTTCCAAAGGTGATGTTGGAGTTTATGTTGAATCACTCCAGTCCCCTGCCTATTTATTTTCCAGAGCATTCCAATCAAGGGGAGGCATTGCTCCATACTTTGGATGTGCATAGGATCGTGAGGTACTATAGGCACTGCACCAAGGAATCCAGGAAGTCTCATCAGTTGTTTCATTTACCCCAGGAAAAGAGGGTGCCCCAATATACAAACAGTGCCTGTCTAAATGGTTAGCCAGTTGCATTATCTTTTGTTACCGGAAGTACGGTAAGGAACCTCCGGGCACGGTTAAGGGCCATTCCACCAGGGGTATGGCCACATCGGTTGCGTGTTTCAGGAATGTGTCAGGTGCTGATATTTGTGTGGCTGCTACATGGAGCGCTGTCCACACCTTCACCAAACATTACAGTCTGGACATCGTCTCTAGGTGTAGGGCCAACTTTGGCCTCGCTGTGCTTCAGGGCCTTCTCTCATAGGCCCTTCATTTGCCTCCACCCAGACTGACTGACTATAGTAGCCAGTACTGCTTGGGACTCAGTCCTACTGGTGATGGCCTGCTGTAAGAGATACCTTGAGGTAAGATAGTACAGTTACATAAGAACTTACTGTAACAGTAGATCTTTAAGAGGATCTCTTGCAGCAGACCTTGCTTTCCCTCCCTCCTCCCTTGACCTTGGGGTCACTGGGCCTAATGCTCACCCCATTCTCCTATACTTTACCATCTCAGATTCCTTACACATGGAATGGAGTGAGAGTTTGGGTCTATGACCCCAAGGCACACCCCGATGCCTGTTGGTGCGTGGAGGGTGGGGGGAGAAGGTAGGATTGGGAACCCTAACACCAAATTTCCAGACTTTTGTCACTGAAATATCAACCCTAACTGATGCATTAATGAAGTTTTTGCAATGAAAAAAAAATATATATATATAGACATACATATTTACATAATTCCTGTGGAAATACATTTGGCCAAATAACCCTGATTTGTTTGCTTTTCATGGACCTACAATGACAGTATCATGATACTCTTACTCTAGGTGGATGACAAAGCACATATTCTCACGTTAAGTCCTACAGAATAGAAGTATGACATCACTGGACACCTTTGAAAAAGTACTCTTGAATGCAACGCTCCTCTGAACACAATAAATAAATTTTATTCCAGGGCTTGTTTGTTCTCAGAAAATTTTACTGACCGAACTTTAACTGTAACTTCCTTGAGACTACAGCACATCCATTCATTTTACCACAAATCTTATTGCATTGCATAAATAAAATATAGCATGAGCCCAATAAAAATACACCTGGTTATTTTTTTTTGGTCCATGAACCATGTGACATCACTCATGGCTTCACCACTCATGATGTCATGGGGTCACGGATTACTCATAAAAACATAAAAGGTCTACTTTTTACTGCTCTCATGCCATTCTCTGCCTTTGATTTCATGGCCCAGCTCCAGTTGGACTTTACTAACATCAAGCACCAGTTTCTGGCCAATCAGCTGTCCCTCAGTGCCAAGAAAATGATCCCATTGACATTTGGAACCAGACAGAGGCTCGTTAGGCTCACCCTTCTCCCCTCCTTACACAAGCTTGGTGGTGCAGCATTTGAGGATGCTCCCTCATTTGAGCACCTCGGGTTTTGGCTAGACTGTCACCTCAGTATCCCAGTTCATGTGGATGCCATCCATGAGAAGCTTCACCCCAAACTTGGTGCCCTTTACAGGAATAAAAGGAGTATGCTGCTTGCTGCCCAACAAAAGAGCATCTTGAAGGGGATACTCCCATTCTCCTATCATAGTAACATTGTTTGCAGTACTGCTTTCAAGTCCACACTGGCCAGACTGGATCCTCTCTTTTACATCTTCTGCTGCTTTGCCTTGGAAGTCTCCCCCCCCACCCACATCCACCCCTTCCCTCCCTAGAAACTAGATGCCTCTCTCATTGTGTCTCATATCACTGAATTCTGGTTTGACTCCTTCCCTCCTATGTCGCTTCTCACCTCACTTCCCGTCCTACTACCTCTTACTCCTTTCACAACTCTGGCTCCCGCTATCTCACACTTACCCCAAAGATATCCTGTACTGGTCAAGCTGTCTTCTCCTTCTGGCTCCCCAAACTATGGGGCTCTGTTCCCCTTTCTATCTACCCTGCATCCTCCTCTCACTCTCTTAAATATCCCCTTTGTGACGTCTCCACTCAGTTCTGCAGCTGACCCTGATTCTGAGTCCTGGGCTGTGCTTGCCACCCCTACATTCTCTGGCCCCCCCCCTTTGACCTGCCCCCACATTAGTGCACCTCTTTCACTTACCCTCTTCATTTGCAATAATTGCACTGTTTACCCCTTATTGCATTTAACACACTACAATTTTTTCCCACAGCACTTTGTATATCTACTTACACAGTATCTCTTGCTTTTGCACATGAATAAATGTTAATTTTAATGCTTATTACCTTTTATTTGTATTTTTGTACTTCTCTACTATATCTACTCAGATTTGTTCCTCTCACCCTCTCCCAGAATGAACTTGGAAATGAGCTGTTGACAGCTCAGTATGTCTTTCCTGGTAAAACTTCTGAAATAAAAAATATCAAATAAATGGCTATGTAAACAGACAGATGTATACGTAAGGAAGTGCACACTATCCCAGGGGCTCCGGATGCTATGCGTAAAATCCCCCCCCAAAAATAATGTATATATGTATGTAGATATATACATATATATATATATATATATATATATATACACACACACACACACACTGGCAAACAGTTCATACACATGTTGAAAGGACATTCCTTCTTACTCCAATGGGCATTTCCAATGCTGCATTGTTTTACTTCGAGCTCACTTGAAATGACTATAGACTGCATATTATATAATACAAGTAGCAGCTGTTTTAGGTTACATTAGCTATAAACTATTGCCCAAGGTCTAAAGAGGTGGGAAATCATTAAAAAGGAGTCCAAACTGCATATTAAACATCTGTCTTCCATTGTAGCCTGTAGCATATTTGTTTTCCAGGGAACATGTTTTATATAGTTTCTCAAGCCAGCAAGTTGGTTACAAATCTTGGGGGGTCCTTCCAGCACATTGTTATTAATCACTTCTCAGTTAATATTTTTTTTAATTCTTTAGTAACTGGGTAAGACTCACTAGGCACACATGCCAGTTTTCAGTGACAAGACCTGGGAGAATATTGCTATTAGACACTGTTAAAAATGGCCAGATCCTATGACTGATAATACTTCTTATTACATATGAGCTCCAGGTATTTGGCTGTTGGTTTGTCCTTACAGAGAATATATTTCTAATGTTCTCATTCTAGGAAACTGATAACAAGTAAGTGCAACAATGCCCCTATAAGTGTTTTAGCTTCCCACAAACCTCAGTGCTCTTAATGCCAATCCCATGTAATACTGGTGGAGTGTATTTGGCACATTTCTAACACATACCATAAGTTAGAAGTGTTAGTGCAGAAGGCAAATCAGTCTTTGAAAATGACATCATAATTTAGGTCACCAATGAATCATGATATAGTGTGGTATTTGGGGAGTCACCCCCACGAGTCTTGACCTAGGAATGGGGTTAGTCAAAGCACTGAGGCTGGGAGATCAGAGGGCTGTGGGTTCAGTTCCCACATCTGGCACTTGGGTTAATATCCCAGTACTGACACTGTAGTGCGGCATGAGAGGGGTGCTGCACTTCTGAAGTGCCGTCTTTCAGATGAGACATTAAACCAAGGTCCCATCTGCCTGGATTGGTGGTAGTTTAGGTAGATGTTAAAGATCCCATGGCACTTATCGAAAAGAGTAGGGGAATTTCCCCAGCGTCCTGGCCAAATTTCCCTCATTCACTGAAAAATACCACCAACAGCTTAATCTGGTTCAAGGTCAGTTGGCATTCATCTGTATCCCCTTCCCCCGGGTCATGTCTGAAAATAGGCAGGATTTGTCTAGTGCACTTACCCGGTCAACAAAAACTAAATAAAAAAATAAATAAGTAAAACGTTACAGTATATATCTGGCCTATTCTGATAATAAGGTGAATCATCATTGAATTTGGGAGAGTAGTAAAACATTCTAAAGAAGTGCGACATTCTTTGCCATTTGGGGCATGACCCACACAGTTCTTGTCCCATGAGGCTGGGCCTAAAATTCTTTTTGGGTTATCATTTTTTGACTGTGAAGGGGGCAATCTATAATCTTTTAGCTGTGGTACAGCTGATTAAGCATGTTTCAATGGCATTTTAACATGTTATTGTGAAGGAGCGTGAGTCAGTGTTCCTGAGAGCATATGAATGGGGTGGGGTGGGGTAGGGATGTAGAGAGGAGAGAAAGCAAGGGAGGACAGACTTTTGTTACTGTATCTGCAAGGCAGGAAACAAAATGCACCTACCTTTAAGGGAATGGAAAGAAAGGTCAATGTAACAACAACAATTATGAAAAAGGGGGAACAGGTTAGGGCAAAATAACAGAAAGATTAATGGGGGGGTCACCGTCAGGCAAGGGTGGACTTGGCCTTCTGATGAAGTGCTAGAGCAGGGCAAAGTGCTGACATGGCCACTCTGAGTAGAGTTGTTAGATTTCATTGCATTTTAAGCACTTGAATCCTTGGAGTGTTCTCGTTTTTTTGTTTTACAAGGGTGTACCTGGGAGCTGCACCATAAACAACATCCCCATAATCAAAGTTCAGAAGGATCATTTTAAGCAACATTTCATGACAAGCAGACAGAAAGATGCAAGACCTGATCTGATACAGTGCAGCCAATTTTGAGACGCATTTTGAGTGGATGGCATCTACGTGCTTTGTCTAGCCTAATGCCAAGGTATATGAAAAAGGACACTGCCTCAAAAAAAAGTGTCCAAAGGTCTTAAACATGAGGGAGTAGGGTGTCCTGGTGAATCTATGTCTGCTATCAAGGGTCATGGAGACTGTTTACTTAGCATTCAGAGTGAGTTGGTTAGAGCAGAACCAGTATTGACTGGAGCATATGCCTCACCATGACAAATACTGTAACTGGTAAATATGGCCTGGGCAGTAAATTCAAAGGAGAACGACAGTCGAAATTTCCAAAAACATACATTGTGGAAAGTGTTTTGATTTTCTTTGTATGTGTGTGTGGTTCTAGTATATTCTTCCCTTTATTTGGTATTAGGACATTTTTTTTCTAAATTTGCCCACTAATTTTATGGGTCCTGGGGATCTCCATGTTTGAATATTTTATTGCACTTCTTTTTCCTGCTATGCCTCCTATCCTATATGACAGTGCTGTGTCCAGAACCATTGATTCAGAGAGTAATAACTGCTGCAGCAATAAGCTGCTGTTAGGAGCCTGATATGCTGGCTTCAACTAAATAACTTTCTAAGCCAAACTTTTTGTTTTGTAGTTACAGTATGTGTCTAGGTCTAGCCAGCAGGGGTGAATGTTTTGTTTTTAAAGCTTTCCCTTTCATCAAACTACACACAACCATAAAAAGGCACACAGATCACCCAAGGTCACCAATGCTATAACCAATGAGACTGTAGCTGCTTCCTTACAGAATAGCCTACTGAACTGTCCCTCAGGTGTTTGTGTAATAATACAATGGGCTGAAAAAAATAGACAGAATCCTGCATTTTGATTGGCTGGTTGACACCTTTTCAGTGTTGTAAATCCTCCAGTGTACCCACTGGAAAAGGTGCCAGCCAGCCTCTTTACCAAGATTGATAGGACCCCCCAAAATCAAAACATATACCCACCATCTTGCTTCCCCACTAAAGTGCTCCACAACTCCGACCCTCAAGTACATAAAGTACACTGTTCTCCCAAAATAACTGACAAAACAAAAAACTACTCGACTGAAAAAAAAAAAAAAAACAGCACCTTGTACTTATGCTAAAATCAGTTCCTGGCCGGGACAGTCATGCTCGCCGCCTGTATTGCCGACTCCCCACACACATTTCTCCCTGTAGCCTCAGTCCCTTCCAATTATCCCAGACATGAGACACAACATTTCCTACAGCTGACAAATCACAGCTCTGTACTAAACCATCCATAACTGAAGCCTCGCTCCACCTCACCACATATCTATACACTTTCCATTTTTTTTCTGCTCCGGCTCCAGTGCCACTTACTACCTGATTCTCTGAGTATCTTCCCGCTCTCCCTCTCACGATTGCCCACATCAGAGGACTATTTCCTACCCCTGCGCAACAATAAAAATATTACAAAAAAAGAAAAAAAAAAAAAAAAAACTATTTTTCTTTTTTTCAGAAATGGAACGGGGACATTGTATAATAGCAATTTATCCCTCCAGGGTGTGGGTATACTGGAGGGCTTACCACAACTGGTGTGGTTAAGTAATTCGGCTGCACCTCATGACCGAACCACACCAGCCGTGGTAAATCCTCCAGTATAACCACACCCTGGAGGGATATATTGCTTAAATGTAGCCTTCATTAGAGCTCTCTGGACAAGGAGAGTTACTTAAAATCACAGATCAACTGCTGTGAACTTGACAAGAAAGACAGCTCCTGTTGAATTAATGATCCTGGAATTATTACTGTCACATGGGACATGATGCATTATAGTGAAATGAAGAGCAGTATAACATGCGAATGTAGAGATCCACAGGGACCATAACGCTAGCAGGCAAATTTAGAAGAAACTCCATATAGCCAATAAAAGAAAAGACACACCAGGACTACCCTACACATCAAAACACTTTGCACCACACACGGTTTTGTAAATTTTGATGTTAGTTCCTCATTAAGGGCATAAGGTGAATCTTAACAATTGCCACAATTATGAAAGGTACCAATGAAGTATGATATGGTGTGACATTGAGGGTATTACCTTCAGGAGTCATCATTACTCTCAGGAGCTTAGTCTACCATAAGACATATTTTATGACCATAAACTGAATAAGGTTCCAAACTGGGGCAAAAATAAAGCATTCAGTGCAACATGATATCTGGGGCCATTTAGAGTAAGATCCTCACAGTCTTAGGCAGTCGCTGTCTTAGGCAGGCAGAGTCTGACAAATGACATTACCATAGTAACATACTAACTGAAGGTCATAAGGGATGCTAGGTCCATCATGCCCCACTCCCCCGCTTCATAAGCAGGTATCAAAAAGTTTGCTGTGCAGATGCGTGCTAATTTAAGAAAACAATAGAGGCAGTACGGTTTAGTGGTTGGAGCACTGCTTTGGAAATCAGGGGATTGTAGGTTCAAATCATGCAAGCCACAGTCCTCACTGTTTGATTTTTGACAAGTCACTTAACCTCTCAGTGCTGCAGTCTACCTATCTTCACAAATGGGTACAATCAGGACCCCACTGGAAACAAGATGCTGCATCTCAGCTGGGCTATCCTGGGAAAAAATGTGAAAAAAAAATTAAAGATGTTCCATACCCACTTTACTACCCAGGGTATACAGCGATTCCCTGGTAAAGAGAAATGTGTCCAGGCTAATCTAGAAGGCCTGTATCGTCTTCTTGTCCCACTGTCTACTGCAGTAGGCTGCTTCACCAACCTCTGGGAGAAGTGTAGTACTTCTTAACAGTACCCCTTAATTTGCCACCTCTAAACTTCAGTGCGTGTCCCCCTGTCCTGTTGGAGGACACCAGAATAAACATCTTTGCCTGGTCTTGTCGTTACCCTTGAGTATGTGGAAGACTGAAGTAATGTCCCCTCTCAGCCTCCTTTTCTCTAACATGTATATGAGCTACCTGCCTTTCCTCATAATTTTTGTCTTTGATCATTTCGGTGATCCTCCATTGCTCCCTCTAGACTATTTCAATATCCTTTTAGTATTTAGGAGCAAAGAACTTCACACAGTATTTCTGGTGGGGCCTGATCAGGTACTTGTAAAGAGGAGAGATTACTTCCCCTGCTCTGTTGATGACCCTCACCCTTTTGATTTACTGTACCCAGCATTCTGCAGCCCTCTTGACAGCTGCTGCACAGTGCTTGTCATGCTTCAGCCTAAGATCTATTAAGATCCCTAAGTCCTTTTCCACCTCTATTGCAGCAAGAGGAGCCCCATATAATGCATAGGTCTTACCTTTCTTTTTCCACCCAAGTATAATGCTTTGAATTTGAACACACTGATTCTGAGACTCCAGGAGTCCAACAAATTGCTCATATAATTCAGTCTTCCTTGCAGTATAGCATTATGAAGTTGAAGCAGATTTTCAATCTGGGCAGAGCGTGGGGGCCAACAAAGAATAGTTAGTTGTCTAATCATAATCTGCCACAATTAGTTTTAGGTAATCTTCTTTTTAGTTTCTCTTTTTAATGTGTTGATATGATATTTGTCTTTGAAACACATACCAAGAATTGCACTAGTTGCTCTCAAAGTACAGACTGATTAACAATTTATTGTAGTGCACCTTGACTTCAATAAACTATGTTTGGAAAAAAGTGTATTAGAAAAAAGGAAAAAAGAAAGGACAGTCATATTGGGACAACCTATTTCTCTGGGTGCATAGTGGTTATCCTTTCTATTGTTGAAATTTCGTGGTGTCTTGGCATTTAACTGGCACCCATTACCTCTGGTCCATGGGTTCTGGAGGTTCTTCGGGATGTGTCATTAGAGTTAGTTCCACAACCCAGACTCTCTGATCAGTTTCCTCAGATGATTCCACCAGAGCAGATACTGTACGAAGATGGTTGCCAGACTTCTGAAGTTCTTGATATGGCCCGGTCGGGTGGTGTCTTTTCAGGGGTACTTTTTAAATACTTACCGATAACTAAAGTAAATCATAAGATATTGGCAAATACTGGATCAGCATGTTCTGAGCAGGCTTCTCAGAAGGCAGAAGTTCTGGTTGGTAACCTTTGGACAAATCATCCCATCACTGAAACAGGTGACTGGCTTTGTTCATGCATCTAAAGGATGCATACTTCCACATCCTGGTTGAGTTCTCCACCCCCCCTCCTTACTGGCATTTCCTACAGGTCTGGGTGATAGGTGCCCTGTACCAGTTCAAATCAATGCTATTTTCCATTCTGCAATTTTTCTTAGCACCACATGTTCCCCAAGGGCCCATGTGTGGTAGCTGGTTTCCTTTATAGGCAGGAGGTCAGGATGTAACCCTAATCTAGACGATATGCTGGTTAGTGAATATGAATATGCTAGATGTTAACTGGAGAACCTTTGCTGTAGACACATCCAAGAGCAGGGCCATTCTTGATGCCCTACAGGGGCATGCCTCAGACAGCTAGTTTTGGAACCCACTCAGGAGGGAGCAGTCTTAGACCTGGTACTCTCAAATGGGGATGGAGAAAGGATCTCTGATCTTGAAGTGGGTAGCCATCTGGGAACAAGTGACCACCAAACAGTGTGGTTCATGATAAACTTAGCTGTAGAGTCAAGCCACACAAAGTGAAGGTACTGGACTTCAGGAGGGCTGATTTTGTCAAAATGGAGAGTGCCTCAGAAAAGCACTAGCAAACAGGCAAGAAGGTGGGGTGGAGCAACAATGGGGAAACATCAAAACCACCATCACAGAGGCAACAAGCCTTTGTGTGAAGCAGATAAACAAATCAAAACGAAAGAAAAAATCACTATGGTTCTCAAAAGAAGTGTCGGGGAAGGTAAGGAAGGAAAAAGATAGCATTCAGGAAGTATAAGGAAGCACAGAAGGAGCAGGACAGAGAACTGTACCAGTTAAAGCAGAAAGAAGTGGGGAAGGCAGTCAGACTAGCCAAGGCCCAAACCGAGGAAAAGATAGCCAACTCGGTTAAGAAGGGGGATAAAACCTTTTATAGGTACATTAGGGGGCAAAGAAAGACTAAGGCAGGGATACTGAGACTGAATAAAGAGAAAGGTGGTTGGGTAGAGAGTGACAGTGAAAAAGCAGGGATACTGAACCAATACTTCTTCTCAGTATTCACAGTGGAAAAGCAGGGGGAGATACCTAATCCAGTCAATAGAAGCACTCTGGATAGGGGGGTTGATATTAGTCCTTTCACAGAAGAAAGGGTTCTGAAAGAACTCTTAAAACTGAAGTGGACAAAGCAATGGGGCCTGATGGGATTCACCCCAGAATTCTAAAAGAACTAAGGGAAGAACTAGTAACACCACTCACTACCCCTTTTAATAACTCATGAGAGGATGGTGTGGTACCTGAGGACTGGGGGAGGGCAGATGTGATTCCCCTTCACAAAAGTGGGAACAAGACAGAGGCAAGAAACTACAGACCTGTCAGTTTGACCTCAGTGGTAGGGAAAATGATGGAATCACTTCTGAAGGAAAGCATTGTTGAGTACCTAGAGGCCAGTGGGGCACAGGAACCAAGGCAGCATGGATTCACAGCAGAAAGATCATGTCAGACAAATCTAATTGATTTCTTTGACTGGGTGACCAAAGTAGTAGACCAGGAAGGGGCTGTGGACATGGCCTACCTAGACTTTAGCAAGGTATTTAATGCAGTCCCACACAAAAGATTAATAAACAAATTAGCCAGCCTGGGAGTGGGTCCCAGGGTGGTAGCCTGGCTAAAACACTGGCTGGACAACAGGACACAGTGGGTAATAGTTAATGGAGTCCACAGTGAAGAAAGGAGGGTTTCTAGTGGAGTACCGCAGGGTTCAGTACTGGGGCCGGTTCTTTTTAATGTCTTTATAAGTGACATTGCAGAGGGACTGGAAGGGAAAGTATGTATCTTTGCAGATGACACAAAGATCTGCAATAGGGTTGATATGTAAGGTGGGGTGGAAAGGATGAAAAGGGACTTGGCAAGGTTGGAGGAATGGTCAAATGTATGGCAGCTTAGATTCAATGCAAAGAAGTGCAAAGTAATGCACCTGGGAAACAAAACCCAAGGAGAAGAGTACACAATGGGGGGTGAGATACTGACAACAACAAAAATGGAAAGGGACCTGGGGGTAGTCATATCAGATGACCTAAAGGTGGGCCAGCAATGTGAGAAGGCAGTACAGATGGCTGGGGGGATACTGGGATGCATAGGGAGAGGCATCAACAGTAGAAAACAGGAAGTTGTTGGCTGTCTGTACAGACAGTTGGTAAGACCACATCTGGAGTACTGTGTACAGTTCTGGAGACCCCATCTCCACAAAGACATAGACAGAGTGGAGGCTGTCCAGAGGAGGGCAACCAAAATGATGCAGGTTTTGCACCAGAAGACATATGAAGAAAGACTAAAGGAGCTTAAGATGTATAGCCTCGAGGAAAGGAAGGAGAGGGAGGACATGATAGAAACTTTCAAATACCTCAAGGGAATCAACAAAGTCCAAGAGGGAAGCATCTTTCAGAAAAAGAGATGTGCAAGAACAAGAGGGCACAATTTGAAGATAGAGGGGGGATGGCTCAGAGGTAATGTGAAGAAGTATTTCTTCACGGAGAGGGTTGTGGATGCATGGAACAGCCTTCCTGAGGAGATAGTAGAATCAAAAACAGTAGGGGAATTCAAGAATGCATGGGACAGACATAAGGCAATTCTAGTGGGGGGGTAGGAGGAAGTAGGCTGTTGGTTAACTAGGATCTGCAGCTTATCCATTAGGTAGGGAAATGGGAAGACTAGGTGGGCCAAGTGGTCCTTATCTGCCATCAAATTCTATGATTCTATGTTTCTATGTGGTAGGTCAGAGAAGGAGAGTCACAAGCATCTCCCTACTTGACAGTTAAAGGGACATATACATGCCCAGTGGCTATCATACTTTGAAAGCCCATGAAAAGCTCTTTAAAAAAGGTATTGGGCTCATCTACAGCTGTAAGCACTCCAGAAATATAGACGACTGACTTTGTTCATCATTAATACTAAATTGCAGCCATTTTTAGAACACTGTGGTGTCACTGAGGAACAAGCTATGCCTAACTACATTAGGTCAAGAACAGTTCGTTCCTCGATGACATCACAATGTTCTACAAATGGTTGCAGTGTAGTATTAATGTTGAACAGACTTGGTCATCTATGTCTCTGGAGTGCTTCCGGCTACAGATGGGCCCAATACTTCATTTGAAAGAGCTTTGTATGGACTGTCAAATTATGGCAGCCACTGTACATTTTAAGATGTTGTCCCATTTGGGGTTCCTGCAAAACCTTAACAAGTCTAAATTATGTGGAAGGGTAGACAAGGATGAGGGAATCAGTGACCTGAGGGAAGATCTAGCAAAACTAAAGAGGTGGTCTGGAATCTGGCCACTGGAATGCAATGCAAAAAAATGTAAAGCCATGCACATTGGGGTTAAGAACGAGAGCGCAGAGTATAGGCTGGGGGAGTAAAGGTCACAGTTTCAGAAGAGGAAAAGGAGTTGGGTGAAGCTATAACTAGTAACCTGAAGCCCTCTTTGCAATGCAAAAGAGCAGCAGGTAAGGCAAACAGGGTGTTGAGGTGCATATTGAGGGGTTTCACCAGCAGAAAGAACGAGGTGATTATGCCACTGTGCAGAACTATGGTATGTCTGCACCTGGAGTACTGTGTGCAGTATTGGAGCCCCTTCCTAAAGATGGACATAAAATCTGGAATCAGTGCAGAAAAGGGCTACAAAGATGGTACAGGGTCATTGTGATCTTCCATACGAGGAAAGACTGAGGAATTGTAACATGTACTCACTCAAGGGAACATGACAGAAAGTTTCAAGTGCATCAAAGGAATTAACAAGGTTGAACTAGAGGATCTCTTTAGTCCAAGTAAAAATAAGAACACCAGTGGGCACACTTAACAGACTTGGCAGGTGGAAGGTTCAGGAAAGTCAGAAGACATTTGTTTTCACAGAGAGGGTCGTGGCAGGGTGAAATGAACTTCCAAATGAGGTCGTCGATCAGAAGAGGGGGGCTACAAGAAAGGGTGGGATGGTGTCAAGGGAAGGGTAGGAGGGCAAGGGAGGCAGGGCAAACACATGAGCTCTGCAGTGAGCAGACTTGATAGACCATGTGGCCTTCTGCTGGCAACTTGGTACCTTCATAACTCAGAGCTCTGTCTGTCAAACTGACTGCAGTTCATTAGAACAGTACTGCTCTCTGGAGAGGCCAGGGCCCAGATAGCTCACCAGAAGGATCTGGATCTGATGACGTGCAGTGACTATTTTTTAATCAGACAGAGCCACCCAACCAGGGACTCCTAACCATTCATAGGCTAGATGGTCACCATGAACACAATTTATTGGGCCCTACAGATACACTATATCCAGTGGAAACTCAAGAAGCACTGGTCCAAGCAGATAATGCCATTGTCCTAGACAGTAATGGTTGCTCCACAGATAACCCCAGCCCCTTCATAGTGGCTTGACACAAAACAACCTGAGAGAAAAGTTACTTTTTGTCCATCTGCCCCCTGTGCTTCTTCAGATCACAGACTCCTCCCTCATGGATTAGGTTGCTTGCATTTCAGAATGCTGAGCATATTGGTATTGTTTCCACTGGAGAACAGTTGCAAATCAGTATAGGTAGTTTTAAGCACCAATGATCCCAGCAGTCCCTGGGGGTCACATCCAGAACCAGTGCCTACCTCATTACTTTAAAAAAAGTGTTTTTCAATAAGGGATATCACTGAACTGAACAGCCTTCTGATGTGGCATCATAATATCATCACGCAAAAAGAAGTCCAGTTTCTATCTCAGCTCTTCTCTCATATAACTTTTCATTTAATTAATTTTGGTGACCACTATCACCTCTCAATGTTTTTCAGGTATTCCACTTTGTCATGAGCAGTGATCCTCTGCCGGTAAGGGTCAATCCTTTTAAAAATTGATGCCACTTTATAGGATACCACATGAAATTTATAAATTATTTTTGTAGGTCCCATAGTGTTTTTCCTAGCTTCTGGGTCAAGCTCCGCATTCTGACTGATAACTTTCTTAGGGAGCATTGTAATGTTGTGAAATTACACACCAAGGTGTTGTCTAGACAATTCAGTTAGACAGATGGAAACAAGTGGATAGGATAAGTAGAAATGCCCCAAAGATGAAGTTTGCTATCTCTTTCAAAAAAATATATTACATTTCTCTGACTGTAACGAAAATAAAATACTGTGCATATAGATTAGAACAAAACATGTGTCCAAGATGGGTTGTGCATAGGACCTCACAACTAATCTCACAGTGGACATCATATTCTGCTATACAGAACATACGTCTGACCATACACTGACTACTGTTCTCAGTTTTGAGGAAGTATGTTGAAAAGGTTAATAGTAAGAGGAATTAACATTTATATAGTGTTTTTCTTACACATTGTATCCCAAAGCAGTTTGCAAGCAATAAGAGACCTGAAGTGAAGTGACTAAATGTGTAGTGGCAGCCATTTTGCACAAGAAAAAGGCCACACATAGCCTTGGACAAATGCATGAACCAGTTTTATGGGAAGGGGAATGTTGGCCAGGACACTGGGGAAAATCCTCTGCTCTTATGGAAAAAGCCTTGGGTTCTTTTACCAGGATACCCAAAAGGGCAGCATTAGAGATCGGCAGAAGGGACCTTGGTTTAACTTCTCATTTGAAGGATGGCATACCCTAACAGCACAGCGCCCCTCCCCCCATATTACTCTCAGGTGCCAGCATTTTATGGTATGAGCACATTCCTTGTGTGGGACTAGAACCCACAGTCTTCTAGCCCAGAGGTAGATGTGCTATCAGCTGAGCCATGCTGACACTTTACAGTGCATACTAAAGTAGGTAACAGCTGATGAAGGCAATGGAGCCCATGTAAACTGTTCATGATCACAGGAAACAAATCCATACAACCGCCTTGTGGACTATATTTTTCAAGGTTAGTTTTGAATGCAGCCTTTGTACTACTGCAAACCACCTTGTCAGGCGCTTACTTAGAAGAGATGGTGCAAAAAAGAGCTACAAGGATGCTAATAGATTTAGAATACATGCAATATGAAGACAGATTCAGTAATGTTGGCCTGTTAAGTTTACAGGGCATTAGAATCATAGGTGATCTCTGCATGCAGTTTAATGTATTATTAGATAACAAATTGAGACTTTTTGTTAAATTTGGAGTTCAAAGAATACAATTTCCGAATTAGGGGACATCAAGTGCAACCACAGTGGCGCCGGCCAGGATGCAACACAAAACTGCACAGAGTCACTGCATTAAACAAGGCAATTTCAATGTCAATTGTACCATGGCAAAACTGAGAGTGCACCAATGGAGCATTTCTATTGGCCAATTAATAGTAGCCAGCCATACATTAATTCCCAAATAATGCATGGTTGGTCTTGTAGTACTGTGCACAACCACTAAAAAAAGTAAAAACCCACAAGAAACACTCCATTTGACCACACTTTGTTTTCTCATGTTACAAATGAAGGTACACGTGACATTAAGAACATAACGTACTGGTATTAGACATGTAAAAATTGTGAGATTGCGAGTTATATAATAGTACAAATGTTCTCTCAATATATTTTTTATCTCCACCCACCCACCCAACCATGGGATTGTGACTATTGCCGCAAAATCTGTACTGTTAGGCACCAGACCTATATAAAGAAACAGACACAGTAACAGAAAACAAAAATCCGTAGTGGTTGGTAGCAGAGGAAATAAACAAGCACGCATACTGCAATATCGTAGTATAATCCCTGAAAAAATGTACTGTGACTGCAGCTACTTGAATTCAAAGAGAAAGGTAGTCTTGCTGAACAGAAGTGATAGCGACATCCCCAAATAGAGCAAATGCACTGCTCAGACCCACAGCAGGCTACTGAGGTGACTTATCTACTATGCATGTATCTCACTTGGCTAATACTTCGTTTTGTCCAGCAGTGTTCCTTGTATTCCATGCAGCAAGATCAGTGGACTGTAAACAGCACTTACAGAAATGCGACCAATGTTTTTTAAGCATGCAAATGAAATGTGTAATGTAATATATATTTTTTTGTAACCAATATATCCGTTATTTCCACCCATAATGCATCACTGTATTAACAGTGTTACGGCTTAGTGTGATAAAGATAGCACATCAGATGTAGTTAGTTTGAAATTTTAAGCACTGTTATGTAGTTTAGAAAGGTAAATGTGACAAAATAGTCACATCAGTTTGTTTTGGTCATTAGTAATCCTGATATGTCATGCGTTGTGTGCCTGTCACCCAGCCATTTTCCAATGAATGTGAGACGTGCCATTAAACAGTGTCTGTCTCATTTTGTATTACTACAAGCAGCATTTTTTATTACTACAAACATTATTGCGCATGGCACACAAGACTAGCTATGTTCAAGTGCATTAAGGTACTCCAAAAGCGTGTTCTACTGGGGAATTAATGCATGGTTGGGTGGTTGTAGGCACTCGGCCTGCAACCTCGTGCCACAACCCCCCCAACCATGCATTAATTCCTCAGTAGAACACTCCTTTGCCGTACCTTAATGCTTACTTAATCCCTTTTGTCATGCTTTTTCTCAGGATACTGCATTGCACCCTGGCCGCTCCTCTGTATGCACAAAGCCATACAGTAGAATTATAGGGGGGAGGCACTAACAACAACAAAAATGGAAAGGGACCTCAGGGTAGTCATATCAGGTAACCTTAAGGTAGGCAAACAATGTGAGAAAGCAGTAAGGAGGACTGGAGGGATACTGGGATGCATAGGGAGAGGCATCACCAGTAGAAAACAGGAAGTTGTTATCCCTCTGTACAGATAGTTGGTGAGATCCCATTTGGAGTACTGTGTGCAGTTCTGGAGACCCCATCTCCACAAGGACATAGAAAGAATGGAGGCGGTCCAGAGGAGGGCAACTAAAATGGTGCAGGGTCTGCAACAGAAGCCATATGAGGAGAGACTGAAAGAGCGTAATATGTATACCCTTGAGGAAGGGGGGGGCGGGGACATGACAGAAACTTTCAAGTACCTCAAGGGAATCAACAAAGTCCAAGACAGGAGCATCTTTGACAGAAAGAGATGCACAAAAACAGGGGGGCACAATTTGAAGATAGAAGGGGGATGACTCAAGGGCAACATCAGAATATATTTTTTCATGGAGAGGGTGGTGGATGCGTGGAACCACCTTCCTGAGGAGGTCGTGGGGTCAAAAACAGTGGGGGAATTCAAGAATGCATGGGACAGACATAAGGCAATTATAGTGATGGGTAGGAGGAAGTAGGCTGTTGCTTAACTAGAATATGCAGCTTATCCAATACGAAGGGAATGGGCAGACTAGGTGGGCCAAGCGGTCCTTATCTGCCATCAAAGTCTATGTTTCTATGTAATAGGAAGCATTATTTTATACAGGGTGGTGGATATCTGGGATGTGATGCCAGAATATATTGTGATGAGCAAAACTGAAGAACAGTTAAAACTAGGGTTGACAGTCATATGACGGACGATTTTACAGTAGGATACTACCACTGAAACATAGAAACATAGAAGTTGACGTCAGATAAGGACTGCAAGGCCCATCTAGTCTTCCAATTTTTTCTACCTTATGAATGTACCATAGGCCTTTGCTCTGTCAATGGCCTATCTATTCATACTCATCTGTATTGCTCCCTTATGCCTATCCCATGCCCGTTTTAAGCCCTGCACTGTATTCATATCCACCACTTCTTGAGGTAGGCCGTTCCATGCATCCACCACCCTTTTTGTGAAAAAGAACTTCCTCACATTACCCCTTAATCAGCCTCCCTCTAATCTCACACTATGTCCTCTTGTACTGCTATTGAAACATGTTAGACTCTTTCACCTTATTAATGCCCTTAAGATGTTTGAATGTTTCGATCATATCACCTCTCTCTCCCTCCTTTGTTCTAGGGTATACATATTGAGCTCTGTTAATCTGTCCTCATATGTTTTCTGATACAGTCCCTGCACCATTTTGGTTGCCCTTCTCTGGACTGCTCCCATTTTGTTAATGTCCTTGTGAAGGTTTGGCCTCCAGTACTGCATGCAGTACTCCAGATGGGGCCTAACCAGTGTCTTGTAAAGAGGGATTATTATCTCCCTCTTATGATGTGATACCCCTACTAATACACCCTAACATCCCCCTAGCTGAAAAGTTGGGAAGCAGGCTCAGTGTGCAAACAGCCTTCTCCTGTTTCTACAGACTTCAGGTCCTACCCACAAACAGCCTTCTTCTGTCTCTACAGATGTCAGACCCTATTCACAAACAGCTTTCTTCTGTCTCTACAGACTTCAGGCCCCATCTACAAAACAGTTTCTCCCATTCTGTGCCTATGGTAAAAATCTTTTGTGACTAGGGCCCTAAGTATGTAACTGAGAAACATATAAAATGGCAGTAGATAAAGGCATATAAGCCCATTCAATCTGCTTGAGCCTGCCTTGTTATATGACTGAGTCTCTTTCAGTCCTTATTTCTTCCTATCCCAGCTGCCCCACATGCACTTTTCCCATGTGCCTGTCCCACTCTTTTTTGAACCCTCTACTGTTTCAGAGCATATGACCTCTTTTGGAAATTTGTTCTATTCTGCCACTGCTCTTTCCATAAAAGAGTACATCCTGATATCCCTTTTGAACCTCCCTTTTTGCCAATTTCATGGAGTTTATGCTGGTGCCCCTGTAACCACTTATTTTGAATAACACACTGACGTCTACCTTGTTTATTTATTCCATGGAGGTATTTGAACATCTAAGTCTCATCTCACCTTTTCTTCCTGTCCTCCAGCATGTACATATTGAGATCTGCCAAGCATTCCCCATAAGACCTCCCTTGTTGTCCCTGTATTATTTTGGTAGCTCTTCGTGCCACCTTCAGCTTAGTCTTGTCATTCTATCCCTGTCTGTCCTTATGTGAGGGCTCTAAATTGCATACAGTACTCTAGGTACAGGTGAACCAGGGATCTGTACAGGGACAGTACAGTATTACCTCACTCTTTCTGCTAGTGATTCGCCTCCCAATGCATCCCAGCATCTGATTTGCCTTTCCCACTGCCCTGTTACACTGTGCCAATGCCTTCAAATTCCATTATTATCCCCTTCCCCCATCCCTTTCCTCCATTGTGTTCTCTGCTTCTGCCCCATCCTGTATTCCATTTTTAGGGCTTTGGCCCATCTTCAACACAGTAATGCTGCAGTATGCTACAGGGAACAGTATAATTCAGTGGCAATAAAGCCCTTTTCCACCACAGTATTATGTGACATTTCTCACAAGTTACTGCATTGTATTGTGTCTGGCTCCACTGTGTGTGCGCTGTGTTGTACTTCCTCACAATAAATTTCAGCTGCCATACCATCGACTACTGTTCCAGTCTTTCCAGGTCTTTCTTCATTGCACTTAACCCCATCTTTGTGTGCACTCTGCCACGTATCTTGTTGTCATCTGTGAAGAAGCATATCTTACCCTGAGCCCAAAAGCTGGGGGAAATGATGCAGGGGAATATCCGTCTTTGTTTGCTGGTTACCAGAAAATATTTTTATTTTTGCACTCTATCTCTATCTATGAGAGAAAGAAAAAGCAGAAAATCTTTACAAATATGTCCTGCACTCTCTCTATCTACCTAACTCTCTCATCTACCTTGAGCTGATCTTTGTGGGACAGTGGAGGATTCTCTCCCCACTGCATAGCTGAATCTGACTCTAGAAGGAGAATGAGGGGCACTAAAAAACTAAGGCCACTACTTTTTAGTTTCTAGTAGCCTTATTTTTCCCTGTGCTTTTTATGCTTCTCTTGCCTGGCTGCCCCCTTCCAACTGACCCCCAGCCCCATCACCCCACTCTTCTGGGACTTACCTTACACCAGCACCCTCTGCCACAGGACTTGTGGTGTGTGCCCAGCCACTGGCGCGGAGCCTGAGGAGGGTCAGTCTTCATCTTGTCTCTGGGTTTTTAACCCCCCCCGACCATTTTTCTCCACTTACTTTCTTCCAGGGCCTCGGCCATTCATGGTTGTGCATGCGCACTGGCATTGACAAGGGTCCTGATCCATCCCCCCTCCCAGCCTTGTGCCAGACCCCAGTACCCGATGCTACCATCGAGCCTCCACTTGGTGGCAGCCAAGAGCCAGGGAGTGCACCCTAATGTACTACCGGTCTGTGGAATATTTCTCCAGACACCAGTAAGAGTCATACCTCTCAGCTGCTATGAATTTCGCATAGCGCTATGATTTTTGCACTCAAATTTACCCTTGCTCCGCATAGGTTTACTGATGTTCCTCATAATGTTAGATCTATTTCTGGACACACAAACTATTAAATCATTGAACTAAGTTGATAGAAACATTCCTTATCACTACCTACATGGGGATCACTATCTGTAAACATATTATTGTTTAAAATAAGAAAGTGCTACACATTCTGGCTCTTTGCTATGATTTTTGAAGGCCAGTGCTATGATTTTTAATGCTGAGAGGTTGAAAGGTGTGGTAAGAGTGTCGATGAGCATCGATGGAGGTGACACTGGCAGAGACGTGTGTCTACCAGTGTCATTCAATGAAGGCCAGTAGGACAGGAACCACTGCTTGAGGTATTCATTCTTCTCTATATATTTTCAAAGCTGAATGAGGAAAATGCCTTATAATTTTAAATCAGAAGCATTAAGAAATTAGCAGAAGGGATAAATGGGCTATATTGTGAAAACTGCAAGCACATATGTGTACTTCCCCAGTCTAACCTGGAAAATGAAATCGAAAAGCTAAATAAGGAACCGAATAGTATGACTGAACTACAAAATCTGGAGACTGTTTCTGGACAAAATGATTCGACAAATAAAACCAAACTGTGATATGGCACTAAGGAGAGGTATAGACAATAAGCTACTAACAGAGAGAAAGCAACACTGCTAGAGAAAGGAATGAGCCATATTAGAAATTCAAAGAGGGGAAGGGAGGAAGGAATGATGACCAAGAGGAAGAACCAGATTGGATAATAGTTCAACCAAGGAAATTAAACAAAAAGAGCAGAAGGGCAAATATGTTTTCCTCTTAAAGATCAGAGCAAAGTAATTTACCTCTGTATACAGTAATAGCTTTGCTCCACTTGAAAATCAAGACACCTACAAATGTAAGTTTGCAAAAGCATGCACAAGCCTCCCCACACCTCTCTGAAAATTCCACTGAAACATATAGCCCCCCATGCAATGTTAAGCATAAGATAGTAGTGGGTGGGCTGGCCCAGTGGTGCTGAGGATTGAGATGCTGGACTCCACTCCTTATGCTACGCTAGCTACCCGAGTTCGGGAGTGAGCCCGGACCACCAGGGGTTGGCAGCTGCTCTCATCTCTTGGATTGGGGAGGCAAATTTCCTTGCTCTCAGCTGACACACCAGTGGAGGCTTGGTGTCAGAATAGAGGTCTGGGGTATGATGCTACATCAGGAGAGTGGAGGGAGTTGTGGTTCTGGGAACACATGCACCTGCCATGCATGCCACAGTTCTGGGTCAGGATGGGAGAAAACATAGAAAAGCCTATGTCTCTCTGTTGCCATGTGTGATGGCTCCCAACGCCCTCGGACCCTGCTCCTTTTTTTTTTTTTTTTTTTTAATTAATAGTTTATTGAGGTTTTCCAGATAAACAGACTACAAACATCTCACATATCATACCGTCTCAGTACCTGGCTTAAGCAGTAAACTACTCCTAGAAGTACAAACAAAAGAAGCAGACTGAGATTAGATTAACATATACAGAGAATCAGGCGATGCCCAAAGAGATGCCCTTAGTACAAGTTAGCATGCCACTCCTTTGGAAATCTACATTGAACAAGTTTACAAAAGGAGATTAGCCCATTGCCTTTCCATTAATAGAACCCTGGCTGACCCTGCTCCTTGTGGATCCCCACTGGTAAGATGGTGGAGGGAGAGGCTGACAGGATTGAGGGCTCAGGGGGCCCTATGGCAGGCATACGTGGCATGGAAGAGCAAACAACTATATAGAAAAACAAAAAAAAAGATAGTAGTGGGTGGCTGTATTATTAAGTATACTGACTGCATTATGCAACAGTAATAAAGAGCACAACTGGGTATCTTGTTTCCCTGGAGCACGAGTAAGGCATATAACAAATGATCTTGAAGGGTGTGTTGAAAGGGGTAGAAATGATAATGCAACAATAGCAATCCATGCTGGAAAAAATGACATAGTGAGAAAATCCCTACATATAACAAGATCCAATGCAATGATGTTTGAGGTGCTACCATTTCCACAAGGCCCAAAGAAAAAAAGTGTGAGATTATAAAACTGAATGAATGGTTGCTTGATTGATTCTATGGAGAGGATTTCTTTTTTTCTAAAAATTTGGGACAGTTTCTGGGATACAACTCAAATACATTATATGCAAGAGACAGAATATATCTTAAAAAGAGGGAGCAAAACTGTTAGCAGGAAGACTAGACAGAATCATTATTTAAATATTAAACTAAAACAAATGGGTGTTGGGAATAATGGCCATAAGCAAACTGATATGGCATCACAAGGGATGAACAATACTCAGAAATTCAAAGAAGCTGGGAGGAATAAACATGCTGTTAATAAATGCATGAAGCCTAGTTAATAAAATGGATGAACTAAGCATCGAAGCAGAAATAATTAAGCCAGATGTTATAGCAGTCACAGAGACATGGTGGGATAATAATGACCAATGGGATAAGAATATTCAACGCTATCATGTCTATAGCAAAGAAAGAATTAACAAACGTGGTGGAGTTGTAATTTTCTGTTCAGATGTCCAATGTACTATAAGGTTAACTACACCATCAGGTACTAATACTGAATCAGTATAGGTTCAGATAATAACATGAAAAAGACCTTTAGTAACTGGAAATTGCTATATATCCCACCCAACAAAAAAGACACACAGACATTTGACTCGCACTCAAGTTTATTTATTCAGTACAATAATACCATGATTCTTGGGGACATTAATATACCAGATATTGATTGGTCACATTACACCTCTACTACTAAAGCTGGCAATCAGTTTTTGGATATAGTGAAGGAGTGTAGCATGGAGCAACATATAAACAGACCGACAGGGGAGAAAATACCTTGGACTTAATATTTACTAACTTTAAAGAGCAGCTGACACCTTCAGGAGAACTTTAACAGAACAGAACATTTAGACACAGTTTAGCTTGTAGTTCACATTAGTTTTGTATTCTTTCTCCCCATCATTTATTATTGAGATCATTTGCATGAAAACAGGATCTTTTCTTCTGAAGAGTTCATCTATTCCTATTGCTTTTTCCCTACCTGAGTTCACAATTTCCTGCTTGTGACATCACAGTTACTCCCATGGCATCAGATTGTGATGTCACAACAGAGCATTATGACTTGAAATTGGGAGTAAGATACAGAGGCAACACACTCTAAGAGAAATTTAAGGGATAAATATCATGTGCTCATGCAAATTTACTAAGTAATAAATAACAAGAAACAGAAATGTATAGAATATATATGGAATGCAAGCTGAATTGTACCTAATTACTATGTTTTTCAAAGTTTTCTTTTTGGCGTCAGTAGCTCTTTAATTAAATATTTCCATACAACATAACAGATTTCCCTATCTAACAGTGACCATAACATGGTTACATTAAAATTTAATTGGAAAATAATTAAGGATACTGGCACCGCCATCAAATATAATTACAGTATGGGAGATTCTGAATCAGGCAGAAACAACTTAAAAATATTGGGATTGTATTGTTCATCAGTTGTTCTAATGTTATGTATTGGTTTATTTTTTTTAGTGTACATGGGCCAGATGTTTCTCCTGGCTGCAATAGAGAGGTCATACTATTTACCGTTATACTCATGCTCGTATTTTCAGCTGGGAGACAAACGTATATATTATGGCTCATTATGGATTGTCGATGTTAACCATTCTTCCTGCTGTAAACATGTACAGATTATGACCACTGCAATAAAGAAGTTTAAAAAATACATATATATATTGGAATTGGTATACTAATTTATCTAAGGAAGATATGGAAAAAGGGTGGGTAATGTTTTGCAACAAGTTATTTGATCTCCAAGAAAAATGTGTTAACAAAAAGAACACATTTAATAAAAAGGGAAAGTCCCACTGTGGTTAAGTGTAAAAATAAGAAAATGATTTTAAGGAAAAAAAGGTTTATGCAAAGTCATGAATAGACACCCAAATAATGGAAATAAAATATGATACAAACTAGCAGCTAAAAATGTAAATGAGAGATCAAGAAGGCTAAACAAAACATGTAAATTAAACTCACTACAGACAAAAAAAAATCCTAAAGCATTCTATGGCTACATAAATACAATTAAAAATATGTCACCAGCAGTGGAACATTTGATCTGTAATGATAAGACCATAACAAATAAAACAGAAATGTCAGAAATATTAAATAACCGTTCAGCAGTGTCTTTCAGGAAAAGGAAACATCACACAATATTGAAACACAGTGGCCTGTCAACAATCCCGTACCAAAGATTAGTCACACTGAGGCATTAAATATATTAAACTCAACAGGGCCAGACAGTCTCATGCCAAGTCTATTAAAGGAGGCAGCTAACGAAATCAGTGACATTCTAACATATCTATTCAGTAAGTCTGTAACTCATGCTACTATAGTTCCTGAGGATTGGCGCAAAGCAAATGTAGTCTTGATTTACAAAAATGGTGCAAAAAAGATGTAATAAATTACAGACTGATAAGCCTTACTAGCATTCCAGGTAAATTTCTAGAAAGTTGCATCAAGCATATGATCTCACAGCAAGTAACTGGTCAAGGAATATTGGATGAAAAACAACTTGGTTTCAATAAAGAAAGGTCATACACAACCAATTTAATAAGTTTTTATAAATCAGTAAGTTCAGCATAAGACAGTAATACACCATCAGATGTGCTGTAATTTGATTTCAATAAGGCTTTTGATGTGGTACCACATGACAGGTGTATTACTAAGTTAACCATATTTGTGTTTAATAATATTATTACAAACTGACTCGCTAAAAACATTGCTGCCAAATTGCACATACCTTCACAATCAACACAGAACAACCCTAGAAAATGAAAGTAGCGCTTCCATTTTACTCACACAGCCTCAAAAAAAAAAATAACCACCTTGCTGCAGTACACTTTTCAATTTAAATCATCTAATGATAACACTATTTAGAAACTGCTGCTCTACCTTTTCTATAGCCTCCATCGCTGACTCCAGTCTCACTACATCCTCTCGTCATCGCAGCCCGACTCACTCTCGTCATCATCATGACCTGCTGCTTCACCTCGCAGCACAAATACAACCTCTTGCTGATTTTAACTTACAAAGCAAACCCCAACCATAATTTTAAAGCATTAAAAAAATATACAGTCCATAAACCAGCACACTACTACTTGGTCTTTCCCTATTTGGTTAGACTCTCACTTGGACATGCCGCCATTTTCTCCCAACTTTTTCACAAACTGAGAAAACTCCACCAATCACTGATGATGTTGGCACCTTAACTACACATCCCCACACTACATACATAGCAATGCCCTTAGCAACCATGAATATAAAAGGCGCAGTGACATTCTTTCTCAAAATAAATCCACAATAAAATTAATAAATAAACCCACAATATAGCCTACATAAAAAAAAACAACACAGTAAATCAACAGAATCCCACATGTCCTTCCCTACTGCATAAATGAAATATGCAGGGGGGGGCAGTGTGATACATGATTTATCTATACTCGTGGTGTTTGACCTCAGCCACCACACTCATTGCTACTCCACTCATGAGGTTACCCAAGGTCAAACACCACTCATATAGATAAATCATGTATCACACTGGCCCCCTCTTGCATATTCCTTATATATATGTGTGTGTATATATATATATATATATATATATATATTATAATATATAGGGCCGGGTGGACTGTTCCACGGGAGATCCGGATCCCTGGATTGAACCTGCAATCCACAGACCCAGATAAATGTGGACTTTGCTGTAGAAGTCTGGTTTTGGATCCATAGAGATGCCATTTCCTGGATTTTGTTTTTTGTTACCATGGGGTTGCCAGCAGCATGTACGGGTGGCCGGCGGCATCCAATTAGGCAACAGAAGGTCACGTGATGCACTCATGGTATATAACCATGCTGGGTGTGCCACATGGCCCAGAAGAGTGAAGAGGACTGGAGAACAGCAGGAGCTGTGCTCAACAGCAGAGAACTCACAAAACAAAAGCACTAACTTCAGCTGCCAAAACCCCCCCAAAAAGTTTAAAACCACCAGAAATCAATTGAGCTGGAGGGGAGGGAACAATAGAAGAAATTAGTGAGGGGAGAGAAATTGATCATTGAGGGTGGGTGAAGTTGGGACTGGGGAAAAAGTGGTGGCTGGGTGGGGGGATGCAAATGCAAAGTACTGTACTGTGTGACTGTGTATGAGCAAGGGTAGGCTGGCAAAATCTTTGACTTGTGCCATTCCATCCAGATCCAGAGAAGAGAAGGAGAGTCTACTGGGGGGCCAAGAGAGATTACAGTTATAGAAAATCCCAATTCCCAAATGAAAGTTTTTTTCTGTTCTTGGCCTCAGACAGTGTAGCTGTGTACATGAGAAAGGGCAGGCTGGCAAAATCTTTGACCTGTGCCATTCCAGATCCAGAAGAGAGAGAGAGAGCGACTACTGGGGGCTCAAGAGAGATTACAGTTGCAGAAAATTCCAAATGACAGTTTTTTTGTTTTCTTGGCTCCAGACAATGTAGTTGTATGTACGTGAGAAAGGGCAGGCTGGTAAAATCTTGACTTGTGCCATTCTAGATCCAGAGGAGAGAGGGTGAGACTACTGCGGGTCCCAGAGAAATTTTACAGTTACATAAAATCCCAAATTTTTTTCCTGGCTTCAGTACAGCTATGTGTACAGGGCAAGGGCAGCAGGGTGGCAAAATAAATCTTTGACTGTGAATACAGAGGGGAGAGAGAGACTCTGCAGGGTGGCCTACGATAAATGTAACAGTTCCAGAAATCCCAAATAATTTTTTTTTTCCTGGCTTCAGTGTGGCTGTGTGTACAGGGCAAGGGCAGCAGGGTAGCAAAATAAATCTTTGACTGAGATGTCCAGAGGGGGGGAGAGAGAAAGAGAAAGAAAGAGACTGCAGGGTGGCCCACAATAAATGTAACAGTCCCAAAAATCCAAAATAATTTTTTTTTTCCTGGCTTTAGTGCAGCTGTGTGTACAGGGCAAGGGCAGCAGGGTAGCAAAATAAATCTTTGACTTGTACCATCCAAGCACGAATCACGATCACTTACTTTCATTCATGATTTCATGTATTAAAAAATAATACTGTTCAGAAAAACAACATACAAGTTGATGTGCTTGCCCTGTGCTGCTAACTGTGGGTGGCCCAGGGGATAATCTGACTTTGTGACTTGTAGAAGGCTGCTTACAGTACAACACAAGTAAAGTACAAGTACTACACACAAGTGTCATCATCATCATCACTCATTTCCCATTATCATTAGTTGTATGGTAGATCGCGTTACATTAAGTATAAGCATTAACCAACCCTCAGTGTGGGACTGTGTTAATGCACCAGATATGTCTGCATCTCCAATTCAGATTCTGAGGCACACTTAATAGTTGCTGAATTTGGTCACTTAACAGTATTGTTGGAGCCAGTCTGGTAATCTTGGAGGGAAACAGTGGTGAACTGCTGTGCTGTCAGTGTGCTATGTACACTGTACAGTCACGAGTCATGACAATTAATTTGTCCCTGGCCTGTGGGTGGGGGTCATCAGAAGGACATCACATTAGAGGCATCTTTTGTTACAAAATGGATCAAAGTGTTGATGAGGCACATTCTGTTTCTCAGATTGGCAGTGGCACTGTAAATGACAGCAATCAGCCTGAAAAGGGAAAACAAAATCAAACCCCAAAAAGTGATTTTTTCACGTCTAAGGTTTCATCTTCCAAACGAATGCTTGAATCCAAAAAAGGTAAATGTCTTGGATCATCATCAGTCCCAAGTAAAACAAAGAGTTATGTAGTTAAAAAAACTAAAGGCGTGGTGGGTACCACCCGCAGAGGCACCCAACGGTATGGAACAATTGTGTACTATGCTACTGCCAGTCCATCATCCGATTCTTCTACGGTTGAACCTGATGAGAGTAATACTAATAATAAAGATGAAGAGAATGATCAGACAGCACAAGGTTTACTGGAGGGGATGGAAATTGCAGATGAGGAAGAGCAGAAATGTTTTGGTTGTGGAGAGGGGCACTGGAATAAACCACAAGAGGAACAGGCCCAAGAAAAATCCAGGGGGGGGACCCCTGTAAAGGTGACCAAGGTTTCATGCCTTCCTGGGAAAAAACTAAAAACATATCTTTTGTTTGGTCGTATGTCTCCATTAGTGCTTCCAATGAGTTGATAGCAGCATGTGCTATTTGTAAAAGGCCAATCAGCAGGGGTAAAAAGAAAGGAGCATTGGGAACTTCAGCATTGAAAAGATACCTAGACAGATGTCACATAACACTACTGAGAAGTTCAGTTGTGAGTCTCAAAGAGAAAGTGTCAGTGATAGCTCACTACATTCAGGGGTAATACCCATAGGTGAAAGCAGTGGCAGCCCCCGCAACACTACTGAAACACCTCTACCACCACTTTCTGCCATTTGAAGGAGTCCTCCAACTGTTACTGAAAGTGACCATGTGTCCAAAAGCCCTGCTCCTTCAAGGAGACAGCTTACCATCTCAGAAACATATAAGCAAAAAGCCAAATATGCCTCGACTCACCCTGTTGCTGTTACAATAACCAAAAAAATTTCAGAAATAATGGCTGCTGATTTGCTACCATATAACGTGGTTGAACATATAGGATTTAGGCGGATGCTTGAGTACCTCGAATCTCGATATAGTATACCGTCGTGGAAATACTTCTCGACAACAGGGATTCCAGATCTTTATGATGTCGTATGTAAAAAATTAAGACTCGTCTTGTGTAGTGCTGTTGGGAGGGTGGTACATCTCACAACAGATATCTGGGCAAACTGTCAGCCTGAACCCTTCACGTCTGTCATGGCACATTGGGCATGTTTCGATAATTCACGTGGGACTGGGGACAGTGAAGTATTGCACTTTGCTGTTCTAAGAATGTTTTATTTTCTATCTGAACATGCCTCATACAACATCATTGAAGAGCTCCAAAAAACAATACAGCAATGGCTCACTTCACAAGAACTGTCAGTTGGCTTTATAGTTGCAGATAATTGGTCCAACATAAGGAAGGCCTTGGAGGAGGAGGCTTTGTTCACATCCTCTGCTTTGCGCGTTGCTTAAATTTAATAGCTCACAGTTTACTCGCTGACAACAGGGAGATTAAAGCTCTCGTTAGCACTGCTAAAAGAATATGCACTCATTTCAGTCACTCGAGCAAAGCCCGTCACTTGTTTGAAAAAATACAGTAGAAGCACAGTTTACCTTTGCACAGACTGATCCAAGACATTTCTGCTTGATGGAGTTCGACCTTTTATATGTTCCAAAGGCTGCTGGAACAAAAGAAAACTGTCAGGCAATACACCTTAGAAAATAAAATTGGTGATGCAGATGTCTATAGTACTCCACTACAGTGGACCATGCTAGAGTTTCTAATTTTCCTGCTCCAGCCATTTGAGGAAATCACCAGGGAGGTTAGTGCAAACACAGCAACTCTCAGCCAAGTGATACCCCTAATAAAATTTTTAAAATTTAGATTGAATCTGATTAGGGAAAAGTTAGAGAAGCAAGACAGCTCCATGATCACACAGGCTGCCAGTGGTGCTGCTGACACATGCAGGTGCCCCCAGAATATAAGAAGATCTAATGAGACGTATGATCAAAAGAGTTGAAGAAGATGACAAACTATGTAAAATTCTTCATTCTGAGTACTACATTAAAGCAACAATCTTGGACCCACGATACAAATCGAAGCAACTATTGAGGGATGATGATGACACTTGTTTCAAGATGAACAAACTAAATAAATGACGAGGTGCGTGCTGTCATGGAACAGAGTACAACAGCAGCACCACATTCAGAATCTTTCTCACGACACAGCACAGCATCAGGTAGCCCATCCTCTATTGTTGCGGCACTTTCTCCCTCTTCCTCCTCAGCCACTACAGCTGAATCTTCTTCACCAAGAGCCAAGCATAGCACTTCCCACAGTCACTTGGTTCAACTTCATGTTTATGGAATCACTTAGAAGATGTAATTGTAATATCTTCTTCATCTGCCTCTTGTTACACAGCCTCAGCACAGACCATTGTTGACATGTACCTGGCAGAGCACAATATCAGCTGGAATGCTGATCCTTTGAAATACTGGAAATCCAAACAAAATATGTGGCCTGCTTTAGTAAACATTGCAATGAAGTACATTAATTGCCCTCCGACTAGCTTCTGTTCAGAATGATTGTTTAGTTCAGCTGGTAATGTCATTACTGACACAAGATCCTGTTTGACACCAGAAAATGCTGAGTGTCTCACATTTCTCAAAGTCAACATTACTCACTTTTAATTTCAAATATGATACCTGAATAAAACACACACTGACTGCTCTGAGCAGGCCCTATCCACAAAACACTTTCAAGAATGTGTGCCTGTGGTGAAAATCTTTTGTGAATAGGGTCTACTACATGAGGTAGCAATTAATTGCAACAAATCAGGTCAGGACGGACTAGGCCAGGCCATTGTTACTTGAATGATCACATGAGCAGCACAGAATAGAAAAAAAAATAATAACATCAGTAGGTTCAGAGTCCAAAACAAATACAGTAAGCAACTACATTTCATGTCACAAACTGACTTGGTGGTACCTGGTACCACTCTCTGATCTGGAAGGTAGGGTACTGCTGTTTACTACTACTATCAGTTTTTGTCCTCATGAGTCACGACTACTACTTATCACTCTTAGTCCTTACTCCAGTCATTATTACTACTGCTTGTCACTTTTTTTGCCCTCAGCAACTGATCCTAACTGTACTGTTTTAATTTTTGTACAGTGCATGGCTTAGTAGGTGCCTGAAACCCAGAAACTGAATACTCTTTGTATATTTATCATGTCCCCCATATTTAGCTGCCAATACATCACAGAAAAAATGCCACTAAACTGAAACTTCATATAATTTCTCTATTATTTGTGTGTGCATGGTATGCTAACCTGGTTGCATCTCACTTACAGTAACTGGGCTGAGATTATTACTATATTTTATTTTTGATACTTAAATTACTTGGCAGTGGCTGGCAGCAATTGTAGAACTAGGAAGGTTGTAATTGTGTTGTGTGTCATCAGGTCTTCAGGTGGCAGTGGCAAACTTTTTTATGACTGCACTGCACTTGAACAATGCTGTGTGTGACTGGCTGCCTGCCTGGGTGGTGATCACTATGTGTTTCATTTTTTTTCTTTACCGATTCAGCATGGTGATAAGATTCAGTACAAGAAGTCATAGTACTAGAAAACATTGCCATCTCTTGGACCAGGTAATGTACCATATACCACAGCACTTTTTGGCAGCTTGAATGGTAGGAGACTGATTCAAAACTCCTACAGGTTACTACTCCCATTTGTGGTGACTTGCTTTTCTAAGATGGCTGCCGCACACTATGTGGTTGTGGACTAACTGCAGGAGCAGGATCTGCCTAATGCCTTCTGAGTGATTTTAACATGTATACCACTGTTGCCTGAGTTGCTCTGTAGGCAGTCTTTCCAGTCTTTTTTGTGCACTCATCTTGGTCCATCTTTTTTGCCCTGTGTGCTTCTGTTTCCTCAGGTTGTGAAACAAAAGGAGTCCTGTGGTGGAGGAGCCTTTCGATCCCCAAGGGTGAAACAGGGCGCCTTGCGGGAGGTGCTACACCAGGATGAATCTGTACAGATGTTCTGCAAACTTTCTGTCTACGAAATGAAAAAGTGAAGAAGTGAGGGCAAGCCTGTGACTTTCTTTCTGCTCTATCTACTCTTTTGATCAGTGTACCATAGAAAAGGAGGATTGAAGAGCTCCAGGTATAAAGGAGGGTATGCCCCACGTATGGCAACACCAACACAGCAAATTACAACCCTGTCGGCAAAATCGACACTTTGCCGACAGGTCGTTGTGTTAATGTGCCGGAGACAGAGGCACACAGTCTCCTAGTCCTGCACCCCCACCCGAATTAACTCCGACTGGAGTTGATAATCCTAAAGATGGGGGGTGGGGCCAGAGCCCCCGCGCATGGGGGGTTTGGCCGCCCAATAAAAAAAAATGGACCTGGAGACACACAGGAATCATGTAAACTGCAACTTGTGGTTGACATGATTCCTGTCGGCGAGATGCCATTCGAAAAAAGGGTTGTTGAACCAGCATCGTAGAGATATAAAAGAGCAAGGAACAAACTTAAATTGCTAATGGGAGTAAACGGGAGTAAAACGGGAGTAATCTCAGCAGCTGCCTGCTTTTGTGTTTTGGACCCACACTTGCTCTTAAACCATACTATATCAGAACCTGCTCCTGAATTACCAAACTTCTGAAACTCTTGAATCTCTGTCTGGTGAATTTGAGAGTTGTAAAAACTTTCTTAAAGAGTTTTGTGATGTTCTGACTAGTGGCAGTGTTTTATTTTGTATTGGTGGAGTTGTGGTTAGTACCATAGCCTCTCTCTTAGCCTTCCCTTTGCCCTGAATTGCCTGCCCCTTTGCTTAAACTAACATGAACTAATTCTTGCATTTTATATTGTATGTGTTGTGTTTCTCTAGCACTTTGTAAGAACTTGGGTTTATTAATTTAGGTTTCTTTTATTTTAGATTATTTTTAACAGCTCTAATAGTTCAGGAGAGAGATTGGTTTCGGTTGACTCTATGATGCCGGTTTGACAAGAAACATGTCAATCAGCATCACAGCGCCAGGCTCCATGCCAATCGTGAGCTGCAGTTGGCATGGAGCTGCACACATTGGTGTGTGTGTTTTCATTGGGGGGCTTTGCCCTTTGAACCCCCCATGCAGGGGGCTCTGCCCCCACAGTCCCCATACTAATATATTCTAACTCCAGGTTGGAGTTAGTTTGGGGAGGGGTGCAGGTCGGGGGGTGCAGGTCGGGGCAAGGGGTTGCCCAGTCCTAGCAACACTTCTACGGTGGTATGGTGCTGTTGTCAATATCGACACATGTCGCCATAGAAATGTCACTGTTTGGGGACATACCATTTCGGTTGTTGCTGCGATCCAACAAATTGCTAATATTGTTAATTAGAGAAGTGTTGCTAAAGTATTTTTAAATTTAGATATTGTTTATTGAATTTCGTTGACCTGGTAGGCCCACTGAGACTAGAAGTCCCTTTTTCAGCAGTGACCGGGGTGAGGGGGGATACAGATGGTAACCAACTGAAACTGAACCAAATTAGGCTATTGGTGATATTTTTAGTGAAATATAAAAACATACTGTTGCTTTATTACTTTTACTTCCTGAGGGTGAACTCTGAATTTTGATTGGCCTGTATCCCTCATGTGACTAAGGTGATTCCCTAGTGTTACATAAGGTGCATGCATGGCATTCTCTGAGTTGAGTTCACCATTGCAGCCCAACAGTGTGGAGCATCTTTAAGCTTCTCTGCTCAGTTATTTTTCTCCTGCATAGCAGGTTAAATCATCTGATAACAGTGGCTCTTGGGCAAGCCGACTCGAATATAAGTTTAGGATCTGTTTTAGTTGCACTTTTTTCCCGGTTACTTAGCATAATCTGGCACTGCCGTTATTAATGGCAACCGTAGTTAGAAAGCCGATTCTTTCTGCTACTGTTTCTGGGGGATTTAATTCTTATGAAACCTAGCCTAGCTTGTTATAAGGAGCTTGGAAAGTACTAATTTATCTATGATAACCACCGATTTCCCGTGCATACCTGGCACAGTTATAAATTAACTTTACTTGTGGGTGCGTATTAATTTGTTTATAACTTTGGAATTGGCAAAACTTTAACAGACAACATACAATCGAACAGAGATTCTATATAGTTGCCTTGTGAATTCTGTTGATTGCTAACAGGCTTTTTCTTTTTCTTCTTTCTTTTGTTTTATAGTTAACTTGCAGCTTAAGCAACGGCAAAGATAACCCAGTCATAACCCAGCCATATTTTTCATCTTTCTGGGATAACCTTGTGATAAGCCAGGGCTTCAAAAAGTTCTACCTTATTTCTTGAACGAATCAAGCAAATTTGAATACACTTTTATCTGGCAATAATGAAGGTATAATTTAGTATTATCATAAAATGTTATGTTCTAAATATTTTAATACTCTTCTACTTTACTAATCTAATAAATATTCGATATTGGCTCTGAACCCAAGACATAGGGTATAAGCAGAGGTTACAATATAGAAATTAATCAACTAATTAAATGAAAGTTGGCAAGTTTAAATACTAGGGTTAAAGTTCAACTGAACTCTATTAAAAATATTTAGATATAGCTTTACTTCTCATTTAGGAAATTTATTGCAACAATTCATTGCTACTTAAAACTGCACAACTCTGCAGCCGCACAAATAAAATTTATATGAAGATTTTAAAGGAATCTTCTCTAGTGAAATTTTTATGGACTGCTTCTCTGTTGTATCTTGATACATAATTTTAACTAATAACCATTATATCAGCACTTTATTAGTTTTTCTGTGGATATTTAAGATTGGATTACTGACTGTTTTTATGTTATCCAGCTTGTTACTTGTACTGTACAGTCTACAGTTCTATGAATCTGTAGGGGGTAAAGATAATCTTGATCTAACTTTTATTATTGAAGGAGTCTTTTTTAATACTGTAAAAGCCTTCAGCACTCTGTAAGTATAATTTGGTGGCAATAACTTGCATTCTATGTTTGCAGTCTATATATTGAATCAATAGGTATTGTTCAATGAGGACCAGAAGTGATAAATCAGCTTTAGCTAGCCATGAAGGATCCTCAGTGGAATACCAGAATGAAATCGCAAAACCTAAGAAGGCCTTAGGAATGAAAAAAGCATACTAAATCAGTAATTAAGGGGAAAAATAATGAGTAATAAAAAAAATTAAGTTAAAAATGGGAAGCAGTGTACTAAAGTGACATCAGCAGATGTGACTCAGACTTCAGTTATTCGTCATTTAACAAAAAAGATTCTGTAAAAGATTCTGTAACAGAACAAAATGAGACTAGAGCTACTTCTACCCCATGTCAGTTAACAAGTAAAAAATTAGCTGAACACAATAAATCAGGGCTTAGGGCATCTGAAAACTTGGATCTGGTTCAGGTTTCAAACACTCACTCAATTAACAGATTGCCCAATTAGTAAATTGATAATTTGAGTGTATGTAGTTCCCCAGTTGCACAAGAGACGGAATCTAAAAAGGTTACCTTTGGGTAAAGCCCCTATTCTGTTAGTTCAACTCAAGACTTTCCTGTTATCTCTGTGTCATATAATAGTCGTCCAGAAACTACAATGCAAGATAAATCTGAATGTTTTACTAAAGATACATCCATTACACATAGTATGGTAGTTGGCAAAATCATGGATGGTCTTCAGGATACTATAAGTGGGCTAAAAGATTTAGCAACACAAGCCTCTGTCATTGGTGGACAGAATGTATGCCACTTTACACATTCCCCTTTTATAGATGAGAATCTGACTGAGGTTCTAAAAAACTCTCATGTAGCAAATGTTGTCATCCTGGAGCAACTAGTCATGATTAAAAGTGAGCTTTCGGATTTAAGAGGAGAAGTTGCCCTGAGTGCTATGAGACTTGAGGAGCTCTTGGCTATGAGCAAGATAAATCAGATGCCCCCTAACTCTCCCTCTTCAATTATTTGTGACCCTATACAGCAAATTCTGAATCCAGAGGATACCTTTATTGAGCTAGATAAAAAGCAAACCAAATCTGGAATAGCTCTTACTACTAAAGACCCAATAGGCAATCAAGACATCAATCAGAGTGTAGCTGAGGGTAAAGATTCTTTAGCTACTTCCAAAAAGAAAAAGAAAAGAAGTAAAAATCTGACTTCAGAGGTGGCCATGGATAAACCCCTTACTCTGGATATGACCCACTTTATTTTTTTTTTTTGGTGGTGCTTTTTCTCCCGGGGTCTTCTGCCGGTTTTTGCCTTTGACGTCCCCCGCACTGAGCACCATGTGTCAGACTTCTTCCCCTTTAACCCCCACAACTTACCCTTCATGGCAGGGGGTGGGGAGACCTCTTGACCCACCAGACCAAATCCAGTTTTTTTACGGGGAGGCGTCTTCCTGGGTGGTGCTGTGGGGGGACAATTGTCATCATTCTGTGGCAGAGGACTCCCTTGTTTTCCAATTTTCCCCTTCCCTCGGGGAATGGGGTGTGCAGTGATGTCAGTGGTGGCAGCGTGCATACTCCCGTGTGTGCTCCTCCAGGCATCTGCTCCATCCCCCACCCACATCTTCAGCATCAGCGAGCTACCCCCCAACCTCTGCTAGGGGGCAAGCATTCACCGACTGCTGCCATCCCCCCTACCCGGAGAAGGAGAGCAGCCCTTGGGACACTCGATCCTTCTCCACCCCTGCTGACCCCAGGCAGCCTGTGCTCATTCCCGAACATGGGTCATTGGCATGGTGTGAGGTGTGGTGTGCAGCGCCTCAACCCTCAGCACCACAGGGCCAGCTACAATATGACCCACTGTAAAAAACAGCAAAAACAAAATGGAAAGGTGGGTAAAAAAACGAAGGGAAAGAATAATGGTAAAACCAGAGGGGGTAACTCTTCCAGCATCTAGTTTCTGACAATAGACAAATACAAGCAATGGATAAAAATCAAGATCTAATCTCTCAAACTCCTCAAGGAAAACATGAGCCTGCAGTTAAGCCTGATAATGCTGTAAAGCAGCCAGTTTTCATCTATAATGAGGAAATAAAGACAGCTTTAAAAAACAATAAACATTTGGAACGTAAGTTTTTGGCTGATATGCAGGCAATTGTTACTCTGAGAGGAATACCTTATAATCCTGTTGAGAACAATGAAGTACTTAGGATTTTGACTACTATTTTGTGTAACAAATTTATTATGCTGGACGTTGCTACAGATGATATTCTTGATGTCATAAGGACACATGAATATGATAGTGATAATGATGTTTTGTTAATTTTTCTAAAAAATACTCGTGTTGCACATTATGTGTGGAGGAGCTATGAATAGTTATTCTATTGTAACTTAACTACAGATTATCCAGTTCTAACAAAACACCTGTTGAAAAACATACATTGGTCTCATTTAGCAACAAATTATTTGGCTCATGAAATGTCAAATTATCTCAATATTCAGGATTTGATGTTTCACAATGAAAATGTGACTGCTCCTTCTGATGTTGTTCATTCAATCTTTGGACTAGCTTATTTAGGGTGGGAAAACAAAGCTAAATTATAAACGATTGTTACTCAGCTATTCTGTAATATCTTGGGTCTGAATTTTTATGAAAAAGATATAGTGAATGCTGTAAGAGTTTTTAGATCAGGCTCTGAAGGAAGGCAAATTAATGTAACATTAGTAAATAACAAACTAGCAGAAAGTATCCTGGTTGTTAACTATAAGCTTGATACTTTGGGGATTCTGATAACTGACTTTACTGATGAAGAGACAGGCTCTACGGTGGACTGTACTTCTAAAGGTGGTTTGACAATTCAACAAAGTACTATATATAATGTTAATGTTACCAATAGATTTCAACTTTTAACAGAGGATTCTAAGGCCCTGTCCACACTAGGGAGCTTAAAATGGTTTAACTGCCTTAAACCGTTTTAAGCTCCCGGAACTCGGTTTGCGTTCACACTGTAACATGGTTAAAACCATGTTACAGCCATGTTCTAAAACCATGCTAAAACCCTGCTAGAGATGTGGTCTTTAGCACGGTTTTAACTAAACACGGTTGCCTTAATCTGTCTTAACAGCAGTGTGTATGCAAACCGTGCTGTAATGAGGGTTAAGGCAACCCGTCTGGTGAGAACATCCATTTTGTCAGCCACAGAATAAAAAATAAATAAATTACAGGCACACTGCTGTGCAGAGGAAGCATCCCTGATTCTGCCCATTTATTTTTTGTCCCAATCGGTTTTGGTCATCATTCACGGGTATCCTGTCATGCACTGCGGCACCAACCGGAACTCATAATGCTTTGAGTTGGTGCCACAGTCATGACTGGGAACCCCTTCCACCTGGCACAGTTGTCAGAACTGAATGTGGACTCTCTGATAACCATGCTAGGGACCAATTTAGAAAACATTTTTAGTAATGTTTTATAAACGGCTCCTAGTGTGGACAGGGCATAACTGACTAATAGTGAATCACTGTTCTGATGATTATATAGTGGATTCTAATATAAATGAATGTAGTTCTTGCATTAATGTGGGTACTAAAAAATCTGATGACTTCATAGCTAGATATACCAAAGATCTAAAAAATCATTACTTGGAATGTTGCTGGTCATGTTACAAAATTGTCAGATTCTGATAATATGGATTTCATTAAACAATTTGACATTATAAATCTCCAAGAAACCTGGCATAGTGCTGAACAAACTGAGGCCATACATATAAATGGATATCAACCTATTCATAGCCTTGCAGTTAAACAGGTGAAAAAGGGTAGATGCTCGGGTGGCCTTATTACATTCTTAAAAGTCTCTATTAATATTAAGCTTATCCAATATAAAACATATAGTAGTTTTATTATAGCTTTAATAGCGCTGAATGAGTCAACAATCATTTTAGTAAATGTTTACAATTCTCAGACAAAATCTCCAAATTACGATAATGAGGGACAGATATTCAAAGTGGTGTGCCGGGCGCAAACCCATTGCGCCAGAATAGCACTGAATTTGCACCGGCTGCAATATTCAAAATGCCAAGTAGCACCGGCGCTATGTGATAGTGCCAACGCTAAAAGCTAATCTATGCAGGGGAGGGGCCAGGCATGGTGGACGCACCGGCATATTCAAAAGAACAGCGCTGCACTACAGTGTGTTGTGCAACCTGTAGTGTGGCGCTCAATACCGCCATCAAAAAGCAGGTGGTGATGCTGTGCAATTGGGGGGATGTGGAGCACCCAGTCCCCGACGCATGTGCAGAGCACAGAACAGTGAAACCCAGAGGTTTGACACCCCCTCATCCCATCCCTTCCCCTGACACCACCGTATGTGCACAGTATCCCTGGTAGTCTAGTGCCCCCCCCAACTGCAATCCCCGAACACTGACTGTGTGCCCACCAACTGTGCCGCACTCCTTCGCCTGCTCTCCCAGTAAATGCTACACCTCGGAATGGTGCATGTCGATGTTCGACCTGCTGCCACTAGGTGAGGTGCACTGTCTGCATGCCTCTGTCAGTTTGGGACCTTGTCACTCTCTAGCAACACACCCGCCATGGCAGATGTCCTGGGTAATGTACTGTATTACTGATAGTGCTGCTTGTGCCTCCCCGCACCATCTGCCCACACACTGAAACAGAACCATGTCACCAATGCATGTCCCATACCTAGTTGTGATCCCCCAACCCCCTTCCAACCACCACAGAATTTGCCGCAGTGCAGCGACCGGCATCCCCCAAGGGTGCCCCAGATGGCTGACCCAAGGCAATGTCTGCGGGTCCCACCTCCCGGCACCACTCCCTGGCATGGTACATAGTAAGTGCTGGTCCCCTCCCACCACCGTGCCATGCCTGACGAGAAGCGCTGCTCCAGTAGGGGCATGAGAATGTCTGTCTGGGCGAGCAGTACACCTATGTACTGCAGTCCAGTACTTTGGCCATGCTGTCAACCTCAATCCAGCAGTGATGGTGTCCACTTCTGTGGACATTGTCAGGTGGGGCGTGCAAATGCTCAGTACTGTTCTGGCTGTCCAGGCATAGGGTGCATATACTGTAGTAGCACAGCTCCACGCTGCCACTTCTGGCATCCCCGATGTGTCCCCACAACAGAAGCCCCTCTGCCGCAATGCAGTGAACAACATGAATACATACTGCCCTACAAGCCATCCTATAAGCCACCCACATGGAGTGCCATGTCCCACCTTCCACATGCAGCTGTATCCCCACTCACCCCCACTGGACAGGGCAGCAGCATGGGACATCTGGTGCAGCTGCATGCCCCTTCCTGGTACCATGTCCAGTGAGAGTCTGATGTGACTGCGCTACAATGGTACAGCAGGGAATGTACTGATATTGGGTCAGAGCTATACAGTTGGTATGTCTGCAGGTCTCAGAGAACTCCACCCCACTGTTGGTTGCATGTCCCTCAGCATAACACCCCCGGGCACTGTCTGTGGTTCTCCTCACAGCAACCTGTGCTGTACTGTGTGTTCCCACCTGCCAAGCAGCCCTCTGAGCACTCTTCACTCCCCGCACCATGATGTTGTACCCTGTGAGCTGTGCGGAATGTTAGCGGGAAAGTAGGAGCCCCAGCCACTTTCCTTGGTGGACACACGCAAGAGACAGCATGGAAGTGTACTATTGCAGTGCGAGATGGAATACTGGGTAGGTTGCCCGAGAACAGGTATGTGACACTGATCTTCATCTGTGTACCGGAGATCACTGTGACAGGTTTCGGGTGTGGGGCAGTGGGAAGGGGGTCACAGAACAGAGCGCCACACAGTCAGCTTCTCGTGCTGACAGTTCAGACAGAGACAGATAGAGCATGGTGGAAGATTGCAATCCATGTGTGTGTCCCTGTATCTGTCTCTCAGGAAGCTCAGTTCAGTCCTCTGAGCACTCGACATAGAGGGGCACAGTGGAATACAGTGCTGCCGGTGCAGAGGTTGTCTAAACAGTTGCCATATTCCGAGGTGTGAGAGAAGCACACCACAGTACAGTGCTGTGGGGGCCACAGTTATATGCGTGTGGGAGGGGCACCAGACCACCAGGGATAGGGGTAATGTGTGCTTCCACATGATAGGGCTCATGCTTGGGGGTGCCACTAGCCCACCAGGGCACACGTGTGTGTATGTGTATGTATCATGTGTATGTCTATGTGTGTGTGTGTATATATATATATATATATACATACACACACACACACACACACACACACACACACACACACACATATGCACTATTAGACATACCTCTACAGTGTCCCTCATTCTGGAGATCGGTGTCTCTCATTGAACCTCATTCTGCTCATCTGTGTCCCTCATTGCTGCGCTACATGGGTGAGTGGTATGTACTGACTGTGCTCCAGAATCTACTGAGCTGCAGTTGCAGTGTGCACTTCCCTGTTGCTATATTTAGTGCTGTCTTATTCCTGGGCTATTTTTGCCCTGCACTCCCAGGCCAGTTTCCCCAGCTTCATTAGCATGCTATTTTCAGCAGGATTAGCACCAGGCTCTTCCTTTTGAACATGGCGGGCTATTTGGTCTGGGCAATCTTTGCACACTGGGCAGTGCTAATTTAGCCCTGGGGCAATGTTTTGAATATCTGGGCCAGTGTTTCTTAACAAAATATCTGTTGAAGTTGAAAAATTTCTAGCACATGTAACCCCCTTGTTACCCGGGGTTACTAGAATCCCAGTAAGACCTAGTGGTAGGCAGGGAAGGCAGCTTGTGAAACTCCAGTTAAATGGTTAAATGGGTTTCACACTGTCTCACTCTGTCTCAGTCACAGCTGAGACTGAGAGATGACATCACCATAGAACTTTCGCAGCTGCATAAGCCACATTGGAATCTGCAGCACAGGGAGTGAGTTAGAACTTCGGGAGTTTTCAAATTCAGTTTGCTGTTTACCTCCTTGTGAGAAGGAAGTCTCCTGTTTACCTTCAAGCAGGAAGGAAGTGTTTTCTGTTTACCTCCTTGGGAGAAAGTTAGAGTCCAGTTTTAAGTGGTGGAGACCGCTGTCCAGGTCTCAGTGCCCCCTCCCTCTGGGGGGGGAGTAGAATCCCTCTGTGGATTCAGGGGCAATCCCTAATTTCCACTACAGAAGAAAGCTGCCTTTTACAGTTTCTGTTCTGGTATTATAACAGTGAAAAGTGGTACTTAGCCTGTGGGGCACTAGCGAAAGGGTGAGTGTTTTGCTCTGTTGAAGAGCAAACAATATGTTCTTCAGTTTGGAAATATGAAGAAAGCTGGGATGTGAACTACTATTTGGGAGGCCTATTGTACTAGGACAAACAAATGGAGTAGTTTAAAGTTTAAAGTCTGAATGGATTTCAAGTAATGTCATAGAGGGGGGTGCTTCAGGTCATCCACCGTTTAATCTACATTTCAAAGTTTAAGTTTCTGTTTGTCCAGAGAAATGGCCGGGTATGGGCTGTGGGAGCTGGAGGTGGGAACACCCCCCATCTTTAGTGACCAGGTTCACCTCTGGATTTCTACTGTGATTGCTATTTGCCTCATGCTCCTGACCAGTGATGAGGTAGGTACCCAGACGTGGGTCGCAAATTGGAAAATCTCCCTAAGAGTCACAGACTCAAAGTGGTGTGGGGAGCCACAGCTTGGGAAAATATACTCCTTGTTTGATGGGAGTCCGAAGGAAGTAAGAAAACAAATCTCTCTAAGAGTCGTAGACTCTAAGTGGTGTGTGGAGCCACAAGTTTGGGAAATCATTCTCCTTGTTTGATGGGAGTCACAACAAGTAATTTGGGTTCATCCTTTAAATGGACCATCAGTCAAGTGGCCTGCAGGGGAGCCGGGCCAGTCGGGCTGTGTATCCAAAGCGCATGCAAGTCCGGGCTGAGTGCCTGGTGGGTCCAGAGACAGACAACAGTAGAAATGGGTGCATTCTTCAAGTGGACCACCTTGTAGTCTCTGATCTGCATTTACAGTGAACGTAGCCCTTTGGGGGTCCATCTATGCTTTGTTATGTTCAGCTAGTTATGAATAAAAGCCACACTGAAAAATCCCAATCCTGGTTCTGGACATTACAGTCATTGCTTCCTGTTTTTGGATTTACTTGGGTGCCCCTGTGCAGAGTAGCCAAACCTAGGTCCCTTGTGCCAGGCAACCTCATCCTCCCCGAACCCAGGTCCCCACCAGGTATTGCTGCCAATGCCAACGGCATGCCACCTGTCATTTTAGTAAAAAGGCAGGAGTGAGGGGTTACACACAGAATAATAATGCTGAAATATTCATTATAAGTGACTTTAATATAAGATACAGGCTTTCAACTGCTCAAACTAACTCTTATTTTACAAACATAGAAAAAAATTGATTTTCCAAGAAAGGGCCTCAATGGACAAAAAAGAATACTGACAGAGAACAAAAGTTAGAAAGGCTTTTGACTGACTTAGATCTAATAATATTCAATGGAAGATCTGTTTCAGATTCTGAAGGGATGTATACTTGTATAAACTATAAAGGTACTTCATTGATTGACTATATTATTATTTCACCTTATGATTATCATAATTATTATGATCTAAAAAGAATGAGATCAGACAGCGATCATTTTCCAATCATTACAGTAAGAAGACTCGATATTAAACCACAAGTTATCTGTGAACCAAATATAGAAATGAATAAAAAAATTAGATGGAACTTGCTCAATTCGTAAGTTAAAACACATTTAGTGTCACATTTTCAAGATATATTATTGCCATTAATAGAGGAAATACTGGATGCAGTAAATATTTATACAGCTATCTTTAATACCTATAATTTGATTACTGCTTATCATAAATAAACAAAAATGCAAACTACATTAAAATATGAAAACTGGTTCTATAAAACGTGCCTGCAGAAAAAGAAAGAATTTGCAAGACTTACCCTGAAGGTTAAGCAACATCTGTCCAAATCTAATCTTATAAAGTTAAATAGCTCTAGAAGGAACTAAAGAGAACATGTGAAACTACAAAGATCCATTAATCAGAAAGAACAATGAGCGGAAATGCTTACTGCTATTGATGAAAAGGATGGCTGTTTCTTTTGAAGACTGGTATCTTATGATACAAATCAATGCAAAACCCAAGCTAATTCTGACAACTCCCCAGACCATTGGACTGAGTATTATTATAATATCTTTAACAAAAAGTCACCAAATAACACTATAGTAAATAACTGTCCTTTCACAAACTTAATTCCAGTGGAAGCAGATGAACATTTTCAATGGATTACATCACAGGAGACCTCTTGTGCACTTAATAGTTTAAAAAAAAAAACAAAGCCCCAGGTCCTGATAATATAGCTGTGGATTTTTATCTAGATGACATAGAAGGGTGGTCGGATATATTGACTGACTTCTTTAATAAATCCATAATGCATGTATACACGCCACTATCATGGACAGGAAGTCATAGCCTGCCAATTTTTAAAAAAGGTGATAGAGCTCTCCTGGAAAACTATCGCCTGATTAGTTTAATCAATACATTAGTCAAAATATATGCAAAAATCCTACTTAACAGATTATTGGAATATATCTAAAAAACAAACATGATTATTGATTTTACAGGCTGAGTTTAGAAAAGGATGTGGTACCACAACTCAAATATTTCTCCTAAACCATCTATTGGAAAAATATTGCACAATTAAGAAACATAAACTTTTTGTCACTTTTGTTGATTTTGAGTCAGTTTTTTACTCTATAGACGGAACATTTATGGGTGCAAATGCTCAGCTTGGGTATTGATCCGAATTTGATTGTTCTAATTAAACACCTTTATACTAACACATGAACTAGGTTTCAGTACTCAAATACTGGCCTTTTAACAAATGAAATTCCAGCTACTGTTGGTGTTAGGCAGGGATGAGTATTGGTGCCTACTTTATTCAATATTTATATAAACAAATTACTTGTAACTCTAACTAGCACAGATTTTCATTCTCCTAAATTAGGTCAGCAAACAATGTCACTACAAGCTTATGCTGATGATTTAGCTGTTATTTCATTTTCAAGACTAGGCCTACAGAGAAGCTTAATTAAACTGAATTTTGTATGTAAAAAGTTAAACTTTACTCCTAATCTTCAGAAAACTAAGGTAATGATATTTGGATCATGGAAAAACTATAAAAGGCTGTCCTTTACTGGATCCTTTCTTGATTTTGTTAAAGAATTCACATATTTATGGGTAACATTTTCTTCAAATCTATTGTAGAACAAACACATTAAATTGCGGAAAAAATGAATAAAACAGCTTCCAGTTTGAATTGATTTAATGCTAGATATGGTGGTTTTACCATCTCCCCAATGATTAAAACCATAACTACTAAAGTGATCCCCAATGACTTTATGCTGCTGAAACAAGGGGAATTGCTGATATAAAAAGATTAGACACAGTCGTTAATAAAACATACAAACAGGTAATGGGCCTCCTGTTAGGCACTCCAGTCAGATCACAGATGGGCCAAGTCCCACTAAAAGAATTGATTCATATACGTATGATAACATTCTAGTTAACATTACATTGGTCTACTGGACATCAACTTTTAACTAATGCATTAACAGAAAAAAAAAACTTTGGACCAAAAATAGAAAATCAAATTGGCGTACTCAAATCGAAGATCTGTTGGAATACTATAATCTAACTTAAATGGATGGAAATGGGCATCACTATCAACTCAGCCTATCTTAAAGTTATAAAATATACAGTAATTGATAGGGCTAAGGAGAATGATTTACAGTTAATCAGGAGTTTAAAGGTCTCAACATGGCTTGCCAATAACACTCAGGAACATAGTTTAAAGTTCTACCTATCCCATCTTCATAATCCTGAATATAAAAAGATTATCAGACAATTTAGATTTGAAACTTTTCCAAGCAAAATTTTATTGGGCAGCTTTTCTGGTGATTCTTCAATTTTGGTTAACTGTCAATGCAATGGAAAAGAACCGGAAGTGTACATCACATAATTTTCACATTTTCATGGTATACTGATATTAGAGCAAGATTCCTTGGAGAAGTGATTGGTTCTTTTGTAATGTCCACTCAATATGTTTTGGACTTATTATTCAGTTCAGAAGTTGTACACATTTTAGATAGATTGGCAACGTATTTACTAAAAGTGATGCAGCATAGGAAAAAAAATGCATCCAGGATTTTGAATGAGAATTAACTCAAGTCAAACTATGTATGTGAACAATCTGCATTGATTCAATTATGAAATGTGTAACATGTCTCATTTTAATGTTTCATAGCTATTGTATTATAATGTTATTTTGTATGTTATTTTGCCGTTTGCTCATATCGTAATGGCAGTTTTTGCCAATAATAAACTATTTATCTATCTATATACCACAGTACACTGGGGCATGCAAAGCAGTTGCATCACATGGGTAGGGTGGTTGGGCTCTCTTAGTGCTGCTCATTTGATCATTCATATCCATTTCTTTGGCCTGTTTGGCTCTGACTGGAACACCCATCAAAATAATACCCACACAGCACCATTAATGAAAAATAAATCTTAGCTACCTGGCAGTGTCTGCAATGCTTGGCGGTGCTATGATATAGGTATTTGCATCTGGCTGTCTGTCTCTCTCTCTCTCTCTCTCTCTCTCTCCATCTCTCCCCCAGCACACTCATGCCACGGGCCTGAGCAGGATATGTCACCATTATAGGCCAGCCTTGAAGGGGCTAGTAGTGACCAATTGCTTTTTTATTTAGCTATTACATTTTTATACAAATAATCCATTAAATTATTTCCTTTGGTCCTCTGTGTCAAATGTGAGTGACAATGGCCACTTTCATGCATTTTTTTGCATTTTTTTCAAATATTGGTCAATAAATCAGAACTAATCAGAATAAATCAGAACTTCACCATGTTCCAGTTCTCATTTAATAAGGGTCAGAACTTCGCTGAGTTCTTCCAGCATATATATCTCAAAAAACTCCATTAATGCATCAGTTCAGGTTGATTCCACACCAACAAAAGTCTAGAAATTCCATGTTAGGGTTATCAACCCTACCGGCCCCCCCCACACACACACCTCCACAGACCAACAAGTGCTGGGGTGTGCCTTTGGGCCATCAGCCATAACCCTCACCCCATTCCATGTGTAAAGAAGCTGAGATGGTACAATATAGGAGAATGGGGTGAATGTTAGGTCCAATGACCCCAAGGCACACCTCAGCAGCTGTTGGTCAGTGGAGGGTGGGGTATGTGTGGGGGGATAGGATTGGTAACCCTAACATCAAATTTCCAGACTTTTGTTGGTGTGGAATCAACCATAACTGATGCATTAATGGAGTTTTTTTGCAATGAATTTCCCTTATTTTGAGAAGGTGAAATGTTGCTCATATGATATCACTCCCACCCACCCATGAGTGTAGAGGCATAGCACAGGAGGGCCCTGTGCTCCCATTTTTGCATAATGGGATGCATATTTGGGAGCACAGGCCCTCTGGGCCCTGCGCTCCCACCCGCCCATAAGTGTAGAGACATAGCACAGGAGGGCCCTGTGCTCCCAGTATTGCAAGATGGTTTTCATTGCTGGGAGCAAGGGCTCTCTGGGCCCTGTGCTCCAACCTACCTGTAAGTATAGAGACATAGCACAGGCGGGCCCTGTGCTTTTAGTGTTGCATAATCATATCAATAAGTGGGAGCATGGGCTCTCTGGGCCCTGCGCTCCCACCCATCCATGAGTGTAGAGATGTAGTGTAGAAGGGCCTAGTGCTCCCACTTTAGCATAAATTATATGCATAGGTGGGAGTACAGGCCCTCTGGGCCCAATGCTCCCACCTACCCATAGGTACAGACACATAGTGCAGGCCTAGAGGCATTCCCAGTAACCCTTGAACTGTAAATATGGCAATATCTTAGTAACCATAGCAACTCTGGAAAAAATTCCTTCACAGTTGTATTCATGATCTGGCCATCTCCCTGCATGTTTAGTACAAAGTGTACTAAGCTGTGCTTAGTGAAAAATCTGTATCTCGACCGTTTTTGAGATCTAGGCACCAAAAAGCAATGCAGCCACCACAGTGTCAGCCTATGGGGAAATGTGCAACTTCAGGCTGTTGTCACTCTTGAACCAGTGTAAATATTTTCACCAACCAGCAAAAGGCTCATCTGTGGGGCAAGGACAATAATCCTAACCATTGTCTCGCTATGAAGTAGCAAATAAACTGGTTGTTTTGGGGCTATTGAACTGCAGAACGTTCGTGAAAGTTCAGCGGAATTTTGTGAAAGTCCCATCGGTTTACATGGGAGAGCTTTCGTGAATGTACTGCGGAACTTCTGCAAAAGTCCCGCTATGGTAGCCGTGTAATGTTCGTGAAAGTTCCATGGCTAAGATAGCAGAAAAACTTTAAAAACATATTTCTGGACATCCTGGTGAAAAACTAATGCCAGGGTCGTGTTCCCAGGGCCCTGATTAGGTATACACAAGTATTGTTGTTTACCTAGGGGCAGTATTTTTTTTAACTGCAATTTTTTTCCACCTCACTAATTGAAAACAAGATGGTGGATTTGCGACAGTACCAAACCCATTTGCGAAAGTAAAAATTGCTTTTGTGAAAGTAAAAAATGCTTTTGAGGGGAACATATATTTTTCCCCATAGGCTATAATGGGAAACTTTAAAGTTTAATAACTTTTGAAAGGATTAATATTTTTTTCATCAAACCCTCAAAAGGCACTTCCTCGACCCAGTCTCCATATGCCCATAAAATTTCAGAACAGATGGACAAACCGTTTGGCTGTAGAGATGAGCAAAGAATTTCAAAATGTGGAGGATTTTTCACACTTCTTCACACTCCACAGCTCTACAACCACAAAACAAAACTTTCCAGATCCAGAGATCTATGGTACCATTTCATGCATGCAACATTTTAGGCAAATCAGACGAATGGTTGAAAAGTTATTAAAGTGCAAAATTTGGGGGTTTAATATAGAAGTGGCCAACTGGCCCTAATGGGCCAGTATAAAATGAAATATATATATATATATACAGTATATATATATATATATATAACACACACACATACATATATACACAACAGAAGTGGTGGTGAAAAGGACAAGTCAAACTAGCATTTGTCAATCCTGAATGTTTGCTTGCTGGCATTGACATTGGTAGTGTAGGAGTTACAGAGCTGCATAATAGGAATGGCAGTGAAGTACTGAACTGAAGCCAACCCCACCACCACCCTGCAGAGACTGACAGGCATTGGGGTGTGCCTTTGGGTCATCAGGCATAACGGCCATGCCATTTCACCACACCCTACCCTGCAGACACCGACAAGCGTCACGGTGTGCCTTATGGTCTTGGGCCCTTATGCGCACCCCATTCCATCAGGAAATGTGGTGAGATGGGTGCAGTATAGGAGAATGGGGTGAACTTTGGGGCCGAAGAGTCCAAGGCACACCTCGATGCCTCTCACTGGCTGCAAGGTGTCGAATGGTATGAGTATTACAGGCTGAATCTCAAGTCACACCCCTGATGCCTGTCATTCTCTACAGGGTTGGGTGTCATGGTTGGAAACCCTAATACCTCAGGCATTCGTTGGTATTTTCACTCCAAATTTTCAACATGGTTTTTTTGTGACCCCACCTAATGAACAGTGGCAATATCAGTTTGTTAGCTGAAAGCTGCTTATGCACAGCGACTACGGCATTTAGCACCACAGGTGCAAAAACATTCCAAACAGGATGTAAAAAATGACAGCTGTGCTGTTCATGGGGAGGTGTAAAAAATGGCAATGTTGAAAATCTGCAGTGAAAATATAAAAAAAACTAGTAAAGTCATGAGCGTGCATAGAAACTGTGCAACGCACACCCTTAATGTAATTAGTTTGGGGATTTTTTACAGCAGATTGTCAACATAGGCATTTTGGGACCTCTGATCATGAACAGTGTCACTGTGATTTTCTTTATCTGTCCCAAACAATGATTTCCCACATTTCTGCGCTGAAAGTGTGAAAACAAATTTTGGCCATGTTGTGAAAAATGACAACTGTACTGTTCATAAGGAAGTGTGGAAAAATGCCACTGGTGAAAATCTGGACTGAAAATATTACAAATTCATGAACTTATGAGGGTGCGTGGAAACTGCGCAATGCTCACTCATAACACAGTCATTTTATGGACTTTTGTCACCAAATTTTCAACTTAGCCATTTTAAGACCTCTGCTCACGAACAGTGTCACTGTGATTTTCCTAATCTATCCCAAACATTGCTTTCGCACACCGACTGCACCATTGTGCGCTACATGTGCGGAAACACATTTTGGGCAAGATGTGAAAAATGGCAGCTGTACCGCTCATAAGGAAGTGTAATTAAAATGGCAATGCTGAAAATCTGGTGTGCAAATATTAAAAATTCGCAAACTTGCAAGCGTGCGTAGGAACTGCGCAACGTGCGCTCCTAAAAAAGTCATTTTTGGGAATTTTTTCACTAAATTTTCAACACAGCCATTTTAAGACCTCTGCTCATGAACAATGTCACTGTGATTTTCTTAATCTGTCCCAAACATTGATTGCGCACACCGACTGCGCCATTGTGTGCTACATGCAGGGAAACACATTTTGGGCAACATGTCAAAAATGACAGCTGTACTGCTCATAAGGAGGTGTGGTAAAATGGCAATGTTGAAAATGTGGAGTGCAAATATTAGAAGTTTGTGAACTTCACAGTGCATAGGAACTGTGCAGCATGCGCCGAAATAAAACAGTCATTTTAGGAATTTTTCACTGAATTTGAAACATAGGCTTTTGAGAGCCTACCTTATGAATATTGGCACTGTCATTTCAGTAATTGGTCCCAAAAGGTGATTTTGCTCAGTGACTGTGAAATCACCCATCGGGCCTGATTAACGCCATGACAGTTCCAGAATTCATGAGGAGGGGTTCCAAAAACCCCATGTTGAAAATTTGGTGTCAAAATTCCAAAAAATGCCTGAGATATGCATTAAAGTTGAAAAAACCCTATTTATTGCATTATACAGCTTACTGGCATTTCCACAGTTTGTGGTCAACTTTGAAGAGTGTAGACATGTTCCCGGTCCACCAAAGATTGTCGCGCCGAGCTCCAGAGGTAAATATGGGGTGAGGAGGGTGTGGGGAGGTAGGGTGCACTGAGGGTGGGCGTGGGTAGTCAGGGAGACTGCCGAGGAAATGTTTTTTTGTTTGCAGGTTTTTTTTTTTTGGAAGACGATGTGAGACATTTGCCACACTGGGGTGGGCTCCCAGCATGGCAGCTGGAAGGCTGTTTGGGGGGCCTGGAGCTGATGGGGGATTGGGCACCCCCATTGGCCATAACAATTTTTGCCACGCTGGGGTGGGCTCCCAGCGTAGCACCTGGAATGCTTTTTGGGGGAGCATGGAGCCGAAGGGGGATTGGGCACCCCCGTTGGCCATACAGTGTGCAAGTGAGGGGGAAGCACATGAGCACGCAATATGTGTGTGTGTGTGTGTGTGTGTGTGTGTGTGTGCATGTGGAGGGTGGAGCGCTGCTCACTGAAGCGGAGCTCTCCCTTTCAACTGTACGATACTGCATTTTCAACTACTGTCATAGACAGCTGCAGCATTCATAGGAGAACTGTGGCCGTGCCTGCAAACACACTGCCTGAATTGGAAGACGGGTTCCACACCTCTGAAAACTTGAATGATGGCACTATGTTTCTTGCACATTCATGCAAGCAAATATAAAAATATATCTTAGTTGGTAACATCAGTAACAGTAAAATATCAAAAAATATTAGTGTTACTGTTGTCACAATGGATATCTTTTAAGTTACTGTCAGCACGGTGGAATACTGAACCAGTCAGACAGCAGCTTCTACAATGCTGATGACATCACAATGCCTAGTGCAACACTGAATCAAACAGTTAAAATCAAACAAAAGCAGCAACATTTTTAAATATACTGCAGATTTAAAAGCTATAACTTGTAAACTACTGTTGTGTATATCAAATATACAATAGTCTGACTCAAAACAGGCAATTTATCTTCACTTGTGAGTGTGCAGGACTTTCATGACTCACTCGTGACTCTGCCACTCGTAAGTTATGGTCCTGCCCCCTCACACTTGAAGACAAATTGCATATTTTGAGTCAGGCTATTGTATATCCTATATATATATCTCTATATATCTATCTCTCCCTCTCTCTCTCTCTCTCTCTCTCTCTATATATATATATATATATGGGATATACAATGGTGAGTTGTCAGATAAATGATTTATCTACACAAGTGATGTTTGACCTTGGGTAACCTCACGGTGGGCGTGAAAGCCACAGTGAGGTGTCGAATCAAACAACTGAAATGTAGATAATCATTTATCTGACAACTCACTCATTTATATTCATTATACAATAGGGATGCTTTCTATCAGTGCAGGAATATTTGGTTTTGACTGTTTATCTTTATTTTAAATTATAATTTCTGGGAGTTTTGGTAACTTTCCTAGAGTATGTCTGCCTAGCATAGTGCTTGCTATTAAATGAAACATCACACATTTTGTAGATAACTTCTTGCTGAACAAATATCATGCTCACAGTACTATGCTACCTTTTTCATTTTAAAGTTATTCACATTTGTTTGTCAAAAAAGGGAAAAGAAAATTTAATTTTATGCTGTTTTTTGCCAATTATAAAAAAAACTAAAAGATATCTATAAATGAAACACCACTCATTTTGTAGATATTTTTGTGCTGAACATTTTCCGTGCTCACAGTACCATACTATCATTTTCTGTTTTAAAGTTATTCACATTTGTTTGTCAAAAAGGTGAACAAAAAATTACATTTTCTTCTGCCTTTTTGCTAATTGTAAATAATCTATAAGGTATCTATACATGAAACACCACTCATTTTGTAGATAATTTTGTGCTGAACAATTTTCATGTTCACAGTACCATGCTATCTTTTTTCGTTTTAAAGTTATTCCCATTTGAATATTGTTAGTACTGCTTCTGAGGCTGAACATTCTAAATGAATTCTAAAGAGATTTGTGACATAGTAACTGTGTGTATAAATGGTCACTGTATGTATAAGTAATAGATATACCACTCTAGGGTGTGCGGTCGCGCTCTGATATACGCACGCCTTGGTGTGCGTAGTGATCCGAGGCCGCGGGCGAGTCGCGATCAACCACCAAGGCGTGCGATATCAGAGCGACGCACACCCTAGAGTGGCATATCTATCTATAAAATAGCCACACATGTTTTGGGGGGTGGGTGGAAAAATAATCCCTTGTCTAGGTGGGAAATGATATGCTGGCAGAGTTGAAAGTAAGTCCTGTGTTTAAAAGGATGAAAAGTGTGTGCCTCCTGTTAGGTTGTGTTGGTTTATTGTAATGGCTCTTTGTATGTAGTAAATTATATGTTGGCAGAAGTTTAGGAAGTAGTCAGAAGTGAGAGGCAGTGATTAAGTATAGCGTGACGAGCAGTGCGCATTGCAAGCTATTCTGAATTGACAGTAGAAGTAGTTTTGTATTTAAAAAGATATAAAGTGCTTTCCCTCTTGTTAGTTTGTCTTAATTTCAGTAATACAAGGTGCAGAGTGTATTTAGACGGAGCAAGGAGGCGCGCCCGTGTGGTCGGCGGCTACGAGGCAGGCAAGCCAGAGCGAGAGTTGTCGCAAGCACTCGGCTCTGACACGAAACTACCGACTCGGCATCTCCTCCTCGATCTAAGCTCAGCTCTACCTACTGAAAGTAGGCTCAGCTGAGAGAAGAACTTATATCTTTAAACAAAAGACAACACTCAAATCTGGCTTGCTCAGTAAAAACTATGACTCACTCAAAAGCGTCTCTACTCGATCTAAATACACTCTGCACCTTGTATTACTGAAATTAAGAAAGTAACAGGAGGGAAAAGGACTTTATATTTTTTTTTAACACAAGGACTTAGTTTCAACTGGTAACAGCTTGTTACTTCTCTGAATGTGCACCGCTCGGTCACGCTATACTTCAGGTAGGAAAAGTAGAAAGTGGTAAACGATCAGGCAAGTCTGTGTAGAAAGGGAGATTTTTAACAGAAAGTGAGAGTAGGATAAGAGAACTGTAGTTTCTCTTGTTTTTTTTATACACAGTTAGGTTTCTGTTAAATGGACTGTATTATGTTGTTTTTTAGAATTTAGGGTGGTGAGACAGTGTGCAGTAGTAACAGTGTGTGTGTGTGTTTGTATGTGGCTGCTTAACTGCATTAGGCGTGGAGTGATCTCACTGCTGGTGAGAAGGTTTTGAGGGCTGGAAAGTAGTTTAGGCGTGCGGTCGTACTGGGAGGCGTGCGGTCGTTGGGAAATAATGCATGGTCATGTGATGCATTCTGTCCAATCATGTTACTGGAATTGCTATGATTTTACCACACCATTTTATAAATTTATTTATACATACAGTGACTCAGATAAATGCATTTACCACACTGAATATATGTCCACCCCATTGCATAAATATATTTATTTATATTTTATACTGGCGGAGTAGTGCCAGTATAGTTAGGGTTGGCAGGGCAGTTTAATGTTAAACCTCAAACCTTGCACTTTAATAACTTTGCAACTGTTCAAGGGATTTGCACAAAATATGGTATGCTTTGCAGCTAGGAGAAAGTCTCTTGATGTATCAAACTCCACATCAAGCTCTTTAGTAGTTTTTGAGATACAGAGTGTTGAAAAACAGAGGATTTTGCTCTTTTGGCTGATTTTTTGCTCACCTTTGTCTCAAAAACAGTGTAACCTTATTGGCTGAAATTTTCAGGGTAGAAAGCATTGGCCTCACAGATGTTCCTTTTGAAAATTTGGTGGAAAAATATTAATCTGTAACAAAGTCTTTTTCCTTTTTTACCATATTAAACGTTATGAGATGTTGAATGTCCCATTATTTTCTATGGGAAAAAATAGATATCAGGCATGAAGTAGGATATCTGAATTGGAGTAGGATTGGATCGTCATTCAAAGTGGGGTTATGATGCAGAATCCTGCATCAAAGTGCCATTTTAAGATGCACAATCCTGCATCGAAATGGAACTTTGTTGCACCATTCTGTATCATGGCAGTTCAATGCAGGATTTTGCATTCAAATCAGGATCCAATCCTTCAGAAATCCTACTTCATGCCTGACAGCTTATTTTTCTCATAGGAAATAATGGGACATTCAACATTTCATAACTTTGGAACAGATTAATATTTTTCCACCAAATCTTCAAAAGGCACATCTGTGAGACAAAAGCTTTCCATCCTGAAAATTTTAGATCACAGACTAAAGCCATTTCTGAGATCCTGGTGGACAAAGAAATGGCAAAAAACACAGATTTTTCTGTTTTTTCAACACTTTGTATCTCCAAAACCACACAATGTATTTGCACAAATTTGGCTCATCAAGAGACCTACCCCTAGAGATTACGCATGCCATATTTCATACAAATCCATTGAATGGTTCCTAAGTTATTAAGGTTCAAAAATTCGGGTTTAATATAGACATTAACTTTCACCCTAACTATAGTGGCACTACCATGCCACTATAATATATACTGTATATGTATTCTTTGCAGAAATTTTGTAAATGTACCAGTTAGGGTTCAAGTTAATGCCACAAAAGTAGGGAAATGTAGTGTTAGGGTTTCCAACCCTAACTCCCCATCCCCAGACTCTCAAGCAGCAAAAGGAAAAAACATTAGGGCCTGGGGTCTCCAGAGCCTTGGTGAATCAGTGGTAGGATCTTCCTCAGAATTGTCAACCCTAATGCTCACCCCTCCTCCAGTCAATAACCTCCTATCTGAAGCAGAAGGTACAGTTCCAAGCCAGTGCCTCATAGTGATACACTCTTCAGAGAACTATGTCTCACCACATTTTGCCAGCATTATCTGTTGTAACTTTCTTCTTGCAGGGCCATGTGGGCTCTGCAAGAAGGAAGATCACGTCTGACATTTTTTGTTCAAGGAATGGGGTGGGCATTAGGGTTGACAACTCCAAGGATGACCCCACAATTGATTCATCAAGACTCCCAAGACCCAAAACCCTGATGTTCTTTCCTTTTGCTGTTTGGGGGTGGGGGTGGGGAATTAAGGATAAAACAATCTAACGCCACATTCCTCTATTTTTGTGGTGTTAACTTGAACCTCTGGTGCATTAATGATGTTTTTTTGCAAAGAATGTTCTTTCTTTTTGATATAGAAGAATTGTACCCAGAGGCAGACACACAGGGTCCCTTTGGGCCCTGTGCCAAGGGAAGACTCCATATACCCACTGAACTACAGGGCCCTTGTAGGGCCTGCAGTTCCATGCAGCAACGTTTGTCAAGAATTCATGAGTGTGTGTGGTGGGCTGCAGAAGCACAGAAGCCTCTGGTCCCTTAACTTTTATGTGGCCAGAGACACAGGGCAAAGAGTCAGTCTGTCGGCCAATGCACAGGGTCCTCTGCCACCCACTGGAGCAAAGGTGCAGGACCCTGTGCCAAAAGAGTAGCTGTCTTCAGTGTTTGGTACCCAGGCCCATGTGGGCAGCCCTGCAGCTTTCATTCTTTGGCTGGGGGGAGGGTGTCATAGTGCCATCCCAGCACCCTTACTATATGTAGTTGGGTCACTGAGTTCTCCCTCAAAATCATGTCACCAGTAGGGGATTGCAAAGTATATCCACTGTAGTGCAGACTGGCAATACACACAAAGTTTCTTAAGTATATGGTTTTTTTTATTTTGACCCCAAATTTTCAAGATAGTCATTGTATGACTCCCTTTATAAACGTGACATGTGGCATTTATAGTATATTGTCTGAAAAGTCATTTTGCGCCACAAGTGCAAAAACACATCTCACCCAGGATTTAAATAATGACACCTGTCACATTTGTTAGGTGGTGTGGAAAAATGGCAATGTTGAAAGTTTGGAGTTAAAATATTGAAAATTAGTAAAGTTAGGAGAGAACATTGAAATGCTGCAATGTTCATTAATAACCTAGGCATTTGACCTTTTTGTACACTAGATTTTCATCATAGTCTTCTAATTAGCCCACCTCATGAACCTGATAGGTGATCTCTGCCAAAACATAATTCCATGCAACAGGTGAAAAAAACACATTTTGGCCAGGATTTGAAAAACAACAGCTGTCACATTCATGAGGTTGTGTGAAAAAATGGCTATGTCAAAACTCTGAGGTCAAAATATTGAAAATTACCAAAGTTATGAGCGACCATAGAAATATTTAAATGTATGCTCATAACTTTGTCATTTGAACATATTATGACCCCAAATTTTCAACATAGCCTTCTTATGACCCTACCTCATGAGGGGATTCATGCTAAATCCCGACTCCAACAATCCCGACTATCGATTTCCCGACTCCAAATGCCCGACAAGTAGTAATCCTGCCACCTAACCACCCGGCAAGTCTCATAACGACTCTTAAAATCTCAACACGGTATTAGAAGTGCTCGGCTTCTGACAGTTATGGACCTCACTTTAACAGCGTTTCTGTCTTTCTCTCTCTCTCTCTCTCTGTCTCTCTTTCTTTCTCTGTGTTACTGAATAAAGAAATAGAAATAGAGAGACAGCTCTTCTTCGGTTACTAACAGCTGTCCTTACAGTCCCTCGCTAGTGCAGCATTTAATACAATTTAAAATCTCTCTCTCTCTCTCATCAAATACAGAATACAGCATAGAAACAGAGAGAAAGAGTCTTGTCACTCGCTGGTCTCTGGTACATGTGCTGACAGATATGGACCTCACTTCAACAGCATTTCTCACTCTCTATCCCATCTCACACAGAATAAAGAAATACATCACTTGCAGATAAAGAGACAGAGCGCTTCTTCTGTTACTTACTGCTGTAAATGACAGTCTGCTACCTGGTGCCATAGTAATTAAAAGGTAAGACAAATTTTTACTACAGAGGTACTGTGTTAGTAACATGTGTCCTCACATCTATAACTGTCATGCATTATTTGGTGCAAATGCGGAGTGTTTTTTTTCCCTCTGAACCACCTTGAACAGAAGCTGGTTTATTTTTCTTCCTGGCACCTCGCACTGAAGCCGAGCATGGGGGGGGATGGTATCTGTGGCCGAACTGAACCCTGTAACTTATTTTCCCATAGCGTCCCTCAAACCTCTCAGTTTAACCCAGTGGTGTAGCCAGGTTTGGGAGCATTTGGGAGCCAGGGGGGCCATTCAGTCAGTCGTGGGTGCCACAATGGGCACTAAACAGTGAATAATGATGGTGGTGGGGCATCACTACTTACACTGGGGCAGCCAGGAGGGGCGACCACCCCCCCAGCCCCCCTCTAGCTCTGCCACTGGTTTAACCCCCCTAGAGGTCTTAGTAAAATACGATTTGAAATATAAACATGCATTGAAGAGGTGAGGTAAACAAGAGATGAATGGGTGGGTGTTTAAACCTATAGTCGAGATTTTTGCAGTCAGCTCTTTATCAATCAGGATTACAAATTTTTAGGATTTAGGAGTCAGTGTTTTGAATGTCAGGCTTCTATGAGTTGAGATGTAGTATTAGACCCCTCATAAGCAAGTGTGTTAAAATTTTTCAAATCCCGTCTGAAAAGCGATTTTGCAAAGTGACTGCAAAATTGCATTTCAGGCCAGATTTGCATAATTCCACCACCATTAGTCATGAGGTGGGGTCCCAAGAAAGCCATGATGAAAACTGTGTGCAAAAATACTTAAGAATGCCTTCCCAGTAGCACTGAGAGTTGAGGTGCTGGACATGACATCTGGCGCCTCACTGGTGACCTGGGTCAGGAGTGAATTCAGGTTGCTGGGGGTTGGCAGGGGAGAGAGAGGATCCAGCATCTGACAGACTGCTCTCCTCTATTGGGGAGGGAGGGTTTGTCATCCCACTTCATAGCTGCCCCCTGGTGGAGACCAGGTGGAAGTGTCAGAGTTAGGGAGACAGAAGAATGTGGGTACGTGGTATGTATGTGCCTCCACACATGTGCTTATGCTGCAAGTGGAGGGGGGAAGAATATAGAAAACTGAAAGTGGGGCTGGCAGGCTCCATGACAGCCCCTGCATGGCCCTGACTCCGGCAACCCCATTGCTCCTGGATTGTGCTCCGGGGGGGAATCCAGCCCTCCTGCCTTCAGCCCCACCATGGGGGGGATTCATGGGGGACTCACCAGGCAGGGCTGGTTGGGAGAAGCAAGGTGCTAGAGTAACACAAGCCCTCTGAAAGGGGGATGGAGCTTGCCTGCCAGCCCTGCATGGAGAAAAAAGCTATACATATATATATATATATATATATGTATATATATATATATATTTTTCATGAATGACAAAGTTATGAATGAAAGTTCAAACCCCATTGAGCTACATTAAACCTCACTTACCTTATTTTTCTCATATCTCAGTTGCCGGTTTCCAGCACCAGGACATTTCTTCAATCAGAGAGTGGATCTATGCTGAGGGACATATTCAGGTCAATGAGGGTATGTGGGAGTGTGGGGTGTGGTTGCTAAGTGGGAGGTCAGGGTGGGTGGGAGAGTTAGATTTGGAAGGGACTGTTTCCTTTTTTATAGATTTAAAAAAAATCATCAAGGGATGTTTTTCTTTATTTAAGTTCACATTCTGACACTGGGGATTGGGCACCCCAGTGTCAGGCTACTGTTTACGGAATGGGAGCAGGTGACCTGGAGGGGAGGTAGGTCAAGAGAAGCAGTACCGGGGTTGGGCACTCCCAGTCTTCTCATATTACATATAAAAATACATAACTACTGGGAAGGGTGGGCAACCTGGAGGGGAGGATAGAGAAAGAAGCAGTATTAGGGGTGGGCACCCCAGTCCACTTAACAAATATTGAATTAGATAGATAGAGAGACAGATAGATAGAACAAACAGGGGACTGTTGGCTCTCTGCTTCAACTGAAGCTGACAGCACAACAATAGCTGCAGCTTCAGTGGCATTCAAAAGAGTCCCACTGTTCTCATACAGAGAACGCAGGTGAATGTTCCTCTTGCTAAGCTGGGCACTCTGGATTTTGGAGTTCCCAGAAAAGGTATTTCTGGCCATTTTTTTAAACAAACACCAGGATGTCACTAAACAGGTCTCGTTTAGCTAGGTTTAGGTGTTTGTTTTTAAAATTACACTTTTTTATGTATCTTCCATGTTTTTTATTTCTGTGGGGGAACACAATGGCGGCTGTCACAGCACAAAAACTAGTTTCATGCTGTAAGAAGCAGGTGGTGATAAAACAAAAATGGTCTGCAACATGGAATTTTTTGTGTCACATCGGAATGTTATCCAGAATTAAAAATCCTACTAAGCATGCTCAGAACAGAAAAAAAAAACAACAAAAAACTTTAAATCCTTATAACTCTGGAACTGTTTAATATTTTTTCATGAAGCCTTCCAAAGGTGCTACCTTGGCACAGCACACTTCTACCCTGAAAGTTTCAGAAAAAAGGTCCATTCCATGTAGGCTGTACCTGAGAGGAAAACCAAAAACCCATGTTAGGGATAGGAAAAAAATTAGACATCTACAGGAGAATGACATATGAGGATCTCAGAAACCGCACAAGTTGCCATCACTAAAATTTCCACATATTTCGACCTTGCCTCCTAGATAGTGCATGCAAAATGCCAGCTAATTTTGTCAAGTGCTGCCAAAACTATAAAGGTGTAAATTTAGGGGTTTAACGTAGAACCTGTCTCTCAACCTTAACTGTACTGGTGCTACCATGTCAGTATTATCAGATATTGGTACGTCTCTCAAGAACAAATATGCTACAGTCCCACTTAAAAACGTTGGGAACATGGGTGATAGAGTGGGGAATGAATGCTAGCCTTAAAAAATGTAAAGTTATGCATTTTGGTAAGGCAAAGCTAGGATATAATTACTATCTGTATAACCACTTGCTTACAGCAGTTCATGAAGTAAAGGACTGGGAGTAACAATCACTGAATATGTAAAAGCAAAATATCACTGCAACAGTTTATTTAAAAAAAACAATTAGTTAATTCGATTAAACATTTTACAAATAAATCAAGTAACATGGTAATGCTACTGTATCATAACTACTGCATGTGAGACCACATATCGATTACTGTTCACAATTTTTTGGGTGGACTTAATCAGAGAGAACAGAACAAACTTGAGAAAATACAAAGAAGGGTAACACAAACGATATGAGGCTTAGAGGAAAAAAAGCAATGTGGAACGGTTGAGCCCATTAAAGCTACATTCACCACACAGAAGAAGAATAAGGGAAGGAGAAATTGTTTAACCAGGAAACGCACAGTAAACCAGAACTTGTTTCCAGGTGCAACCTGGGAGCCCAAGGAAGTTAAGTGATTTGCTCAGGGCCACACAGTATGCAAGTGGAGGCTGATGGGATTCAAACCCAGGTCTCCAGGTTTGCAGCGCAGTGCCCGTAACCACTATATTATACTGCCTCATACCTTTTTAGTTTTGAATAACATATACAATGACATAAAGTTATTAAATAATGTAGTACTAAATGTGACTATCAAGATTAACAGTAGCACAAGTAGACATAAACAATTAAGAAGATGTGCTTTCAAAACAAACAGACATCAGCTATATTATGCACAGAGAATTTTAGAAATATGGAACAACCTTTCTGCTGACATAGTTCAGAATGAAACATTTAATTTATTTAAACATAGACTGGATAAATATATGACCGAGAATGAGATCAGGGATTATTACCACTGATGTGGAAGGGCAGCATTTCTGGATCATTGTCTTCTGCTGTTCCTATCTTCCAAGTGAAACCTAATGAAACCCTCTCAAAAGGACTGATCCTAAAACCAGTCACTGGGGCTCCCCGCTCATGGCTTGCTTTACCCCTGTGGGGTCTCCATTTAGGATTACCGTCTGGGTTCTCACACTTAGTTTTTTATCCACCTTGTTATCTTATCCTCCCCTACCCACGGGTCACCTAACTACTTAACCAACCTTCCATTTGGAACAGAGTTGAAGGGTTTGTTGTAATCTAGGTATAGGGCATCTTCTGCCTGACCCCTGTCAACAGCCTTTGTCACCCAGTTGAATAATTCATTCAGGTTCTTCTGGCATGGCCTCCCACTGGCAAACACATGATGTATGGAGTCCTGCAGGCTGCTGACCTTCAGGGAACTCTAAAAAATGTTTTGTGTAAAACTGGTTAGCTGTGTAAGAACCCAAAGGCATGAATGCTGATTTTCTAGGGTGACCCCAGGTCATTCACATATTTACATATAACAATCACATTATTTATTTTTATTTATTTATTTCAGATTGGGATTAATATCTTTGAGTCATGGACTCGTTTACAAAGGTTCCAAGTCGAATAAAGAAACATGAGACAAAACAACTACACATAGGTTTTCTGACTCTCACATTACAAACTTGTCCTTAATGAGGCCAATACCCAATCCATGCTATTCAGGACAAATTCTAAACTCAAAACCTGCCCAAATAATTTCATGGTCTCTCCCCTGGATATCTCCCCTACTGGTTCAGTGACCTCGCTTAAGTACCTATTAGTAACACTGGACCAGTCCCTAAACTGTAATCTTCACATCCAGAACTCATGTAAATCTGTCAACTCTAAATTAGGTATAGCGTACCAAACCAGATATGCAGTAACCCCTGCAGCGAGGCTTGCCATTGCTCGTGGTATTCTTCTACCCACCCTTACATACGGAGTTGTGACCTATGCCTCCTTACCTAAATCCAATCTCCATAGATAGGACGTCACCTATAATAATATCTGTCGCTATGTCTTCTCCTCCCATCAGCAGAAACACCACTGCCTCCTCTACTCAGATCTAAACTGGCAGTCACCAAATGCTGCTAGACTTTACTCCTTTGGGTCGACTCTCGACAGTATTATGCGGTCTCAGACTCCAAAAACCTTAGCTGATCTACTTGTTCCTCAGACGTCTGACTATGGCCTATGCTCAGCTGGAAAATCCCTTCTATGAGTCCCGAAAAGTAACACACCAAAGGCACCAGTGTTTTTGCCCACCATGCTCCTCAGCTATGGAACTTTCTCCCTTTAGTGATCTGCCAAGCACCCTCACATAATGCCTGTAAAAAGGAGCTTGGTAGCTACCTCATCTCCTCTAATCGATGCCCCTGCTTCAACCCCCCTTGACAGCACTCCTATTCTCTCCACTGCGCACTTGATCTGCTCTCTACCCAATGCCTTGCACTTAATCCTCCCCCTGCCTGTCTGCTTGTCTCTCCTCTCAACTTGATGTACTTCTCCTCTTTGGATTGTTATCTGAAACCCCTTGCCCTGTCCTACCATAACTAATTCTTTACTCCTTAGATCTTTGTAACCATTGCCCAAAAGCTCCTACTTGCAATACTCTGTGCACTATCTCCCAAACCTTGTGAATGTGTTTTTCCCCTAGGATCTGCCTTCCCCTGCTCATTATACCTGATAGTTGCTTGCAAATGTGTGGTTGTTTGTTTTCAATGAACCTCTTGCCGGACTTTGCATCATGATAATTCCTTGCAAATATGCGATCCATGTCTTGCACCTGCCAACAAATTGCCTTATCACATGTTTTGTCATGAGTCATACTGTTTTGTACCTTGCTCTCATCACCTTGCTTGTATTTTTATTGTAAAACCTTGTTTTGTTTCTGTGTTTTATGTAATTCCACTCTGTAACCTCCCTGGTTGTGCCTGAGAATAGTCGTTTCTATGGCTAGTGCACTGACCCAGTAAACAAAAACTAAATAAATAAAATAGGTTACATAGGTTTCACAGGATTCCTTAGAAGTAAACACTGCAGGTTACAAAGAGTATATGATACATTGGTTGCAGAGGAGAGTGGAGAAACCCAAGGCATGACAGTTAGCTACAATACAATGTGAAAATTTAGGAAAATGTTTCTTGAGCAAAAGTTTACAGTAAGTGCAGGGCACAGCAAGGGGACTAAGGAATGTATTCAGTGCTTCTGTTAGATGCAGCCAAAAGGCTTTGTCAGCATATGGCATTGAAAGGTAATAGTGGAGAGGAGGATAGAACAAGGAGGGATGAGGAGAGGGCAGGGGGAGTAGGAGGGTGGTGAGGCAGGGGGATTAGTAAAGGGTGGACAGTAGTGGCTGGGGAGGAGTGTGTTAGGGGATAATCAGGATGGAGTAGAAAGGGGTGATAAGGGGGTAGGCAGGGGAAAGGTGGGTAGAGGCAGAGAGAGGAACAGTGGACTGGACCTTGGAAAGAAACAGTGGGAGGTGCTGTGGTGGGTTGGGGTGTGTATATTATCAAATTAGGCTAGTGACTGAGGAATTGGAAAGAAGGGAGCTAGGGGTCACTGCATGTAAGGTAGCTAGGTAATGTTAGGGGTTGTGGAAACAATTGCAGACAGTCTACAGGGTTAGATGGTCTCGAAGGCCCTATTTGAATTGGCTAGCCTTACTGCACTTGATCAAATCCTTGGAGAGTTCATTGAACCACTTTGAACCCCCGAAGAAGAGGGATCTCTGGGCTTGAGTTGTCCACTTAAACAGCATCACCAGTTCTCCATTAACCGTGTTGTGAGTCCTTTTAGTAGGTTGAATGGTTTTGAATAGGCAGGTGGTTGAACTAGGGGTTAGGCCAAGCAAGGACTTCATGATAAGTAGGCATGTTTGGTACTTAACCCTAAGGTGAAGTGGTAGCCCTCTAGTCTCTTGATAGACGGTGCAGGTAAGTGTCCAGTGGTCAGTCCCGAGCACCAGGCGACAGGCTTTGTTGAGCAGGGTTTTAACCCTCTTGAGGGCAGTATTGGTGCTGGCCCCATAGACAGTGAGGCCATAGTCTATGGTAGATAAGACTAAACAGCTAGTGACCAGCTTCAGGGCTTCAGCGGTCATGGAATGCCAGTGTCGGTAGAGCACTCCCAGTTTTGCATTAGCAGTCTTAACTACATGGTCTACATGAGTTCCGAAAGACAGTGATTCATCTAGGTAGATCCCAAGATATATAAAGGTGCAGGCTTGCTCCACTGTGTCACCTTTGAGGCTGTGAATCTGGAGGGGCCCAAACTTCTTCCTGTTCTGTGGAACAGGGAAGCGTGTGGTCTTTGTATTTTTATAGTTGAGTAATTGTTTGTTGCTAGTGAAACATTTTTCTAGTTTGTGGAGATTGTCCTGCAGTGCTGTGGTGATCAAGGTCTGAGTTTTCCCTTTAACAGAGATTACTGCATCATCAGCATAGAGCACTATGTGCACTGGGCTTTCAGCAGGTAGGGGGTTAATAAAGAGACTGAAGAGAAGTGGCCCAAGAATAGACCCTTGGGGGATGCCCAGGCTCACTACTCTTGGCTCTGAGAGGCTGCCTTTGATTTTGACGTGTTGAGTCCTGCATGAGAGGTAGCTGTCAAACCACATCACCGTGTCACTGGATGTGCCTATAGCGAGAAGGTTTTTTTAGCAGGAGTTGATGGTTGACTATATCGAATGTCTTCATGAGGTCTATAAAGATAGACCCCATTGCCAAACCATCATCAAAGGCATCGTAAATTTGAGAGGTGAAATCCAACAGGGTGGAGACGGTGGAGTGATTTCTCCTAAACCCGTATTGCTGGGCACAGAGTAGGTTGTGCTTTGGAGATACTAGGTGAGTTGGTCCAAGACCGCACGCTCAAGGGCTTTTGAAAGTGGAGGTAGAATAAACAGGGGCCTGTAATTGGACAAGTTGGTAGCATCCCCCAATTTGAAAACTGGGGTGACCAGTGCCTCATTCTGTTTGTCCGGTAAGACACCCGACCTTAGGGAGATGTTGAACACTTTTGTGAGATTTCAGTAACCTCATTTAGTGCAAGGGCAATCAGCTTTATGTTGATCAGGTCACCACCCATTCGTGTCTTCCCTAATGTCTGTTTCACATATTTTAAGGTTTCATGCCCTTGGAGCAACTTAGAGTAGAATGGCAGAATGCTTCTTGTTGTTGAGGAGTGAGAGATTATATCTGAGTGTAGATTTTGTGTAGAAAGGGTCGGTAGTCCCTGGGTAGTACCATACTTAGGTCAGTGAAAGCCTTGTTACAAGCAAGGGCTATGTTAACAGGCTCCTAGAGAGTCTCGGTTGTGGTGGTAATTAACCCTGGAGGGGCTCAGGAAGCTTTTCCTGTCAGTGTCTTTATAGAGTCCCAAAAATCCCTACCATGGCCCCAGCACCTCTTTTGTAGTAGGAGGCCTTAGCTAGACGAATAAGCTTGGTGCATTTGTTCCTGGCTGTTTTGTAGGCAGTGATGTCAAGATGCATACCCGTTGCTTTGGCCTTATGCCACAAGTTATCCCTATGGCACATGAGCTCAATGAGTGGGCCAGTGAGCCAGGGTTGGTGGTCCCTCCTACTTTTTTGGTTTTGTAGGGGGCAAATATATCACGTGCCTTGTTAAATATTGAGAAAAAATAGTTTAGGGTTTGATTGCCATCCTGTACCCTGTCCAGAGGCAACCGATCCACTAGTTTAAGATATTCTCTATAGGTACTGAGCTGGCCTGGTCTCAGTGTTCTATTTCTGAGGATCTGGGAAGCACATCTGGAGAACTTATTTGACCAGGTGCACATAATTGGGGAGTGATCACTAAAGATGTTGAGTAGGACTGTAACTTCGGAAATATGTTCTGGGCATGTAGTAAGAAGCCAGTCAAGTAGGGTACTAGTACCCGTTTTGTAGTTAAATCTGGTAGGTTGAGTTACCAGCTGTGATAGGTAATGGTCTGAGAGTTGATCACATACCACAGATGCTTCATTAGACTGCCAATTGACATTAAAGTCCCTGTCAGTGATGTGCTCCCAATTTTGCTTATACTGTTCAAGGTTGTTAATTACTTGTTGGATATCCACAGTGCGAGTACCAGGAGGTACGTAGACAGTGGAGAGTAGCAAAGCTTTGTTCTGATGGCCAAGGGTAAGCTTGAGGCTTAAGATTTGTGCCTATGTGGTGTGAAGACCGGTAGGTAGCAGTTGGCCTCTTATCTCACTCTTGAGGTAGATCAGGCAGCCACCCCCGCTTTCTGATAATCTGTCCTGGCAGAACATACTATAGCCCTCTAGAGCTATTACCACATCACTGACTTTTGGGAAGAGCCAGGTCTCAGTGAGTGCTATAGCATCCAGTTTGAGTAGTTCTACTCAAGCCTGAACTTGAGGTATTTTTGGGTAGGATACTGAGTATGTTTAAGGATACTAATTTGAGGTGCCCCAGGCTCACAGTGGCCTTAGTCTTAGGGAGTCCAGAATTGGGCTGTACATTACCTGAGGTTAGTAGTAGTAGTAGGATCAGTTTCCTCATGATCCTTGCCCAAAAAATCCAATTATTGCCAGCATATTTAGTTCGATGGCTCTTGTAGCCACTGGTAGTGGCTGCTATGGTGTTGCAGAGTATTAGTACTGCTACTGGGATTTTAGGTGTAGCAGGGGGTACATAAGTTTGGGGTGCTTGTTTACAGTGTGGATGTGTACCTGACTCATCCTTAGTACCCTTGGAGTACTGATGGATTTTTTCTGAGAGGGTGGGTGTGACCTGATTAGGTGCAGTGGTGTTTCCCTCAGTTTCCCTTATTGTGTATAGGGTAAGGAGTAATATGTACCAAATCATTGCTATATTGTACCAGACTGCCACTCTTGTAGAAGCTGTCACTTTTGTGTTCCAAAAAGGCAAGCAATTGTTGTCACTTTGTGATGAGCAGATGCTTCTGCAATTAATTGGTGATGGCAGGTGCGAGTGTACCAATGGGAGGAAGTGGGAGGAATGTACTCTAGTGTGTGTGAGCATTTCATAGAGTCAGGGCAGAAGTGGGCGGGACAAATTAGCGGTTAAAGAAAATTCTGCGTATGAAAGGTGCATGTCCTATGGTATCAGAGGGCTGGAAGCGCCAGAGTTTTGGAAAAAATCAGAAGAGAATTGGAGCAGCCAATCAGGCATCCAGAGACGTGAGGAGCCAATGGTAATCCTGGCTTTCAGGCAGCAGAAACTGTACCTTGTTGCTGGCTCAGTAAGTTGGCTTCCTGGAGTGAGGGCTTGCGGCCAACCCAACGTCAGGAGTTGAGACCGCTGGAAACCTCAGGGAAGCCCGGCCAGGGCTTGCTTGCTTGCTGTTGGCTCAGTAGGCCAACTTGCTGAAGTGAAGGCTTGTGGCCAGCCCAGCATTGGGAGTACAGACTGACGGAAGTCTCAGGTAAGCCCGGCCAGGGCTTGCTTGCTGCTGGCTCAGTAAGTCAACTTGCTGGAGTGAAGGCTTGCAGCCAGCTCAGCATTGGGAGTCGAGATCACTGGAAGCCTCAGAAAAGCGCGGCCAGGGCTTGCTTGCTGCTGACTCAGTAGGTCAGCTTGCTGGAGTGAGGGCTTGCAGCCTTCCCAGCATTGGGAGTCGAGAACGCCGGAAGCCTCTGGGAAGCCCGGCCAGGGCTTGCTTGCTGCTGGCTCAGTAGGTCGGCTTGCTGTAGTGAGGGCTTGCAGCCAGCCCATTGTCGGGAGTTGAGACCTCTGGAAGCCTCGGGGAAGTCCAGCCAGGGCACGCTTGCTGCTGGCTCAGTAGGGTCGGCTTGCTGGAGCAAGGGCTTGTGGCTAGCCCAGCGTTGGGAGTCAAGACCGCTGGAAGCCTCGGGGAAGCCCGGGCAAGGCTTGCTTGCTACTGGCTCAGTAGGTCGGCTTGCTGGAGCGACATTAAATCAACATATCACAATTTTTACAAAAAATTTACAACAATGTATAAAACTAAATTCTCAGTCAAAACAAGTACAAACAGACTTACTAAAAAAATGTTATTGCATATACAGTAGATTTAAAGACATTCTCTGACTGCATGTTCTGCATACTTAGAGGAAGGGAATTCCAAATGTTATTTCTCTGAAGAAGTATGATTTTTGACCAAGTGACATTTTTAAGAGAATCAATTTGCATTACCTCCCCAGGATAGAGATAGTTATGCATGTACAGGTGTTACTGTTTACAAAATTCATAAAGTTAAATGACGTAGAGTTCATTAATAACCTTCTGAAACAAAGTAATTTAAAATAAATGCATCTGGATTCGAAGAAAACCAATTCAAAGAACTGTATAAAGTGCAATGGAGAGTTGTTTTAGAGCCAGACAGGGCATGTTGACAAACTGAGTTATACAAAATGTTTAGTCTAGCAGTTAAAGTGTCTGTAGATGTATTATAAATTGTAAGACCATAGTCACACAGGGAAAGTAGTAGTGATTGGGCTAAATGTTTCCTTGAATTTTTAGACAAGCTATTTTTTATTTGGTATAGTTGCCCAAGTCTCATATGTGTAGTTTTAATCAATCCATTTACAAGTCTCATGTGTAGTTTTAATCAGCCCATTTCTCTGATTCTCAAATGATAATGTGCCGTCAATTGTATAGTCCAAATATTTGAAACTTTCTACAATTTCTTTCTCAGCTCCCCTGCTGTCTAAAGTAGGAGCAGAAGGGACCTGAGATAGCCATTTCTGTCTTGATCCAAATGTCATATACTGTATCTTGTTTTTGTCACGTTCAGTACCAGGCCATTACCCTGAAGCCAATCTACTGTAGAACCAAATTAAAATCAAGTAGCAATCTGGAATTTACATAATTTAAAGGACCATTTCTATATAGGACTATATAATCCACGTAAAAAAAAAAAAGGATGAATTTAGCAAAAAAAAAAAAGGAATATCATTTAAGAATATGCTTAAAAGTACTGGGCCCAAATTGAAGCCCAGCAGGACATCAATATCTATCCTAACTAAAGAAGAAAACAAAGGCAAATAACTTTTTGATAAATTGAATTGTTGATTGGCTGACGAGAGGCATCAGAGGGTTGTTGTTAATGGTTACACCTCAGAGGTGGGAAGAGTCACTAGTGGGGGTCCCCCAGGGCTCAGTGTTGGGCCCATTTGTGTTTTAAGTATTCGTCTCTGACTTAACCAATGAAACAACTAGCTGGGTTACGAAATATGCAGAAGATACTAAACGAGGGGATTCAAGTAAAAAACAGGCCGACACTGAAAATATTGAAAAAGATCTTGACCATATAACAGCATGGGTAAACAAATGGGAAATGTAGCAGCTCAATATGGATAAGTGCAGGATTATGCATCTGGGAAAAGAAAACCCATGTATACGTATACCTTGTGCAGAGTCCCTTTGGAGACAACTAGCAATGAAAGGGATCTTGGAATTCAAGTGTCTAATGGTTTGGGGCCCTCAATCCAGACTACTGATACTATAGCCAAAATCAACAAGGTAATATCAGCTATAAAAAGAAATATTACATCATGAGATGAAAATGTACTGCTCCCACTTTACAGATCTTATGTTCGTCCCCACATGGAATATGCATCTCAACTCTGGTACCCTTACAAAAAAAGTGATAAGGATAGGACAGAAAGGGTACAAAGTCAATGAAAGGACTGGAAGAAAAAAATGATGATGAACGCTTATAGTCACCGAATTTAATGTCCTTGGAAACAAGGTGTACATGTGGTGACCTTCCGTTCATGTACAGTATAATGTGATATAAGATCCGCACCTTTTAAGTGAATTAGGGATCTCCTTTAAACTCAGTATTAAAGTATGGTTAACGCATGGAATTCCTTGCTGCTTGACATTGTAATAAGTAAAACCAGGTCAGAATTTAAAAATAAACTGGACACATATATTTTATCTGGGAATGTCAGCAACTTCTAAGATTAAATTACATAGGAGCACTTATGGGCTCACAGCCTCCTTATACTTCCTAGTAGTATGAACTCCTAGTAAGAAGAAAAAACATTTTTGAACCAGCCAGTTGAAGATAAGGAGAGACCGATGCACTGGAGCTTTAAGAGCAGGCAATTATAGTACACAAAGTCAAAGGCCTTAGAGAGGTCTAGGAATAATGCACTGGCCATGTCCCCACTGTTCAAATCCCCATGCAAAAAACTGGTAAATTCCACCGTTCAAACAAGAATGTGGAGAAAGAGGTTGTGCTCAGAACTCCTAAAACTGGAGCAAAAAAGACTAGGTGCAAGATAGCAGGGAAAATTAGTACACGTACTGGCATCCACATACGTGAACAAGTCTATCTGCACATTTATGAATGACTGTCATACTCCCATTTCTTCCTCAACCAAGAGTGATTTTATTATTCAGGCAGTAGAAACTCAGTACAACTTCTTATTGAAACAAATTAAAAGTAAAAAAAATGTATCTAGATAGGAGCCAAAGGTGCAAATCGCAAACTTTGGCTAACCTTGGCTTCCAGGACAAATGAACCCCATGCGTGGTGTGTATTTGCCTCTTAGATCTCCAGGCCAGGGGCATCGGTGGGCTATACTGTGCAGCTCTGAGGATGCAGTTTTAGCTCCAAAACATCAGCACATCCATACATAGGCTGACCAAGCACCTGAACAAGTTCAGCAGCAGAGTTCAGCCCACTGATGCCCCTGGCCTGGGGATCTAAACACCTTTGGCTCCTATCTGCTTTTATGGAAGCTCTGTTTGGAAAAAAAGTCTTTGCATTTAGGCAATTGAGCCAGGAAAAACTTTTCTCTAGTACCCTAGATTAAGCAATCGAGCCAAGAAGAGCATGAAGACTGGTACAGTGACATTACTATTTTTTTGTTATTTGCTGCCGTCTTTTGACTTTGAATTTGTTTCAGTGATAAGAAATTGCACTGAGTTTCTACTGCCTGAATAATAAAAGCACACTTGGTTCAGGAAGAAATGAGAGTATGACATTTGTTTATAAGTCTGCAGACAGACTTGTTCACGTACAGTATGTGGATGCCAGTATATAGTAAATTCCACCACTGCAGTTAGAGTGCTGTGATTTTGAGGAAATACATGTTAAAATGTGGTAAGAATCTGATTTGTCTTAAGAAAATATTGGAGCTGATTGTATACCATTCATTCTAGGACCTTGGACAGTAGGGCCAATAAAAAGATAGGATGGTAATTTTTGGGAATGGTGCAAATGCCTGACTTATAAATGGGCACCACGTTCACCTGCTTCCAAAGCTGCAGAACGTTGCTTGTAGTCAAACCTTAATTAATACACTAAGGGGGTAAGCAGTCTAGTCTAATACTAAGGAATGTAAATGTAAATCATTATTATTGGAGCCTATTTTTGTTTGAGTGTTCCTTTTTAATAAGTATTCCAAAGTTTCAACAGTTGTTATCTCTCAGAAATCAAATTACTGTACTTTTTGAGTACTAGTCACGTTGGTATCTACACTTGAGATATTAGGTGCCACTTTAATGGCCTCACAAAAATTAATATTCAAAGCCAAAGTAATCTTGAATGGAGATGTCAAATCTCCATTTTCAGTGGTGAGCAAGGGTATGGAAGTAGTTCTATTCTTCCCCAACAATTTGTTTAGGTTATTCTGATTCTGCCTCATTCAATTAGCAACTGCAAATTGATGTAGTAAAAAGTAGTCACATTTTGTTTTTTTTGTAAATTTTTTGCATGTTTTTCTCAATCTACAGTATTTACACAATTTTTTTGTGTGTGTGTGTTTTTTCCATGTTCTGTCCTGTTCCTGTATCATTTTAATAAGTTCCATTGTGATCTATTACTAGTTATGGTCTTTTACTCTAATCTTCCTTAGTGCAGCATGTTCATCACACACTGCATTAAACTCATGAAGTATGTAACTGAGCATGCAATCCACACAAGGAAGAGCAGGCAAGTATGACCAGTCAGTATCTGCCACCAAATCATGAATTTTTCTAAGTCAAAATTCCACATGGAACAGGACACAACATACTGGGTGGGGAGTGGCCTGCATGCACCCAGAAGCACAAGATAGGAGTGTGATCACTGATATGATCAGACAGAGAAAATGCCACCTAATTCCAAATGTGCTGCACCACTCTTATTACATTGAACTGCAGCTAGTATCAAATTCCCCAATATATTTAGTTCTTTTTAAATATGCTTACCACAGGCTCACAGCCTTTACTAATTGAGAAGAATGGGGCACTGGACTATCAAACATAGAGTGGAGAATATCTTCAATTACCCTGTACTACAACTAAGATACTTAACTTGAACAGAAAATAAAATCAGTTGCAACATAATAGTAAAACATCGCTGACATAAACCAGGGCTCAATACAAATAATATATCCTCCTTTTTGTAATAGATTCCAGTAGTTTCCTTACTATAGACACCAGACTGACTGAGCTATAGTTACAGAAAATCAGAAGAAAGTCATGCTTTTGGAATGGGGTTGGTGCTATGCAGGGTGGCTGACCCAAAACGAACACTGATACAGACCACAGCACTTAAGAAGAAATAATCCTCAGATTCAAAATCCTTTTACATTTTTACTGTGGCATAAGGGATATACAGACCAAACCTTTGCCCCAGCGCTTCAACCCTAATCCAGGTCTTTGTGAGGAAGTGGATCTGGTAAACATCAGGTGAATACACCTTATATACCTTGTCTCACTTAGTGAATCATTCCACTCATGACTTGCCCAACCATATTTAAAGCTATATCCTAAAATTCATACTCCTATTTACATTCAAAACTGATGGTGCAAAACAATGTGATTACAAGTGAAAAAACAATTAAAGATTACATAAGTTATTAAAATACAACAGCACAAAACATAAACACAAGGCCTTATTGTTATTTCTTTATAAGTCCCAAACTCTCAGTTAGACAGTTAGCTGAGACCATTTAAGCTCTTTACACTGCTGTGAGGCTTGATCACCTTTTTACACTGCTTTTGAACTTCATTATGATATCCCTTGAGAAATGCAGCTTAAAGATGGTTGAGAGAGAAAGAAAAGAAAAAAAAAGAGGGGGAGATGGGGGTATAAACAACAGAAAGTACGTACTCCAGACTAGTACCATAGTATACCACAATTCTACAAACAATTATTCTATATAAATTCATGTACATCATGGTTAGTGCAACATGATGATACCATATGTAAATTTACTGGTTTAACTAATAATATCCTTTTCATGAACCCACTCATGAGGGTCAGATCACTGAGCTCACAGTGCCCATCCCTAAGTGCAATCCGTGACAGGGAGGGGGGAAACAGTATACCCTCCTCGTGTCTACCCAGAGCATTCACTGGGTTTACAACAGAACACTTGCCATGAGGTCTGAGAGCATCCCTCTACACTTTGGATCAGGGCACAATACCAATCTTGAGTCTTGTGGCCAAATATGAACCCTTTTTCGTGGCTATTACACACAGGAGGAAGGCCCAAGTAAGTACACTCTCTTCGGGGTAGCAGCTCAAAAACCTGATTTGGCCTTCGAGCTATAGGACATGCAGTAACCCAGTTCACAATCCCTGCAGACTTGTATGAGACTCTGGTACTCTCCCTAATCCTGCCAGATCCCCTACTGACCCTTTTCAATTTGGCTGGTATTTGATTACCCTTCTAAGCATAAACAATTGTCTCCGATTTGTAATAAAACTTCTACAGTCACACATACAATATAAGGAATCTCACACAGGCAGAATTCTTTAGAAAAACAAAAGTTTTACTAAAATAAGTAAATAAATGCAGTTACAAGTAAAAGAGAACATATATTAATTAGGTTACAGTATGGAAACAAGTATTGGAAAATATACAGTTTAACCACCATAAAACTGTTTTAACTACTTCTCTACCTTAAAGATGAAAATGTTCAATGCCCTTTTTCTGTGTAGCAGCTTGGCAGTTTTCTGTTGTGCTCAGGAGAATGTCCAAAACCAGAATGGCTCTGAGTGACAGTGACTGTGTTGAGAATTTAAATATCTTTTCTGCACTGTAGTGTCAGCAATATTCTAGTCATAAGGAAACCAGTTTATTTTCACACCAGTGACCCACAGCATGGTTTATGGCAGTTCAGAATTAACCTCTTTGAAGTCTCAGGTTTTTACAATAATACTCTGGAAGTGAATGTCACACAATACTGCTAGAAGAATGTGTGCCTTTTTTATAATACCTCACACAGGCCTGATAGGAAGGTATTTCCTGGTTAAAACATTCCTGGGCCTCACCAAATGTGATATGTTATCATAGTTCCTGAGATCAAAAAGCACTCTGCTTGTAGTGCAGTGCATGTTTATTGCAGGTAAATGACTTTTGGCACATCTCTGTCTAAACAAAAAAATCCTAAGAATGAAATCTCAGTTCCAGGCAAGCAAGTGGCCTTCGAGTAAAAAGGTCACCCCTTAAAAAAATCTAGGCTTTCCCTATGCCCTGAATTAACACTGGAATGAACATACACATACATCCCATAAAACAATATATAACAGAAATGTATTTTGCAAATAATGATTGGCAGTTGGCTAGATCACCACATTCCTCCCTCCTAGACTGAATTTGTTGGAATCCATCCCTAGCACTGTATGAGTTTCACATATTCTGCTCATTGCTCTAACTGGCAAGATAGCCCATCTGCGTTGGCATTGGCCAATCCGACCCTATGGATAATGGTCATATCGTAGCCCTGTAAGGCAATACTCCATCTCAAAAGATGACCATTCATCTTCCCCATTTGCGTCAGCCACACCAGTGCGTTATGATCGGTCTGTTCCTCAAAGTGCCTCCCATAGAGGTATGGCTCTAACTTCTTCAGGGCCCATACCAGTGCAAAGCATTCCTTCTTGACTTTGGAATAGGCCTGCTCCCAAGGAAGAAACCTTTTACTAAGGTACACCATTGGGCGATCTTTCCCTTGGTTAGAGGTCTAAGGACTGCTCCAATCCCCACATCTGAGGCATCTGTCTGGACTACAAATGGCTTACTATAGTCTGGACTGGCCAACACAGGAGTACTGCACAGTGCCTCCTTTAGCTGTGTAAAGGTTCGTTCACTGGCTGGTTCCCATTTTATCTATTTAGGCATTCTTTTCATTAGCAGTCCAGATAGGGGAGCTGCCAGGGTACTGTAATTTTGTACAAACTTATGATAGTACCCAGCGGACCCTAGGAAACTCCAAACCTGCTTCTGGGTTTCCATCCTGGGCCACACCTCTGTCGCCTCAACCTTGGCTTGATTAGGGCGAAGCTGCCCCTGCCCTACTACATGTCCTAGGTATGCCACCTCTGCCATGGTCATCTGGCACTTTCAGCCTTGACAGTGAGCCCTGCCCTCTGTATCCTGCCCAACACTTCCCTCAGGTGGGACAGGTGTTCCTTCCAGCTGGCACTGAAGATGGCAATATCACCCAGGTATGCCACGACGTACTCTTCAGTACCATGTAACACCTGGTTCACCAACCTTTGGAAGGTGACAGGGGCGTTCTTCATTCCAAAAGACATTACCCTGAGCTCAAATAATCTTATTGGAGTGATGATGGCTGACCTCTTCCTAGCTCTGTCAGTTAACTCCACCTGCCAATACCCTTTTGCCAGGTCAATGGTGGTGAGGTATGTCGCCCCTCCCAACTTGTCCAGTAGTTCATCCGTCCGTGGCACTGGGGGAGTCAGACTTTGTGACTGCATTGAGTCCACGATAGTCTACATAGAAGTGAGTAGAGCCATTCAAAGGTTCCAAAATATCCATTCCTACCCTCTGGAATGGCTCCTCCACAATGGGCAAGGGAATTAGAGTGGCTTGGGTTTTACTACCCGTGGTTTCCTATTTGTGGGCACTGGTCACAAGACCTGCAATATTCCTTCACCTGCTTGGTGAAGTTGGGCCAATAGAAATTCTGGGCCAATTGCTGCATGGTGTGCACGATTCCAAGATGTCTGGACATGGGGATATCATGAGCGATCTTAAGCAGCCACTCACGGTACCCCTGGGGAACAAGCTGTCTGCCCATCACCCCTCCCTCTTTCCTTACATCCTGCATATACAACAGTCCACTGTCCCAAAATACCCTACATCTCCCATCACCTCCCTGTGTCCCATCAGATTCTGCACAAACCCTCAGCCTCTCTAAACTAGGGTCAGTCTTCTGAGCAGCTGCAAAATCTGTACATTTTCCCAAAGCATTAGACATGTCTCCTTCAGTTTCTAAACTAGGGTCCATAGCTCTAGCATCAGGGCATTCAGGGTCACTGCCATCCATAATGGTTTGACCATTAGTTACCCCTCCCTCCTTAGAGTAACCTTCCATAGCCGTTTTGTGAACTATGTAGGGAAGTCCTACCCCCTTTCACAATTCTCCATGTTAGGAGACACAGGCTGGAGAACCAGCCTCCCACTGTTTTCCATATGGGCTTCTATGGTGTCCAGGGAACTACAATCAGTCTTGGCCGTCTGACTGTGGGTAACCAAACACACCACCCCCTTCTGGAGATTGTTCCCTATTATCACATCCAGGGTGAGATTGTCTGTCACTGCCACTTTTTACACCATTTCTCCTGTCTCACCCCAGTCCAAGAGAATGCTAGCAAGTGGCAGAGTTTTCTCCTCCCCAGCGAATCCACTTACTGTTATGAACTGATTAGGTATAAGCTGTTCAGTCTCAACCAAATCCCCTTTTACTAAAATAAGAGATGCCCCCATGTTCCTTAACCCGTGGGTATGCACCCCATCTACAGTAACTGGGTGTATATACACTCCCTCATGTTTATAGGCATGCTTTTGGGGATACACAGTGCACCCAACTCTGTTTGAGCACCACTTTGTCCACTCTGTGCCTTTTTGGGACACTGTCTTGCAAGATGCCCTGACTGTATGCAAAACCAACAATCATTTCTTTTGTCTGAGACATCCCTTTTTTGTAAACTGGGACTTCCCCCTTTCTGTGGAGGCAGTGAGGGTTTTAGCTGCCCTGAAGGTGCACTTTCCCCTTCTGCACTGCCACACCTGCTCCACTCCCTTTCAGAGCAGGCCTACTCCTGGCATAGCGGTCCGAGAACTCAACAGCCTGCTGTGCTGTTTTTGGGTCTCGGTCCTTTAACCAGGTTTTCAACTCTGCTGGGCAAGCCCAAAAGAATTGCTCCAAAGTACAACCTCCTCGATTTTCTCTATAGAGTTTGCTTCACTCCCTCCCACCGTTTCAAAAACTGATATTGCTTTGTGGTGAGTTCCTCATAGCTCATGTCAGGGCTTCTTCGGAGCTTACGGAACTTAACCCTGTATGCTTCAGAAGTTAACTCATACTTTTTAAGCAATGCAGCTTTAAGTTTCTCATAATCTCTACAGTCCTGATTGTCCATTTGACCCAATGCTTCACGACCCCACCAGTAAGTAACGGGGATAGCTGGAAGCTCCAGAACTCCCTTTGTATTTTTGCCAGAATACAGACCTTTTCAAATGAATTCAAAAATGTATCCATATCCTTCCCCTCTTCAAATTCAGCTATTAATTTTAAATTTAACTTATACCTCAGTCCTGAAGTTCCAGGTTCATCCATGCCACTTGCCTCCTCTGGCATTGGTCATTGAAGTTTTAGCTTCTGTAGTTCAAATTCCCTCTGGCGCTCTCTTTCCACTCTCTCGGCCTCTCTCTGAAGCTGTTTTTCTCTTTCCTCAGCATCTCTCTAAAGCTGTTTTTCTCTTTCCTTTGCCTCTTGCTACTGCTGTTTTCCTTTTTTCTGCAACTCCAGCTCCATCTGGAACTTCTGCTTGCACTCCCTCTGCTGCTGGACTTTGAACCTCCTCTGCTCGAATGCCAGCTCCATACTCCTCAACTCTATCTGCAGCCTAATCCCTTCTGGCTCCAGCATGTGGTGACCTTCCCCTGCTGCTATGTCTCTGGGTTCTCTCTGGTCTCACTGTCCTCCTCCCTGGGACTGTGCACTGCAATGTTCATTGGCACCCCCATTCCCAAGGTCTGGTCCCCTTTAGTCACCGGCTATGACTCGAGGTTCTGGGCAGCTGCTAGCTCATCAGTTGCCACAAGAGCCTCCATGAGGTGCTTTCTGGCTTGCCCCTCATACTGGACTCCTCTTTCCTGGAACAGCTCCTTCAGGCATTCTGCAGTGTATTCACTGTAGATGGAAGTCATCTTCCCTAACTACTGCTACACTAGCTTGCACCTGAGAAAAAACAAAACAGGTAGGGAACTTGATACTGCAACCAAATTATATATATTTTTAAAATCTCTGCCTTGATTGTGCATGGACTGTTGTCAGTTTAACAATCTGATACACTGGACTTGGACTTGAGCCCAACTGTTATACCTGTGGCCACCAATCTCTCGAATCGCAATGCAACCAAATCCATTGGATCCCAACGCTGTGCACCAGATCTGTCATGAACACACTCATGAGGGTCAGATCGCTGAGCTCACAGTGCCCACCCCTAAGTGCAATCCATGACAGGGAGGGGGGAAAACAGGGATACCCTCCTTGTGTCCACAAAAAGTGTCCACTTGGTTTACAACAGAATACTTGCCATGAGGTTCCAGAGCATCCCTCTATACTTTGGATCAGAGCACAATACCAGTCTCTAGTCTTGTGGCCAAATATGAATTCTTTTTCATGCCTATTACACACAGTAGAAAGGCCCAAGTAAATATGCCCTTTTTGGGGTAGCAGCACAAAAACCTGATTTGGCCTTCACCCTACAGGACATGCAGTAGCCCAGTTCACAATCCCTGCAGACTCGTATGAGACTCTGGTACTCTCCCTAATCCTGCCAGATCCCCTACTGACCCTTTTCAATTTAATTGCTATTTGGTGACCCTTCTAAGCATAAACAGTTGTCTGATTTGTAATAAACCTTCAACAGTCACACATACAATATAAGGAATCTCACACAGGCAGAATTCTTTAGAAAAATAAAAGTCTTCACTAAAATAAATGAATAAATGCAGTTACAAGTAAAAGAGAACAAACAGTATAATAATTAGGTTACAGTATGGAAACAAACATTGGAAAGTATACAGTTTAACCACCTTAAAACTGTTTTAACTACTTCTCTAACTTAACAATGAAAATGTTCAAAGTCCTTTTTCTGTGTAGCAGCTTGGCAGTTTTCTGTTTTGCTCAGTAGAATGTCCAAAACCAGAATGGCCCTGAGTGACAGTGACTATGTTGAGAATTTAACTATCTTTTCTGAACTGCAGTGTCAGCAATATTCCAGTCATAAGGAAGCCAGTTTATTTTCTCACCAGTGATCCACAGCATGGTTTATGACAGTTCAGAATTAACCTCTTTGAAGTCTCAGGTTTTTACAATAATACTCTGGAAGTGAATTTCACACAATATTGCTAGAAGGAGGTGTGCCTTTTTTATAATACCTCACACAGGCCCGTTAGGAAGGTATTTCCTGGTTAAAACATTCCTGAGCCTCACAAAATGTGATATGCTATCATAGTTCTTGAGATCAAAAAGCACTCTGCTTGCAGTGCATGTTTATGGCGGGTAAATGGCTTTTGGCACATCTCTGTCAAAACAAAACAAGCATTTGTCAATGCCAAATGTTGTCACGCTGGCATTGGCATTGGTAGTGCCAGAGTTAGAGACACATAATAGGAATGGCAGTGAAGTATTGAAGTGATGCCAACCCCATCCCCTCTCTGTAGAGACCGACAGACATTGGGATGTGCCTTGGGGTCATCAGCTATAACACTCATGCCATTATACCTCACCCTACCCTGTAGACACTGACAAGTGTCGTGGTGTTCTTTGGGCATTATACTTACCCTATTCCATAAGGAAATACACTGAGGTGGGTGCAGTATAGGAGAATGGGGTGAACTTTGTGGCTGAACACTGTAAGGCACACCATGATGCCGGTCACTGGCTGCAGGGTGGGGGTGGGGGTGGCGTTGGGGGTGAAAGGCATGAGCATTACAACCGATGATCCCAAGTCACACCCCTGATGCCTGTCAGTCTCTACAGGGTGGGGTGCTACAGTTGGAAACCCTAACACCATAGGCATGGGCTGGTATTTTCACTCCAAATTTTCAACATGGGCTTTTTGTGAGCCCACTTCATGAAGACCGGCACTATCAGTTTGTGCAATTTACAAAAGGCAATCCATAGGTTGATAACATATTAATTAATTAGCAAAACAATGGGCATATAAAGGATATAGGCTAGGACACTACCCCTTGCGGTACAACATGAGGGGAAGTACCAATATATAAAGAAATATAGAATAAATGTTGCCAATGACTACAGCCCAGGAAATCAACAGGGATTGGGTATACAGATCTCAAGAAAAAGAGAAATACCTAAGTTACCACACTGACCAAATGGTCAAAATAATCCCCAGTAAAATAAACTTATTAAAAATCTCTGAAATTTTCCCCAAACCCCTAGAGAGAATCAACAAAACAGTCAATGGTTTGATCACAGGAAAGGGTAACCCGCACCGTGGTGGGAAACAAACATCAGAGCACTATCACAAAAAACCAAGGTAATAGTTCGATCCTACCATTTATCAGTAGCCATATTAAATTTCCACAGCCTTAAATGTGGCTCACAGCAGTAAATCTGCACTCACAAATTTCTCACAGAAATCAAACTTGCAGAACAGGTGCATATAGTAATCTTGCTCGGAGGGGAGTCTGCCAAGGTTCTGATGAATGCATGAAATGAAACATCAGCTGCATGCCTGCACATGATGTCATCACTTGCATAGCAGACTCCCATCCAAACAAGGTTACTATATGCACCTGTTCTACTGCGGATAAATGGTAGGGTCAATCTATTATCTCTCTTTTTTGTGATAGTGCTCTGGCTTTTGTCTCCTGCCACCATGCGGGTTATACTTTCCTGTGACTGGCCCTACAAAGACAGCCAGAGTCTGTTTACTCTGAGAAGGATGGTGATAGGGTAATAGCTGACCCACTCTGCTACTGCTATGGCCATTAGTGTTAGTTTTGCATATGCAAGGCTAGTACATTTCTGGGAGGGCTCAAGAGGGACATATTAAAGCTGGGGGGTCTGGGGTCCGCTAGGCTCTCAGAAGCTGTGAGGGTCTAGATGCTCTGTGGTGAATTTTGGGGCCTTTATTGAATACAAAACACACATTTGTTACATCCTCTCCACCCCTGACACAAGGGAACTAATTATCTTTCCTCTGGAGTCAGGGATGTGTGTGGGAGACTCTGGCTGGCCTTATGGCAACTGGCTGACCAACAATGCCGTCCACCCACCCTTAGGTATTATTGTAACATACTGTGAAAGATTTTTATATGACGGGTGGGGGTGGCCCCGAGAAACTCTAGGGTTTTAGTACACTCTGTGGTGAGTTTTGGGACTTTTATTAAAGATGAAACACACTTTTGTTGCATCTTCCCCACCCCACCCCCGGAGTCAGGGATGTATGTGGTGGGAGACTCTGGCTGACCTTAGAGCAACTCACTGACCAACAATGCCATCCACCCACCCCCTAGGCATTACTGTAATATATGAAGGCTGGGATCTGGGGGCTGCCAGGCCCCCAGAAGCTTCACATTTTGTGAGTCTGCTCTGTGGTGAGTTTGGGGATGTTTATTGAAGAAGAAAGACACTTTTGTTACATCTTCCCTACTCATGACTCCAGAAAAAAAATATGTTTTCCCATTTGGCCTTGGCTTAGAGTCTGCAGCTGCAACTGGAGTGGGCAAATGGCTGACCAACAATGCTGTCAACCACCCGCCCCATAAGCATTGTTACAATGTTTTGTGATTAAAGTTTATTTTTTTACAAGGGAAAGTCCATCTTCTAAAACACAAGGCCAACAACATATACCCCCCAAAATAACTATGTCAGCAAGGCATCAGAACTACAGTTCAAGTCACTTAAACAACAAAAAACAGACTCAGAACTTTTTAGCGTAATTTTGTTATTTTCTCCCTAGCTAAAGCATATTTTTGGCGGGCTATTGATAATCTGCATTGAGCTTATTTTTCTCTGCATGGGGGAGCTAACTAACTGAGAAGGAAAATACAGGCAACTATTGTAAACATTTTGTAAGACTACAAACAGTAGCAAGTCATTCTTAACTAGGGAAACATGAGAAATGTCATAGTCACTCACTTTTATAGTGGTGACAGGACATTAATCGTAATGACAGCAACTACCATTAAGGTTTTCCATTCAACTAAAATTTAAGAGTCAAGGAATGAATATGCCCTGAATTTCAATCTGCAGCAAATAAAATACAAGCAAATATATAGACAAGAAAATACAGAGTCTCAAATTGACAATGTCAGTGATGGCAAACGGATTCATTTGATGATTCCCTCAGACTCCTGCTATACTCTTATTTGGTGCACATTGAAGCACCAGCTTTTTCTGTGACTGGCTGTTTGGGTTTCACAAAGCTGTACTTCTTGGAGGAGTGGATCTTCCTCAGGAGTGCTTTATTCTTGAGGAGTTTTTTTTTTGTAGAATTCACTACAGGTATCATTGAAGCTATACTTGATGATGAGCAGTGCTCTCAGGGAAGGCAAATTCAGGTTGGTCTTCTCCTCAGTCCAGATGTTGTTAGCCAGTGAGAAAACCCTCTCCACTGGTGCATTCATGCTTGGAAGTGAAAGAGTGTACTCCACCAGAGGAAGTAGATTCTTGAGTGGGATTTCCTTCGAGAAGTGCTGGTAGATGTCCACCCATTGTGATCTGCTGTGTCTATGTTATTAGTGGTCCAATGGCCGATCTTTTCAGCAGTGGCAAATGACTTCATGTAGGTTACCTCATCAAAGAGCTCCCCTTCATTAACTGCTATGTTAATTTTTTTGGTTATGTAGAACAGCGTTTCTTCCACTGTTGCCCACGATGGTGGCTCATTGAGTAGAATTCAGGAGAACTCCTGATAGTCCTTTAGAGAATTCCACTTCTTCAGGTACTGGGACCAGTCTCGTAGAAGCTCTCTACATGCTTTGTAAAAGTTTCTTCTATGTCCATTTCTTCGGCAAGGGACCAGAGCATTCCCTTCAGTTTCAGTCCCACGAATCTCTCAGCCTTCCTCGCTTCAAGCTTGACAATGAGACCTTCAGCTTTGCCAGCTGCTTCAACAGCACTGCAAATCTGCCTCTCTAGCTTCTTTTTTTCGTATAATCTTCTTTATTGAAAAGATTCGGTCATACATAGAAATAGTGCAGAAGCATATATAAAAACAGTTTCACTGACAAGTCTTATAGTGATCCATACTACACTATACTTGCATCACATTATGAAGTATGTTTAAGCTTCATATTGAATTTACTAAATACAAAACACACAAAAAAAGGAAAAAGGAAATCTGAACCTAAATGTAACCCAACAAACAAATGGTCCATCTATTCATTTGATTCTTAATGCCTATAGATATAGTCAAACTGGTACTTCTCTACTAAAAGATAAGTACAGTAATTGTGTGAGATACAGACCCACCTAACCGTGTGTGGTAATGAGGGAATCACAACCACCCCAAGCCTCCAGGGGAGACACAGAGTCCCTCAGTCCCCAGTGAATCCTATTAAGCATACCTATACCACCGCCTCCATAGGGTCTGAGCCTCCATAGGAGACAAAGAGTTTAAAAAAGGCTCCCAGGTCACAAGAAAGTGCTTGCCCTTCCCTTTCAGTACAAATGAAAGCACTCTAGAGCTAGGGCTTGTTTAGTCAGTGTTCTCTACTGAATAGCTGTAGGGGGAGCACACGAGACCCAAGTGTTCATGATACACTGGCATGCCTGGATTAAAAGAACCTGAATCCACCTAGGAAACAACTCTCACCCTTCTGCCCCCATGTTTTCCATACTAAACAACAGGGTTACTAGGGTTACCAGAATCTGTTTCCTGGCCATATTGGAGATCTCACAAGCCACCAAGTGCCCAATGGACTGCAGCACCGGGCATGACCAAAAGTAATGTACATGAGTGCTGCACACAGCCTGGCACCTTTCACACATGGGAGAAATCGTGAGGTGATATTTATCCACTATAATGAGTGGACAGTACAATCTGTGGATAAATTTATACTAGGATTCTTTATAATGATTGCGCAACAAAATCCCACTATGTGTTTGCAACAATAATCCCCAATCTTCCTCTTGAATGGGAGACCCCAGATCCCTCTTCCACAGCATTCTTGTTTTAGCTGTAATATCAGGGTGGAAACTCCTGTCTTGATGTACAAGTTTATGAACAAACCCTCGTGGGTCCTCTAGCTTCTTTATGATGCCGTTAAAGAGAGACTGCTGATTATGGATAAAAGGAAAAAACATCTGGCTGGCCTGGTGGTGCTGAGGGTTGAGGCACCAGATGCCACACCTTGCACCGTGCCGGCGACCTGTGTTCAGGAATGAGCATGGGCCACTGGGGGTTGGCAGGGGAGGGAGAGGATCGAACATCCAGAGGACAGCTCTCCTCTCCTGGAGAGGGAGGACTGGCACTCCTGGTGAACGATTGCCCCCAGGTGGAGGCCAGAGGATAATGTGGGTCTGAGGGCACCAGCGGAAGGGAGGGTGCTGCGAGACTTCCGCAGGCGTGAGCATACCTCCACACACACACACATCGAGCTGTGTGTACCCCAGCAGGGGACTGGGAGAAAAAAATGGTGGAAAATCCCTCTGGCTGCAGGATAATGACTCGATCCTTCACAGGCCCCACACCCGGACCGGGCAGGAAGGTAAGCCCCAGTGATTCCGGGGTGATACAGCTGGGAGGGTCAGTCAGAAGGGGGCAGCTGGAGACAAAAGGAGCATAAAGTGTAGATAAAAAAAAGAGAGAGAGACCACATCACAGACAAGGGGGATGCTGAAGAAATTCTTGATGGTTGAGGGACACTTCTCCTGGGAGAGAAAGTATGACTGTAAGGAAGGATAGAGCAGCAGAATTAATTTTACCACTGACAGAAGGGTAAGCAAGCAGATTGCACAGCATGAATACACCAGTGGAGAGGGTCGGGTCAGTATAGTGCACCTGAAACAGTGCAGGAATAACTAAGCTACAGAAATGGCTAAACAATGTACAGCAACAGGGTTTTCAGAGTTTGTGAATAACTGCTACCCTTGTCATTGTACGACTTGATTGGGGATTGTCAAGGAGGCTGCTGGTGCAGTGCGTGGTCGAGCCGCTCCCATGGTGGAGTGGCTAGGGCACCAGTACCTGGCGGTGTAGAGGACCTGGGGCCGCAGTTTGGTTCCCTCCAGGTCCTATAGTATTTCAGCTTTTTATTTTGTTAAACAGAGATTCCCCCCGCCAGCATTTTGCCCCATCCCTGAAGTCCGAACCCCCTCGGACTAAGTTATATTTAGTTTGAGGGGGTGGGTGTCAAAGCCCTACACATCGAGAGGTGCAGGGGGCAGAGCCCCTGGCAAAAACAAAGATAATGCTATCTTCCTCAATGGTGTGTGCTGTTTCTGCTGTGGTCAGTGTTTTTCCTGAGCTTATTTCAGCGCACATCATTTTGCATGCAGTGTTCTTTCTTGTGTGTGGCATGATGACCCTGTGCCATCACAGATGAAACTGGGCCTTCAGTGTGCACCGAAGAAGAGTAGAGCAGGATCCCAAGGAAATCATCGAATGAGTCCCTGTTTGCCGTCATCGCCATTGTCAATTTGAGACTCTGTATTTTCTTGTCTGTATATTTGCTTGTATTTTTTTTTTGCTGCAGATTGAAATTCAGAGCACATTTATTCCTTGACTCTTAAATTTTAGTTGAATAACAAACTTTAATGGCAGTTGCAGTCATTATGATTCCTTGTCCTATCACCACCATAAAAGTGAGTGACTACGACGTTTTCTCATGTTTCCCTAGTTAAGAATGACTTGCTACTGTTTGTAGTCTTACAAAATGTGTACAATAGTTGCCTGAATTTTGTGTCCCATGCAGAGAAAAATAAGCTGAATGCAGATTATCAATAGCCAACCAAAAATATGCTTTAGCTAGAGAGAAAATGATAACAAAATTACATTGAAAAGTTCTGAATCCATTTCTTGCTGTTTAAATAATCGATTTGAACTGTAGATCTTCCACAGAGTGGTCTCATGCAATAGGTAATACTTTTGGGTATCCAGCAGAGGTCACTGTGGTGCACACAGCTCTTCTAGCAGTCTTTTCCAGGGACCACTTACATATGACATCAGCTTCCTGTTTACTATATAAGTGTGGGTGGTCCCTGGTATCCTCAGTTCCTTTTTTTCTGTCTTCAGCTAGTGTGCAGTAGCTAGAACAACTTCTGAAAACAGCAGTCATTGATGATAAAACAACATCGAAGATTCTACAAACAAGGAGGTCACTCAACAAGAGCTCCCCCATCTACTGATCTACATTTCTGGACACACATAGAGCAGGAGTACTCCTCCTCACCCTCTATGTTTCTCTTACTTATCGACGACGATGCATCTATGTTCTCATTGACAGCCATCAAACCATCGATGCTGCATTTATAATTTCATTGACGGCCCATAACCGTCAACTTTCTCATCGACGGCTACCACTGTCAACGATGCATCTATATTCTCACTGACGGCCATACCCGTCAATGTCCTCATCGATGGCTACCACCATCGACGATGCATCTATAATTTCATTGATGGCCCATAACCATCAACATCCTCATCGATGGCTACCACCGTCGATGATGCATCTATATTCTCATTGACGGTCATCACCGTCACTGTTCTCATCGACGCCTACCACCGTCGATGATGTCTCTATATTCCCATTGATGGCCATACCTGTCAATATTCTCATCAACGGCTACCACTGTCGACAATGCATCTCTATTATTATTGACGGCCACCACCATCAACAATGCCTCCATATTCTCATCAATGGCTGTACCTATCAACGATGCATACTTATTCTCATTGACGGACGTCCCCATCAATGATGCATCCCTATTTTCTCATTGACTGCTGTCCCCCATCGATGGTGCATCATTATTCTGCCTACTCATTGATGGGACATTTTTTCACTCCCTTTTCAACAATGCTTCCAGCACTATAAAAAGGCAATACATAAATAACCCTTTCTGGGTTCCATTGCAGTCACAGAGTGGGAGAAATCCTCCTCAACCTCTGTACTGCATGCCTCATCGACGGCCACTGCTCCAGGTGTCCCTCCGTCAACAGCACACCCTCATGTTCTTTTTTAGTAAATGGAGCTTCATAAAAAAACAATGGCTTATGCCATGTTTCTACCCCTCCACCCTCTAAGGTGGACAATCACAGGGGTCAGGCAGACAGAGTTCTGAACCTTGGACTTTACCACCCAGGGGCAAGACCTGCTCAGGCTACACGTCCACTCCCCTTGTATTTCAAACACTCTCCCCCTCCTTCTCAGAAGGAATTGGCCATCTCCACTGTAGTACGGTATGTTTTGCATGCCATACGGCACTCCCAGCCCTCCGATTCAAGGGGGCAGGTGACCATCCATAATCTTCTCCTCTTCCGCCTATGAATTTTCATGATGAACAGGATCCATTTCCACCCTGGTCACTTCCTACTTATATGGAAGACTATTTTTCAGATGAGAGAGAGCTCCTGGTTGACTTCACCGGTGACCTTGAACACGATGATTTCCAGGAGCTGAAATTTGTTCCTCAGTCTCCCCTTTTTTTGAAATCTCTTCTTTGGATGAGGGCCTGCCTAGACTCTGCAGCACCCCCTCCTGATGACCCTTCATTCTATGAAATGATGATACAAATATAGAAAGTCATGGGATTCCCTACTACAAAAACATGACAAAGTAAGGATATGGCAGAATACCTTGATCTGCCAGATAAACCTATTTTGGTGTTTTCCCTATTAATTCAAACTTACCAGAATGCCATGCTGACTGCCTCACATCAGCCTTCCTCTATCTTAGCTGTTCCACTTAAGGTGGATTATATTTATCCATCTCCTCTGGTTCATCCCTTCCTTTCAAGTTTTCCGGAAGTGGACTCTGTACTGCCACTCATGTTCACATGAGCTCCTTTCCACCTGATAAAGAATCCCAAATACTTGACTTTCTGGAGAAGCTAGTCTTTTTCTCCAGTACTATGAATGTCAGAATTCCAAATTATATGGGTCATATGATTAAATACCACCATACCCTTGGGTCATCTGCCATTGAGATTATCAATAAACTCCCTCCCTCACAGGACAAGTATAAATTATTGGCTACAGTAACACCTAGTAATTCTACCTCCCGTCACCTTCTCAGGTTGGGATATGATGCCGTAGATACCTCAGCCCGACTGTCAGCCACTAGTATCACTCTGTGTCACCATGCCTGGCTTCACGTTTCAGGCTTTGCACCTGATATACAACATAAAGTAGCTATGCCCCCTTTAACGTGTCCAAGCTGTTCAGGCCAGGTACTCAAATTTCCTGGATGACTTACAGGCATCAGGCAAAACCCTTTGTACGGTCCATGGCATGTATTATACTCCAGCTACAACCTACCATACTCAACACACCTTATTCCAAAAGAGGTGGAAGATACAGAGGTAATAAGAAAGGCGGCTTCAGAGGTCAAGCTCAATCCAACAGAGGCAACACCTCTACTGCCTGGGGTGCCCGCTCCCACCCTTCAGGTGGAGCTGTGCAGCCCGCCTCCCAGTGACCCACTAGAGCTTTCCCCCCGCCTCCTCAACCAGACCTCGGAGGCTGTGCGGAGTTGTTTTGCCCTCCATTTGAGGCCTGGCGAACTATCACTTCTGACAACTGGGTGCTTCAGATTATCCAGAAGAATCATACTCTGGAGTTTCTCACCACCCCACGCCCTTGCCCTCCATGCAAGATTTATTATCCTCCAGATCATATACCCATCCTACAGGAGGAATTGACTGCCCTTTTGACCAAACAGGCCATTGTACTGGTATCCCTTCTGGAACATCAAACAGGATTTTCTTCCCACTTCTTTCTGGTGCCCAGACGAACGGGAGACCTCAGACCAATATTGGATCTCAGACAACTGAATCTTTACATTCAGTACAAACATTTCCACATGATCACCCTACCTTCCATCATGTCAATTCTGAAACAGGGCGATTGGCTTTGCACCCGAGACATGAAGGATGCCTACCTTCACATTCCCATCCACCCTGCCCACCACAAATGTTTGCACTTCCACTTACTGGGTCAAAATTACCAGTTTTGAACACTCTTTTTTGGCCTCTCATCAGCCCACAGAGTGTTCACCAAGTGCCTAGCGGTGGTAGTAGCAGCAGCCTTATGAAGAGAAGGACACTACATCTTTCCATATCTAGATGATTGGCTAATAAAAGCAGACTCCAAAGTAGCTCTGCTTGCCTCCCTAGATGCTACCTTGAAACTGTTTGCAGATCTGGGAATCATTGTCAATTGGCCAAAGTCCAGTCCAAGTCTGACACAGTCTCTCCAATACATTGGAGCTGTTCTAAATACAGTTACTGCCAGGGCTTACCTCCCGCCTGCCTGGCAGGACACACTTATAGCTCTGGCATTACACATACAGGCTCAGAAAATAGTCACAGCTAGACAAATGATGTGCCTTCTGGGTCACATGTCCACTGCCATCCCTATGGTGACATTCGCCCATCTCCATATGAGACCTGTCCAATGGACCCTCCAGAATCAATGGTCCCAAAAAACAGGAATGTTCGAAGACAAAATCAGGGTCATTCCCTTTCTGACATCTACCCTGACATGGTGGACAATCAGAATCAATCTGAATCAAGGAATGCCTTTCCGGTCCCCCCCCCCCATGCAAACATTGACCACGGATGCTTCCCTATGGGGATGGGGAGTGCACTTCAGTCCTTATCAGACCCACGGCCATTGGCCCGCTTCTCCCGATCTATCCCATATCAATCTCTTAGAGATGAAAGCGGTTCATCTAGCCATCCAGGTGTTCTGGCCCTCCCTCGAGACAGTATCGCTACTGATACAATCAGACAACACTGCAGTGAGGTTCTACCTCAACAATCAAGGAGGTGCTCCAATCTTCAACCTCTTGACTAAAAATTAAAAGAACGCTGTTACATCCCAACCTGAAGGTTCTACACCTTCACGCTGGGCTCCTGAGGACACTTTCATAACTAGTCTACAAATGTCCTCTCCTGTTGCCAATATTCTCTTGGCCTCCCATAAGCCAGCAACAAGAACAACATACAATTCCAAATAGAAATGCTTTTCCATATGGTCTGCCTCTCGATCTTTGGACCCTTACTCTTGTCCACTGACGAAGGTTCTGGACTACCTGGCCTCACTATCTGAGTCTGGTTTAAGTTATTCTTCCATTAAAGTCCACTTGGCCACCATCTTGGCCTTCCATGAACCTCTGGATGGCAGGTTACTGTACCAACGTCATCTACCTAAGATGTTTTTGAAAGGAATGTTACACATTAAACCTCCTATTAGAAGACTCACTCCTCCGTGGGCTCTCAATTTTATGATAGAAAAATTGACCCTTGAGTCTTTTGAGCCAGCAGCCACTTGTGAACTTTGTTTTCCTTCATGGAAAACCCTATTTCTGGTGGCTGTCACTTCCACTCGACATATTTCCGAGCTTCATGCCCTCATGTGTAGGGAACCTCGCTTGATTTTCCACAAAGACAGGGTGGTTCTTTGTACCAACCCTTCCTTCCTTCCTAAAGTAGTATCCGAACATACTTTAAATCAGTTCTTGGAGCTTACGGTTTACTATCCTGACTACTTCAATCAGGGTGAACATCTATTACATACTTTAGATGTCCATCGCAAATTACGTTACTATACTAATCAGACAAAATCGATTAAAAAGACATCTCAACTGTTCGTCTCCTTTGCCCCGGGTTGTGATGGCCTCCTGGTTGCTAAACATACACTTTCATCCTGGTTGGTAAATTGTATTGTATTTTGTTACAACAAGCCTTTACCTGGACCTGTCCAAGCCCATTCCACTAGAGCTATGGCCACTACTGAGCTTGCTTTAAAGGAGCCTCCATTTCAGATATCTACAATGCGGCTCCTTGGTCCATGATTCATACATTCACAAGGCACTACAATCTGGATATTGCCTCATGACATAGGACGGCCTTCGGCTGTGCAGTCCTACAAGGTCTTCTATCATAACTGTCCTCCCACATGGGCTTTACTGCTTGGGATTCATCCCAAAAGTATTACCTACTGCAAGAGATCACTTCATAGAAGGTAGTATAGTTACATAAAAACTTGCCAGTAGATCTTTGAGGAGTGTCTCTTGCAGTAGGTCAGTTCCCACCGTCCGTCCCCCTCCTTCTTTAAGAGAGCAAATTCTGTTCCAATGACTATGGGTTGGGACTCCTTTGGTACCTCAGCTTCCCCTCAGTCCTTGCTTTGCAAGCTGAATCCAGCAGGGGAACTGAGGATACCAGGGACCGCCCACATTTATATAGGAAACAGGAAGCTGATGTCATGTGTGGGTGGCCCCTGGAAAAGACTGCTAAAAGAGCTGCCATGTGCCACAGTGACCTCTGCTGGGTACCCACAAGTATTACCTACTGCAAGAGACACTCTTCAAAGATCTACTGTTATGGCAAGTTTTTATGTAACTGTACTTTTTTGTGCCTTGCTAACATAATTATTTGGGGAGGGGGTTCATGTTGTTGGCCTTGTGCTTCAGAAGATGGGCCGTCCCTTGGAAAAAAAAAAACTTTAATCACAGAACATTGCAATAATGCTTATAGGGTGGGTGGCTGGCGGCATTGTTGGTCAACCATTTGCCCACTCCAGTTGCAGCTGCAGACTCTAAGCCAAGGCCAATCAGAGAGTCTTGCACACCTCTGACTTCATGGGAAAAAGGCTTTTTTTTTTGCTGGAGTCATGAGTAGGGAAGATGTAACAAAAGCATCTTTCTTTTTCAATAAAAGCCTCTAAACTCACCACAGAGCAGACTAAAAAAAACGTAGATCTTCAGGAGGCATTGTGGTACTTTTGATATCATGACTGCCCATTGAAACCAGGTCATTTGGTAGTGTTATGCATGTGCCACTGTTACAGACTTTCCTCTTTTGAGAGTAAGACCACAGCAGGCTGCTACAAGTATGCCTGCAACAGGACCAGTGAAGGAGCTGGTGCCACCAGGATGTTGTGGTATATTGGGAGGGGTTTCTATAGCAGGAGGAAGGAGGTAATACTGCCTCCTTGTAGATCACTGGTGAGGTTCCCATCTGGAATACTGTGCCAATTTCTGGAGTCCCCACCTAAGGAGAGCTAGGCAGGCTGAAGATGGTGCAGTGTAGGTTAATCAAAATGATTCAGGGCCAACAGGGCAGATTCAATGAATATTGTCTTAAGGCACAGAGCGTGTGCTCACTGGAGGCCAGAAGGGAGAAGGGTAATATGATAGAGATCTTCAAGTTCCTGAAAGGAAAGGAATAGCGTAAACTGTGAGGAGATATTCAGCAGGAATAGCAAGTCAAAAATATGGGACATGAGAGGAAGTTGGGGGGGGGAGATTCAGGTGGGATGTGAAAAGATGTTTTATTTTACAGAGAGAGTGGTTGAGCCATGGAACAGCCTGCCAGCAGATGTGATGAGCACAAAAACCACCAGCAGTTTCAGGCATGGCTGGGACAGAATTAAGGGTGTAATAGTTACTCAGGGGGTGACAGTAGGGTGGGGAGGAGAGGCAAAATCTCCATCTAGACAGCAGTCTTGGGGCAGGCTAGGGTACAACAGTGCAGACTGGAATGGCCAGTGGTCTTTTTCTGCCAACATTGTCTCTGTTTCTGTGTTACCAGGCAGTCCCCACAAGGGATGGGGGACCAAAACTACAGTTGGTTGGTGCTAGGAAATATTCAAAGTGATCATTCACTGTACCTGCTGATAGTCCAAGTCTGGGGTGAGGCATCAGAGGAGTTTTACTTTACTGTAATTATATAGCTCTTAAATATTTAAAAAAAGGGACAGCCATAGCTGGCCCAGTGGCACTGAGGGTTGAGGCGCTGGATGCCACACCTCATGCCATGCCGGCCACCCGGGTTCGGGAATAGACTCGGGTTGCTTAGGGGTCAGTTGGGGGGGAGGAAGGATTAAGCATCCTTAGACAGCTCTCCTCCCTTAGGGAGGGGGGACTAGCACTGTGTGCTGTAGACTGACACCCACTGGTGGCTGGGTGTTAGCACAGGTGCACAGCCACACATGGGGAGGGCCCATGACCAGGGTGCTACGCTGCCTCCACAGAGGCAGGGACAGCCGCCCTGCCCATCACACAGATGTGGGCCGGGGAGAAAACGGAGGGAAAACCTGGGAGATGACAGGACCCATGATGGCTCAATACATTTCTCCATGATGCCGCCCCCGACTTCTGGATTTGTGCTTGGGGGGTAAAGCCGGTGCTCCTCACCCTGGCCCTGCCATGGGGGAAAATATGTGGGGGAACTGTGGGGGTCAGTGGAATGGAGGATGCCGGGAGCTGGAGCCACCTGTCAGCTCCGTGGAGGAGCTAGAAACTGTATATAGAAAAAAAAGGGATAGCCATTGGCCAAGTGGAAGTGCATCATGCTTCAGGGCCAGTGACCCTGGTTCTGGAGTGGACTGGGGTCATGTAGAGCTTATAACTGAGCTGGAGAACAGTGGGTGGAGAGTGGTGGGGGAAAGAATAGATGAGAATGTGAGCTTTGCTATGGCAGGAGAGAGGCTGACCCCTTACAGAGCCAGTGCCATGGACCTGGCTCTTGTCTCCCCCTTGGATCTGGTCCCTGGAAGGAGAAATTGGATAAAAGCCCCTGCTGGGGGCCCTCAATGACATTGAGACAGGGCAAGTCCTGAAAGAAGCGGTATTGGGACTGTGGGGGACCAGCCCGAAGGGGGCAGGCCTGCTGGAGTACAAACAAAAAAACTTCTATGGAAAAACATACAGTTTGAAAAAAGAAAAAGAAAGACAAACCAATATATAAAACTATAAAAACAACAGAAAAAAAATTGAACTGTAACTTCAAATCTTAAACTGAATTTAGGGCCTCCAAGCCAGATTTAGAACTGCAAAACAAAATACTGGAATATGTACTCATTCTTACTAAAGAAGTCACACTCCTGTTACTTTTTGTTCTAAACCCAGCTGTGCCTTTCTATTGGCAATAATGGTGCTATTAGGTGTACTCTGTAAAAATACATGGGTTCTGCATTCACACAGCCCTATGAGTTTATATACATTTCTAGAATGAAACCTGCACCCCTTCATGGAAAGTCATTCAGGAACTATATTTTTTAAACCATAAAGTTCTACACTAGTTTTTGCTAAAGTTAAGTTTGGTTGGTAAAGGGTTAAGTGAGTTTTTTGTCAAAGTTAGGCAATGAAACAAAAACCCATTCCCCTTGTGGGCCTCACTGGTGCCCGTTCTCCACATTCTATCAACTGTGTTGCCTAGATACTTTACAAGTGTATTTGGTGGGAACCAAATAGGGATGCAGACACTTTTTTCAATAATGTTTCCCCCCAAAAAACTGCAATCATTAAAGGTGTAGGTCAGTACACGAAGCAGAATGGGCTATGGTATACTTTCAGGGTTGCTGTGTATGGAAATCCATACACTCAAAAACCCTGCTGTACCATGATGGCAGTGATGTAGCTACATAGAAACATAGACAATAATGGCAGAAAAAGACCACTGGCCCTTCCAGTCTGCCCATAAACCCTAACAAACCTGGAACCAAGTGTTCATTCAGGGTTCTAACCTACACTATCCAGCCCATGCTCCCGGCCCTACCGCTACAACCCTGAGCAGACACCAAGCCTTTCTCTCTGTCCCAGCCATGTTTGAAACCATTCATAGATTTGGTGTCCACCACATCAGTTGGCAGATTTTTCCACCCTTTCTGTAAAATAAAACTTTCTCGCTTCCCTTTTGAACCCTCCCGTCAGTTTTTTCTCATGCCCCTCTTTTCTTGATCCGCTACTTATTCTAAGTAGCTCCTCACAGTTTATCTTGTTCATTGCCTTCATGAACTTGAAGGTCTCTATTTTATTGCCCCTCTCTCATCTGGCCTTCAACGAGTACACATTCAATGCCTTAAGCCGATCCTTGTAAGATCTACCTTGCTGGCCATGAATCATTTTTGTCACCCTACATTGCACTGTCTCCAGCCTGTCCTTATCTTTCCTTGGGTGAGGACTCCAGAACTGGGCACAGTAATCCAGGTGGGACCTCACCAGTGATCTGTAGAGAGGTAGTAATACTCCTTCCTTCTGCTGTCAATACACCCTCCTATACACCCCGGCATCCTATTTGCCTTACTGGCCTTGTTACACTGACTTGATTGTTTTAGGGAGTCACTGATGATGACCACTAGGTTACTTTCCTCAGAGACCTTGTCCTGTCCCCCCCCCCAATTCAGTACTCTGTCCTCAGGTTCTTGTTCCTTGCGTGCATCACCTTGCACTTTTTGGCACTGAATTTCAACTGCTACTGCTACTATGGTGCAGTGACTTCTTGTTGTACTGCAGAAGCTGCATCACAAAGTGAAGCATTTGACAGTATAGTATACAAATACTGGAAAATCTTGAAGGCAGATACAACTCTAAATCCTGTCATAGGTGAAAAACCTTGAATCACATTTAAAAGACCAGTTTGGAAGATTGATTGGTCCAGAGTCACTACTGCCCAATGCAACACAAAAATGATAGTAACTGGCTATCACCATTACCAAAAAGCTTTTTTTTTTTTATCATATTACAATTTTCACCCCTGCAGCCACTGACCTGCCTTCATACTCCAGCCACCGCTCCGACTCCACCACCAACCCTGGAGTTGCACGTCCAGCTGGCATATACAACTATACCTTCGAGAGGGGCACCCTCCTATTGCCCCCCGCGCCAGGCAAGGAACCAATACCAGCACACGCTGTCCAGGCATCGTCGGCCGATGGAGCAGTGGCCATCAAGCTGCTGCAATCTGTGCGGCCATTTTCCATGTTCTGGTAGCCCCAGGAGTGTGAGTGTGCAATGACATCATGGCATGTCTGTGCTGACGTCTGCCGCACTCCATACTGCTGTTCCGACTCTAGAAGTGCCCCCGATCCTCACCAGGGGCCACTGCAGAGTGGTGACACCCTGGATCCCTCCCCGGGGGTAGGAGAGCAGTCCTCTGGATGCTCAATCCTATCCCACCCTCACCGACCCCTGATGGCCCAGGCTTGGGTCTGAACCCATGTCACCAGCGTGGTGCGAGGTGTGGTATCCAGCGCCTCAACCCTCAGTGCCACCAGGCCAGCTAAACCAAAAGGCTTTTGTAAATCTCAGAGGTGCAGTGTATGCAAACTAGCTATTCAGACTAAAGAATTTGAGGTACCAGAGTCAGATTAAATAAATACATACAACCAGTTTTATAAATTGTGATGCCACATATGTGGTTTACTGCCTAATAAGCCAAGTAATATGCTATGTATCGGGAAAACTGTTTGAAATGTGAAACGAAGGATCCAGGAACATTTGTGAGCTATAGAGAAGGGTAGAGACAATGCACCAATAGGCAACAGTTTAAAACCTTTCACAATTCTGACTCTTCTCTACTAAAATCTGTGGGTCTTGAACTTGTCCCCATACACCCTAGGGGAGGAGATTCATTGAATACTGTACTGCATAAAGGATCAAAAATAGATCTTTGATCTAAAAACCCTTAAACTCCAAGGATTAGATGAGGAACTCAACTATAAACTGTTCCTGTAGTTTGAAATGTGAGTCAGCAAACTTAGTGTACCTGACACTGGAATATTATTATGTAACCCTCTTTTTATAACCACAAATGGCAGACATATCTTTAAGTCGGTGGGACTCGAACTTTAAGTTAAAAATTAAAAACAAGAATTCACAAACATTATCTGGCTACTATACAGTGTCAAGGAGCACTAAGAATAAATTCAGAAATGATAACTGACATAAAGGACGACTGAACTAAACCTGAGATGCTGAATTTAAACACATGTTTATAATTGTTTAGTAGCTCTATTACGGTGGTGGGATTCAAACCTGTTTCTGGTGAAACTGTTGTTGGAAGATCTTGACTGCTGTATATATATTCATCATTTACCCTTTCCCTCCCATTTCAGAATTGTCTGTGTCTCTCTGTATGTATTTAGACACAGTAGATCAAGACAAAACAAAAAACCTGCAGTGTGAAGATTTGATTACAATGCTTGTGATCGCTCAGTGATGAGAATACAAGATGTCTATGAAGAGGGAGTGAAAATCATTCTCTGGAAATATTCACTTAGATGCATATACTATAGTACACCAATTTAGGGAGAAGAATTAGATGTATTTTGATAGCTCCATGCTGTAATATGTATTGCAGTCTATCAACTTGCATTAGCAACTGACTGATGCCTTAAAGAAAGTATTTTTTTATGGAACTATCTATTGTAGCTCAAAACAGTGTAAACAGTACATAAAATGTGAATAGTTTTTCTAATATGAGTCGTGTATTGAGAATGTTGTTGTTGGCACTGTTTATATTTTCACATTGTAACTTTAATGGGTTGTTATTACCACATGAGTTTTTGGTGTTTTGATGGGGTAAATCATATGACATTAATTGTATTGCCATTTAAACCCCACATTGACTGCTTAACCACTCCTCCGATGAAGTCCTGGTTGTAGAGCAAAACACTGGGGCTACTGTAGCTGTCCCATTGGGGTACAAACTTTCTTGGCAACCTGGGACCAGATATTCAAAAGTGGAGTACAAAGGTTTGCACTGTGCTTGCCCATTGCCCACGATCCTGAGGATGCTATATTCAGTCAGATAGCACACCAGCACTATTTGACTGAAGATAGGGGCATGTTGGCACAACGCTAAGCTGAGTAGCACTACCCTGACATGGATCCTGGCAGTGCAGGGAACAGCACCACCAGATCCAATAGTGCCGGTAGCTCCCAGCGCAATAGTCCATGCAAATGAACCCATTGGTAATACAAGGTACTAAGGGGCCATTTGCATGCCCATTATGGGCACATTTGATGGGAAGCAGTGGCAGGTTTGCACACCTGTGACTGTCTCTAACCCTGCAATTGCCCGGTCCTGTAAAAATCAAGTACTCCCTGGTGTCTATTGGCACCCCCACCCTCTGATTGGCATTGTGTATCATCCTAAAACTTTTCCTGGTGCCTAGTGGTTCCCACCATCCTCCAACTGCCAGCCCCAGTATCAAAAATAACTCCCTGGCATGTAGTAGCATCCCCCACTCATTGGTCCCTGTCCCCATACACCATCACATATTTCCTAGTGTCTAGTGCCCCACCCCGCACTGCAGGCAGTGACCACCCACCCTGCTACCTCCTCTTGCCTTCCTCACCCTCACTGCAGAAGCCCATACTGTGACCAGCCCAGCTCTCCCCTCACCACCTTGGCTGGCTGCCATATGTGATAACAGGGTGTGCATGTCCCCTGCACTGTAAAGATAGTGTGCATACTGCCTGCAGTAGAGAGTATGCCTGCTCCCTTCACAGTACAGGGGATGCACACTCCCTGTCATCCCATATGGCGGTCAGCCGAGGTGGTGAGAGGAGGGCTCTTCCAGTCACTGTATGGACTCCTGCAACACTAGTGAGGCAGGTAAGGGGCTGGCAGAGTGAGTGGTTGGCAGGGCACTAGATGCCAGGGAATATGTGAAGGTGTACGGGGTCGGGGATTGACGAGTGGGGGTTGCCACTAGATGTTACCAGGAGTTATTTTTTATACCAGGGCTGGTGGATTGGAGGGCAGGGGACCAGTAGGTACAAAGGAATTATTGTCATAACGGGACTGGCAATCAAGGGTGGGGGACCAGTGAACACCAGGGGCTTACTTTATTTTAACAGGGTCAGGGTTTGGAAGGTGGGGGGGGGTGCCACTAGCCACCAGAAAGCAGGTGTGCTCCCTCACCGCCAATGTGGGTTGATGGCTGTATTTGTTCTGCTGGCTGCTATGGTTGCCTGGCATAAGTTGGGCTTCTTCTCAATGGTATTTGCGCTGTGTAAAGTGGCCTGCACTAACCGTTTGCACAGTGTAAATGTGCTGAATATTGCACTGCACCTGTATTCAAGTCTCTGCCCTTCCCTTTGCCCTCTGCATACATTACTTTTTGTGTGTGTGCAATAACTTTTAGCGTGCACCACAACTCCCTTTGAATATTATGCATGGGCACAAATCCTGGGCAAACAGGGTGCAATCACTTTGCCCACCAGGCAACCTTTTAAATATTTGGCCCCTGATGCTTAAATGCTGAAATGATTGCTTCTCACACAAAAATATTTGTCAGCAGCAGTAATAAATCACTATTTTAACAGGGTAGCCCCCCTCCCCACCATTAGCAGTGCACCCTCCCTGCAGCATGAGTGACACTAAGGCAATACATTTGTTGGTTGCTAATGTGGGTGAGGGCAAGATACTACACCTAGAGGTGAGGAATCTGGGTTGCACATACACCCTGTGTGATGTTAACAGTGAACAGCTCAATAAAGGAAATGGGTATAGGAGTAATTGTGGAGAATAAGCTGAGGCCTGGCAGGCAATGTTCTACAACAGTCAAGCGATCAACCACAGTGTTTGGATGCATTGGGGAGGGGATAAGTAGCAGGTCCATGGAGGTGATCATCCCCCTGTACAAGGCCATAGTTAGACACCACATGGAATACTGTGTCCAGCTCTGGTCGCTGCAGTACAGAAAGGAGATTGAAGAGATCAGTTGAGTACACTACTAGCCTACAATGCTAATTAGCAGCTTGGGGGCAAGAGGTATGAGAAGAGCTTGAAAATACTCTAATTGTGGGGGATAATCTCTGAGGCACGCCATACTCCTTACACATGGGTTGTGTCCACCTGATAGGTTTGTTCTGTCTAGAAATGAGAAGGCTGAGAGAGAGAGAGAATATGATCATATCTGACAAATACTAACAGGGATAGACACAGCTGAGCACACAGATTTTTGAACTGGTGACTGCAAGGGGACCCAGAGGACATGCCCTTAAACTGGGGGGGATATGATAAGGGGAATCATTAGAAAGCCTTACTTCAAGGGTGGTCAGCATATGGACCACCCTGCTCTGTGAGGTTCTGGAAGTTAGCACCATTCAGACTTTCAAAGCCAGACCAGACAGATTCCTGAGTTAGAATGGTATTGAGGATTACACAACATGTGAAAGGGTAGCATTCCTGGCTGATAAACTTGAAGATGTAGCCATACTCAAATTGGGATTATACAATGGCAAGAAAGAAGCCTGGCTCCTGATTGGTCAGTTGGTCATCACAGCAGGGATGTTATCCTGGCATAACATCCCTGCTGATATCATTGAGGACCTTGAGCATTGCCTGCATCTTTTCTTAAAAAAATATTTTAAAACACTAAATAAAATTCTTTAAAAAATGTTTTTTTCTGTATAAAACAATGACTTATAATAGAATAATGCCCTCCAGGGTGAGTGCTGGATAACATCCCTCTCGGTGTTGGACGCCCTCGGCTGGTGGCCTCGGGTCCAACCACTCGAGGTGGGATGTTATCCCAGCATAACACTCACCCTGTCAGGCATTATTCCTTTATTTTAAAATGAGTAGGTTGATGCACACCAAGTGAGAATGATGACATGGAATATGGGTAACAATCCCTGCACATGATCCACAGTTTTTACAAGCCCAACGAGACCATTCATATTGTCACTGGTTACATATGGGACTGAAGCATGTCTTTCAGTTTCATGATCAGGGGAGCTTAAAATCATTTGCAAGATATCACAGGAATATGGTTTGTACCACAAGGATCATTACTGCTTCCTGCAGATATGACACTATCTACAGAGTACTTTAGGACAGGAGATAGATGTTGACACTTTACATCCAGTAGTGCACTTGCTGTGGGGTACTGAGAGGTAGCACCCCCGAGACATTTTATTTCAAATAGTTGTAAAGCTTTGACTTCCACCCCTCCAGTGATGACAGATACAACAAAATAGGTATGGGAGGGGAGCTAAGCATCACGGTCACCTCCACAGAATGGCAGAGTATATGGTACAGGCAACATAAGGTGACATCTTATTATAAAATGGTAAGGGAAAATCCTGAAATCTGATTGGCTGTTGTTCATGTAGCAATTATGTTCCACGCATAGAAAATAAAAAGTGCTGCCAAATGTGCACTGATCACCACTGGAATCATTACACTAATAGAATGTTAAGAACTCAACTGGCAGCCATTGTTTTTTTTTGCCCTGTAACTGTAAGCATCACATTTACTTGCACTGGACCCTAAAAATAAAACTACCTTAAATACAAAATAAAACAGATTAACTAAATGTTGTTTCCCTGGTCATCATATTCTCCTTACACACATAAACAAATTTGAAACATTAAGTATTGTTTGTAGTTTTCATTACAAATGCTTCTTTGCTGACAGTGAAAAATCCCCCTTCTATCTTTACCTGCTCATCAGGGAAATCTCTTCTCCTTGCCCTGACAGTGAGATAATTGAGTCTCTGGCTGTAACAAATGCCTTTGTTGTGTGTGTGTGTGTGTGTGTGTGTGTGTGTGTGTGTGTGTGTAGTATGTTAGGACAGTAACATTCTACCAGTGGAACTGAGCAGAATTTTGAATCCATGTATTCCATGGTAAACTTTCAATGACAAGCATTCCATATCTTGAATGTGGGGAAAAACAGAGAAAAAAAAAAAACAGGAAGAAGAAAGTAGGCAACAATACAATGACATCATCAATTACATCATTTGTAGTGGGCGGAATGACTATTTTATCATAAATGCACACAAGTAAATCTATTGTTTCTACATATAAACATGCTTTTCCTAACTGTAAAAAGTTTTAAAAAAAGGAGCACGTTTTATAAGCACAATAAGGCACTCCAGGATGTGCATGGAACACATTTTACCACATGGCCAGTGGCTAAAGTCACTCAGCTTTCAGCCTTGAGCCTTATTATGCACCTTGCCAATGCGGTAAAAAGTGTTCCATGCACACCCCATCATGCCTTATTGCTTACTTATTTACTGTATGGTAGGAATTTAGTTGGAAGGTGTTGAAAACAGCAAATTATGGTTAAATTATCAGTTAATTATAGAAACATAGAAACACAGACTTTGACGGCAGATAAGGACTGCTTGACCCACCTAGTCTGCCCATTTCCCTGCCTATTGGATAAGCTGCAGATCCTAGTTAACAAACAGCCTACTTCTTCCTACCCCCCATAAGAATTGCCTTATGTCTGTCCTATGCATTCTTGAATTCCCCCACTGTTTTTGACCCCACGACCTCCTCAGGAAGGCCGTTCCATGCATCCACCATACTTCTGGAGACAGTGTGATCAGGAGGCAGTGACCCACATGAATGTCATTTGGCCCTGACCTGTTCTTAAATCCTTCTGAGAGAGCATTGGGGTAGAAAAAAATAACTTGATTCAAGATTTTGGTACTCTTACCCCTGCAGCAGCATTGCTTTTGCTGTACCCAGTACAGATTGAAAATAAAATCCATCAGAAACGTTTGCATATACTGCTGCAGTAGAGAAGGAATAGATCAGACTTCTGTTGTATGGTCTATGCTAACTTGTCTCACTGTAATATATATGAATTCTGAAGTATTGTAATCTGAAGCATTGCAAGAATGCTTATATGTGATAAGCTGTAAACAACCTCTCCAGAGAGACCTAGAAGGTGGCTTCCTGCAAGAACTGATGGCTATAATAAATGTGGCAATTGTAAATATTGCCTCTTGGTGACCACACCTAGAGTCTGTACTAATCCCAAAACCAAGAGGGAGGTTAAGGTAAGAGGGTTCATCACTTGCAGTACGGAGGCAGTCATTTATTTAGCAAGTTGCAGATGTAACAGCTTTTATGTGGAAAAACCAAAAAGGGCCTTCAAAGTTCACATTGGAGAATGTATGGGAGCTGCTGAAATGCAGATCCTAATAAAACTTTGGCCACCCACATAAATAAAGCCAGAAATAAAAGTGATCACCAGTTTTCATTCATAGGAATAAAGAAACCCTTTAAATAGAGGTTATGGGGACTATGACATTTTATTAAAGTGAGAACAGCATTGGATATTCTTTATGGGTGCCACAGAAGCACCAGGCCTTAATGATAACCTGGAAGTAGCACCCTTTTTATAATGCAGTTGTTTTTCCTGTCAATATAGGAACAACATTAGGTCCCTGCTAAAGTAAAAGTTAGTTCCATAATTTATGTGACCCTGGGGTGCCTGTCTATAAAAGTGCATGCAGTAAATATTGCATATGGACAGAAGATAATATTAAACAAGTCTTAGCACTGCTTTATGACTGATGCATGTTCTTTTGCTTTTCTGTTTACAGAATTGCAATTGTGGCTGCCCAAGCATGTACTGGGAGCTGTTGAAAGCACTTTGTGGTTTGTTTTATAGATGCGAACTAATGTGCATCACTTACTGACACTGTTTCTTTGGAGTCCTTGGCGATTCAGGTTGTGCTGTCATGCTGCCTATTTACCCAAAACTGTGCCCATCTCAGAACTAATGGAGTTGCAAAAGTAACTGGCATTGTGATTTTTGTACTGTATTTATATGCTGTGTGTTATCATATTAATATTTACAGCCATTCTCAACAATATCATATGCGAAATGTGATAGGGCTGAAATTTCATGAATTACCGGAAAGAGTTTTGGTTATTTATAAGGAATTTATTAACAACCTCAAGGGTACATATAAACTCAATCTTACCCTAACAGTGTTTTTAACATGTTTTCTTTTGTTATTTATTGTGGGTATTATGCTGAGTACTTGCACTTTCAATGCACCTTTGTTCACTGTGTACTTGCCTTTAAGACATTACAGATATGGGGGTAATGTGTTATGTGTCTACCAGGCTTTGAGAAAGCGCCCTTGTGTAAAACGCATCAGGTGGTAACGTCAGCAGGAGGTGGGGGGTTCCAACTTATGTGGCACTCGCCATGAATGGCATCTAAACTGCTCTGAATGACTTACCTGCATGTAACAGCAGGAGCTGCATGTTATTATTGCACAACTTTGCACAAAAAAGAAGAGCTGTCAAAGTAAACTGCTTCTTTTCGGTATTTTTAAGTGTGTGTGAACTGTGAGTCTTTAGTAGATACCACTTATCCTTTTTTATTTCCAATTTTCTGCATCTGACAATGGCACTGCTGCTTCCTAGTTGTATTTTTCCACTTTTCCATTTCTGACCCAAAATAACCAGATTTAAATAATTTGTAAATATGGGTCAGCTTAAAGCTGATTCAGCCTTATTTTCTAACAGTAAATTCAGATGCAAATAAGAAATAGGATACCACAGTTACACACAAAAGTAGAGCTTCATTTCTGGAGTCTGGTCCCATGGCTTCAAACTCAGTCAAGTGGTTGAGATCAATGCTAAGCATACTCTCTCTCATTTGTTATGACCCGTCCTTAGAAGCCAATCGAAAGTGTGAACAACAGGGAGAAGCCCCTAGGTCACTATTTGGAAGACAATATCTAAATTTTTATTTGAGTAGAAGGGTTTTAGGGGAGAGAGATGACTCAGCTGCTGCCTTGACAAGGCACTGAACTTGGCAATTTGCACCACTTTTAATCCATGGGACCAAAGACCCTGAAATTACTTTTTGATTTGCTTATGCAAGTAAGCATGATGTGTTAGTTGCGCTCTACAGAACACTGATTTACCCCGAGGTGGTGCCATTGCAGTCAAACTGTCTAAGCATGTTTCAAGTTCTTGGCAGCTGACACTTGAGTTCATTATTTGTGGCAGTGTTGTGTTCTGCATTTCCATGACACTCCCAGAATCTACAATTACTGAACAATATCCTCAGGGCTCTGTCACACTTCCCTGTGGCTACAGGATTCAAGGGTGTCTGAAGCTAACAGTAACGTGAAGTTTAGAACTCTAATAAATGGACTAATAGAATAGAAGAGTATGCTGCTTCAAACGTTCTGAACTTCAAACATGGGAGGAAACAAATGGAAATTACAGTGCTGTCGTCAGAAATGTTTTTAACATCTGGACATTTTGGCTGATTTTTGTTCCAGAGTATTCTGTTTCCTATGGAAAGATTAATGAGCCCATGCAGAATCACTACTCATACTGGAGACCATTAAGTCTGTTACTGCTCATTTTTTAACCCAGGGGTATTGGTCTAAATGCCAGATTTAATTAAAGCAGTGTAGTGAAACAAACTAGAACAACATTCTAAGAGAAGAAAGTTTAAACAACTTCAAAGTACAGAGGTACCTGAGACAGGGTTGTGTTTCAGTACTCTAGGTCAAAACACTTCACTTTTAATCAGTTTTGCATTACTGCCCTATATTTTTATAGTGGTGTATTGTAGATGACTTGCAGAAATCAGATCTTTTAAATCTGGTACATTTGTAATACTAATTTTCTCTGCTTGCCTTTGCCGAGAACTTGGTAAGATTAACCTCTAGATTCTTAAGGTTAAAAATGCAAATTATTTGCATTTGAAAATGTCATTTGTTTGTCCTGTCATAAAGCTTGTTAGTCGACATTCCTAAGTGAAACTCTTTGTAATCCCAGGAAAAGCGGTTGAGACACTCCTCATGGTCCCCTGCCCTTTTTGCCTGATCTGTTTCTGGAACTACCTATAGTATTCTGAGACCAACTCTATGACAAGGTTGCTAGTGAGAATAGTTCCCTACAAGATTACTATCCCAATCCAATTTTGTTTTCTTTTCTCCTCTGAGATGCACCAGGACCTCTTTCAGCCACCCACTGGTGTGTATTCCTTCCCAAGTAACCTTCTTAGCTCTCCTCACTAAAGGGCACTTGCCTTCCTTCTCTTCTAAGCTTCCATCAGCTTGCTCCCCTCCCCGACACAACAAATTCTGATCTAGTCTGAGCAACAGCCATGAGTCAGATCTGGTAGGAGAGGGGACAGAGCCCCCTCCCAAGATGAGAAAGCAGACAAGTAGTGTCCCTAGTAACCAGGTGGGTGTCATCTTCTTGGGATCCACCTCTTTTTTCCCCACAGAGTATTCCCCAGTACCTCCTACAGGAATATTGCATGATGGTAACTGTTGCACTGCAGCATAGCCCTGTAAAGCACTCTCCAGTTGCACCTCAACATGTGGTCCCGCAGCTGATGGTTTACAATTAAAGTTACTGCCCTCCTATCCTGGAGGAGGAAAAGAGCCTCTAGGTTGCCCAACACTGCTTATGCTGATTCACTGCAATATTCCAGGCTCAGAGAGCAAACCCTGGTCACCACCAGCAAGGCAAGCAAGGTCAGCTGCCACTGGGCAATCAGGCTGGCCCATCTGACTCCAGTTTTACTCCCACTGTGCAATGTGAGGCAACACTCCATAGCAAGGGAATTAAGTGACACCCTTTCATGGCGGTTTGGCTGTTACACTGAGATTTTAAAATCAGTATACCTGGGAGAAAAGGGCAGATTGTCTGGTGTTGTGTTTCCTAAGGTTTTTGCCCTGGTTTATGGTTTTCCTCTGCATAGTGTCAAATTTAATAAAATTCACTGGTAGGGGACATCTGATGGTCTAACAGTAGCACAACACTCTCTGACATGGATGGCCTAGGTTCAGGAGTGAGTCTGGGCTGCCAGTGACTGGGCAGCCAGAGGTAGGGGGGTGTGCTGCCAGTGACAGCACTTCCCTGATTAAGAGTTGGTGGCAGTACCTTTCACAGACATTGGGACTCATGCAGTGGGTCTCGGAAGGTTCACACTCCTAGTGAAAGGGAAGGCTGTGGCTCATGAGGTCCCTATGGCATGGTGACACTGGGGAGGTGCGGGGGTGAAGGCACAAAACTGGCTGAAAAACCACCTGGCATATCAGAATGATATCTGTTACTACTCTCTACTGTACATCACTCAGAGAGGTCCTTCAAGACCCATGATGATGGATCTGGGAGGTTGATGGGGCCCAAGAAGGGCAATCAACAGTGACACAGTGTCAGGCCACAGGTGGCTCCCACCAGCAGGGCACACACAGGCACCCAGACACCCCCACCCTGGAACACAACAGTGGCACAGAAAGCAGGCAACAGGTGGCACCAATGGCCAGTGGAGGGCCACCAATGGAGTCCCCCCCACAGGCTGCATGCCGTGCCCCAACCCATCCAGACCCCAGCAAGCCACATCCAGGACCATGCAGCCAAGCACACGCATGCCATACACCCCTGACAGCTGCCCAATGGGCACCCCAAGGCACAGCCACCAGCCAAGGGGCAGGACATCACCACAGTGTGACACACCATACCACACAGCAGTGCACTGCAGATGCATGTCATGTGCACCGACACGCACACGACACAGACATACACCGCGCCACTGCAGCATGGCTCCTCACGTCAGATGCAAAGCAGACACTGACACAGGCAGGTAAGTCAAAAAATAGATATTGAACAGGAGAACTGTTTACAAAATCAAGAGGGTGGGAAAGGGTAGGAAAGCGAGGGAAGGGGACAGGGAACAGGGACTGTACAGTGGGAAGGGGGACAGAAGGGGGCGGTACAGCAGGGGACAGGGCAATGCTGGGGCATGAACTAATGGTTGCCATGCCTTGCCACTCCTTGGTGCCCTCTCTGCCTCTGGTCTGCCATCAAAAGTCGGAGCACCTGCATGACTGCCTCTATGGTGGTGGAAGTGATCAAGATGATCTGGCGGAGCAGCCTACAATACAACGGCATCCGCCTTCTCTGCCGGATACCTATGACAAGGGACAGGACAAGTGATCAGTGCAATGTACCAAGTTAGCATGCAACCCACAGTTCGCAATGGGCAGTGAGAACACACACCCCTGGAGTGGCCAACCTGGCCACGCACAAGGGGGTGGGCCAATGCCTGCCAGCAACCCGGCACGTCGTGACAGTGTTCAGAGGTGGTCACCACCGCCCAATGGCCACCCGACTATGAAATGACAGTCACATGGCACAGGGCACCAGCAGCACCACAGCATCACCAGTGGCAGCTGGGTGCACACCCACCCCACCAACAGCTGGCACACGTGTACAGTGGCTGCCCCACAGTGGCATGCACCACACACAGTGCGACACACACAGCTGCCATGGCACGTGGCACAGGTGGCCATGGCCTTACTCACTCCCCTGCTGACCCCCCTGTAAAGTGCACAGTACCAAAACAGTGCCTACCTGCCCTCTGCAGCCCTGCTGGTGCCGGTCCTGCTCCTGCACCACCTCCGTGGCCTGCTGCGGCCTGCTGGGCTGTCCCCACCGGTCCTGCTGCCCTCATCCAGTGATGAACCTCAGGTCCTGGGAATGGAACAAAGACAGGTACACATCAGGAATCATCCACAGCATGTGCCCACCACCCCCAACCCTGTGCAAAGGGTGTGCCCCTACCCGACACGTCCTGCATGGCTGTATCACAACGCAAGCTGCGGCTGGCAATGCCACACTGCAATGCATACGACAGTGTACCCCTCTGCAGGGCATGCCAGGCAGCCAAGCCATCACCACAGTACAGCACTAGGGCACACATGCAGAATGGGCTGACTTATCTGGCCGTGGCATGGCCCCTCACTTGACGCGTGCCTGCAGCCATCGCAGGCACTCCGGCTAATGCCACATGAGGTCACCATACCTGTGACGGCATTGCTCCCCAGTTCTAGCCACTCCAGTGCTTTGCTGCAGTCTGGCAGCAATCCCTGCCAGACATCAGTCCGTGGCTGCTGCAGGGGCACCTGGCCAAAGAGCTGTGGGGCGTGGGGCTGCACACATGCCACCAGATTAACAAGTTCCACTTGTGATCAATTTCGCGCCCAGCGAACTCCATGCTGCGCCATAGTGCCAACCACAATGTGGTGAAGCAATATGGCGTCCAGAGGTGCACGTATGCACAACATGTGCCAGATGCGCACCTCAAGCACACATGTGCTATGTCTGCCCATCACACAATGCTGGAGATGTGTGACATGGGCGTGGCCAGACTGGCACATGGCAGGGGAGTGGCAAGGGGTCAGGGGTCACACCCGGGGTCAGGGGTCGACCGCTGCACAGTGCGCCAGTGCACAATAGCAGGCATAGCACACCATGCACCACGGTCCCTATTGTGCAGTGGGCGCACAGTGCACAACAGGTGGGAGCACACCGACTGACTCATGCGCACTGCAGTCCTGAGCAGTGCACATGCCTGGGCATTGTGCCATGACTTGCTCTGGAGCAATCCATTGCGCATGGAGCAAATTCACGATATTCAGCCGCCAGATGCAAATGAGCTCATCAGCCAATGTGTGGTGCACTGGGGAAATTAGCATGTCATTACCGTTGTGCCAATGCTCATTTGCATGCGTTGCTCTATAAAAGCCATGGACCGGTATTGCAACCATCTGAGGTAATTTACGCATGCTGCTGAGCCCAGCCAGCACAGTGGGGGGGGGACAGAGTAGGGTGCTGCTGACACTGACACACTGTGCTGTCCATGTCCACAGATAGCAACATGTCGGAACATGAGGAGGGTGAGGAGCGTGGGCCTGCTTGCAATAGCAGGCCCAACTTCGCAAAGGCAGAAGCAGAGGCACTGTTTGAGGCCTACCTCAACAGGGAGCCACTGCTGAGTGGTGCCACGAGCACACCACAGGTCATGGCTGGGGCCTAGGAGGAGGTGGCGGCATGTGTCAACCAGCAGGGAAGCCACCAGTGGTCAGTGCAGAAGTGCCACAAGAAGGTGTGCACCGATGAGCGGCACATCAAAGAGAAGGTGGCGGCCATCTGTGCAGCCCAGACAGCCACCGGAGGGGGGCCTACTGATGCGCCACAGCTCACGGCGCAGGAGGAGTTGATGGCAGCCACCATGCACTGTAGCACTGTGGAGGGTGTGCTAGGTGGAGGATTTCAGATGGGTGACAGCCCATCACTGCATGGTACGTATGTTGGGCATGCACAGCATACAGTGGCTGTGTTGGGGGGGTTGGGGGCCTGGGGGGGAATGAGGGCCTTGCATCACTGACACATCTGTTTTCTCTTTCAGCATCAGTACGCCTGCATGCAGAGGATGGGGCACCAGCAGCAGCCATGGAGGCAGGCCCAGCCCTAGAGGACCAGCTATCCATCTCCAAGGGCATCCGGGGGCCTGATCGACTGCAGCACACCACCACTGTCCAGCCGAATGTCCTGGGCATGGGGTCGGATGAGGCCCTGGATGTGTTTCTACAGGATGCCAGCCTTGGCATCCTCTGTGTGGAGACACAGATTTGGCCGGGGTCTGACTCCGATGACGACCTGACCATGATCCTGGACAGCATGGGTGGTGTTGTGGGGGAGACACCCATACCAGATACCATCACAGGCAGTGCGCCCAGTGGCCTGACAGTGGTGGGACAGCTGCCCACCACCACCACTGTGCTGCTGTGTGCACTGCCACAGCAGTGCTATGTGGTGGTGGTGTGGCCGCGCAGGCGCTGGGCAGCGTTATGCAGCCGGATGGGCAGTAGCAGCAGGGTCCACAGGGCAGCCGGACATGGGGTCCACTTCTCGGGCACCTGATAGGGACTTACCTCATGGGGACTCCACTGTGCAGCATCCACCTCAGCAGGGGGCCATGCAGCGGGGTCATTCACCACAGGAGGGTCGGCGCCCCACCCAGGTTCCCCTGGTGCTGACCCATTGGCAGAGCACACCCATTTGCTATGGGCCTCCATGAGCAACAGGTGCTTCCTGCTGCTGGGGTGCATGCACTGCATGCAGAGGTGTGCCAGGTGGCTGAACAGCATGAGAGGGGCACTGCACAGCTCCTGGCAGCTAAACAGCACTTGTGGGAGGACACTACCACATCCCAGGATCACATAGCCAATGCGATCACGGATAGTCATGCACTGCTGGATGCCACAGGGTGTGGCCAGCCATCACGGACACCACATAGTGCACTGTCCACCCCATGATCCCAGTGTCAGGCAGCACCATCTGTGTTGATGCCGGGCTCTGCTGTTGGCATCTCAGGCATGCCTGGGACAGGCCTGTTTGGGTGTCTACACACCCCTGCTTGGACCCGGTCATGGTCCCGCAGTACAACCCCTGGGGGTCTGTTGCAAATACCCCCTGTGGCCAATGAGCAGCCTGTGGCTGCTGACTGGCCCCAGCATGGCCTCCCCGTGGCCGCAGTGGCCATGGTTCCACATGGCGGACCTGATGTACATGCCACCCTGACCACAGTCTGCTGCCGCTGCCCTGTGCACACATGGGCAGTGAGTGTGTGTGCATACCACTGATGTGGTGCCTGTGCGCATGCCTGCCCGGCCGCTGGCCCATGTGGCGTGGACGTGATGAGGGCTGTTCTGCACTGGTTGTGCCTGTGCACTGGTGCAATGCATCTGATCCTTGCCACTAGCCAGGGCCTAGGCACGAGTGTGTGTGTGTGTGTGTTGCTGTTCACTGCTGTGTGCAGTTGTACGTGGATGTGTGCCACTGACTCCCCCACCCCTGCACCATGCCTCTGTGTATGCATGCCCATTACCATGCATGCCCCTGCCTGTGTGCTGTACCTGCGTGTGCGGCCAGTGCATGGGTGTGGTGCCACCTACCTGCATGTACCATAGTGCTCCTGTGCGATGGTGTCCCGATGCTGCCATGCCATCCTCTGCAGCTGGGGATCCCTTCACCCGGGGGGGACTGTCCACAACCCTCCGGCCCATTGCCCTCGTCGTCCCCACTACAGTCACCCTCATCAGCCTCAACAGCTATCCCACAGTCAATGGCCATGTTGTGCAGTATGCAGCAGGCCAGCAATAGGCCACAGGCTTTTGAGGGGCTGTACTGTAGGGCACCGCCAGACCTGTCTAGGTAATGGAACCATGCCTTCAGCATCCCAAAGACATGCTCAATGATGTTTTGCATGCTGGCGTGTGCCTCATTGTACCGTTCCTCTGCTGGGCACAACGGGGGTGAGCAGCCAGGGCTTCAGTGGATAGGTGCTGTCTCCTGTGTGGATAATGACATAGTTAGCCCTGTGTCCTCTGTTGCTGTGCCCCTTGCCTGTCCCTGGTGCCCTCACCAGCACACCCACCCTGCCCTCCCCATCCCATGGCTTACTCTGCCAGGCACCCCTTGCCCATCCCATACTCACCCACTAGGTGGCTCGTGGGGATGTCCCCATGTTTGAACCTGTGGCACAGTGCAGAGCTGTGCCAGATGAATGTATCATGTGCACTCCCAGGGTGTGTGGCACAGACATTGGTGATGTGCCCCTTGGCATCACACACCACTTGGCAGTTCACACTTGGGAACCCCTTCCTGTTCACATAGGCCGCACCCTCAGGGCCAGGTGGCATGCAGATGCCCACGTGGGTGCAGTCAATGGCCTCAAGCATGCCAGGCATGCGTGCTGTCCTGTGGCAGTCCTGCATGGTTGCTGTACGCTCTGCCTGTGTGCTGGGAAAATTGATGTATTCCGAAGCATGTGGCAGCAGGGCGTTGAGGAACTGTGTGAGGAGATGTGACTGGCTGACTGGGCTATGCCTGTGGTGTCCCCTGTTGGTCTTTGGAAGGTGCCTGTGATAAGCAGGCATATGAATGCTGTCGCCTTTGTCTCCACAGTCATTGCATGGCTCTGTCTTGTAGGTGCCTGCATCTGCATAGTGCTGTTGCTAGCCTTGCTTGTAGAGCAGAAAGCAGCTAACTAAAAGAAGCTACATTTTCTTATTAATTTAAAACTTGTATCTCAGCAGGAGTCATTGTCTGTTAAGATAAAGTAGACAGATAACTTTATTAGAAGTAGAAGGGGTCTTATTTAGGGTTTAAAAAAAAGAAAGAAAAGAAAGAAAGTCAGTGTGTGTTCTGTGCAGGGAAGGGTACTAATCAGCTGACTTTGCTAAACCAGTGGGAGGAAAGAGAGCTTACCTGGGGGTGTGGTTTAGACACTATAAAACAGGTGAGTCAAATTGCAACTTCCTGTTGCTAGCCTTGCTTGTAGAGCAGAAAGCAGCTAACTAAAAGAAGCTACATTTTCTTATTAATTTAAAACTTATATCTCAGCAGGAGTCATCGTCTGTTAAGATAAAGTAGACAGATAACTTTATTAGAAGTAGAAGGGGTCTTATTTAGGGTTAAAAAAGAAAAGAAAAGAAAGAAAGTCAGTGTGTGTTCTGTGCAGGAAGGGTACTATATCAGCTGACTTTGCTAAACCAGTAGGAGGAAAGAGAGCTTACCTGGGGGTGTGGTTTAGACACTATAAAAGCAGGTGAGTCAAATTACAACTTCCTGTTGCTAGCCTTGCTTGTAGAGCAGAAAGCAGCTAACTAAAAGAAGCTACATTTTTATTAATTTAAAACTTATATCTCAGCAGGAGTCATTGTCTGTTAAGATAAAGTAGACAGATAACTTTATTAGAAGTAGAAGGGGTCTTATTTAGGGTTAAAAAAAGAAAGAAAAGAAAGAAAGTCAGTGTGTGTTCTGTGCAGGGAAGGGTACTAATCAGCTGACTTTGTTAAACCAGTAGGAAGAAAGAGAGCTTACCTGGGGGTGTGGTTTAGACACTATAAAAGCAGGTGAGTCAAATTACAACTTCCTGTTGCTAGCCTTTTTTCTTATTAATTGCCCTCCATCCCACCCACCCAAAGCCAGTTCTACTTTTATAGCCACTGGATTTGACTGTCAACAGGAACTTCCTGTGTGGCAGTAGGAAGGAAAGGATCATAGAGAAACATTGGTTTTGTCAACCCTAAAGGAAAAAAGTATCTCACTCTCCCACCCTAGCTGCTGGTGGTCTGCTATTGAGCAAGGAAGAAGGAGGCTACTGAAGAAGATAGGAAGTTGCTGTCCCAGAACAGGAAGGGTGAGAGTTGTAAGGATAGGAGAGAATAAGCATCCAGAGAAACAGTAGAGGGACACAAAATAAGACATGATAGGGTGGTGCAGTGCAATGGCTGTGGGCGGCAGTGTTCCGGGAGACATTCTGGAGGCTGCGATGCTGCCCTGATTTAGGCACCTCCTCTGATCTGAGAGAGGAGGTTGCCCGTCTCAGGCTGACCTGGCTAGGATTACGTGAAACCTCCTCCTCCACCCAGGGACCACAGGGCCAATGCCACTACCTCAGAGGTTGCCAAGAAGAGGAGAGGCTGGATGAGGGTGGGCTCAAGGAGGAAAGGGTGGTGGAACAGAGTTGCATCCCTCTGGCTGTACCTCTCCACATTCATTCGCTCTTCTGGTGGATAGTGGTTCCTCTATGGAGGCACCTGCAGTGGAGACCAAGGAGGATGCTGGGAACCTTCACAAAGGAGACCCACAGGAGGTGGCATGGGACCCCACAAGGGAAGAAAACAACTCCTGGTGGGGGACTTAATCATTAGGGGGTTAGAAATGGGGGAGGAAGGGGAGAGGGAGGTAAGGTGCCTTCCTGGCGCCACGGCTTGGAGGGACAGGAAGCGAATCCTCAGGATCATAGGAGGAGCTGCAAGAGGGAGGGAGCTGGATGTCATTGTCCACCTAGGGACAAATGACCTGGCTAGGAATGGGATCAGAGCAGTGCAAGAGGAGTTTGAAGAGTTGGGAAGGGGCCTTAGACAAGTAGCGCACACAGTAACCTTCTCAGAGGTGCTGCCTGTCTATGGCAAGGGTGATGCTAGGGTACTCCTCACCAGGGAATTCAATGAATGGTTGAAAAACTGGTGTGGAGCTCAGGGTTTTGGCTTCATTGGGGACTGGGGGCCACCTGGAGGATGCAGACCTATACTGGTGCGATGGTCTGCATCTGTCAGGGGCCAGGATCCTAGGTGAAGAGGTTTAAATGCTTCATTGGCAAGCATTTAAACTAGCCAAGGGAAGGCACTGAAAGGAGCAGGAAATCCGAGCTCCCCCACAAAACATGGTGATTAGTGAGGTAAACACCAAGGTACAGAAGTTATTAGGAGCAGAACAGATTTAAATGTAAAAAAGGCAAAGGCAGTAAGGACAGAAATGGGTCTAAAGGGGTAAGGCTATCAAAAAGTGGAGGGTGATGAGTACCAATGCCGTAGTCTGTGTAACAAGCTCCCTGAACTAGTGGCCTTGATGGAAGAGGTTGCCTGGATATTGTGGCAGTCACAGAAACATGGTACACAGAGAACCATGACTGGGATGTCAACATACCAGGATATACAATCTACAGGAGGCACAGAGGGAAAGAGGAGGAGTAGCTCTCATGTAAAGGAAGGGATCAAAGCAACAGAACTAAAGAGTAAACAGGGAGCAGATGAGGCACTTTGGGTCACCCTGGAGACAGGAAATGGCACCACAATCGCATGGGGTGTATACAGACCCCCATCTCAGGGGAGGAATGGACAAGGAAATGATAGAAGGCTTTCTTAGAATGGCAGAAAAGGGGAGATATTGTTGATGGGGACCTGAATATGCAGATGTTAACTGGAGCACCTTTGCTGCAGGCACATCCAAGAGCAGGGCCATTCTTGATGCCCTACAGGGCGCATGTCTCAGACAGCTAGTATTGGAACCCACGCGGGAGGGAGCAATCTTAGACCTGGTACTCTCAAATGGGGATGGAGAAAGAATCTCAGATTTAGAAGTGGGTAGCCATCTGGGAACAAGCGACCACCAAACAGTGTGGTTCACGATAAACACAGCCATACAATCAAGCCATACAAAAGCAAGAGTACTGGACTTTAGGAGGGCCGACTTTGGGAAAATGAGAGAGTGCCTCAGAAAAGCACTAGCAAGCAGGCAAGAAGGAGGGGTGGAGGAATAATGGGGAGTGATCAAAACAGCCATCACAGAGGCAACAAGCCTTTGTGTAAAGCAAATCAATAAAACACAACGAAGGAAAAAAAACGCTATGGTTCTCAAAAGAGGTGGCCGGGAAGGTTAAGGAGAAAAGGACAGCATTCAGGAATTGTAAGGAAACACAGAAGGAGCAGGACAGAGAACTTTATCAGTTAAAGCAGAAAGAGGCTGGGAAGGCAGTCAGAATAGCAAAGGCCCAAACCGAGGAAAGGACAGCCAATTCTGTTAAGAAGGGGGATAAGACCTTTATAGGTACATTAGAGAGCAAAGAAAGACCAAAGGAGGAATACTGAAGCTTAATAAAGGGGAGGGAATGTGGGTAGAAGGTGACAGTGAAAAAGCTGGGATACTGAACGAATATTTCTGCTCAGTATTCACAAAGGAAGAGGAGGGGGAGTTACCTAAACCAAACAAGAGAAACACTCTGAAGACAGGGGTCGATACCAGTCCATTTACAGAAGAAAGGGTTCTGAAAGAACTAATAAAATTGAAGGTGGACAAAGCAATGGGGCCTGATGGGATTCACCCAAGAATTCTAAAAGAACTAACGGTAGAACTAGTGACACCGCTGACTACTCTCTTTAACAAATCATGGGAGGATGGGGTGGTACCCGAGGACTGGAGGAGGGCAGATGTGATTCCTCTTCACAAAAGTGGGAGCAGGACAGAGGCAAGAAACTACAGACCAGTTAGTTTGACCTCAGTGGTAGGGAAAATGATGGAATCACTTCTGAAGGAAAGAATTGTTGAGTACCTAGAGGCCAGTGGGGCACAGGACCCAAGGCAGCATGGATTCATGATGGGAAGGTCATGTCAGACGACTCTAATAGATTTCTTTGACTGGGAGACCAAAGTAGTAGACCAGGGAGGGGCTGTGGACATGGCCTACCTAGATTTTAGCAAGGCATTTGACACAGTCCCACACAAAAGATTAATTCACAAGATAGCCAGCCTTGGAGTAGGTCCCCAGGTGGTAGCCTGGATAAAAAATTGGCTAGACAACAGGACGCAAAGGGTAGTAGTAAATGGAGTACACAGTGAAGAAAGGAGGGCTGCTAGTGGGGTACCGCAGGGTTCAGTACTGGGACCGGTCCTTTTTAATGTCTTTATAAGTGACATTGCAGAGGAACTGGAAGGAAAAGTATGTCTCTTTGCAGATGACACAAAGATCTGCAACAGGGTTGATACACAAGATGGCGTGGAAAGGATGAGAAGGGACTTGGCAAGGTTGGAGGAATGGTCAAATGTATGGCAGCTCAGATTCAATGCAAAGAAGTGCAAGGTAATGCACATGGGAAACAAAAACCCAAGGGAAGCATACACAATGGGGGGTGAGATACTGACAACAGTAAAAATAGAAAGGGATCTGGGGGTAATTATATCAGATGACCTAAAGGTGGGCAAGCAATGTGAGAAGGCAGTAAGGAAGGCTGGGGGGATACTGGGATGCATAGGAAGAGGCATCAATAGTAGAAAACAGGAAGTTGTTATCCCTCTGTACAGACAGTTGGTGAGACCCCATCTGGAGTACTGTGTGCAGTTCTGGAGACCCCACCTCCTCAAAGACATAGACAGAGTGGAGGCTGTCAGAGGAGGCAACAAAATAGTGCAGGGTCTGCACCAGAAGACATACGAAGAAAGACTAAAGGAGCTTAATATGTATACCCTTGAGGAAAGAAGGGAGAGAAGGGACATGATAGAAACTTTCAAGTACCTCAAGGGAATTAACAAAGTCCAAGAGGATAGCATCTTCCAGAAAAAGAGATGTGCAACAACAAGGGGGCACAATTTGAAGATAGAAGGGGGACAGCTCAGAGGTAATGTGAGGAAGTATTTTTTCACTGAGAGGGTTGTGGATGCATGGAACAGCTTCCCTGAGGAGGTTGTGGAGTCAAGAACAGTGGGGGACTTCAAGAATGCATGGGACAGGCATAAGGCAGTCCTAGTGGGGGTTAGGAGGAAGTAAGCTGTTGGTTAACTAGAATCTGCAGCTTATCTGTTAGGTAGGAAAATGGACAGACTAGGTGGGCCAAGCGGTCTTTATCTACCGTCAAATTCTATGTTTCTATGTTTCTATCTCCTCACTGCACAGCTCACAGAGCTGCCTCAGAATGGCCCTGTTCAGGTAATACCATCCCACAATCTCCATATCTGTGTAATTCTCGAAGGTGGTGCGGGCACGGTAGCACCTGTTCCAGGCATCCCACCAACGGGCCCTTCCACAGCCACATCGCTGTTCCTCCTGCCCCCTCACACCCCTCATTACGGCCTTCATTAGGAAGGGTGCACTATCCATGGGCCCTGATATCCTGTCTCCCCCTGGGTGGTCGGCTGCTGCGGGCTGTATGCCACCCTGGTGCACTGCGTGGCACTATGCCTGCCTGTCCCTCTTGCTGTCTGAGCCCCAGGCTCACTCTCCACTGCCACCTCTGTCCCTCTACCCCTGTGGCTTCCTGTGACAGTCACTCTGTCCCTCACTGGCTCTGTCTCCCTTGTTCTGTCTCTTTCTCTATCTCTCCACCATCTCTTGCCACTCTCTCTCTCTATCTCCCTCTCACCTGGCACAAGTGCTGTCTGTGTGCTTGCACCCTGTATTTATAGGCTCAAGTCTGCTCAGCGCATCCAGGTTTTGCTCTGCACTTGCGCCATGGTTCCACGGTTGAATATCGCACTGCGATAAATATTCATGGGCATGCCACCTGCTCTTGCACATGCATTCATTATAGTTGTGCATTGGCACAATGGGATTTGTGCTGCGCAATGGCTCCCGCTGAATATCGCTCCTTGGCGTAAGTCCGCACTTGCGCCAGCACAACTCAGTTGCACCTTGTGCAACTGCTTTGAATATCCCAGCCGCTGTGTACACGTCAGCACAAAATATCAGTACTCTCTCTACGTCAGCTACTCTAGCAGCCGAATGCTGCGGAAGAAGACCAGGAAGAAAAAAATATAGGTGCCACAAAAACGCTACTAAATAAATTAACAAATACAAACATAACTAAAAAGCCCCTATTGTATAAAATGGATACGTGATGGTAAGGGGCTTGATATGTGTAATATCAGAACTCATGACAATGAGCTCGGGAAAAATCACTTGTGGCTCTGCTATGCGGAGCCATTCATGATAATCCTGAGCTCACTTGCCACACGTTGTGATACTACTCATATCAAGCCCCTTACCATCATGTATCTCCTTATTACAGAATTTACATTTTTGAAAAGAATCCAAATGCAGTGAACTAATGAATATATAAACAACATAGGTTAATATCAGCAAATTTAACATTAAGAAAACTATAAAATATCACAATGAGGAAATACCCTGGCAGCAGGATTTAACCAAAGGAAGAGATTTTAAAAACCAAGTGCAAGGTGCTGAAGTGGTTAAAGCAACAGATAATGGAGCAGAGCAAAAATATCTAAAAAGCTGGTTTACCATCCCTGGATTTAATATGTTGAATTTTGGATTCAGTGGTGTGTGCTAACTTATATCTCCAATTGGAAATTAATCTGGCTGAAGGATTGCAATTCTAGAGATGTGGTCATCTGGGACTGTCTATTCACCTTTAAATGAAAGGATATATATTTTTTTAGCTACTAATTTCTACTTTTTCTGGCCACCTCAGTCTGCTCCCCTTTTGTCCCCTCATCTGGTCCGGCGATTCTGTATGCAATCCGCCTTTGCCTGGTCGGTCCCGGGCACTCATATGTCCCTGTGGTTGTACCTTCCGCAGCCGGGCCGCAGGGAGCCCCCCAGACTCCCTACAGAACACGAATCCAGCCTGGGTGCCAGGCCACTGGACGAAGCTCACAGACGGCCATCAAGCCGCTCAACTGGGCACCCATTTTCACCCCTCTGAGCTGAGGGCATGTAATGACATTGCCAGAGGGGGCACACATGCATCTGCACATGCTCCCTCCAGATGTCTGCCCTCAGTTTACCACCCCTGTGTGCAATGGAGCATGTAGTCTCCCAGCCTCCGCCAGGAGGCAACCACGCACCAACTGCCATGGACCCCTTCCCCGGAGAAGGAGAGCAGTCCTTCAGACACTCACTCCTTCTCCTCCCCAGCTGACCTCGGTGACCCGTGCTCATTCCCGAACACTGGTCGCCGGCGTGGAGCAAGGTGAGGCAACCTGCAGCTCAGCCCTCAGCACCACTGGGCCAGCTAAGGGATGTATTTGTAACAAGATATTAAGTCAATTTATTTATAAAACGCGCTTTTCAAGTATCAAAGCGCTTGTAGATAAAATCCAAAGGTACAATAGATATTAAAACTACTATAAGTATATTAAACCAAATAAAACAGGCAGCACATCCCATTAAACATCTGAAAAGGCCAATGTAAACAAATGAGTTTTTAAGGCAGTTTTAAAAGTCTCGGAGGACAAGCACTCTCTAACCTCACGAGGTAGAGAGTTCCACAGGGTTGGTGCCATAAATGCAAAGGATCTTGCTCCTGAAGTCTTCAAACAAACCCTGAGAACCTCTAGCAATCCCTCATCAGTGGAATGAAGTGGGAAGAAGGAGGTGGTAGAGACACAAGAGGTCCTGCAAGTAATGCGGTCCCTGCCCATGTAAGGCCTTATAGGTCAGCAAACTGACCTTGAAGATGGTCCTCCACTGTACTAGAAACCAGTGCAGTTCCCAGAGCACATGCTGATATGATTTGATCTAGGCAAGCCCGTCAATGGCCTGGCAGCCGCGTTCTGTACCAGCTGCAGATGGCAGACATCAACTCCTGGAAGCCCTAGGTAGAGAGCATTGTAATAGTCAAGGCGGGAGGTCACAAAGGCATGGACCAGAATCGGAAGGTCATCAGTCGGAACAAGGTGTTTTCCCCAGGCGACATTCCTCAGGTGGTAAAATGAGGACTGGACGACAGCAAAAGGCATTCAGTCTAGAAATATTACAGAATACAGACAGCAGGTAGGTTAGACAGCATAATTATATTAGAGAAAGACAGCCCACACTCAAGAAAGTAAACAGCTAGACATATGTGCAATAAAAAATATATTTAGTTCAGTGGTAAATCTAGGGGGTGGTGAAGAGAGAGGCCGCACCCCCCATTGTAACATGCTTGCTAGCTGCTGCTGCATTTCACTTGGTTGAAGAAGTCTGATTTATTGATTGTACAAATATTTATAGTCAAAACTATAGATTTCATTTGTTTTTCTGTCAAAAACGCAATGAAAAGGATAATAACAGACAATATAAAAGACTGGAGCAGCATTACAAAAAGTGCATATCATGTATGCACAACACCCCAGCATGCCCCATTGTAAAATCCCGGCTCCACCACTGATTTAACTAAACAAAACATTGTTAGATTACATAGTGATATACCAAAGAAGACTTTCATAACCTGCCTAGCATACTACGTCACAGAATGTTAATCAGGCTTGCTTTTTCTGCAAGTACGTCGATTTGACTATTTTCTTTGAGAGTGTGAACTATCATTCTCTAATGTTTACAAGTCATTAAGAAATATGTAATGTAATCTAAAGAACTCTTTAAAAACAGATGAGAAGTCAAATGTCTATTTTGATTTACCATTTCCTGTATGAAAGCTAAAACAAAATCCCCTTTCCTCTCTAGAGACAAGGGTCTGGGTAAGTTGCTGGGGTGTACTTAGCTCTGGTTGAGAAGAGTAACGTCTTAATTACAAATATTTATTGTACAATCAACAGCTGGGAAGCAAGACCTTCGCTATTAATGTTTATTCTTTTCTCCTTACTGCAGACATTATTAGCAGTGTTTATTCTTTTCTCATCTGGAATTTATTTACTCATGGAATGCTCTGTGTTACTTCTCTGAAAACTTGGCAGTTTCTTGAAAGAAATGTGGAGAGTGGCCAGAACTAAAATTTTTAAATTATTGTTCTGGTTTTCGTCCACATGAGATCCCTCACAAAGCTGCTTTACTGATAGCACTGACACTTTAGTATAGTTTCCTAGTCTCAGCACAGGGCATGGGGATGGTCTGAGAGTTTTCATGTATCAGGTGAACTTAGCTACAAGAGGGTCCTGTAAAGTAATGTAAAGCATCAGTATTTGTTAGTGGAAAAAATGGTATCATATAGTTTTCCATTAATAATCTATTTCTGGTGAAAACATTAATATACCCATTTTTCATTCACTGTATTTCATTCCTGAACTGAGATATGGGTTTCTGAAGTTTCTGTTTTTTTCCATAAAGTTTTTTCTCCTTGGTTTCTTGTGGGCAGGGCTGGAAGCCCTATTCCCACTCCCCCCTGGCTGGACAGCTGCCTCCCCCTGGTATTTACTGGATGTCCAGATTCTCTGGTGGCTGGGTCGCAGTGTGGATTGGGGAAAGTGGGCAGGGCTTCATTAAGCCCACATGTCCCCCATTTCTGTTTTCTCCCATTCTGTTCCCAGCTGTGGCAGCATGTATATATATATATATATACAGTATATATATATATATATATATGAAAGACAAAGAACCTATATGCACAAACACTGAGGCAAGGGTTACCCCAAAGGGCATTTGGCTGGGAAGTTAAGTTTCAAGAAAATACAAAATCACACATGCCCCCACAATGCAAAGCATCATGGGCTACATATGCAAATCACCACAGAATGTTATGCTGGTCCAACTTTAAGCAGAATTGCATGGTGCCAAAAGGCCTCTCACACAGTTTGCAAAGAGTACTAACAGATGACATAGACACGTGTTTCATCCTACCAGGACTCATCAGTATGCCTCGTCTGTTTGACACCCCAGTGGAAAGGACCAGCTACCCTAAGACAGTGTGTCTTGGATAACTTGTGGTGAACCCATTAAAATAAAAAACTATTTAAAAGACAAGGAACCTATGTGCACAAACTCTGAGGCAATGGTTACCCCATAGGGCATTTGGCTGGGAAGCCAAGTTTCAAGAAAATACAAAATCACACATGCCCACACAATGCAAAGCATCATGGGCTGCATATGCAAATCACCACCATCATTCTGTGGTGATTTGCATATGCAGCCCATGATGCTTTGCATTGTTGGGCATGTGTGATTTTATATATATATATATATATATATATATATATATATATATATGTATATCCTATGGAATCACAGCCCCTCCCTCCTATGCCACTCAGACCAGCTCTACCACCAGGCCTCCACCTAGCGGTAGTCAAAGGCCAAGAATTCATACCTCCCCACACTGGGAGAGAAGAGCCGTCTGCTGATGTTCAGTCCTTTTCCCTACCAACTCCCTTCCCCCCGAAACCAAGGTTGCCAGCGTAGCATCAGGTAAGGCATCCAGCACATCAGCCCTCCATACCACCTGACCAGCTCGGGTTTTAAAGTTTATAAACATAATTATTCTCTGGTCACAGCCACTATGGATAAATTAAGCATTTTTTATGATGCTGTTCTGCTTACCATCATACATGGTAGCACCCTCTTAATTCATCCACAGTAGGAATCCAGTGTGTCATGTTAAAAAACAGCCTAGAGGAAAAGGATTTTCTTAAAACTGCTAGTGGCGGGCCGGCCCACTGTTGCAGTGGTAGAGCTGGCACTCATGGTACCAATGATCCTGGTTCGGGAATGAGCCCGGGCCATTGGAGGGCCAGCTGGGGGGAGGTAGGATCGAGCATCCCACAGGACACTCTCCTCCTCCGGGGAGAGAGGGAGGGTGTTGCAACCTGCTGCAATACCGCCACCTGGGTGACCATGGGTGGTGGTGCAGGGATGCAGCAACTAACAGGCAGGGACCCTCGGACAGAACACGGGGATTGGCTGGCCCGGCTCTGTCAGCATACCAATCCCACTGGGCTCCTGGAGAAGTGGGCAACCTAAGAAAATGGGAAATGAGGCACAGGTTGGGAGGATGAAGCCTCAGCCTGCCCATCACATCCAACGCTGGAACCGAGTCACCTTCTGTCAGGGGATACTGCCAGTCTTCACCTCTACCATGGATAGCCAGATGGACAGCAGGGAAGAAATGCTGTGTAGCTGAAGGCATAGCCAGCCCTGAGAGGTAAGCCAGGGGGGCAGCACAGCAGTGTGTTGTGGGTGGGCTGGAGGTCCCAACCAGATAGGTGTCAGGTTTTCGGCTGGACGGTATAAGGGCAAGATGGTTGGGATGGATGGAGGCCTGTGCCTGGCCCAGAGCAGGTGGAAAAACAATGTTAAACAAAACAAAGAAAAACTGCTAATGGCAGCCATCTTTAATGACTTGAGTCATAAAAATGACTAAGAAAAAATGTTTTAAAAACAGAGACAACTATTATGCCAGAAACATATAATTGCTAAACAACTGCTTGCCAAAAATTTTTGGTGACTATCAAATACCACTGCTTTCAGGCTGAGGTGCACCAGATGGCCCAGTGGTAGCCATTCTGTTGACATGGGTTTGGAAGTAAGCCCATGACACTTGGCAGACAGGTGGCCATGATGAAGAACTGCTGCTGCTGACAGCACATGCCTGATTGGGTGATACAGTAGGTGCCACATTTCCACAACAGTAGCAACCCTTGCAGTCTGGGTGTTGAAACTTTAACCAAGGAACAAAATCTACACCACACCCAGCTAGCAAAGACCTTTACTTCGGGTCTGTTTACTGCCTGGCAGTATGTGTAGCTTTGATATTAGCTAAATGAAGTATTTGTATTTTGCTAGCTGAGTGTGGTTCCAATTTTGTTGCTCGGTTGTTTGTCTTTTGCTCCTTCACACATGCTTCAGTGGAGCGAGGCTTACTGCAGCAACACTGCTGAGAGTTCACCCTCCTGCTGCAGTGGATGCTGCATGCTGGCGAGGGCCCTCCTGACTGTGCATGTGGTGCCATGGTGGGAGGTAGTAGCTGGGAGGGAAAGAGGGAGAAGATCAAGGGTAAATATTCCACCATGTCAGGATGATTGTTGCCCATATGATACTTTCAAGCCCTGCACCATGAGGACCTTACTGGGACTCTATCTGGTGGGGTAGTGGTAATGGGGCTAGGAGGCTGACGTAGAATACAGCCCAAGAACTGGGTGGATAGAGGCGGAGGACAAAAAGCTAGGTAACAAAAATGATTATAAGGCTGCTTCTTATGAAATAAAACATGTTGCATGACAATACCTTCCTAATTTGTAGCCATATGGGTTGACAGTATCTCTGACAGGTCATTCAACTTGTTTTGAAGCATTTAGGGGGAGTTTTCAGTGGCCTAATTTTACAGAAATTACAAATAACAGTTGTGCTGTCCTCACAATTGAGTGATGAAATTCCACTGGCCACAAGCTCAGGCTATTTTCAAAAATGGACTCCCTTGAGACTTTTCAGAGCTTATAATAATCTGTCAGATCTCATGATAGGTATATTGATGAAGCAAAGGCACACATTGGAGTAACGGGGGATGGTTTGGAGAACATTAAAGAGAACATAAAGTGGATCAAGAGTGGAGATTGACCTCTTGAAAAACAGACCATGGATATTAAGATTTTATATTTTTATACTTTATATTAAGATTTTCAAGGATTAAAAAAAAATCACCCATAAAAGAATTAGCAATCTGCAAAGAATGGCTGCTTGTGGGAGCAACACAGTATATCACAGATTAAAACTGCTTCAATGGTACACTATCAGAATATAGTGTATGGTAGAATGTTGTATTTAACAGAAATCCATCATTTACCAGCGTTGTTGTACCATCGATGAAATGTTCGATGTTGTTATACCATCGATCGAATGTCACATCGATGGTACAATAATACAGAATCTGGTCACATGGCCTTCTCATCGAAGTCTTGCACAATGGAATGGACAGGATTCAGTTTGAAGCCGTGTGTCATTTAACAGTCACAGATTTCGTTGTGAAAGCTGCTTGGTCGTTTAAAACTCACGCTCTGCAGTAATAATGGCACAAAAGGTAAGAAACGTTGTAATATGAAAAAAGGAGCCCTCAATGCCCATACACCATAAAGAACAATGAATGGGCATCGATGAACAACCATGCTGAGCTGGAAAATTGTGGTCACCTTGGCAACTTTTGTAAACCCCTCAAGCTACGCTGTCGAGGTTTACATGAGCTGCCAAGGTGACCACTCGATGCCAGCATAGCGCTGTTGTTCATAGATGCCCATTCATTATCCTTTATGTTGTGTAGCAGTGCAACAAAAGCTACTTGTTTCAAAAAGCTAGGTTGCCATGACATCATTGTAAACCTTGAGAGCACAGCTTGAGAGGTTTTCAGATGTCATGGCAACCTCGAGAAGTGTTTTCAGTGCGGTTATTAACCAAAGACCATACATTATATTTTATAGTGTATGGGCTACCAAGATCATGTAATCACAGATTGAATTACTTTACTGAATTACTTTACAGAACATTGATTATTGTGAGCATTCTGTTTTGTTAGAACACTGATTGTTGTGAGCATTCCGTTTTGTTATACCATTGATATGACATACTCAAGAAGGGTTAACAACAGAGTGATGTCATAACGATGGCAGAACAAGGTTGAAATCTGCTTGATTTCAGTTAATAATAAGGGCTCCCCATACATTATAAAAATATTAGCTTATGTGTTAAATCTGCTTTTCTAGGTGCTTCCTATGTTGTGTGCTCTGGTCTGGATATTCAAACTGCACCAGGCAGGGGTGCAAGCCCAGGCACAGCGCAACTGGGCTGCGCCAAGGCATGGACCTGGTGATATTCAACGGTGCTGCGCCATGGTTCAGCACTGTTGAATATGGCACTGTGGGTACACACACTGTGCATGGTGCAGTGGCACTTCACCAGTGCAAGTGGAAGAACGGGAGCAGGGGGATGCACCTGTGCAAGTGCAGTTGTGCTAGCTGCATCACCCATGATATTCAGCACTTGGTGTGCAATTGAGGCCATGATGCATGCAAGGTGCAAATGGGGCCATTTGCATGTCATTATAGCCCCATTTGCATGTGGTGTGCTGATCCCCGGCAACTTGCGCCTGGCGCCCTGCCAAGCTGCAGCCCTCAGGGACCGACGCCCTGCAGTCCCGTGGTGGTCCCCATTCCCATTCACGGTCATCTGTAAAATAAATCCCTGGTGGTCCAGTGGACTGCTCCCCATCACCTGATCGAGGGCATCTGTAATATAAATCCCTGGTGTTCCAGTGGAACCCCCCCCCCCGTGCCTGATCACAGGCATCAGTAAAAAATGTCCTTGTGGTCGGTGAAACCCACCCACCCTGTAGTCCCCACCACAGCACCCCCAGTCAGCGGCGGGCAGCAGCACCCCACCCGCATGCTGCCAGCTGACTGCGTACAGAGCGGTCTGTATGCCTATTGGTCCACTGCATGGACCAATGGGCATGCAGATCATACTGTAGTACACAGGCCCGTTATGTGAATGAATGCATTCATTCACATATCGAACCTGTGTATTATAGTATGGTGTGCATGCCCATTGGTCACGCGTGAACCAACAAACATACAGGCTCATAGAATCTGATCAGTTGGCTGGTGGCCCAGGCGGCATGCGGGTGGGGTGCTGCAGCCCACTGCTGACTGGGGTGTGTGCTGGGTGGCGGGGACCACAGTGGGGCGGGGGAGGGGGGGTTTCCACTGGACCACCAGGGACATTTCTTTACTGATGCCCACGGTTGAGCACTGGGGGGGGTTCCACTGGACCACCAAGGATTCAATTAACAGATGCTCATGATCAGGCAATGGGGAGTGGTCCACTGGACCACCAGGGATGTCATATACAGATGCCCGCGATTGAGTGATGGGGAGCAGTCCACTGGACCACCAGGGATGTCATATACAGATGCCTATGATTGGGCGGTGGGAAGCAGTCCACTGGACCACCAAGGATGTCATATACAGATGCCCGTGATAAGGTGATGGGGAGTGGTCCCCTGGACCACCAGTGATTCATTTAACAGATGCCCACGATTGGGCGATGGGGCAGGGGGGTGCTCCCAGGGCAGGAAGCTTGTGGACAGTGTTCTGGGTGGGCAGATGGCCACCTACAGCTGGCAGCTGCCGTGTTGCACCCTGCACTACAGCAGCTTGCCTGTTGGTGGCTAGGACTTGCTCCTGGTTTTACCAGGCACATCTCTGCACCCCCCCCAAGCAGCGCAAGGTGGGTTTGTGCCAGCATATGCGCCGCACATCTCAGGCTGAATATCGAAATATGCCGCATATTCTTGGGCACATCCCTTGCACTTGCGCCACATACACTACTGATGCACCCCGGCGCATTGGAAGTTGTGCAGAGCAACTTGCCCCTTTGAATATCGTGCCAGGACGCATTGGTGGGTTGCGCATGCACAACCCTTTTGAATATCCAGGCCTCTATGTTTTTGTTCCTGATCTTAACCCTTGTCACTTTCACAATGCTGTTTCTAAGCCAAATTATCTTTTTTTCTTGAGTAAAAAAAATAATTTAAAATATTTTCAAAATACTTAAATTCTGGTAGAAATAAAAAAAAAATAACCAGCAAGTGAAACTTGAAGATATTTGGAGGCTTCTACAGTGAAATAGAATAGGGTCAAATTTGTAGCCCAGTGTTGCTGCACTGCTGCTTTAATTTTTTTTAAGAGCCATCTCTGCTTAAACATGCCCCCTTAACACCAAAATGTACCTGTGACTGCCTGTTATTTGGAGCTTTGAACTGGGATTTGGGCTGAGTTTTGGTTTTGTAACCTTCTCCGCTCAATTTGATCCATAAGCACCCAAAGGTACTGGTGCCTGTGTCTGACGCTGGGAGCATTTTACCAGGAGCTGGTTTAATAATTCAGTTACTTCCTCAGAAACTCAATGTTCTATCATCCCTGCCTGTCACTTAGGGCATAATATATACATCAGAGGGGGGCGGTAGCTCTTCAGCTGTGTTAATGAATACATGGGATGAATCTATTTATCTGACCAAATCTGGGGGGAAAGGATGGTAGGGAGGAAGACTTAATAAAACCTCAGTGTGGTAGGTCTTTTTCTTTATAGGGTTGGGGCACTGGAAAGTATATATATATATATATACACACACATATACATACACATACACACACCATGGGGGTGAGAGCTTTCTCAGTAGAATATCTTGTGTTATTTCCACTGCAGTGAGGATAAATCCTGATGACATCAGCAGAGTCAGGATAAATGCCATTTATCCACACTCTGCTGATGTCACCAGAGTGAGGATATCTTCACTGCAGCTTGCATTCAGATGAAACTGCTTCAGAAAACAGTTTCTCTTTCTCACTGAAGCTGTAACTTACTCAATTAGCGTTGCAAAACATTCTCACCTGTATCTCATTGTGTTTCTAACACTCCTAGCCCATTACTGTGCCGAACTCAGCTTCAAAACAATCTAAATTATAAAGGAAACTCCTTCACACAGCAGTTTCTCTTTTTCAGTGCTATCTGCAACACTTTTTCTCTCACTGAAGCTGCAACTTACTTGGCTTTGCAAAACACACTCACCTGTGTCCCATTGTGTATCTGACTCACAGTCCATTCATGACAACACACACACACACACTCACACCACACACAGAATGACCAGAAAACACACAGAAACAGAAAAATGTTCCAAAGCTCTCACCCCCATGGTATAAAACGGACACATGATATGCAGATTGTGGGATATGGAAAATATTCTCACTCCTGCAGAGTGAACTGTGCATTCTCACTCATGCCTTCGACACTCATGGGAATACAGAGCTCTCTCTGCAGGAGTGAGAATATTTTCCATATCCCATTCCTGTCCATCATGTATCCTATATATATATAGTAGCTGAAATGGAATAAGGGTTGATGAAGGGAGGGGAATTGAGGAGGTCTGAGGAAGTAGTATGCTTTGGTAACACTGGAAAGGGCACAAGAGAGGCAGAAGGAGATGTGTGTCTTTGTACTTTATGATACTGGGGCTACAGTCTCTGGGGTGGGAGAGTAAGCAGATCTGATTTAATGTACTGATATTAGGCAGTTATAAGGGGAAGGGGAAGGAGAAAGGCAGGACTCTCTGCATACATGGGGATTGTGGCCTGTGTATTTCTGGCCCAAAAGGCAGAAGGATAGTAGTCCTGATGGGTACCCGGTCAGATGAGCACTACATTAATAGCACCAGGCAAAAGAGCGCTAGTCTGTATAGCGCTATCAGGGACAGCGAGCAGGGATTTACAGCGCTAGCAATATGCGCGCCACTGGTTGTTGTCCATGGTACTGCTATGTGGACAAGGGCAGCAGAATCCAGGAATCTAGCTGAGCTGCTCCTGTGGTGTGGAGGGCTGGGGTACAAAACAACTCAACCAACAGCAGTGAAGACTGGGGTTCTAATCCTGGTCTCCAAAATTTTAACATATTGGAACTTTGTTTTTTTTTTACATGGGGCCATGGAAACAGTATTCTATGGCCCCATGAATTTTAACTTTCCTGGGGCCCTCCTCCTCGGAGTGAGAATCCTATAGATGGTGAGGTGTGTGGGGGCCAGAGCCCCCCACAAAACAAAAACGGCACTATTTTGCTGTCTTGGTGCAGTATCTGGAAGCTCACTGTGGTATATACACCCATATATACACTCCATAGCTCAGATTTCTGCATCAAAATGGAGCAGAGAAGGAGAAAGGAGTTAGTCAAGTCAAGTTTGTTTATGCTTGATCGGTTAAAAATCATTACAACATTATCTAAAAAGCAACAATATAATACAAAACAAAGTTCATTCAAAGTTTGGGGTAATAAAGTCAGAAATATCATAATGTACTATGGTACATGCTATCAGTTCTCATTATACAGATCCAATCTTCTGTTAAACCAGAGTCATCATGAGGGTGTTGAAGAGTAATCAAAAACAATCAAGCCAACAAAACTTGATGTTTTTCAGGGGTCAGGAACAAAGGTTACACTCACAAATACACAGTAACACCTGTAGACGTCATTCTTTGAACTTATGTATATCCATATATCCTCTTTCAAGTTCTGTAAAAATACCAAACTCTATGGCATCATAGCTACCTCAGCTTATATCTCCCAGTTTACTGACCAGGGCCTCAAAACAGCTACCTTTTTTAAACTTTCACTGGTCCACTAATTTGGTCCACCTGTAAGCCAGCCAGTTAGTGGCTATTTCATGCTTCAGTTAAGGCCTTCATCAGTCCTCAATTAGAAATAATTACAAGAACGGTTATATTGTGACCCTTTGTCAGTCCTGTGGAGATTTTCACGAGGTCTATCCCACCATACCTGAGAAAAGTATCTCCAGCTAATGGGTTAGAAGTTTAACACTCCATGTCACTAACTAACTGACTTAAAGGGAACCGTGAACTGTAGTGTTCCACCCTCTTCCAGTCATTAACACTCCCACAACTGCTTGTTTAAACTAAATGATTTCAGGTGAATTATTTCTTCCAACTTTCTTTCCGTTGTCATTTAGCTACATAATTAAATCACAGTCAGAGAGCATCCTGAATTAGGACTACGTATTATCCCCAAATGTCATAATGCTAATACAAAAAAAAAATAGACATAAATATTAAAATTCTAACACAGTAAATTTACACCACAAAAAGGTCTACTCCCCACTAGGAGTCCTAGAAAAATATAATTGCTTCGGGCTACATCAGACTGAAAGTATACTTTTCAGTTTATAAAATCTGCCAGAGGTCTATTTTACATAAAAATCCAAGTCAAAGCTGTTTTGGAGAAGTTCTTGCCTAAAAATTTTTTCAGTAATGACATTAATTCATGCAACATCATCTGGAACCCGCTACTCACTATTTCAATACTCTAGGCATTTCAATCAGCACTGAATGGCTAAGTGTAAAGGTCCTGAGGTTCAGCTTGTGAATTAATACCTCTTATCAGGTAAAATGCTCCATCTTTAAGGGGAGTCCTGATTCTCTCTTCCCAAGCACAGCTGATATCCCAGCCTAAACTTCAAAAGTATGTACACATCACCATAAAAGCCAAAAATCATGACCTCATTCATCAGTAAGAGAACTTAAAAAGTACCTTTTAAGGGGAGTCTCACCCCTAAATTTTCCTTTAGCAGCCGACTTTATAAAAAAGTTAATCAGTAAGTTTGTCACTTTGGTCTATTCTGCTGGACCTGGGGTTCATTGTAGGCATCAACAAACCATATCAGAGACAATATACAGATTATTTTGAGCAAAATATCATATTTGGCTCCATTCAAGGAGTCCAATGAGATAACTCAGATTTTTAAGTAAACTGCATGTACTCCATAAAAGGAAGTCCACCTAACAAAGCTGAAGAGCTTACAAATGGAGCAAAACAAAGGACCAGTATGCCGCATTTTGTCTCCACAAACAAGCCGAGTTCTTTAAGTGAAAGGCACAGTACCTGCTGGAGAAAATATCAAAACCGACCTCCAACCATTGCTGAAGCAGCGTCCTTCAACAAGTTTCTCCAGAAATGGGTTTCGTACAGGTTTTGCTCCTTCTTCCTACTCAGGGGGTCCCAAGGAGATCATAATGTCCATGGAGGTCTCTGAAATTCAGGAGTACTCGAATATTGCCAGCCCACCATAGGACTCCGGTGATTACCCTCTGAATATCTCCTTATTTTGTCCATAGGATTCTGTGGAGATAAAAGAGAGAGAATCGCTAATCTGAGTGTATTATCTTTTATTGTTTCTTAGGTAGAGGAGGTATCCCTTCCCCCAGGCAACAACATCATACATGTAGTAAAACGTAAATAAGCATATAAGCATGGTGTGCTCTCTCAAAAAAATAGTAGCCTCTGTGAACTCCATTTTCCTCATTTCTTCCAACTATTCTCAATTCTGCTTTACTTGAGTCTGTTGTTTGCACAAAAGAACATCAAAAGGTGTGGCTGCCGGCCGTCACGACTGTTCAGTTATGAGTACAGCTCTTTAGTGACTAACTTTACAATAAAAGTTCATTTCTGCAGATTAAAAACTGGGTTAAGACTAATTTCATTCACCAGCCGTGCTCATCTTGAGTCTATTTTAAAACAGCCAAGGTTATTACCTCGATGTTCAGGCTAGAATTCTAGCATCTATCCTGAGCCCTCAACAGTTACCAATTGACCGAAAGTCAAGAAGACTCAGTACAATGACTCTTTCATCTAAATAAACATGAGTTTCTCACATGAAGTTAAAATTCAGTGCTTGAAAGAGCAGAAACTAAAACTTTAGATTCCATAAAATGCCATAACAAGCACAGAGCAGTGGGGAGCAGAGCAGCATCATGGCCATCTTGCTGCTCCCCTCCCCCACCTCCTCCAGGGGAGTTGGGAGTATACCAGAAGGTGAGGGAATCAATCAACTTACATATAACTGCACTGAGACTAATGGTCCTGTTTCTGCTGATTGTCTCTTCTTAGCCCTACAATGGAAATACATGCTGGACGAAACATGATTGGTTTGTGCACTGTGAGACAGAGGTATGTGCATAGAGCCAGGAATCATGTAGATGCCTCCCCCTCCCCTGGATCACTGGGAAACAGGAAGACCTTCTGGCTGTGCAGTTGAATTTCCTTTAACTGAGTTGTGTGAGTAGGTGAGTGGGGATGGAGATGGTAATGTGAGTTCCTTCTTTTGCTTCCTGAGGCTCACCCTTCCTTAGTAAATGTGGTAACAGGGCCAAAGGGGGTGACAGAGAGATCAGACATACTTTAGTATTCCTGTGGGCAGAAGCACATTAACTATACCTGAGAAGAAAAAAATGGCTGTTGGGAGGGGACCAGTCTATGAGCCATAACCCTCAAGTAGCAAGAGGTAGACTATGTCATTATCAGAAAGAGTTCAATAACTCTTGATGGGTATGGTAAATAATTTGGGGTGTGGAGTGATCTCTGTATTCCATACCACGTTGATTAAACATTGTGAGGAGAATAATATTGCTTGGTTGATAGATCTCTCAATGGTTCAGTAGATGCGTCTGTAGACTATGGTCTTGATTGCAGGGATATTATCTCCTGTAATCCCTTGGAATTGGTGATATCCTTAAGACCTTGCAGTTATTAATAACATGGCTTGTCTATTTGGGGAGGGGGGGCGTGAAGTTGGAGGATATTCCTATAATACTGGGTGGTGTAGTAGAGTCCTGGTTTGGCTTTCAATAAACTCAATAGAGCTCCACTGTTTGGGCTTGGATAGAGGAACTAGGACTCCATGGGAACCAGAAATGTTGGGGCTGTCAGAACAAAAGTATGATGCAGTGGAATGGCACCACATGCACACTGGCACCATTAAAAAGGTGACTTTGGCCCCAGCTGCCTCGGTTCTTTTTCCCTCAATCATTGAGTGCATACCTCAGGACTCAGGACTTTGTCACCTTTCATTTCCTGTTACACAAGTTTATGATTCATTTTTTTTCCTCAGTATTTCACCTCTCTTGTCACCACGTCAGGCCATCTCTCTTCAGACCCTGCTTGTGCAGAAGTACATTTTCCAGGCTAAACCCACACACAGTCTGTTTTGACTGTTTAGGCTCATTTCACAATGTCAAATATTGTTACGGCTATCAAGCAATGACCCAGTTCACTCTCAGTGACAGGGCCCAGGTGATGAGAACTGAAGACCTGTATCCCAGCCCACACCGAGTTCCCAGTGAGATCTGATTTCTCTTGACTCACTTTCATCATCTTCTTCTTTCCCCTTGCTGCCTCTTCCATTCTGTGAGAAAAAAGCCCAAAACACAGAGGACCTGACAGTGGGATGAGGCAACTGTTTGACCACTCCAGTCAGTGAAGACCCTCTCGTATTTAGAGCCACTGCTTCCTCTTTTGCTATAATGTTTGCAGCTAAACAGGAATCTGTGTCTGGTGCCATTCATGGCACAGTCAGTGTGGATGCCTCCAGACTTAGAACCTGGTTTACTCTCCCAAGCTGGTAAACCAGATCTTGGGAATCCCTCCTAGATACAAGAACCAACTGGTACTGTTTTGATTTCATCCTGGCCTCTTTCATTGCTGTTTTTGATACATTCTCAGCACCATCAGACTCTCCCTTGCTGTCATGTTCAGAACCATTGGAACCCTCTATGGTTTTATCACCATTCCAGGAATTAAATCATTTGATCTACTATGCAGCTTTCCTGCAATAGCTTATTCTTGTCATTAATGAAAATGTGCATTTATGCCAGTTCCATGTCACAGTACTGAGGGGTAAATGGTAACCACCACAAAAGCCTGGAGAGAATAGCATGAGACATACAGAAAGGGTCTTTTTTGTGGGGGCTTTGCCTCAGTGCTCCCTCATGGGGGACTTTGCCTCCACACCCCTTACTATATATATATATACCAATTCTAGGGGGATTAACCTTGGGGGTAACTGCTGGTCACCGATGTGTTGCAATTGTTTTCACTGCTTTTTGCAACGCCATTTGCCTCGCTGTCTTGACGGGCTACCACCTATGCCCATTGGTGTAACGTGATAAAAATAAGAAAATTCTGAGTCTTTCTGTCTTTCTGGAGTGTTGGTGCATCATAAATAGCCCCAAACATGATGTTCGGTACCCCTTAAGCCCCTATATGGCTAGTAGCCTTCATTTTCACTGCTCAAGGATTACCTGCATCTATTAGATTTGGAGTGATCCTGTCCCCCCAGTGCCTTTAATTGCAGTAGCTCCATCATCAGTGGCTGTGCCGCTGCCTCCTGGAATTTTATTTGATGAACAATTCCAGATATGGCTGGTATCCACTATAGATCAGTCTGGGCCTTCCTCAATGGACTTATTCCCATCTCAGTGAGGCATTAGATGTGGCCCCTCATAGCACATTGTTCTCTTGGTGTCTCAGGACAGTTAGCTCCCATAAACTCAATCTGTAGAACAGCAAGAGTACTCAGCAGGATTGCTGTCTTCCTCTGAAGGCACTGATTTGTCCATTTATATTCCTCCAGCTTCTTTGGAAGACATAGTCTTTCAACTGTTTGTAGTGGATATACAGAGGTGCTCTATTTTCCATGGCTGCAAATAGACAACTGCAGACAGCATGTTGTGAAATATCTTGAACTTCCTTTGGTGCACACCCTTCTAGTCCTTCCCATGCAATCAGCTTTGAACAATGCTACAATGGCAAGCTGGAGATGACCATTCAGTCTGCTAGCCATGCCATGGAGAGCTGATGATAGATATTTGTCTGCTAAGGGGTAGGGTGTCCAACTCATCCTGGGGTGGGAATCCCAAAGCCTGCTTCCCCAGAAGGCAAACCTTGCCCAAGCTCTGTTCCCTCCTCTCCAGGCTCTGGGATCCAGACAAATTTGGCAACCTTGTCCACCATTCTCAGTCTGCACATTGCAAACTGTTTCACACAAAAATGAAAGCACCCGTAACTAACAGAGTCACACAGAAACAGTTATATTAGTGTAACAAGCTTACCATTTATTTAAAGTGCACAGTGCCATAAAAGCCATACACCACTCAACCTTAGTAAAATATTACGAGGCGCAGCAATGATGACATCACGGCTTTGACTTCGAAACTGCTTACATTTTGCTTGGACTTCGCCAAGCTTCCTCAGAGCACTCTGTTGACATCCATTAGTGTCATGCATTTATAGTACAGACCATGTAAATAATTAGCCACCCACCAATAGTGTGTGATGACTTAATTAAAAATTTGTGACATTAAAAAAAACATGATGTCTGGTTTCTAGTTGTTACCACATGATTCTGTTGATGCATCCCACTATAGGTATGTTTTATTTTAAAATGAATTGCATTATAAAACAGTTAAAATTTAACTAAATACACAACCTAATTATACAGACATCAGGCATAAAACATGATATATACAGAAATCCAGTGGGACAACACTGAATCACCTATATCTGCTTAATTAGTACAAATCTCATAAGACAGCATGTTCAGTAACATAAGATTCCATCCTTGCACAGTGCTTATTTGCATTTTTTTTCCAAAAAGGCTGATAGTTCTATATTATCATTTAAACCTCCCACCCCCCTGGCTCCTAACTCGAAAATCCAGAAACTCCCCTCTCCCTATCAGTTTTTCAAGATCCCCACCCCCCAGGCCAAGCTGTACTTTTTCTATAACAATACATTTAAATTGATGTTGCAAAGTGGGTGCATTTTTAATGTGTTTTGTGATTGCATAAGTTAAATCTCATTGTGCTGCACATACGCAAAGTTTAAATGATCTCATAGTATGGCCCCCACAAAAAACTCCACAGCTGCAAACTAGTAAATATACAACCCCCACTGTATCACAGGTGATAAAATCTTTTATTTCCATCTGTTTTCCTGTCCTGGGATGTTCAAAATGTTTGCACGGCCTCACATAATCACAATACATACACTTACCACATTTATACGTTCCCGGGGGCGGAGGGGGGGTGTTAAGCAATATCCTCTACCAGGTTCAGGGTCAGGGAGAAAACTACAGACTACCATGTCTTTTATCGTCTTGGGACAATAAAAAAACAACCCAAGGACCACCTTCCACCACATGAGCGAGTTTTGATTCCAGGTTCAAAACTGACCAATTTCCCACAATGATTTCTCTTATTTTCTTCTGATCTGGTGGAATGTTTAGTGACAAAAGGGCAGGCACGTGGTCGTGGAGTGCTCCTATTCTTCCCATTAGCAGTTAATGTATCTTTTCTATCTTGTTGACTGCTTGTACTGCTGAGGCTATGCTATGATTACTAAAGCCATGTTCTTTAAACTGTTTTACTTGAGTCCCCCTCTTTGTCTGAAACTCCACTATTTCTGTAACTTTCCTCATGGTGCACATCAACTGGCCCTTAGGGATGTTAAATTTAACATTATGTGGATGGCAGCTTTCATACCATAGTAAACTATTCCTATCAGTGGGTTTCTGATGTAGAGTAGTACAAACGTTCCCCTCCTGATTCTTATAGATTTTTAAATCTAAAAAGATCATTTCCCTCTGATGTATAGTGTACTTAAAATGTAAGCAATCACTATTAGCCTCTAACCATGACCCAAAAGATGCAAATTGCTCTGTACTGTCCTTCCATATATCCAAAATGTCATCAATAAAGCGCTGCCACAAATCCACAAACTGGATATATGGATTTATGGCGGCACTATAAAGGACATCAGTTTTCCACTTCTCCTCAAATAAATCTGCATAACTTGGGGCCATAGTGGTCCCCACTGCCATACCCCTCACCTGTAAGAAATGTTTATTCTGAAATGGAAATACATTCTTTTTTTTTTTTTTTTTTTAATAGGACAGTTTTTCCTCCGTTGCCAGACCAGGCTCAGTGGTGGCGTACCGCCTATCTGTTGTGCATATTTCCCCATGCAGGGATCGTGGGGTTGGGTTTTTTTCATAGTTACCAGAGTGACTGTGGAAGTCTCTAATCCCCATCCCGAAGGATGCCAGTATGAAGGACCGAGGTCCAGGTGAGAGGCTGTGCTGAGACACGGCTTCCGCCAAGTGCCTAAAGGCGTCCTCCTCTCCCAACACCATCCGCTTGTAGGAGTAGCATAGAAACATAGAAACATAGACTTTGATGGCAGATAAGGACCGCTTGGCCCACCTAGTCTGCCCATTTCCCTACCTACAGGATAGGCCGCAGATCCTAGTTAACCAACAGCCTATTTCTTCCTACCCCCCCACAATAATTGCCTTGTCTGTCCCAAGCATTCTTGAAGTCTCCCACAGTTTTAGACCCCACAACCTCCTCAGGAAGGCTGTTCCATGCATCCACTACCCTCTCTGTGAAAAAATACTTCCTCACATTGCCTCGGAACCGCTCCCCCTCTATCTTTAAATTGTGTCCCATTGTTCTTGCACGTCTCTTTTTCTGAAAGATGCTACCCTCTTGGACTTTGTTGATTCCAGTGAGGTACTTAAAAGTTTCTATCATGTCCCCCTTCTCCCTTCTTTCCTTCTTTCCTCAAGGGTAAACATATTAGGCTCCTTTAGTGGTGCATAACCCTCCCCAGGAGTGGAGAGTTGCCAATCAGCAGCTCAATCCAGCTCCCCCCTCCAGCTGACCCTTGGTGACCCAGGCTCATTCCCGAACCCGGGTCACCGGTGTAGCGTGAGGTGTGCTGTCTGGCACCTCAACCCTCAGTGCCACTGGGCCAACAGGAATACATTCTTGTTCAGTACACATTTTGCCGACTCAAGGAGATACCAAGTGGGAACCTCCATTCTTTCCAGTTCTGTTCTCAATTCTAGAAAGTATTCAAGTGCCACTAGTCCCCCCCCCCGTGGGGTATAACCGTATAGAGGGACTCCACATACATTGTAGCAAAGAACCAATCCTGGTTCATATCCAAATTTTCCATAAGACTGATAATATCTGTGGAGTCCCTCACATACAACTGAAGATTTCCCACAAAGAGTTGTAGCTGGCAATCCAAAAACATGGATAAAGGCTCAGTGAGCCACCCCTTGCCAGAAATTATTGGCTTCTGAGCATCCTTGTGAATCTTCGGGGGGGGGTATGTTACAGGGGTAATAGGATGTGCCATAGTGAGTGCTCTATAATTGGCCTATGTAAGGTAACCCCTAACAAACCCCATACTAAGCAATTCATCAACCTCAGGTTTAAATTCAATGATGCACTTTTTGTCAACTCTAATATAGAAATGTGTATCAGAAATTTGATGTTCTATTTCTTCAATATAATCTGAAGTGTTCATAAGAACAACCGCCTGCCCTTATTGGTGCATATTATAGTTATGTTTCTGTTACCCACCCACCCCGCTTACCCCCTTCTCTTCCTGCTTCTCACCCTTCTATGACCCCCTCCTTCCTTTCCTCCCTCCCACATGCCTCCACAAGTCCCCCTTCCAAACTCTCTCCCATTCCTGTTGTCTGTTGTCCTCCTTCCCTCTCCCCTTCTGCTCCACCCTCTCCTCTGTCCCTTTTATGGATGTCCGTGTGCTCTACTCCCACCTCACCCCTGTGCTCCACTCCCACCTCACTCCAGACACTCACGCACTTAACTCTTTTCTCTTTTATCTCTTTTCTACCTTCTTGACCTTTCCATCCATGACTCCATAGTATGCATATCCCCCCCTTTTGCTCTCCCTACCTCCTGCCCATCCCGATGCTTTACTCATCTCTTCCCATTTCTCACCTCTCCGATCTCTCACCCCTCTGAATCAGCCACTTCTTCAACCCCAATTCAGTATACCACACAAACGGGTTCTAGTAACCACCCAGCTGTCTGTTGCTTAAGTCTTTGTTGTTTGTGCTATATTTTCCTGCTCCACTCTGTAGTTAGTCAACGTTACCATGCACTGAATCTTGTCATTTTATTACAGTGCACTTTATTACTGTACTGTATGATTATTACATGATTTCTCTGTTATTTTTCTGTGCATAGCACTTTATTTTATCTTTTATTGCTGTCACGCAATTGTTCCCTAGACCGAGTCACCTGTAATTCACTGTAATTGTTTTTATGTGTTGCACCTACCATTGTTGTCTATGCATATATGTCTCTGTTTTTGTGTAATTGGGACCGCCTTGTGAATGAGCTTGCTCAATGGAGCTTTTCCTGCAATAAACATGAATAACTTGCAATAAACCTGAATTATTAGATTGTCTTAAAAGCGCATCCCTTTCAGCTTTAGTGCAATTTTGTATGACTCTGTTCGTGGGCATGTCCCTAAGTTGTTCCAGGTCCCATTCATACTTTTTTAAAAACATGGATACAGTGGGATTAAGTACAGGACAATACTGTGATCTGGCCTCAAATACCCTCATATTAGTAACACTATTTGATGCATCGAGTTCTGCCATTCTCACATCCCCATGATTTGCAATGGTCTTCACATACTTACATTTAAATATTAAGTTACATGCACACCTATGCAGGTCCACCATTGTGGAAAAAAGATTAATATCACTGGTGAGGGGCAAAGGATAAACCTTTACTGAGAATGCTTTCCTCTCTAGCAGTTTGTATATAATCCGATATATTCACAATTGGAGTAAATTCAGAGGGTTGTGGGGCAGAATGAGAAGACATGAAGCCAACATGTGTTGGTAATAGACATTGTCTAATTATTGTCCTCTCATTTTCTCTCTTCCATGCCAGATGACCACCCCACTCGTTTTCCTCCTCGATGCTGATAAGGCTCCTGAAAGCACGTCTTGCACTGGCTGCATCTCATTGCTTGCGTCTATCTCTGATCTTGTATTTCTTCCTCCTTCTCTGCTAAAAAAATATCAGATTCCGAGCCCTCCGTGTCTGATGACCCGTAGTATAATCTAATACAGTTTCATCAGGAATTGAAGTCTCCCTAGAAGGCTTCTTTTTCAAAACTGATTTTGGTCTCTTTTGCTCTGAGTCAGTATTGGAATCAGTATTAGATTTTGCATGCCAGTCAAAGACTTGATCAAACTTATAATCATTTTCATCCCGGATAAACTTTTTTTGTTTTTGTTTTTTAACTGCATGTCATGGTGTGTTATTTTATCAAACAATTATTTGTTAAGCTTAGTGAATTCATCTGGGCCGGCCTTAGTCTTCAAAAGTTCCTAAGTGTTAGCAGTCTCTGAGGTTAAGTGATCTCTAATAGGTTTAGCATGATTCAAAATCAATTCAATGTATTTAAAAGAAGCCTCCTCCATGCTTACATGCCAAAGTGTCATAAAATTAATGTCATCTGTTCCACGGGAGGGCTTATTAGATACACTTAAACTCCTGGGGACACGTTTTACTTCAAGATAGTCTCCCAGGGTTATTTTGTGTCAAAACATCCTTCTATCTTTCATCACTAGTTTCTCCAGTTTCTTGAAAAGTGTTTTCTTTTCAAGTACGTCAGCAGAATCATTCGAACTGCCACCTGTAGTCAGTATAGGATTCATGTTGTCCCTCGTGGAAAAAAAAACATCTCAGCGAAGCCGCTAGCCATATTATGTTCTGCTGCACCTATATTCAACCTATCTTCCTCGGAGAATCACACCAGGCACTTGCAGGTGAAAATGGCTGAAAAAATATGGTATCCCTTCCGAAGTGGTGTTGCTTTGCACTTGTGTAAGGACACTAAAAGTTGTATGCGTAGCCGTGTAACAAGCTTAACGTTTTAAAATAAAACATACCCATAGTGGGATGCATTGATAGAATCATGTGATAACTAGAAACCAGATAGCATGTTTTTATATATATATATATATATACAGAATATATATATATATTATGTGCTCCTATCCCTGGCTGCCCCTTCCGATCGAACCCCCAGCCCCATCACCCTGCCCCTGGGACTTTTTACACCAGGCCTCTTGGCCACAGGACTTATGGTGTGTGCTCAGCCACCATGCAAAGCTTGCAAGGGTTCAGTCTTTATCCTGTCCCTGGGGGGTTCTTTTTCCACTGGTTTTCTCCCCTTACGTTCCTGGGGTCCTGGCCATTTATGATTGTGCATGCGCATGGAGGTGCGCATGCGTATCAGCACCAACAATGCCCTGATCCACCCACCAGGCCTAGTGCCAGCCTTTCCAGTACCCGACGCTACCATCAAGCCTCCACTCAGTGGCAGCCAAGAACCGGAGAGGCCTACCTCCCTGATCTGGGAGAGGAGAGCTGCCTGACAGCCGCTCTATCCAATCCCACCCCTCCCCCCCCGGCCGACCCCTGGCAACCCATGCTCATTCCCAAACACAGGTCGCCAATGTAGTGAGAGGTAAGGTGTCGGCGCCTCAGCCCTCTGCACCTCTGGGCTGAACATCATGTTTTTTTTAATGTCATGAATTTTTAATTAAAGGGGACAGGAAATCTGTGCTAATTAGCAGCTGTTAGTAATGTTACTACTAACAGAAATGAAAAACATGCCTCCAAATGAGCCATATTGAACTGTACCTGAATAAACACTGATGTGAAAAGTAGTGTTTTCAGTGGCTTCCTTTTTATGGACAACATTTTGCACAGTTCCCTTCATGGAACCAGTCATTTGGAGTTTTTACTATGTCACAGTTTGTGTATAGAATGCTGAACGTGAGCTATTGTCCTATCAGAACCATGCTTTGAGTTCTGTGCTCAAACCGTTACATAGTTAAAACTCCAGATCACTGACTCCGTGAAGAGAACTGTAACAGAATGCTGCCCATAAAAACAAAACAATGCAACGTACAGTTTTTAACATCACTTTTTATTCAGCTACAGTTGCATTTGGATCATTTAAGCTTATGGATATCATTTCAACAAATGAGAACATTATAAACAGCTGCAGATTAGAAATAATTTCCTGTCCTCTTTAAGTCATCACACACAGTATTGGTGGGTGGCTAAATAATTCACATGGTCTGCACTATACATTCATTGCACTAGTGGATGCCAACAGATTGCTTTGAGGAAGCTTAGCGCAGTCCGAGCGAAACATAAGCAGTTTTTAGCCGCATGTCATCATTTTCTCTCATGCCATGTGTATTTCCACCAAAGTTGAGTGGTGTTTGGCTTTTATTGCACTGTGCACTTTAAATAAACGGTAAGCTTGTTACACTAATATAACCATTTCTGTGTGACTCTTAGTTACAGATGCTTTCATTTTTGTCTGAACCTGCTCGTTCATTGTTTCAGCACCGTAACACTTTTTTCTGGTGCTCTACATTCTCTGTTTGATATATTGCAAACTGTCAATAACACATGGTGCACTTTGGCCAGGAACTCTGGCCAAGGGTCAGCTGCTCAATGGAATCCTGCCCTATTGCCTCCATGAGACAGCAGGTGCTAGCTTTGGCCACTCAGGGGTTTGACTCTGCTAAACGCCAATTAAGGGCCACATATGGCACATCAGAGATGGTTACCCATACTCTGCTGTAGCAGTAAGTATTTGCAGACATTCTTGATTAAGGTGAGCTTCATCCTACCCTCAAGCAGATGATCGTGAATTCATCTTTTGATGGCGGCTACCTGTTCAATAAAAAATGTGGAACCCTTGTTGCTACTCCAAAAGTGGCCCCCGAGTTTTGAAGTGCTGGGATCTTCTCAGCTAGGCCTGAAAGTTAAGAAGTTAGGGCCCACCTGTCCTTATCCTCAACAGCATTTATCTTCCATGTCTGCACATCCAGTGGCGGAGCCAGGTTTGGGAGCATTTGGTAGTCGGGGGGGGGCCATTCATGTTAATCACGGGCTCCACAATGGGCACTAAACAGTGAACAAAGATGGTGGTGGGATGCCACTACTCATATTGGGGCAGCCAGGAGGGGCAACCGCCCCCCCAGCCTCCCCTCTAGCTCCACCACTGTGCACATCCCATTTTGTCACAGCTGAAGTCAACCTCCTCATCTGCACCTGGGTGTCTAGTATAAGGTTCAAAAGGGCCCCTCCTAACATACTGGGCGAGGTCAATCTGCTATACATTTGTCCTTCTCTTCCACAGCATGTGTTCCTATTAAGAGACAGGTGAGATGTTTCAACATTTGGCTCCCAGCAGCCCTCTGGTTTAAATGATAGACTTATTTTTCACTGACATCTTTCAGCCGCCCCTTATTTTCCCTAAAGTCTGTTTGTAGGGCCGGCCCGGTGGCGCTGAGGGCTGAGGTGCTGGTGCCTTACTTTGTGCTATGCTGGCAACCCGTGTTCGGGAATGAGCATGGGCCGTCGGGGGTCGGTAAGGGAGGAGAAGGATTGAGCGTCCGATGGACTGCTCTCCTTCTCTGGGGAGGGGGTTCCTGATGGTCGGCGCTTGCTCACCCCCCCCAGTGGAGGCTGGCGGACAGGGCGCCATACCACAAGCTGGGAGGAGTCGGGCCAGACACCTGGAGGAAGTGCGTTCGGAAGCATGCGCACCCCCTCTGCTGGCGACATTGCACGGTTCTGACTCCCAGAGAGAAAAACTGGAGGAAATAGACTGCTGTGCAGGATGGCGGAGGACGCCTCACAGGCTCCGCCCCCGGCTAGCCACGGTGCTGGCCAACTATATCTGGATTTGGTGGGAAAGTTGGGGACCCCAGCCGACTCCGCACTGGGTGGGGAAGCCCTAGGTCAGGTCAGCGCCGCTGGTAGATGCCGGGGGACGGGGCTGGGGACGCCATCCTGAGATAGCCAGCAGTGGGGAAGAAAACTCATAACTAAAAAAAAAATTAAAAAAAATAAAGTCTCTTTGTATCTGTATACATTTATTTTTCATTTCCACCATAAATCTCCATTTCTGTCTCCTCCCCACACATTTATCACCTTGCAGCCTTCCTACTAGGCCCTGTTAATTAGTCCCCACCTGGGAACTTCCCCAGCTCTTTCACTCATATTATGCTGTATCTTTCCCATCATCACCTTTTTGATTCACAGATTCTCTCTTAATCTTGCCATTTATCACTTCTTCTCACTGAGCCTCCCCTTCTTTCTTTCCCCATACATATATGTATCCCTCATTTTACCTCCCCCCTACACTAACTTTGTTTTTTTCTCTTTTAGAGATTTCCTGAAGAAGACCTAAGATCGAAACGTAGATTTTTAACTGTATTCTCTGTTTTCAGCGTGCATTTAATATAACCATTTTGTTTTGCTTTTAGACCACATGCTGACGCAGCGCCTTGTTTTTGTTTTTTAACAGATATCCCATTTTTCATTTGTACTGTGATGAAGGATCACGTAGTATGCCCCATCAGTGCAATGGTTATGCGATGACTTGCAGCGCTCATGACCTGTGTCAGAATGTGCCTGGAGCCTCAGAGGGCCTGCCAGGGGAAGGAGAATCATGTGTCTGAGGGACAGCTCTCCTTTTCTGGGGGGGGGGGAGTGTGGAGCACAACATCTGCCTGACCCCTATCTCTGACTGAGGTAAGGGAGCATAAGATCACCAGACTGGGTTGAAGGATCAGCAGACATTGAGGTGTTGTATGCTGCAGCATGCGCAGCAATGTCCATGATCTCATTACATGCCTGCTCTTCCTTGGGACCAGAAACATCGAAAAGTCATCAAGTGGGCAGGTGATGCCACACCCTGTCCCCCCCTCGTTAATTGGCAGACCTTTCCTGCCTGGGCCTGGATTTCCTCCGGCCTTTACCTCCGCTGTTCAGCCAACTGACTGCAGAGGGGAGTCACCATGTAGTTGTGAGCAATGCCACTTCGGGGGGTAAGCTGAAGAGAAACAACCCAATGTTGAGTCGTGGGTGGACCAGAGGCTTAGTGCTCCAGGCAGAGGGCCTCAGAAGGATGGGAGTGGGTGCTGCTGCAGGCCGAATGAGGTCCCATTCATTGAAGGGGAGGGAAGGGGAGATAAAGAGAATTAAAAAATATAAATTAATACAACTCTCACATGTGAGGCTTATGCCCCTCTTTTCTTCATGCTCGGCTACTCATGGACTCTGACAGATGCTTTCAAACCAGGCTACATACATCCCTCTCATAGGACTGGGTTCAGTTTTGATGAATGAAATATAATACCCTTCTGCTGGGTGGGAGGGATCGTCCTCAGCAGTTCATCATTTTATGTTTTTCATTACTCCAGTAATCCCTGTGTTCAGGGATAACTATTGTTATGTTTGGTGCTCCCCACCGTATGTGAGCCTATCGCTGTAAAGTGACATTATGAGTCATCCCTATGGGAGCAGTAAAATTGCCTGCAGAGCCTCTTTCATGCAGAATGTTTTTTAATAGTCTGCAGTTTTTATTGAAGTTTTTTTCCCAAACATAAATAACATTCGCAGGCATGATACACAATTTGGCAAGTGCATAGGGGTAACAGTGCAGTAATTAAAAGCTGTGAGCTGATTACATATTTTCCTAACAATGTGTTTAGTGATATACAGCATGAATCAACATGCATATTCTGGTGTACTAATCACCTTATGCTAAGCGTTCCTTAAAACCAGAACATTTCGTCGATGAGAAAATGAAGAAAAAACTCAAATGTATACTGCAGTTTGGGAAGTCATAACTGAAAGAGTGAGTGTGCTCAGGGGTGTGGGGAAGGACCCCACAGTGGAAGAAGTGTCCTGCCAAACCCATATTAAATTCATCTTTAAGATGCACTCTTAAGGAGATGGCAGAAACTGGAAGCTAGAAAAGGGGCACATTTTTATGAAATGCTTGTGAATTTTCCCACATTCTTTACAGCACTGTTTCGTAAGTGGCTTATAGGCTCATCTCCCAAGATCCATTCTTCAGAGAGGGACAACCAGCAGTTCTTCAGTGTTGCAGGAGAATTCTCTTTGCCGTGATGATAGAAACATAGAAACATTGGGCTGGATATTCAAAAGGGTTGCGCAATGCATAATAGGGTTACGCCTGCGCAAGTCAGAAAATGCGCCATTCTGCGATATTCAGCAGGAGGCAGTTGCGCCACTGAAAACATGCTGAGCAACAGCGCAATGCTAATGAAGGCATGTGCAACCGAAGGGGGTGGAACCATGCATAAAGTGCGCAGTGCGATGTTCAAAGACTTGCGCAATGCACAACAGTGGATCAGGCGGAAGTTGCGCCATAGCGGAAATGAGACAAAATAAAAAGGAGCAAGGAAGAGGCACAAGAACGCTACAGGGAAGCCACATGAGGCAGGGAGAGAGACAAGGCAAGAGGGACAAAGAGGGCAGGCCAGGGAGACCAGATGACAAAATAGGGGCAAGGGAAGGTGTGTGGGGCCACAGAGTGCAGAGGCCAGTAGGTGTACCAGGTGCAGTGGAGGTAGCAGTCAGGACAGCGGAGGGAACAGAGCAACAACAGCTGGGGGGGGACACAAGCCAGGGACATGGACAGTGCCACCTTCCACATGGAAGCCATAATGAGGGGGGTGAGAAGGCATGCTGAAGGGGGACGTGGCCGTGGAAGGGCCCGTCGGTGCTACGCCCCCAACAGGCAGTACCGAGCCCGCACCAGCTTTGAGCTGTACTCAGATGTCGAGATTGTGGGCCAGTACCACCTGAACAGGGCAATACTGAGGAGGCTCTGTGAGCTGTGCAGTGATGTGATGCAGGCACCCACACGACGGAGTCACGCTCTGTCAGTGGAGACAAAGGTAACAGCCTGCATGTGCTTGCTCGCCACGGGTACCTTCCAGATACCAACAGGGGACACCACAGGCATAACACAGTCGGCCACGTCACACATCCTCACCCAATTCCTCAGCACACTGCTGCCATATGCTGTGGAGTACATCCATTTCCCCAGCACCGTGGCAGAGCGCACAGCAAACATACAAGAGTTCCACAGGGTAGTATGTATGCCTGGCGTGCTAGGGGTGATAGACTGCACCCACGTGGCCATTCACACACCACCTGGCCCTGATGGGGCCACCTATATGAATCGGAAGGATTATGCCAGTGTCAACTGCCAGGTGGTGTGTGATGCCAGTGGGCGCATCATCAATGTCTGTGCCACGCACCCTGGGGGAGCACATGATTCATTCATATGGTACCAGTCGGCACTGTGCCATCGATTCGAGAGTGGGAACATCCACACAGGACATCTAGTGGGTGAGTATGCATGTAGAACTGACAAATCGTGGGCAAGGGGGGGTAAGCCACAGGTGCCATGGGTGTGGCACACAGGGTTAGGGGCAATTTGAGCCTGAACAAGACACTAACCTCCACTATCTCCGTGCAGATTGACGGCACATGCCACCCCCTCCCATGCAGCAGCACAGGCCTGAGGGGTGCCCCGCCGTCCACTGAGCAGTGGCTCTTCATCCAGGTAGGCCTCAAAGAGTGCCTCCATCTCAGCCTTCGTAAAATTAGGCCTCGTCTTCCGCCCACCATCATCCTTCTCACCCAGTCCTGGCTTGGTCATTTGTCAGCCTATATGGGTGAGAGTGGTCACCTGTGGCTGTGCAGTACACAGCAATTCCCTGAGACCATAGTCCAAAACAGCACACAGCATGCAACTCACCTATCAACTGCAGTAACCGAATATGCCCACTGCAGAACAGTGTCGCAGTTTTTATAACGCAATCCATGAAAATTAGGTGTGGAGCAACTTTAATGAGATGCAAATCACGCTGCTGCGCCATTGAATGGCTGATCAGATGATTTGCATATGACGGCTGAATATCACGCTGTTGCACTTTGCGATACACGGTTGAATGTGCTGAGCCAATGGCGCAGTTCTGTGACTGCGTAGTACACCGCACTGCGCATGCCCAGGTAGCTTATGCAGGCATCTGTCATGCTGATGACGTGCTGTGTGTGGTAGGCAATTCAGGACACAGCCACCATTGTGCCAGTGGTGCTACGGTGATGGTCACTACATGGCGCTGTGGCACAACTGCGCAATAGTTCGCTGTGGCAATGGCACACAGGCAACCAATCGCACTGGACGCATAGACGTCCGATGGCGCTGTGCGTGGCCTTGCGCCAGAGACCCATGACCCTGTGCCCGACCTTCCCGGGTGCTGTACATATGGCATGTTCAGTGCCTATCGTGCTGTTCAGTGACAGCGCCGATAGGGAATCACGCGGCGGCCAGGTTGCGTAGCAATTCCACGGGGTTGCCGTGACCACGGAGCACCATATTACCTACATATAGATCTGGAGATGGCATGCAGAAGAGCCCCCAATGGAGTGCCCTCGAGCTGGCCAACCTGGTGGCCATTGTGGAGCCTCACTATGGGCCACTGTATGGTGAGGTTCCTCTGGACAGGGCCAGGACTCAGGTCTGGCAACAGGTGGCCACTGACCTGGAGGCGGCCACTGGCCGAAGGAGGAGCTCTGAGCAATGCAGGCACCGCTATGGGGACCTGAGGAGGAGGGAGCCGGAGCTACTGGCATGTCTGCGGTCACGTGCCAGGAGGGGCGTGGTGCCTCGTCCAGGTGGGTGATCCATCTACGCACCTGTATGGTCCATATGGGTAACACTGTCTTTTGTGTCCAGCACATGGGGGAGGGTTGGTCTAGGGTTGGCTGTGGCGGTGTTTACAGGGTATGTGATGTATGGGTCTGGCTGGGTGGGTGGGCACACTCACTGGGGCAGGGGGAATATGCTTTGGGATTGTACTGATGTGTTTCTTACCTTTTGTTTCCCACAGGCATGGCAGAGCGGAGGAGGGCCATGGCTCAGCAGCAGAGGGTGGTGGCTGCAGTACCGAACGTGGTGGTGAAGAACCGCAATGCCAGCAACAGCCCGATGAGGGTGAGTGCCATGACAACATGATTGCTATTGCATGCTGTGTGACAGGGTGGGGAGCAGGGCATGGCCACCATCCATGGACACCACTGCCATGCACGCGACATGTGACAGTCAGCACTGTCCAGTGGCATTGCATGGCTGGGAGTGCGTCAATGGTGGTACATGCGTGCACTGGGCACATGGCTGTGGCACTGCCTGCCCACCACATAGCCACGTTACTGTATGGCCTTGGTTGTGATGTGCTGGACATGGGCGGTGTGTGTGTGTGCAGTGGTACACATGGCTGTTGCTGCCTGGTTGGGCATGTGTTGTGCACATGGTCACTGTGGGTGGGTGCACACCATCACAGGAGTGGGGCACTTGGCTGTATGCCAAACATGATGGGTGGGCTGCAGGGAGATGGACAGTCACACCCATTGACTCTGATCCCTTGTCCTAGGTGTCCGGATACTCCTACGCATAGAGCGATCCATGCAGCAGCTATTGCGGGTGGCCACAGAATCCCTGGAAATCCTGCAGGACCTCCAGCAGCATGGAGTGCGGAGGAGACGGCGACCCCGGGACCGGCACCAGGCAGCAGGGGAGCAGGCTTGAGACCAGTAGCTGGACATTACCTCCCCCATTTGACTAACCCTTACAGCCCGCCTTCCCTCTCCCAGTTGTTCACCCCTGCCACTTACCCACTCCTACCTTGTACCCGTATCTCCACCCCAGTTTTGTATATATGTAAATAGATGTTGATGTTGTTGTTGTACTTGTTGGTTTTATAATACAGATATTTTGATATGAATACTGTGGTGGTCTCTGATTTGCAGCTGGCTATAGGTGCTCAATTGCAGTGGTGTGCATGGCATCTGGGGAGGTTTAGTCATGGGTATGTGTGTGTGCGTGGGGAGGTGTCTCTAGTGTGGGAGCGGCTTTCAGTCGGTATCTGTGGTGTGTGTTGTTCTCTGTGCATTGCATTGCTGTGTGCAGTGTTCCATGGTGCCTGATCTGTGTCCATTGTGCCCCTGTCAAGCTGTCCTTGGCCTGTGCAGCTGACACCCTTGCATGTCTGTGGCCTGCCAGGTCTGCTGCCTTGTCAGTGGGGGCTGTCCCTGCGGTCATCCACTGTGACCGCCAGAATGCTGGGTTGCCACCTGTCACCGTGAGGTGCATGTTTGCCTTGGGTGACACTGTGGCCTCCACAGTTGCTGTCCCACCTCCATGCTGTGTCTTGTGTGTGTTGCGGGGGCTGTGCACCACTGTCTGTGACTTGTGATCCAGGCGTATGCTGGTGGCGTACAGAGCCACAGTACATGCACATGGTGGGTGTCACCCCTGTGCCATGGTGGACTGCAGGCTGTGTGTGCACAGTTTACATGTGCCCACACTGGGGCTGGTTGCCACACTACTGCGCCTCCCTGTGTTGGTGTCCCCAAGGAGGTGGGGGTGTGTTTGCCCGCACTGTGTTGCATCCGTGTGCTGCATGCTTCCACGCACCACTGTGGGTGTCTGTGCTAGCTGCTGTGGCTCATGGTGGGTTGCGCTGTGACACCTGTCTACTGTGCAGGGTGCTGTATCAATGGCAGTGGTGTCAGGGGCATGCCCTTTCCTGTGTGGGGTACCACTTGTGGCGACACATATTCAGTCTCTCAGCTGTGCCTCAGGGGGGTTGTGCGTGTTGGCACTGATAGCTCTGGCTTGTATGGTTCTGTGGTACACAAGGTTGCAGTGTGATGGGGGGGTATGCATGGGGATTCCTGCAGTGATGGTCACTGCTCATGGGGGGTGTCTTGGGGTCACAGTGCAGGGTGTGCTGTGCACAGGGGGAGGCTGCTGTACAATGGGGTGGTCCGCCCCCCTTGTGTGGCAGTCTCAGCTTGCCAGTGGGTGTGCTGGGGCAACATGGCCCAGCTGTGCTTTGTTTGCTTGTCCTCATGGGCCGGTGGATATTCCGTCCCTCCCCCAGTTGTGCTGTGCTTGGGGTGTGGGGGTGCATTGTCAGTTCTGCAGTGTGTTCCTGTGCCCATCTGTGACATGGGTGGTGGGCCCCTGCCTACCTCCCTGGTTGTGCAGTTCCATTGCTCTGCTGCTGGGGGGCTCCCTGCTTGCGCTATGGCACCTCTGGGCTGCTCAGCTGGGCTGCCCTTGTTGCGCTATAGCGCATCATATCTGCTCAGCTTCCCCTTCCTGGTTGCGCTATGGCGCAGGTTGTGCGATATTCAGACGTTGGCTGGTTGCACAATTTGGCTTGCTCCATTTTTGAATATCGCAGGCCTATTGCGCATGTGCGCACGTGTGATTCTGTGTTGTTCCTGCTATTGCGCACATTTTGGGCTCAGTTTGCATATCCAGCCCATAGACTTTAACAGCAAATAAGGACCGCTTGGCCCACCTAGTCCACCCATTTCCCTACCTACTGGATAAGCTGCAGATCCTTGTTAACCAACAGCCTATAGCTTCCTACCCCCCACAAGAATTGCCTTATGTCTGTCCCACGCATTCTTGAATTCCCCTACTGTTTTTGACACCATGACATCCTCAGGAAGGGCATTCCATGAGTCCAGCACCCTCTCTGTTAAAAAAATACTTCCTCACATTGCCCCTGAGCCGTTCCTGCACATCTCTTTTTCTGAAAGATGCTACTCTCTTGGACTTTGTTGATTCCCTTGAGGTACTTAAACGTTTTTATCATGTCCCCCCTCTCCCTCCTTTCCTCAAGAGTATACATATTAAGCTCCTTTAGTCTCTCTCTTCATATTGGCTTCTCTTGCAGACCCTGCACCATTTTAGTTGCCCTCCTCTGGACTGCCTCCATCCTGTCTATGTCCTTGCAGAGATGGGGTCTCCAGAACTGCACACAGTACTCCAGATGGGGTCTCACCAACTGTCTGTACAGAGGGATAACAACTTCCTGTTTTCTAATGGTGATGCCTCTCCCTATACATCCCACTATCTCCCAGTCATCCCTACTGCCTTTTCACATTGCTTGCTAACCTTTAGATAATCTGATATGACTACCCCCAGGTCCCTTTCCATTTCTGTTGTTGTTACTACCTCCTCACCCTTTGTGTACTCCTCCCCTGGGTTTTTGTTTCCCAGGTGCATTACTTTGCACTTCTTTGCATTGAATCTAAGCTGCCATACTTCTGACCATTCCTCCAACCTTGCCATGTCCCTTCTTATCCTTTCCACCCCCCTTGTGTATCAACCCTGTTGCAGATCTTTGTGTCGTCTACAAAGAGGCATACTTTTCCTTTCAGTCCCTCTGCAATGTCACTTATAAAAACATTAAAAAGGACTGGACCCAGTACTGAACCCTGTGGTACCCCACTAGTAACCCACCTTTCTTCAGAATGGAATCTGTTTACTATTACCCTCTGTGTCCTGTTGTCCAGACAATGTTTTACCCAGGCTATAACCCTGGAACCCACTCCCAGGCTGGTTAATTTGTTTATTAATCTTTTGTGTGGGACTGTGTCAAATGCCTTGCTAAAGTCTAGGTAGGCCATGTCCACAGCCCCTCCCTGGCCTACTACTTTGGTCACCCAGTCAAAAAAAATCAATTAGATTAATTTGACATGACCTTCCCGCTATGAATCCATGCTGCCTTGGGTCCTCTGCCCCACTGGCCTCTAGGTACTCAATAATTCTTTCCTTCAGAAGTGTTTCCATCATTTTCTCTACCACTGAGGTCAAACTGACAGTTCTGTAGTTTCCTGCCTCTGTCTTGCTCCCACTTTTGTGAAGGAGAATCACATCCACCCTCCTCCAGTCCTCAGGTACCACACCGTCCTCCCATGATTTGTTAAAAAGGATAGTCAGTGGTGTTACTAGTTCTCCCCTTAGTTCTTTTAGAATTCTAGGGTGAATCCTGTCAGGCCCCATTGCTTTGTCCACCTTCAGTTTTAGGAGTTCTTTCAGAAACCTTTCTTCTGTGAAAGGACTGGTATTGACCCCCTATCCAGAGTGCTCTATTGATTGGATTTGGTACCTCCCCCTTCCTCTTCTTTTGTGAATACTGAGCACAAGTAATTGTTCAGTATCCCTGCTTTTTCACTGTCCCTCTCTGCACACCCACCCTCCCGTTTATTCAGTTTCACTGTCTCTCCATTTGTCTTTCTTCACTCCCTAATGAACCTATAACAGGTTTTATCCCCCTTCTTAACTGAGTTGGCTATCTTTTCCTCAGTTTGGGCCTTTGATATTCTGACTGTCTTCCCCGCTTCCTTCTGCTTTAACTGGTACAGTTCTCTGTCCTGCTCCTTCTGTGTTTCCTTAAACTTCCTGAATGCTGTCTTTCTCTCCCTAACCTTCCCCGCCACCTCTTTCAAGAACCATAGTGTTTTTTTCTTTCATTTTGATTTGTTTATTTGCTTCACACAAAGGCTTGTTGCTTCGGTGATGGCAGTTTTGATGTTTCCCCATTGCTGCTCCACCCTTCCTTAACATACTAACATATTAATTGCCAGCAGATTAGGCCTTACGGTCTATCGAGTCTACTCGAACCTCAGATCCCTAGTTGGGTGCCGAGGCCCTCCCCTCTTGTGTTCCAGAAACCCCTATCATCCACCCCCACCCCAATACTAACATGCTAATTGCCAGCAGATTAGGATCCTTCTTGCATGTTTGCCAGTGCTTTTCTGAGGCACTCTCCTATTTTGACAAGGTCAGCCCTCCTGAAGTCCAGTACCATCACTTTTGTATGGCTTGACTCTGCAGCTAAGTTTATCATGAACCACACTGTTTGGTGGTCACTTGTTCCCAGATGGCTACCCACTTCTAGATCTGAGATCCTCTCTCTGTCCCAATTTGAGAGTACCAGGTCTAGGATTGCTCCCTCCTGAGTGGGTTCCAACAGTAGCTGTGCGCTTAGATGTGGCTGCAGCAAAGGGGCACCAGTTAACATCTGGCACATTCAGGTCCCTCATCAACAATATTTCCCCTTTCTTTGCCATCCTAAGGATGCCTTCTATAGTTTTCTTGTTCATTTCCTTCCCCTGAGATGGGGGTCTGTATACAACCCCTGTGCAAATTATGGTGCCATTTCCAGTCTCCAGGGTAACCCACAGTGCCTCCTTGCCTCCCTGTTTACCCTTTTGTGCCAATTGCTTTGATCCCTTCCCTTACATAGAGAACTCCTCCTCCTCCTCTTCTACCCTCCCTGTCCCTCCTGTAGATTGTGTACCCTGGTATGTTGACATCCCAGTCATGGTTCTCTGTGTACCATGTTTCTGTGATTGCCACAATATCCAGGCATCCCTCTTCCATCAAGGCCACCAGTTCAGGGAGCTTGTTACCTAGACTACAGGCATTGGTACTCATTATCCTCCCTTTTTTGATGGCATTATCCCTTTTTGCCCCATCCCTGTTCTTACTGCCTTTACCTTTTTCTGCATTTACTCTTGCCATTCTCCCTATTGACTTCTCTATCTTGGTGTTTACTTCACTAACTACCCTAATTTTTTTGGGGGTTAGGATTTTCCTGCTCCTTTTCAGTACCTCCCCACCTTGGCTAGTTTAAATGCTTGCCAATGAAGCATGTAAACCTAGGATCCTGGTTCCCCTCCCAGACAGATGCAGACCATCGCACCAGTATGGGCCTGCATCCCTCCAGGTGGGCCCCCAGTCCCCACTGAAGCCACAACCCTGAGCTCTTCACCAGTTTTTCAACCATTGATTGAATCCCATGATGCAGAGCACCCTAGCCTCACCCATGCCATAGACAGGCAGCACCTCCAAGAAGGTCACCGTGCATGCTACTTGTCTAAGGCCCCTCTCCAACTCCACAAACACCTCCTGCACTGCTCTGATCCCTTTCCCAGTGAGGTAATTTGTCCCTAGGTGGACAGTGACATCCAGCTCCCTCCCCTGTGTAGCTGTTCCCACTATCCTGAGGATTTGCTCCCTGTCCCTCCAAGCCATGGCGCCAGGCAGGCACCTTACCTCCCTCTCCCTTCCCTTCCCCAGTTCTACCCTCTTAACAATGGAGTCCCTCACCAGGAGTTGTTTCCTTCCCCTGTGGGGTCCCATGCCACCCTTCTGTGGTTCTCCTTTGTGGAGGTTCCCAGCATCCTCCTTGGTCTCCACTGCTGGTGCCTCCATAGAAGAGCCACACTCTGCCTGAACGGCATATGAATTGTGGAGAGGTACAGCTGGAAGGATGCTCCTCTGTTCCACCACTCTCACCCTCCCTGAGCCCACTGTGGTCCAACCGCTCCTCTTTCTTGGCAACCTCTGAGGCAGTGGCGGTGGCCCTGGAGGTCCCTGGGTGGGAGAGGAGGTCCCCTGAATCCTGGCCAACTCAGCCTGGAAATCAGCAACCTCCTCCCTCAGCCCAGAGAGGTGCCTGCAAATGGGACAACACTGCATCCTCCAGAACGTCTCCCAATAATGGCCACTACCAAACACTGTTGCAATGGTGTCTACCTATCTGTATCTTTATTTATAGTATTTATTCAGTCTCGGATTACAAATACCTTTGAGCACAGTGGCTCTTTTACAAAGGTTCCACGTCAGAAGGAGGGGTAACAAATAAACAGGGGAGATAAAATACATGGTTTCAAATGGAACAGACAAAGTAAAATACTGTAAAAAAAATACAATAAAATAATAGGGTTACGTTTGAGAGGACAGAGAGAGTAGGATAGAGAGGTGGGAGGGATTGATGGAAGGAGCAGCCAGGGACCTTGTCACTCGAATAAAAAAGGGGGGGTGAGGGGATGGAGGAGGAAGAGGCAGCCAGTGGCCATTTTAAATAGGGTAAGATGGGAAAGGGAGGTGGAAAATGAAGGTGGTGAGATGTGGGAGCACAGGTTGGAATATTGCTCGTGGATGGTGGAATCTTAGAAGAAGCAGTCACAGGAACTGTTAGCGGTGAGATGCTGTCGCAGCAGAAGCTGCATATCCTGCCAGGAGAAACCCAGCATGAGCTGCTGAATAGTAGGACTGTGTGGACTGGACTCAGGATTGAGCATAGCTGCACAACCTGTTGCAAATAAGGTCTGATAACTCATTGCCTCCACAGGAGCTCTCTGAAGTTGCACTACTTGTCTCCTGTGTACTGCTAACAGTAAATCCTGGGCCTTTCTAAGCAAAATCAAGCTATAGTCAGCATGCCACAAACAAATCCTAATAGTTCAAGAACCATAATTGCTAGACACAAAGTATGAGGGGCAAAGTTATTCAGCACAAAATTATCTTTCCAATGGTGGTATGCAAATAATAATATGCAATTTTGTTTTTTTTTCTGTGCTGGTTGAAATAGCAAAAAAAATATTTTTTTCACTGAAACAGGCAACATAATCCATACACACCATACCGTAAACAAATGGGAATAACTCCTACAGTATACATGATATACACAAAATATCAGTGGCAAAGTTGTTCAGCACAAAATTACCTTTCCAACGGTGCTATGCAGTCAAATATATATTATATTCTGTTACACTATATATTAAAATATATAAGTGACTTCTCCAGATGTTGCAAGGGCACACTGGGAGTCAGTAGCCGACTTCTGCAGGCGTCCTCAGGACACACCAGTGTATTTTACTGATGACTACAGGCATCTGCTAGGAGACAATGAGATAACAGAGGAGCAGGATGCCACCAAATGTATTAAATCTGTCTGGAGCCTCCACATCTCCAGCACTGCTCATCAAGCAACACACCCCACCGACACAATATGTGTGTGTGTGTGTGTGTGTGTGTGTGTGTGTGTGTGTGTGTGTGAAACCATTGTGGAGTATTTTAAACTGGGCCAACCTAGTGCATGTGCTAGCCACTCAGCCTCACATTTCCCCAGTATGCTGACTATTTAAGGGGGAGAATGTCAACCCAAATCCCCATTCCCATACTATTTTCAAACATAAAGTGGGATCTGGAAGTTTTGCCATCACTGCTTGAAAGAGACCTTGCCCAGGAGAAGTTGACCCCAGTACTGTACCCATGAGAGTCCCCAAAGCACCTTGTTGTGGGTAAGATAATGGGGTACCATCTGGAACCTAACAACTTGTCTAAGTCAGAGATATCTCCAGAAATGTGTCCAGGGGAGTATCTGCATAATGCACAGTTACTCAAAAACACACAGAACACCAGTGGTTGGATCCACCAAGTACCCCAAAAAATAGATACCCTGCTCCTCTCAGTTGCCAGTTCAGCAGGGGTTACTGTATCCACAGCAGTCGACTGCCCCAAAGGGAAAGGATAGCGACATTGCAGCACCCAGCCAAAGGCAGCCACCTGCTTCCAAATCTGATGCAGGTGTCCCAGTGTAGAATGATCCTTAAGAGTAAGCGGAAGATCAGCATGCAGTACCCAGTCCATACACTCCCAGACCAGCACCTCCTGCAACATCAAAGGCTTAATTAGGTAACATTGCTTTCAGTGCCATTGCAAGTGCTTTCCTTGGAAGTCTAGCAAGTTCCTCCACCCTGAGAAAATGATTGCTGAAGCACGAAATATGCTATACAGGCTTTTCTGTCACCCCTCACCAAGGCATTCAGCCTACAAAACCAGCATTGCCTAATAAGAACTGAGAGATTGTCCAGTAAGTACTGTACTTTAGAACCCAACATAAATTTGAACACTTCTGTCCTTCCCCACTGTGATAAGAAGAGTTTATCATACCTTGCTAACATAATTTGAATTTGTTCTGGAAGTGGTGCAAAATTGGTGGAAACCAGGACAGACAATCTAGATGAGACTCTAAGCCCTAAATAAGTAATTGGGCACTGTGTAACTGTAAGACCTCCAGGATGTTCCATGGGATCTGGCTAGTGAAATTAAGGAGGAGAAGCTCCAGTTTCATGGCCTTCACCTTCTATCTGGATATTTGCCCATACTCTGTCATCTGGGACATAAGAGGTGGGAGAGACTTCAAAGGATAAAAAAATAAAAGCAAAACATTGTAAACGTAGGCCATTATTTACTATGAACCAGTCAGTTCCAAGTCCTGTACAACAGGGTCCAGGAGAATTTAGGCTCTAACAAATATAGGAAAAGAAGGAGGGGGAATGGGCACTCCATCTCATCCTCTCTCTAAAAGTAAATGTTCAGAGGTCAGCCCATATGTCACCACAGTAGCCAGTGTGCCATTATACAGTGTCTGCACCCAACTGAGAAAATGAACCCCAACATCAAAAGCCTCCAGGAAATGAAATATGTATTTCCACCCCACTCCTTCCTCAGAGCCATTTAACACTGTATTGACAAACCACGTATGACACTAAAGAGAAGAAGAAAGAGGCCTTGGTGTTACAATATCTGATTACCTGAAAGCGGCAGGGCAGTGTGACGAGGCAGTAAGCAGGGCCAGTGGGATGTTGGGGTGCAGAGGGAGAGGTGTCACCAAGAAGGTGGTATTACCACTGTATAGATCATTGATGAGACCCCGCTTTAAGTACTGTGTCCAGCTCTGGAGGTTGTATCTCAGAAAGGGCATAGACAGGGTGGAGGTAGTCCAGAGAAGGGCAACAAAAGTGATGCAAGGGTTGCATGAGAAACACTATGAGGAGAGACTGAGGGATCTCAATGTAACCCCCCTACAAATGGGGGTTCCTAAAAGCCTCCTAGGAGCTTGCCTAAGTGTTCCCCCTGCCTGCTGGCGTTCGGCATTTAAGCCATTTGAATGGCACTGTGAGTGCTTGTAGAGCCTCCACATACTGTCTCTTTAAGAGCTCTCTGCTTGCAGACATAATTAATGCTTATGGGGGAGGGACTGGTGTTTCGCTGCTCGAATTCCACCTGAGCTGCGGTGTAATCACTCCATTTTGCAGTTGCTGAAAGCGCAAAGGGAGCCCATCTGAAAGATGTAACTGTTTGCCTGTAATCATTTAAAGCATTAGTGAAATTGCAGTTTGTCTAACCTGCCTTTATTGCAGCTGGGACTCTGTGTGTGTTGCCCCTCCATTTTGGACTTGAACTGCTGTACTGGGCCAATTGGGTTAAGGGAGCCCTAAATTGGAGACTGCTTGGGCCAACCAGAATTGGGACTCTCCCTGGAGCTGGATTACAAGGGGAATATATGGCTAGTGCCCATGGGAATTGTAGTTTGGACCTTGGAGCCTTTTTGCACCAACAGAGGGAGCTCTGGAGTGATTGACAGCCGAACCCTCCAACTGGACCTGTTGGAACCTAAGGGAAATGCCCTGAACTGAAGCTGGAGAGGCAGATCGTTAGTGGCAGTGAAAGGAGTAGGAGTGCTGTATTTTCTGCAGTGTACAGTTTGCGCGGGAAGCACGTGAGAGGCCTTGAAGTCGGCCTGCAGCTGTTGTAAGCTATAGTCGGACTGAATCCAAGTTTCCTGAAGAAAAGGAAGGCTGAAGAGTGGATACCAGGTTCACCCTGTAGAAGACTGGAGATATTGCTGAATCGCGCTCGGTCTGTCAGGAACTGAAGCTGCTGTGCGTGCTCCCGGGTATTTTGCAGTAATTGCGATCAGGATCGAGGAGCAGCCTGTCTGATATAGTACTTTCCTTTTACATATGAATGTGCATAGAGCTTGTGGGGAATCGCTATTTCTTGTCCCCTGTACTGTGTGCTGTGTAGTGAAGCTGGAAGCGAACCCCAGCGTGTTTCGGACTAAATCCATTTGCTATCAACTGCCTAGGGGTCCTGCCACAAGGGCCTTGCATCCATGCCTTGTTGTTTCTGGAAATCCAGAAGAACATCCACCATCCAGTTCTCAGCTTGGGTATTGTGAGTACAAATCTGGGTATTCCCCTGCAGCCTGTTTTCAATCACAAGTGTGTCATCTATTTCTTGTTGTTTCACTTCTTCATGGACTGAGCCATCCAGCTCCGGATTACAGTTGGGTGTTGTGCATATATTTTCTTCTACAGGGCCCCATCCATCTGCACCTGCTGGCCAACTCCGGGCAACGGACCTGGCAAGACCCCCCCCAACCTGGGTACCCAGAGTGTGACTTTTCAGACCCTGTATGTGTGCACAGTACTGTGATTTATTACTGCCAATTAACTGATTTTCCCCCTCCCATGTTCCATTCCCCTAAACAAACCAGATTTGATGTTATTGAACTTTATACTATCTGAAGTGTCAGTACCTAGAGAACAAGCATTGTATTGCGCTGTGTATGTTGTTTAACCTTGTTTTACAGGGGGTCCTCAGAGACGTGCTGCAGAATCAGTCTCGAGGGTAAGTGGTACCTTATGAGTGAACAGTGTGTACTTGTGGGGTATTGGGACTGTAACTCCTGTGTACTGTGTGAGCCGCTAGAAGGAACCAAAGGGGGTCACGGTGTCCCAGAGGGCTGTGACTAAACTAGTCTAACCACTACAAACCCTGACCTCTGGATGGAGGCACCCGTCATAGAACCTAGGCCTCTCAACCTGTCCGTAGTCAAGCAGGCAGGGGTAGTAGCCCTTGGGATAGTGCCACGTGGGGGTTACATTAACATGTACATCCTGGAGGAGACATAATAGAGACCTACACATACCTCATGGGGGTGAACAGTGTACAGGAGGAGAGCCTGTTTCAAATGAGGAAGTGCACCAGAACAAGAGGGCATGCAAAGAAACTTAATGGGGAGACGTTTAGAAGGGATGTAAGAGAATACTACTTCACTGAAAGAGTGGAGGATGACTGGAACAGTCTGCCGCCTAAGGTAGTGGGGCCAAAAATAGTGGAGGTCTTCAAACATGCATGGGGTAGGCATGGGGAATACTGGTAAATATGCAGGGAGGGAGGGAGGAAGGTTGCCAGAGATCAACTAGGGTCTACAGAGACAGGCTAGGCAGGAAGATCTGAACAGACTGGATGGACCAAGAGGTCCTTTTCTGCTTACAAATTCTATGTTTCTATGTTTAAAATGGGTTACATTTGCTGTAATTTTAATTTTTGTTATACTTGCAGTTGAACCTGTCTGCATATAATAAAGTTACAGAGCAGAGACTTCCCATGGGTCCTGACTGAATTAAGCAATGAAGTGGAGGCAGGGCTCCTCACTGCCTGAAAATTTAGAGTACTGGTGGTGAACATGGGTATGAAATGGAGGAAGGGGGGTTGCAGAACCAGTAGCAGCAAAACTGTTCAACAGCGTAGACTTTTCTGTTAGTTGTTGGCACTTCTTAGGTATTAAAGGGCAGCTAAGTCTGGATGTCCATGTTGATGGATGTGGGTCTGCCACACTGCCAGAGCCAACTGCACTGCCTGTCGAGCTCCCACACTGTAGAAATGAAAAGCAAAAAAAAAAAAAGGTTGACAAGTGCCTACAAAAGCTGACTGTAGTAATGTTGTGCTGACAAGTACCAACAAGAGCTGACTGTAGTACTGTTGTGCTGACAAGTGCCAACAAGAGCTGACTGTAGTAATGTTGTGCTGACAAGTGTCAAGAGCTGACTGTAGTAATGTTGTGCTGCCAAGTGCCAACAAGAGCTGACTGTAGTAATGTTGTGCTGGCAAGTGCCAACAAGAGCTGACTGTAGTAATGTTGTGCTGACAAGTGTCAAGAGCTGACTGTAGTAATGTTGTGCTGGCAAATGCCAACAAGAGCTGACTGTAGTAATGTTGTGCTGGCAAGTGCCAACAAGAGCTGACTGTAGTAATGTTGTGCTGACAAGTGTCAAGAGCTGACTGTAGTAATGTTGTGCTGCCAAGTGCCAACAAGAGCTGACTGTAGTAATGTTGTGCTGGCAAGTGCCAACAAGAGCTGACTGGTAGTAATGTTGTGCTGACAAGTGTCAACAGAGCTGATTGTAGTAATGTTGTGCTGCAAGTGCCAACAAGAGCTGACTGTAGTAATGTTGTGCTGACAAGTGCTCAAGAGCTGACTGTAGTAATGTTGTGCTGGCAAGTGCCAACAAGAGCTGACTGTAGTAATGTTGTGCTGACAAGTGTCAAGAGCTGACTGTAGTAATGTTGTGCTGGCAAGTGCCAACAAGAGCTGACTGTAGTAATGTTGTGCTGACAAGTGCCAACAAGAGCTGACTGTAGTAATGTTGTGCTGACAAGTGTCAAGAGCTGACTGTAGTAATGTTGTGCTGCCAAGTGCCAACAAGAGCTGACTGTAGTAAAGTTGTGCTGGCAAGTGCCAACAAGAGCTGACTGTAGTAATGTTGTGCTGACAAGTGTCAAGAGCTGACTGTAGTAATGTTGTGCTGACAAGTGCCAACAAGAGCTGACTGTAGTAATGTTGTGCTGACAAGTGTCAAGAGCTGACTGTAGTAATGTTGTGCTGGCAAGTGCCAACAAGAGCTGACTGTAGTAATGTTGTGCTGACAAGTGCCAACAAGAGCTGACTGTAGTAATGTTGTGCTGACAAGTGTCAAGAGCTGACTGTAGTAATGTTGTGCTGGCAAGTGCCAACAAGAGCTGACTGTAGTAATGTTGTGCTGACAAGTGCCAACAAGAGCTGACTGTAGTAATGTTGTGCTGACAAGTGTCAAGAGCTGACTGTAGTAATGTTGTGCTGACAAGTGCCAACAAGAGCTGACTGTAGTAATGCTGAGCTTTTTTCTCCTGGGGCTGTTGCACACAGAGAAACAAATCATGCTCACATATGCAGTGAGACATGCAATCATACATACATGCACCAAGGCACAGCCAAACACAGAAACACACTCAGTCTGCAATCAGTAGTCATACACACATGCAGTTAGTCTGAAAAGAAATTTCTTTTGTAACCCCATTTATACTCATTGTATCCCAAGGTACTGCACACACTGTTAAGAATTAGCAGCTGGCATTTACCATGCACATGGAGGTAGGGTGATGCTAAACACTCACGCATAAGTAAGTGATGATGGTGAGATTCAAACCTGGGTCCCCGGTTCACAGCTCAGCACTTTAACCACTAGTCTACTCTGCTTCCTATAGAGACACGTGCACAGACATTCTGGCATATATACAGGCAGTCATGTACATGTATACACACACACACACACTGCCCCAGTTCTTTGTAACACTTCAGTACTAATTTTTGTGACATGGCTCCTTGTGACAGGGTAGTGAACCAGGCAGCTTCTGAGGTAACACTTGCATCTAAGTATGGCTGCTGGTTTGAGTAGTACTTGTCTATACTGTTTTCTTTGGACTTTCTCTGTCATCTCTACTCTTGAACAGGTGCCCAGCAGGGATAGGCTAAAGGACATGAGAGGGCTGATCAGTAGATGAACAGTGCCAGAGAAGGAGGTGGGGCAGGTGGAGGAGTAGCAAAACACCTAGTGCTGAAAGGCAAAGGGTTTCTGGGTATTTATAGGAGTAGGAGGTGTGGTCATTTGGCCTCAGAAACAAAAGCTTTAGCCTTTTTTTGTAAATATACTGTTTATTGAACTTTTTCGAAGTCAGTTACAACCTTGGCAATATACATTACAGTCATTACAGCAGTGTGTGATTTAAAGAAACATTAGTTGGTACTTGTCAAGGAAAACTAGGCACTTTATCAGTATTCTGAATCTGCCCTCTCCTAGGTTACAGTGTGGGGGAGGGAGGTTAATAAAAACAGTGCAAGAATTCACTGAACCCTCAAGAGACCTGCTTCCCTTTCTTAGTTGTTGTTCTGCAGCTAGGCCGGGTGAATTGGGAGTGTGGGGGGGAGGTCCCCGAGGGGAGAACTGAGTTTTCTTGTTAGACTATTTAGTGTCATTCTTTCGGCCAACCCAGCCTAGTTTGGTGTTACGAAATGGATATCCAACTTGATTATTCATGGGTGGAGGAGAGGGAGATGCCCCCAGGCCCTTTTATGGCCCAGGAATGCTGGTATGTTAACAATTGGGGGGGGGGTTCAAGGGACAAATAGCAGATCCTTAAGCATCATATGTAGTAACCACCCAGTCCGTCTGGAGTTATATTGTCCTTTTCTGTCATTTAGCGTATGGGTTATTCTTTCCAGCTGATAAATTTGGTTAACGATTGATCTCCATTCTGTTATGGTGGGGATTCCTTACGTTAGACGATGTTTTGTGATAGCCTTCTTGGTCGTCAGTAGTAGCAAGCAGAGCAGATACCTGGAGTTCCCATCTCTAATGTTTCATGGGAGAATGCAGAATAGGAATAACTCCACTGTTAGCCTAAAAGGCCTACAGTAGAGCTCTTCCAGCTCCACCTGTAGGTTCTGGATAAAAGGGGAAAGCTTTGAACATGACCAGAATATATGGGTGTGATGGGCATTAGTGTTGCCACACTGTCTCCAGAAAGTGGCATCTTTAGTCATCTGGAAGTATGCAGTGATTGCCGGAGTGTGAAAATATTGAATTTGTTTTTTCCAGGCATACTCTCACCGCTGATGAGAACTAGTTATTTTTGAGATGAGCCAGCATGAGAGATTCCATTGGACTATGGTCAAGTGTAGGTCAAGTTCTTTGTTCCAATGCATAACACAGAGTCAGTTGAATCACCAAGGGAATCGGATAAGGCTTAATAAAAAAGAGATATTGGATGTAACAAGCATCCCGAATGCAACACAGAAAGAAAGGTGGTTAGAATGGGTGGGTGTAAGTCTGATTGATGGATGCGCATGGGTAGAGAGTTGAAGAAGTGCCTTAATTGTAAGTACCTATAGAAGTTGCACTGTCTCAGATTGAATTCATGTTGGATTTCTGCAAAAGACTTAAGGGTGGGGCCATTCATGAGCTGGAAGATATAGCGTAATGATGTGTGTTCCCATCTGCAGAATGCCATGTCTGACTGGGCCAGGAGAAAATGCTCTAATAGCACTGTTGGTGTTAAGAGGACAAGAAAGGGAGTCAGATGAGTGGCTTTGCAGATCGACAACCAAACTGCCAATTGGTGATGGAACCATGGATTAAGGGTAAGGTGTCGACCAGGAGGGCTCTCTACAATCATAGAACCATAAAAATGTGGCTGCAGAAAAAGACCTCTCTGGCCCATCAAGTCTGCCCATTATCCCCCCCCCCACTCATCACCTTTGTCAAGAGACATCCCCTTCTGCCCACTGGTCAACCCCCTTATGTCTGTCCTATGTCCTCTTAAATCCTTCCACAGTTACGGCCCCCACCACCTCTTTAGGTAGTTTGTTCCAGGACTTCACCACCCTCTCCATGAAGTAGCACCCCCTCACATTACCCTTAAACCTTCCTACTTCTAGTCTTGGACTATGACCTCTAGTTTTAGCTTCTTTCCTTGTGCATAAGCTTCCCTCCCTCATCTTATTAATCCCCTTCATGTACTTCAATGTTTCTATCATGTCCCCCCGCTCCCTTTTAGTCTCCAGTAGGTACAGATCCAATTCCCTCCACCTCACCTCATAGGGCTTCCTATTCATAATATGCACCATCTTGGTTGCCCTTCTCTGAACTCTTTCAATCCCATCCATGTCCTTGACTAGGTGATGTCTCCAGAACTGGACCCCATACTCCAGGTGAGGTCTCACCATGGTTTTATAGAGAGGCATCAACACCTCCTTCCTTCTGCTTGTTATGCCCCACCCTATGCACACCAGCATTCTGTTTGCCTTGCCCACCACCTTGCTGCATTGTTATCCACCTTAAGGTTGTTCAAAATTATAATCCCCTGATCCCTCTCCTGCTCAGTTAACTTAATTTCTCCCCCCCACCACCAGTGTGTAAATGGCTTGTGTTTTTTTTCACCCCATGTGCATAATTGTACACTTTTTGGCACAGAATTTTTGCTTCCATATTTCTGACCACCTTTCCAGAATCTTCAGGTCCTCCCTCATGGCCTTCACCACCCCACCGGGGTGTCCACCCTATTGCAGATATTTGTATCATCTGCAAATGCACACCCTCCCCTCCCGTCCCTCTGCAATATTGCTTGTGTAGATATTAAAAAGGATGGGTCCCAGTATTGACCCCTGGGGCACCCCGCTCACCACCTCCTTCTCACTGGAATGCACTCCATTTACCACCACCCTCTGGCTTCTGTCCTTTAACAAGTTTTCCACCCACCTAGTTATTTTCCATCACACCCCTAAGCTTTCTAGCTTATTTACCAGCCTTCTGTGGGGGACAGTGTTAAAGGCCTTCCTGAAGTCCACATAGGCCACATCCACTGCCCCCCCCATTGACCACCTTCGTCACCCAATCGAAAAACTCTATCAGGATCATCTGCATTACCTCCCATTTGTAAAGTCATGCTGCCTGTCGTCGTTGTAGTCTGCTATCTACCAGGTAGTTTACCACCCTTTCCTTTATTAGTACCTCCATCACCTTACCCACCACTGAGGTGAGGCTGACTGGACAATAATTCTTCGTTTCCTCCCTGCTGTCCCCCTTATGTATTGGCACCACATCAGCACTCTTCCAGTCTCTTGGCACCCACCCTGTATCCGGGGACAAGCTGAACAGCCTCATCAGTGGTGTTGCCAGCTGCTCCCTTAGTTCCTGGAGTACCCTTGGATGTAAGCCGTCTGGCCCCATTGCCTTGTCCACTTTCAATTGTCCTAGTTTCTCTCTTACCCTGTCCTCCCTGAACAGGCTAGGATCCACCCTTTTGTCTTCACCTCCCTCCTCTTTACCTCAGGTCCCTTCCCTTCCCCTCCACCATAAAGACAGAGCAAAAGTAGCTATTGAGCACCTCTGCCTTCTTCAAGTCCCCCTCCACTTGTAACCCCATCCTCCCTCACTTGTACTGTCCCCTGCCTCACCTTTCTCTTCTCTCCCACATACCTAAAAAAATAGGTAATATAGTATTTTAATAAAGTCTTTGGTAGGAAGCACAGCCTCCTCAATTTTGATCCATGGGGTATGGGAGGCATGGCCAGATTAATGGAAGTGGGGGCCCTACTCCAAGTCATATTTTGTGGCCTGGGGGCCCCTAAATGCCAACATCCCACTCTTCTACGGTGCCGGGCTGGCAAGGCAGCAATGACCAGGGTACTCAAGCAGGATGTGGTTTATAATGCTGTGTTATGCCACATGACTTGACAGGTCACATGCCCTTGATTATAAACAACACAATTCAGAATGCCCAATTACTGCATAAAGAAATATTTTATCGGTACAGTATTAACATTTTGTAAATGTTCACTTTTTAGTTACCTATAACTTGTCTTGTTTTTCCCTTGTCACTACTGTATGTACCTTGTAACTATTTTTGTTATTAATAATTATGGATTAATTATTAATTATGGATCCTCTTTTCTTCCTGTTTTCGTCTCTCCTCCGAGACACACCTGGACATTAGACTTCGATTAGTGTGCCCTGCCTTCCCAGATATCAAATTCAAATTCCACATAAATAATTTAATAAAAATGGGGATTGTGGCTGCCACAATCTCCCTGCTCATGCCTCCTTAAATACATTTTCTGTCTGCCAAAACCAAAAAACTGAAGCGTGTATTGAAGCAGTTAATGGGGCTCACAGCTCCCTCGCATCATTTCCCTGCTCAAGACTCCTTCGAGCTCCAAGCCTGAGACATGCTCAAGCTCCTTGCCTCCGCAATGCATCTGCCACTATCACCCTCTGTGCAGCTACCTTTGTTCTCAATTCTGTCTGTTCTCCCACTGTCTCCTCTCCTCCATCTCCATTGTCATTTATCGTTTTGTTGTCAGCTTAAAAGTTGCTTTGCTGCCAATGCCGAGTTGCCACATCCTTGCCCCCACTCCAAGTCACTGATGCCAAAGCAGCTAAAGAGAGTTGTGCCAAGAAGACTGAGCCTTAAGAACCCTGCAGGACCTGCAGGTGTTGACTGCAGTCACTTCAGAGATTGTTTCCTAGAGCAACCTACTGCAACTTCCCAGCAATGTATATGACTCAAATCAAGCCAAGACAAAACTGTGCCAGCAAGAGCAGGTCCCACAAGTTAGTTCCCCTCAGGTGACTTATCAGCACCCCATGGTCCACTCAGTGCCAAACTCAAATTTTATTAAAGACTCATCAGTACACTACTCAGGTTACTGAACACTCACAGACAGACCATGACCAGAGGCAACCACAACTTAGTTTGTTTCTCCAATGCAATAAAACGAGTTATTTCTGCAGCACAAATGACTTGGACACTGCAGAACACAGGCGACTAGTCAACACAACATACCTGGTGTGGCCTGACTGATGTGAATGTTAATGTAATGAATCCAGTCTGGCCTCTTGATTGTTTCCTCAAGATCACGCAGGTGGCGGTGACACGACTCGGCCCTGCAGTGCGGCCCGGCATGGGAGGACTCCTCACAATCACAGCAGGACCAAAGGCCCAACTAGCAGCAGCACTAACTAATCCTGGCTAGTGGCTACATGGAAAACACCAGCAGCATGCGACACTGCACTGAAGCCGAATCCAACTCTAGGTGACCCCCTGTAGCCTGCTCAGACTTTCTCTCTACTTCTGTGTCTTTAGGCAGAGACCCTTCTTTGATAGATGAGACCAGCCACCGGCACCAACAACTGACCACCACAGCTCTCTCTCGTTCTCCTACTCTACTCCTCATCATTGCCCAGCCAAACACTCTGATGCCACACACACAAACACATTGATTTCAGCTCCCCAGTAGCCACACCTCCAGAGGACCTCTGATAGACATGATTGGTTGTGTGTGTTGTGGGGTCAGGGTGAATCAGAGGTGAAGTCGGAGCTGCCTGTTGAAGAGACTGAGAGGCTCGCTTGCTCAGAGCAGCTGGGGGGGGGTCACCACTCATCAGGCTGACTCCAGTGGGTCAGGGGCTGACTGACTCCAAGAAGGGGGGGTGCTTTTTGGACAGTTCGGCCTGTCGGCGGTCACCCAGTACAGCCAGGATTGAAGAAAGTAACTGTAAATAGGTTAACAGTGGGGGCCCTCCTGAACCTACATACAGGTTAATCCTGCCATGATGGGAGGTACCAACATGTCTTTGGTAGATAAAAACTAGATGAGAAGCTCAGTAATAGTATTTAAAGTTAGGGAGGGCTAGGCCACCCTTCGCTTTCTGGAGAAGTTAATTAGAAAACCTAATCCTTGGGCATTGGCCAACACAGATAAATTTAGAAATTGCCCCATTCTAAGTTTTAAAAAGGTTGTGGGGCAATGTGAGGGGTACATTTTGAAACAAGTATAAGTCCCGGTGTAATGTAATCATTCTAACCACCTTGACCTGCTGTGACAGGGTGAGGGGCAGTAAATTCCATCTATCTAGGTCTTGTTACATCTGGGTAAAAAAGGGGGAGGCTTTGTTTCTGTAGGACTCTGAAGGGTTGTGTGCCAAGAAGATGCCCAAATATTTCAGGTCATCAAGGTGCCATCTGAAGGTGAATTGGACCTGAAACTCCTGTAAGGGCTGACAAGGAAAAGTAAGAGCTTCTGTTTTTGTTTGATTCAGTTTGTACCCAGAAGCTGAACCGAATCATTCTAATATCTGAAAAACCATGGGTAAGGTATCTGAGGTGTTGTCTAAATGTAACAGAACATTTTCCGCCTATAAGGCAAAATGGTGTTCAGTGCCATGCAATGAAATCCATGCGAGCTGCTGAGACTCCCTTATTGCTTGTGCCAAGGGTTCAGTGTAGGTGGCAAAGACTAACGGTGAAAGTGGGCAACCCTGCCTCATACCTCGGAGGAGGGGAATGTCTGCTGAATGATGCGCTTATATTTTAATGCATGTCCAGGGGTGGGTGGGTGGAGGCATATATATTTTTGAGCGTTAGGATTAGCTAGAGCGGGAAGCCCATTCTGGTCAGGGTGGCATATAGAAAGGGCCAAGATAACCTGTCAAAGGCCGTCTCTGCATCTAGGCTAAGGAGGGTGGATAGGTGTCCCCGTGCTTGCCTTTCACAAATTAGATGTTGGGTACGGTGGATGTTATCCATAGTGGATCTTTCTCGGACAAAACCAGATTGGTCCACATTAATCAAGGAGGGAAGGATCATGTCCATACGGTGTGCAAGTATGGACATAAAATATTTTATAATCCAAGTGAAGGATCATTATTGGACGATAAAATTCGCAGTATTGAGGATTTTTATCTGTTTTTAAAATTACAGAGATTGCCACATAAGACCAGCTCGGAGGGGGTGGGTTGCCCTCCAGATCCCTGTTAAAGGTTTGTAACAACAAGGGTATGACCTGCAGCTTAGCTGTTTTATAAAATTCTGCTCCGTAGCCATCCAGGCCTGGAGCCTTCATTGATTTGGAATGGGCAATTGCTAATTCAAGCTTGTTGGCCTGTATGGGACTCTGCAGGCTCCATTGTTGCTCCTCAGTTAAGCAGGGGAATGTGATGGAGGTTAAGAATTTATTTATCTCAGTCAAGGAGACTGCCTTTTCAGAAGTGTATAGGGACTGGTAGTATGTACTAAAGGGTTGTGTTACCTCCTGTAGCCTAGTTTGGTGTGCGCCTGAAGCAGGGTGAATTATAGATGCAATTGCTGAAATGCGGTGCTGTTTACATAGATGGAATGCCAACAAGTGTGTGGCACATGGGCTTATCTTGTAATACCTTTGGTGCAAGAAGGTTAACGCAATTTCTGTCTGCTGGAGGCAGAGTGCATCAAGGTCAATTTTCACTTGTTTAAGCTGCTGTAGGACAGAATGGTCGCCTTGTTGGTGCAAGAGTTGCAAGAAATGGAGGGTGTCTTCTAACGTTTTTTACCGTTCCTTTCTTAATTTGGATCGGGCTGCAGTGTACTTAATGAGTTTACCACTGATGACTGTTTTTACTGTGTTTCACAGTATAGCAGGGGTTGTGTCAGGTTTATTGTTATCTTCTAGGATGTCTTCAAATGCTATCAGAAAGAAATTCCCGGAAGGAGTCTCTGTGGAGATAGTAACATAGAAACATAAACTTTGATGGCAGATAAGAACTGTCTGGCCCACCCAGTCTGCCCATTTCCCTACCTATCGGATAAGCTGCAGATCCTAATTTTACTAACAGCCTACTTCCTCCTACCTCCCACTAGAATTGCCTTATGTCTGTCCCATGCATTCTTAAATTCCCCCACTGTTTTTGACCCCAGGACCTCCTCAGGAAGGCCATTCCATGTGTCCATGACCCTCTCCATGAAAAAATATTTCCTCACGTTGCCCCTGAGTCGTCTGCCATCTATCTTCAAATTGTGCCCCCTTGTTCTTGCACATCTCTTTTTCTGAAAGATGCTACCCTCTTGGACTTTGTTGATTCCCTTGAGGTACTTGAAAGTTTCTATCATGCCCCCCCAAGGGTATACATATTAAGCTCTTTTAGTCTCTTTTCATGTGGTTTCTGGTGCAGACCCTGCACCATTTTAGTTGCCCTCCTCTAGACTGCCTCCATCCTGTCTATGTCCTTGCGGAGATGGGGTCTCCAGAACTGCACACAGTACTCCAGATGGGGTTTCACCAACTGTCTGTACAGAGGGATAACAACTTCCTGTTTTCTACTGGTGATGCCTCTCCCTATGCATCCCAGTATCCCCCAGCCCTCCTTACTGCCTTCTAACATTGCTTGCCTACCTTTAGGTAATCTGATATGACTACCCCCCCCAGGTCCCTTTCCATTTTTGTTGTCATTAATACCACCCCACCCATTGTGTATTCTTCCCTTGGGTTTTTGTTTCCCAGGTGCATTACTTTGCACTTCTCTGCACTGAATCTAAGCTGCCATACTTTTGACCATTAAGTGGGGGTTGATGAGATTCAAACCCAGGTCTTCAGGTCTCAGTCTCCTGGTTTGCAGTTCAGTGCCTTTAACCACTAAGCTATACTGCCTGCACAACACTACAGTACGTATTCAGTCTCCAGCAGGAGGACCATTGCTGAAAGTTAAGGTCCCAGAGACTGGTCACTGGTGCATGATCGGAAAGAACTATGTCCTCAAGGGAACAGTCCACAAGATGGGTTAGATTTTCTTTTTGTGTATAGCAGTGGTCTATTTAGGAGTATGTTCCGTGCACTGCAGAATAGTGGGTGAAGCCCTGTACTCTAGAATGTGAAAATCTCCAGGTATCTATCCATCCCAGCTCCTGGGTAAGTTTTTTAAAAATTTATGTGGAGCTGGTTGCATCTTAAGGGAGGTGTTTGAGGAGTCCAGGCTAGGATTGGGGGTAATATTTAGATCTCCCGCTAGCATGAGTACTCCCTTGGTTAATGTTAGTATCTTACCCAGGAGTAGGTTTATGGTGGGGGTATTAGTTCCTGAGGGGAGACAGGTATTTGCCAGAGTCACTTCCACGTTAAACAAGAGGCCCTATACCAATATGAGATGCCCCTCTGGATTGGCCCATGAGCTAGTCCCCTGAAAACAGGTGTGGGTGGGTATCAATATAGCGACTCCCCTCTTCCTACCTCCCTGGAATGAGGATGAGTAGACTTCAGCAAACCCCTTCTTGTTTAATTTCTCAAGTTTCTGACTGTTCAAATGGGTTTTCTGCAGGTATACCATATCCGAGTTAGTTTTTTCAAGTGGGTAAGTATCCTGGTTCGTTTGATGGGGTCGGTCAAACCATTAACATTAAGGGAGTATAGTTTCATATATTTCTTAGCCATTATTTTTTTGCAGGGTAGGGCAGGACTTTTTTACCACCCACTGGACCAGGCCTTGCCCCCTACACCCAGCCACAGAACGGTAAATCACACATAGCATTATTAAGGAGGCAGCTGACTTCATTAAATCTAAAAGCGAAAAACTCCGAAAACTCTAACCTTAAGGGAAAGGGGTACAAACTCATTCTATTAACAGAGTATAACCAAAACAGTGGACAAACTGGTATACAGGGGAGCAAGCTGTGTATCATGTGTGTATTAGAGGAATCTAGGTGCTTCCAAGGGTTACAGGCTTAGAAATAGACCTGCTGGCCTGGATACAATCCTGGCCGTTGTGGCCTCTGAGGGCCCTTGAAGTGCAAACATAGAGAAAGGGGATTGAGGAAGGTGAAGTGTCAAAACATGGCTCTGCCGGGATGATGATAGACTGATCCAATAGTATTGTAAAACAGCCTGAGGTATAAAAACAGATGGCCTGGGATAATACAAGGGGAAGGGGTAGTAACAAGCCTTGAGTGGGTCAGGGTGCAGAAAATAATGGATTGGGCTGTGGTTAGCTAGCACCCCATGAATATACCCATAAGTGGATAAGTGGGAAGGGTGTGTCTTTTAGGGAGGTCTGATACCATTAGGTCTTAGGCTGATAGGGATAGCTACTTGGTAAAATGGTAATGGCAGGGGAGTAATGCAAACTGGGACATGTGAGTTAGGCTGTGCCTGAATAAACCTCTCTGCCTTAAGGGACAACTGATTTAGTTGTTAACTGAATGCATTCTCTCTTATTTTCATATAATGATGGGGGGTTAGTGGTTCTAGGAAGTTATAATACTACTACCTCCCTCACCTGAGATAGGTGAGGTGTTATCTACGGTTGAATTTGGACCGTGTGACTTTGGCACACATACTTACTGGAATATCTCAGAATCCAGCACAGGAGCCCATAGTTTTCAACTTGGGGGTAGTAAGCTGGTCCTTCAGGGTATTAATATCGGTTAAAAGAGAACCATAGTAACGATATCATACTAATCATAAACAATAGGGGGCAGCTGCAGTGGTATGGTATAAGATTCAGTCAGAGTCTTTCCTGCAGTACAGTATGTCTTCCAGTTCATTGAGACTAGGGCCCCTATAAAACCACAGTAGGACTCAATATTGGATTCCACAGAGGAAAGTCTTTGGGATGTTATTCCATGGTTCTGAAGTATGAAATATATTGCTGTAGGGCAGACATCCCCCTGTGGGCAGAAACGTTGCCAGTACTTCATAATCTAGCAATCAGTGCTTGGAAGTAGTGGGGTCAAATAAATCCTAAAAGTACAGGTAAGTCCAGAGAAGTTCTAGTACAAAATGCTTAGCGTACTGGTCTGGGTATCCAGGTAATTCTGTGCCATCAACCTGTCTTATTGTCATGCAGGTCATCCTGGCTGTAAGCAGGAAAGGGGTGGGAAAGGGGTTATAAATCCCACAGCATTCAATCTGAATCATAATCTCCCCAAACCATCCTCTGCACTCTTTTAAACCTCTTGCTCATCTAGTAGACTGTCAATTAACAGTTAGTGTGCTGTCTGTACTTTGTTCAATAACTTGATTCATCTGTTTCTCCACGTCATGTGGATTAGTATTACCTTAAATGACCTGTGGTGTCACTTATTGTTTTGTATTACCTACTGACTATTGTACCCACTGATTATTGTACAATGGCTTCCAAACTGAATGTTAGTATTCCCCTGTTCTGTATTGCCAATTAATGTACTGTATTTGTATACTCTCTGTATTCTGCAACTACTTGTTTGTAAGTTATTTGAGCCTCCCTCTTTAATTCCCCTTTTCCCCGGATCACACCTGGAAATGAACCTCGGCACAGCGGGCCTTTCCTGGTCATCAACCTTAAATAAATAAATAAATCCATCTCCCATCTCTTTTTTTGCTGTAATCCCACCCAACCGCTCAGGGCCACCACCGCAGACCACATAAGAGGCACATGCCCAGCCCTGCTCAGCAAGCCTGCCCCTTCTCCTGACCCAGATCATGGGGGTGGGTAGAGGAGAGCGATGACAACAATTCGGAGGCAGCAGCATCAAATCTCTGATTAGCCTGAGGCTGTTTGTAGAGCCACTGTCTTTGCTTAAACTGCAAGGATACCAGGAGTGTTCTGTAATTAATGCATTGATCAGCCCTAGGCAACACAAAAGGGCCTGTTCCACTCCCCTGTTTTAGGCAATGCGACAGCCCCACACTTCAGAAGCAGAACTTGGATGATGGCTTGGAATTCCAATGTCGCAGGCTACATAGTGCAATTATTGCAGACACTAAGAGTGCCTGGACTGTGTTAGTGACTGAACCTCCTCCAAGTTTAGCTACTCACCGATCAGAGTAGGGTAATTTCTAGTACTGTTAAGTCATGGCTTCCCCCTTACCCAACAAGTAACATAACCAGAGCAGGTGTGTCCCACAGGGCCCCAGCAAATCACTTCCAGGATCCATGAGTGATGTTGGCCGGGCAGGGTGGGGGAAGGAGGAGATATCCACTGAGCAACCTCTGGCAATAAACTGGGAGGATCATAAAACAACTGTCAAGGCACCACTGTCCATCGAAATATTGAGGATTTACCTCCAAAGAGAGAGAGTCAGGTTGGAATTCAGTCTTCTTGTGGAGTTGCAAAGCTGGTCTGAGAAAGAGGCTGCGCTTTACTCCTCAGGTCCGAATTGATCCTGCGTAGTGTGGCCTGCCCCTCCATACGGTGCTGCTGCCTCAGTGGAATTTGTTGCCACAGTTTCTGGACCAGCTTGGCTGCGATAGTAAGCTGCTGAGAGGGGCGTGTGGTACATACTGGTAAGTTAATGGCTTTTTTTATTCAAACCTGCCATAGTTTCTTCGGCTAAGAAATATGTTACTGGGCCATCCGGAAAGTAAACCACCAGCCTCGCGGGGTAAGGGGTTCTGAATTTGAGACCCTCCTCATGCAGCTGCTTCAATATTGGGGAGTAAGCCCTGTGTCTTGCTGCTACTGTCTGGGGATAGTCGTTGTCGAGGTATAATTAGTGGGACTGAAATAGTAATTTTTGCCATTCTTTGTGTAGTACCGTCTCTTTCTCTTGAATGCAGAGGAAGTGGAGGACAAGTAACCTTGGCTGAGAGTTCAGCTGGGTCAGTTTCGGTAGTAAGGCCCTATGGGCCTTGTCCAGTTCTAATGTGCAGGTTTTGGGCAAATCAAGAACTTGTCTGAATAAGTTTTGTATAAAAGGTATCAGGTCTGTCCCCTCGACATCCTCCGGGAGGTCTGAGATCTGGATATTGTTGTGGCGGTTTCTTGCTTCTGCATCCTTGGCCTGTGTTTGCAGTGCTGTAATCGCCTCATGGAGCTGAACAATGGCACGCTCAGTGATGTCAATTCTGGTGTCAGCCGTGGTAAATAGACCCTCTGCATTGTCCAGGCATTTTTGTATCTTGCTAAGATCTGTCCGGAGGGCTGCTTTGGTGAGTCTGCTCTCTTTATAAAAATTCCATAGCTCTGACAGTATTAAAGGAAAACTGTCATTTGCAGTACAGGCTGTGGCGCCGCAGCATTACAGTTAATGGTGCCACCTGATAGTTCGACATACTTCCGGGGAGCGGACTATCCTTTCTTAAATTAAACTACTTTGCCAGGCATAAAAAATTGCGCTTTTCAGCTAAAAGCTTAACTGAGAGTGACGTTTGCAGGGGCGGGAGCCCCTGAAAATGACATCTTTCCTTTAACGTCATTCATTTCTGTGTAGTTTTGATGGATGAGGCCTCAGCTCTAGAACACCCATGATGAGACGACATCTGCAAGCTGTTACTGTCGGAAGGGATTCCATCACCATCCACTGAATCTGTGAGTGATTGAGCCCTATTTGTTTTTCCTCTAGGCATTGTGTAGTCTTGGCTGTTATCTTTTCAAGGTTTGTAGTTGAAAGTTGCTGTTTTATTGGTATTTATTCACCCTGGAGTAGATGGAGAGACAGTCCTAGGCTGCTACCATGAGGGTGATGTCACTGGAAAATGAATAAAACTTTAGCCTTTTAATTATATGTCTGGTTGACTGGTTTGAGTAATGCTTGTATACTCTGTTTATTCTGGCCTTTCTCTGTCTTCTCCACCCTCAAAGAAGTGCCTAGTGAGGATCGGGCTAAAGGAAATGAGAGGTCCCAAAAACGTCTGAGCGTCACTGAACCAGGAACTTCCTCCAGCTCTCAGAAGTAGACCAACTGCAAGGATGAGAGGAAACCCTCAGGTGGAGGAAACCTCTGGGGAGCCAAGGGAAATGGTCAACCCTTCTTCCAGGCTTTAACTAGCTAGTCTAAACACTTACCCTTAACCTTGCTTATGTGTGGTGGAATGAATGACTGTCCAGAAAAAGAGAGGTAGTTAAGGCCAAGCTGAGCTAGTAGGATTCTGATATGGCACACAAACCAACAGAAGTCATCACTTCATCAGACTTTGTAGTCAGTAGTGGTCCATTTGATTCAGATGACCTTTCAGTTGATTGAATACAGCAATAGGACATAATGTGACTACATTGGGTGGTAAGGAACAGTGTAACAGATATGCAGTCTCATAGGTCAGACTCTGAGAAGTGGATAGTAGATTTCAGATGACCATCTTGAAGGCTATTTGCAGCAGAGGATATTCTGGGTTGAACTTGGGGCGGCGCTTCATTTATTGCTGCTGGCAGGTCACATGATATGACACGTGACCTACCCTTCATTTTACTAAGTGTCCACTTTCCCATTTGCAGCTTATACACTCCAACCACTAGGGGTTGCTGCACTTTCCACTCTGGCACCTCTATCCACTCTCTACTCCTTCCTAGCAACTATTGCAATCCCTGTCCACTAGAGGTCTCTGCAGTTCCCTCCTAATCCTTTCTGCTATCTTCTTTCCTCACTCCTTCCCATCAGCCCACCACTAGGCCCCCTGCAAGCCTCAAACCTTGCACCCCTTACTCCAAAGTCTGCAACCTAACCACCAAGCCAGCGAACCAGGCCAATATCTTCCTCTACTTTCAAGCTCTTAACCCTTCCTTCTTAGAAACAAAAATTCCTGTCCTCTGTCCCAAAGTTGTTCTCAAACCCAGTACCCTTGCTATCAGAATCAGCAGCTCTACCTCTTAACCATTTTATCTGGCTATCTTATTCCCACCTTCTAAGACTTTCATAGTCTCTTACCACCCCCCACTCTGCCAAAATATTTAACCACTCCTCTCTTGCTGCCACTGAAGGCATTGAATCCTGCACCCTCACTGTTTCAGTCAGCAGCCCCACCACTCAGCTATCACTGCAGACTATTGTTTGTGATAGGTTTTAAGACTCTAAAACCCTCTAACCCTCGTAGTCTGCTAAAATATTTTCTGAGTGTTACTGCAGGCTTTGAGCCCTGCTCCCTACTGCTGCAGCCACTGTCTTGGGTCCTTTACTATCACCCTGGACAAGCCTTAAACCTGGTGCCCTGTGCTCTTGAGGCAGGAGCCCTGCCACTGTACCAAGGTGGCAACTACACTTAGAGATAGACCTTTCACTACCATCTTCCCCGCTATTATCCAAGTTCCCCCATCTTTCTTCACTTCAGCTCTCACACCCTTACCAATCATGCATGCACACCTCCTGCCTACCTGCCTCTCTCTCTCTCTCTCTCTCCTCCTCCTCCTTTTGCCTTCCGCTAACCCTAATGTCCCTGCTAACCCTCAGCCTCACTACTCTAGTGCTCCTACCTGCCCTCCTGCCTTCCCCTCCTCCTATGCCACTGCCCCTCCCCTTCCCCCCTCCTTCACTCACCCCATATGCTCCTCTCCACCTCACCCCCATCTAGACACTACCTTTCCTCCCCCTTGCTCCCTGGGGCATCTCATCACCTCAAGCCTTCTCAGCCTGCGCTGCCCTATCCACCCCCTGTGCTACGCTACCCCCCTTCTCTTCCTATCGCTCCCGGCGTAAACTCTCCTTCTGCCACCCTCTGTCCAGAGCAGCTCTCCTCCTTCTGCTCCTGACTGGTAACATACATCCCAATCCCGGTCCAGCTTGCAAAGGCTCCTCAAAGGAATCCACCGGGCTTCATATTGCTTCCATGAACTTATGTAGCCTCCTTAAAAAATTCGACTCTCTCAATTGCTGGGTTGCGGTTCATAAACCTGATGTTATCTCAATAGTTGAAACTTGGTTGTCAGACTCTACCCCTGACTCCCTGGTCTCACTCCCTGGCTACTCCCTCTATTGGGAGGACCGTGTTGGTAGGCGAGGTGGGGGCTGTGCCATTTATGTTAAAGATCCTCTCGTTGGACTAGCCCTCCCAGCCCTGGTCCTTGACTTCAGGGCTCAGGCCCTAACCCTAAAACTATCTCCTGATCCCTCTAGGGGTCCCATCTACCTGACTACAGCATACATACCCCCAAAAAATCAAGCACAAGCACTAGGCCCACTAATCGATTATCTTACCTCCCTACCCCACTCCTCCGACCAAATCCTTGTGGGGACTTGAACATCAATTGGCTCAGCCCTTCATCCACTTCCTCCGTGACACCTTTACAGCCATCGACCTAACCAACTAGTCTCCCAACCCACTAGAGTGAATCCTAGAATGGGCTCTAGCACACTCCTGGATGTGGTCCTCACAAACCGCCCTTACCTCATCCGACAATATCCAAATCCTCCCAGACTGCCTTAGCACCACCCCGTCTCTCTCTTCTATTGGTCTTCCTCCTGCCCAAACCCACAGCACAAACTACCCTTCGGCGACGTCTTAGACCTGGTGGGCTGAAAGGCCTTAAGCAACTCCTAGCCTTCATAGACTGGTCCCATATTAAATGCCCGGATATTGACACGGCCCTTACCTTCTTTATCCACACCTTCAACTCTGCTTGCAACATTTTTGCACCCATAACTGCACGCCGGTCCAAAGTAAGGCATGCCCCCTGGATTACCCCCACCCTGCGCCAACTTCTTAAACACAGGGACAATCTATGGCACATTGCCACAGAAACAGGCCGCCCAGCTGACAGGATGGCCTATGCTGCTGCCCGGAACAAATGTACATGGGCCATCCGCAAAGCAAAGGCTGAGTACTATCAAGCCTCCCTCACTTCCTCATGGGGGAATGCTAGAACCTTCTGGGACAACATTAAGCAGCTCAATGGTGGCACGTGTTCCCTCCCACCTTCGCTTATCAACATTAATGGTTCGGTCTCCTCAGACCCTGTCCTTATTGCCAACCACCTCAACAAATCTTTCACAGACCTTAGCCCGGTGCTCCCTGATAATTTCTTCGCTCCCCTTCCCCCCAGGTCTGTCCCTATTCTCCCACGCCCCTTGCTCTACCTGCACCGAGTCACTGCCCAGGAAGTCAGACCTTACCTACTCAAGGCCTTAAAGAGTAACACAATTGGCAATGACTCCTTGATCCCAGTCTTCTCCATCAGGTTCTGGATCTGGTTATCTCACCAATCACCAGCCTCTTTAACAAATCCCTCTGCCTAGGGCAATTCCCCTCTGCCTGGAAGATAGCTACTGTCACCCCAATACACAAGGGTGGTAATAGGACCCTCGCTAGCAATTATCGACCTATCTCAATCCTCTCTCCTCTCTCTAAGGCCTTAGAAAAAATTGTGGCCACCCAAATCTCTGAATACCTTGATAAATATAGCATCCTCTTCCCAGAACAACATGGTTTCAGAGCAGGCCACAGCACCAATACTGCCCTCCTGGAGTTCTCTAACTTTCTTCATACCTCACTGGACTCTGGCTCCCTAGCAGGTGCAGTGTTCATTGACTTATCAAAAGCCTTTGATACTGTCTCCCACACCCTCCTGCTAACTACCCTCAGTCACTTAGGCTTTGTCACTGGGCCTGTTTCCTGGTGCTCCAGCTACTTGTCGGCCCGCTCACAACGTGTGAAAATCAACTGGAAACTTTCCAGCACCTGCCCTATCCGCTCCAGAGTCCCTCAGGGCTCCATTCTTGGGCCCTTGCTCTTTTCCCTTTTTCTCAACTCCCTGCCCAGTGTATGTACTGGTAAAATCCTTCTTTACGTGGATGATGCTGTACTCTTTGCCTCCGACCGTAATCCCATCTCACATCAGGATTCTCTGCAGGAATCCTACAATGACGCAGAAGCCTGGTTTACTGAGCACAGGCTCATAATTAATCTAAAGAAAGCCAAAACAATGCTCTTTGCCCACCCCCAAAATAAATCCAGTAACTATCCTCTCGCAGTCCACTCCACCTCTAAACTCCCTATTGAGCTAGTTCACTCTTATAAATACCTAGGTATAACCTTTGACCCTGCCCTCTCTTTTCATGCCCACATCTCTGCCCTTGCCTCAGCCTCTAACTCTCGGCTGGGTATCCTCTATCATCATAAAAACTGCCTCCCCACGGATGCCCTCCGACTTGCAGTCACATCCTCTGTTCTATCTCTGGTAGATTGATGTACCTGTGTATGGTGCAGCAGACCAGACTGCCCTGCACAAGATCCCCTCACCTTAAACAAGGCCTGCAGGCTCATAACTGGGGCTCCTAGTCTAACCCACACTTGCCGTCTTTACACCATGGCTAATATACTCAATCTAGATGAGTGCCTCAAATACCAAACCTGCCTCCTAACAAAAAATCACTCCTTGGGCTATCCACGGGTCTGTCAACCACTATCCATCATGTCAAACCCTACAGTGCATACCGCATATCCCGAGAAAACTGCACTGGTTATGCGGGCAGAACCCTCATAAAGGTCAAAGGGCTTACCCCTACAGAGCCCCCTGTTGGTATAACACCCTCCCCACTGGAGTCACTGATGCTGCCTCGTTATCTTATTTTAAAACTAGTCTTAGAAGTCACCTGCTCTCAACATGCAGCTGTACCTGCCTCTAAGCCTCCTTCTGTCCTCCCAGACAAGGCTCACTGAGCTGCTCTCTGACCTTCTGTCCAGCTCTACCTTTACTTGCTACTATCTTCCCCACACTCCTTTTCTGTTGTCTTCCACCCAGCTTTACCTTTATTCTGCCCACTGAATCAATCTCCATGTAACTACTGTATATTGTCTACTTTGTAAAGTGCACATGTAAGCCTGTTGTATACTGTGTTTGACAAATGCCTGTATTTTTTGGCTGATTCCTAAATGTACTCTGATTTTTGTCTGCCTTGATGTTTGTTTCTTGCACTGTTTGTCCTCACTGTGACGAGGTACCTTTGTAAATGAGCCTCTGGCTCAAAGGTTGTTAAACTGATGTTCAAATAAATAAATAAAATAAATAAATAAAGAACTGGATGAATTCTTCAGGCCTCAGGAAGCCATAATAAGCATGGGTCATGACTGCTTGTAGATTGAAGTTAACTGGTTGTCTGACTGCTGAAGAGGTGAAGAGATCCATGAGGCTTGAGTTTACTAGTCTGAATTGATTGGCTAGTTGATCAATTTTATAGAGCTGTGTCTACTAATGCTGTGTAAAAATGTTTTGTGTAACTTTGAAAGATCAGATGAAGGCAGAGTTAAACAGCAATGGTACTACACGTTGGATGGTGGAAATGTGTTGTTTGATGGAGAGATGGGACATTCAATTTCCTGGGGAGCAGAAAGATGCAAAAACAACAATTTGCTGAACAGAAACTGTAAAAGGATCAAGGGCTGGGTTGACATGGAATGCAGAATATCTTGTCCAGGCTGAAGTACAATATAAGCTGCTATCATAGCCGTAGTTAGTGGCGACCATAGTACTAACTGTCACAAAACACACTCCAGGAGTCAGGCCATCTGCTCCCACAGTGCCCAGCCTCAAAGTACAATATGAACAGGAGACAAACAGGGACACCCTCCTGTCTGTTTTGGGTCCGAGCAACTACCGGTCTCGAGTCCTGGGGTCAAATATGAACCCTTTTTTGCTAGCATGCCCAAGTAACAGGTCCAAATAACACACCCTCTTCGGGAAAGCAGTGCAGTACTTAATCCAGTGGGCACACAACCTGGTTCACAATCCCCCTTCTGACTCAATCGAGACCTAGGTATTTCCTTACCTTGCTGTATATGGTGACACACTATAAGCACTTTAACAGTTATGTCAGAATTATCAACACTGTCCTAACATTTGCACTCAAAATGAGAAAATGTCACAGACAGGATTAAGGAAACCCAAAAAGTTTACTAAAATTAAAAATAGTAAATAAAATACAAAACACAGAACATATAACATTACTGGTACATTAAAAAAAAAGAAATGGAAATTACAAAACAAAATGCCTTTTTACTGAATTATCTAGTTCTAACTCAGTTTTCAGTTGTGGTTTATCCATCTTGACAGAAGCACCTCTTAAGAGTCCAGAACACAAGTGTCTCTTGAAAATCCAAACACAAATATATCATGTTCCTTCAGCAACTTGACAGTATCAGGGCGGGGGAGAATGTCCCACCCAGCTTCTGAGGTCACAGCTCTGTGGTGATGCTGGCTGTGAGGCCACTCTCATTCCTGCATAATGAATTAGTCACATGCATCTGCACACTGCTAAACATTCCACTTAAAAAAAAAATATATATATTATTCCTAATTAGTGAGCAGCATGCTTTATGACAGGTCAGAATTACCCCTTTAATCTTCAGAAGAACATCCTGAAAGACACTTCTCTTAGTTGTGTGAATTGTCACAGGTATCCAACAGAATTGGCTTCCTTCCTTCCTGATGTTGTAAAATGCAATATTTTATAACAGGTTTCCTAGGTTCAAAGCAGTGGCTGGTTTTACAACCTGTTATATCAGCTAACACAGGTGCTGACAGGTAGGTGTCAAAGAAAGCTCTTAATTAGTTTATCCACTGGGTCAGTGAGGGAAGACCCTTCTTTTCTCTCTGTTCAAATCCCATGTTCCATGATGCTTTGCTGCTTGGCCTGAATCCTAAGCAGAAGTCTAAAACATATTTATATCAAAACCATATGCACATAACTAGTAGATGGTTATCACGTCTCACTAACCAGTCTGACTCCAAGTGATGGTTCATGGCATTTGACAATCTGATAGATTTGGAGGTAGTGTCATAGAGGTGTCCATTGTAGCATTCGCATTAAAGGATGGCTGAAGTGAAAGCGACATAGGGAGTCTGCTAGATGATTTAGCAGTTTCTGGAATGTGTGCACAATGGAACTGAAAATAGTTACAGATGTCCAGATCAATTTCTGAGAAAGGCCATGATTGAAGAAGTAGACAATCAGCTTTTATAAATGGTTGCTACTGCCGAATGGTTGTCAGAAAAAAGGTAGCAAGACTAACATGGAACCTTTGCACAAGAGCACTTGTGCCCAAAGGTATCCTCTGAAATTTTAAATAAATAAATAAACAAATTGTTGGACCAGAGATGCCCATGTTAGAGTGGCAGCAACTATTGAATATATTTCAATAGGCAGAAATTGTAGTGAATTTAGGTATCTAAAAGATGTCGGGGGGGGGGCTCTGTGGAACAGCCAACAGAGCAGCAGCTTTCTTTTAACGCTCTGAGTTTGTCTCTATCAATTTATTGTAAATTTATAATTATTTATCTGTTTCTTGCCACAATCTCTGCAGTATCAGCTTGCTGGGGCAGTCATGTTGTACAATGGCCCCCAAGAAGGAATCAAAACAGGCAGATTAAAGTATGGAGATGCTCTTTTCTCCTGCCTCTGGCTCAAAGGGATCAGGGACCACTCAGCATTCTCAGCAGCCTGGCTTGAGTGGGAACTTATCGACGGCTCAAATATTGAACATGCTTACCAAAATCCAGGCCACCAGGGAAGAAACAAACAAGCAACTAGCCGCTGTGGAGACTAAACTTGTTGGTTTTGATGCACGCCTTACTAAGAGCACTACAGCTATTAAAGACCTTCAAGCTGGAGTGAAATGGCAAACAGCAGTGAATGCGTTGTTTGCAAAGGATCTTCCTTTTCTCTGTTCTAAAGTTGAAACCCTGGAGAATGGGTTTTGTCACTGTAATGTTCAGATGGTGGGTTTCCCTCCTCACTATGCTAACAAATCGAACTTGATACCAGCTCCCAATCACCTAATCTCTACTGACCTATACTTATTCACTCTCTCTGCTGGTGTCATCATTTCCAGAGCATTTACCATTCCGATCTGCTCTCGATCTCGAGCAGGAGCTGGACCACACCCACTGACCACCACTGTCACACTCTGTAGCCTTGAGACTAGAATATCCTTATTGCAGGTGACAAGAGTTAAAGGGGATATTAGCTAGGAAGGGAACAAACTGACTTTCTTCCCTAATGTCTCTTCTCAAACCCAGATTCATAAGAGGGACTTGCAATTGGTTAAAAAACATTGCTAGAGAAAGTTATTACCACTCAGATGTTCCTCCCAGTGCGGCTCCAAGTCAGATCTCAGAATAAGACGTTTGTGTTTGCTGATCTGGAGGCTGCCATGGCATATGCTGAGAAACACCAGTACACGGGTGGTACTGAGGAGGTGGACCAGGAGCAGGGAGTGGATCCCGATTGACAGTGACCTTTTATTTACTTCCACTCCTTAATTTGGATCTACTGTGTTGCATGCCTGTGTCAGGTTATTAACTGTTATTCGCTGTTTTGCTATGTCGGCTGCGATATTTACTTGTGCTGGTTTTTACTGTATATACTGTCTTGTTAAGTATAATTGATCTTCAGATTTGGGGGTATTCCCACTCAGTTTGTGAACTTATTATCGTCCTTTTCATTGATGTCTTCATTCCTGTATCATAGTCTCAACTTCCCTAATATACAGGGTCTCACATAACTTAAATGAGTTGGGGTACTCTATATTATGTCTGGTAGTTACTTTCCAGGAGTTTGCTCTCCATTGATTTTCTTTTTCACCTGCAAGGAGTTGGGAAGCCCACTTACTAGACTTTTGGTATATTTACAGATCATAGATGAGATAGCCTTTTTACAGCTTCAACTACCTGGCCTTTTATTCTTTTGGAATGTTGGGTAGTCCCATGTGTTCACTAGGGGTTCTCATTAATATCCCCTTATGTTTGTCTCTCATTTTGTACAGTATGACATGGGTGTGCTATATTAAGTATCCTGCATGTTTTTGTTTATGTAATTCTTCTTGCATAAACTATATTAAAAGTAAAAAAAAAAAAGATGTCAGGAGGCCACGGAATGGTGACCCAGGTGTTCCTATGGATGGCAGCAAAACCATATGATGGTGTTGTTTCAGTAAATGTTTCTAGTTGTTAAGCAGAAGAAGGATCATAGTAGAATAAAGATATCTCATTCCATGATTTGAGAATTAGGGACCATATCTGAAGAGCTTGTGGTATGATTCTCATTGTATAGTTCAATAATCCTATGAGAGATATAAGCTTTTTATGTGCAAGGTCATTTTGGGAGGCGTGCTTCCATGTAGTCAGATTCAAGACATGCCAGGGAAGTCCAGGGATGTTCATACTATTGTTCTATGCTACTGTCCATAAGGGTAGTGTTAGGCCATGAGGCCCATCATGACGACCCCCCCCCACTTTCTCAGCAGCAAATTCTATTTTTTGTCAGACCCATATGTTTAACTTTAAATGTTTCTACAGTCAATAAGCTCATATGGCAGGGAATTCCAGATATTAATTATTCTTTGAGATTATAACATTTTCCTACTGTCAATTTTTAAATTTGAACCTTTAATTTATTATAACCCTTATTATAGTGGGTGGCACTGTAGCATCACTATAATTAGGGTTGAGCAGGGGTTTTTATGTTAAACCTCAAACTTTACACTTTTATAGCTTCACAACCATTTAATGTATTTGTACAAAATTTTACAAGTGCTGTCTCGGGGGGGGGAGGGGTAGATCTCTTGACATGCCAAGTTTTGTTCTGGTTGGATGTGCAGATTCTGAGATACGAATAGTGAAAAAAAGCTAAACAAATCTGTGTTTGTTGCAGTTTTTTTTCCATCACTTCAATCAATCAATCACTTTATTTAACCAGGCATAAACACCATTGAGCAAGCTCATTTTCAAGGTGGTCCTGGGCATTAATACAATACAGTACACTTCATAAGATTACAATTACGGTGGACAACGGTGCAAAAAAAAAAAAAAAAAGAAAAACATTGTGAAGGTGCCAGTCAATTTGGGCCTATACATACCGGTCAACATAATTAACATGCAAAGGTACATAATGATAAGCTTTACTGAAATGAGAAGAGTCAACAATCCCATATAGTCTCCGCTAAGTAAGAGCTCATACCTAAATGATAAAAAATAAGGAGGTATTAAGGAATAGGGTAGAAATTGGGGTGAAAGAGTAGGCAGCCAAAAGGAGGCCAGAATAGGTAAAAGGTAGAGAATAGGCAGGGCCATCTTGGATTAAGGGAACTAGGCTTGTAGGTCCTAGGTTTCTGTTGTTAGGAATGTGGGGTGGATGAGATACTTAGGCGTAGGATTTGAGACTGGCACCCGGGGCTTAGGGGTCATCAGCGTCTGAAACAGTTGCATTATTCCTTCAGATAATCCATTAATAGAGCTTTGAATGTGAAAATGCTTGGAAGTGAAGATAATTTTAATGAGTCTTGCATAGTGTTCCAAAGTGATGGAAGTGAGAAGTTGATTGCTGCTGAGCCAAGGGTAGTTTTCACTCTAGGAATCTGGAAGCAGATTAAGGAGAAGCGTCTCAGGCCATAGGAACCTTTAGCCCGTTTGAAGATGTTCAAGATGTATGCAAGGAGGTTATCAGATAATGCTCTAAAAAAACAGAGGAGAGCGTTCCTTTTTCTTCTAGTTGAGAGTGAGGTCCATCCCGAAACCTGGTATAGACGACAGTGATGTGTACTATGGGGTAGATTTAAGATAAATCTTAAAGCCCGGTGGTAAAGGGTGTCCAGTTTGTTTAGCATCGTTGATGGGCAATGACTGTAAAGGAAGTCAGCGTAGTCCAGTATAGGTAGGAATGTAGTTTGTACTAGTCTCATTCTGGCTTCTAATGTGAGTAGGTGTTTAATGCGATAGAACAAACCCAATCGCTGTCTTAGTTTCTTCGAGGTTTCACTTAAGTGGCACAGAAAGTTGAGCTTGTTATCCAGCCAGAACCCTAGGTATTTAAAGGTATCAACTACTTCAAGGGGTTCATCTAAGAGTGTTCAGATCTGTGTGATATGTGGACATCCGGAAGTAGACTTTGGTGAGAGAATCATTGCTTTAGTCTTTTTGGTATTAAGGAGGAGCTTATGAGTGAGAAGGTTGTATTGGAGGGTGACAAAGTCTTTCTGTAAGTACTCATGGGCCAGATCCAAGGATGAATTTGTGGTATAGAGTACAGTATCATCTGTGAATAAGTGCACATTTGCTGTGCCAAGCTGCAAGTCCAGATTATTGATGTATATTGCAAAGAGGATAGGGCCCAGGATGGAGTCTTGTGGGACTCCTCGTAACAAGGATTTTTGTGGGGACAGATCTCCTATGGCTTTGACTTGTTGTAACCTATTGGTTAGGTAGCTGGTGAACCATTTAATGTCAGAAGTATCAAGTCCGATGTTACTCAGTGCAGTAAGCATGATGGTATGATCCACAGTATCGAAGGCCTTACTTAGATCAAGGAAGAGGGCAAATACATGCTTCTTAGAGTCCAAGGCCATTTGCCAGTCTGTAGTTACTTTGGCAAGAGCCGACACTGTACTGTGTTTAGCTCTGAAGCCAGACTGAGCCGGGTTTAGAGAAGACGGATAGTATAGAAATAGGCCGGTAATTGTTGAGATCACTCGGATCCCCAGTCTTGAATAATGGTAGGATGTGGGCAGTTTTCCACAAGACAGGTAGCTCACCTTGAATCAGAGAGGTGTTGAATAAGTGTGTAATGGGGGTGGTCAGATAGGTATGGCCAAGTTTTAGGTAGTAAGGTTCAATATTATCTGCACCTGCACTCTTTTTTGTATCCAGAGAAAGGAGGAGGTCCTCCACTTGCTTGAACGTAATTGTGAGGAAGCTGAAGGGGGTGGGATGCGGTTGGTCATGGTTGTGATTATCAGTGAAGCCAACACTGTAGTCTCTTGCTGGGCTGAGTTTGCTGATAGGTGAGGTGTCAAAGGCAAGCCCTGCAGTGACAAAGTGATCATTAAGCTTCTCTAGTATAACAGCTTTGTCCGTATAGGTGGTACCATCAGACACAATTTTGTTTGGAAGGGGTGTTGCAGTGGACTGACCTTCGACTTCTTTGAGGATGTTCCAAAATTTGGCAGAGTTGTTTTTATTGTCTTTTAGTTCTTTTTGGAAGTACCTAGCTTTTTCTGACCTAATTAGCTTGGTACAAGCATTCCTAGTGGTATGGAATGCTAACCAATCAGCCTCCAGGTGGGATTTCCTCGCTTTTTTCCACCAGTAGTCCCTATCCCTAAGTGCTTTCTTCAGGATGGGAGAGAACCAGCCAGGAGTTTTATTTTTTGATTTGATCAGTTTTAGTGGGGCGTGTTTGTCTATTAGCCCCAGTAAGAGGCTGTGAAAGATGTTAAATGCCTCGTTAAAGGTGGGGGCTAGATAGAAATCCTGCCAACGAATGTTGCTTAGATCTTCCAGGACAGTGTACTGGCAGAACTTTTTCAGGCATCTTTTCAGTTTGAATTTGGAGGCCGTTTTTATTTGGGAAGGATGTCTGATGCAGGCAGTACCGCAATGGTCTTTTATATCGTTGAAGAATACTCCAGTATGCAAGATAGTGTGAGGTTTGTTTACTAGCATAAGGCCCAGGAGGGTGCTGCACTCAGGGTTTTTTCTGTAGGGTCTGGTTATAGCAGTCGCCATTTGTAACAGACCATTAACATTGCATAGATCTTTCAATTTCTTAGAGCTGTCATCATTCCAATTTAGATTGAAATCCCCCATTAGAATACACTCAGTATTAGTAGAGTCAAGAAGGCTTTGAAGGTATGGCAGAAGTGCCTAGCCACCAGACAGTGGTCAGTAGCATGCTGCCATAAGGAGTGATTTCTCACCGGTAAGTGATAATTTTAGAGCAAGGCACTCAAATTCCTTAGCCTTTGAGGTACAGTCAAAGACTGTGACTGTGAATTTGCTTTTGACATATATTGCAACCCTTCCCCCTCTAGTCAGTCTATCACAGCGGTAGATGATATATCCGAGTACGTTGATAGATTTGTCCAGGGTCGAGGGTGTGAGCCAGGATTCAGTTATCATGAAGAAATCAGGAGATGCATGTAGAACCCAGGTCTGTATAGAGTCAATCTTCTTTAGCAAACTACAGACATTGATATGGAGAAAGCTAATCCCTTTATATTGAGGGAGGTCCACAGGGGCATCCAGAGAAATAGGTGGACCTGGGTTTAATTCAACATTTCCTGAACAGAGTAGCAGAAGCAGTAGTAGTTTTTTAAGGTGGTATCTTAGCCTGCTAAATATTCTTTTGTTACTCCTTCTAGCGTACATTGGTTCACTTGGCACCCAGATAGTTTGGAACTGTGGTCTGAAATTTTCAGGGTAGAAAGGGCTTGGGTAATATTGGTGCCTTTCACTGATTTAGTGAAAAAAATATTAATCTGTTCCAAAGTAATTAAATTTTAAAATATTGGTCCTGTGCATGCTCAGTACAGTTTTTGGATAGCTGTTTGGAATGAAAAAATAATTTGGTGCATACGAAAAGGATCCTTTTTCAGATGGGGGTAATCCTTTTTCATGAGGAAAAATTAATGTTTCGTATGGCCGCCATCTTGTTTCCACTTTTTTCAAAACCCACAAAAATGACATCCTGCACACACACCAACACATGTATCTTGCTCATTGGGATCCTGTTAGGTGGATTCTCTACTTAGTTTGTGGATAAATGACCCATAAATGTATTTTATAGAGATTTAAAAATCCTTTTCCGTGAGCCGATTTTATTTTTTCGTATGCCCATATGAAAAGCATACGAAAAAGTTTTCCTTCATACAAAAAAGGAATCAGAAAAAAATTGAGTCAAAATAATTTTTTTGTATGAAGAGATCCTTTTTTGTATGCTGTTTTCATTCATACGAAAAAGGGTGCCTTTATATGAAAAAAGAATTTGGACTTAGTTTTTTCTGATTCTTTTTTCATATGATGGGATCCTTTTTCCCATGCTTTTTTGTTCATACAAAAAAGAATTCCCTCATACGAATAAAGATTTTGAACTTCGCTTTTTTTCGATTATTTTTTGTATGAAGGGATCCTTTTTCATATGGATGTTTCGTTAATACGAGAAATTATGCCTTTATACGAAAAAAGATTTTGGACATCTTTTTTTTTTTATTCTTTTTCTCATATGAAGGTATCCTTTTTCGTATGGGACTTTCATTTGATACGATAAAGGGTCCCTTCATATGAAAAAAGATTTTGGACTAAGTTTTTTCCTATACAAAACAAAGAAACAAGTTTTTTCCCCCACATTTGAACTTCAACAAGCCACAACTCCCTCAGAAAATTTGAACTTAAGGGACAATCTATATATCAGCAGCAGCAGTCTTCCAGGAGACATTCTGGTGGATGCGGTGTTGTCCCATCTGCAGGCACCTCCCTGGGCTGAGGGAGGAGGTTGCTCATCTCCAGGCTGAGTTGGCCAGGATTTGGGGGACCTCCTCTCCCACCCAGGGACCACTAGAGCCACTGCCATTGCCTCAGAGGTTGCCAGGAAAGAGGAGCGGTTGGACCACAGTGAGCTCAGGGAGGGTGAGGGTGGTGGAACAGAGGTGCATCCCTCCAGTTGTACCTCTCCATAATTCAGATGCCATTCTGGCAAAGTGTGGTTCCTCTATAGAGGCACCTGCAGTGGAGACCAAGGAGGATGCTGGGAACCTCCACAAAGGAGACCCACAGGAGGGTGGCATGGGACCCCACAGGGGAAGGAAACAACTCCTGGTGGGGGACTCCATTGTTAGGGGCTAGAACTGGTGGAGGAAGGGGAGAGGGAGGTAAGGTGCCTGCCTGGAGCCATGGCTTGGAGGGACAGGGAGCGAATCCTCAGGATCACTGGAGCAGCTGCATGGGGAAGGGAGATGGATGTCATTGTCCACCTAAGGACAAATGACCTGGCTGAGAAAGGGATCAGAGCAGTGCAGGAAGAGTTTGTGGAGTTGGGGAGGGGCCTTAGACAAGTAGCATACACGGTAACCTTCTTGGAGGTGCTGCCTGTCTATGGCATTGATGAGGCTAGGGCACTCTACACCATGGGATTCAATCAGTGGTTGAAAAACTGGTGTAGAGCTCAGGGATTTGGCTTCATTGAGGACTGGGGGTTCACCTGGAGTGACACAGGCCTATACTGACGTGATGGTCTGCATCTGTCCAGGAGGGGAACCTGGATCCTAGGTGATACGTTTAAATGCTTCATTGGCAAGCATTTAAACTAGTCAATGGGGGAGGCACTGGAAAGGAGCTGGGAAATCCTAGCCCCCAAAAAATCGGGGTAGTAAGTGAGGTAAACACCAAGATAGAGCTGTTGATAGGGAGAAGGGTGGGGGTAAATGGAGAAAATGACAAAGGCAATAAGGACAGGGATGGGGCAAAAAGGGGTAAGGTCATCAAGAAATGGAGGGTAATGAGTAGCAATGCCCATAGTCTGGGCAACAAGCTCCCTAAACTGGTGGCCTTGATGGAAGAGGGATGCCTGGATATCGTAGCAGTCACAGAAACATGGTACACAGATAACCATGACTGTGATGTTAACATACCAGGGTACACAACCTACAGGAGAGACAGGGAGGGTAGAAAAGGGGGAGGAGTAGCTCTCTATGTAAAGGAAGGGATAAAAGCAACAGAATAAAAGAGTAAACAGGGAGTAGAGGAGGCACTGTGGGTCACCTTAGAGACTGGAAATGGCACAACAACCCACACAGGGGTTGTATACAGACCCCCATGTCAGGGGGGAATGGACAAGGATATGATAGAAGCATCCTTAGGATGGCAGAGAAAGGGGAGATACTGTTGATGGGAGACCTGACTATGCCAGATGTTAACTAGAGCACCTTTGCTGCAGCCACGTCCAAGAGCAGGGCCAATCTCAATGCCCTACAGGTGGCATGCCTCAGACAGCTAGTTTTGGAACCCACTCATGAGGGAGCAATCTTAGACCTCATACTCTCAAATGGGGACAGTGAGAGATTCTCAGATCTAGAAGTGGGTAGCCATCTGGGAACAAGTGACCACCAAACAGTGTGGTTCATGATAAACTCAGCTACAGAGTCAAGCTATACAAAAGTGAGGGTACTGGGCTTCAGGAGGGCTGACTTTGGCAAGATGGGAGAGTGTCTTAGAAAAGCTCTAGCAAACAGGCTAGAAGGAAGGGTGGAGCAACAATGGGGAAACATCAAAACTGCCATCACAGAGGCAACAAACCTTTGTGTGAAGCAAATAAACAAATCAAAATGAAAGAAAAAGCCATTATGGTTCTCAAAAGAGATGGCAGGGAAGGTTAGGGAGAAAAGATAGCATTTAGGAAGTATAAGGAAACACAGAAGGAGCAGGACAGAGAACAGTACCAGTTAAGGCAGAAGGAAGCGGGGGGGGGGGTCAGAATAGCAAAGGCCCAAACTGAGGAAAAGATAGCCAACTTGGTTAAGAAGGGGGATACAACCTTTTATAGGTACATCAGGGAGCGTAGAAAGACAAAGGGAGGAATAGAGAGGCTGAATAGAAAGGATGGTGGGTGGGCAGAAAGGGACAGTGAAAAAGCAGGGATACTGAATGAATACTTCTGCTCAGTATTCACAAAGGAGGAGGAGGGGTAGGTGTCTAATCCAATTAAAAGAAGCACTCTGGATAGGGGGGTTGATCCCAGTCTTTTCACAGAAGAAAGGATTCTGAAAGAACTCCTAAAACTGAAGGTGGACAAAGCAATGGGCCCTGATGGAATTCACCCCAGAATTCTAAAAGAATTAAGGAGAGAACTAATGACACCACTGACTACCCTTTTTAACAAATCATGGGAGGATGGTGTGGTACCTGAGGACTGGAGGAAGGAGGATGTGATTCCCCTTCACAAAAGTGGGAGCAAGACAGAGGCAGGAAACTACAGACTTGTCAGTTTGACCTCTGTGGTAGGGAAAGTGATGGAATCACTTCTGAAGGAAAGAATTGTTGAGTACCTAGAGGCCAGTGGGGCACAGGACCCAAGGCAGCATGGATTCACAGCAGGAAGGTCATGTCAGATGAATCTAATTGATTTCTTTGACTGGGTTACCAAAGTAGTAGACCAGGGAGGGTCTGTGGACATGGACTACCTAGACTTTAGCAAGGCATCTGACACAGTCCCACACAAAAGATTAATAATCAAATTAACCAGCCTGCGAGTGGGTCCCAGGGTGGTAGACTGGGTAAAACATTGACTGGACAACAGGATACAGAAAGTAATTGTAAATGGAGTCCACTCTGAAGAAAGAGGGGTTACTAGTGGGGTACCGCAGGGTTCAGTACTGGGTCCAGTCCTTTTTAATGTCTTTATAAGTGACATTGCAGAGGGACTAGAAGGAAAAGTATGCCTCTTTGCAGATGACACAAAGATCTGCAACAGGGTTGATACACAAGGAGGCGTGGAAAGGATGAGAAGGGACTTGGCAAAGTTGGAGGAATGGTCAGAAGTATGGCAGCTTGGATTCAATGCAAAGAAGTGCAAAACAATGCACTTGGGAAACAAAAACCCAGGGGAAGATTACACAATGGGGGGGAGGTAGTAACAACAACAAAAATGGAAAGGGACCTGGGGGTGATCATATCAGATGACCTTAAGGTTAGCAAGCAATGTGAGAAGGTAGTAGGGAGGGCTGGGAGGATACTGGGGTGCAGAAAACAGGAAGTTGTTATGCCTCTGTACAGACAGTTGGTGAGACCCCATCTGGAGTGCTGTGTCCAGTTCTGGAGACCCCATCTCCGCAAGGACATAGACAGGATGGAGGCAGTCCAGGAGGGCAACTAAAATGGTGCAGGAACTTCAAGAGAAGCCATACGAGGAGAGACTAAAGGAGCTTAATACGTGTACCCTTGAGGAAAGGAGGGAGAGGGGGGACATGATAGAAACTTTTATGTACTTCAGTGGAATCAACAAAGTCCAAGAGGGTAGCATCTTTCAGAAAAACAGATGTGCAAGAACAAGGGGACACAATTTGAAGATGGAGGGGGGACGGTTCAGGGGCAACGTGAGGAAGTATTTTTTTCACAGAGAGGCTGGTGGACGCATGGAACAGCCTTCGTGAGGAGGTTGTGGGGTCTAAAACTGTGGGAGAATTCAAGAATGCATGGGACAGACATAAGGCAATCCTTATGAGGGGGTAGGAAGAAATAGGCTGTTGGTTAACTAGGATAAGCAACTTATCCTGTAGGTAGGGAAATGGACAGACTAGGTGAGCCAAGCGGTCCTTATCTGCTGTCAAAGTCTATTTTTCTATATCAAACAAAAGGCCTTAATGAGTACTACAAAAACAATACAATAATCCCCCCAAAACAAAATTTAGGGGCCACATAAAAAAAACATAAAAATTAAACATTCTAAATTCCCATAGGATAACATTGGAATTTTAACAAGCCATAAAAACAAAGCAAATAAATTGCTGTTTTGGCACAAATGGAAGCACAGGGCCTGGCGGACCCTGCACTTCCACACCAACATACAGTAGATGTATCCATTTATGGCGGGATGGAAGCCGAGGGCCAACAAGGCCCTGTGCTCCCATAGGAAAATGAGGAAACAATTATACTATCTCAAAAAGTAAGGAGATTTATTGCAAAAATGTTGTTAATGCAACAGTTAGGGTTAAAGTGACAAACACAGGGAAATGTGGTGTTAGGGTTGCCAACCTTTACACTCCCCCCCCCACTCCGCAGGCAGCAACAGGAAAAAAAATCATAGTTTGACCTCTCATGCATCTTCACAAATCAGGTGTGGAGAGTACCTTGGGGTTGTTAACCCTAACGCTCCCCCAATTCTCATATACTCTACACATCTCAGATTATTTACTGATGGAATAGGATGAGTGGACTGTAGCCACTGATTAGCAGAACAGTTAGGTAAATTTAATAAGGACTTGGTTGTGGAGCTGAAAAGTTTGCAAATGGCTATGGCTGGTAGAACAGACTGAAAACAAAAACAAGCTGTATGAATGGAGCTACAATAAGAAAAGGGACTGAGAAGGAGCTTCAGGAAAGTTGCAAAAGAGAATCATAGATTGGAAGTTGATGCTGATAGCAAGCAAAGCTGTAGCAGAGAACACTGATACACAGCAGAGACAGGAGGCCACACGTAAGAAGTTATTAAAGCCACATCCTTGTAAAGCATCTAGGAACTGCAGTAATAGGTGATAGAGTCAGATGAATAGCAATTAAATCTTTACAAATGTTCTAGTGTGTGCTGGTGATGGAACAGTAGGTCACAGAACCCGGAAACACATACGGTAGTACAACAGCACAACAGCATGACAAAAGCAGGTCTTAAAACACAAAATAAAGAGCTGTTACTTGGTAACATAGAAACATTGAATTTGACGGCAGATAAGGACCACTTGGCCCACCTAGTCTGCCCATTTTCCTACCTAACAGATAAGCTGCGGATCCTAGTTAACCATCAGCTTACTTCATCCTACCCCCCACTAGGACTGCCTTATGTCTGTCCCATGCATTCTTGAATTCCCCCACTGTTCTTGACTCCATGACCTCCTCAGGGAGGTTGTTCCATGCATCCACAATGCTCTCTGTGAAAAAATACTTCCTCACATTACCTCTGAGCCGTCCCTCTCTATCTTCAAATTGTGCCCCCTTGTTCTTGCACATCTCTTTTTCTGAAAGATGCTACTGTCTTGGACTTTGTTGATTCCCTTGAGGTACTTGAAAGTTTCTATCATGTCCCCTCTCTCCCTTCTTTCCTCAAGGGTATACATATTAAGCTCCTTTAATCTTTCTTCGTATGTCTTCTGGTGCAGACCCTGCACCATTTTGGTGCCCTCCTCTGGACAGCCTCCACTCTGTCAATGTCTCTGGAGATGGGGTCTCCAGAACTGCACACAGTACTCCAGATGGGGTCTCACCAACTGTCTGTACAGAGGAATAACAACCATGTGTTTTCTACTATTGATGCCTCTTCCTATGCATCCCAGTATCCCCCCAGCCTTCCTTACTGCCTTCTCACATTGCTTGCCCACCTTTAGGTCATCTGATATAATTACCCCCAGGTCCCTTTCCATTTTTACTGTTGTCAATATCTCACCCCCATTGTGTACTCTTCCCCTGGGTTTTTGTTTCCCATGTGCATTACCTTGCACTTCTTTGCATTGAATCTGAGCTGCCATACATTTGACCATTCCTCCAACCTTGCCAAGTCCCTTCTCATCCTTTCCACTCCATCTTGTGTATCAACCCTGTTGCAGATCTTTGTATCATCTGCAAAGAGACATACTTTTCCTTCCAGTTTCTCTGCAATGTCACTTATAAAGACATTAAAAAGGACCAGTCCCAGTACTGAACCCTGCGGTACCCCACTAGTAACCCTCCTTTCTTCACTGTGTACTCCATTTACTACTACCCTTTGTGTCCTGTTGTCTAGCCAATTTTTATCCAGGCTACCACCTTGGGACCCACTCCAAGGCTGGCTAACTTGTGTATTAATTTTGTGTGTGGGACTGTATCAAATGCCTTACTAAAATCTAGGTAGGTCATGTCCACAGCCCCTCCCTGGTCTACTACTTTGGTCACCCAGTCAAAGAAATCTATTAGATTCATCTGACACGACCTTTCCATCGTGAATCCATGCTGCCTTGGGTCCTGTGCCCCACTGACCTCTAGGTACTCAACAGTTCTTTCCTTCAGAAGTGATTCCATCATTTTTCCTACCACTGAGGTCACACTAACTGGTCTGTAGTTTCCTGCCTCAAACACTGGTAACACTGTCATAGAAGGTAGGGCTGTGCAGGGGCCAAACAGTACTTCCTGAATACCATGAAAAGGAAGGAAGGAAGCTGTTCCAGCCCCCAAAAATAGTAAAATGGAAATCCCATTCCCCCAATCAACAGCCCAAATGCACCCTCCTCCAGCCCAGCTCTCACAGTTTGTTACAATATTTATACTGTAAAATAGTAACTAAATACCCATATGGGAAACTGGCTCAATCCACCCACCTCCATGGCTGGCCGCAGTCTTTAATGTGAAGTGTAACTTTGCGCTTAAAAATATGATTTATGTCCTCCCACTCAGCAGCACCAAATTTTTAATATGCATTCAAGAAGGGGACCAGCTAAACCCACCCTCCTCCATGGCTGGCCACCTTCTCATAAATGAAAGTGCTTGTGTGTTTGCTTTCATAAAACTAGTTGATCACAGACCAAACAGAAGCCAAAGGAAAACCAGACAAAAGGCCCCAAAACAACTGAGAAAGCAGCAGCCATGGGGGGTGGGGAGGAGGGGGCAAAGCCTCTGGCACCAACTAACAGTCTGAACAAAACACTGTGTGCTAGAGGGTGTAGGTAAATACGGTACTGGAAAGTTGGAAAGAGGAAAGTTCACCACAGGAAAGTTCCGTTCAGGAAAGTTCAGCACAAAAAAAATAAACAGCTGGAAATTTGGTCCACGCTGCCATGGATCACCACTCCAGTGAAATTTTAGGTTTCAAGTGTGAAATTACTATTACAACACCACACTGCCATAGATCACCACTCCAGTGAAATTTTAGGTTTCAAGTGTGGAATTACTATTACAACACCACACTGCCATAGATCACCACTCCAGTGAAATTTTAGGTTTCAAGTGTGGAATTACTATTACAACACCACACTGCCATAGATCACCACTCCAGTGAAATTTTAGGTTTCAGGTGTGGAATTACTATTACAACACCACACTGCCATAAATCACCACTCCAGTGAAATGCGTTACCAAATTTCTGGCGGTTTAATTTTCCTGTGCCGAACTTTCCTGTTCCAAACTTTCCAGTGCCGTATTGGCCGTGCCCCATGCTGGAAGACAGGGGTCTGCTTAGTACCTATAGGAGTAGGGAGCGTGGTGAGCCAGCCTCAGAACCACATGTTTTAGCCTTTCAATGGCGGAAGACTCTGGACACCAGTTCAGATTAAATGAAAATTCAACTTTACTTTCCTTCAGCAAACCAAAAAAGGCTTGCATTCAAAGTTACACACTGATTCTCCAGTTCAGTGTCTAGCTCTCACAAGCACCACCAGCTTCCTCTGTCTCTCGACCTTTATTGGACTCAGGTGTTGCTTTTTAACACCCTTCCTCCTGAGGGACATCCAACACTTAGAACAGGCAGTACAGAGAGGTCTTAAACAGCCATCTGTAAAGTAAGAGGGAATGGGTTCAAATCCCCTCCCAGCCTGTGTGAAAATTTGGGTTGCATTGCTTGTGTTGCTGGGTTGAGCTGGGATTTATGGGTGTAGGGAGTATGACGGCCACACAGTCCATCACTCTCCTAAACCTTTGAAGCTGAGTGTACTCTTTCCTGTGTCATGAATTATTCACTTATGTGACAGAATGCCATTCAGTGTTTGGTTGTGATGTCAACAACTTAAATTCAGCAGCCAAATTCTGCGTGCACGGGATCAGAGAATTCCAGGCCTGCTCATGCACACATGCGAAGAGAGAGAGACACACACACACACACACCATTTGACCTGCTGTCATAATCCCAGAATTTTAAACGTGTATTAGATTTTATACAGTATGATGAAACAAAAACTGTTGTCACTGGTTTATCTTAGTGCTCAAATTTCTGCTGTCCTTACTCACTAGCTGCCAAATACTTAAACTGGGTCCTCTTACTGTTACTATAGCAGCTGTAGTTGTTAGTTTTGACTTTCTACAGCTGGCCTGTGTTCTAAGTTCAGATATATCAAATAACAAGAGACATACTGTACTTCTTAAGTTCTGTGCCTTGCAGGACATGTTGTTTCTGACTGCAGAATATAACCATGTCCTACACATCATCCCCAAAAAGAGACAATTAGGCAGTAGCTTATCTGAACATTTTTAGTCACCCACCCCCAAAAAGCAGATCCTGATGCCATTGTATAGGTTTCTCTGGTAGTCAAAAAACTTTTTTTTATAGGTAATTTCAACAATAGGTGGGGGCCAGCTATAAAAAAGGCCATTCCCCCTCCTCCCCAACCAAACTTGAAGTCATAACTATATATATATATATATATATATATATATGTCAGAGAACTGTATTTAGTTATATTGGTCCTTGCACAATCAAGTGAACAAAGCAAGTGAAGTCCAAAACCTAGAAACCATTCAGATATCGAACCTAGACTACAAGTGGCTTTTGATGAGCTCCAGGACTTTTACTTGCACTCAAAATTAGCACTGAATGCAAAAAAAAAAACCCAGGTAATGTACTTCAATAGAAATAAAGGTCAAGGCACAGCTGCAAGTACATAACAAATAAAAACTGTGGACCAAGTCACCTTGCTGCAGGTCCACTGTTATCGCTACCTGGGTGTATGGCTAGATGAGAAAATTAAATGGAATGTCCACATAGAAAACATGACAAAGAGTTTGGGTAAACACCTTGGAGCACTTTATAAAATTAAACATTCAACAGACACAAAGACAAGGAAGCAATTAGTAGAATCCATGATCCAACCAGTCTTTGACTATGGTGACCTGTTCTTCTCGGGAGCATCTAGCTTGGAGCTGACAAAGCTGGACACATGTATAGCAGATTCAGCCACTTCATCATAGATGTCCCCTGCAGGATGCACAGGTGCAAACTCTTCAACAGACTGGTATGGCAAAGACATGCACAAATGCCACTGTAACAAGGCCCCAGACTATCTAACAAAAAATATCCACGTAAGAGACATCAAAGGGTCATTAAGGTCTGCGGGAGGGTTAGAATTCTCACTTCCAACCAGACACCTGGAAGTGGGCAAAATCCACTTCCTGTACATACGGCCGAAACTCTGGAACTCCATGCCAATTTGCCTCAGACCAGCGGACAAACCCATCAGTATAGGCAAAATCAAAAAATGGCAGTTTGAGCACACCAAGAAGACCCAGCCCTGCTGCCTAGCCCCAGACTGAAAACATGAGCATCCCCACCTTGTATTATTGCACTTCCTGTCAATTATTTATTTATTTATTTATTTGAATAATCAGATTTACAACCTTTGAGTCAGAGACTCGTTTACAAACGTACCTCATCGCAGGGAGGGTGGACAACAAGTAAGTGATGTTTAGACAGAGGTTACAATACAGGTGAGATACAGGCATAGATAAACACAGTTTGTTATAGATATACATGAAAAGTCATACTCTGATCTAGAACCAGTGCTTAGTCATCAGTGGAACCCAGTGAAGTCTGTGAGGGACTGGATTAGACAGAATGCAGTTCCACTACAGGCAGTTACAGCACCGACTGTCAACAATGTGTTTTCGGAGGGCTATTTTGAACTGGCCAATCCTGGGAATGTCTGTGATTTGCTCTGGGAGGGAGTTATACCGGCCGATGCTATATGATGAAAGGATCTTTGGCAAAGAGAGGTCCTTGCTCTGGGTACTAGGAAGGTGGCTTAGTGGAGTTACGGGTTAGCACAGGCCGGGTGGCCTGTTGCAGGGATGCGGTGACCCCTGGGAGGCATAGCCCAGACAGGGTCTTTTTTGCCAGCAGGCAGCTGTGGTATTTCAGCCGTTCCTCAAAAGTGAGTATGTCTGTGGCAGAGTATAGCAGGCATGTGTGAGTTCTGCTATGGGCACTGGTCAGGAGCCTGCAGGCTTTGTTAATAGAGGTCTGGACTTTAGTGAGGGCGGTGGGGTCTGCTGCTGCATAGATTGGGAGTCCGTAGTCAGCCAGTGACAACACGGATGAGGTGATGGCCAGTTTTAAGGCAAATTCTGGGAGGCAGTCTTTGTGGCGGTAGAGGAGACCAATCCTGGAGTTCATGGCTGATGACAGGGTTTTTAAATGGGTGTGGAAGGTAAAGCCTGCGTCAAAGGTGATGCCCAGATTCTTGTATGTTGTTACCTGTTCAAGTGGGTGGAGTGTGCTGGGGGTGATGAGCAGGGGAGAATCCTTGGCGCTGTTTTGCCAGTGTGCAAAAAGCATTGATTTTGTTTTTTTCAGGTTTAGGACTAGCTGATGGTTGTTGAACCATTTTTCTGCTTGGTGGAAGGTGCGTTGCAGTGTGCTTTGGAGCAGGAGTGGGTCGGAATGTGATGCTATGATCACTGCATCAGCCGCATAAAGAAGTATTTTGTCAGAACAGGAGCTTGGGAGGGTGTTTAGGAAGAGACTGAAAAGGGTGGGCCCAAGGATGGAGCCTTGGGGGACCCCAGAGCGTACTGGTAGGTTGGTGGACAAGATCTATTTAGCTTGACTGTTTGGGATCTGTTGTGTAGGTAGCTTGAGAACCAGTTCAGTGGGCCAGATGAGAATCCCAGTTGGCTAAGGGAGTTTATCAGCAGGGGGTGATACACAGTGTCAAAGGTCTTGGATAGGTCGATGAATACTGCCCCTGCAAGTTTCCCATCATCAAGCGCAGAGTGGATATGGTGGGAGAATTCCAGAAGGGCTGTGGATGTGCTGTGGCCCGGGTGAAATCCATGTTGCTCAGGGCATGGAATGTCATATTTAGATAGGTATTCTATGAGCTGTGTGGATACTATTTTCTCCAAGGCTTTGGGGGGGGGGAGGATGGAGATGGGCCTGTAGTTATTTGGTAGTGTTCGGTCCCTGGATTTATGGATGGGGGTGATTTCAGCCTGTTTCCATGCTTCTGGGAATTGACCAAGGCATAGGGATCTGTTAATGACATTCGTGAGGGGGAGTATCCTGGAGTCAAGAGGGTCACTACTCGGGTTGTGAGAGGTGAAGGCTTTTAGTAGGAAAGGTTTGGCGTCATGGGGTGAGATAGTTCGGAAGTGGAATAGGGGCCGGGAGGTAGGGGTGTGGGTGGACAGGGGGACGGGGTCAAAGAATTGGGCAGGAAGAACTGCGCTTAGGTCCGAGAAATTTTGTTTAGGCAGTCTGCAATGCATGTTTGGTCCGTCGAAACAACCCCATTGATAACAATCTGAGGGGGGCAGCGGGTTTTGCCGTTCAGTTCTTTTGTATTATCCCAGAAAGCTCTGGCAGAGCCCCAGGAGGATGTTAAAGCAGCACGATAGTGTCTAGCTTTTGCTTGTTTGATGGCCCAGGTGCATTGGTTGCGGGCTGTTCTATAGGCTTGCCTGTCCGCCGTTCTACCGGAGTCACCTGCAATGTGCCATAGGTTGTCCCTCTGTTTTAGTTGCTGGATCAGTGCAGGGGATATCCATGCAGCAGCCATTTTTTTTGGACGAGATGTGGTGATGGGAGCAAACAGGTCACAGGCATTGCTGAAGGCCCTAGTGAGATAGGTTAGGGCAGTACTTATGTCTGATGCAAGGGTGATTGTGGTCCAGTCGACTTGTGCGAGGTGACGCTTGAGGTTGTCAAGGCTACTGGGGAGAAATTGACAAAAAGGGAGACTGCAGTACTCAGGGCTGAGTGTGGGGGAGGACCAGAAGCATAGGACAGGGGAGTGATCGCTAATTGAGTCCGCTAGGACGTTTACCAATTTCAACTTGTGTGGTCAAATAGAGAACTATGTCTAGGAGAGAGCTAGTTCCTTTCACTTGGTTAAGTCTGGTGGGGCTGGTAACCAATTGAGACAGGTCAAGAGACCTAAAGATGCGTCCTTTATATTTTCAGATGAGGGACTGAGCCAATTGGTGTTTAGGTCTCCCAAGATTAATTGTTTAGCCTTTTGTGGTAAGATGGATAGATAGTCTATAAGGGAGCGGATAGCTATATTTTTAGTACATGGGGGTATGTAGGCTGTGGTTAGGTATAGGGGACCACGACCAGAGTGAGGGGTGATTTTCAGAGTAATGGCTTGTGCCCCATGGTCGAGCTCAGGGGTTGGGAGTGCATGGCCTAGAATGGAGTCACTCAAGAAGATTGCACACCCCACTCCACTCTTGCCCACCTGATCAGCCCTGAACAGGGTGAAACCTGGGAGGGAGACAGCTGAGTCGGTGTAGACTGGGAGAGCCAGGTTTCCACTAGCATAAGAATGTCTGGCTTGTGCAACCCAGCATTGGAGTGCTGCGGTTTTCTTGGGGAGACTACATATGTTCATAAATGCAATGCGGAGACCTTTGCCAGGGGTGGGCCAAGGCATGGCAGAATTGCCCAGCCCAGGGTTTGGGTACACATTTCCTGAGAGCAGGAGAAGTAGGGTAATTAGATGCATCATGGGGCTGCGGTTGCTGTGGGTGAGACGTTTTCGAGGTTGCCATGATCTCAGATGGGTGGTGCATGGAATGGGGAGCGAGATTAGTGCAGGTGTGGCTAGAGAGGAGAGTGACCATCGGTGATAGAGTTCAAGGTACAGAGGGTTGTGTATTGGCGGTGGGTGAGTGGGGGCAGTGTGGTGGTCCAGTGTACAGGATGGGTTAGGGGAGATGGGCTGATGGGTGGATGGGCTGCGATATGAGTGATAATAGGGATACTCTGTCTGGAGGGGCTGGGATTCGGGCAGGGGCACATCTGCGGGGGATATATAGGGATCCAAGGTGGTTGGTGGGTGCAGTAGCAGGAAGATTGATAGCATTGCAAGGATCATGCTTATGTGTGGTTTTGTAGCAGAAAACATTGGTTTAGAGTGCAGGCTCCCTCTAGTGTTATGGAGATATAACCTGCAAATGGAAAAGTTGGCTGATTGGTTCTGGCATCCCATGTGACTATAGCTATAAATAGGAGTGCCGACCAAGGGTGGTGGTGGGGAGGTGGTTCTGGCACCCCATGTGACTATAGCTATATAAAGGAGTGCCGACCAAGGGTGGTGGTGGGGAGATGGTGGGGAGCCTGGACACGGCGCCGTCGGGGTCAAAACACAGCTGGCAAACAAAGGAGCGCTCTGCATAGGCAGCCAAGTGCTGCTGCACACGACTCTGCAGAGTACCAAGTCACTCCAGGGGGAGGTGGCGAGTCCTTCTGGGAGGTCCCGGTGAGGGCAGGCTCTTGAGCCCTCACGACCCTCTGTGGTCTCGGTGAACTGAGCAGGAGCCCCTGGAAGTGAGGAGAAAGGGGGTATTTAAGTACAGGCTAGAGGCGTGGTCAGGTGAGTATATTTACACAGCTCAGGGTCTACAAATGAGTGTGCAGTGCTGAAATATAGTATGGTAATCTTTAGTGCGCAGCAAACAGCCTCTTGCAGGTCACAGGTGTTATCTCGGGCGTGCTGCTAGAGGGCTGGTGTGCGAGATGGGGGAATGAAATAAAAATGGCTTAGATGCGAATTCGGTTCCAGCCCTCAGCTCAGAATAGTCTGCAGAGTTGTTTCAGCAGGGAAAAACACTGTCTGAAGCTGAGAGGCTGAGCTGGTACCACAAACTCAATTTGATCTAAGTCTAGGTTACTGGGGGACACGGGTTCGACTCCTGCTTTCGTTGAGGGCTGTTCCTTGAGTTAACTGGATACAGCACTAGAGAAACACTGGGCTGACTTCCCTGGTCCACTCGCTAAGCACTCAAGATTAAAATGCAGCTAAACAGTGGCTTTACAATTCAGGCAAACAACTTAAAGTAGTTGTAAGAATTCTGCTAAACCCTGACTCCTGGCACAGAAAAATGCAATGTGAAAATCTATCTATAATGCTGCACCGACAATTAAGGCGCATTGGAGAAATTCAACTTACACAGTAAAGTCTGTTCAAATTCTGTTTGGCGCCAAAATGTGCTCCAATTCAAACACAGCTGGCAAACAAAGGAGCGCTCTGCATAGGCAGCCAAGTGCTGCTGCACACAACTCTGCAGCATACCTAGTCATTCCAGGGGAAGGGGGGCGAGTCCTTCTGGGAGGTCCCGGCAAGGGCAGGCTCTTGAGCCCTCACGACCCTCTGCGGTCTTGGCGAACTGAGCAGGAGCCCCTGGAAGTGAGGAGAAAGGGGGTATTTAAGTACAGGCTAGAGGCATGGTCAGGTGAGTATATTTACACAGCTCAGGGTCTACAAATGAGTTTGCAGTGCTGAAATATAGTATGGTAATCTTTAGTGCGCAGCAAACAGCCTCTTACAGGTTGCAGGTGTTATCTCAGGCATGCTGCTAGAGGGCTGGTGTGCGAGATGGGGGAATGAAATAAAAATGGCTTAGATACAAATTTGGTTCCAGCCCTCAGCTCAGAACAGTCTGCAGAGTTGTTTCAGCAGGAAAAAGCACTGTCTGAAGCTGAGAGGCTGAGCTGGTACCACAAACTCAATTTGATCTAAGTCTAGGTTACTGGGGGACACGGGTTCGACTCCCGCTTTGTTTGAGGGCTGTTCCTTGAGTTAACTGGATACAGCACTAGAGAAACACTGGGCTGACTTCCCTGGTCCACTCGCTAAGCACTCAAGATTAAAATGCAGCTAAATAGTGGCTTTACAATTCAGGCAAACAACTTAAAGTACTTGTAAGAATTCTGCTAAACCCTGACTCCTGGCACAGAAAAATGCAATGAGAAAATCTATCTATAATGCTGCACCGACAATTAAGGCGCGTTGGAGAAATTCAATTTACACAGTAAAGTCTGTTCAAATTCTGTTTGGCACCATTAAGTTGTTACTTGTCTGCAACCTTGTCTAAATGTATGAATGTACCCATACCACAAATGCTGCAGCAATGTCTAAGGTCCAAAAGTATGAATGTACCCATACCACAAATGCTGCAGCAATGTCTAGTGTCCAAAAGTATGAATGTACCCACACCACAAATGCTGCAGCAATGTCTAGTGTCCAAAAGTATGAATGTACCGACACCACAAATGCTGCAGCAATGTCTAGTGTCCAAAAGTATGAAGGTACCCATACCACAAATGCTGCAGCAATGTCTAGTGTCCAAAAGTATGAATGTACCCATACCACAAATGCTGCAGCAATGTCTAGTGTCCAAAAGTATGAATGTACCCATACCACAAATGCTGCAGCAATATCTAGTGTCCAAAAGTATGAATGTACCCATACCACAAATGCTGCAGCAATGTCTAGTGTCCAAAAGTATGAATGTACCCATACCACAAATGCTACAGCAATGTCTAATGTCCAAAAGTATGAATGTACCATACCACAAATGCTGCAGCAATGTCTAAGGTCCAAAAGTATGAATGTACCATACCACAAATGCTGCAGCAATGTCTGATGTCCAAAACTATGAAAGTACCCATACCACAAATGCTGCAGCAATGCCTGATGTCCAAAATTATGAATGTACCCATACCACACATGCTGCAGCAATGTCTAATTTCCAAAATTATGAATGTATCCATACCACAAATGCTGCTGCAATGTCTGATGTCCAAAAGTATGAATGTACCCATACCACAAATGCTGCAGCAATGCCTGATGTCCAAAAGTATGAATGTACCCATACCACAAATGCTGCAGCTATGTCTAATCTCCAAAATTATGAATGTACCCATACCACACATGCTGCAGCAATGTCTAATTTCCAAAATTATGAATGTATCCATACCACAAATGCTGCTGCAATGTCTGATGTCCAAAAGTATGAATGTACCCATACCACAAATGCTGCAGCAATGTCTGATATCCAAAAAAAAGTATGAATGTACCCATACCACAAATGCTGCAGCAATGTCTGATGTCCAAAACTATGAAAGTACCCATACCACAAATGCTGCAGCTGTGTCTAATCTCCAAAATTATGAAGATACCCATACCACAAATGCTGCAGCAATGTCTAGTGTCCAAAAGTAAGAATGTACCCATACCACAAATGCTGCAGCAATGTCTAATGTCCAAAAGTATGAATGTACCATACCACAAATGCTACAGCAATGTCTAATGTCCAAAAGTATGAATGTACCCATACCACAAATGCTGCTGCAATGTCTAATGTCCAAAAGTATGAATGTACCCATACCACAAATGCTGCTGCAATGTTTAATGTCCAAAAGTATGAATGTACCCATACCACAAATGCTGCAGCAATGTCTAAACATGTTATTATATGTTCCTCTGCTTGTATTCTTGTGCAGTGTACCTGGCCTCATTGAAAATGAGCTCTGCACTCAACTGAGTATCCAATTCACACAATGATGAATAAAATATTTACTACTACATAGAACCAGCAATGTCGATCAAGTGTAAAAAGTTCAGGCTATTAATTTATGATAACTCAATTAGAATTAGAATGGGAACTTGGGATAAATCCCAATACTGACACTGTAGTGCATCATGATGAGGGTGCTGCACTCCTGAGGCGCCATCTTTCAGATGAGATGTTACTCCGAGGTTCCGTCTGCCTCTTCTGGTGGTTGTTCAGGTTGACGTTAAAGATCCCATGGCACTTGTCGAAAAGTGTAGGGGAATATTTTATTGATAACACATAATCAAAACATCCAGTGTAACTGCATACAATCAATTCCTGAAACCAAAAAAGACAATATTTCTCATCCCACCACCTGAACTGAATTAAAGAAAAAAAATAAAAGGATTACACAACACATACAATGGTGACAAGTGATACAACCCCCATTTCCCATCTTATAACCTATAGTATAAATTATTTAAATTTTATAAATTTAGAAAATCCTTTCCACTACATTAACATTGTGGATCTGGGATTATGACATAATTCATATTCATAAATCTTCTATATACAATTTTCACATAGAATTTTGAAAGTATCATACAGCATCAGTTTTTGCTGTAGAACCCACTGGCATCTAGCATGTCACAGATACAACTTCAGAACCGCAAACAACACATGTAATGAACTGATATCATAATTCTTTAGGGTAACTGGATACATACCAAAAGCTATACTTGCATAAGACAAATTAGCCAACCACTTCAACCCCCAGGCATTAACTAAATTAATCCACAAATTACTGGAATATGCACATATTAAAAAATTATTAATATCTTCAATCATAGCTACACAGTCAGGAAAGGGGCAAAATCGTTCTTCCAGAGCCTTATGTTTATTGTTCCCCCTAATGTTTAGTCTGCCATATACACTCAACCACACAATTTCCCACATTTTTTCTGGACTACGTCTAGTGTTTAAAAGGTGTAGCACTTTCACATTGTCAGATTCAAGACAGTGTTTAAAAACCGGTTGAGCCAGGATATGCTCTGTAATAATCTTTAAATATAACTGGGAGCAGGACAATTTACCAACAGTATCCTTATCCAGATGCCACTTCCTGAGTTTTTGAATAGTATGTCTGATAGTAAGTGGGAACATTAGATATCTAGATTGTTTGGGAATCTCTTCTTTCCAAACCTGAAAAAACCTTCATAACTATTTAGCAACCATTTTTTTGTAAGAGCTTCTGGCAGTTGAAGGGCTAACTTAAAATTTTGTGAACAAAAAAGTGCATGAAAGAAAACCACTGGATCGATCATCCACAACCCTACCTTATCCTTATGTAAATAAGTGTATATTCTTTTAATGGGGTTCAACCAACTACCCCACAGTAACTGAAAAAAACAGGCTATTAATTTTAGTCTCCATATGAATGGGTAAAGGGAAAATGATCCCTGTATATAATAAGCCTAGAATTAGAAATTTCTTTATAATCGAAACCCATTTTAATTTAGATAATTTCCACCCCTTCCATCTGTGCACCTTTAATTCACATGCAGCCAGGGCTGTATCCCAGTTATAAGAGCCCATATCAACTCCTGAAAAGTACAATCCCAAAATATTTACAGGGGTTCTTACCAATAATATGTTATCAATAGGGACCACTTTTAATATTTCCTAGCCTAAGCCAAAGCTAGCACTTTTGTTAAGATTTAGTTTTGCCCCAGATACAGCTGAATATAAACCAATTTCAGAAAGCATTCTTAAAATGCTATCTCTAGAGTCTGCAAATAGGCAAATATCATCGGCATATGCCAGAATCCGGAGCTCATCATCCTGCCAAGAACTGTGTACTCCTGTTAGAGAAACATTTTGAACAATCTGTCGAATCAGGGGGTCTAGTGAGAAAACATACAGAAGGGGGCTTAAGGGGCAGCCCTGACGGACTCCCTCAGTAATGCGTATTGTCTTCTCAACCTTATCTAAAACAATGGGACTAAGAGAACCTGAAGAATACAGCCCCTGTAGCCACAGCACAAAGGCCTGTGGAATGCAATAATGACGTAAGGTGTGAAACAGAAAGTCATGGTTCACTCTATCAAAAGCCTTACTAAGGTCTAATGATATCAAAAACCCAGAATGACTATGCATATTATAATAGTTAATGACCTCTTTTATTAAAATAAGGGCCTGCTGAATTTTCCGTCCAGGCAAGCCACAGAACTTGGAATGGTGCAACATTATGGCAGCATACTTTTTTAAACGCAAATTAAAAATATTAGATAATTTAAAATCTGTGTTCAAGAGGGTTATCAGCCTCCAATTACTGATCTCAGACTTATCTCCAATTTTAAAAAGAAAAATAACCAGACCTTTAGTGCAAAATGAAGGGATAGGACGATTCTGTAAGATATAGTTATACACTTGTACCAACCCCGGTGCCAGCTCAGTGGCGAAGGTTCTATATAGTTTGAAGGGTAGGCCATCCTGCCTGGAGGAAGATCCCATTTTAGACAGTTTAATGGCTTGTTGGAATTCAAGAACTGAAATTGGCTTTAAAAGATCTTGACCTCTCTGAAAATCTGGAATAACACTAGCTTGCAAAATGTACCTTGTGATGGCAGTGTTATCAGGTGGACCTAGATCCTAAAAGGATCATAGGTGATTGTCTACTATGTGATACAGTTTAGAAGGATCTGTGGTCAGATTACCTTGGTTACCCCGTAATTCATGAAATGTGGAGGCTTCTCTTTTATTTTTACACATTTCAAAGGGGTCAAGTTGTGGGTTTTTTTTTGAGTTCCGAATTATAAATAAATCCTTAATAGACTGTGCCCTAGCATACTGGAATTTAAGCAAATCTATTTTTACTTTCATAATTTGATCAGAGACATTCTGTTTTGTGCCAGAAGCAATTGTCATTAACCTTTGTAACTGTGCCCGGAGTTTGCGATATTGAAAAAAGGAATTCCTGGCTTTCCTTTTCCCAAATTTCTGAAAAGATTCGCTAAGATATTGTTTAGTATCCCACCACCAATCCCCCAAATCATCATAAAGATCCAACACAAATAGTCTGGCTACTATAAGTTCTTTAATGGAACTTTGTATCCCCTGATCCTGGAGCACAAAAGAATTAAATTTCCATCAATTGGCGTGGTACTGTGGAGTTGAGGAACCTATAAAGGACTCAACTAATAATAAATGATCAGAAAATTCTACCAGGAGATTAGACTGGGTAATGTTGAGGTAATGTTTGCATGTAAAAATATAATCGATAGTAGAGGTGCGTTGCCCCCTCTGATATGTGAAAGTGGGACCTCTTATTTTGTAGTCCGAACAGTTAATCAAATCTGCAGCAGAGATGCACTTAAAAAGCATATTAGAGTCAAAATATTTTTATTTTTTTTTGCTGAGAGAAAATGTTCCTTGTGGCTAAAGTACAATTAAAGTCTCCGGCTAAATGAACAATTCTGGAGGTCACTAAAAATGGCTGAATTGCTTCAATTGTCTTGACCCTCTCTGCCTTGGATTGTGGACCATAGACATTAATAAATCTACTGGGCTGGGAATTCCAAATGCCATCCAAAATAAGGACTCTGCCAGGGATCAGATCAATGAGTTTTGTTAGTGAAAATTTCAACCCTGTAAAAAGGATCACTATCCCCTCTGACCTATCCAACCCAGAGGACCAATAGAAAGGCCCCCACGGCCATTCAGCCTTAAATAACTATAGCTGGGTATCAGACCACATCCAAGTTTCTTGTAGAAAGAAAACATCAAATGTATAGTCATAGAATGTTTGAAATGCAATGAGCCGTCTCTTATGGTTCAATAAGCTACATACATTAAGAAAAGCTACTGTATGCATTTACATAGTCCAGTGATTCAAACCATCATTTTTTCCTTTTCTTTTTCTTCCTAGAGTATCTATATCCGATAGTTTTGTAGGTGTCTGTAGAACCTGGATCAGACTCACTGTCCTCATCTTCCATGTCCATATCACCCCAATCTTGTGTTTTACGCACTGAAAAAGGATTTTCGGAGCTGAAATTAAAAGTTCCAGAGGTTGCTGAGCTACTCCTTGTAGATCTTCGTCTCGTGGTGGGTGGCCTCTCAGGTTGCTGAAATTGCTGTACTGGGACCTCAGCCGATACTTCCGGGTAGCACACCAGAATTAATAAAGCATCCACAACTTCAGTTTTGGCCATGGGTAGTGGGAGGTCACCGGGGTCAGATGAAGCCGGTTGAGAAGTATCCTCTGGAAGCCCTACTACAGGAACTGCCTTGTCCAGATATTGTTCCCTCTCCATAGGCACTGTGTCAGGGAGGTGAGTTACAGATGGTTCACCCTCTTGGTCATCAGGATCCATTGGAGTCTCTGCCTTATACTCAGGTTGTTGATGGCCAGAATCTTGATTTGGGGGGGGGGGGTCTGGCCACCCATTGAGCCTTAAGGATGAGATTATCTGGATCCATTTTGTCAGGTTTATTTCTGGAAGCCCAAGGGCATTCATGATAAGGTGACCTGGCATATCACACAAGGAACATTTGGTGTAATTAGAACATTGCCTGCTGATGTGCCCAACTTCCCCACAAATGCCACAATGGTGTTTATCGTAAACATAAGATAAATGAGTTCTTGAGCCACATTTATAGCATGCTCTGGGTTGCCCGGTGTAGAAACAGACACCTCTGTCCCTACTAAGAAAAAAGCAATTAGGGATGTGCACAATGCTATCCTCATTTTGTGTCTTCACCTTATATTTCCACCCCCCCCGTCCAGAAGTCTTCAGCATCTAAAATCGCTTCTGGGGCACTTAGTACAGTACAACATTGCTGTAGCCACTGGGTAATATCATCCTTGTATACACCCTCATTTCAAAACATTATGGTCACAAATTTTGTAAGGGGTTTGGTTAGTGGTATAACCAAGAATGGAGTCCACAGTGGGGAAAATTTGCACTGATTATAGCAAGTCCAAAAGAGTTCCAACAGGTGGGGGGATCGAAAGCTGACATCATAATTATCTTCTCCCGAAATATTAATAAAAGCAAACACCTCAGCTGGGGTGAATTTCAAGGAATCTTTTAGTAGCTGCTTCCCAACATAGTATTTGTCTGGCCGAATGTCCAGCCCCCCTTTGTATCTGATACGGACCGCATTTCTTCAAGGTGCAGCCTCCGTTTTCTGAAAGAAGTCAGAATATTTTTTTCTATTCCCATCCTTCTCCTGAGAGTCATTTGGAGCCCCACTCAAAGTCTCTTTTGAGGGAAGGGGGCCCTGGGAGTCATCATGATCATTTACAGGTTGTGGAACAACTGGTGGAACACCAACCGGAGAATTAATTTGGTCGGGCCCTGTACTGACTGTGGGCTTCCAATTTGGGCTACCTTGTGATAGAGGTGTGGGGTCCCAATCCAGATCCGGGTACCAGAGGCCTTCAGGATTCAATTTCAGCCTGTCCCCCTAAGGCAGATTCTGGCGTCCAGCCCAGGCTATGCCCTTCTAGATTGTTGGGGATGTTACCGGGAGTACCCTCCATTAATCCCTTAGCCCCCCCACCCCAGAGGGTTTACTAACATCAGCATCTGACAGTCCCTCATTCATCATAATCTTCAGGGCCTTCTGTTTTGTTTCTAAGACTGTCCCCAGAATCAGTTCTGCGGCATCCCGCTTGCCCAGCTCTGGATTCATTATGATAGGTCACCCACACTATTGCTATTCTTTTCAGCGCAACGAGCAGTACAAGGTACCACATCATTCGCCGGCATCTGGAAATCTCCGGTCACTCTGAGAGGTGTTGGGTTATTAACTAAGTTTGGTCAGTAATACCTGGCTGTACTTTAGGCCTTATTATAGTCTGCACAAATTCCTTATGTACATTTGTATGCTTTGAATGTCCTGGAGCAGTAAAGGAAAAAACTGTGGCAGTAGTCTGCGATAAGGGAAATTTTTGGTAAATTGTACCTGAGTCTGGTGATGCAGTGTCAATCGGGACTTGTGCACCTTGTAAGGTAACTGCAGGGATCTGATTCTCCAATGCATTCTCTTCCTCGAGCAGATGCATAGAGGCTTTTAATTCTGATTTCTTTCTTTGTAACCGAGTTTCCTCCTTTTCTAGTAAGGCCTGCAACATATGCACCCTTGCTGTATTTGTAGGTATTTTAGGATCAGCATTATTTATCACAACAGCACTTTGATCACCCATTCCATCCGAAATATAAAGTCCATTTTGGCACTCTTTGTCACTCTTTGGAATGGTAATAAATCCTTCACCATCCTGAAAAAACTCTTCAGCCTCTGGTAAATTTAGAGCAGGGGATGAGGCCTTCTCTCCAGCTCCCTCCACAGCCATCTCAGTCAGCAAGTCAGGAGAAGTGGCTATCCTAGCATTGGACAGCAGCTCCCCCTACAGTCCAGTAGGGGAATTTCCCCGGCATCTTGGCTAGATATCCTGCCATTCACTAAAAATACCACCAACAGCTTGATCTGGTTCTGTGTATCAGTTTGCATCTGTATCTTCCCCCTCTCTCCTGGGATGAGGCCAAAAATAGGCAGAATCGCCTAGTCCTCCTTTCCTGGTCAACAAAAACTAAATAAATTAGAGTGCTGAATGTTCAAAAATGGAATGGGAAAACAGGAATTTCAGGTAGCCTCACATCCAGCCTCATCTTCCTCTTCAGCCACCTCTCCAAGTCTTGAAAGTAAATAGTTTACAATGAATAGATAGATGGAGCTTGGTGGGAAAGAAAATGTTGGTTGTAACCCCCTGCTGAGCCAGGCCCTGTTTGCAGTGTAACAATCCTTTTTTCTGCTGTTGAGTTTTAGCACTAGTGTCAGAGAAAAATTAGAAGTCTCTGCCCATTCTTAAACTCCCCGTCTTGTTCTGGTACACAGTGAGCACCAATACCCTCTCCTTCACAGAATAAAGAGTAAGTAGTATGGTAGTAGAATGCTGAGTGCCATCTTGTCAGCATCTCCTACCAGAAATGTGAAATTCTGTCTGAGGCATCTCCACAACAGGAGCTTCAACACATTACAAAAGGAATGGTGCAGAGAGATGGGTTCGGCTAGACTGGGGACTAGTGGCAGGGTAAGGGCTTATACAGGGGTGAATGCCTGCATCCATCTGGGAGGGGAGCTGCAGTCCTCAGTGGATGGTGTAAATGTTACTTCAATGAACATCTAAACCAGCTAAGGGGGCTGGCAGAAGTAATCGAGGAGGCAGAAACTGGCCCCCCACAGGCTGAAGTGGAGATTAAGGAGGACCCAAGGTGAGAGGAATTCCCCAGGGTGTAAAGGAAGTAGGGTGGTAGAGACAAAGGTGGATGGGAAAGGGAGCATTAAAAAGAGTGGGGGGAAGGAGGGAGGGCGAAAAGGGAATAAAGGGGGATAACAAGCAGAGTAAAAACAAAATCTGGTAGGCCATATATGCGAATGCTAGAAGTCTAGGAAATAAGATTCCGGACCTTGAGGCCAACATGGCTGAGGCCAGTCTGGATACTGTGGCCATTATCGAGTCATGGTGCACTGAAAACCATGACTGGGACATAGCTATACTAGGCTATACTCTGTTCAGGAAGGACCGGATGGGAAGGAAAGGAGGAGGTGTGATGCTTTCTGTGAGGGAAAGCATAAAAGCAGTGGAGATGCAGGGGGAGGCAGCGGTACTGTGAGTCAACCTGGAGATGGGGAATGGAGCCACTATTCACACTGGAGAGATTTACAGACCTGCAGCACAGGGGGAAGAATTAGATAAGGTACTGGTGGAAGCCATTGTCAAGATGGCAGAAAAGGGGGAAGTGCTGCTGGTGGGGGACTTTAACCTGCTAGATGTAGATTACAGTCTCCCATCAGCATCTTCAGTTAGGTGCAGGGAAATCCTTGACTCTCTGCAGGGTATGTTCCTCAGGCAATGAGTCAGTGAACCCACTTGAGAGCCTGCAATACTGGACCTGGTACTCACTAACAGGCACATTATTGCACATGTCAAGGTGGAGGCCACCTGGGGACCAGTGATCACCGTATGGTGTGGTTCAATATAAGGATGACTGCGGAATTGAACTACACAAGGACGAGGGACCTGGACTTCAGCTGGGCAGATTTTATAAAGGTGGGTAGATACCTCAGGGATGACCTGCAGTTGGGGAGGGGACATGGGTGGGGTGGAGGAACAGTGGGCAAAGTTAAAAAGGAACACAGTAAAGGCAATAAACCTGTGCATCAAACAAGTGAGCAAAAATAAGAGGAAAAAGACACCACTATGGTTCTTGAAGGAGGTAGCTGAAAAGGTAAAGGTTAAAAGGGTAGCATTCAGAACGTATAAGGAGATGCAGAGACAGGAGGATAGGTAGGTGTATCAGGGGAAACAGAGGGAAGCAGGGAAAGCAGTAAGGAGCACAAAGGCAGGAACAGAAGACAAAAGAACCCAGGAGGTAATGACAGGGGACAAGACATTTTTTATAACTGAAAAAAGAAAGACCAGGGGTGGAATTGTAAGGTTAGAAAGGGGAACTATGCAGAGGGGGAACAGGAAAAGGCAGACATCCTGACAAAATACTTTTGTTCAGTGTTCACAGAGGGAGACAGGAAGGGGCCACAAAAAAGCAACAGAAGCTTTGTAGGGAGGGAGATAGACACTAATCCTTTTTTTTTGAGGAAAGAGTCTTGAAGGGACTCACTAATCTGAAGGTAGACAAAGCAGTAGGGTCAGACCGGGTGCATCCAATGGTATTGAGGAAGTTCAGGAAGGTACTGGCTGCACCTCTGACAGTACTATTTAATAGCTTATTAGAAACAGGAGTGGTTCCAGAGAACTGGAGGAGGGCAGATGTAGTCCCACTTCAAAAAAGTGGTATCAGAAAGAGGGCTGGCAATTATAGGCCAGTCAGCCTTATATCGGTGGTGGGAAAGTTAATGACTCACTGCTGAAGGAAAAGATTGTGGAATATCTTGAATCCAGCTGGTTATAAGACCTAAGGCAGTATGGGTTCATGGGGGTGGGGATGGGAAGGTCATGTCAAATGAATTTGATAGATTTCTTTGACTGGGTAACAAAGAAATTAGATCAGGGTGGAGCGGTGGACGTGACCTACCTACATTTTAGTAAGGCTTTTGACACATTCCACACAGGAGACTAGTAAGCAAGCTGGGTAGCTTTGGAGTGGGTCTAAAAGTGGTAAAGCAGATAAGAAATTGGTTTGGGGATAGACAGAGGGTGGTGGTAAATGACGTTCACTCTGCGGAAGGAAGGGTGACCAGTGGAGTGCCTCAGAGATCAGTGCTGGGACCAGTCCTCTTTAAAGTCTTTATAAGTGACATTGCGGAGGAGCAGGAAGAGAAGGTCTGCCTCTTTGCGGATGACACCAAAATCTGCAATAGGGTGCACACTTGGAGGGAGGGTTGAAAGGATGTACAGGCACATGAGAGAACTAGAGAAGTGGTCAAGGGTATGAAAGCTGGGTTTCAATGTGAAAAACTGCAAAATAATGCACTCAGGGCATAGAAAACCAGGGACGGAGTACAAAATGGGTGAAGTGGTATTGATGACTACCAAGCAGGAAGGAGACATGGGGGTCATCATATTTGATGACCTAAAGGTGGCGAGGCAGTGCAACAAGGCAGTCAGGAGGGCTAGTGGGATGCTGTGGTGCATAGGGAGTAGTATCACCATCAGAAAGAGGGAGGTGGTGTTGCCTCTGTATAGATTGCTAGAAAGACCCCACCTAGAATACAGTGCCCAGTTCTGGAGACCACATGTCCAGAAGGACATTGTTATCAAGGCACAGGTTAGGAAGCATAGGAAAATCAGAAGCAGTTTCAAAATGCGCAAGTACCGTTTTATTATTAACAACAGCAAATTAAAAAAAAATTAAATTATTCAGAATAATTATTTACAATAGCAGTACAAACAGAGAAAGCAGAGTCCTTTTTCTTCTCAATTTCAAATCTCAGTCTGTCTCTGTCTCTCTCTTGCAAAACATTGCAGCTCTTTTTGTAAGTCTTTGCAGGAGTTCGTTAAGAAAACAGAATGCCTCTCACCCAGTGTTCTTGTCAGTTTCAGTAGGTGCAGCAAAAAGAACATTGTGACCCAGAACTGACCTCCTGTTTACATCTCTGCAAAAGGCTTAAAAACTGCATTTCAGTTTAACCCCTTGAGTTCCAAATAATCTTTTGCAATCATTTCAGCAGTAAAACTTGATACAGTTTTAAACAAAGGGATCCCAGTATCAGTGACATTTCCACATAAAGATTCACATATATATATATATATATATTGTATACCAGCAGATATGCAAGGGGGGAGAAAAGACAAAACAGCAAGTGAGGGTAGAGAGATAGCGAGAGGCAGAGAATTGCAAGACCATCAGGTGATCAAATCCTAGTTCTCACTAGAAATTTTGGTTGCGCAACCAGACAGAGAAGAGACAGAAAAGGAGAGACTAGAACAGATCCTTGCATTTAAACTCTTTCTCCATAACAACTGGGACAGGGCAGTATTCAGCCCTGTCACAGACGAAGACAGAGTGGAGGCATTCCAAAGGAGGACAACTAAAATGGTGCGGGGTCTACATCTAAAGCCCTACAAGGAGAGACCAAAGGACATCAATATGTACACCATGGATGAGAGGAGGGAAAAGGGGATATAGCAGAGACCTTTAAATACCTCACAGGCAGGGGTTCAGTTAATTTATTTTTAGTAGAAGTCTTAATACTTCCATGAGTCGCATCTGGAAGTCACTGCAATTTTTTTGGAAGTCAAGATACTTCCCAGATCTCACAATCTGAAAGCCAATATTCCAAGAATTATCAATTTATGGATGTTAATAGAAACATTAGTGGTAAAATACAATCCCTTTTAGAAAAATCCATAATTTCTTTGCTTCTGTACCTTCAGTTTTGGAAGACATCCAATTTTGTTTTTTACATTTGGAAGACAATGACTTTCTCTCCCATTATTTTGGAAGTTTTTTCCTGTTTTTTGGAAGTCAAATACTCCCAAAATTGAATTAACTGTAGCCCTGCTCACAGGGTAAATAAGGTACAGGAGGGAAGTATTTTTCAGAAAAAAAGGTGTGCATGAACAAGGGAACATGCTATGAAGCAGGAGGGGGTGGATTCAGGAGAGATGTGAGGAAGTACTTCTTTACAGAAAGAGTGGTGGATTCCTGGAACAGCCTTCAGAGGTGGTGGGGGTGAAAACAGCTGTGGGGCTCAAGAATGCATCCAATAAGCACAAGATTATCATAGTGGAAAGGAAGGGGGGGAAGGGAGAAAGAGCCGTAGGTCAGGTAAAGTCTGCAGTGATAATGTAGGTAGGGAAAAATGGACAGACTGGGTGGGCCAAGCGGTCCTTATCTGCCATCAAATTTTATGTTTTTATGTTTCTATCATCATTAAGGTAGGGGCTAAACTAAAAGATGCCAAAGAAGGTTCGTGCACAATGGGCCTATACACTATTATGGGCTAGGTATGCATGACACCTAGCTTGCACCTGTCCGCACCCCCAGACAGGAGGTGCATGGTGCGCCATTCACCACTGCCAGGCACCTGTCTACAGCCCCACCCTGCCAGAGTGGAGAAGCATAATGGTGACAGGGGGCGGGGTGTGGGCAGGGTGCCACACACCAGTGGGCATCCAGTCAGATGTTCGCTCTTCCACCATACTAGATCCCCTGCTCTGCACGGAACAGGGGATTGTGGGACACAGTGGGTCCATTAGTATCTTAAAGGGACACAGTTCTGGGCAAGTGCTCCGATGTTTGACCCCAGCCCTCAAGGATGACATGCTGAGGCAGCTTGGGGGGTGAGTAATTAGCCTTCACCACAGACAGAGGGGGTGCGTGGCAACTACAGCAGGGTCTCTGCCCACACAGCCAGTGCCCCTCCTCTAGTACTCCATGCCTTAGTGCATGGTATGGAGTGTAGCACTGCCCACGGCTGATTCATTGCAATTTATTTCAATGCATTTAAAACTGTTGACCAAGAAAGGCATACTCAGCCAAAGCTAATTTTCAGATGTGACCTGGGAAAAGAAATAACAAATGGTTTAGGGAAAACAGCCACACACAACAGTGCAACAGTACAGTAAAATAAATCAGACTGAAATTACAGTATGTACATTAATCAAAAGTTGAGGGTAGGGGGTGGGGACAATATTTGGTTAGGATAAAAATCCCATTTTTGCCTGACCTTCTGGAATTTTCTACTTAAGCTGTTCTGTATTAGCTCTCTGTGGCCTTGTTGGTGGATAATGAGTATTACAGTGCTTTAGAGACCATCTGAGACTGCTTCTTTATAGTCCCACAACAGTTATTTGTTAATGTTTATCTGTGCATGCCTCCCTCCCATTTATTCACTGCTGGCCAAGCTTCCTTCTCCTTCTGATTCTCTAAACTATGGGGTTCTCTCCCCCTTACCATCCACTCTGCCTCCCTTCCCCTCCACTCACTCTCCTCCCATCCTTTGTGACGTCACTACTCACTCCAGTAGTTGCCCCTGATACTAGTCCCTGGGCTGCTGTGCACCACCCTCCTATCGCTGCCCCCACCCCTTTATGTAATCCTGACGCCATTATACCAAGGGCTACTTCTCCTGCCTTGACTGTTCAGACCAAGGTCTAGGGGCCTGGGTTCCTAGTATTAACTTTAAAACTGATTCTTCCCAAGGTAACATATTGCGCAGTGCCTCCACCCAGAGTATACCTTTCAGTGGGCTAGCTTTAACCTGGTAGAGCCCTCTGGGATGCTGTACCTATCCACATTACTGTAATGCCATCTCAAGCATGACCCAATAACCATTTTCCACAATAAAGACATTTTAATAGTTATCAGCTTACTACTGGTAATATGCTCATGAGACAGGTATCTGCAAGAACAGACAACAACAAGTTTATTTACATGGGGGAGGACTAGGAAGGGTAAAGCTGGAGGAAGAGGTTATGCTATTTACAATATTCGCATTTAATAGTTGGTTTAATTGGCTGGGTTTGATTCAAGATTAGAATAAACATTTTGCTTTTTTAAATCAGATATCAATCACTGTGGCCACCCACCAACCTCTGAGACAGTCAGAGCCCTGGCTAGCTAGCTAGCTAGCTACCTTTATGGCAAACATTTACACTTGCCCACATTGATACCAGTTCCCAGAAACATACAGAACCACGCAATCCCATATGTAATACCTGGATACCCAGTAATTAAAGTTCTTAAAGGTGCAGGCCTATTATTTGGTGCAGTTGTTTGTTGGCTGGCTACTTGGGGCCCTTGAAGAAAACAAAGAGATTAATCAATACAATTCACTAGTAAAACTCAAAACAATTGTATCCGTGGCCAGATGGCCCAGTCCATTTAAACGCATTCAACTATGTACAGTCCGTTTTATCATTGTGGCAGGGAATTGGCCCTGTCTACTTACAGATTAGAAGTTACATCCAGATTGTAGCGGACAGTCAAGATGATTCCAGCAGATAGAAACCCTAACTCTGGAGATTGGGATGCAGGCAAAGGCTAACAGCCAGACATGCCTAAACTGGCTGCTTAGATCTTCCAGCTTTTGAGATGGAAACTTACATTTTAACTTCTGAAGGCAGCGTTCCCTTTTTGACTGGAATCACTTTACTGAATAGACCAGACTGGGACCGGGGCTGGCACGTTTCAACCCCACATCTGGGCTATACCCCTCCCAGGGGAAACGCATATGGCAGTGCCAGGGTGGCACACTACCAGGCTGTGTCCCAGACTGAATCTGATGATTGCGTAGCATTCAGCACATTTATCAAAGTTAGCACATTTACAGTATATTGTCTTTTCTCACAATCCTTGCAGTTGCATTTAGAAGTCACAATCTCCTTTTCCTGTACTCAGTGTGGCAGACCTAAACCCTTTGCCAGGTGGGTTAGAACTTTAAAACCAGGGCGCTCTTTCAAGCATTTTAAGGACGAGCACCTGCACTCTTTCCAGCAGAGTGCAATAATCAGAGCCCAGGTTATGGCTCACAAACATGGATCACAGGACATAGTCTCTTCAGCATGGGTGATTTCCCTAAGGCTAGGGCTGACCCAACCTTTTACAGTCCTTGCACAACAAATAGGAGCTTAGATGCATTTATTTGCATTACACCAGGCAAACAGCACTTGGCTTTTACTACTTGAGATACTTTCGCTAAACTTGAGCTTGGAGCATGGCTCACTACCAGTTGAATCAACTTGACTTGACTGAGCCTGAAGCAAGGCTCGCTACTATTTTGCAGACTTTACTTGTTGGCAAAGCTGGCACTGTAGACCTTTCCAGACTCATACATACATTACTTGGAAGCAGCTGAGCTCTGTAGCTCTCTAGGCTCACAACATGTTACTTGGCAGTAAGATAGTTCTTCAGCAACTCTCTCAGGCTCAAAGATATGCAGACATAGCACCTTGTGGCTCTCATTGGCATTTACAGCTACCAACTGGACATACAGATGATTACTGGCCACCAGGCACTGTCTGGAGAAATTTTGCATGGTCAGGGAACTCCCTATCCAGTTGTGTGGCACTACTTAATCAGACACAGTTATATAACCTTACACTAGACCCTTTTCTGGTCACTAAGCAGGTGTCCACCCTTTTATTGCTTTGGTTAAACTAGGGTGCAGACAGACAGTCACATCCTGAACTAGCTGGGCTTCTATGCCCCTTGCACTTTCTCAAAACTTGTACTTGTTAGACATAGGTTTACTCACTCAGGTAACATTGCAGAAATGGCTTTCTCTTCTCTGAGGTTTCAGGCTTGCTTCAGCACTCTCACTGCTGAAGTTGGACATTTGTGCAGCTCTGTCACAGCTGAAGATTCAGGTTGCCCACATTTTCCACGACACGTGGAAAGATGCTGGCCAGCCCTGGAGGACAATTTCTGGCAACTCCCAGGCTAGCAACTTCTGTTGCCTGCAGCCACTTTGTCTCTGGCAGAAGAAAGCCCCCTCCCCTGTGGAGGGGCTTGCACTGGATCATTAGGCCCATTTTGGAGCAAAGGGCCTGAGCTCCCACGCCTGCGGGGGGCCCACACTGTAACTCTGATTTCAGCCTGAAATACTGCCTTCTATGGAGTCCTTCTGAGGCTCCCAATTGGCTGAAACTATTTGCTGTTCCCACAATGATTGGTTGATCCTGCTTGTCAGTCCTCAAAATAAATATTCATTAGCTTCACTCGATGCACAATAGGCTCCCTGTTTTGGAACCTGAATTAGGTCCCTGCTGTTTCCCCATAAGCACTTTACAATGTCTCATTAGTTCTAGGCAATTGCCTGTCACTGCTGCCATAACTAAGTGCCCCCAGGCAGCAGACAGGCATTCTATCTGAGTCCCAACAGACAGGCATTCTGAGTCCCAAACACTGCATTTTGAGCAGCTAGCAAAACATTTGTTTTAAACTCCTTCCCCCCTTTGTTCAGTAGCCCGTTTAGTGTCCTCTCATGTACTACCTATATTTTACATTTATTTTACAATCTTTTCTTGTCCTAGTGCCAATATTTTAAGTTATTTTGCGCTAGGATAGGCACCTTATTAATATTTATGAGGGACCGGGACTCTCCTCATTAATATTCATGTGCCCCAATCTTTAATGCCTCGTGGCACTCCTTAATTTAATTACAAAGAGGGCTATCCTGGCCCTTACTGAGGTCACCAGTCTCCACACTGCCCATGGCAGGGACTGGGACCCCCAAACTGTCTCCTCCTAGACCGCAAAGTTGGTGGTCAGGAGATCAAAGGCACTAAACACATATGCGCGAATGTCGATTTACACAAAAGTGCAATCTCAGGCAGTGGCAGCTCATGACTGTGGTCCTGAGCCTGAAATGGGCAAAAGGAAACACCAGAGCTGTTCACGGGGGAGTTGTGGGCAGTGGAGGATCTGGAGCTGTGGCGGTGAGGCTGGGGACAAGATCGAGGGAAACCAGCTGGCAAACGAGAGGTGCTCCGCGGTTCGGGAGCAAATGAGTGAATGGGCAGAAAGGTAAGCCCCCATTTGAGGGGGTTACATATACTAGTGCAGTCCCCTCTTCATCCTCCCCATTTGACAACCTTTGCTCCCACCCTGAACTCAGTATTGCTTCTGCACATTGAAAATGCTGTTATCCTCCAGCACTTTACTGTAATATGATCACTAGGTCTCATTTTTTTCCCACAGAAAAACTGGATTGTAATTTTGCTATTATAACCAACTGGTTAGAAGGGTGAACATGTGCCTGGTTGCCCTGGCTTGGCACATACGCCAGCTGTGATGTTCCTCTCCTCAATGCCATCCCCCACTATTCCCGCTCCTCTGTGCTGTACAGTTCACCAACACTAGAAGTCAATGGTAAATTCTTTTTCCTTTTTTTAAACAAAAATATCACTGGCTATAAAAAAGTTTATTTTGGGTGTGAAATAAAAAAAAAGGGAAACACTGCTTTTGTTCACAAGCCGCCACGGACTGTGCTGAAACTCTAATGGTAAGTGGCCTCACCTCTGTAGAGATATCCCTTTATTTTATATAATTGCTGTGGCAAAAAATTATCCCCAGCAATTATATAAAATAAAGGATGAGTTGGTGGTCAAAACTCAGATTTTACACACACCCTCGGTTTAGGATTCCTTAATAAACCCCTCAATTTTTGCTCTCAGGGTTTATGTGGCATCCCACACCTTGGGGGTTTGTAAAATCCTCATTATAACCACTGACCCATCCATTATTCTCTGTATAATGACTGGTGTGCAATTTTTCCATAGAAAAATCTGGTTATAATTTGCTGTCATAATCAATTGATTATAATGGCGAATATGTGCCAGGTTTCCCTTGCTCTGTGCATGCACCAGCCACTGTTCTTCCCTTCCTCAGCACCAGACACTTCATCTCTCACACTCGATTTCACCGTAAGTAAATATTAAAAAACAAAACAAAAAAAGAAGCTCTTTTGGCAGAAGAGCCACTTTACAAAAAATAAAGAAAATGTTACCACAGCTGTTCGAGCCCAACCGCACTTGAACCCAACCGTGGCTGCACATCTGTGTATTCCTATTTTACTGTATATAATTGTTGTGGCAATAAAATGCTCCCCAGCAGTTATATAAAATAAAACATGAGGTGGTCAGTAAAACTCGAATTTTACACACAAACCCTTGGTGTTGGATGCTTAAATAAACCCCAAAAACGAATTATGTAGCATCCAACACCTCAAGTATGTGTAAAATTCTCATTAAAAACACCACCCCATGTATTATTCTATATGTAACTGCAAATGTGATTATCCCCCTGCAGGGCATTGAATTGTTATGTATTTTACCTCTCACAATTCTTGTCTTTGCACAGTTGTTATTTACTTATAATGCTTATTCACCTAATATCAGGTTTGATTCCCACAACATCCACTTGCATACTCTATGACTCTGAGCAAGTTACTTAACCTTCTTTTGCTTCACAGGATTGCTCCATAAAGGGGAGGTGCTCATCAGTCCTTCTTTTAGTTCAATGGAAACTCAAAAGACCCAGCACTCATTTTCTTCCATTAGAAACTGCAGCTCTCACCAGTTTCAGTGAAAACATTTTTAATATTTTATTCTAAAACCAATATAAATTTAGAAGAGGTGCAGCTTCAGAGAGACCACCACACACAAAAGACCAACGTTTCACGTTCCTTATGAACACTTTGTCAGGGTGTATTTGCACCACATAGTGGTCAGTATTTATACTGCAATTCATCATCACCATAATCTAAAAACATGCAAATTCCTACATTTTAAAATTGCTAGCAATGGATTAAACACCTTCATCATGTGAGCAGGACCTATACAAATTTAAATGTTTTAGAAAACTTTTTTTTCAATAAACAAACAGTTTTTATATAACTATACAATACAAACTTAATTCTTATATCCCTTTAATTAAAAAATATGGGGGGGGGGGATACTGCCATTCATGGCAATAGAGCAAATTCCAAACTACATTTCTATGCATAACTTTATCTTTTTATTTTCTGTGCATATTTCTATACACAAATGTTTGCAAAAAATATTTTTTTTTACAACAATCATGACAGTTCTATTTGCACATTTAATCCAGGCCATTCCAGGGCTCCCAACCAGTATATCCAGTAAGCCTCTTTATTGGCTAGTCTATTTTCTGCATCCCCACCTCTTAGTCCCAATGACACTTTATCTATACCTATGAAGAGTGGAACATGCTCTGAATCCTCTCTTCTACCATTTATATGAAATGCCATTGCATATTTCAAATCTTTATTTTTAATTGCCCACATATGTTCCCCCATTCGTTCTTTAAATTTTCTCTTGGTCCTGCCCACATAATATACACTACAACTGCATGACAATAAGTATATGACATTCTGAGTATCACATGTTATGAAGTGCAATATTTTATATATTTTTTCCATCTTTTGGACTTATGCAAAAATCAGTTTTGCTTAACACACTGCAATATTTACATCTGCCACAACGGCTACACCCCAAGGATAATGAAGCAAGGAAACTTTTTTATCCTTTAGCTTTTCTATAGGTTGTATGCTATGAACAACCTGGCGCTTTATATTATGTGCCCTTCTATATGTTATTCTGGGCAAGATTTTCACTATCTCTTTTAATTGTGGTTCCGTTCTCAGAATTCCCCAGTTACTATGTACTATATTTTTACCTGCAAAAGCATTATCTGAAAAAGTAGTTACAAATTTAACCTATTTTGTTCAGTTGCCTCTTTTATTTTTTTTCTTTTTCTAGCAGCAACTGTTCCCTAGGCATTAAGTCCACCTTTTCTTTAGATTTTTCTATGACCTCGTGACCATACCCCTTTTCCTTCAAATGGTCCGTTAGGTTTGCTACAGATTCCAAAAAATCTCTCTCCTCTGTACAATTTCTTTTCATCCTCATATATTGCCCTTTTGGAATATTTTGTATTGTGCGTTTTTGGTGACAGCTATCTGCTTTTAAAAGCGTATTCCTATTGGAGGGTTTTCCAAAGAGGGAGTTCACAAGGTCACCTTCCACTGTTCTAGTAATAGCCAAATCCAGGAAATTAATCGTCCCGTTATCATACATAAATTCAAACTTAAACATTGGTTCCTGTTGTTCTACATACTCCTTAAAATCCAATAATTCATTCTTTGTTCCGTTCCAGATCATAATACAATCAACTATAAAATGTCTGTAAAATTCTATTTTGTCTCTATAAGGATTTTTATCAGTATATATCACCTCATTTTCCCAGTACCCCATTGCCAAATTTGCATAATTGCGGGCAAATGTTGCCCCCATTGCTGTTCCCTGTTTCTGTGAATAATACTGCCCCATGAAACTGAAAAAATTACTTTCCAGTACCAATCTGGACATTTGTATTAGTACCTTTGTTTCTGGAATGTTATTTTCCTGTTGTTCTAGGAAGTAAATCATGCGTTGCAGCCCATAATTATGAGGTATATTCGTATATAAACTAATCACATCCATCGTGACCAAGAATCTATCTATATCCATAAAAATCTCTTTTGTTAAGTTTATTACATCCAAACTGTCTTTTAGATATGATCTCAATCCCTGTACACAAGAATTCATGTGGCTATCAACAAATTGAGACAGTGGTTCAGTTAATGATCCCTGCCCTGAAACAATTGGCCTGCCAGGCAGATTATCTAGGGTCTTGTGGACTTTCAGTAATAGATAGATAGAAGGCTGGTCGCAACGATGATTTGGTTGTCAGAAATTCCATTTCTTTCTTATTGATATGTCCCTCCCCATGTATCTGCATTATAAATCCTTCTATTTTCTTTTTAAACTCACTAGTGGGATCACTTACTAGAGGTCTATACACATTTCTGTTGCTTAGTTGTCTATTTGCTTCTTTTATGTAGTCATTAGTATCCATGACTACAACACTCCCTCCTTTGTCAGCAGCTTTAATTGTTATTTCATTATTGTTGCCCAGATCTTTAAGTGCCTTTCTTTCCTGATTAGATAGATTATTAAAACCTATTCCATGTGGATTGGCTTCATAGAAATGTTCCAAATCTACCATACATGCCTTATAAAAAACATTAACTACTGGGTTCATTGGTGGAATAAATGTTGATTTCTTTTTCCAACCTAAATTAGTACCTCTCCACTGTTCCCAAGTCACCCCTGAAAAGGCCTTGGGCATAGTGGGCCATACCATCATTGTCCTCCCTTTCACCCTCACCCAAGACACATCTGGAAGCAAATGGTTACAAGCTCAGTATGTCTCTTCTGGTGAAACTTTGGAAAAATAACTAACTAGCTAGCTAACTAACTAAATATTAAGGTCCAACTGTCAACAAAATCAAAGGAAAAGGAGACCATTATGGTTCTGTAGCATTCAGAAGGTATAAGGTAATGCAGAGGGAGGGAGAAAGACAGGGAAATATACCAAGTAAAATGGAGGGAAGCAGGAAAGGCAGTGAGAAGAGCAATGGCATAGGATAGCCAAAGGGTAGCTAAAGGGTATAAGAATTTCTTCAGGTACATAAGTACATAAGTGAGAAAAGGAAAGCAAGGATCAAGAAAAAGTAGATATCCTGAAGAGGTACTTCTGCTCTGTCTTCACAGTTGGGGTTGGGGATGGACCACCAAGAAGCAGCAGGAACAAAGGGGAAGGGGTGGACCCAACTCCATTTTAAGAGGACAGTGTCTTGAAAGGACTTGCAGCTCTGAAAGTGGGCAAGGCTATGGGACCTGCTGGGATACACCCAAAGGCACTAAAGGAATTCAGGGACCTGCTGGCTGCCCCACTGACAGCCTTATTCAGCAGCTCAGTGGAAACAGGCATGGATCCAGAGAACTGGAAGACAGTAGACGTGGTCCCTCTGTGTGAGAGCAGCAGGCAGGAGGCTAGCAACTATAGGCTGGTCAGTCTCATGTCAGTGGTGGGGAAATTAATGGAAACCTTGTCAAAGGAAAGGTTGGTAGAGTATCTTGAATTCAGTGGCTACAAGACACAAGGCAGAATGGATTCATTGGGGAGGTGGATCATGCCAGACAGATCTTGTTGATTTCTTCAGCTGGTTGACCAGGGAAATAGATCAGGGGAGGGCTGTGGACATGGCCTATCTGGTCTTTAGCAAGGCTTTTGACACCATGCTACACAGGAGACTGATACAGAAATTGAGCAGCCTAGGGTTGGGATCCAAAGTGGTGAACTTGGTACTGAACTAGTTAAATAATAGGTGACAGAGGGTGGTGGTTAACGGCACTCACTCTACTGAGGGGAGAGTGACCAGCAGGGTGCTGCAGGACTCAGTATCACAGCCATTCCTCTTCAATGTCTTCATCAGTGATGTTGCAGAAGAACTGGAAGGAAAGGTATATCTTTTTACAGATAACACCAACATTTGTAATAGGGTGGACACTCAGAAGACAGGTGGAGAGAATATCTAGGGACATTAGGAAACTCAAGGAGTGGTCAAGAGCATGGCAGTTGGGGTTCAGTGCCACAAAGTCCAAAATTATGCACCTAGGGCATAGGAACAGGAGATAAGTATAAGAATGGGGGGGTATTACTGACAGTCACTAAGATAGAAAGGGACCTTGGGGTTGTCATATCTGATGACCCCAAAGTGGCAGGGCAGTGTGACAAAGCAGTGGGTAGGATAGTGGCATGCAAGATTGCATTGAGGGAGGAATCTCCAGCAGGAAGAGGGTGGCGATATTGCCACTGGAGGCTGCGCCTCAGAAAGGACATAGTGAGAGTTGAGGCAGTCCAGATGAGGGCAACTACAAAGGTGCAGGGTCTGCATCAAAAACCCTTTGAAGAGACGGAGGGATCTCATTATGTAAACCCTGGTAGAGAGGAGAGTGAGAGGAGACATGACAGAGACCAACAAGTACCTCACAAGGGTGAACACCATGCAGGAGGGAAGTTTCTTTCAAATGTAAAAGAGCACCAGGACCAGACAACATGTAATGAAGCTGGGGGGGGGAGTTTAAGAGGGATGTGAGGAAGAAGTACTATGGATGTGAGGAAATACTACTTCACTTAAAGAGTGGTGAATGCCTGGAATAGACTGCCACTTGAATTGGTGGGGACAAAAACAGGTGGGTACTTCAAGCATGCATTGGGTAGATGTAGAGGAATATTAGTAAATAAGCAGGGAGGAGGGAGAGTCACCGGAGATCAGTTAGGGTCTGCAAAGACAGACTAGGCAGGGACCATCTGGGCAGACTGGCTGGATCAATCAATCCTTTTCTGCTGACAAATTCTATGTTTCTATGTTTCAGTGGTGATGCTACTATACTTAAAGGTAGTGGGCTTGAACTGCAGCATTGCCAGGTCAGGTCATATTTACAAATCAAAGAGTCTCTGTATCACTGTGTGTTGATAGGAGTGACTGTTTTTATGATGAGACCATCTCTACCATTAGCTGAACCATGCTGCAGAAGCCATAACCAGCAATTGTAAGTCTTATTACATACTGATGAGGTGAAATACTGTCTTGGGTAATACTCCATAAGAAATCACCAATATAGCTGCCAACAACATGCAGTGTCAAAACATAAGATGTCCTCATGCCTCACCACTCACTGTATAGCTTTTAGCTGAAATAAAACAGGATAAAGTAAGTAAAAAAAACAACGTAAAAGCAGTGTTCTTATTGTGTTTAGACTTATAATCACAATAACAAACTGACTGCCAGTCATTTTCTGGGATCAACACCCAGCTGGTGGTGTCTGGCCCTTGGCTGCATCTTGAGCCATCTAGTCCCCTGGTGTAGTAGCCAGGATTTTAAAACCTGAAGGCACAAATGTAGCTACATGCTGTTTGGGGCACATTTATATCAATGGCCAGATGAGTTAAGGCATATTTATTGACAATGTTTGAATCCAGATGAAGGCCTAGGCCTATAGGCTATGGCCTGGCTACTCCCCCAGTCATTAATTCCCAGGAAATAACTGTCTGTTCAGCTATTATTGCTTAATTGTACTGTACTTTTCACACCACAATCTGTGTGATGCATGCACTGATACTAAAGCATTTGGTCGGGGGGCAGGATGTAAAGGGGTGAAAATGTTTGTAAGATCCTCATACTGGTGGTGATTACCTGCACTGTTAAGCATAGAGTCCTTGTGTGTTGTGGACATTTGGATGCTCCTTTCAACTTCCGGGGACTGCAGACTGTGATGATAGGGGTTGTGGAGTGAGTGAAGTGGAGTGCTACTTTTTCAGCACTTCCTGCGCCTGAACTGCTTGTTGAGTAAAAGCATCAAATGGTTTTCAATGCTGCTGATGCTGAGCATGGCTGCAGCTCAGGACAGGTGGGGGATTAAATGGAATTGTGACCTCAACCAATCAGACATTGGCACTTGCCCACACAGAACATGGACTAGGTCACCAAGTGAGTTTCAAAGGGACAATCTCGAGAACTTGGACTAGGGCACCAAGTGAGTTTCAAAGGGACAGTGTTGTTTAAAAAAAACGTCTTTTGAAGATTGTGCCTTTGGAACTGATGACTGCGGTCATCGTTTGCACTTCTGACAACAGTTAGTTTGCCAGTCAGGGTCCAATGACAGGGAGCAATTAATTAATCAGTCAGTCAACAGAGCCTACTCCAGACCCATCAGAAGGCTCATGAGCTGTCAGAGGACTTCATTAATTCTCCTGGGTTGTAGAAACTCAATCAGCCGTTGAGCTGACAGATGCTCCATCCCTTCCCTGTGACTGACATCTGCCACTGGCCAATGGGGAGGCTGCCCACTCAGGTTTTGTGCACATGACTTGTACAGCTTATGGAATGCATTCTTGTCTGTCTGAGGTGTCAGACCTACTATCTATGAGTGCAAGACAGCACTGTGCAAGCCAAAGTGAGTTGTAGAAATGTGCATTACCAGCTACTGAGGAGGAGCTGTTTAAAACAGGGCTGATACAACGCGATTTTCCCAAACTGTCAGCTGAAAATTGTTCGGTTGTCAGGGAACTGCACTGCAGTCATTATCAAGAGAGGAGAGAGAAACTGAGAGAATTTATTCCACTCAGGCACTGCAGCTATGCCAGCGAGACCTTGGAGCCACTGAGCAAGTCATCACTGTCTGGTGAGGATCAGCAGCAAGTGTGCTCCCAACCTCTCATCTACCAGACCACTCTGAGAGCAAGATCCTTGAGGGAGAACTCAGCTGATTGGCAGAGTCATGGGATGTGATGGCCAAAGAAAGTTGAGGAGTTGGAGGTGTGATGCACTCTGTAGACTTGAGGAGCTGGTACATCTAGTCTGGACTGTGGAGAAGGGAAGGCAGCTTGTGCTATATGATCAAGAGTAACTGCATGTAATTAAACAGGACCCACAGGTCCTATGACACAAATCCTTAATAAAGAAACATAGAAACAGGCCGGCCCACTGGCACAGGGGCAGGTTGTCTACCTGAGACACCGTCGACCCGGGTTCAGAAACAGACCCAGGACGTCAGAGGGCTGGCCGAGGGAGAAGGATTGAGCATCTGAGGACTGATCTCCTTCTCTGAGGTGGAGGGGGGTAGAGTGTTCGGCATAACATGGACACCTAGTAGAGGCTGGGTGTACTGAGCATGCCAACGCCACTTGTTGAGGGGAGCGGGGTGGGGCGGATGCTGGTCATTGTTGCACGTCCCTGCCCCCACACACCGGGGAACAACTGCCGCTGGCCACCATGAATGAAGCCCACCCTTGGCTTCAACAGCTCCCAGGCTGGCCCATTGACCTATCCTGATGATGCGACACTCTAGGGCTGGTGCTGTGACCCCACCCTGGGGGGTAAGCCAGCGCGTATCAATGAGGCGCGACCGATGTGGGAGTGGAAGCAGGGGTCCATGACTGGGCTGAGGTACTGGGCAGCCAACGGTGGAAAAAAGCATACTAAATAAAAAAAAAAAAGAAACATGGAATCTGTCAGCAGAAAAGGACCACTTGGCCCACACAGTCTGCCCAGATGTTTTCTTCCTAATCTGTCTTTGCAGATCCTAACTGATCTCCAGTGATCCTCCCTGCCTATTTGCTAATATACCCCAGTCTGTCCTATGCATGCTTGAAGTTCCCCACTGTTTTTATCTCCACCATTTCTGCTGGCAGTCTATTCCAGGCATATATCATCCTTTTTAGTAAAGTAGTGTAACCCCCCCCCACAAGAAAAAAATTACTCACCTTAGTAATTGCTTTTCTTCTCATGGAGTCTTGCTATATTAGGACTTATTGCAGTTAGCCACTGCACTTGAACTGCCCTGGAGAGGAAAGAGTTAACTCCAGAGAATCTGGAGTTCTAAAGCGCGAGGGCGCTATACCAAAGCTCTATCTGGGCAGTTTCAAATGAAACTGTCAGATCTTTACGAAGCTAACACTAAGCAACAAGTCTGTGTGGAAAGCTCTACACTAGCCAAATGGCTACCTACTAGTAGTAATAACAACAATATAAACAACAATAGAAACAACAATAACAATAATAAGAATGAATAATGGTATTATTAGTTTTCCTCCCTGACAAGCACTATTAGGACCCCCCCTTCCCCCAAAGACTCAAGTCCAGGAAGGGGGCCAACAAATCACTCAACACAGAAAACCCTAGTTCCCTAACCCTAAATAAAAGAGGGTGAAGGGAAGAACTACAATGGCATGACACAGTGCTTGCACTAATTTGCCACCCCACCCCAGTAGAAGTTCTGAGAGGGGCAGGTTGGGGGTGGTCTAATATGTAAGACTCCATGAGAAGAAAGCAATTACTAAGGTGAGTAATTTTTTCTTCAAACACCATAAAGTCTTGCTATATTAGAGACTTATTGCAGATACACAGCAGTACCTCCATGGAGGAGGGTCAGAACCTACTTAGGAAATAGGCTCTGAAGCACAGCTGTGCCAAAACGAGCATCTCTCTGGACTGAAATCCAGGGAATAATGCTTAGTAAAAAGTGAACTGTCTTCCAAGTAACAGCTCGACAGATTTCCAGAATGGGAATATCTCTAGCAGCCGCTAGAGATGCAGCTGTACACCCATGGAGTGAGCCCTCAGTCCTGAGGGGCTCTCCTACCTAGTCTTTGATAACAAAAGTGGATACAAGAGACAATCCACCTTGCAATTGTCCTCTTAGTGGCAGGTTCCCTTTGCCAACCTCGCCTAGGTAAGGAAGAGTTGGAGGATTCAAACCTGTGACCCTTGGTGCGTTACAAATAGTAGCATAAGGCTCTTTTGACGTCCAAGCTGTGCAGTCTCTCTCACCTGAGGAAGAATGCTCAGTGAAAAATCCTGGGAGAGAGATGGATTGGTTCAGGTGGAAACCTGAAACCACTGAGGACAAACCCTGTGTTAGTCCTAGGGACTGTCTTATCCCTGTGGGGAGAAAAATCTTCTTCCACTGCCAGGGCCTGTAGTTCACTTGTCGTCTGGCAGAAGTAAAACTCCTGAAAAAACATTTTCAAGTGAGAAGCTTGAGCTCTGCTGGGGACAGGGTCCAAAGGGGTTTGCATTAACTGAGCAATGCAAACATTCCGGCTCCATGCAGGAGCTGGTTTCCAAAAAGGAGGGTTGGTGTGAAGCAACCCTTAAAAACTGGAAAACACAGGTTAAGAAGAAAAGGAAGCAGGCTTGCTTGCAGAAAAACAGAGACAGCTCCAGAGGAACCCTTAAGGTAGCTGGCCCAAGACCTAAGGAATTTAAAATGGACCAAAAAGTCCAGAAAATGGGCAGGTAAGCAGACTGTGGTATAATCTGCCTCTCAGCGCACCAGACTGAAAACCTGTTCCACTTAGAATTGTAAGTGGCGCCAGTGAAAAAGCTTCCTTGAAGCCTTTAAAATATCCGCGACACCTTGAAAAAGGTGTAAATCAGCAAATTCTAACTCCTCAGAGCTGCCTTGAGAAGGAGGAATTTGAGGTTCGGATACCACACTCTCCTTGTGCAAGACCAGTAAGTCGTGGACTCTGGGCAAGCTCAGGGTAGGGTGGACTGTCAGGACAGAGACAATGGGTACCAGGGCTGTCTGGCCCAGTTTGGAACAATCAGAATCGCTTTGCAGGGCTGAGATCTGATTTTTACTAGTACCCTGAAAGAAAGGGGAAAAAGGAGGAAAGGTGAACAGAAACTTCCCTTTCCAATCCAAGTGAAAAGCGTCCAGGGGGGCTGATCCCAGCACTGGAGACCTCAACAAAACAGAGAAAGTTAGTGGTTATCTGGGGCTGCGAAAAGATCTATCTGAAAATGAGCCCCATCTGGCAAGGACTGAACCCAGCACCTGAGAATTCAGAGCCCAATCGTGATGGCCCTGAGAATCCTGTTGAGGGCATCTGCCAGGGCATTGTCCTTCCCTGGGAGGTGAACTGCTATCAGGGAGGTGTTCAGGGAGTAAGCCAGAGACCACCACTTCATTGCTTCGGTGCACAAGGCTGATGACCGAGTGCCCCCCCTGCCTGTTGATGTACCACATTATTGTGGTGTTGTCTGTCCTGACTTGAACTACCTTGTTCTGGACAGAAGCTGAAAACTCCTAAGAACTAGAAGACAGCTCTGAGTTCCAAAAAATTGATGTGGAGCAGAGATTCCTAGGGAGACCACACTCCCCTAGTGGACAGGTCGCCTAAGCGAGCTCCTCACCCTAACACAGGAGCATCCGTGGTGAGGGAATGAAGAGGACCCCTAGTTTTAGATTGCTTTGATCCTGCCACCAGTGTAAGGCCAGGATCAGGGATTGGGTCACTAGAACCAATTTGGAAAGGGAATCCCTCCTTTGGGACCAATAGGCCCTCAGATGGAACTGAATGTCCCTCATCTGGAATCTTGCTCCCTGCACTACAGCTGTGGAAGCAGCCATGTGCCCTAGTAGTAGTTGTAGCAAATGCTTTGCTGGTCAAGAGACTACTGAGTAATGGAAGATGCCAGGGCAAAGAGACTGCCTACCCTTTCAGAGGGAGAAATGCCTGGCTAACTTTGTGTTCAACTCTGCACCTATGAAAGTTAGTACCTGAACTGGTTCGAGAACTGACTTTGGTAAATTCAGCAGGAATCCCAGAAAGGTGAGAAGCTGCTGGGTGACTTGCAAGTGGGATTTACTTGATCTGGAGACTGACCCACTAAGAGCCAGTCATCCAGGAAGAAACAAAGCAATCCCTTGCCTTCTTAAAGAGCCACTAGCACAGCTAAATTTCTTGAATACCCTTGGCGCAGAGGTAAGGCCAAAGGGCATTGCCCTGAACTGGTAGTGGCCTGAGGGTAACCTGAGGTACTTTCGGTGAGAAGGCCTGATCAAGACATGAAAAACAGGCATCCTTGAGGTCCAGGAAAGCTAGCAGTCCCCTGGCCTCAGCCAGAGTTAACATTTTAACTTTGTTTTCAAAAGATGCTTGTTCAGGTACCTTAAATCTGAGATGGGCGCCAATCTCCTGCCTTCTATAGGGTAAGAAAGTATCATGAGTACAGCCCCTTGCCCGGTGGCAAGGAAGGACCCCTTCTACTGCTTTGCAGTTCAAGGGATTCCGAAGGATTTGCAGGTGGACCTGTCTGGCTCTCTCATCTTGGAAACTGTTTGAAGCTGAGAACCAGACCTATTACTTCAGAACCCACTTGTCGAGTTAGGGACACCCAGTTCTGGCTGAAATAAAAACCAACCTGCCCACTGGTATAGGAGAATCGGCCCTGGGCACCCCATCAGGGTGCCTGCTTGGCAATAGTCTTAGGCTAAGGGGAGGGGGACGGTTTACTTGTGCCCTGTCTATCTCTGCCTCTGAAGAGACCCCTCTGGCGAAAGCAGAGGAGGCCTGAGTCTCTACCTGGGCACTTTTGTAGGTAATCATCCATGTTTTTCATATAGCTTTCTGTTTGTTCCTCAAACAGAGAATTACCCACAACAAGAAACAAATCCATAGACTTTGACAGAGTATCTTGGGACAGATTAGTGCATCTGAGCCATGCCAACCTCTGGAAAGCTACAGAAGTGGTCATGACCCTAGAGAAAACAAGATTAACACCAACAGCAGTATGAACTTGAACTTAGAGGCTTCAGTGCCATTAGCAGCCACCTGTTCCAACCCGCTAGCCAGCTGGCCATGGGCCTGCTTGGCTAACTGCAATACTAAGTCCCACCTAGATTTCCAAATCTAGCCACATAAGCCATACAACTTGCCTGTCTGAGTTCCACAGAAGCTGCCATATACTGTTTTCTTGCCATGGCATCAATCCTCCTGGAATCCTATTCAGGAGGATGTGAGGCCAGGGGAACTAGCCTTGACACAGGCTGCAGCTTGTACCACACCTACATGACTACACTGCTCAGTGAGAAAGTCTGTAACAGAGCCTGACGAAATACACCTTCTGTCCATTTTTTTATCTTACAGGAGGGACAGAAAGAGGAATCTTATAAAATCTTTGTTGTTTACTTCCTGAATGACTTATGCAAAGGAAAGACAACCTCCTAGCCCATCATTCCTACATAATCAGGCTCCACATAAACTGAGAAAAGGACTCAGACAGAATAGGAGGAGATTCTAAAGTCTGTCTGGAAATAATGTCAAAGTGGGCACGTCCAGACCTACCAGCACACATGTATTGATCAAATTTCCTCCTCCCACTCCTGTGGTTCATAATTCCTCACATCATAAACCTGAACCACTGGAACTGAGCAAGGCCACCTTTACCACCAACCGTAGATGGTTCGACAGGACCTAGAAACAGTGACTGGACAATCTGTATGATCAACTACTTCTGCAGCAGTTGGAGAGACAATCTTGGACTCCAAACCTACTGATTTCTCTGTCATATTTTTTTTTTTTGAAACTGGTTCTTCTGAACCATCCTTTTGCCAAGAAGTCTAGCCCTGGTCATGGGCACTCCCTCTGGTCCAGTGGGTACTGGACCGGGCTGGCCATCGGGTCAGCGGACTTTTTGCCAATAGTTCCCTGAGCCGCCCTATCTCTTTTCAGGGTGGCTGCAGAGAAATTTAAACACCTGGCAGTCTGACAGGAGGTGGTCAGCCCCCAGACAATAAACACAAGTGGTGTGTGGGACAGCCTTGGCAAAAGCTTCCCCACAGCATCACAGTGTTGAAACCCAGTGGGCCCGGTTTTTCTTTTTGGGTTTCTCAGACATAATGCCAGCCTAACCAAAAACTTGCCCTTTTTATGGCCCTGTCAGACAAGACACCCTTATCGGTTCCTAACCGTTTCACGGGTATTTGAAAAAACCCTATTTAAAATCAAGGTTTTTTTAGAACCGATAAGAACCGGGTACCGCACTCTAAAAGCCCAAAACTTTAAAACGTTAAAATAAGCAAACCGATCGGTTCAAAACCGAACCGATAACTAAATTTCCACACAGACTTTGCATTTTGTACTTACGGTTTACCAAATAGAGCTTTAACGAAACGCGGTAAAATAATTACTTTTGCGGTTCAAATAACCGAAAATACTCACTTGAACCGAGAAATGAACCGAGCTGAAGGAGCTGATCCGGAGGCGACTGTTCAGTGAAGCGGAGTAAAGAATCTGACAGTTTCATTTGAAACTGCCCAGATAGAACTTTGGTATAAGCGCCTCGCGCTTTAGAACTCAGATTCTCTGGAGTTAACTCTTTCCTCTCCGGGGCAGTTCAAGTGCAGTGGCTAACTGCAATAAGTCCTAATATAGCAAGACTTCATGGTGTTTGAAATGCGGGTTCCCGAAAAGTCTTCCTTGAGCTTGCCTAAATGTTCACTGCCAGGCTGGTGTCCTGCATTTTAGCAGTTTAAATGTGATTGCCAGAGAGTGCCTGTATAGCCTCTGTGTACTGTCTCTTTAAGAGCTGCCTGGATTACAGTCATAAGTACTCTGAGAGGGAGCTCTGTTGAAAGATGTAACTATTTGCTGAAAATCATTTAGAGTGATAATGATAATGATAATGTAGCTTGTCTAACCTGCCTTCTTTGCAGCAAGGACTGTTTTGTTTATCTCCACTATCTTGGTCCTGGACTGCCAAATTGGACCAATCAGTACTGGTGGGACCTAAAATGGAGCCGGACTACAGGAGCTGTCTGGAGTCAAAATCTGTAGGAATTGTAGTGTTGGGCTTTTGGCGCCTTTTTGTACCTGAAGGGGGAGCCTTTGTTGTGACTGACAGATGAATCAGCCAACCAAACCTTTTGGATCTTGGGGAAATTCCCACGCTTGCTGGCAGTTGAGTCAGATCTAAGATGGGAGCTGAAGAAGCAACAGCTTGAGACAGTCTCTGTGGAAAGGCCTGAGTTTTGGCCTGCATGCCTGCCTGCTGCCCCTGAGAGGGAGAAGAGAATCCATTCAGACTAAATCCGAGTTTGTGAGAATAAAGTAAGCCACTGAGTTGTGAACAGGATCAAACTGAAGAAGACTGAAGATTTGCTGAATGCATCAGCCTGTCGGGATTTCCAGCTGCCTCTAAATTCCCAGTGTGTGCAAAGACTTTGTGACTGTGACCGGAGAGCGGTTTGCCTGGTATGGTAGAATCCCTTACATGTAAATGTGCTGTGTGTTTATAGTGGGTTGTGATTTGGTTCCCCACTGTGTGAATTGTGTTCTGCTTGCTGGAAGCTGTATGCAGCTCAACCGGACTGAATCCGCGTTCATCTCCATACGGCCTGGGCCTTGCCACACTGGCCCTGTCAGACTACCCTACTGGACAAAGAAAGCCATGGACGAGAGACCTGTCTGGGGATCAGCCCCCTGCTCCACACTTGAACAGGAATGACACCTCGGCGAATCATGTGGGCTCTGCTTCTCCTGGCACTACAGATCAACCACCTGCAGTCTCAATTTTCGTCCAGCCTGTGTCCAGTCTTGGGTATTGTGAGTAACCATCAGGGTAGCTCCCTGCAACAACAGCTTAATCTAAGTGTGTCATCTAATTGTCTTGTTGTTTCTTTTCTTTCACGAACTGAGCCCTCCGGCTCTGGATTACAATTAGTGTGTGTGGTGCATATTGTTTTCTTTCATCACACGGCCCCAACCAGCTGCGACGCCGGCCTACCCCGGGCAATGATCCTGGCTAGCTCACCGCTTCTTCACCTGGGTACCCAGAGTGCGTGACTGTTTATGGACCCTGACGTGCATGCATAACTGTTTGACTGATACAGCTTTTTAGCAAATTAACCTGACTACACCCCTCCCTTGTTCAAGTCCCTTAGATAAATCAGATCTAACTCTTTTTGCATTTACCCTGACTGTGGTTCCAGTTTGTGCAAGAGTACTGTACTGCTGTTATTTGCTGTGTATAACCTGGTTTTACATGGGGTCCCCAGGGTCGAGCCAGAGGAAAGCCCTGGTGGTAAGTGCAAACAGTGTGGGTACTTGTGTGGTATATCAGGGGTATTGTGAAAGTGATTATTGTGTATTGTTCCAGCCACTAGTAAGGAAAGAGGGGGGTTACAGTGTACCGGAGGGCTGTGCCCAGGTTAGCTTGACCACTACCAACCCTGACCTCTGGGTGGAGGCACCCTTCAGAACTCAGGCCCCTTAACCTGCTACTAGCCAAGCAGGCAGAGGTAGTAGCCCTTGGGATAGCTCCACCTAGGAGTTACATTTTGGAGGCTCACCGCTCGGATTTTGTGCCATCTAGTGACCAAAAATTAGAATTACTGTTAAAGATTAATGGCTACCCCAGTAGAAATGGCTGTACACCAGTTGGTGGGGTGGTGTACTGGGCAGGAGACCGACACCCAAAATGCTCTGCTTATATTCGATATTCCCCTGGGTACCAGTAAGGACACTGTAGAGGGAGCACTCTCCAAAGTTGAATGTTTAAAAAACCCTGTGGTGGTGGGTCGACAGGCTGATTTGATTGCCCAAACTTTCATAGCCTTGGTAGAGTGTAGCGACCTCGTGGACAGCTCTAAAGTGCCACAGACTATTGCCTCAGAAGGGGTCCCAGCCACTTGGAGAGTGATAACAAAAGACAGTACAGACCCTGGGGAGGATGAGCTCCCACCATTACCTGAGACTTTTGAGGAGAAATTTGCTAAGTTGTTGCTGGAGGAAGAGAAAACCGTAGAGGACTTTAAGAAACTGTTCCTGCCACCTGGGGATGTTCTTTCCCCAACACCCCCTCCCACTCCAGCACCTGTTACTGCCCGCCTTCTGTGCCCATGCCAATGCTGGCCTATATCTGTACCCACCATTGAACCCGACTCCTACCAAAGGCTGAGAATCTTCTTGGGCACCTCCCACCCCAGGGGATGACTGAGAGACCTGGATCGACTATGTTGCCCCCTTGGTACCTGAGTGGCAGTATGCAGAGGCTGAGAAGTGGAAAAGAATCATAGCAAGTTTGAGGGGCCCCGCCTTTGAAGCCATTACATTTTTGAGGTCCACAAACCCTGATGCGTCTGCTCAGAAGTATCTATCTGTACTTGAAGGCAATTTTGGGAGCACTGAGGCAGGGGAGACTTTGATGTGGAAATTCCAAGGTACCAAACAATGGAAGGGGGAAAGTTCGTCTGTGTATGTTACTCGCCTAGAAAGAGCTCTGTAGAAAGCTTACCGGAAAGGTGGGGTAGCCGCTAGTGATTTGAACCATGTGAGATTGGGGCACATACTGCAACATGCCAAGCATTCTAAACTGCAGATCATCCAGTTTAGGCTCCAGGATAGGAGAGGTAACCCATCTGACTACTGTGACTTGATAAAACTCTGGGAGGTAGAAGGTGAAGAGGGAGATTGTAATTATGGGGTGAGTGCAGCCCAAGTGATCATGGCACCAGAAGGCCCTTCCGAAATGGAGACCACTAAGAGTGTCCCACCGTGGGCTAAACAGTGGGGGGAAGAGTTGCTGAAGAAAGTCAGAAAAGTATAACCAGGTGTGTTTGCTGAGGCATCCCCTGCTGACAGAGACCCTGGTCCCTGTCAGGGCGTGACTGTTATGGGGGTGGGGGTGCACCCTCAGGCATCCTCTACTGAGGGTGGCTTCTTGGCTGAGCTCAAGGAATTGACTGCCACCCAAAAGGAACTTTTAAGACATGGTACACTACCTGCAGAAGTCAAATCACAATCTCCCGTCAATGCTTCAGCATCCTCTACTATGTTTTCCCCAAGGATGCCCCGAGAGCGTGTCATTTGTCACAGATGCGGCAAGAATGGCCACATGAAGAGGGAATGCCAGTCTCAGAAGGACTTAGAGAAAGTGGTGAATCAGCTTTAAGGAGAGCTTCGGAAAACAAGTCAGTGGTCAAGGGGTGCACAAAATGACTGCAGTAAAGGCTTCGGACATCCTAACTCAAACCCCTCTGTGGCTAAATCATCTGTCCAGGCCCCTGCTGTTGTCCCTCCAGACTGGTCCAAGATAGTGGGCCCTTCAATGGAGACTAATGTGGCTGTGAATGGTATTCCTACTCGGGCTGTGCTTGACAGTGGGTCGCAAGTGACCATTGTGTTTCAGGACTTGTATGACAAACACTTATCTGATGTGCCCTTACAATCCCCGGAAGGCCTATATGTGTGGGGTCTGAGTGACAAGTCTTATCCATATCTTTTTTGAAGTTAAAGATTTTTATTATTATTTCACACAGGACACACCAAACAAAAGTCTAATATTGAACGGTTACATACAACCATAACGCAACCTTAATGCACCCATCCAGGATATTACATGCAGAATACACAAGAGGGGAAAAAAAAGCAAAAAAGGAAAAAAAAGAAAAAAAAAAAAGGAGCACTGACTTTGGTAATGATCCAAACCTGCCTAGAATCTCCCACCCAAAAGAGTGGAAGTCAAGAGATATAAATTGAAGGGCCCCATGCAAGCAAAAAAAAAAGGAAAGGATAATAACAATAATCTATAGGACCCAAGGCAATGTATGGTAAAAGTGGTTACATCCTGGAGCAGGCCTAGTACTAATTAGAACTATGTACATCAAAAACTAGAAAAACAAAAAGGCAGACTGCTTCTGAGATACCAAAAAAACATGCCAAGTATAAGAAAAAAGGAAAGCCTATAGCTCAGACCAGATGAGGAATCCTTAGGAATTACTGACCACCTAGGGTTGGATATCGTGACAGTACTTAGACTGGAGATAAGGTTGCCACCGTCTGTCAAATTGGACCAGCTTACCCCCCTAAAACTAGAAAGCCTTTCTACATAGCTCCCTAGGGCTAGAGCCTGAAGAAACTCCCAGAAGGATGGAACCTCTGGGGACCGCCACCTCTAAGATAAGCCTGCTTACGCCTTCGACCGAGTGATAACCCACTGGCCCCCAGACAGCGCTTGGGTGTATGGGCCGGGGCACAACCCAGAAGGAGGAGAGTGGGGTCTGGTACTATTTGAGTGAACAGAGAGGTACACATATCCTGGATTGCTGTCCAGAAATGCTGGAGATATGGACACTCCCAGAGTATATGGAAAAGATGGGCACCTTGAATACCACATCTCCAGCAAGTGTCCTGCTGAAGGAGAGTCTTATCCATATCTAGGATATGCCCACCTCTGTTGTCTTTTCCTGCAACTGTCACTGGCATAGAGGAGCAAGTAGAGACACTGGCCCTAGTGTGTCCCCCCCACCGGACTGTATGATGGGGTTCCCCTGTTAATTGGAACAAATGCCCACATGTTTGGGAGACTAGCACAACTCTGTCATGAGAAACAAGGGCAGCTGACTGCACAGGCCCTAAGGATTCTGGCTCTGATCAAGAGGGCCTATGATTTGCAACTGAAACCTGAGGAAGTAGACCAGGATGAACCGGTGGGGATTGTGTGGAAGAAGGATCCCTATTCAGTGGTACTGGCCCCAATGCCCAGTGTACCATTCAAGGGAAGGTCCACCTCTGGAAAGATGTCAAGAACAAAATACTGATGTTGGATGTGCCAGGTGATGGAAAATTGCCAGAAGGATTATTGGTCAAGCCTAGCATTTTGCCTGCTCGTGCCCATGCCTATGCATGACTAGTGATGGTCCAGATTCACAATGTGCCAGATCGGGAAATCCGGGTGAACAGAGGGTGCACCTTAACTATGGTACACTGTGCAGACACTGCAGTATTGCCGGCAACAAGCACCCTGTTGAGAAGGAGAGAGTGACCCCAGACTTGTTTGACTTTGGCGACTCCCCGTTGCCAGCTGAATGGAAGGTTTGAATTAGTAAGCGACTTGCCCAGAGAGACCAAGTATTTTCATTGAAGGAATGGGATGTGGGATGTGTCCAGGGTGCGGAGCATCACATATGCCTGCATGATGAACGGCCATTTTGAGATAGGTCCTGACGCCTAGCCCCAGCAGACATAGATGATGTGAGAAGACATCTGAAGGAAATGCTCGCTGCTGGTGTAATACAAGAATCCAGAAGCCCATATGCCTCTCCCATTGTGGTTGTGCATAAGAAGAATGGGTCTGTAAGGATGTGTGTTGATTATCGAACCCTGTAAATGGTGGACCATCACATACCTGTACACTATGCCTCATATACAGGATGCCCTGGACTGCTTGAATGGGAGAAAACGGTTCTTGGTGTTGGATCTTCGCAATGGATATTACCAGATTCCAATGGCCCTGGAGGACCATGAGAAATCAGCCTTCATCTGTCCTTTGGGGTTCTATGAATTTCTGAGAATCCCACATTGGATATCAGGCACCCCGGCCACCTTTCAGGGACTGATGGAATGTGTGGTGGGAGATATGAATTTGCTGGAATGTCTGGTGTACTTGGATGATATCATTGTATTTGGGAGCACCCTAGAGGAGCATGAGAACTGACTGTTTAAAGTTCTGGACTGACTGGAAGACTTCGGCCTCAAGCTGTCCATTGACAAGTGCCAGTTTTTCCAAACCTCCGTGAAGTATGTGGGGCACATAGTATCTACAGAAAGGATAGAGATTGATCCCAGTAAGGTTGAAGCCCTAACTACTTGGCCCCAGCCCACAATTTGAAAGAACTACAATGTTTCCTGGGGTTCTGTGGGTACTACCTCAGGTTCATAAATGACTATTCCAAGGTGATTCACCCACTATTGAATCTTACCCAGGGTTACCCTCCTACCAATCATAAATACAAGAAAGGGGCCACCAAAGAACCAGAAAAAGTATACTTCCGCGCAGGTGAACTCTTCAGGCCCCACTGGATGCCCGACTGTGAAGCAGCCTTCCACAAAATCATATATCAGCTCACCCACACCTCCATCCTCGCTTATGCTGACCACACCATACCCTATGTGCTGCATACTGACGCTAGTCTGCAGGGTCTAGGAGCTGTGTTGCATCAAGACCATGAGGATGGTTTGAGACCAGTGGCTTTCAACCAGTAGGAGCTTGACCCCATCAGAGCAAAACTACCCTGTACATAAGTTGGAATTCCATGCGCTAAAATGGGCCATCGTTGACCAGTTTCGTGAATACCTCTAAGGGGCAAACATATTGGTGAAGGCTGGCAATAAACCGTTGACCTATGTACAGACTTCAGCTAAGTTAGACACCACTGGGCACTGGTGGCTTTCTGCATTATCAACCTATGATTATGCTGTCGAATACAGACCGGGCCTGAACCATATTGATGCTGATGCCCTATCACGAAGGCCCACTTCCAAGAGTGATTGGGTCAGGCTGTCCGAACCTGACATCCGAGCATTGTGCCAAAAGTTTGATAGAGATGAACAGATGTCTGCGGACACAGTAGACTGTTTAGTAGATTGCTTGGGCCCTTCTGACACCTGCATACTGTCTCCTTATTGCCACTTCTCTGCTCTAGATATTAGTGCTCTACCTCAGTTTGATGATGACAGCATTCAGTGGGCTCAATCCTAACTGATGTCCTGCGTGTGGGGAAAGATGTGTCTAAGTTATGTCCCACTGACTTGCGAACTGCTTTATGGATCACAGTGGGTTGGGACAATTCCCCAGGGGGTAGTACTATTTGTGACCTAGCCCATTACATTCCCCTGGGTGGAGGTACCACAAAATTTATTTTCAACTTGACATCATTGGGCAATGAATCCACACAGGAGTTAAACCAGACACCTCACCCTTATTTGAACCCTTAAGGTAGGGGTAGTGCACAGACATCTACTGCGATCTAATGCATACATCTACATGTAAATATGTTTCTTTATTTCTTCTCCAGGTTCCTTACTCTGCCCCCATTATTTTTTTTAAATTTTATTTATCAAGTCTAGGATTACAAATACCTTTGAGCCAAGGCTCTTTTACAAAGGTTCCATGTCAGAGAAATACAAATTATGGGGAACATCAAGACAGACATTACAACAATGTGGACATTGCAAACAGATTACAGATTAATACAATTCAAGGGTAACATTGTAAGCAAGGCAGTCAGCGGCATTTGTCAGAGAAATCAGACAAGAGATAAGATGTGCCGGAGTCATAGGGAGAGGGAGGGGGGGGAGAAGGAATGTAGGTAGGGTGGAGAGAGGGTGAAAAGTGCAGCATTGGGTATACCAAGATGTGAGGGTAGAATCCAGTGAGGAGGGGAGGGGGGGGACCACTAGAGCAGGCAGGGAAGTGGAGAAACAAGGTTAAGTTGGGCAGTCACAGGAGCTGTTGGTAGTGAGATAGTCCCGGAGCCTAGTTTTAAACATACCAATTGTCGGGGCAGAAGAGATGGTGGAGCTGAGGTCATTGAACCAGAGTGGGGATTGATAAGCAAAAGAGCATTGCCCTTGTGAAGTGTGACAGTGGGGGACTTTCAGTAGCTGTAGTGTGGATCTCTGACGGCACTGTTTGTTGGTTCGGTGTTGTAACAAGAGTTGAGACCCCAGAAGGTGCAAGGCCAAGGTAGATTTTTTTCTCCATGGAGCAGGGGAGAAACTGTATGCAGTTTGATAGTTGGAGCCAGCCGGTTTGGGTGTACGGGTCACATGTGTGGGTGAGACGGTGAGCACCTGTGATGAGCCGACATGCCTTATTTAAGGCAGTTGAGAGGTGTCTAAGGGTTGTGGTTGTGGCCGAGCCATAAATGATGAGATCATAGTCTATTACAGAGATCACAGAGCTCAGGACTGCAACCTTCAAAGCTTCTGGCGTGAGGTGTTGTCTGTGTTTGTGGAGGAGACACAAGCCGTGTATTAACAGCTCTAGCTACATTATCTATGTGAGGTCCACAGGAGAGATTAGGGTCAAGCTGTATCCCTAAGTATTTGAAGGACCCCACCTGATCTAGAGTGTTCCCCTGGGTGGTGGAGATAGCCAAGTGGTGTAGCTTGTGTGGGTTTTGAGAGCTGCAGAAGAGCACAGATTTGGTTTTCTTGTCATTGAGGACCAGTTTATGATTAAGAAACCATGTCTCTACAGAACTGAAACCAAGTTGAAGGTTGTGTTGAAGAGTTGCAGGATCTTTGTGAGCGGAGAATGCAACAGCATCACTGACATATAGTATGATCTGCTCAGAGCAGTGGTAAGGGAGGGAGTTTAAGAAAAGGCTAAAAAGGAGGGGGCCCAGTATGGATCCCTGTGGGACACCCGAGCGAACAGGCAGGGTGTCAGAAAAAGCGTCAGCAATTTTTACTCTTTGCGACCAGTTTTCTAAGTAGCTTTTAAACCAGAGACAAGAGTCAGGTGATAGCCCGGCATTCAGTAGTTGGTCAATTAGTAGTTCATGGTGTACTGTATCGAAGGCCTTGGAGAGGTTGATGAAAATGGCCCCTGTGAGAAGGCCGTTGTCAAGGGATTTGTGCAAAGCTCCAGTGAACTCAAGAAGGGCTGTGGTTTTGCTGTGACCTTTCCAGAAACCGTGTTGTTGTGGACAAGGTATATTGTATTTATCCAAGTGGTCAGTAAGTTGATCAGCCATGATGCACTCGAGTGCCTTAGAGAGTGGGGGCAGTATGGAGATAGGGCGATAATTTGAGTGATTCGTCTTATCCCACTTTTATGGACAGGTGTCACGGTGGCTGTTTTCCATAAGTCTGGGAATTTTCCACAGCTGTGAGAGAGGTTTAGGATTTTTGTTAATGGATGAATTACCTCATCGAGGGTGAGCAACAGAAGCTTAATGTCCAGGGTGTTGCTACTAGATCTAGATTTAGAGACAGCTGCAGTAATATAATGGTGAGATTCATTCAGCCTTACCTCCCTGAAGTAGAAGCGGGGATGGTTAGACTGTGGGGCTGAGGTACTTGGGGAGTAGGCCCTGTTTTCGAAAAAGTCATGGGGTAGGACAGCACTAAGGTCTGAAAAAGCCATGTTAAAGATGTTTGCGATCATCTTGGAGTCGAGGGTTGAGGATCCATCAACCATTAACATGGCTGGAGAGGTTTTTGGCTGCTTCCCCGTGACATCCTTGATATTGTCCCAGAAAGCATGACCATTTCCCCATGTATTGGTGAGAGTGTCTTTGTAATAGGTGGATTTCGTGAGCCGGATGGCTTTTGTGCAGGCATTTCATGCTTGTTTGTAATTTTGGATGTCCAGTTGTTTGCCAGTGGCCCTGGCAACTGCCCTTAATTTCAGCTATGAGAGAAGAGCCACAGTGAGACATAGGTTAGAGAGAGAGATTTTGTTTTTCGCCTTTTAGCAGGGGCAAAGAGGTCACAGGATTTGTTGAAAATTGAGATGAAGTGATCAAGAGCCAAGTTAACATCTATTGCTTTGTAGATCGGTAGCCAGTCTTGTAGAAGCAGGTATTGTTTGAGATGTGGAAGTTTTCCAGGAGAAAGGACTCTGCTAGTGATAATTTTGGGAGGGGGCTTGAGGAATTTGTTAGACCTTGCACATATGACTGGGGAGTGGTCACTGAGAGAGCCATTGCCACCCACATGACTCCCTTCTTGTAGCTTATATATGTATGTAACCTCCCTTTTGTGTTAGAGCGTTAGATTAGAGTACTGGATTTCACACTGGGTTAAATGTAAGGGCTCCATGTCTGTGACCTTCTAAAAGGTTAAATCTTTGGAGCTTCAGGAAGCTAGGAGTTAGTTATGCTGGCTTCCCGAGGGGAGGGAAAGCTGCTTGTAGCTAAGAGGTTGCAAGAAGTTGCTTTTAGTTTTGCAGAGAGGAAAAAGGGATTAACAGGCAAGCACAGCCTGGTTCCTGCAAACTAATCATTTTTCACTGGAGGATGGCCTGAGATAGCCTGCAGCTGAAGTGGTGGAGGCCTGAGTTATGAGACCCCCATGTGGGGGGGAGTGATGATGCCATCTGGTGGATGTGCCATGCAAGTAGCTGCGATGGGATTTGAACCCGAGCCGAGAGGGGATGTGGGCCCAAGGAAAAGGAAGCTAGTGGGACTTCACAGTCATAGAGGGAATATCTGTAAATTTTAAATGGCAGCTGAGCAAATCTGGATTGGTACAGCCCCCCCCGGCCTGAAGGGAATATATAAGGCTGGAGGGTAAGAGGTTCTGCTGGACTGAGGCATTGTAAGAGACCTAGGAGCTACTCTCATGGGTATATGCTGCCCCTATGTTTGGGAGCATGGCTGCTCAGTAAGTGTCTTAGGAGAAGGCCACAGTCTGGATTAGGATCTGCTGGCCCAGTTTCAAGGCCAGTAAACCTGAGAGGATCTTGAGCAATTAGCCGAGTGGGGGGAGCTCTATCTAGCCAAATAAAAGTGAAAATAGGAGTACCACAGAGATCCATCCTTGGACCCCTGCTGTATCCTTATTCATCAATCCACTACTAACTGAAGCCACAGACTGTCGCAGGATCATATATGCAGACAACCTCATCCTATTCAGCAGTTATGAACAACCAAATTGGCTAGCCCTAACTGTCAACAAAGATTTCTCTTCTACAGCTCATTGATTCTCTTTCCGCAGACTAGCTGTGAATGAGATGAAAAGAAAAGCAATGCTATTTGGCTCAAAGCACCAGTACACAAGATATTCCACTACCCACTCTCCTTCACTATGCATAGACATAGGAAGGGGTACTCTCTTACCTCTCTTGGATTATTGCTCACCCATAATCTCTCTCATCTCACTCCATCTTCTCACTCACCTAAACGTGGCATATAACAATATCTGTAGATTTGTTTTCCCTGCCCCCTACTGGACACACCACTGCAACCTATATACCACACCAGGCTGACTGTCTCCACAGGCCTGAAGGGACCTCAGGATGGGCTCGCTTATCTTTAATCCCCCATCAGATGGTCCAAACTCCCCACTATCCATCCTGCTCAAAATTAAAAATGGTCTTCACCTCCTTAGAACCTCACACCACAGACTTATTGGACTACAATAAATCTAATACAGATATGGGCTTGAGGGCCTTCTCCTGCTCTGCACCCAGGTTGTGGAATGCCCTACAGGTGGAGCTCCATGCCCTGGGGTCACCCTCAACTTTCAAAAAGCACTTATACAACAACCTACTATCTAAAATGTCCCGCTGCTGCTAATCCATGTTGAATCACCACAATGAGGCTCGCTATTGTGGTGTTGGATATCCCTTACCCTCTATACCAAGCCGCAGAAAGAAAATACAACAAATAGTGTGTTTCGGTGTCGAGTAATCTGAAATGGGTACTTGACGTAGGTAAACTGTAAAATACTGCTATCGTATGTGATCTAAGTGGACTGTTTTACTGTCAACTGGATGCTGTCAATGTAAACCAAGAAAGTACTATCTTCCTTTTCTATACTTGTACTGTTCCTCTCGGACAGTGTCTTGTATTGTATGTGCCATCTAGATGGCCCGGGTCGTGTCTGAAAATGGTCCCTGGGACCAGTGTACTTACCTGGTATACAAATACATAAATAAATAAAAAAGAGAGAGAGAGAAGAGGGAAGAGGGAAGAGAGAGAGACTAGTGTAGGAAGCTGGGTACTGAAGCTGCCCATGGGAGAACAAGTACTGCCTGTTGTGTCTGTGTAAAAAGCTACGAGAAGTGAATCGTATGCTGCCCTGTTTTACAGATCATCAGCATGATGTATCAGTGGATGATGCACACATATTATGGACTTATGAACAATGTGTGGACACTGATTTAAGGAACCTCTCAAGTCTAACGCCTTAACAGTTCCCCAATGGGCTAGCTTACAATCAAGTTACCAATCTTCCATGGAGAAATCAAGTTTCATTAAAGGATCCAGGTTGTTTATAATTGCTGTTTGGACTTTCTTTCAATGTCTTCCTGATTTTAAAGTGTTGCTAATCAAGTTTGCCTATGGGCCTAGCTCCCTGTAGATGGAGTCTGCACCCTAGGCCTGAGGATTCAAAAACATAAGTCATCTTTTTGCAGTTTCTATTGTGGTCCCTTCTCCTCATGAACTTTACTACCATCCATACCCCTAGACACTGGGGAGGGGGTGGGCTAGATGTACATTGTATGTAGGATTTCTCCACTGCAGTTTTTTCTCTTTCTTAATATATTTTTTTGTTTGCCTTGTTGTACTTTGTTATTATGAAATTACACTCACTTGTATGTACCTAATTCTGGGTCACCCCTGAAAAGGGACTTGGTCTCAGTGGGCCTGCCTGTTTATCAAAATTCAAATAAATAAAATAAATTCATTCTTTCCCCTGTCCCCCTTATCATTGCTTTAGGGCTCTCACCACACACACAAAGGTAATCCCCACTTGTCACCTATAATCCCCTGCTTCTTACCTCATTCCTCTTAACTCCCACCTCCTCCACGTTTCAAGAATCCTGGAAGGATGACCAATATCCAGCTGGTGGTCAGGGAGACAGTCCAGTGCCAGACCCTTTCTGCATGTTATTACCTGATGGCAGTTGGACATGGCCACCTAAGTGTCCCACGTCCATTCCCACCATGTTATAGTTTTACATGTAACACTGAATTTTCATGGGTCAGCCCCACTGTGTGAGTGCACTTTTTTTTTTGTCAATATATTTTTATTAGCCTTTGAAAAACCATAAATCCAAAAGTAGAACAGATTAAAATAGAACATACATTAATAAGTACATTTAAATAGGTTAAAAAAAACTCATAAGTTACTAAATAAATATTATGAAGTGTAATAAATAATTTATAAATATCTAACATCATGAATAGATAATCACAAGTTATAATACATATTTTGTAATGTAATCACTATAAAGTATCACTTAGGAACTATAAATACAAGGTAAAAGAAAAGAAGAAAAAAGGGAATAAGAATAGAAGTAAAGAGAAAGAGTAATAGATTTAAAAGGAGGGAAAGTGCAGTGAGGTTTTTTTTTCCGCTTTCCTTTTTGAGCATACTTAGAATTATATTTCCTTGTATGTTGAAATGTCAGGAGATCTAAGATCTATGTTGATATAAAGGAAAAGGGGATATAATCATACTATCCCAAACAAAACATTAGACAAAGTAAACCATTTCCTGTTAAATCTGACTGATTGATCTCTTAGAGATAGTGCTATCTTTTCTGTATTTAGAATTACTATTAATGAATTTTTCCATTCTTGAATTGTTGGAACCGTGACTTCTAGCCAATGTTTCAATAAAACATGCCTCACTGAAACTCCTAATAGCAATAAAGTTTGTTTTTGCACTTATGACTAGTGAGTATCTCTATCAGAATGTCCTAGAATACAAGTATGTGCATGGATATGTTCTGAAATCAAAGGATGACCTTCAAATAGATTTATTACTGATGACCATATAGGATTTACCATGGGACAATCCCAGACCATGTGCATTAGTGTACCTTGTTCTACTTCACATTTGTGACAAATAGGAGTGTTAGTTATGTTCATTTTGAATCATTGATGAGGGGTGTAATACAAGTTATATATGGTTTTAAAATGGATCAGTCTTAAATCAACTGAACCGAATACTTGAAATGGGAGAGTCCACATCCTATCCCACTCCCAATCTTCTGTAGGAGTTCTTAATGTATTAGACCACCATGTAATGGTTTCTGTGGCTGAACCTCTAATTAGTTCTAATAATAGTCTATAAATAAAAGATAAAGAGGTGGGTTTCTTAAGACAACCCGGGAATATTCTGGTATTATTATCAAGAGGTGTAGATAAGTCTATCTGATTCTGAATTGCTTTTATAACACACAAATACACTATACTATCTGAATGGGGACAGTCAAATTTATTTGCTATGACTTCAAATGGTAAAAAAGTGTCATTATTTAGAATATCTTTAACCAAGATAATTCCTTTTTGTTTCCAAACTTCATTGTGAAGAGGGATTCCATTCCGTGTAATGTTAGGATTTCCCCAAATAGGTTGAGTTCTAATTTGACTTAATTCTAGTTTTAGAAGATTACTAATCTGTTTCAATTGTTTTAGAAAGTCTAAAATAATCTTGTTTTACAGGACGCTAGTAGTTTAGCATATATTAACGCAGAGAGAGAGATAGGCCTTGTATTTTTATCATCTCTTCTTCGATCTCAACCCGTTCTGGGATGTATATCTGTGCTAACTCAGTGTAATCCCATCTTGATAGTTGAGCCATTCTTGCAGCTAAATAGTATACATAAAATCAGGAGCATTAAGACCTCCATTAGCTTTGCATCTGCACATCCTAGTATATGACACTCTATGTCTTTTGTGTGACCAAATAAACTGTGCTACAATGGAATTTATAGAGTCCAACCATTTCTTGTTTAAACAACATGGAATCATCATAAAGACATATAATAAACAAGGCAGTATATTCATTTTAATAGTTTCTAACCTCCCCCATAGGCCCAAAGGCAATTTATTCCATTTAACAAGATCTTCGGTCTCCCTCGACTTAATAAGATTTAAGTTTTTAGTTACTGTCTTGTGTATAGTACTGTACATCTTGAGACCTAAGTAATCTATATAATTAGTTGCCCAAGTGAGTCCTTCAGAGGTTATTATTTCCTTATGACATAAACTATTGAGAGGGAGGAAGTTTGTCTTGTCAATGTTCAGGCTGTACCTTGAAAGTTCCCCAAATGATTCAATAGTTTTCAAAATAGCTATTATGGATTGCACTGTATTAGAAACCATGGGTAATATATCATCTGCATATGCAGAAATTAAGTGTTCTTTTAGGCCTACCTGTATGCCTTGGATTTGTTTTATTACTAAGAATTTCCTTATTAAAGGATTAAGTGTAAGATTAAATAGGAGTGGTGATAATGGGCATCCTTGTCTTGTTCCCCTTGATATCTCAATGTAAGGCGAGATCATTCCATTAGTTATCACAGCAGAGCTAGAGTTTTGGTATAGGGTGTGTGTGCACTTGTCTTAGCAAATGTGGTGTATATAAAAATTGCAGCATGATTATGAAAGTGTTATCTTGTATGGGTATCTCTCATATGGGTATCCCAGAATGCTTACAAAGGGAATGTCCAGATGAACAGTTAGATCGAGACACAACATAACATGTGATGTCATAATTGCACAGGAAGGTAGCTTCAAGTGCCAAAGCAGGAAAAAGTCGCTTAAACAGTCACAGATAGACTCAACTCTTTGGTCTCCACGAAACAGAAGTAGACATATTATGTTGTGTGTAGGATGAGCACTTTTATTTTAATTTAAACGCAACAGAAAAGTTTAAAAGGACAGCTCCCTCCTTCAGCTGAACATTTTCATGCTGTACTGTGCGCTTTTTAAAAAAAGTACAATGCAAAAACGTTCAGCTGGGGGAGGAAGCTGTCCTTTTTTTTGGGAACTTAGGTGTTTATTGAGTTTTTACAAGATGCTGTCATGGTTACATCAAGAATTAGCATGCATAAGCATCCAAGGAATACTGTAATCCACTATTACTCAGTGCAAAGTATAGACAACAGTGTACAAAGTAGTTCTCTGTGGGAAATATCATCTGTTCCTATATTTCTTGCAGTAGTCAATATTGCAAAAAACCCAGTGGAGAGGGCCGGGGGGGAGCAACCCAGCAAACCGGGGTCTGAGATCCCAAGGTTATTAGTGCATGGAGCTGTCTGGAACCTAGCCAGTGTGCGTTCTAGCCTCAATTCTTCAGGGTATGTGGTCTGGTCTGCAGGGGGTAAGGTACAGAAACCATGCAGTCCATCTATTCATTACAACTTGGGTCTTTCCCTGGAGTTTGTCTGTCATACTTTCCACTTTGCATATGTCATACACCATGTCTTCCCATTGTTGGAGAGTGAGAGAATCATCAGTTTGTAGCCACTTTCTTGTGATAACTTTTTTTTCTGCTGCTAGGAATATACTCACTAAGTATATGTGTTGTTTCTGTTTAAAATGTTTAGTGAAATATAGCAATTTGGCTATTTCTGGTGTCAAGGTATCCAGAGCAGGATAAACTTCTAAGAGAGTTTTAGTGATTTCCACCCAAAAGGGCGACAATACTGGGCAGAACCAGAATACATGCACATGAGTAGAGACCGCACACCCACAATGTGTCCAGCAAGATGAGTCTGCAGCTGGGAGATGCTTAGCCATGACTTGTGGGGTTTGGAAGAACCTGGCCACCACCTTCCAGCCGAATTAACACCAGGTGTAAGAACCTGTAGTGCTATGCTGTCTGTGCCAAATCCTTGACCAGTCCTCCTGTGGGATGTTTAACATTAGTTCAACTTTATTTATTTATTTATTGAAATGTTTCACTAGGAAGGGCACATTGAACAACAAGTTGCTCGTCTCACGGTGCATCCTGGGGAAGAGGAGAGAGGAAGGTATGTATACATACATACATTCATGCAATAACAAAAACATTTTTACAGAGTGTCAATTCAATGTGACAAGACAGGAATACATGAGTAATATACATATTATACATAAGAAGTGCAAATTCAGATCACAAAGATCAATAGTGTAGAGAACTAATTGTGGCGGAGATCAGGCTTAGTGCTAGGTATACACAGTGAGTCAAGGGAGGATAATAGAATCTGTCAGATGGGGTAGAACTTAATATCGGTAGGTGACCAAAGGGAGGGGGCAGCTGGGGTAGGTGACTAAAGGGGGGAAGAAGGGAAGGGAAGGAGAAGGAATAAGGTAGTGGGGGAGTGAACCATGAGGCTGGAGGCACAGGGAATAAGATAGGTGCTTGATGAGGGTGGCACAGGTGAGAAATTAGAAAAAGGAGGAGTGGTAGGGGTTAAACACAGGTACAGTTTGCCGAGTAGAAGTTGTACAGAGCAGATGAGATGGCGTACAGGGAGGAAGAGTGCTGAATTTGATGGGGAAGAGCATTCCATAACTTAGGGAGGTGATGAGAGAAGGCTGTCTGTCCAATCATTGTTGATTGGTGGGGGACTGTCAGTAGATGGGAGTCAGAAGAACAGAGGGAGTGGGTAGGAGTAGGAAGTATAGTGACGGAGGAGGAAATATGGGTGGGGAGTGAATCAAACCAAAATTTGGACAAAAATTTGGTGCAGTGAAGGTGGTGATAGCTTTCTAGTGAGGAAAATGCCAGCGAGTGATAAAGATCACAGTGACAGGTGAGAGGGGGAGTGTCTAGAGGAAAACAACAGAAGAAGTTAAACAGGGTGTCCAATCTGGATAGGGAAGACTTGGGAGCAGCACTGTAGACTACATCACAGTAGTCAAAGATAGGTAGTATCATCTTATGGACAATTTCACGTCGGGCCAGTAGTGGGAGGTAGCTACAGTTCCTGTATAAAGCACCTAGCTTGGGGCGCAGCTTTTTCAGGATGGCGTCTACATGTCTGGAGAAACTGAGGTGATGGTCAAGCCACACCCTGAGGTATCTAAAAGAAGAAGTGTCCTCAAAGACTGTCCCATCAAGGGTGTGGAAGAAAGGGAGGGAGAGGAGCAAAGCGAGTCTCCACCTAGTGCCAAAGGTCATTGAGACCGACTTCTTGGCATTGAGGGAGAGTTGATGGGAGCTAAACTAGTGCTGGACTTTATCGAAGTCCTGCTGAAGTCTGGTAGTCGCATCATCAGGGGATTGGCCAGAGGTGTAGATGACAATGTCATCAGCATACATGTGGATGGAGTTGAGGGAACAGGCTAATGGAAGATCATTTAAAAATATGGAGAATAAGATAGGGCCCAGAATGGAGCCCTGAGGGACACCAGTTTTGATGGGGAGAGGATGGGAAATAGTGTTGGCTATTCTGACGGACTGGGTCCTACCTACCAGGTAGGCTATGAACCAGTTTGTGGCAGAGGTGGATTAGCCAGCCACAGAAAGGGAGTTCAAAAGAAGGGTGTGGGAGACAGTATCGAATGCCTTGGCAAGGTCAACAAAATTAGTCGATGTGATTTGACTGCTGTCCATCCCAGAGAGGATAGAATCAGTTAGCCTAAACAGAGAGGTGGTGGTGGAGTGGTTCTTCTGGAACCCAGATTGGAATGGTGTGAAGAAGTCAGAGTCAGACAAGTAAGAAGAGAGCTGAGAGTGAACCAGGTGTTCTTGTAGCTTAGCCAGGGTAGGTAGGAGAGAAATAGGGCGGTAGTTTGCAGGGGCAGAGGAAGAGTCACACTTTGGCCATGGGAGTACAAAGGTATGCTTCCAACCAATGGGGATGGTGGTGGTTGAAAAGGAGAGGTTTAGTAAGGCAGAAAGTGGAGCAGAGATGGCTGGAGCAGAAAGATAAGGAAGCTTAGGGTCTAAGCTATCAGGTGAGCTGCCCTTGGAGGGATTGAGAGCGTACAAAGCTGCCAAGGTATCTGAGGTTGACATATTGGAGAAAGAGAAAGCATTAGACAGGGAGGTTGATCTTGGAGGGTTGGGGGATACAGTAGGCAGGGGAGATGGTAGAGAAACTAGAAGGGTAGAGGCACAGCAGGTGAAATAAGAATTAAACTCGGATGCAACACTAAGGTGATCAGAGATTTGAGTGTCATTTATTAGAAGGAGCAGGGTAGGTATAGTGGGGGGGAGGAATCACCTTCCAGAATTTAGAGGGGTTATTTATGTTAGTCTGGAAGGTGGTACGGAAGTATTCAGCTTTGGCTAGATGAGTGACTTTGGTGCACTTATTGCAGAGGGTATGGTAGGTGTTATAGTCATTAGGAAGCTTGGAGGTTTTGTGTGTTTTCCACGCTTGATCTCATGCTCTTAGGCATGCTAGAAACTCCAGTGTGATCCAGGGGAGGTGGTTTCCTCTGACCCTGGTACGTTGCAGAGGGGCATGGTTGTTCCATACTTCTAGAAGTTTACAGTGAAAGTAGGCTGTAGCCTCATCGATGGAGTTAGACACAGAAATAGGCTCCCAGTTTGTAATACTGAGGTCAATTAGAAGGGGAGTGAGGTTTAGGGATTTGTATGATCGTGTTTGGAGGATTTTATAAGGGTGCCTTGGTCCTATGGATTTTGTGTACGATATAGGTCATGTGATGGTCACTCAGGACATGAGGTAGTATGCCAGCTTTGACAACTCTATGGGGGTGGGACATGAGGGCCCAGTCAATTAAGGAGTGGTTTCCAGTAGTGTGGTTCAGGCACATTGGTTCTAGTTTAAGTTGCGTTAAATTGGCTTTCCAGCGACACTCATCCCTTCCCAGCGCAGAGCCGGGGAGCCCACTAAAGCTTTGTAAAGTGGGATATTAGATGTCTGGGGTTAGATTCCTGTTGGATTTGTAGTACTAATGTAATGACCAGCGGGATGGATAGGGAAGAGGCATCGAGTCCTACAGTGCCACTTAGAAAGTGGCATATCTGTACATACCTATAAAAATCCCTTTGGGGGAGATTAAATTCAGTTTGTAATTGCTGGAATGATTTAAGGATGCCATCAGAATAGAAATGATAGGCTTGAGCCAGACCTCTCTGATGCCAAACGTGGAAACCATGGTCCGGCCTGGCTGGGATAAAGGCCCCATTCAGGGAGGGCAGTCCAATCCACCTTGCCCCTTGTATATTTTTGGGTCTCTTTAAATATGTTGCCCAGCTATGCAAAAGGCCTAGAGTAGGAGGGGATCTCTCTCCCTGGTGGGATTACCTAGATTCAGCTGAAATGTTGTAGTATAGTCAAGTGGGAGTGAGGAAAGAGCTCTTGCCACCTGAACCCACAAAGGAGTCTGTGAATGGGGATGAAGCCAATGTATCATGTGAGTCAATTGTGCTGCAAGGGCATATTCTTGAAGGCTGTGCAATGCTAGACCACCGCTCTCCTTCAGAAGTTGCAACTTTCCAAAGGCTATTCTCGGCTGCTTCCTGTGCCATAGATCAGTCAAAATCATTCTGTTTCATTTGGTTATTTCCGTTCTGGGTACTGGGGAGGGGATATTTTGCGTTAACTATAGTATTCTAGGTAATATGTTCATTTGAATAGACTGGATTCTGTTTAAGAGGGATATTGGTAGGTGGGTCCAAGTTCAAGGGTTGTCCCTAATCTCAGAGAACAATGGGTAATAATTAAAGGTGAACACCTGAAGCGGGTCTGATGGAATGTGGATGCCTAGATATTTAATGGATGTTCGATCCCATCTATAAGGGTATCTCTGTCACAGGGTCAGGGATAGGGGGTCTTGTATAAGCAGGACCTCAGTTTTTCTTGGGTTCATTCTGTAGCCGGATACCCACTCCACCTCAGCCAGACTCTGCTCCAGGACCACCATTGAGGACTCTGGGTCAGTAATATATAGCAGAAGATCACCAGCATAGTATGCTACTTTATGTTCTTGATTATTAACCCAGAAGTCCTGAATTTGAGCCCTCTGGTGTAAGTATTGGGTGATTGGCTCCGCATATAATGCAAAAAGATAGGGGGAAAGGGGACATCCCTGCCATGTGCCCCGAGACAGGGAGAAATGGTTGGAATGAGAGCCACTGATTTTAACTGTGGCTCTGGGATTAGAGTAGATACCTTTTATATTTTGGAGAAAAGTACTAGGGAAACTGAACTTCGAAAGCACTCTCTGCAGGAAAGACCACGAAACCCTATCAAACGCTTTCTGTGCATCAACGCTCAGGATCATCAGGGGGGTTCTGGAGGAATGGGCCTGATTAACTAAATAAAGGGTCCTTTTAATATTGTCGGTTGTCTGTCTAGATTTAATAAAGCCAGATTGATCAGGGTGAACCAGCAAGGACAGGATTTCATCAGGCCAGTGTGCTAGAATACTGGTGTAGATTTTGTAATCCTGATTTAATACGGATATAGGACAGTATGATTCACAAAGATGATGGGGGTTATTAGCTTTCAGTATGGCTGAAATTGTGATCTGGCTCCAAGAGACAGGGTACTCCCCCATTGAGTGGCTCTTCTGAAGAGCCAGAAGTAGAGGATCCTTAATATGGTCCCTCGTACCCTTGTAAAACTCGGCTCCAAAGCTGTCAGAGCCTGGGCTCTTTTGATTTTTAAGATTTTATATTGTGGAATAAATGTCATGTGATGTGATAGGGTGTGTTAATTCTGCCGCTCATTGAGAGTCTAAGGTGGGGAGCTTCAGTCCCTAGAGGAAGGCATCTATGGGTAGAAGTCTCTGTATATAATTCTGAGTAGTATTTTTTTTTTTTTTACTTTCTGTTTTTGTTCCCTTTTTGCCTTACCAGCTGCTGGGATCTCTTTCCAACTGCCCAAACCCTCCACCCACCACGTGATGTCCCAGATGATCCAGCCCAACACCAGCCTTTGCTCAATAACCTTTCTGGGTGCTGTGACTGTAACTCACAGCTTATCGCCCTCAAACTGGGAGGAACATACTTCACTCAACAATTGGGGTCCATGGGGTGGAGCTGGTGAGGCATGGGAGGAATCAAGGAGACCCTGCTGTGGAATGGTTCTGAGAGGCGGCCTTGGTGAGATGCCTATTGGGGCTGTTGGAAGGACAGATGAGCTCTGCCCCATCTTCAGTGCTCCCCTGCTGGCCCCACTCTGGGCATGTGATGCCTCTGTATCAACTGCCAGATGAGTGGGTATGTGCCAATGTAAGGCCAACCCAAAGGGACCACTTTTCCTTCCCGCATGACAGCCCCTTCCCTTGGGTCACCAGGGGTAGTCATACAGCAGAAGGAGGTGCCCTCCCTCCCTGAGGTGTGAGGCATTCAATGGATGCCTGAACCCCTCCTCATCCGCCGGTACCAGGTGTTCACAGCTTGGGGCACAAACCCAGGTCGTATGGATGGCAAGTGTTAATTCTGAGTAGTATTGTCTAAATACGTGCAATATCTGGGAGGTAATGGAGGTCATTTTACCAGACTGGGGATTTTTAATTTTTGAAATGGAGATTGTCTGAATTTGTTTCCTTAGGCGGAAGGCCAATATATGTGATGCCCTTTCCCCTCCCTCATAGTATTTTTTTCGAAGCCAAAGAAGTGCCTGTTCTGTCTTAGCCATTAATATTTTCTGTATTTCTTGTTTGGTAAGTGTGACCTGATCTGCTAGAGAATGCTCACCCTGCATATGCGCATGAGGTAACTGTCCCTTTAAACTTTTCTGCTGCGTTTAAATTGAAATAAAAGTGCTTATCCTGAACACAACATAGTGTGTCTACTTCTGTTTGTTGGATAACATGTGATGTACTATCTACATGTACCTTAAGAAGAATAGGAAAAAACACCTCATAAATGTTGATTTTGCAAAAAGGATAACAGCAAAATGTATAGCACAGTAAAATGCATGCAGGTACAAATCTGATAACAGATGGAAGCAAGTGCAAAATGCTGACCTTGCATGTTCTGGAGAAATGGTTGCCACAGTAACCCAAGAGGGCAAAGAGAGCCTGCTGCTAGCATCACTCTTTACTCCCCATTATCTGTTATCATTCTTTATATTTGTATTCAAAAAATCACTTCGTCAACACTGTCTGACTGTGTTTACATGCAGAATACTGTTAGAAAATGAACTGTATAATCAGGCAGAATTTACAGATGGAAACTGTTGCTATTTCACTAAAATATGAATAAACTGCCCTTAATTCTACAAAAAGAAATAACAGCAAAATTAACTCATGTATGTTTATTGGGAAATATTCAGGCTACTGGTAGCAGCATCAGCACTAGTGAGGTGATCACTGACAGAAATCAGCTTCTAGAGAAAGCACTTTCTAATGTTGAAATGCGCAGTGCCAGTGAAGTAGAACAGCTGATTCCAACTCAGCACAATGAACATGCATGTACTCTGGCCTGTACAAAAGACTCGCAATCGCACACTGCTTCAGTTGCATGAAGCCCTGGGTCTATTTAATGTGATTGATGTCACAGAGACTCTGGCTTCAAAGAGCATTGGGGAAAAACAACTTTTTTTGATGAACTGGCTCCTGTGTATACTGCAGCCTAGGGACACAGTGGAAGAATCAGTGCATGCTAAAAAACACAGCAGAAAAAGATAAACAAGACATGTAGAGTCCTCAACATCTACATGTGTACTTCATAGGCATGAACATTGATTCTCTGTCTTGCATCCCCCTAATTGATCCTAGTTTAAATATAAATAAGGTTGCTTCACTTTGTTTTGCCCTGGTGTGAAAACCTGTTTGTCTCCATTGCAAATGCAATGACTCCACTCATGCAAGGCATCATGGGAATTGATGATGCATACCTGGACAAGCCAGTAGAAGTTATACTCTCTTTCAGTTCTGTTACATGTCTTGTGAAGTCCCTGTATTCTCTAAAAGCATTTTTCCTAACTCAAATATATTTTGAACTACAGAAAACAGCAGGGCACTTACTATGCCTTGAAAAGCTTCATGGCCAGCATACAACAAAGACATAGTGACTGCAGAGAACAGCAACAGCACTGTAGGCTTTAGCACTAAAACATCATAAAATTGCAGGATGTCTTACATGAGTCAGGTCATGACCTTTGCAATGGAGTCAAGCAGGGTTTCACACCAGACTTAGGTAAATTCATTTATATTTAAATCCTGATGAAATTAGGAGGGTGCAATAGTGGCAATCATTGTTCATGCCCACAAACTACACAGGTAAACAGAATAAAAGGCTAAGGGGACCATCCCTGTAATGTAGGGAAGAGAATACTGTGGTAGTAAATGTTCTTTTTTTCTCCAAACATTCTGTTTTCTCTCAAACAGCAGAAGTGCTCCAAATCCCAAAAACAGCTGCATCATAAGCACTAAAAAACTAGAAGGAACCTTAAATACCATTCAGCCCCATAGCATAAATATGAGTCAAAAGGTTATATGCTTAACCTTACTCAAAATGGCCACCTGTGGCTGAATACTCACTTTTAAATAAGGCTGTCACACAGGCAAAACAATGCAACAGCATGGCAACACTAGATGGAGAGGTAATATTGAGTTTTATAAAATGTGTAGGGCAAATCCTGCGTCCTGACTGTCTAGCACTTATGTCTTAGATCTGTCTAATGCACAGGTGAAAAAGTGCTGACAATCAGAATACGGCACAATAACAACAGCCATGCCTTTTTCAATAATCCCTGACTGGCATTACAGACATGGCAGTCACCTTCACTCACTAAAAAATCCTCTTGGCCGAAAAAGTAAAATAAAATAAAAAAGATTAAATGTTCTTTTCTTTTATATTCCCCTCCTTACACACACACAAATTAAAAACAATGAAGCATTGCTCACAATTGTATTTTTTTTTTTTTGAGTTTATTTTCTGACTCTGGAGCCCTCCCCACCCCTATCCTTAACTACCTATGAGAGAAATCTTTGCTGCTTTCCCAGCACAAATATAACTGAATCCCTGGCTTTACTGAGGCCTTCTGTTGTTTGTGTTTGTGTGGGGAGAGGTGAAGATTTAGCCAGTAGAATTCTACAGAAGTTTGAACTCCTGCATTCCATGATAAAAGATATTCCATCTCTTGAATGTGTAGTTAGACAGATGCTTGACAGCTGGGGAGGGACTACTTGTTGCTTTTAACAAAACAAAATACCTGTTTTTAATAATAAAAAATGTAAATTGGCCTTTTTTTATTTTCTCAGTTTACCTATTTTACAAGCACAGTAAGATACACTGGGCTGCGCATTATGCTGATCTAACTGCACTTCCAGGGGCTGAAGTGCTTCTCCTGAGGTATTGTGCCTCACTACGCCCCTTATTGTGTGGTTAGGGCAGTATACTGCACACCCCATCGTGTCTTATTTCATAGTATAAAGATGATGACAGACAGTCAGTAGTGCAGACTGGTGCTATTTTAGGGTCAAAGAGAAATGATTGCCACAGTAGGGGTGGCAGAAGGGAATTTTATTGCAGCACTATTAGGGTCTGAATTAATACAGTGGCATTCAAAAGGTTTATACTCCTATAGAATTACAAAAGAATACATAAAACAACATTCTAACACAAAAAATCTAACAACATTGTGACAGAAATGGGAAGGAAAGAGTTAATGGTTTGGATTCTGTAGAGGCCTTATTTTTTTAGCAGTGTGGAAAAAATACACTGAGGCTGAAATCCTCCAGCAGCAACCAGCTTGTGGAATTCCTAGCTGCTAGATAAGAGCTGGGTCATAAATCTCGAGTGGACATCTCCAGACACACACAGACCTTGCAGACACGGACACAGGGCAGTTTGAATGGATTGGATCATTCAAATATAACCTTAAGGTGAAAAGGAATATAATTGGTCACCAATAGGTGTTCACTCTGATTGGGACAATTAAATACATACATGTTTGGTGGTTGGTGCATTTAAGGGGAGAATAGGAATGACCTAGTCTCCATAGACTATATAAGCTTCTGTAAGACAGAGAACTCTCTCTCTTGCCCTGGAAGCTGTGAGGGGAAACATAAGCTTGAAGCCTACCTGGTATGTCCGTGGGAGCTGGCAGTTAGAACAGGGTCCAGTGTCTCTTTGTAAGGACAGGGAAGGGTAAGTTTAGTGATAGTATATTTCAGTAATAGCCTTCTTCTTTTGCCATCTGTTGTTTAAAACATTTGTTTACTTTTCCTGTATAAGTGTTATTCTCTTGTGTTGTAAATACATTTCCTGTAAATGCTCATTGCACTTTCTGTTAAGTAAAAGCTATTTATTTGCTCAACAGTTGTGACTCTGATGTCATTTTCTAAGGTAGATTTGGTTTCCACTGGCTAAGGTAAACTCTGTGTAGCATCCGCCACCTGAAAGAGACACACTACCAGACTTTAACTTGTGCAATTGCACGTGTGATTATTCAAGTTTGTACACTTGAAAGAGGTGCCGGAAGGAAAGTCCGGCTGGTGGCAGCGAATACCCGAGGACACACACCTCTCTAAAAGCTGTTTCAGCCCAGAGGGAGAGGTGGGTTGTCACAAACATAGTCATCTGGCATTGCATATAACAATAAATATATAAGCAGTGATACAGTCTAATACATCACAAACTCACTAACAGATTGCACAATATATTTGTATAGCACTTATACTAAATAGGATAGTTTCAGTTTTAACTGGATAATATACCCAACACCTAAAAAGATTTGTCTTTATGGCTATATTTGTCAATCATTTAACCATAAAATTAACCAAATTTCCCTACGACCCATGGAATGTAATTAGTCATGCACCTTTTTGTTTTTCCTTTATGTGTTTCACGTCTTTTTGTTTCTGGTCCTATAACTTCCTTTCTCATTAGTCCAGAGAAGTCCAATTAGTTTACTGTCTGGTTTTGAACTGAAACAAAAACTTTCCTACATAACTCTTCTCTCTTCTAACTGTTCTAACCCTAGAACACTTCTGTTTGTAGATGACTTCTCATTGACTATTTGGTCACTCTAATCTGAAAGGTCTCTATCAATTCAGTTTCTTTCTCTTTTTTTTTGTTAGTCCTGAGTGCCAAATTGGACTTACATTTTGTGAACCAGTAGGAGTTCCTGCTGAGACAACCCCACTCTTTTGAGAACTGACATAAAACAGATTATTTTCCTAGTCGTCTTACAAACTTCCTCAAGATGGTTAACCCATTTTAGGTTATCTGAGATTACTGCATCCAAACGTTTAGCATTTGAAGTTGTGTCCCAGCCCTCATTATTCATACAAAACTGTAACTGTTCTGTTTCTTTACCACATAATCTGAGTGTTTTTTATTCATCTTCTTCCAATTCTCAAAGGCTGGAGGTTACTTGAAACACTCTTACTGTGACAGCTGTATAATGTGAAGTCATCCACATAGACGACATGTTGCCTTACTGTATTCAAATAACTAATCATAACTAAAAACTGATTTGGCCTGTACCACTTCTTCCGGCAGCTTGTTCCCCTTGTCCACCATTCCTGTGAAAAAGTTCTTACGGAGATCCCTTTTGAATCTTCCCCCCTGCAATTTTAAGTGTGCTCCCTTTCATTTCTGTATTTGAACTCAAGAAGAAAAGTGCCTTGGTGTCCATTCTGTTTATCCCATGCAGGCACTTCCCTGTCTCAATCATGTCATCCCTTTCCCTCCTTTTCTCAAGGGTGCACATGTTCAAGTCCTGTAGCCTCTGCTTGTATGTCTTGTCCCTAGTTCCTGGACCATCTTGGTTGACCTGCACTGTACTGCTTTCACCTTGTCGGAGTTTCTCCTCAGGTGTGGACTCCAGTACTTTGTGCAGAATTCAAGGTGTGGTCTCACCATTAACTTGAACAATGGGAGGATCAGCTCCCAATTTCTACTGCTTATGCCCTTTCCCTATGCAACCCAACATCCTGTTTGCCTTGTTCTCAGCTCTATTACAATGTTGTTTTTAGGCTCTCTGCTATTGTGACCCATAGGTTCTTTTACTCTGTGGTGTTTTCTAGCACCTCTCCCCATATTTCATATTGTACTCTTGGGTTCCTCTTCCCAATATGAATCACTTTACATTTTTTTGCATTGAAGCCCAGTTGCCAGATCTTTTACCAGTCCTCCAATCTGCCCTGATCCTCCCTCAGTCCTCTTATCCCATCCTCTGTGTCCACCTTTGTGCAAAGCTTGTGTCATCTGCAAAGAGGCAGCTCTTGCCCTTGATGTCTTCCACTATGTCACACATGAATACATTGAAAAGGACCGAGCCCAATGCAGACCACTAAGGTACTCCACGTGTTACTTCCCTTAAATCTGAAAACTCCCCACTAACTACTACCCTTTGCGTTCTTCCACTCAGCCAGTTCTTCATCCAAGCTGGTATTCCCCCCCTCCAAGTTCCTTATTTTTTTGACCAGCCTCCTGTTGGGAACTGAATCAAAGTTCCTGCTGAAATCCAAATATACCACATATTCTGCCTGTCCCCTATCTGCTGCTCCAGTCAACCAGTCGATGAAGTCAACCAGGTTTGTCTGGCAAGACTTTCCACTTATGAATCCATGGTGTCGGGGTCCTGTAGCCCATTCCTCTCAAGGAACTCTACCAGTTCCTCCCTTAGCGAAGACTCCATAATTTTTCCCTCTATAGACATCAAGCTGACTCGTCTATAGTTCCCTGGCTCATCCTTTCCGCTGTTGTGTAGAGGGATCATATTCACTGTCCTCCAGTCCCTAGAAACCAGCCCTATGGCCAGTGAGGAGTTGAATATGTCTGCAAGTGGCCCTACAATAACTTCTGCTACTTTCTTCAGCATTCTCAGGTGTAAGCCATCAGGTCCCATAGGTCTATTTACTTTTAATCCTGTAAGCTTTTCCAACATCCTTTTCTCTGTTATTTTGACTGTGCCACTTGAGCCCTTGCTCTCCCCCCCCTTCTCCTCTTAGCCCCTACATTCTGGCAGTGGCCCATCCTTCTCTCTATTAAATATGGAGCAAAAATATTTGTTCAGTATCTCTGCTTTCCCTTTGTCCCCCTTCTCCCATTCTTCCTCACTCTTCAGTCTCACAATACCCCCTTTGACCTTACGCTTCTCCTGGATGTACCTGACGAATGCCCTTTCCCCTTGCTTCACTCCCTTTGCCAGCTGAAGTTCTGTCTCTGACGTGGTCTCTCTCACCTTCCTGCTGGCTATCTTTGTTGCATCCAGGTACTTCTCCTTATCCTCCGGTCATTGATGTCTCTTATACTTTAAGAATGCTTTCCTTTTGGCTCTTACCTCCATCTGTGTTTTACTGTGAACCACATTGGATCATTTGTCTAATTTCTCTTTGTAACCCTTTTCCCTTTTATACCTTTCTTCCCTTTGATATCTTTGCAATTGAGCTTACTGCCTTGTTTCTTGTTTTGCTTGACCGTACACATCCTAAATTCATATAATGGCTGAGACAGTCACTAAGACTTGCACTTACATGGAACACAACACTTTTTTCATTCATTAAGATTCATCTGTCTAACCACTGTAGGCAGAAATAAATAAAACATTAATAATAGCATAAATAATCATACTTAAAATAATAATTTAATCAAATGATAAATAATAAACAATAGTAAAACAGCATGTGCATTCCCACTACACATAGCAGTACCGGGAGGAATGGGCCTACACACGTGCTCCCTGCTTTCTGGAAGCAGGATGCTCAGGGGCCATACTAGAATACCACACAGCAGTGGGAAGTAAAGAAATGCATTACTGAAACTTTGCTAGGCCTGGAGCAAGCACTAAAATGAATCAGAATAAATAAACCTCTCATTCTATTTGCTACTGAAGGGTTCTTCACAAATACAGATAGGAAGGCAACATAACTGAGCAGTAAGCACCTCTGTACATTTTCCTATTGAAGAGTAAAGCATTTTCCAATTATTAAAGATTTTGATTCACTGAGCATTTAGTGTGACAAGAAGTGTGTGTACTAATGGGTATTTCAACTATTAGACTAAGGAATGTGTTATTCCATGCAAAAGGATAAATGTTTTATGGTCTTTTTGGTGGTGAAAAAGTACCAGATGTCATTATTATAGAAACAAGAATGCACTGTAAAATTTGTAACATGGAAGTTTACTAGGAAACATCATGCTTTGTTTCAGAAAAATGCTTCTTCAAATCAAATTACTTGCATCAAAGGTGAATAGCTATTGTTTATAATTTTAGCAATAAGCCACAAGGGGGTGTGGGTTATCGGGGGATTTACCACAGCTGGCGTGGTTTGCCTATAAGGTGCAGCAGAGTGGGTAAATCCTCGACAGTCGTGGTAAATCCCCTAATAACCCACATCCCCTGAGTGGCTTATTGCCATTATACCAATATATTTTGACATGGATGTAAGTTGAAATAGTTTTTTTTTATTTTTTCCTGTGAGAAAAAATGTTTTTATTAATAAATATTGTTCCATGAAAGAAAATAGTTCCTGGTTTGTATTGCACCAATCAAAAAAAATGTTTATTGCCCACCAGGTTTGTTTTTGTGTGGCTATTTCATGGTGCTGCTTTTCTAACTCAAGCATTTCCTGTGTTGTGATTTCTTAATTATGCTGTCTCTTTTTTTCTACAGGATTGGATGCTTCGTATGAGGTGGTGACAGGCACCGAGTTCAAGCTGGTGGCTGTAGAGAATGAAACTGATGGGTCCGGCTGCATAAATGACTGGATGACTGGGGTTTTGGTTGCTGGGAGCGGAGCGGTGAACTGGGAGATGCAATTTGAGACAGGTTTGTTTTGCTGAGGAGGCCGTCCAGTGCTGTTTTCGAGATTTTGAAAGATTTAGTCGAGTTCAGTATCATCGATTAATTCAAACGACGTGTCCATAGGGTTTTTTTTTCTTTTGACTGTAAGGCCTACTAGGATTTCTTTAGTAAGCGCTAATATGACAGCTTTGAGCCGTCGATCGGGGTATCAGAGTGATACCTTTGGGGAGTGGCACGAGGTTGTGGTAGACTGGCACCTTTGCCAGTGATTATCATAGGATTTACAACAGGGCTAAGGTGCCAGTCTGCATATGTGATTGGCTGTTGCTTTATGTCCATGGTATAATTATTATTTTCATTTGGTTATATTTGCCTACAGTGGTTAAACAGATCAATCTAAATGAATGCCAAAAGTGCTGTGATGGCTTTTATGTAAGTGCAGGTCTTACGGATTGTCTCAGCCACTATATGAATTTAGGATTTGCATAACTAAGAGAATTAAATATGGTTGTATCATTTTTAGATATTAAACAGGCACCCTGAAGAAGAGGTGACGATACCCCAAAATGTTGGTGTTTTAGGTTCAGCAATATATATTGTGACCATGACAATAAATGTATTTTTGATAATAGCTAGTGAGTGAGCCATTGTGTCCAATCTGAAGTTATTTCTTGTCTTAGTCCAGGACTGAATTTGTCTTCTCCCTTTCAGCAACTCTCTTTTCTTATACTGAGATGGGCTGTGCCAGAGATCTGGATTATAACTGATTTTAATAACTGAGGCTGTCACAGTCCAACAGTTTTCCCCAGAGCACAACTCTACATAAGCTAAGAGAGGGGGATATCAAATCCTGCAATCTGATTGGCTAATGGACATTAAGTGACTAATGATATGCGTAGAAGATGAAGTCAGTTTCAAGGTTCTTTAGTCCTGATGAAATGTTATCAGCACCCCTTGAGGGATCTTCACATTTTTGTTTGAGACTTCCTGCAGCATAAAACCTAGAATCACCACAACACTAACAGAAACACAAATAACAGAGACATTAAGAGTACAGTGCTAACCCTATTACTGTTACAGTTGAAAATCTTGTAAAGATTCTGAAACTCCCCTCTTTCATCCCCTGGAGGGGGGGGCCCTGGCAGGAATAAACCAGAACCCTACAGGACTCAGGTAAGTGCAGGAATGTCACTACGTGATGTGAGCTGGCAGTGGAGGGTGAGACTGGTGGGCGACAGGACGATGTGCAGCCTGAAGAAGTGGTGAACTGAGGGGCACAGTGAAGGCGGATAACAACAACAACAAAAAAAAAAGATCTTGTAGAGTGGTAGGCTTTAGGACGTGTGTCAGAGCTGTGAGATTTAATAGCCTGAAGCTCCTTTGAGCAACTATTCCAAAGGAAAGGAGCAATGAAACAAAATGGCCTTCCCTCTATGGAGGAAAGGTTGACAGCTGGACAGACAGAATGCAGTTACCAGCAGAATGCAGGTGACATATGGTGAAGAATAAGGGGAAAGCTGACCAGACAGGTAAAATGACACCAGACCATGTAAGATCTCATAGGTAAGAACTGGAAACTAGTAGGCTATGTAGGCCCATTACATTGGGGGTGATGTAGTCATGTTTATATTGCTTTGGTAAGAGAGAGATGGCAGAGTTTTGTCACGAAAGAGCTTGGTAGGGCATTTAGCAGACAGTTAATAAGCAGGTCAAAATTAAATGCAATGCAAATTAAGGTGTGAGCAAAGAAGAGGTCATGACTTGTGATATGGACCAGTCATAGAGCTGCTACTCATGATGTTGGCAACCCGGCTTTAGGAACGAACCTGGGTCATTAGGGGCCAGCTGAGGGGAGGAGGATCAAACATCCCATGGGATGTTCTCCTCCCCCCAAGGGAGAGTGGGTCACTGTCTCTAGTGCAGGTCTTCCACCTGGCTGACCACAAGTTGAAGTGAAGCAGAGTCATGGTATGAGGAGGGAATGTCTGCTGAGCCTGTAGCAAGTGCACAGACATGCATGCCTCTGCAGTGAGCCCCTTGCTAGCAGACTTTCCAGAGGCCAGGAGAAACAAAGGAAAATGGTCTCAGCAGCAGTGAATGATGGTCCCTGGTGTGTGTGTGTATATATATATATATATATATATATATATATATATACCCGCACTATCTCCCACCACATGGCCTGACACAACAAGAGACTCGGAGGTTGCCTTGCCCTCCCATCCCCACCTGGGGGAAAGATCCATAGCTAGAAAGAGGTGACAAGTTGCAGTCAGGAGTGACAAGGGTGCAGCACATATAGGGTTCCCTGGAGAAGGCTGCATTGGAGTACTGAAGGGGTACATAAATAGTAAGTAAAAAAAAGACAAGATATGGACAATATTGTGGAACTGGAAGTAAATGGGGCTACCTAGTGAAACTAGTTGCATTGCAGTGGCAGGAAAGCTGCACGTCATGTAACGTTTATGTTGCTTAAGAATTAATTTGTTGTATATTACCTATAGGTTTAGATATCTGTTTTATTACACATCTGTAACCCCCTTCAAAATGTGAGGCTGTTGGTAGCCTTCAAAAATGTCCATAAAACAGTAACTGGCTTTGACTGGGTGTGTTCTGGAGGTTTAAAAGCACTTAGCAGGAACAATACAGACAAAGGGGTGAGAAAAGAAGAACAGAAATGGAGTGGGATCCACATATGGGCCCAGAGTCTGGGTGAGCTACAAGTCTCCCTTTTGGTCCAGTCACTGCGAAGACAGGCTGCATACATGGATAAGATGATAGACAAGAGGGACAGTGAGGGAGCATGTAGGAGGTTCCCCTTAAGAGGTTCATCTGATTGGCCGCATCATTATTCCACTTCTGATCCAGTAACACTGAATGTCAGCAGCAGCAGTTTAGTAATTGGGACCCGGCAGAGATTAAGGTATAGCTGCTGTCTCACCTAGCACAGAAGATATGAATGAGCCAGCCCTGGTTGATGCAGGGGACTGGGGCGTGAATGTCCATTGGAGCCTGTAGAGCCCAGACCCTAGGTTTGCCAGACTGGTATGCTGCCAGGACAAAACTGTGTTCAGGAAGTAACCATCCAGGGGATAGGACAAGAGTGAACCAGGAGGAGTAAGAGATGCCAGGTGGTGCCATTGATAACACAGTATTCTAAGTAGGAGAGGGGTTCATGCTCTAGCCTGACTGTGGGAGAGTTTGCATGTGTGAAGGGGTTTAAGACCAGTGCCGGCAAGTGAGGGTCATAGAAGGCCTAGATTTTAACTAAAATAAAGCTAGTAAATGTTTCTATTACCAGTGTGGGGCCACAGGTTGTAAGGTGCTAAGTGGGTCTCATGTGCAAAGTCCACCATGGACTTCTGGCGTCCATCACCAAAGCTACGAGCTCGTAATCCCTAATCAGTAGTGATGAACCTTTAGGGGGCAGCCTTCTCTAGTAACTCCAGCCTGGAGGACAGGTACCCCAAATGCCATTAATGAGTTGATTGTACACCATCTTATGAGCAAATACATCTAAGGCTTATGTACATGAACTATAAATGAACTTGTTCCTGTTTCATTGCAATTTACAGTCTGTGTACCCTGTATATGTCTACCTAATGCAGGGAAGAAAAACTCAATAGTGCTGAAGAATGCACTGATGGACATGCTGAAAAATTGAACAGTAAAGTGGGGAACTGTGTTACATGCAGTTTTGAGCCAGTCGCCACTGAGTATAAATGTCCAGCTATAAAGATATCTGCAGCTGCACAGTTTATACAAGAGACCCCCAAGAATTGGGCAGTGTTAAGGTCAAGGCCACTGTTGCAGCGGTACACATTTTCCAAGGGGCAGAACCTCTAGTTACGCTTACGAAGGGAGCCACCTCAAGTGGAGGCATGACACCACTGGAAATGAACTATTACAACCATGAGCCCCAGGTGATCTGCCCAAAGGGCAGACTTACTAAGTTTCGTAAGATGCCTATTGTGCCAGGGCTTAGCCTATCTGTGCAGGGCTGCACACTCATATCATGGCATTTAATGCATTGCAGTATTCACAGAGTATGTATGTTGCAGTAATGCTTTTATGTGCCAGGAATGGGTTATATATTTTATAGTTTGCAGTGTTTTGAGTATATGGATATCTGCACAATGAATTATAGTGATTTGTTGCTGTTGTAATAACCTTATTTTTGTACAGCATGATTCACTTTTGGGCAATCTGCCAATTTCCAAGTGCATTCCAGTTTTGTGCTAACTTACAGCAACACACATACAAGCTTAAACAATACTTACATAAAAATGCATAACAAATATAAAATGCATAACCAACTATTTAAAAACAAGTTCATTTGTATCAGTTTTATGGAAGAGGTGAGGCTGTTGTCTGTTTAGTTTCTTCACTGAGCCTATTCCAATGCCTAGTGGCATTGAAACTAGTACTCAGCTTTACAAATTATGCGCCAACTTTATGAACTCTCAACATTTCAGTCTTGGAGTTGTGGGTAAAATGGATTAAATTGGATCAAGAATTGGGATAGAGGATGATTTTCACTTGAAGCTGAAACATTATGAGTCAACTGTAGCCAGTCTTGTTTTTGCCTGCTGGGGAAGAATTACAACATTTTACTGCTGAATTTAATTTAGAAGAAAGGCCTTTTTAATTGGTTGATTCTGCATCATATTAAAGATTCAAGTGAGCTTATAAATATTGCAAATGTGGGAACGAGATTGTTAATGGTATATTCTTGAAGTCTGCAGCATGTTTATATAAATCTTTATATTTGGCTCGATGCAAGTACTGGAAACGTGGACTGTTTCCAAACATTACTAATAGCATCTCCTCCAGTATTTATAACAATCCAAGTACAGTACATGCAAACTCAGCATGCTTCCAATGATTATTGATAGTGTCTCTTCCAATATTTGTAGCACTGTCAGTACATGAACACTTGAACTACTTCTGCTGTTTACATAGCAACATACTGTAGTCATTTAAGAAGGGAGTCTTGGTCCATCAGGTCCCAAGACTTTATAAGCAGGGAATTATAAGTGAACTGTTAAACGTGCAAATTTATAGGGATTCCCCACTCACCCTACCCTATACCAAGGGCACCACCCTGATTTCCTTGATAAGCAGCAATGTGTCAAGGCTCATCTTAAAGGCTTGCACAGTCTTTATATCCACTGGGCCCAATTCACAAAAGAAAACTGAAGGCACAAGCAGCATGCACTATGGAGAAGAGTGCAACACTCCCCATGCACCATGATGCAGGCTGAACCAAATTCACATAATGCATGCTGCGTCCAAGGCAGATGACTGCACCAGAGTGCCCTTATGACAGAAGTGCACAGTGCGACAATGAGTAATATGTCCTATGCTGATGCACTGTGCACAAAGCGGGCAGATGCAATTCACAAAGGGGCAAGCAGCCTAAAATTTCAAACACCTGCAAGACCACAGAAAGCTAGTCTAAGCAAACCAGAGCATATAAAGGAGACCAGAGTCCTCAGTCAGTGTCCATGCACCACTGAGGCAAGACTGTGGGAGCAGGAGCAGCAGTGTACTGAGACCCCCAGACAAGCACTATGGATGTGCCACTGGCAGTGTTAGGAATGCGTATGGCACTGTGATATGAGCAGAGATGTGGCCGCAGATTGGGTGGTGCTGCAGAGCCACAAGCCAGACAGCAGGTGCCCAGACATAGGAGGCCCACCAGAAGACAGTATAGGGGACGGACCTCATTCAGACAGCTATCAGGGGAGCAGTGCATAGCCTGCTACCGGCATGGCAAGGAGGCAGTCTCGGGGCTGTGTCATGAGCTGCATGGTGCCCTGGAGACCAGGACCCAGCGAGGACATGTCATACTGGTAGAGGTGAGAGTGTGTGCAGCTCTATGTGCCCTTGCCAGTTGGGGGATTCCAGACCCCGAGTGGCGACACATTCGGCATATCACAGGCCTCAGTGTCTAGGTGCTGGCGTCAGATTGTAGATGCACAGGTGCACAGGTCACACCAGTAGATCCACTCCCCACAGAACCTCAGGAGCAGCTGCAGGTCAAACAAGTGTTCTATGCAACAGCAGGTGTACTGCGTGTGCTGTACACTGTAGACTGCACCCACATTGCCATACAGGCACCACTGCTTGATCCAGAAGCATATGTCAATCGGAAGGGGTACCACTCTGTGAACTTCCAGGTGGTCTGCGACAGCTACTGATGGATTCTGAATATCGTAGCATCCTACCCCGGGTCATGCCATGATTTATACATATTCAGGAACAGTGCACCTGCCTGGCATTTGAGAATGGAACCCTATGGGATGGATGGCTAATAGATGAGTCACAACCAATGACAGGCAAGGGGTGTGGTCCAGCAGGGGTGAGGGTGTGCCTGACCTTTGTTGTGTATGTATTGACGTATACCAACTGCAGTAACACCCCTCCTCCTGAAAGCCATGTAATGTATGTGAATGAGCAAGGGTGAGCAGCTAACACTGGGTAAGGGTAGTGGAGGGAGAAATATGGTTCCCATAGCAGCTAGCCCCCACCAATGACCTGCACATCAGCTGTGGACCATACCTCAAATAAGCCAAGTGCAGACTGATGCATCCTATAGAAAGGGAGCCATGTGAGGCAGATGCAGTGTGGAGTAGTGACCCAGCTGATGGGTGGTCCACCCTGATGATGGGAGCTAGGTGACTGCGCAGCAGGACCCTGAGTGAATACCAACAGACCACCACCCTATCTGAAAACACATGATTTAGGAGACTGTCAAGCCATTGGTCATGTGTGATGTCACAAATACGCCTGTCATGGGGGGGTTGCCTGACTGTTGATGTGAATATTGATGTATGCCATATGCAGGAGAACCCCATGCAGAATCCCATATATAGTATGTGAATGAGCAAGTGTGAGTAGCCAACAGTGGTGAAGGTTAGTAAAGAGGGAGGTTCGGACCTCAAGGTAGCTAGCCCCCCACAAGTTACCTGCACAGTACCTGGTGGCCACACCTGAAGTAAGCCAGTATGAGGCCAAAGCACCCTAAGTAAAGGAGGCCATGTGAGGCAAATGCAGTGTGAAGTAGTGACCCATCTGATGGGTGGTCCACCGCAATGATGGGAGCTGGGCGAACTGCACAGCAGGGCTCAGAGGTGAATACCAAGAGACCACCACCCCTATGCAAACAACCTAGGAAGTATCCATCCCCACCTACATGTGTACATGTACCCCTACCATGGTTGGAAGGGGAGGGTGTTCCCCACAGTAGGAATATGTCAGTGCACACCCTCCCCCCCAAGAAAGGAGGACATGTAGCAATAAACAGTACTGCAGCCTGGAGTGGACACCTACCAATTAGTGCTCATAATGGTGAGGGAGTGTCCTCTTGGTATGCACCACAGGGCCCTGCTGTGAAGTCACCCAGCTACCATTGTTGAGGTGGATCACCCATCAGCTGGATCCCCACCCCACCCCACCCACCCACACCACATCTGCCTCCACATGGCTGCCATCATAAAGTGTGCAGCAGCCTACAATTGGCGTATGTAAGGTGTGGACCCCAACCAATGCATGTAAGGTACACAGCCTACCACCAGACAGGGCAAACCAAGGTGATGCAATGAGTGAGGATGCCACATGCCAGGAACCCTACAAACAGCAGCCCAGTGGTCCGTGCCTGGGTCAGGCATCACACATTGGCCAAATAGGGACACAGCAGATGTATGAGATGTGTGGACTAACATGCATGAATTACATCCCTGCAGGTGACAGTGGCTACACACAGCTGCCATGGCTGATGACACCCACCAGGCAGCCACAACCAGGACCATAGACAGCATACAATGAGGCCCATGCAGCATTAAGAACTGTACTTGAGAGAACATTTGGGCTACTAAAGATGAGGTTCCAGTGCCTAGACCCGTCCAAAGGGGCATTACAATACACATCCGAGACGGCATGCAAGATCATGGTGGCATACTGTGTCCTGCACAACATAGCTATTGGACACCGTGTAGTGATGCCAGAGCCTGATACCAACCTGGAGGACAATGCTGTGGGTGCAGAGGAGGAACAACAGCCACCCATAGGCCTGCTGAGGGATGCCCGTGCATGTAATGCAGTGCTTGGCCAATGCAGCAGGACAAACCTGATCTTCACACACTTCAACTGAAGACACAGCACCAACACTGTACAGCACACACCATGCCACGGGTGTGTAGCACAGTGCACCCTGAGAGCTCCACAGTAGACCTGAGGGCATGTTGCATCCCACGCACCCACACACAGTGCAGCCATGTGGCATGGTGGCATATGACTGCCAATACTGGATACTGTGTGCATGGTGATGAACATCACTACCTTGATGCAGTGCAGACAATAGAACGGGACATGGCAAGAGGCCCACCATACACCACAAACCCGGCACTAGCTGAAGTGATGTGGAGGTGTCACCGCCTGGGGCAGCACATAGGCCATAGCAGCACTGTATGTTGCAGAGTGCTCATCACCTGTGCATAATCCCAGGTGGTGAACAGTCAGCCATTGGCCCACATCAGGCAACAAGGATGTGTGGTACAGTGGGCATGGCCGTTATCACAATGCCATTGGGCAGATCAGCACAGCATATGCGTTATGCATACAGCGGTGGGTGTAAGGCCCCCCACCCCACCCCAGTGAAGCACAGGTACCCACAGAGAGACCCACACATGCACCTATGCAACGCACGCGGTGTGGCATATTCTGGCGATGCAGCGTGCGCTGCCGATGGCATGCATGTTAGTCCATCACTGTCTGTATTTAAATGCTGTGACACCTCTCCATAGCCACACACCCTGACAAAGACTCTGGCAGGAGATAAAGCACCAGGGCTAGGGACTGTTGAGAACAGGAGCCTGCAAGTGAGTCCTGTCTGCTTTCTGCCAGAGTGCTATCTACTTTTGGATGTTCTGTTACATGAGTCGGGGCTGGCCACCCCTTTAGTTTGGACCACCCTGCAGCAAGGTGTATGGCGCCAGTTTTCTGTGAGCAGTCCTTTTACTGGTCAAAGTCTACTGTCTAGGGTAATAATGTTATGCACGAATTATGCAGACTTATTCATAGATATGGTGGTTCCTCAGTTTTGTCAGCTCTAAAAGAAGCCGAAGTCAAGCTATAACTGATTATCCATGGCGCAGTCGAAATATGGGACTTTAATGATGGTTGGGAAGCAGTATGGTATAGTTTTATAAATGTTTACTAGGACTGTGCACATCAGCGTACTCAGATGTTGTCAGAGCAGATTTGGGACAACCCTGACTAGTAACAAGAGTAATGCTAAAACTATAGGATACTGGATTGAGTTAACATAAGTGAAAATGTCTAAACTCCTAATACAATAGCTTATAGTAAAATAATGTATATGGAAAAGGCTTATCTGTCTGATTGGTTGTTTATTGTCATAATGAGTTTAAGGTTTTTCCTAGCTTTCCTTATTTGTCAGTACACAAGAAATGTGGCTAAATGGATATACGATTTGAGCCAACAATACTGGCAACAGACAGCAAAGAGAAGTTGGGTCACTCACAACCACTGGCACTGCACACACGTTTGTGCACAGAATCAGTGGGCCTTTTCAAGTCAAGGTCACACACCACCAATACTCCTTTTATTCTGCCAAATTCTTAAAGTGACTGCAACAAAGTGACATTAATAAAGTGCAAATTCATGTAATATACACATATTGCACTTGCATGATAAATATGTGCAAGTGTGATCATAGTAAACAAAGATCATAGAAAAATGTATACAGCTATCAATCAAGCAATCACTTTATTTAACCAGGCATATACACCATTGAGCAAGCTCATTTTCAAGATGGTCCTGTGCAATATAACATTGCAGTTCAGTACAAGCAAAATACAGAAAGTTAAGGTATTAACAAAAATTTAGGAAACATTGTACAATAGTACAATGCAGTTCAGAACAAACATAACACAAATAGGGTAGTAACAAAAATGTAAAAACATTATACAGGTGAACCGCAGAAGGCCAGTATCTAATAGCCTATCATAATGGTGAACACATACAATTCAGAGCAAAAATTATGTAAAAGTAGAGGAGCAAAAATCCAAGACACTCTACAGACAGTAATATAGGTAAGAAAGGCGGGAGGCAGGTGAGAAGAAAATAGGTATGTTAGAGGTAGATGAAAGGAAGAGGAAGGCTAGAGTGAAAGTGAGCTAGTTAAGAGTGCTAGATAACCCTAACAGGGAGGTATCTTAATCGACATTTTAGCCATAGGTTTTGTGTGAGGAGCATGATGTAGGTTGTTCAGTATCTACGAAAACTGTTGCAGGCTTCCTTCAACAGTACGGTTAGTGAATCTTTAAATGTGAATATGCCTGGGAGTGAGGCAAGTTTTAAGGAGTTTGGCATGGTATTCCATAGCGAAGAAAGTGAAAAATTGATGGCAGCCACGCCATATGATGTGTTCACTCTAGGAATCTGGAAGCAGAGTAAGGAGAAATGTCTCAAGCCATATGATCCCTTGGCCCATGTGAAGAGGCTTGAAATGTAAGTAAGAAGATTATTGGATAATGCTCTATAAAGCCAGAGTAGAGCATTTCTTTTTCTCCTAGCTGAAAGTGAGGGCCACCCTGATTGCTGGTACAGTAGGCAGTGGTGAGTGCGAAGGGGTAGGTTGAAGATAAATCTTAGGGCCCTGTGGTAGAGCGTGTCAAGTTTGTTGAGCACTACTGCAGGACAATGCATGTAAAGAAAGTTGGCATAGTCCAATAAGGGTAAGAATGTGGATTGCACTAGTCTCTTTCTAGCTTCTGAGGTGAGCAGATGTTTAATACAGTAGAATAAGCCTAGCCGCTGTCTTAATTTCTTCGAGACTTCATTCAAGTGGTATAGAAAGTTAAGCTTATTATCCAGCCAGAACTCAAGATATTTAAAGGTTTCAACTATTTCGAGAGGTCCATCTAGAAGTGTTAGGATCTGGGGAATATGTGTTGGTCAGGGGGCTAGCTTTGGAGACAGAATCATAGCTTTAGTCTTTTTGGCATTGAGGAAGAGTTTGTGTCTGATAAGATTATGTTGGATAATGATAAAATCTTGCTGTAAGCTATCATGAGCCATGTCCAAGGAGGAATTTATGGTATATAGTACGATATCATCTGCAACTAGATGGACATTCACTGAATGAAGATGAGAATCCAAGTTATTGATGTAGATTGCAAAAAGGATTGGGCCTAGTATGGAACCTTGGAGAACACCTCTTAGAAGGTTTTTTTGTGGAGACAGATCACCTGCTGCTTTGACCTGTTGTAATCTGTTGGTGAGGTAGTTGGAGAACCATTTGATTGAGTGCTGGGGCCAACTCCTTTGACCCATATTTCTTGAAAATAGCATACCATATACTTGCTACACCTATAACACACCTATTCAATCTGTCCCTAGCACAAGGCTCCATCCACAAGGCATGGAAAACTGCTCACGTCATTCCCCTGTTTAAAGCAGGGGGCCCCTGTGATCTAAATAACAAAAGACCAATCTCCCTTCTTCCCATACTTTCAAAACTTCTGGAAAAAATTGTGGATACGCAGCTGAGATCTTTCTTAGACAATGCTAGACTACTCAACCCAATGCAGTCTGGCTTTAGAGCTAAGCATAGTACAGTTACGGCACTGGCAAAAGTTACTAATGATTGGCAATGGGACCTAGACAACAAAAAATTCATTTGTGCCGTGTTTTTGGACCTCAGTAAGGCTTTCGACACTATTGACCACTGCCTGCTCCTCTCCACCTTAAAAACTATAGGCATTGGCTGAACCACACCGGCATGGTTCCAAGACTACCTTTCTGATAGACAGCAACAAATTAAGGCTGATGGAGAGATTTCTCCACTTAAACCAATAAAAAGAGGTGTCCCCCAGGGCTCCATACTGGGCCCATTACTGTTTGCCATTTATATCAACAGCTTGGACTTGGGCATCAAAGATGCCAGTATTCACTTGTTTGCCGATGACACGGTGCTCTACTTAAGCCGGGAATCTCCTGAAGCTGCCTGCGCTGAGTTACAAGCTGACTTTAATACATACTAACATACTAAAATGACAGCAGAATAGGCCTAACGGTCTTTCGTGTCTGCTTGTTTGGTCAGCCCCCACCCTGGGTGCTGACTTTGCTGTCCCCCTGGCCTTCTCTGGCTTCTCCCTTCCCAGTTCCGGATATTCTTGCTGCATTGGATTTTGCTTCCAGAACCCTTCCCCTGTACCTGTCCCACCCCCTCTTGAACCCCTCCACTGTCTCTGCCTACACCAGCCCCTTAGGTAGTGCATTCCATGGCTCCACCACCCTCTCAGTGAATACGCTGCAGTACCAGCTCCTTAGCAAAAAGTTACTATTAAATGCAAAAAAAACCAAGGCCATTCTTTTCTCACCATCAGGCCCAGGGGCTTACTCTGCTGTCGCAAGTCCATTACCATCAATCTCTACCTTATAAGGAGAAAATCTTGAATTTATGACTAAATTCAAATACCTTGGTATTTGGCTAGACAACAAACTCTCTTTTGTGGAACACACAAAAGAACTGCTGAAAAAACTAAGGCAGAGACTTGGTCTTTTTTTCAAAATTAAACGCCTCTTGACCACAGACGCGAAAAGACAGCTTGTCCAATCTACATTCCTTTCATTAATTGACTATGCTGACTTCATTTATGGCCATTGCCCTGCCTCATAACTTGCAAAACTGGATGTATTATATCACAGAGCACTGAGATTTATAACTGGCCTCCCGTACTCCACACATCACTGCTCTTTACACACAGCCATAGGGTGGCCCTCCCTTCAATACAGGCATTACAGAAATGCAGCCCTATGGATGCTCTGAGCTCTTACCAACAAACTCCCACAATACGTTGTTGACTGTCTTCCCCTTAGTCCTATTAGGAACTATGCCTTAAGAAGTCAATCGCAGATTTCTTTGAATGTCCCAAGGGCCAACACTCGCTTTGGAAGGGCCGCCATAAGCTATGCCCTGCCTACTCTTTGGAATAGGATACAAAAATCATTGAGACTTAGCTCACCTGTCAGTCCTGCCTTCTTTAAGACCCTCTATGACAAAATGTTTGCTGAAATCTGTAATTGCTTCTATCGCTCCTAGCAGCTTGACTATTATTCCTCTCTTCTTCAACACTAGTCCCAGCTGCTTATCCAAATCAGCCCTTGCCACTACTACTCCCCCCCTCCTCTGCCCCACTTGCCCTCAGCACCCTCTGCATCCCTCTTATTCACCACCCACCTTCTGCCGCATTTGCCTAAGGCTTACACGCTGTTATGCACACCTCCATAGCCTAGGAATTTCCATCCAGGCCTGTAATGTGTTTCTGCTGGTCAGGAATATAAATAATCTTTCTTTTTTCTTCTATGGTTTGTATATGACAACCATACACATCCTGCTCCTGAGGGAACTGTATATATATATATATATATATGTTACGTTCGGGTTGTGTTATGTATATCTTTCTTGTACATGTGACTTGGAATGTAAATACTCTGCTTCTTTCAGTATTGTAAACATGTTGTTCCTTTTGTATTATGTATATTTATATGTAACTGTACAATTTTCCCTGCCAACAGCAGGTCCACCTTGTAAATGAGCTTGCTCAATGGTGATCGCCTGGATAAATAAAGATTTGATTGATTGATTGGTTGATTGATTGAACTATCGAGCCTGATATTGCTCAAGGCTAACAGCAAAATGTTGTGGTCCACAGTGTCGAAGGCCTTACTAAGATCGAGAAAAAGGGCAAACACATATTTCTTAAAATCCATTGCAATTTGTCAATCTGTAGTTACCTTTGCAAGTGCAGTTACGGTACTGTTTGGCTCTGAATCTGGATTGTGCCGGGTTTAATAGATCGTGTGAATCCAAGTGTTCTCTGATTTGGACATTGATGATTTTTTCAAGGAGTTTTGACAGGATGGATAATATTGATATAGGTCGATAGTTATGTAGGTCACATGGATCTCCGGATTTGAATAATGGCAAAATGTAGGCAGTTTTCCATAGCAGAGGAAGATCTCCTTGTTTCAACGAAATGTTGAATAAGTGGGTGATGGGGGCAGTCAAGTAAAGATGGCCGAGTCTTAGAAAGTAAGGCTCGATCACATAGAAAACATATGCAGAGCAAAGTAACAGTAAGGCCCCCAGAGAAGCACAGGTACCCACAGAGAGACCCACAAATGCACCCACACAACACATGCTGCGTGGCATATACTGGTGATGCAGTGAGTGTTGCCGATGGCACACGGTGCATGGTGCATTGGCGAAGGATCCAGTGGATGGGGAGAATGTGCTGCCCAAATGGCACCATCAACCAGTAGTCCACACTACAGTATCCCATGCCATTCATCCCTTGACTACCTCCCCTCAACCCTGGGTACAGCAACTGTTTCTGCACCAAGCATCCGGCACATGTTGACTGAATAATGTGGTGATAGTATATTCAGGCATCACAATGCACGCTGCGTAGCGTGGTGACACAAAACATGGTGCATTCACACGTGCCACATGTATCCCTGTGGTTTCGGTAGATCCCCTTGTGTACAGAGTGCATTGAGCAATACTATCTCGTAAGACTAACCACAGAGCAGAACAGTACTGTTCTTGCAGGGGCACAACTGCCTAACCACATCACCCACACTCAGAAGACAGTGCGTCCATCAGAGAGGTGTGAAATGGTTTATGGAAGAGATCTCCCAACTTTTTAATGAGAAGACTGCACCTTGTCAGTCTTGTGGAGCATTGGTCATGGGTACTACTGCATCATGCCACTGGAGGGTCCACACTAGCTGAAAAGGCCAGGGTCTGGAAGACCATCACCTTCTACCTGCAGAAGGTCTCTGGAATGCAGTGTACTGCATGACAGGCCTGCCAGAGGTGAAACGACATGGTGTAGAGGGAGGCTGAGCTCCTGGCCCACCTGTGTGCCAATGCTAGAGATGTGGATGTCCAAATGCAAGGGGGACATACTTGCAGTATAGTCAGGTGCCACTACACACATCACGTGCAACATCTCAGACACACATACCCAGGCCAAGGCTGGCTGCAGCACTAACCATTTTACTAACATACTAAAATGCCAGCAGAATAGGCCTAACGGTCTTTCGAGTCTGCTCGATTGGTCAGCCCCCACCCTGGGTGCTGACCTTGCTGCCCCCCTCGCCTTCTCTGGCTTCTCCCTTCCCAGTTCCAGATATTCTTGCTGCATTGGGTTTTGCTTCCAGAACCCTTCCCCTGTACCTGTCCCAGCCCCTCTTGAACCCCTCCACCGTCTCTGCCTCCACCAGCCCCCTAGGCAGTGCATTCCATGGCTCCACCACACTCTCAGTGAAGTAGCACCTCCTCCTTTCTCCCCTGAATCATCCCCCCTCCAGCTTTTGCCCCTGTTATGTCTCTGCAGGCCCAGATGCATCTAGTGAAGACAAGGAGATGGCAGGAGCAGCATCGGCATGTGCAGGGGGAGGAGGAGCAGGGTGTGCTGCACAGGGCACCAGTGGTACAGGTAGATCACTGTACATAGCACATGCATGCCATGGATGCCTATTGGCCAGGGAGCAGGGCACACTACACACACATGGGCTCTGTGGGATCTATGATGCCACATTGACAATTTCTTGTCAATGCAACATTTCCACGACACCACTACATTGACCGCAATTGCAGTTGGCATGATGCTGCCGAAGTTCAAAGTTCCTGTTTTGCAGGGGGCTGTGCCCCCCTCATCCCCCATGCAGGGTACTGTGCCCCTGGACCCTTCAACTTATGATTATCAACTCTGAGATGAAACTGATTCGGGGATAGGGTACAGGGCCTTGGGAAAGGGTGCCGGGGTCCCAGGCGGACTTTACAGTGACATGGCGATGTTGTCGTCATCGATCACGTCACTGTAAAATTATCACTGTAGCGACGGTATACCAGCTCGGTGGTGTCAGGGCCACACGTGTGTATATATGTGGATGCGCCGTACCACACTCACCAACATGTGCACGATGGGCACAGTGGGTCCGGCAGCAAACATGTCGCGGACATGCATGCCAAGTATCATACCACACACACACTTGTGGGGCCTGGTACAGGCTGTGCCCATGTCTGTCCATGATGGGGGTAATGCTGTGCATGGTGGCATGGCCTCCACAGTGCCATTATTGGCGTAGTGATGGCAGGGTAAGGGTGCAGGGGGGTCATATCTTGTACTGCACGTGTAACATATGCAGCTGAGCACTAATGGTCCCATACGTGCATGACAGTCACACAGTTCCCTCATTACCCTCACAGGTTCCTAATTGCCCCCAGTGGATCTTAACAAAGCACCGTGTGTGTGGTGGTGGAGCCTGGAGCGAGCCATGCATTGGCTGAAGTGTGAAGATGCAGGGCATATGCGAACAGAACATGCCAATGGACCCAGTCTGAGCATGAGGCTGAGGAGCAGCATTCTGGTGAAGCTGAGGCAGCAGCGCATCAGTCACCAACACCAGCAGATGAACAGCCAGGCCACAATGTTGAGGCATTGCTAGAGGTTGGGGATGAACAAGCCCAGGATGTTGAATTAGAGGCTGGGGACATGTCTGTACCTGTATCAGCAGGTAATTGTGCAATGTACACCCCTGCAGTGGTGGCACAGCCATCCCACAAGGACGTTACAAACCAGCCAAGTGAACAGGCCCCTGTGGTCCAGGAGACCATAACAGCTGACATGGTTCCAGAGGTGAACATTACAGGGGATGGTACCAAGGAGGATTTGCATGTGGACAATGGGGCTGTTGGATAGGTCTCAGAGGCCACAGCCGATGACAGGTCTGATGCAAACAGGGAGGCTCAGGTACGGTTTGCCCGTGCATTTTGTACCTACCTCCAGCCTATAGCTACGCACTTGGACATGCTGCGCGGTGATGTGGGGGTGCTAATGGACTACTTGGACTCTTACACAGGCCAGTCAGCCATGATGCTTTTTGTGTTCACCATCAGAGGTCTTGCCCATGTGTATGTGGTTTTGCATGCACCACTGTTGCTTGTTCCATGCCCCGGCCCCATAGTTTAGGCATTCAGTAGTCTGTGTTCCTTAGCACATTACGGTACATACAAAGGTGACCCACATTTTGATACCAGACTGATGGTAGGAACGGACAATTACAGCAATGTGCATCAGACGCCGGTGTGTGTTGCACTGGGCATGCATTGATTCCCTACTACGCACCACTGTTAGTTTTGTTTAGGTCCCCAACCCCGCCATTGCTATGCGTTTAATGACTGTTACCTTACACATGTTGCTGTTGCATGCTTGTTGACTTACATTGCAAACAGTCATTCTTTACTGTGTTACTGTATTTATTGAATAAATCACTTATAATTACTGGGTCATGGTTTTTCCCATAGGGAAATCCAGTTATAATTTGCTGTTATAATGGCAAATTCACACTGGATTTCCCTTACTCTGTGCATGTGCCAACCAGCTGTCTCCCTGAGTTTGCCAGTACACCGCACTGCCACTTGCTCTTGGCGGTAAGTAATTTGTTTTTTAAATAAACAAAATGAACTGTAACCCTGGATCCCTACAGTTCTTTACAAAGTGCTGGGGCAAAGGAGCCTTTCAAATCAAAAAAAAAAAAAATGTCTCACAAGTTGTGACCGTGGCTGAACAGGAATGAAGTTTTATTTTATATAATTGCTGTGGCAAAAAGCGCTGACCAACAATTATATAAAATAAAACTGGATAGGTATGAAAACTTGAGCTCTACACACCTCGGTGTGAGATGCCATAATAAACCCTTTGAGCTTCGCTGTTGGGGGTTTATGTGGCATCCCACACCTTGGGTGTGTGTAAAATTCTCATTACTACCAACTACCCAGCCATTATTCTCTGTTTAATAACCTATACATGTGTCTGTGTTTCTTTGTGTGCACATACATGTGTGTGATGCGACACATCATGTCATCACTGTGTGTTGTTACCATGCAGGTATCCTGCACATCCAGTGGCTCACTGTTGCTCTATGCCACAGGCTGTGTGCCGTCAGCCACTGTGTGTGTGTGTGTACACGTGTGTGTGTGTGTGTGTGTATCTGATTACCACCCAGCACACAGCCATGGCATATAGCATAGATAACATGGACCCGGTGGAGACTGTCAATGTCAGGTCATTGTGAACGTTAGCACTAACACAGGTACTGTACAGTCATGCTAGTATGTATTGCGGAATGGGCCATGCACGGCTGTTATCACCCTGTCAGTCTGCTCTCACAATACAGTGTGTGACTGTACCCCATGGTTGATACAGGTGTGTAGCCCTACATAATTCCAGTGGTACCATGCACCCCACACCACACACACACACACACACACACACACACAGCGTGGTGCCATGGCATACACCGCCTCATGTTTCCTCAGAGTACCGGTGGCACACAAACAGTGCCACACGCAGGCCTCCAGTGGTGGCTAGATATACAGCATGACTGTTACCTGTTTACATGTTTGTGGTATCTGGACAGGTGATGTGGCTGTGGGGGGGCCTCATGGCCAGCAATGTTACACAGGCAATGGGCACTCTGTGTAATATGTGTCATGTAACCTGTATGTATGTATGTGTGTATAGGGGGGCCGCATGTGTGTAGTTAATGGTATATGACATCATTACTGAGGTGTAGATATTGGTTTGGCAATATCATGGTCTATATGGTGTGTAATACAAATGGCTAATGGCGGCCTGCCATGTATGTCACTGTACGTAGGCATATGTGTACAACCATGTATGGCGGGGACATGTGTTGGCATTGTGGGTACTGATACACTGCCACAGCCATGGTCCTGTCTCAGACAATCAGGTCACAGGGCTTCCATTGCCCTCCCTACTGCTGTAGAGGTTCACATATTGCACCCAACATGTGAGCATTATAGACGGCATCCCTGGGTGTGTCCTCCAGGTGTGTCATGGTGTTGCTGTGGTCCATGGGTGCAGCACAGTGGCATGCGCTGCAACAGGGCACCCCCTGTTGTGCCAGCCCATTCAGCTGCACCGCAGTGTGGTTCTCTTAGTCACACATTGGCATGCCAATGTATTTAAGCCAAACTACCAATCAACAAAGTGGACCCCATGGTTTGGACCGTGTGCTGTGCTGTGCTGAGTTGTGCTGTGTTGTGGTGTGCATGCCCACCATGCGGCCGGGATCTGCTATGTTGGTGTGTCACTGCCTTCCATTGTAGCCATTAATCCCACAGGGGCTATGCTGCCATGGTGCCAATGATGGGTGTTGCAGTGGTGTCTGGGGTGCCTGGCATGGCTGCCATCCCATGTGTGCTGTCATCACCATGCCTGTGTGTTGTCTGTGTTACACCATACCACATTATGTCATGTGTGGGGACTCACATTGTGGCAATGCCTTCTGGTCCTGTTCCCACCATCCCCATCATCCGGTTGACTGGGGGGATGCAGGGCACCGTGCATCCCACCAGATGTGTATGCCCCGTGCTGGTTGGTACCTGGCAGCTCTATGTGGCAGTCTGCTCCGTGGCCCCCCACACCTCTTTTGCCTTTCATGGCTGTACATTCATGCTCTGGTCCTGTGGACCTTCCATCACATGTGCTGCTGCTTCCGGTCCTGCAACCACTTTTTCCCTGTGTCACGGGTGTTAGCATGGGTGGTGCTATTGTGCTTGCATCTGCGTCTTCTGCTTCTGCCATGAATGGGGCTGTGATGGTTGTGTGCTTCCATTTGTGGCTGCTGCATGGCCAGATGCATGGCCAGGTGCCATGCATCCAGTGCAGCACAGTATTACCTGTATATGTTCCCAAAGTACAATGGCTGTAGCAGCAAGAATCTGCGTGTGTTCTGCCTGCACAGCGATGCTTCACTCAGTGGCAGTGTGCTGCCACTCCACTGCCTCTTCCTGATGGTGTGCACATGCCTGTATGGCATGTAGGATTGCCATTATTTCATGCAACTGTTCCACTCTCTCATGACTGGCTACATGCACGGCATCATGCAGATCCATGAGGGTGAGGTCTATTTGTGTATTCTGTAGAGAGGTTGCTGTGTTGCACTGCGGTACTGCCTCGCAGATGGCCACTAGCTCATGCTGCACTGAATCCTGTTTGTCCATCATTTCCATACAGTATCTAGTGAAATCATCCACCGGCTCTGGGTCAGAGGCACTGTTGTGGTGTTGTGCTGTGTGGTCTGGACTGCTGGGTGATGCAGTGCTGTCACACACTGCCTCATGCTCTTGTCCAGGGTCTCTGGCCTGTTTGCTGTCATGGGATCCTGTGTCATGTGTGGCCACTTGTGTGTGTTGGGTGTCATCTGGCCTGTCCATGGTGCCACCGTCCCCTGGCTGGGCAGTGCTGGCTGTGGCTACCTCTGTGTTCTCACCGGTGCTGTTGTCACCCTCAGAGGATTCCTCATTGGTGTGGGCCTCGCACGGATGTTGTCCACGGCTGTCTGTTTCTGTGTGTGTGGGAAGTGTGTCCTCCTGCCTTGACTGAGCCATGTCCTGTGGGGGTGATACAGACATGTCTGCATTCATCGGTACTATGTTGGGCATCCTGTTGTATTAGGTTGCCATGCATTGTTGCTGTACATGTGTGGCCACACTACACTGGTCCCACAGGTGGGTGGCACAGTGTCATGGCCCATGTTGTTTGTATTATGTCATACATACTTGTCACACTGTGGCACTGGAACAGGGCCAGCTCAGTGTCCTCCTGTATGGTGCATTCACTGATGTGTGCTGCCACCAGTTCCTCATACCTGCTGAGCATCAGTAGTTGGCTCGGGCCACCGCCCGTCCCACTGGCACTGTGCCTATTGTATGCCAGCTTTATCTTTGACCGTTGCTTAAGGTCATTGTAGTGCTTCTGAAGCTCACGTAGGCTGCATTGGCACATGGCCACAGCATTGACCTTTGTGGCCACATCATCCCAAAGCCTGCTTGCACTTGGCTCTCAGCTCCCTGTCACCGCCCCTTGACAGTAGCAGGTCTGCCTGTTGGGTGGAGGGCCCTTGTTAGTGCATGTGTACTGTTCATTGGGCCTGTTGCCCTGCTTCACTGTTTTGTCATTCACTTACCTGCATGTGGACCTCCTCAATGAAAATATCTGTCTCCTCTTCTGTAAAGTTTCTCTTTCTTTTGTGCTTTCTGCTGCCTTGCCCACCACTCTCTCCCTGCATAGCCGACATCTCCATCATTTGTCCCATGCATCGGGGTGTAGTGTGTTCCCTCTGTGCATGGTATGCCACCTTTTAATTATGCACCATGCAGCCAATGTCTGCCATCGGGATCTGTGCCTTACGCCTTTCTCTTTGTGAATTCGGTGCACCATGCTTGGTGCACTGTGCATTTTGTGCACCTTGCACCGCTCTATGTTGCCTTTGTGAACTGGGCTCACTGTTAGGCTGCTCCATAGGTTTACCACCCTCTGGGAGAAGTGCATCCTAACATTACCCCTAGATTTACAACCTCCTCTTCATCCTACTGCAGTACACCAGATTAAACATGTTCACCTAGTTGACCTTGTCTTGTTGATTTCCATGAGTGTAGTAGTAGTCATTTATTGTTCAGTGGTTTAGAAACAGTCTTTACCGTTAAGTAAAACTGCAGTTTGCAATGGGTAGTAACAAGGTTGTTTCCCTACAGTTACAACATAAAAACTTCAGGATATTATTTCAAAAAGAGGTATTGCTAAAATTTTATAATAGCATAGCTGGTTGCTCATATTTACATTGTACAAAGGCCAGTGTCATTGCACAAATGGAGATTTTTCAAACTGTTGGAATTCAGTAGAGGCATTAGCTAATGCTTATTATAAAATACCCATGAGTGTATGGAAGGCTAAGCTCATATCCCCCTAAGCTGTCTTTTCCTCAGGATGAACATGTTAAGTGCCTCCAGCTTCTCTTTAAACTATAGCTTTTGTGATCCATATCCTTATAATTCTGGTAGACCTACTGTATGTTGTACCCTCTTGACCACCTCAGTCCCTTTTTTTTGCATTTGAGAGCCCAGAACTACATGCAGTACTTCAGGGGAAGTCTGACCACGGCCTTGTAAAGTGTCCGGATTACTTCCCCTACCCTTCTGGTCACCTTCTTTGATTCACTCTAGCAGTCTTCCAGCCTTCTTGACAGCAGCTGCACAAAACATGTCATACTTTAGCCCTTATCTATTATAAACCCCAGGTTCTTCTCATCCTCCACTTAAGCAAAAGGAGCCCTGCAAAGCGTGTAGTTACTACTTCTGATTCTTCACCTCAAATGTAGTGAATTGCATCTGGCTACAGTGATTCTGTGAGTCCTAGAATCAAATCAGTTGAAAATGTAAGCAGCAACCATCTTCTGGTGATGTCATGGTGGCAGAGAGTGCCTGCAAACAGAACTCAATGCAAGTCAGCTTAATCTAACTTAATCCTGCTGATTTAAAGATCAATATCAGTCAAAAACATACCTGAAAAGATGGCTCAACATGTCGATGAGAAAGCACGTGCGGGATTTTAAATCTACTCCTCCAATGAAACTGGCAATCTTAAGGTCAGAGGACAGAGGCTGCAGCTGTAGCAGCAGCAGATCATCCTTGCATCCCCCTTCCCCAGATCTCTCAGACAGTGAATTTGAGGACACGGAGGAAATGTACACCATCACATCAAAATAACTCTGTGCTGCACTCAAAAATATGGGAGAGGCACTAAAATGCTGAGACTATAGCAGCAGACAGCAAGCAGGACCTACACATGGTGGAGAAGTGGATGGCTGTGGAGGAGACCTGCCTGTCCAAATACAGTTGAAACTATCGATCTCCACATAATGGCTCTCCTTCAGCTTCATCAGAAGGAGCAAGAGTTTGAAGCCAAATGGGAGGACTTGGAGAACTGCAATCAGCAGAACAATATTAGAATTCATGGGGTGCCTGAAAAGACGGAGTCAGTAAATATGTTAATTTTTATGGAAAGCTTTCTCTGTGAAATCTTAAACTGGGGCCAAGATTACCCTCTAAATATTTTCTGGGCACACAGAGCATTATCTATCTCTCTGAAGGACTCAAACTGCCAGACCAAGAGCTCAGGTCCCTGCCTTCCTGGACTACATGGTAAAAACGGACATACTACACAAGGCATGAGTGAAAAAGGAGAGACTGTTTGGGGATACCAGACTTTATTTTGAACACAGTGTTGCTCCTAGTACTTTGCAAAGAAGAAAGATGGTGTTGTTGGTGCAAAAAGAATTGAATAACAAGGGCATCCACTCCAGACTGGAAGTTCCCACAAAATTGCACATGTTCACAGAGATGGACTCAACAGTTTATGAGACCCTGAAGAAGGCCCAACAATGCTTTCTACAATATAGGCTTCTAAACGGCAGAGCTTAAATGGTGCCAATGGGAGCAGCAAGTAAAGAGGAGGCTAGGAGCAGCAGCACGGAGTACCTCCACATGGGCTACCCTCGTAGGTAGGAAGTAAGGAGGCATGGATTCTCATCCACAGTCCACCCCATCCCCAAAGTGACAGCAAGACACGACAGCCCAGAAACTCTCATCCCAGCCAGAAGCAACCAGACAGGCAGCGCAAGGTTCAGGACAGCAGGATGCAGGACAATGAACACTACTGGACACTTGTTCAAATCGAACATGAGGTCCATTGAGGTTCCATCATTGAGTAGGGGATATGTGTCCCCCTGTGTATACCAAAACTGACAGGATAAACTCCAGATGAGACATTTGGGTTTTGAATAACTGCATCTCCAGGGAAGGTGTGAGTGCCTGCTTTGTGAGTCAGTGCTGTGGCAGTGGGGAGGGATAGAGTCTTAGTATGGGAGAGCAGGTCACATCATTAAATTTGAGGAGGGGACTCCTCTCCCCTTGCTGGTTTCAACCCTTTTTCCATCAGTTAATGGAGTCATAGTTTCAATGTCATTCAGACCAATTATCTAGCATCCTATATACTGGCCTTTGCTCAAATTCAGGAGCAGTCGGAGGTATGCCTCTTCCGGCCTCATATTCATAATGCCTCAGGGAATCTGTGCTTCAAATCCACAAGAGTAAAGGCCATGGTGAGCGACAAGGTATATCATCCCTAAACAGTGGCCAGAAAACATCCACCCAGGGTTTAGGAGCTGGAATGGGGTGGGTCGGAGGACTCCCTATTCCCACTGAAAGGTGGATAACTGTCTCAATTATAGGTATGATACACCTCAGCGTAATAGCTGAAATGGGACTTACCATGCCTCACCACAGTTTTTTTTTGGCATAAATTAGGGTCTTAAGATGTACTCATGATGATTCAGTGGAAGGGGTACGGATCTCTGATGGAACACTTCACTATCTGACTGCCTGTCATGTCTGGGGGGGGGTTAAAATGCTGCTGCAGCATGGTCCACTGCCTAGCAATTGTTCAACACCCACATGTGCTTGTGCCATGACAACTTTGATCACTTGAACAACAGTCTAGACTCGTGGCAAGAGACAGGGAAGATTGATAGAGGCCTTCCCCTGCCCTCATTGGGGAACCAGTTAGATACAAAACAGCTAAGGAGACACACCTTGAAGTGGCTCAAATGAGTTCTTGTTATATTATTTTCTACTATTGTCTTGAAAATCATTTCAGGCACTCTGTTATTTGTATTTCACAAGTTTGCTGCTGGTTGCAGCAAAAGTTATATTGTCTGTGTCATTTTGGTTCATAGATGCTGTAAGAAGAAATTTGGAGGGGGAGGGAAGGCAAGAGGACACTTTGCCCAGCGGTGCAATATAGTGGGGACTGCAGTGGCAAATGGATGGGATACCAGATTTCTAGAAGACTAAGAAATCACGCCTGTTTTGCAGTGGGGGACCTTATAGTGGTTTCTTACAACATTAAGGGACTTATTAACCCTAAGAGGGCCAGAATACTCCAGGACATAAATCAGGAGAGTCTCTATAGCTTTTCTTGAGGAGTTTCATCTTATCCAAATGGAGCATTCCAAACTTAAGGGGTCCTGGGTGGAAGGGATATACTCCTCCTCATGGGGAGCTTAGTCACATAGGTGAGGAATGGTGATATTGACTTAAAAGAACTCTCCAATTAAGGTACTCCACATAGAAGCTGATGGTGAAGGGCGTTATTCCAGACTGATATGCATATACCAGGACAGGGAAGGTAGTCATTTAAATCTGTATGCACTCAAAAACAGTTCAGAACGCTGGCCTTTGATACAAAAGGTATTGATGGATATGATGCAAATGAAAACACAGTTTTACATTGTGGGGAGGGACTTTAACTGCATTTTTCCAACAGGGTGGATAGGAGGGGAGAAGGGCATCTGGGAGAATCCCGCTATGGAAAACAACTCACTAGGTTAATGAAACAGCTAGGGCTGAAAGATGTGATGTGTTGGCATTTCATGCATTCTGAGGTCTGGGACGACACATTTTATCTGGCCAGACACAACTTTTACGCTAGAATTGATCATTTTCTCCCCACTGGCGGAGTGGATGCATGAAGTGCAGAGGTCCACTATTGAAGTGCTATGCCTGTAGTTCAGTGGGGTGAGCAACCAACCATGTCTTCTCCCCTGGGGCCTGCTGAGATCTTGCACCCCCCCCCCCAGCATTGCTTAAGCTTTGGGCTCTGCATGGTTTGTGCTGGATTCTGTTCATGTGTCTCTCCTGCTTTGGTTAGCATTTGCTTTGCCTCTGGCTGCTGTGTGCTTCTTTGTGTACTTGTTTTCCCATTCTCCTGTGTTTGTGTTTTTCCTTTTGCATTTTCTTTTGGGGTGGCTTTCTTGTTTTTCCTAGAATCCTGATGCCCTTTGTTTGTATTGTGTTAATCCTGTGCCTGTGCTCTCAGGCTCCCAATTACTCACCAGATTTTACAAACCCTCAGTTCCCTACATTGTTATCTGTATGCTTCAGCTCTAGCTCCTCCTACCCTGCCTAGCAATCCTCAGTTTTCCTGCAGTTGTTATGTATGCTTTAGTTCACACTGCTGTTTCCCTGCTGTCTCCTTGATTCCAACTTACTGGTCCTTGCTCATACTGCTCAGCTAGCTGCCACTCCCTGTTGGCTATGTTTGTTCTACAGCTTTGCTCTTAATGCACTCAGTGCTAGTTCGACTCAGCCAACTGCTGGATTGCTATACTGAAACTTTCAGCTATTACATTAGTTGCCTGGTCTCGTCTTACAGCTACAGGCATTTTAATGGTATGTTTCTGAATTTAACTATTTTGGACCTTTCAGTCATTAATTTGCTTCCCCTATTCACATTACTCTGGCAACTTGCTACTCTATGGCTCTGTCCTTAACTAGGACCTTGCCAGTAAAAGCACCTCTTATGGGGTTTCCTACCCTACCAGCATTACAGTTGCTGTTTGGTCTCATGGTGCTCAGCTTGTGGTTTTCCTGTTATTCCCACGTTGGGGGACTGCAGTGTCATGGTGGGGCACTGTGTCTTCAATTAGCTGGAGCATGCTTTTATGTAAGCTATATGATGTTGTCCTGCTCCTTTGCCTACATGGCTTTTCAGCTATCCATGCATAAATGCATTTACTTCACAGCCTACATGGCTTTCATTATATTCATTGCATTCCATCACTGCACTGCAAATGTTCCTTACTGGAATAACCTACCTCCTCCTTAATGGCATTTCAGGTATGCATGCCAATCATATCAATTCACTATTCATGCTGAAACTATAGCAATCATCTGCTAAACCTCATTGATGCAATTATGTTAAATCTCATTGATTCAATCACTGGCATCACAGCCTCTCACAGCCTAAATGCCTCTTACTGTCTAAACACCTACCTTCTATGTCACCATTTATTCGTCTTCTGTAATAGAACTTGTTGGCTTGTTTCCCGCTGGTTGCTACTACCTTCAAACTACCAAATGCTGGCTCGCATTTTCAGCTTCCTACTTCACCCAGGCCCTGCCTTGGTAGTTTTCATTGTTGCAGAGTTCACTCGCAACATTTCACAGACTTTGCCTTGGTAGTTCTCATGCTATAGAGTTCACTCACAACCTTTCAAGACCAGCCTTCTCATCAATATCTACATATGCTGGCTTCACACAGTCTCTTTATCAATAATCTGCTACCTAGTCTGCGGCTGCTGACTTCACCCACCCTCCTCCTAACATGCAAGGCTGATTCATGCTCTCATTCATAAATTGGAGGCATGCCAACCATGTCTATTACCTTTTCTGGCTCAGGGCTTGCCCTGTAAGCCAACAGTCTCGCTCTGCACTCATAAAGTCCACGTCTTGAACATGTGACCCCGGGGCAGGGTCCTTCTCATCTGGGCCATAGTGGGAATGTCCTCATTCTGGATGGAGCGTTAGCATGCATTCATATGGTGCATCTCTTGATGCAGAATTTCAGACTTCAGCTGTAGAGGGGTGGGGCCTTCACAGCCCAAGAGTGCTCCTTTGGCCATGGATATGCTGTGGCAGCTTTGAAAGCTAATCTCCCAATGATTGTCTCTGGTTCACCCAGTTTGTTTTAGTTGGTAGTCCAGCTGAGTGCCTCAGTGATCGTCGCTCTCCTCCTCCTCCCACCTTGGGGGTCTGCTCTCGCTTCAGAGTACCTGTTGTTGCAGAGGTCTCTTGCAACCCTTCACAGCATTCTCATTAGGGGGATCATAAGAGCTTTCCACCAAAATTGGAATATTTCCTCCCCTTGATAGGGTTTCTAAATTACAGCAGCAGAGCCATCACTAATAAACTAGACCCAGCCTGGAGGGAAGGTGACCTAGGCCTTGGATCCCCAGAGGTTTCCTCCTCTTAAAAAGTGTTTTTTTCCCTCTCCTCCATGCCAAAGATCACAATATGTAGTTAGTTGTTTATAGTATATTCCCTAGATTCCTTAAGTAAGTTTCTGCTGTTGGATGAAGATGGGTGGTGGCCCTACGCACCATTACCTCTCTCCTTAGGAAGCCCCTTGATGTCATCAGTGCAATCCATTTTACCAGTCCTATCCTGACAACCTGTGCATCTCATTTGTGTTTTATCAAGCTGTCTAGTTGCTGTCAGTCTGCTGCTCTACCTCGTAGTCAATGTTTACTGCTAAATGTTCTTTTTGGGGCTCCTTTCTAAGGTACCTTTAGCTAAGGGAATCTTTCTGCAACACCTCTAGGGGTGGAACCCTCTTCAAGGGTTCCATGCCTTTGGTACCCCTACAAGGTGGTAATTCCCTGTGAAACAGAGAGTGTGAACTGCCAAACAGTTATCACAGTTGCACAGGCATAACACTACTCTGGTTGCATAGGCCCACTGAATTGAAAGGTTATGCCTGTAGTTCAATGGGGTGAGCAACTAGCCATGCCCCCTTCTTGAACTATATAAAGAGTTCCTCCCAACCTCCTTCTGAAGCATTTTTTTTGCCCACCATCCTCCCATCCACCTCCAGTGGCGTGCCTCTCTCCTCAGGGGGCTCCTTCCATTTTTTTCCCCAGTTATTTTTCCCTCCGGTCACGGTCTGCTGGGCCTCTCTCAGGTACCCTGTCTGCAGTCCTCTGACCTGTGCCTCCTCTCTCCTCCTCCTCCTCATCCCACAGTTGGCACCCCCAGCTTAACCCCTCTGGGGGGGCTGCCCCTCCTCTTTTAGCACTCTTTACAGTCAGTCTCCAACAGTGGGCGAAGGCCCAGGCAGAGGAACCTGGAAGGCCAGGCAGGATGGGTTCCATCACCAACCCTGCAGACCGGGCTTTTCTATGTTCTGGTGCTTGCTCCCCCTTCCCGTGCATGGTGCATGCCCTGATGCAATGGCTTATGGCATCCCTGCCAAGTGTCAGCCACGCTGAGCACGCGCTGTCCTGCATGCTGCAGCACCCCCGGTCTCCACAGGGAGCCACTGGCATGCTGGGTGATCCCCATCCCCCCATAGACGAGAGCAGCCCAATGGGCGCTCAGTCTTCTACCCACCTGTGCTGATCTCCAGCACCTGAGCTCGCTCCTGAACACGGGTTGCTGGTATAGCAAAAGGTGTGGCATCCAGTGCCTCAACCTTCAGTGCCGCCGAGCTGCCTGAGGGCTCCTTCCTAAGGTACCAATAGCCAAAGGAATCTTCCTGCAGCTCTTCTAGAAGTGGAACCCTCTTTGAGGGTTCCTTGCCTTCAGTACCCCTACAGGGTAGTAAGTCCCTGTGGAATAGAGAGCGCGAACTACTAAACAGTTATCACAGTTGCATGAGCATAACACTACTCTGGTTGCATAGGCCCACTGAATTAAAATATATAACCACTTCAGAGCATGCCATGGGGGTGCTAGAGATGCAAGCCACACCATTAATCAGAAAGCTGACATAGCAACTAAATGTGTGGTTGCTGAATAATGACACCTCCAAGGCACAAATTAATTAATAGATACAGGATTTTTGAACACAGAATTCAGCAGCAGATACATCAGATGCAATGGCATGGAACAGTTTAAAAGCTTACCTGAGGGGGGGAAATTGTTCAATTTGCCTCAGCCCAGAAAAAGGAAAAAGTATAGGCTGGTTTGGACCTGGAGAACAAACGTTTTGACTCAGAAGCTAAATACCAGATTACACTTGATGACATGGGTAGGAGACACCTAAAGGCTATGAAGAAAGAGCTTACTACACTTCTAGAACATCAACTTAAATATCAGCTTCAGATTGCAAGGCAGCAGCACTACAGGGTGGAAAAAGGTTTTGGCCTGGTGGTTGTGCCAACAACAAATTAACAGAGCAGTCTTGCAACTTTGAGTTGGCATGGGGTGGAAGAGGTGACTGGAGAAAGCTCAGGGTATAGAACCATTTTTAGTGGTTTGAGGCTGTCCCTATTATCAGAGCAAGCAGCTTCAAGTCTGGATATCTCAATCGTGGAGGATGAAATAATGCAGAGGATAAAAGGTCTTAAAAAATTGAAATCATAGGGGCTGGATGATTTTCCAGCTGAATGGTATAAGGCCTTCTCTGAGAGCTTTCACCACTGCTACAAAAGGTTTTTAATGAGATGGGAGTGCAGGTTCCAGGGTCCTGAAAGCAGGCACAAATTAGCATTCTCTCTAAACCTGGGAAAAATCCATTAGAATGTGGCTCATATGGGCCCGTCTCATTTCTGGGAGTGAATCTTAAAATACATACATGAATTCTGGTGGAGAGACTGCAAGTGCACATCCACACCATAATACACCCAGACCAGACCAGATTTATAAAAAGATTGATCTCAGATAATATTTCTCCCTAATATATTTTCTGCTCATAAGAATGGTAAGGAACTCCAATTAGCTATTGCAAGGGATGCACAGAAAGCTTTCAATAGGGGTGACTGGCAATTTCTAAATTACACTCTGCAAGCCTTTAAATTTGGCCCCAAATGTACACATAGTACAGATGCTTTTTATGAAGCACCAGAGGTGGTGGTGAAAGTGAAGAGACTCCAATCATCTAGGTTCCTCCTGTGGAGAGGCACTCAGTATGGGTGACCCTTGTCCCCCTGCTGTTTGCCTTAAGCCTAAATCCACTGGCTGTCTTGGTTCAGAATACCCCAGAAATTCAGGGGCTCACTGTAGGAAGATGAAGCATGGGAGCACAAACTTTCTTTAAACATGGATGACTCCATTTTTACCTCTCCCAACCTGAAACATCAGGACCGGCACTGATAGGAGTCCTGGTACAGTTTGGCTCACTGGCAGGATACAAAATTAATTACTCAAAATCAGAAGTGGTCTGGATCAGTGGGCATTGTGCACCACAATTATGTCATCTGATTCCATTAGCCTGGTCTAAACATAATCAGGTTAGATACCTGGGAATACAGGTGACACTGAAAACTGAGAAGCTGTTCAACATTAATTACAAGCCTCTACATAATGCAATATAGGCAGACATAGCTCAGTGGTCAACCACCCCACTCCCCTTGGTAGGGAAGTGGGTTATGGTTAAAATGAATAATCTGCCACAAATACTTTTTTGTTTCACACTTTGTCACTCCCGATCCCTTAGACCTTCTGGAAAACTCTCTTGGAAGACATAGATAAATTTGCATAGTGGGGGAGGTGAAGACTAGGGTGAGATAATCTGTACTTATGGCCCCCAGAGAACAGGGAGGACTAGGGTGCCTAACTTGAGGAGGTATTACTTGGTAGCACAGACTATGGGGCTGTGCTTGTGTGTTAAGAGGCAAAGGGACTTGTAGTGGGTGGAAATGGTAATGGAGGAAGACCTCCCAGCACCGGTATGGTCAATGCCTATGGAACCCTTTACACCTAGGCTACACAGAACGGTCTCTAACTAGTATGTGTGCTATACAATGCAAATCATCTTAAAACGTAGGAAGGAGACACGAGTGGAGGGTGTCTTTGGTCCCCTTACAATAATACCCCATCACCTAGACTTTCCACCACCATGGATGACTGTAGAGTTCCAAAGGTGGGCAGAAAACAAACTAACTTTTCCCAGTTTATTTATGCAGGCAAAATAATTCCCATTGATATCTTGCAACAATAATAACATTTAGAATGCCAGGATTTTTTCAGATACAGACAAGTTAGCTACTTTTTTTTAAAATAGTGGGAGACACATTACTCAGGTGTCTAGAAACAGAAATGCATTAGAAAATGTATTTTACTGGGTGGTTATTCTCAAGGATAAATGTTGTTGTATGCCTGCGATGTACATAACACTGGGAAAGGGGATGTCCATCCATTGGAACAAATTAAGCAGAAATGGGAACAAGAAAGTGGGGTGGCACTTTCACTGAAAAAAGGCAACAGAGATGAGGGGGTGGAAGGTAATGTGAACCCCTATAGTCAGGAAATTTGTGTGGAAGGTGTTGGTGCAGTGTTTCCGCACACCTGAACAAAACATTCCAGAAATACTATAGGTGTTGAATGTTGGAGGAGGTGTGGGGAAAGGGGCTCACAAACACACATATTTTGGGAATGCCAGGCCATATCCAAGTACTGGGTAGAGGTTCACAGAGTAATCCAACAAATGTTGTGGTAGATTGCCTTTTTGGTTCCTCTGAGGTGGTTTTGGACCATCCAGCTGCAAGGAAATTACCGGTTAAGAAAAAGAAATGATTGCATATTATGCTAACTGCAGCTTATAAGGGTATTAGTCCTGTCTGAGATGTGGAAAAATAAAATGGAAAATATAATGCCCACAGTGAATCTGAGAGTAGACTCCTTTTTGGACTTGTCGTGACCATGAGACATGCACTGGATGCCAGAAATGGAAACTAACACACAGCCAGTTGAGATGCAAGGCTTTTGTTATCAGTACTGAACAGTCTAAACTCATGCAAACTAATCAGATATGAACTCACAAAGTTATAAGGACCTGGTACACAGCAGGCCAGCATAAACAGAATACTGGCTTAGGCCTCCTTTCATCTTCTCTTAATGTCCTTTGATGAATAGACTGTGCAATTAACTCTTGCATCTATTTGTTTATTGGACCACAGATGGCCCCTGAGGTTTGTTCTCAAGCATTGCTTTGGCTTTATAATGTACCATGTGAGACATGTCTCATTGCCCGAATAAAGCTGAGTTAAAGAAAACTGAAACAGCCTGCTGGAGATTCTAGCTTTTAGAGAGCTGATGACAATACTGAGCAGCAGTGGCCCTAGCACTGATTCCTGAGGACGTCATTAAGGACCACTCTCCACATGGAGTAGGGCCTGTCCACCACAACCCTCAGTTTGTGCCCCCCATGCCAGGTAACAATCCACCTTGTATATGCCTCATGTATACCACATTGATGTACTTTGACCAGATGCTTATCATGCACCACACTGCAAAAGGTCTTGCTGAATTTCCAGCAGACTCTGTCTATGGTCCTCTCCCTGTCCACCTTCCTGGTCACCCCTTGCAGAAGATGGTCAGGTTAGTTTGGCACGATCTACCTCTCATAAAGCCAAGCTGAGAGGGGGTGAGAACCTTGGCCTCAGCCAAGTGAGCCATTATTCTGTACTTGATAATGGGTTCCAGGACCTTGCCCATCTCTGCCATCAGGCTGAGTAGGCCTTGGTCTGCTGTTACTTCTTCCTGAAGACAGGGATCACAATGGCCACTTTCTTGTCCTCTGGAGCCACACATGCATGATCAGGCTCATGAAAGATTGCTGCAATGGACCCTGTCAATTGTTCCTTTAGCTTCACTATGATCCTGGGGTGTATCCTGTCCAACAAAGAGAAAGGACCAGCACTGGCACCAAGGATAAATTGGAATAACTTTTTAGTTCACAAAAATAGACTCACATTCCCAACGTCACAAGCAGAGAAGCAATATCCACTCTTTAAAACCCCAATTGGTTTACTTTCTCAAGGAGGCTTTTAAGAGTGGATATTGCTACTGTTCTTGTGAGACTGGAATTGCGAGTCTATTTTTGTGAATTAAAAAGTTATTGCAATTTATCCTTAGTGTCGGTGCCGGTCCTTGCTCTTTGTTGGACTACAGTATATTAGATCAAGCATGACAGTCAGGGGAGCCGCTTTTCTTTTCTTGGAAGTGTATCCTGTCCACCTTTTTGACTGCCCTTAATGGCACGAACTCCTCCTAGTCAGCACCCTCTCCACCCCCCCATCCATTTGCTGAACACAAAAACAAAATCTATTATTAGAAAATGGGATTGAAGACTTGGGGGCGGGGGCGCCTTGGAGCCCGACAAAGATGGCCACTTCCTTCTAGACCTCCGAGCATTGGGACCTAATAATACTTTTTGTTGTGACACTTTGAGATCTAGAAAACCAGCCTGCTTTGCTGCTTTAACCCTGGTGAATACCATGGGGAAAACTTGGAGAAATCCATCTGGAGGAACCGGAGGGAAAGATCCTAGTACCTCTGACACCAAACAACTTGGTGGCAAGGCCGCCATGTGACTGCCATGCAGCAAGAAGAAACATTGCAGTCCCTGGGCACTAAAATGCAACAACTCCCACAATCTGTAGCAGCTATCAACAATAAGCTTGACACACTGTCTGGTCGACTGGGCACAGTGGAGACGGCAGTTACCACCCTTTGAATGGAATCTCAGAATGTACAGAGACTGGTCGAAACTGCACAGCATGTAACAGCTGCTAATGCTAAGAAGACTCAGTATCACTGCTCTTGTCTGGAAATTTTAGAGAATCAGGTCCAGAGTTCAAATGTTCATTTGCTGGGCATTCCGGAGGAAGCAGAGGGGAATCGCATCCTTCCATTTCTGTCGGAGTGACTACGAGAAGCCTTGGGACTCGGGGACAACTTTCGACCTTTGCAACTACAAAAGGCCTACAGAGTTACTCCAAGAGGATGACAACTGGAGAAAGAGATGCGACACGCTATCCTGCTTGTGACAGTGGGGACTGGAGAACCAGAGTGGATCTTGGCTTTAAGTAGACAAAAAAGGACAGTTTTACTGAATGGAACACCTATATCCTTTTTCCCTTTACATTAGTTACGCCACAAGACAATGGCAAAAAAGGTTTGAAGCAGTTCATATAGCCCTACAAGAAGCAGGCATTTACACCACTGTAGCTTTCCCAGCCAAACAGAGAATATTTATCTCTTCACCGATCCTGCGGATGCCAGGCACTGGGCTAAAAAGATTCACAAACCATTAGAAGATCACATAGATTCTGAGGATGAAGCTGGGGACCCTGCAATTTAAAAATATTTTGTGGGACTTCCTTGTTATATGCAAGTAATATCTGAGCCCTTTGTGGCATTATTTGCTGTGTTTTCAATCTGTAAGCATTTCTGCCAGTTACCTTTGTTATTGCTTACTTGTTAACTTAGGGCCGATGCTCTCTGATTAGATAAAAAATTAAGTTACACTATCAGCAGGTTTAGTCTAGAAAATGTGGACAGCATCTCGATGCATGTGCACTGGGGGGATACTGGGACCATGCTCAGTGCTATGGACTTTTGATAGACTATCATGACACCAGTGTCCTCATGGAGTTGAGGACAGGGCACTTATATGTTAAGTGAGAATATTGAATACTGTCATGGTCATGTGTCTTGGTCTTGTCACCTACAGCAGAGTGGAACTTTCTTTAACTGTATAAATTATACCTTTTCCCCCTCATGACATATATTAATGCATGGGTTGCTATAGATTCTGGTTATCTTACTATACCTGTGTAAAAACATGTTTTGATGTTCAGTGTAAGGAAGATACATAATTGTATGCCTTTTGAAAAAAAAAAATAAACATAAAGTTAAAAAAAAGAAAACGAAAATGGGATTGCAAATACTGTATGCTGACTGACTGAGAGCCCAGTCTAGGCATACATTTATTTGTCAACGATGCCCAAGTAAAAACAAGTGCCATAGTAAGAGCTGTACTACAAGGGGTATCATTGTGCCCTCTAATTTTTAAAACTTTACTGGCAGCCATTTTTTCTGATTGCTTAGCAAGCAAATGACTTCCCCCACCCACCCCATTCTCCAAACAGTGTAACTGCAACCCCATGTGCCCCACTAAACATAGAAGGTCATAAAACCTGTAAAAAAATGCAGAGACATCTTTTTTAGCTAAACCACCAGCATAGATGCAGCAGTTCGTTTCAGTCCTAGTCTTTCACTAGTCTAGCCCTGGTTTGTTTTAAAGCAGCATGAAGCAGAAAGTTGCTGTGAACCTAACTAGTGTCAGAGCTATCGTGTGCAAGTTTTTCAGCCAACATGCCATTGTGTTACATTCCAACTGTGATCCCGACTGTGCTGCAGTGACCTTTACTAAAGACTAAAAAACAGAGCACCGTGTGTGTGTGTGTGTGTGTGTGTGTGTGTGTGTGTGTGTGTGTGTGTGTGTGCAACCATAAATGTGTGGAGGGGAAGACAGTCTCTGCAGGGAAGCAAGTCTGAAAGACTGCAGTACCCTCTACTGGCAAATACCAGTGGAAGGACTATTTTACCAAAGAAGACCTTGACAATCATTTGTATACATTTTTCTTGTTTGTTTGTTTTCTTGGCTATTTTTATTTTCTTCATAAAAATGCCACATGTAGCCCATTTTCTTTTTTTATTCGATATACTTTATTAATTTTTTTACTCAGAGTACAGGAAAATACAGAGCTATAGACAAGGAGTTGCATTATTAACAAACAAACAACAAAGAAAACAATATGAAAAACCAATACAAAATAAATGCACAAACACACAAACCCACCACCCACAGTTCATGTGATTAAAACAAGTTACTCTTGGGCACAACAGAAAAGAAAACCAAGGACCCATACAATCAGGGATAATATTCAAGCCCTAAAATTTCAACAGCATTAATAGGGACAAAGGGGGCTCCCAAGTCCATACGAACTTATAAGGCGTGTGTCACAAATATGCAATGTGCTTCTCTACCTGAATGGCTAATGGGATTTCTTGGTACCATTCTATAAGGGTGGGAAGGGAATCTTCCTTCCAGTGCCATAGCATAACCAGTTTTGCAGTGGCAAAAATTAGGGCCATGTGAGCTTTACGCATAAGGGGTGTCCCTGAGGGGAAAATTGCCAATAGGCAACACTCCAGCATAAATAAGGAGTCTAATCCAAGAAGAGGATCCAGAACTCATTTTATCACTTTCCAGAAAATTTGGGTGTGAGGACACAACCACAACATATGATACAACGACCCTGAGGCTTGATCACAACGAGGACATACGGGAGAGGAAAGGTAACCCAATCCATGTAATTTGGCCGGGGTGTAGTAGATATCATGTAGAATATTAAACTGAATTAGGCATAATCTGTCCTGCTTAATATATTTATAAATCGCACCCCAAATGTTCGCCCAGTACTCAGTATCTACAGGAAGGGACAATTCCTGTGCCCAATAATAACATATTCCTTCAGGGAGAGACGGATCTGAGGCTTGAAGCTGTTTATATATTCTTGAAACTGCATGGGGTTGGTCTGCTTCCTGGAAGGCCTTAAAAATGTAGCCCATTTTCTAAGCACAATAATACCCTCCAAGGTGGGTGGCATAGGCTATACTGGATCTTCCACGGGCTATAAGAACTTCCGCCTGTGGCATCGGGCCTCATAATGCACCTGGGTGGTTTGTTATAGTCCAATATCAGTCACATTGCTGGGTATTATTGCTTACATTCAGCATCTCAGACATCTTGCCTGACTATTTCAAAAGTTCATCCTCTTCCTCCTCGTGGTTTCAGGGGTCCGGTCCCAGCCACTATCTTTGTCTTTCTATTTAGCTACTGGAAATAGGCATTGGTGTTATTCACAGCTCCAACTGCTATCTTGGCTTCCAGTCCCTTCCTGGTTCTTTGATTCTAGTCTTGCAGGCCTTCGGTACTGCTCTGTACCATACTCATGCTTGGAGGCAACCATTTTCTTTCCAGCAGTTATAGACCCATTTTTTTTAGAAATAATTGCCATAGTTACAGTACCTGTTGAGCAAAGGCGGGGGGGCTTTTCTTGTCCTTTCCCCATATTGCTTACAGGGATGCAGACCTTCATGTCAGCTTAAGTTACCTTCATCAGCAAATTCCAAATGTGTTCTGCACTACCAGCCTCATGCAGCTGCTGCAGACCACTGGACACCAGGTCCTTCAAATTGCCTAAATCCTCCTTTTGGAAGTTCTGGGTCATGGTGGGTGGGGCCAGGCCAGTCTTCATTGTCATCATTGAGGAGGTTATCTATTGAGGTCACTGTCTCTAACTAGTTCCTTGATACTCACACTGGAAAACTAAAAAACATATAGTATCTTCTGCAGTATTTATAACGATCTAAATAAATGAACACTTAACATATCCCCAACTATTGTATTAGTCTCCATGACCTTCGGCACTAGGCAGAGACTCTCAAAGCTAGCTAAATTGCCGTCCTTCCGCACCCTTGACACTTCTACTCTAGAGGACACATCCTCTTTTAGGTATCTTGGGGTCTGGCTAGATCAGCACCTCAACTTTTCTGGACATTTTGACTCAATCCTGAAAAAGATGCACCCCAAACTAGGAGCCCTTTACAGGAACCGAAGCTGCCTACCTCTCTTAGCTAGGAGTGCGCTCGTCCAGAAAATGATTTTGCCTACTTTCGACTTCTGTGACGTAGTCTACAGTGCTGCACCACAGTCTTCCCTAACTAGTTTGGATACCCTCTACAATGCTTTCTGTCACTTTGCCTTGGACAACCCCCACTCGCTCGCCACTGTATGCTCTACTACTCACTTGCTTTACTTTCACTGGAAAACAGACGTCTAGTTCACTGTATGAAATTCGTCTCTGAAATCTGGCTTGGTTCTCTATCCCCATACCTCTCTTCCTCGCTGGCCTCCTGCCTTTCAGCTCCTCACTCCCTCAGATCTAACAACTCTCGCACCTTCACCATTCCATGATGTTCCACCTCCATAGGCCAAATGTCCTTCTCATACAGGTTCCTGACACTATGGAATGCACTTCCTTGTCAAATTAGGCACCCCTCCTGCCCCTGGTCTATCACAGCCTCCCTTCATAACTTCCTCTCCCCTACCTGCAACTGCTCCTAGCCCTCTAAATCTCCTCCCCCTTTCAAACCTCCAAACTTGGTGAGGGTAAAAAAGTAAAGACCAATTTCAATACTTTGCAGTGCTGTATAGTACTTTATTTTAAGTCTTCTAGGTTGTAAACTCATGCTGTACTGTAAAAATTCTACAATTTTTTTCCCTTTTTGTATATAGCTCTAACTGTTATGCCTTTGATACTGACTCACTGCTTATTAGAATGTATTGTGTTTACCCTGGCCATGAGCTCTTGGTCGACAATTGTTAACTGTAATATTTATATGATTATGTACTCCCTTGTCCCTTCCCCAGGACACTCAGTGAAACAAGCAACTTGAAATTGTTCAGTGAGCCTTTCCTGGTGAAACAGTTCAATAAATAAACTAATGGCATACTGTAATATTTGCTGTGTGCCAAATGCCATTTTACCCTAAGTTCTTCCCAATCCCATTCCCAACTGGGGTCTCTCTCTGTATCTGCACCTTGACCTCTGGCCACAAGGGCAGGCGAACAATGACCAATTCCACCAGTACATCGTGCCTGGCTGGCAAAGTGTGCATGAATGCTGGGTGGCCCTTGCACTCCCTCATAGCTGCGTACCTTAATCTCTCAACATGCCTGATCCCCTGCTGATCTCACTGTGGGACAGCCAAATCCACACACAGACTCAAGTCCCCAAGGAGGCAACAGGGAGCACTGCTTCTGCATCACTTGTCTAGCATTGTGTAAATATTGTCCTGCTGGTTAGCCAAAGAGTAGAATTGTTGAAAAACAAATAGATGGTACAGTAATACCTTTCATCTAACAGAGACTTATTTATTAAAGCTAGTATAAGGCTCTGTTACTCAAATAAAAGGTGTTACCACCAAGGACCCCCGTTCTCTGCAGCACTGTAGACGTAACATCTGCAGCAGCGACTCTGAACGTCTGCAAAACTGTTAGGTCATGTTCTGCAGCAAGTTTTAAAGTTCCACGGCACATTGATAAATAAATAATACTGAGCCAGCATTACACTTTTGGAGGACCCAGCAATGATGGCCTGTGAGAAGGACTCATTTTATGCATTTTAGCAGCAGTTCTGTCTCTTCATATTTATCCAAATCTTTTTTAGGGCTTAGTGTCATTGTATGTAACATTATAGATCAAGGGAGCACTCCCGACCAATTGGAGTGCTCCTTTCCTCCGTACGTGAGACACTCTCATTTTGTGAAGAGCATCTCATTCGCAGGTGCCCTGGAAATGGGCACAATCAGGGAACTTTTAAAAAAAATTATATTATTGATCAAATTCAATCATATTATATTATAATCATTGTATATTATAATTATATTATTGATCGAGCTCGATCAATAGTATAGTAGTATGTCCCCCGTCGCCACTCTTTGCTGCATCAGAGTGGTTTCACTCGCCTTCAGCTTGAGTCAGAACATCAGAACAGCTCAGCTTTGCTTCATTGTTCTCACTAAAGCCGAATGCGTGTGAAACCACTCTTATACAGCAAAGAGTGGTCATAGCTTTATATTAACATACGTTAACAGCTACTGGCAAGTGCCCCCTCTCCTAACCTGCTGGCATCAAACACACAGCTAAATAGTTGTTCCCCAAGGGGGAGCCTGAAGTAGTCTAATCATGGAGCACACAAGATGTCCCTCTTCTCTGAACACCTATGAGGGGCCCATACACAGTCACAGTTGGGGGTGCCAAGCTTTGGGGGACACAGAGGCTCCCCGTGCTGCCACCCCAAAAACTGCCACATACTGTAAAACTGGTAATAAATAATGAAATAAAATCTCGCTATGTTCACGATCCTATTACAAGCGCAAACTTTCTTATGCTGCAGACAGCAAATAAGGTACATATTACTATGAGTTGAACTTAAGCTATTAAGCTATGAAAGAAAAAAATACAACTAAGCAACAGCAACTGTCCAGAAATACTCTCAGACTGCCGACCATGCTCTTACTGCTCATCTGTACCACCAAAGCAAGAACCAGTCATTCCCAGCCCGCCACCTCCTAAGTGACTGCCTTACTTCGACCAGAAAATCAGTTAAAGCCCGAGGAATTTTCAAAATACACAGGAGCAGAGCAGGTAACTGCTTATGGCAGCTTTCTTCTTTTGCTTTGGCAGCCTGTGAGACATGACAGCAGTAGACAATAGTGAGAAGGCACCAGGGGGAGGGAGGGTCGGCGGCACCAGAGCAAACACGGAATCACCTGTGTTTTTTTTTCCAAACCAATGATCCAGTTCCTCTGAGTGACCACAATTGACAGCTGACATGTTTCTACTTGCAGGATTACTAAAGTTTAAAAAACATAGCGGTCTGATTGTAATTGTAACTGGTCGTTGATTGACAGGTGACTGGAGCGGGGTTATTGAAGTTCGCTCAGTGTGCAGGGCGTGAACTCAGTTTTGCGTTTTTAAAATCACAAAGCCATGACCGCGAAATTTGCTTTGCATTTCAATTATCCATTTTACAGTATTAAAAATATAAAACATTAATCATCTAAAATATAAAATATTACGCAACTGCTTTTTCAGTATGATTCTTTCATTTTGTTTTTTTATTTCACTCTTTATTTGTTTGTTTTTTCCATTTTGAATAAATCTTTAGCTTGGTTGTCATCTTTCTTGCTTTGGCTTCATCTTTTCTTCATTTTCTTTCATGTGCACTTCTGTGCCCCAGCATAAAAGCCCTGTCATCTGCAATCCCCGCTGACCACTGGCCTATCATGGTGGCTTAGCTAGCTTTTTAATTTTTTGAAAATTCTTTTTATCAAATTGTTCAAATATAGAGCACATAAGCATAGACAACTATAAAGTACATCAGTGCATAAAAAAAGGTCTTATCTAGAATACCGAGTACATTTTGGCACTGCTAAAATAGAAGAACAAGCATAAATAAAGCTCTCACCTATCAGATCTCCTCCTTGCCCATGTTTCTATGTCAGGCAATGCTCCCCTTCCCCCAGAGGAAATAATGACAGCAAAGTTCTCTCTTCCACTCCAGACCAAAAGACCGCAATGCTCTTTGCTCTGTTCGCCCCCCCTCAACTTAATAAAAGAAACGCTTTCTCCTCCCCATCCCCCCCCCGCATAATGGCAGCAAGGCTCTCTCCTCCCCTTCCCTTCCCTTCCCCCTTAATGGTAGCAATGCTCTCTGCAACCTACCCCCTCTCCAGATCTAATGGCAGCAAGATTAGCTCTTTTCTCCTATATGTGATCCTTCCCCCCAACATCAACTGCCTTGCCTGATCCCAGTTTTTAAAATCCAGTGTAGCTCACCCCCACCCATCATAGCCCCATTACCCCGAGGAAGATAGCAATGGTATTTGCAATGTTTGCCAAACAATTTCATCACCGAACATTGACACACTGGGGTTGGCCATTAGACTAGGGAAGAATAAGAGATAGGGCTGTCAGTTACACAGACTCAGATTTTCATTCATTCACTTAAGTAAGTCCCATCCTCAAATAATTATTTGATTACTTCACTACTGTATTGAAAAGTCATGCTATGTATGCTTTTAAAAATGTAAGCCCCCCAAAGTGGGCTTACCTGATTTGGAGATCCATTCTCCCTGGCTTTCCCCGCGGTGCTGCTGGTTCCTGTGGCTGTGGTGGGAGTCACACCTTGTGACCCCCCCCATGTGGCATGCGGGTGTTCTTTCTGTTGTCTCGGCCCATTCGGGGCTGAGTGCCTGAATGGATGTCTGTGCCATCGAGTGTGGGGGAGTGTGGTCCCAGGTCTGGTTTTGGGATAGATTGGACTCGGGACAATGTCATGTAAATAAATTATTTTATTTTTTTCAAAATGGCGGTCCGTGCGCTATGTGCATGTGTGGCTACTGCCAAAGTCAGGGATTTAAAGGGGCAGTGGCTTCTTTGCTGGCAAGTAGTTTTCAGTGCTGGTTGGCACTGTGAGGCACAGAATAAATGTTGGATTCGGGACTACAAGACCCAAGAGGCATCAGAGGAGTGGTATGTTTGGTGCCATGTGTATGGTCCCTGATTGGACCTTAGTTTTCAGGTGCCAAATGAGTGAGTCCATATAAGAGAGGGCTGAAAGAGGAGATGAGAGATTTGAGAGGGAAAGAGCGAGAAGGAGGTTGGAATGAGGCACTCACCCACTCAGCCATGTATCCATGGTGCTGCATCTTTTTTACTTTAATAGTACAGCCACCTGAAAGGAATATGATGGAGGGCAGTTGAAGGGCTGTAGAGTCCTGGGATTCTTGGCCAGAGGATCCAGAGAGGAGAGGAGAGGTGCTGCCTGCAATTTAGCAATGGAGCCATGGGGTGGGTTATGTGTGTGGTCTAAGGATGGGCAGCCCCAGAGCAAGCCTTGCCCCTGTGCCTAGATAGCTAATTCTGGACTTCTTGCCCAGCAGATGGAAGAAGCATGTGTTGGGGCAACTGAGGGTCAGGCAGTTGTTTCCCCAATTATGTATGCTCCTCGCGGCAGTGTTTGGAGGGAGCCAGAAAGGGATCGGCAGCCTGCTTTTCCTGCTTGGAGATGCTCAGTTTGGCCTCAAGTGTGCATTTGCCTTGGACTATGAGATGCCTAGCAATATTGTGGTAGCCGGTCTGTGACTTTATGGATGTACTGTTGCACACTCTGAATTGGGACCCCCGGGTCCAAAGTACAGTTTACCTTCTATCATTCAGCTAATAATGTGACCCCCTGGTCCTACTTTATTGCTCCATGGAGTGACTGTTTATTCTATTGACTGTTCATTAAATGGGATCCCCTGTTTTTGCAACTTTGCATTTGCCTCTTGTGTTTTGATGAAACTGTTTTGCTGCTGCTAAAAGAAGTTGCCTCCACAGTCTTGCATCCAGTGTGTTCCAGGGTGGCATCCAAAACAGCAGAGACCGGATACCCACCAAGGAAGATGTTGAGAGGCCTGCCTGGTGAACACTGGCCAGGCAGGTGAAGGTCTGTGTTGTCCCTCCTGTTACCAGCTCAGTGACCTGAGCGTACGGGGCACCCCGATGGAGTCTATCCATCACCATCATCACCCGTGGACAATCAGGTACTGTTTTCCTGTCTTATTCCTGGATTGTGTTTTTCTTGGCTGTACAGCACTCCCTCTTCTCCACAAACTTTACCACCTTAACTACCCCTAGACAGGGTAGTGGGGGTGCTTACAATGTGGAGGCTCATCTGGGATACGATTTTGGGGGGCCCGGGCCTTTTCCACTTAAAGACTATGGTGCTGGACAAGCTGTGGATGTTCCCCCCATTTGCTGGATTATCTGGAGCGCAGTCAAAATGGCTCATATGACTGGACATTTTTGCACCATTCCTGTGAGAGCTGCAAGAGCCTTGTTTCTGTCCATGGCAGAGGATTAGGGCAAGAATGGACTGTGTGGGAACAGAGACTGTACTGTGGGCATTGCCTCTTTTACCCAGGGCCAGGGTATTGGGGCATTTGCTCCAGGAATGATCAGCGTCCTACTATATATTTGAACTGAAATGAAGCTAATGCGGAGACTTTTAAACAAGTTTACAGAAAATGGGTTTTGGGGGGGAAATTGTGTTTTGATTAAAAAGAAAGAAAATGTGATCGAATGTTTATGCCTGTTGGCGTAGCATATAGTAAATTATTAATGATTGCACTTTTGACATGCCAAAGTATTAATTAGTTGCACAAGGGTTAAAATGTGTTTAATGTCTCCAGCAAATCCTAGACAGGGAAGTGGGAGGTGCTTACAAGAAAAAAAACACTTTTGAAGCTATGCCAGTGCTCTTTGGGTAAATTGACTTGTCCGTCAGCAACATTTTTACTTGAGATGCAGTGAGCTTAAAACCTGTCTTGCCTAGCCATCCCTCATCCACCCTTCCATTTTGTACCACTACCAATATAATATTGTCCCAAAGCAACATGTAAAAATTTAGAAATCTACAGAGTCATTGTGATTTCTTTCATTATTTTTGTTTGTTTCTCTCCTCCCTTATTACTTTCTACATTCTGCATAAATACACTTTTCACTTTTCTTACTTTGGCTTCCTCTTTTTAACTTCATCAGTCTATTCAGTTTTCTCTCATTCTTTTCCTGCCCCAGCAATTTTTTTTTCATTTCTTTTTATGCCTCCTTCTCCCCAGCCCCTTCTGTGTTCTCAGGACCTGCCATCCATCTTCCAATCCTATGGCCTCCCTAAGCCACGATTACATACCTCCATGGAGCCTTAGATGTACCCCCCCAGGTGGGGTCAGGGTGAAGGGGGATTTACCCTCGAACTTCTGAGTTCCATCAGGTGGTGCTGTGCGCTGAGGAGTAAGATACCCAGCATGTACCATGGCCATCATCATAGAGATGCTGGGGCCATTTTCCTTGTTCCCCATCCCCTTGGAGACATCGCCTATGTGGACTTAAAGGTGAGCCTACACACACTATGTGCATGTCCGCCCACCGATGTCAGTGATGTCCCCACCCTTACATTGACCCTCCAGCCACACTGCCACCTGTGGTCACCCATATGGCAGTATCATGGCGGAGGATGGAACCCTCCCTCCCTGAAGGAAGACAGCATCCTTCTGGAATGCTCAATCCTCCTCCCCTCCACCAGCACCCGATGACCTGAGCTCATTCCCAAACTTAGATTGCCGGCATCAGGAGTGGTAGTGCTACCACTGTGCTGACAGACCGATTCTGCCCCAGCAATTTTGCATACTTAGTTGTCTCATTTTTTGTCATAATTCACACTTTTCTCTTTCAGGCACCAGAGCTGAATCATCAGGTTGGCAACCTCCCAGCCCCATCCACAGCCACCTCATGTGCAGAACCCCAAAAGGATTGCAAACTGCCCTTTGCCTCAGCAAGCACTTTCCCTCTGATGGTTTCAAAGTAGATAAAACTCAACCCTGCCCATCTGAGCCCAACCATCTTCCTAACCAACCTTGAGAGGGCCACTGAGTGGTCTTACAGTTTTAAATTTATCATTATCCAGTCCAGCACTGTAAGTGACCATCTGACTCTTCCTCCTTCAAGAGTATTGTAAGGTCTCCTCTTAGACATTATTTTGTCCCCTCATCAAACAAGAAAAACCTACTCAGCATATCTTAGTCAAAAAAATCACTCCACCCAGAGCCTCAGTGAGATCTCTGTTTTTTTTTTGTATTGGCACTGTTTTTTTTTTTTCCAACAATGTAGGATGATCCGTAGATACAGCAATGTGGGGTGCTCCTTGGTGCGTTAGTGTTAGCCCAAATGGAACAATGTTCAGATGCACAGCAAAAGGAACTGCACTTACCTCCTCTCTATGAGAACTTTGCTGCAATTCACAGATGCCCAGAAGAACATTTCATAGTAGTGCAAAATACAGTATCTTTATTAAACCCTTAGTGCTTTCCAACATAACTTAAACAGAATTCATAAATAGCTGTAGCAAAAGTGCCCCCAAACCAGTCAGTATTAACATACCATTGCACGCTATTCAGCATGGATTCAGGCAAACTAACGTTTCGCACCTTGTGCATCCTTAGAGTTACCACTATGCTATTGGTCCCTGCATGTTAAAAAAGGAATAATGTACTGTTGCTAGGAGACACCAATGCCATTGCGAAAACATGATTTAGTCCATTGTCCCCAACTTAAAGTAAATATTCTTCTGGCAAGATTTCTCATAGTTAAAAATTCTGTTCATCATAAATATCATAAATTCAATGTTGTTTTTCAAATGAGATTCTAAAAGCACCATTGTCAATAAATAGTTCAAAATTCATTCAGATTGTTGCCCAAATTGCACATATTCTCCAGCTTAATTCAGTGTCCCTTGTTCTGATGTGCAAGTCATTTTCACAAAGATCAATATTTAAAAAATTCACTGAAAGATGTCTCCAGAGTCCTGTTGAACAGAATATGGGAAGTCTGTTCAGCTTTCAATATACTTTTTACACATAAAAAGAGCTGCTTCATAGCAACCTTTTAAACACAGTCTGGTTTCAATATCCCAATCCTGTCATCAATTAAAAAACATAGCTATTAGATTTGAATACTACATGCCATAACAAAGACTGACAACCCCGTATACCTATACTAGAAAATCAAAAAATAGACAAAAAAGTGGAAGGAGACAAAACAATTGGGGGTGCACTAAAAATGAGAAAAACACCCACCAGAACCAGAAGAGTGAAAAGTCAAAATGGGGCCAAAAAGGAGGGATGGTGGGGGATATACTAAAAGGAGACACAGGCATATCTACCTATTTTTCTGAAGAGTAAAACTAATAAAATTCAAGGTTTTCATATTTACAATTTACAAACAACATTCAGTTTCAAACTTATCATTTAACCCTGGCCACTGTAACACTCTCGATTTATAAATCAAAAATTGTTCCCTACTGTTCAAATTATTTTCATAATTCTCCCCCACCTTGGGTCTTTTTTCACCCTTTCCTGTTCAATAGCCCTAATACTGTGGAAACTCCTGTCCCTTGCTTTACAAAAATGCATGCCCATGGTATAACTGCAATCTCCTTTCTGTATGGCCTGTAGATGTTCTCCCACACTCTCCTTTAGTCTCGTCTTAGTCTGGCCCACATAAGACACTCCACATCTACATTCAAGTAGCTTGATCACCCCCCCCCCCCACAGTGTCCCGTATGATAAAGTCAGTAATATTTATTTTCCTGCCATCTCTGGGACTGGTTATTTCAAATGTGTTATGTATAGTGGGGCAGACTTTACATTTCCCACAAGCACAGCACCCCCTAGGAGGTTCCAGTAACCAGGTTGTTTGTTTTATGGGCTGGTAACTCTGTGTCACTATATTGGCTATATTGTCGGGTCTTCTATATGAGACCCTCAGTGGTCTGTTACACAGTTGAGTAAGGGCTGATACACTTATCAAAGAGGCTAAATTATTTTTAACCAGATCAATGACCTGTTTAGATTTTGCTCCAAACATGGTGACAAAGATGAACTGAGGATCAAGCTGTGCTCTTTTCCTATGTTGTCTGCCTTCCAAAAGGACCTTCTAGGTATAACTTCCACTGCCTGTCCGGCCTCACCTGTAATATCCTCTTTGTATCCCCTTTGTTTAAATCTACTCACTTCTTCATTTGTATTGAATTGGCAATCCACTGGGTCAGTACAATTCTTCTTTATTTGTATGAATTGACCTTTGGGTATATTAGTGATGGTGTGGCAAAGAGGAAAACTACTACCCAAGAGTGTCCTGTTTCTGTCAGCTGGTTACATTAGATTTCAGTTCTCCATTTGCCATTTTAATGACGTACAGTAGATGTCCAAAAAATTCAGTTCTTTCACTATGGTACTGAATCTTAAACAGTAAATTTGGATTTTACTTTTCCAAAAAAGATTTGAATTCATGTAGGTCTCCTATAGACCCTTGCCACACAATAATTACATACTCAATAAAATGTTTCCACACATCCACCCTGTCATAGTATGGGTTCTTCTTCTGATTAAAAATCACTTCATTTTCCCATTTACCCATGTATAGATTTGCTATACTTGGGGCAATGTAGCCCTGTAGCTGCCCCCTTCTTCTGAATGTACTGATGGCCTTGAAAGCAAAGCACATTATTTTTAGTACAGTCTCAGTGAGTTCACACAACCACATTCTGAACATTACTCACATCTTCTCTTTCTTCTAAAAAAACATTTAATAACCTTCACAGTACCCTCTTGTGGTACATTCATATATAACACATAAACATCTAATGTTACTAACAACCAATCCTCTTGTTTTTGCATATTTTCCTCCATATTTATCACCTGAGCAAAATCCTTAATGTAAGATCTAAAATTACTGACAGAAACTCTTTGAAAGGTCTCAGCATATTTGGAAATAAGCTCCGTGACTGAGTCTATACCCAAAATAATGGGCCAACCTGGTGGGTCCATAGCATTTTTGTATATATAAATATTAGATTTCTTCAGATGTTTGACAGTTAAAAACTAACTCAGTATGAGTAATCAACATTTCTTCCAGACCTCTCTGCAACACACTATCAATGTGGACTTTGATTTCAGGGGTGGGATCTATACTGATTATTTTTATTAAAATTAACATTTGATAATTGTCTCTATTTCTAAAATGCATCTGCTTGCGTCCTGTACTACTATGCTCTCCCCTTATCATCTCCTTTGATGGTTCTGTCACAATTACTCCTTAAACGTGCTAATGCATTTTTAAAAGGATGTTATGAACAATGTTCTCATTACCCATACAATTAATAAGATTTGTTTTAATCTATCTCACAGCCTTTAATGAAAATCTCTAATTGTGGCAAAAGTGGAGGACAGAAAATAGCCTTAGATCTTAGTTTAGACGTCTGTACTGATGGCATTTCTTCTGTTTGATCTTCAGAGAGGTTCTCCTTGTCATTGTCCTCTTTGTCACCAACATATGCCAATAGATGCATTTTCAAGCAAACGTATGTATATCTACCTAAGTGGAAAAATGATCTGTTTGAGATGTTGGGACAAACCTCAGACCCTTGGTTAACACATAAATGTCATCTTCATTTAAAGTATATGAGGAAATGTTAATAACATTCAATTCTGGTATCTCCTCTGTGCCTTGTACTCCCCTCTGTATCTCATTTTGTTGTTGCTTCTACCTTGCTGCTCCCCCCCCCCTTTCAGGTTCTCTTCCATGTCTTTATGGTCCCATAGCCTTGTTTTGGTGGTTGCTTCATTGTAAAAGTGTTGTAGTGGTGGTGGACCTGTCTAAATAAGACTGCTGGACATTATTACTGGTTCCTATTTTTGGTTCTGAATCACTTGGACCAGTAGTATAATCTAAGGCCCCTCTATCTTCATTGTTACTATTGTTTTTTTTTCAATTATTTCTATTTCTGCTCCTCCGGTCGGCCACCCCATTCCGACCTCCCCCCAAGCCCCGTTCCCTGGAATATCTGGTGCCTACCTTATGCCCAGCACAAGAGTGGAGCCTGAGGGGAGTTGGTTATCATCCTGCTGCCGCCGGCATTTTCTGCCTCCAGTTATCACCCAGGAGCCCCAGAAGTAGGAGCGCATGTGCGTGGAGGCACACATGCACCCTATGGCCATGGTTACAGCTCTTTTCCCCCACCCCATGGCCTAGTGCCTGACCCCCCCTCTCAGCCTGTGCCACTCCTAGCCTCCACTAGGAGTCACCATTGGCTAAGGGGTGCCGCATTCCCTCCCCAGAGAGGAGAGCCTGCCGGCCGGCAGCTCAATCCAGCTCCGCCTCCCCACCACTGCTGACCTCCGATGACCTGGGCTTGTTCCCGAACCCGGGTCGCCGGTGTGCCACGAGGTAAGGCATCCAGTGCTTCAACCCTCAGTGCCACCGGGCCAGCCATTGTTACTGTTCTTTAAAATGGAATGAGGTGCACCAGGAGCTGTGGCATGATCATTTTTCTTCCAACTAAAAACTCTGTTAGCTTCATAACCTCCAATCTCTAAGAAATGTGTTTTGTTTGATGCTTTTGGTTTTTCTATCAAATTGTTCAAGGTACTCCTTGAGTTCTCGCTCAAACCTTACAAAATCAGGATTATGGACAAATTTATTGATTATGTCTTGTTTCTTTTGTAGTTTCACCTTGACTTCTTGTGTCTTAGCTGCATCCTTTAAAATGCATTTAATCAGATCGAAGGATGCTATGTGTAAAATCTTCTCCCATTCCTGCATAAACAGGATTTGATCCCTTCACCCTACTGGCATTTTAACAACTCATAATCCCCTTGGCACTCTGTGGACTTGTAAATAAGCTTCCAAGTTTAATTTCTGCCGGTGAAGTTTTCCTAGCTTAATGGCCACACTTTCTAACTGAAAGAATGCTGTTTGGATTACTCTCCATACTGTTTACTGCAACTCCATTATTTTCTGTTGTGGTCATCATACCAGTATTTCCCACAGATGTGCTCATTAAAAAAAGGATGCCTTAAGCATTTTCAGTAAAACACATAGTGCTAATGTTAAAGAGGAACGCTGGCCAAAAGTGCTACATTGCAGAATTAGAATAAACATACTCCCAAATAAATATCATACAAAAAACTAGTTTTCTACATTACTTCATTTTAAAATTATAAGCTATTTGGTAACCCTGATTTTACTACCTATTCAAAAAAGCCAGTTTCAGTGAAGAGTCACTGATGATGTCATAACCTGAACTCACAGTCTAGTCCTTCCTGTCAGCAACCTTATAGGACCGGTTTCTCCAAAGTTGTTTTTAAATTTAATATACTTTATTAATTTTTCCATAACATAACCACAAAAAGTACAATTGCCTAAAGGAGCTGACAGAAAATGTACAACAATATTGTACTTACATGAGGACACAATGGATTACATCAGTAAAATGATAATAATAACAATGTGATTAAACCCCTTCCCCCATCTCACTCCACCCACCCATACCCCCTGGACCCCCAGCCCATCCATACAGAGGGTTTCAAAATGAATAACATAAAGGGAGTAAAATTACATGCATTGACCTGTTCTAGAGGACATCTCAAGATCACTTAACCAACCCTTACCACTTACCCTTAAAGTGGGCATCAAGTAGCGGTAATACTTAAAGTCCCTAAACAACCCTTTAATCAAAGGAGGTAAGGATTCAACTCATCTATAGCTGGCTGCTGGGGTATGGAATATAGGACATGAAGTTTTCCCCACTTTTTGTAATAAGTAGATGTTCTGTTTTAGACTAGCCATCATTTTTTCTAGCCGGAGGTTAGATAGCAACTCATTTATCCATTCAGAATAGGAGATAGTTATTTGATCCTTCCAATGCTTTAACACTACCTGTTTCACCGAACAAACGATGAGGGATATATGGTATCTTCACTCTTTTACTGGAATCTTAGAGTAATCACCCACCTGACAGATTTCTGGTGTAAACAGTGCCTCCATGCCTAAAAGAGGATCCATTTTGTTTTGTATTTCTTTCCAGAGGGGGACTATTTGGGGGCATTCCCAGAATATGTAGATTAATGTGTCTGGCGCTTGACCACATCTAATACACTTTGGGCCATCTGCTTTGCCCATCTCTGCCAATTTAGTAGGGGTGAAATATATATTCAGTAGGATGTAGAACTGCATAAAATGAAGCCTGTCATTGGAGGAGTAAGTGTAAATGTCTTGCCAAATTTTATCCCATCAAAAAGTTTTGTCAGGAAATTGAGAAGACTAGTATGTTGAGTGCCCTTGCATTTCAGGGTAGATTAGCGAGTAGAGGGTGGAGACTATTTAGGAAGCTGGATGAGGTTGCCAGGCTGCGCTTTTCAGTGAATTGAGAAGGTCACTGTAATCAGTGAGGCAGGTACAGGACCCAAACCAACTAATCAGCAGATGGCGTATTTGATAAACTCTGAAAACCAAATTCCTTGGGATGTGTAGTTGGGTTAATAGCTCCGGAGTTGTTTTAATTTTCCCCTGATTCAACAAGTTAGAAATCCTAACCGTCTCCCATAGGTGCTCCTACTTTAGCCTTTAAAATGTGTCCCTCCAGTGTGAAATTAGGGTTAAAATATAGTGGTTGGAAAATATCTTTCAGATTGTCATATTTAAGAGTTTTATATAATTGGGAGTGGACTTTAGTTGACGTGTGGATCAAAACATTATTTAATAGGTGGAGTGCCCTTTTAGGAGTTACAAAGAGAGGACTCAGGTGAGAAAAGCCCGCCTGAGCAATTATTTGATGCTCAATTTGCAGCCATAAGTGAACACACGAGGATTCTGTCTCTGGTGGGGGGGGGGGGAGTTGGCCAGCGAAGCTATTTGGCCATGTGGCTCGCCAGGTAATAGTGGTAAAAATTAGGTAACCTAAGTCATCCGTGATGTTTTGTAGCTCCCAGATACACGTATGGGTTTCTCCAAAGTTTAAGAAACTGTAGCTATAGTAATCATTTGAAAAAACTGACAAAGGGTTGGCTGCAGGGCTTGCATTTCCAGAATGTTCAGATGCATGGCACTGTACTTTAAACGTCAGAAGGTGGTTTTGGAATGCAGGGCTGAACCAAGGTATAGAATGTCATGGTGGTGCACTATTTTAAAATGTTGGGGGGACATGCAATCGCAGAATGTGGCAGGGATGTACCATCTCAAAATGTTGTGGGACACTTAATCTTGAAATGTGACAGGGACACACATCAAGGAATTTGGTGGGGACTGGCAATTTCAGAATATAGTGGGGCTGCATGCTGTTGGAATGTGACAGGACACTCCATAATATTTAAAAATTGCTTGTCCCTGCCACATTCTAGAACTGTATGCACCCACCATATTTCAAAATTGTGCATCCCATCCCCACCACATTCCAACATTGTGTGTCCCAGCTACATTCTAAAATTATGCATCCCTGCCAGATTCCAAAATTGTACATCTCTGCCAGTATCGGAAGTTGTGTTTCAGTGCCACATTCCAAAATTGTCACTACCACATTCCCAAATTGTGTGTCAGCACCACATTCCAAAATTGTGTGTTACTGCCACATTCTGAAATTGAACATCACCGCCACATTTTGAAACTGTGCATCACTGCCACATTCTAAAATTAAGCATCACTGCCACATTCCAAAATTGAGCATCACTGCCACATTCTGAAATTGAGTGTCACCACTACATTGCAAAACTGCACCACCACCACATTCCAAAACAGTGCACCACCCCTACATTCCAAAATTGTGTGTCACCACCACATTTTAAAATTGTACCATTCAGCCACATTTTTTTTGTCAACTTTCTTTAGTCTGGTCACTGGTTGCTAGGGCCCCCCTCAGACAAAACCCACTCAACTGACACTACCGTCCTGCCTGAATCTTACCCGGTGAGGAATCAGGGACAGAGTCCTCTCCACCAGGACCTTGAGAGGAGAGGACTTGAGAGAGTCAACCGGGTAGGGACCAATCATGGACGTCTGCATGGCCCCCTGGGGACTGCCGCCATCCTCCTAGCATCTGCAGTTTTTCACCTTAATTCATTGCCCCTGAGGCAGTGGACGTGAATGACATTAGCGCATGGAAGGAACGAGACTGCCCCCTCCCGCAGATGTCTGCTACAACCTCCCCCTCTCATGTCTCTGCCTGACTGTAGTGCCCCCAGTCTCCACCAGGAGCCGTTACAAGTTGGGGAACCCCTTGATCCCACCCCAGGAGAGGACAGCAGTCCTCTGGATGCTTGATCCTCTCCTCCTCCTGCCGACCCCTGATGACCCAAGTCCGCTCCCAATCCCGGGCCGCCAGTGTGGTGCAAGGTGTAGCATCCAGTGATTCAGCCCTCAGCACCACTGGGCCATCTCTCATTCTGAAACTGAGTGAAAACTTCCACATTCCAAAATTGCCTATCATTGTCACATTTTGAAAATTTAAATCCGCACCATATTAAAAAACTACGTTCCCACCACATTCTGAAAATGAGTTCCACTGAAACATTCTGATAGTACGTGTCCAAGCAATGTTCCAAAATTAGGCATCCTTGCTTCATTCTGAAATTGCATGTGACTACTATATTCTGAGACTGCATCACTGCTACATTCTGAGATTCCGTATCCACACCACATTGTGAAATTGCATGCTACCACCTCAATCTGAAATCAAGCATCTCAACCACATTTTGAAATTGCGCATCACCACCACATGCCAAATGTATGCATCCATGATGCATGAAATTACATATCCTTGCTGCCTTCTGCAACTGTGTGACCCATGCATTTCAGAATTGTGTATCCCTGCCACATTTTAAAAATATATGACACCACCACATTATGAATTTTAGCATCCCTGCCACATTCCAAAATGACATGCCCAGCTACTTTCTGAGATTGTGTCATTGCTGCATTTTACAATTGCAACCTTGTGACATTTTGAAATCTCATACCTGCAGTAGTCTGAAAAATGCACACAACTTTATTATTCTAAAGCCATGTTTGCCACTGCATTCCAACTCCCGTCGCATTCTGAAGTACTGTACCTTGCATTTACACATTATGGAAGTATGTGTGCTGACCCATTCAGTGTCTGTTTTCCTTTTTCAGGTGTTTACTACAACTGCAACTGCAGTTTTAAGTAACATAGGAGAAATAAGTCATACACGGTAGCTTGCAGGGAGGACTAGACTGCTAGTTCAAGTTATGACATCATCAGTAGCTCTTCTCTGAAACTGGCTTTTTTTTGAACAGGCAATACATTAAGGTTACAAAATGACTTGTAACTTTTAAATAAAGTAATTTAGAGATCTAATTTTTGGCATGAGGCTGACTGAGGATATGCTGATCCAAATTATGAATTTATTGATGCCATAAATTTTGACTAGAGTCCCTCTTTAATGGTGTATTACCTCCTGAATAGTTATTTTCTGCTCAGCCAGTTTCCATGTTTTAGCACTTTTTCACCGAATTGCAGCTGCAACTAGCAATAATCACCACAGTCTCGATCTCTGTCACTGTGCAAACTATATTTGCAGTCCTCTGTTCTGGAATTTATCACTACCCGAGCTTCTCGATTTATTGCATGTACAGTAGATACAGAAATGTGAGGAATTCCCTGGTGCAGTAGTGCTAGTCCCAATGGAACAATGTTCAGGTGCATGGCAAGAGGAACTGCACTTACCTCCCCTCCCCTTTTTTGTCTAATTTTAGATTTTCTCGTTTAGGTATATGGGGTTGTCAGCATGTATTATTCTAAATCTAATAGTTGCTTTTTTTTTGTTTACTGATAACAGGATTGGAATATTGGTACCAGAGAGTGTTTAAAAGGCTGCTCAGGAGGCTGCTCTTTTGGTATGTAAAAAATATATTGAACTCTGAACAGACTTCCCATATCCTGATCAAGAGGACTCTGGAGACACCTTTCAGTGAGTTTTTAAGTATTGATCTTTGTGAAAATGACTTGCACATCTGAACAAGAGACATTGAATGAAATCAGGGAATGTGTGCAATTCAGGCAAAAATTTGAATGAATTTTGGACTATTTATTAACAATGGTGATTTTTGAATCTAATCTGAAAAGCAACATATCATTTATGATATATATGATGCCTGGACTTTTTAACTTTGAGAACTCTTGCCAGAATAATATTTACTTTTTAAGCTGAGGACAGTGGACTTAGTCATGTTTTGCAACGGCATTGGTGTCTCCTAGCAACAGTACACTATCCCCTTTTTTTGCATTCTCTTTTTATGAATTTTAAAAGAAAAAATAGCACATATGATTGTATAATACACTACAACGAATACCTCCATAGAAAATAACAACAGAGTAAGCATCATAACACTTTAAAACAATAAGACAACCACCACAAAACAGTTTACAACAGGTCCATTCCACATAACTCTAAAATAAGATGAGAACACCAAATTATTAACAAAGAATAGACAGTAGGATAGCTGAATATGATAGAATGCTCACTTGAAGAAAACCTCAGAGGTGAAGGGAAACAAGTCCACGGAACACCAGTCTCCATGGCCTTAGTGCCCAATTGCCTAAGTGACACCCTCTCTCAGAATTTGGGACTCCAAGGGTGAGAGTGAATTCAAAAAAGGTTCCCAGATTCCAAGAAACTGTTCTCCCTTGCCCTTCAGAAAATATGAAAGTCTTTCCAAGGCTAGGAATTGGACAACCAGTGCTTTCCACTGCTGCATCATGGGTTGAACACAAGACGCCCAGCTATTCGACATGCAGTGACAAACAAGAGCCAATAAAACCGGATCCAATGTGGAAGATGGGCCCAGTCTTCCTCACCCAAGTCCTCCACACCAAACAGTAGGGAGATGAGTGTCATTGGTATCAGGCGTCCGGAAATAATTGAAACTTTTGGCATCACAGTTGTCCAGAAAATTTGTAGAACAGAACAAGACCAGAAATAATGGATGTAGCAACCAGGAACTTCCCCACATCTATCACATAGGAAAGAGATTGTGTGGTTAAATTTGTGCATAATCAGCAGGGGACAATATAAGCGATGTATAAATCTGCACTGGGATTCCTTATGTTTGTTGCATAGCAACAATCCCATAAGTGATTGTATAAGCAAACTCCTGTCGTCCTCCCGAATCTGCAAACCAAGGTCCCTCTCCAAATGGCCTTTCTTTTACTTGAAAGGTCAGGGAAGAACACCCTGTCTTGATGTGCAGCTTTTCATATCATCCCCTTGCTATGTTGTTTAACTGCATAAACCAATTGTTCAATTTGGGCTAATGGGGAAGCTGCAACTGGGTCCCTGCCCAGTCTCCTGCCAAATGCTCTAACCTGTAAATAACAAAAGAAAGTGGAGTGGTGGAGTCCTATATTCCCCTGCAGGTCTGCAAAAGAGTGCACACCCTCACTGGTAAAAAGGTTACCCATATAAATTATAACCCTTTCCTCCCACTCCTTAAATTTACCATTAAACAGGCCAAGTAGAAAAAAAGGGTTTTGTGCCACATGTACACTTTTCCTTTTTTAAAATACAAGGACCAATAGCGTAGCGATAACTCTGAGGATGCACAAAGCATGAAATCTTAGTTTGCCTGAATCCATGCCGGATAACATGGTATGGTAACACTAGCCAGTTTTTGGCACTTTTGATACAGCTCTTTATGAATTATGTTTGTCTGTTTATGCTGAAAAACACTAAGGATTTAATAAAGATGTTTTTTGCACAACTATAAAATGTTCCTCTGGGCACTTGTGAATTGCGATAAAATCTTCACGGAGTGGAGGTAAGTGTAGTTTCTCTTGCTGTGTACCAGAATACTGTAGAATGATCCTCTAACCCTTCCTATTACTGCTAGGCTCAAATGCTGGATTCCTGCTACAGTACTACTTTGTGTGGTCCCAGAAAGCACTACTGGAATGAGAAACAAGCATTCTGGCCTTTAGCGGTGATACGAAAAGGTAGTGTATCATCAGGCTGCCTTCAAACTTAAACATATCACATTATGTTGTATTTCTTGATTTCAGCAAGGCATTTGACAAAGTGCCTCACAATAAACTGATCAATAAACTAAGCAATATGGGCAGGGATTCCAGAAGAACAAAAATGGGTACAAAATTAGCTAGCAGACAGATAACAAAAGGTTAGAATTAGAGGAGCAATCTCACAGAGCATCAAAGTCTGTAGTGGAGTTCCCAAGAGATCAGTTTTGGGCGATTATTTTTCTCACTTTTTATCAGTGACATGCACATCGGGATGGGAAGTAATGTAGTCAGATTTGTGGATGACACGGAATTGGGAGGACCGTCATTAACTGTCTCTGACACTGGCAAAATCCAAGATCTAAATAGAATATACAGTTGGGCTTCTTCCTGGGGAATGCAATTTACATAGATACATACATACACAGAATGTAATGGCAGATAAATTCTGCCCATATGTGTTTTCCTTTTTTCTCTTTCTCAGACCTTACTTAAACCCCGTCATAATTTCTTCTCCCCACCACCTTAGCCCCACAATTCCCTTATTCCTGTCCCAGGCATTTTTGAACCCAAACACAGTTTTCGCACCCATTACCTCCACTGGAAGGCTATTCCAGGTATCCACCACTCTTTATGTGACAAAGTACTTCCTCACATCCCTCTTAAATCACCCTCCAGCTTCATCATGCCCCTTGTTATGAAGCTGGGAGGGGGTAGCAGGTTGCCCCTGAAAACAGGCACTTGTGCCTAGTGGGCCTTACCCAGTTATCAAAGACTAAAATAAAAACAAAATAAAAAAATAAATAAAATAATAAAAAAAGCACCTCTTCTCTGAAAGATACTCCCCTCTGGTACCTTATTAACCCCCATAAGGTATATAACGGTTTCTATCATATCTCCCCTTTCCCTCCTCTCATCCAGGGTGTACATATTTAGCTACTTTAGCCTTTCCTTGTATGGCTTTTGTTACACACCCTGCACCATTTTGGTAGCCCTCCTCTGGACCACCTCCACTTTCTCTATGTTCTTTCTGTGATGTGGGAGGCAGTATAGCGCAATGGTTTAAGGCTCTGAGCTGCAAATCTGAAGACCTGGGTTTGAATCCCACAGCCCCCACTTGCATACTGTGTGACCTTGAGCAAGTCACTTAACTTCCCTGTGTTCCCAGGTCGCACCTGTAAACAAGCTTTCAGCTTAGTGTGTTACTCCTGGTAAAACAATTGATGTGGTCTCTAGAACTGTACACAGTACTCAAGATGGGGTCTTGCCAGTAATTTATATAGGGGTATAACCACCTCTCTCATCATTTTGCTGATTATACCTGTTACTATGCACCTCAGTATCCCCTAGCTTTTCTGACTGCCTTGTCACACTGTCTGGCTACCTTTAGATCATCCAATATGATTACTAATAGGTTTATTTCCTGTTTGGTCTTTGTTAGTATCACTCCACCCATTTTGTACTCTGCTCCCAGGTTCCTATGGCCTAGGTGCATTTTTTTGCAATTTTTTGCATTAAAACCCAGCTGTCACACCCTTGACCTCTCTTCCAGTCTTTTCAGATTCCTGCACCTTCCCCCCCAAGAGTGTCCACGCTGTTGCAGATTTTGGTGTCATCTGCAAAGAGGCAGACCTTCCCTTCCAGTTATATAGATACATAGATAGCTACATATATACTGTCAGCAGATAAGGGCTGCCAGGCCCATCTATTCTGCCTGTTTATGCTACCTGATGAAGCGCCAATGACCCTATCTGGTCATCGCCTTTAGCTTTTTTTTCCTGTCTCTAATATTCCTTTATTCCTGTCCCATGTGTGTTTGAAGCCTGTCACAATATGGGCAGCCACCACTTCCTGGGGCAGGCTATTCCATGCATCCACCACCCTCTCCATAAAAAAGAACTTCCTGACATCTCCCCTTGTGTGGCCACCCATCAGTCTCATGTCATGTCCTCTTGTTCTGGCACTACTTTTAAACTGGAATATATTGTCCCCTTTCACCTTGTTCATGCCCTTGAGGTATATGAACACTTCTATCATGTCACCTCTCTCCCTCCTTTGCTCCAGCGTGCACAAATTGAGGTCTCTGACTCTTTCCTCGTAAGGCTTGTGATGTAGATCCTTCACCATTTTGGTTGCCCTACTCTGCACCATCTCTATTTTGTCAATGTCCTTATGAAGGTGTGGCCTCCAGAACAGGATCCAGTACTCAAGGTAAGGCCTCACCAGGGTCTTGTACAGTGGAACTATTACCTCCCTCCTTCAGCTTGTGATTCCCCTTCCAATACACCCCAATATCCCAGTGGCTTTTCCCACTGCCTTGGTGGTTTGCCTTGTGGCCTTCAGGTTATCTGTGATTATGATCCCAGAGTTCCTCTCCTCTCCTCCTTAATAACTGCCAACAGCTCTTCCCCCAACCTGAAGCTTGCTCCAGGGTTCCTGCTTCCCACACGCATGATTTTGCACTTCTTTCTGTTAAACCTTAGTTGCCACGCCTCTGACCATCTCACCAACCATTCCAGGTTCTTTCTCATCCTTTCCACCCCCTCCGGGGTATCCACCTTGTTGCAGATCTTGGTGTCATTTGCAAACATGCATACCTTTCCCTTTAGCCCATCTGCAATGCAACTGATGAAGACACTGAAGAGGACTAGTCCCAGAACGGACCCTTGAGGTACCCCGCTGGTCACCTTCCTTTCCTTTGATTGGGTTCTGTTTACCACAACCCTCTGTTTTCTGTCCCTTAGCCAGTTTCCAATCCAGTTTACCACTTTGTGCCCCATCCCCAGGCTACCTAGCTTGTTGACCAGTCTCCTGTGTGGGATGGTATCAAAAGCTTTGCTGAAATCTAGGTAGGCAATATCTGCTGCTACCCTTGATCTACTGCCTTGTCACACAGTCAAAGAAACATATTAGATTAATTTGACAGGATCATCCTGTGGTGAACCCATGTTACCTGGGATCCAACACCCCATGGCTTCTAGGTGCTCCACTATTCTTTCCTTGAGGAGCGTCTTCATTATGTTTCTGACTACAGAGATTAGACTAACTGGCCTGTAGTTCCCTGCATCTTCTTTACTACTGCTGTTGTGAAGAAGGACAACATTTGCCCTTCTCCAGTCCTTTTGGACCACTCCAATGTCTAGGGACTCACTAAGCGGGGCTGCCAGTTCAATTCTCAGTTTCCTTTGGACCCTGGGATGCATGCCATCTGGACCCATGGCATTGTCCACCTTCAGCTTTGCAAGCTCTTCTAGGACCCTCTCCTCTGTGAATGGACTGGTGTTTACCTCCTTATCATTTTTTCCTTTGAAGTCCAGCTGTGGGCCCTGCTCGTGCCCTTCCACAGTCAAGACTGAACAGAAATATTCATTCAGGATCTCTGCTTTCTCCCTGTCTCCTTCCACTATCTCCCCCCTGGCTCCTCAAAGCTTAGCTACTTCCCCTTTGCCTTAATTCTCTCACTAATGTACCTGAAGAATGTCTTGTCTCCTTTTTTAACTGATTGAGCTATTCTTTTCTCTGGTTGTGCTTTAGTACTTCTTTCTATTTTGCCTGCCTCTCTCAGACACTTCTGGTACATTTCCTTGTCCTCGTCTCTTTGTGTCTCCTTATACTTCCTTTTTTTTTTCTATTATCTGTTTATCTCTCCGGGAGCCTGGCAGGTGACTCTGGGCTCTCCCTCAGAGAGACTCAGTCTCCTACCGCCCGTTCCCCTGCCTGACATCCCCTGCGATCCCCCATAGGTTCCCTTCCCCTGTGGCAGGGCCGAGGCGAAGGGCCTCTGTTTCCCCACCCCAAACAGAAATCCAGACATTCAGGAGTGAGTCAGCACACTAGGATTCATGGAGCCTGCCAGCTCCATTTCCCTCCATTTTTCCTCTGCCCCCCTCCCCACTGACGACGTACGTCAGCTACATGCCTCCCAGCCTGCATCTCCCTCCAGCCACTGCTGGAGAGAGATCAACGAGCGGGACGGCAATCCCTCCCTCTCTCCCTGAGAGAGGAGAGCAGTCTTCCAGATGCTCAATCCTCTCTCTCCCCCCCTGCTGACCCTCAGCAGCCTGGGCTCATTCCAAAACACAGGTCACCAGTGTGGCACGGGATGTGGCGTCCAGCACCTCAACCCTCAGTGCCACCAGGTTAGCCTTGTCTCCTTATACTTCCTGAAGGCTAGCCTCTTGGCCCTTACCTTTTCAGCCACCCCTTTTGAGAACCAAAGCAGTTTGCTTCTCCTTTTACCCTTGTCTATCGATCTAACACTTTGTTTTTTGACCTTTGCTATGGCCTCCTTGATGTGTGCCCATTTCTCCTCAACATCCCTCCATCTTTTTTCCAGGGTTTCCTTAAGCTGAAGTCCCATCCTGGTGAAGTCTGCCCTTCTGAAGTCTAAGACTCTTGCTTTCGTATGGGTTGACTGAATCCCTGTGTCCACTTTGAACCACACCATATGGTGGTCACTGGACCCTAACTGACTTTTCACCTTGAGCCATGTTATCCTGTCCTCATTGGTCAGTACCAGATCCAGGATTGCCTGTTCTTTGATAGGTTCCTGCACCAGTTGCCTAAGGCCAGCCCCCTCAAGGGAGTCAATGAAGTCCACTGCCCTAGCCGAGGCCCCTGCTGGGATGGACCAGTAATTTCTGGCATGTCAAAGTCTCCCATCAGCAGTACCTCTCCCTTTGCTGCCATGTTATGTATGTTTTCCAGCAGCAGTTTGTCAATTTCTTCTGTTTGAGGTGGGGGTCCTTGAATGACCCCTATGCAAATGGTTGTTCCATTGCCTGGCTCAAGAGTGGCTCAAACTTTCTCTGTTTGCTCATGCCTGTTCTGAATTTTAGTTACCTTGATGCTTTCTTTGATGTAGAGGGCAACCCAACCCCCCTTTTTACCTTCCATGTCTTTTCTGAACAGGGCATAACCCAGTACACTTATGTCCGAGCTGTGGTTCCTGGTGTACCATTCAGTCTCCGTCATTACAGCCATCAGGTCTGGGCTCTTGTTTCCCAGACTGCGGGCATTCGTGTATATGAGTTTCCATTGAAGGTCGCCTCCTTTCATCCCCTTCTTGTATTTTTCCCTTTGTATCATCCTACTATTCTTGACATATTCTATGTGGTGCTTCCCTTTTACTACCTTTCTGGTTACTTGTGGTTTAGGTCTTTTTGTTAATGATGATATCATATGGCACTGTGCACAGCCTTTTCTGCCCTGTGGTACTGGTATATCTGCCCCCGGCATAATGTCCAGATCCTGCTTGATGCGCCCTAACTTGTGGGGGATGGCTGTCTGAATCTCCCCGCTCCTGACAGCCCCCCTTGGCTAGTTTAAATAGTTGCTCAGGAAGCACGTAAACCTCTCACTGAGGATAGACATTCCATCCCTAGAAGGATGCCGATCATCTTTCTTTTACAGGCGTGCATCATCCCAGGTGGTACCCCAGTCCCTAATGTAGCCAAAGCTGTTTTCTGTGCACCACTCCTTCAACCACTTGTTGAAGCTTTTGATGTGTTGGTTTCTTCCCCCCCCTTCCCCAGACTGGTAGCACATCTGAGAATGTAAAAGAGTTCGCTACCTCCCCCAGGCACCTACTCAGATCCCTAAAATCCTCTTGAACCTTCTCCAAGCTAGCCCTGTCTTTGGCTAGGTTATTTGTCTCCAGATGGACAATTACTACCAGCCCCCCTCCTACTCACATCCTTAGCGATTCTGTGGATCTGCGCCCCCTCCCTCAGAGCTGTGCCTCCTAGGGGAGACACTTCAACTCCCTCTCCATCTTGATATCTGTTCCCAGCTCCATACCACAAACTATTGAGTCCCCCACCAGAAGAAGCTTCCTCCTCCCCTAAAGACATTGAAGAGGACCAGTTTCAACACTGATCCCTGAGGTACCCCAGTTCACCCTCCCTTCCTTGAAGCACAATCTGTTTACCACTATCCTCTGTGACCTTGTAAAGGGGTTGTGGAATAACAGATGGACCAGACACTGAACGTCTAGTTCAACACATGATCTCTGTGTGATGTTTATTCAAAATACAGGAAATAACCTTCAGCAATGGTATATTCCTTTTTCAGTACATCAGTTTGCAGCAACAGACTATGAATGTCCTTTCTCTGCACTTAGCCAGCACCTACTGACACTGATCTCTTATCTAAACAGTTTTAGTGAAAACCCTTCACCCCATGCGGACCTTGCTTGGGTAGTGGGGCTCAAAAAGAAAAAATACAAAACAAGTTACAGACAAAGAACCTCAATGCAGAATCACTGAAAAAAGGCTTATCCCAAAGGGCATTGGCAATAAATCAAGTTTCAAAACAATATAACATCATACATACTTCCATAATGCAAAGCATCATGAGATATATGCAAATCACCATGACATGGCAGACTTGTTCAGTTTACAGCAATTTAGATGTATTGTATTTTAAATAGCACAACTAACTTAATTTCTATAACAGTCAACTAGTACTTTTTACCATTATCAAAAACACCTAGTGCCATGGTTTTTTCAACATTTACAGGTTTCATAAACATAAGGTATATACATCAAGGTATTTTATGACATAGTGCTATTACATACTGAATCCAGCAATAATAAACACAACCTATTTTACATATGCTTGGAGGTCACCACAATAGCCTCCCTGTATGAGGACCTGAGAGGGAAAAGGAAAATTAAAGAGGACACTATAGCATAATCAAGAAAGGAAAGGAAAGGGGGTGCCCATAAGTGGCCAACCTTATGGACTAAAAATTGTAAAGAATAGATTAGGCAGATCGCAGGTATGCTTTTGTAACATATTCCCTGGTAGTCTAGTGGTCACCTCTCCCTCCCATTGCCATAATCACCTGTATATGTCCATAGAAATATTTCCTGGTGGTCCAGTGGTACCCTCATTCCCTCCCGGTGCAATCACCAGTATGTAGAAGCAAAGAAGTCCCTGGTGATCCAGTGGCACCCCCTCCCACCCACACAGGACCCTTGCCCACCCTGCTCCCCTGTCGCCCGGTAGGTGGCTGCAGTCTGCCTGCATACTGCCCGGCCACATGCTGAATGACAGGTTACAGTATGGGCTTGCAGGGTATACTGTACTAGACAGTCCCAAATATGTGAATGAAGTCATTCACATATTTGGTACTGTCTAGTACCGTATGTCCTGCAAGCACAATGGGCTTAAAGCCCATACTGTAACCTGTCATTGGGCAGGCAGCTGGGTGGTATGTGGACAGGTTGCAGCCACCGGCCGATGATGGGGGAGCAAGGTGGGCAAGGGGTCCTGTGTGGGTGGGAGGGGTTGGGGTGCCTCTTGGATCAGGATTTCTTTTATGTTCACGACCACTGATCGTGATCACTGGGAGGAGGGGGTACCACTAGACTACCAGGAAATATTTCTACAGACATATATGGGCAATCGTGGCATTGGGAGGAAGGGGGGACCACTAGACTACCAGGGAATGTGTGGCAAAAGCATACCCACGATCACAGCTACAGGGTTTATTTGTCCAATATGAGTAATTTCATATATTATTTTCATTGAGAGATTAAATCCAGTTAGTTGATTAGGTTATACAGTATATATTGTAAAGGATTTAAATATAAGTGGTTTTCCTCTTAAAAATATTTTTATGCAACAAAAGTAGAAATTATGAATAAATAGAAAGACATATTTGTAATAACAGAAACTTGATGTGAAATGTTGTAAAAACCTTGGAATTCATCACCCCAGCCTGCATTGTGAAGTGTTAAGTATGTAAATGCCACAATAGAATAAACAAAAGATTAAGTTTTGAATGGTAAATGAATAGATAAATGATGAAGGAATCAATGTATGGTTAGGTCACAACTGTAGGCTTTGCATGGTTTCATATGTATAGTTTTGGAATGCAGCTTACACAAGCACCAGACATTTATGCTAAAGAGCCTGCTTGGAAAAACGTCTTTTCTCCCTTACGAGGGGGGGAAGAATGTACAGTTGCCTAGCAACACTCTCGATCGCAAGAGGTACAGAGAGTGATATGTCACTCTGGCAGTCTTTTCAAGCAGGCTCAAAAGGAAAGCACTTCTCAAGTACTTTTCAGTGTCCGGAAAACACCATTGCACATTTGTACAAAGAGACATTTTATGCGGTAGAGTTCTGGTGAAGAATGATTGAGATTCTAAAGAATTAAGGTAAAACTAGACTAACTTTGGCAGTAAAAGTTTAAATAACTAAATTGCATGGATATAGCATTAAAATGTTCCATTTACGTTACAGGGACATTACTATTGATTTATACGGCCAAGGAAAAAGTTGATTTGGTTTAAAAAGCCAAAACTAAAGAACAGCAAACTGCTGAATAAAACAGTGGCACCTAAGGTATGTGTGCCAAGACTTAAATTTAAGCCAACATTGAATGCATGTATAATGAAAGAAAATGTATTTACGTTTTTTAAAAAGGGTCCCTTTTGAACTACAGGGGCAATCTATGGGTTTGGGATATAAGGAAAACAACAAAAATATAAATCAATTTGAGCAAAATTTGAAGCACTTGAGGTATGTGAGTAAATTTGTGGATTTCAAACGCAAGCGGTAGTAAAATGAACAGCATAATTAGGAGGCTTGTGTAAGCACTGTGCTTAAAAGGTCTTTTTGTCCATTTTTATTTTTACAGAGAGCTTAGTTTAAAGACTGGACACGTTACAGCACAGTTGAAAAAGCAGTTTTAATGGTAATTACCGGATACTATTACTGAATCGTAAATGAGATAAAGCAATTGTAAGGATGTTATCAAAGAGAGAGTTCTAATGAGAATGTTTTCTACTTCTTGTCAAAACAGCTAAAATTCCCTGTGAACAAGCTCAAAGGAGCAAAATGTAGGGGACCACAAAAGAATAAAAGAAGTGAACAAAACACCAAGTTGTACAACAAACTCTTTTTTAAATAAGTTTGCACTCCCTGCATAATTATATTTACTGTTGATTGTATGTAGCACCTTCAAGGGAGTTGTGTATCAATGTTAGAAACACAACTACCCAAATGTGGTGTTGTATTTAAGAAATAGAGTTGCAACAGGTTTTAAGAAAAGGTCGGTCCTCGAGTGGCAGGAGCTCCCTGTCACAGACCTATTTGCTAACCAGTGTCTTGTCCAGGGTATCACTTTATTATCCACCGCCAAGTTACTCAGCTTGCTTACCAGTCTCCCTATGTGCAGGGCCCCATGTTTTCTGCGATTCTGGAGTTACAGCAACTGCCGCAGAAACATTGTACTGCCGCAGAAACAAGCCTCTGCCACAGAAACAGCATTTTTTGATGCAGTAAAATGGCCATCACCACTGAAACCCCCAATTAAATGACTAAAATGATTGTGAGCAAGCTTAAAATGGCATTAGTGTGAGTTGTTGGCAGCTCCATTATACATCCATCCCCCCTGGATTGCAGCAGTCAGTGTGGCTAACCCTTTCCAATCTACTGACATTCAGCCATAAAGCTTATGGCCTTCTACAAACACTGGGAGAACTTCAGGAAGCCTATTTCATGAGAAATAATGGTGGTTCTATTTGCCAGTTGCAGAATTGTGGAATGAAAAAGTATTAGTAATTATTGCAGACAAAAAATGGGATGCTTTCTGGATCTTTCTCTAATGTAAAATGGTACAGCTACTCTCTAGCCTCACAGTAAATCCTTACAGAGTGGGAGAGAAGAAAATATGGAAGCCAAGTGGCATTGACACAAACGACACCACCAGTGTTAAACTGCACGAGCAAGAGGAAGCAACTAGTGCAGTGTTACAGCACAAGCCATCACCACCAGACTTCAAGCAAGTGGTGGGAGGGAGCCATTGGAGCAGCACTGGTTTGCAGCCAGGCAATACTGGTCTTCAAGCAACTGGGCAGGCGGAGGAGAAATTCTCAGGAGCATAGCTGTTGTAAAGCAGCAATGGTCAGGTGGGAGAGAGCCATGGGACAATAAAACAGACTGCAGTAAAAAAATAAATAATCCATTAATTCCCTCATGCCTTACATCCAATCCAAATCATGACGCCAGAATTGCTTTGCATTGCCTTGCCTGTGCCATCTGTCAAACTGCCCCTGGCTGCCTTTTCCTGAGCATTCTTTCTAGGTAGCTAGATTTTATTTTGGGACTCATTTGAGTTGCCAGAGAATGTAAAGCACATCACAGAATTGCCACAGAATCACCACAGAATTGTTCTTAGTCTGACTGCAGCAAGCATAAGGTCTTGCTGCAGAAGGTAGGCCCAGTTTGCTTCAGTGAACACGGGGCCTCACCTATGTAAAACAGTGTTGAAAGTCTTGCTGTAATCTAGGTAAGCCACATCAACCGGCCTCCGCGGTTACCCAGTCAAAGAAATCAGATTAGTTTGGAATGACCTTTCCTCTGTGAAACCATGCTGACTTTGGTCCTGTAATCCATTGAATACAAGATAATCCACAATCTTTTCCTTTATCAGTGTTTCCATTATCTTACCTACCACCGATGTCAGGCTAACAAGCTTATAATTTCTCACCTCTTCCTTTCTACCACTTTTATGATGTGGGACTACAGCTGCCCTTCTCCAGTCCTCTGGGACTACTCCAGTCTCCAGTTATCTGTTAAAAAGGTCTGTCAGAGATGCAGCTAGTACCTCCCCAAGTTCCCTCAGCACCCTTGGATGTACCCCATCTGGCCCCATAGCTTTGTCTACTTTCAGGTTATCAACTGCTTTCTGGACTCTTCTCATCAAAATGGACTATTGTACATTTCTCTCCCCTTAAACGCTTCTGGTACTGTTTTGTGGTCCCTCGCTTTCCCATCTACTGTGAACACTGAACAGAAGTATTGTTCAGGATGTTTGTCTTTTCTTGATCCTCTTCCATACGATCATCCTCCTGCCTCATTAACCGCACAATCCCTCCCTTTGTCTTCCTTTTTTCATTGATACACCTAAATAATGCCTTGTCCCCTTTTGATACTCCCTTTTGCTCTCCTTACTGCTTTGCCTGCCTCTTTCTGTTTTCCCTGATACACTTCCCTATCCTCCTCTCTCTGGGTATCCTTGTACCTTCTGAAGGCTACTCTGTTAGCCTTTACCTCTTCTGCTACCTCTTTTGAGAACCATAGCAGCCTCCTCTTTCTTTTGCTTTTGTTTACTTGCTTAAAACAGAGGTTCAGAGAATCATACGTAATTTCCTTTTATAAATGTGCCAACATATCTGCCCCTAATTACCATATAGATAAAATGGCCCTGACTGTTACAAGGTATTCATTACATGATGTTAGAGGGAGGCAGGGGTCTGAAGGTCCTGCACATAAAAAACAAGTATGGAAAAATGAGATTTGATTGTACTGCAGCAATCAAATGGAACTCGCTTCCCCCTACTGTACAAAACAAGCCAACTTATCTATCATTTAAGTCTGCTCTACTGGATTCTTATTCATTTAAGTGTACTTGTTACCAGTGAATTTCACATGAATTTATATACTGTTTGTGTTTATATTTATACTGTTCTACATGGGTGTGTAACAATGCAGTTGTCACATTGTATTGTGTTGTAACATTGTAAACCGGACAGCCCTGAAAACAGGCTTTTGCCTAGTGCTTCATCCTGGTGACATATAAGAATAAACTAAAAAAAGGTTTGTTGCATTCACTATGCCCTCTTCTAGTCTGGACCAGTTTTCATCCACCCCCTCAGGTCATCTCCCTCTGTCGGGTCCTTCATGAGGCATTCACCCATTGTAGTAAAACCTGCCCCTCTAAAATCAAGGACCCTCACCTTTGTTTGGTTGGATTCTGCAGCTGTTCTTATGCTGAACCACACTGTCCGATGATCATGGGTCCCCAGATGCTACCCACCTTGACATCCACGATATTGCCCCTGTTAGTAAGCACTAGATCCAGTATTGCCCCATCATGAGTAGGTTCACTGACTAGTTGTCTGAGGAATGCCACCTGCAGGGCATCCAGGATGTCCCTGCTTCTGGCTGAAGCTGCAGCAGGGAGACTCCAGCCTACATTTGGCAAATTGAAATCCCCCACCAGCAACATCTCCCTTTCTTCTGCCATTCTGCCAGTTTCTTCCAACATTACCTTATCTAAGTCCTCCCCTTGCAACAGAGGCCCATAAATCACACCTGTCTGAACAGTGCCTTGTTTTCCTGACTCAAGGGTAACCCACAGCATCTTGTCCCCTTCCCGAGTTCCCTGTTTTTCTGTTGCTTTTATGCTTTCCTTCACATACAGCAACAATCACCCTCCTTCCCTTCTTACTCTGTCCCTTCTGATAACGTGTAGCCTGGTATGACCATGTCCTAGTCATGGTTGTCAGTGTACCATGACTCTGTAATGGCTACAATATCCAGGTCAGTCTTCAGCATGATGGCCTCTAAGTGTGGGAGTGTGGGATCTTATTTCTCAGACTTCCAGCATTAGCACATGTGGCCTTCCAGATTTTGTTAGCGCCTTGCTTGTTGTGTCCCCCTTTCTCCTTTTGTTCCCCCCACTCCCTCTTTTCATTTGGCTGTTCCCCCCCCCCTTTGCTAACCCCATACTTCTTTGGTTTATTTGACCCTATGTGGGACTGTCTTCCCATGGAATCTCTGTGCTTTCCATCTCAGCTTGAGGGAGCAGTATCTGCTTCCCCTTTTTCTTCTATCTCACCCCAGACTACTTTAAACGTTCATCAAAAAAACATTTAAACCATCCACTGAGAACTGTGGCTCCCCCTCTGGATGGATGCCGGCCATCACCTCTGTATAGGTTCTTGTCCTCCCAGGTGGGCCCCAAGTCCCCAGTGTAACTGTATCCCTCCTCTTCACCATCTCTTCAACCATTAGTTGAAAGCTTTGGTGGCGGAGCTCACTCTCCTTCCTCCTATCATAGGCAGGCAGTATCTCTGCAAAAGATACAGAGCTTGCTACTGGTTTAAGAGTTTTTTTCCAGCTCTCTAAACTCTCCCTGTACTGTTGTTGCCCTGTCTCCAGCCTGGTCATTCATCCCCAGGTGGACAATGACATACAGTTCCCCTTCCCTTTCTACCGAATTAGCTATCTGTAGTAGTCACTTCCCATCCTTCTGGGCTGTGGTGACTGGTAGGCACCTGACCACCCTCGCTACCCCCTTTCCTATCCCCAATTCTATCCCCTGATGATAGAGTCCCCCACCAAAAGTTGCTTCTTCCTTCTCTGGGATCTCCTTTCATCCTCCTTTGTGCCTCCACTCGAGAGGACCCCCACATCCTCCCCGGCCACTAGTGCGGCTGTCTACTCTGCCAGAGTGGTGTAGGAATTCTGCAGTGCTATCGATTGTGGTTGAGAAATGTGTTTGTGACCCCCCCCAACCTTTCAGATCTCAACACCCCCTCCCTCCTCAAGCCCACCATAGTCCAGCCATTCTTCCTATCCAGCATTCTTTGAGGTAACGTTATTGAACTTGTTGACCTCTGGGTGGGGGAAAAGATCTTCCAACTTTTAGTCAATGCAGCCTTGATTCTAATAACCTTCTCCTGACTTGAAAGCAATGCATCCTTGCATTTAGAGACCTTCTCCACCAGCCCAGATGGGTGCACATAGATGGGGCAGCACCGCAGTTTCCAGAAGGTCTCCCTGAAGACTGCCACCCCATAGCCACTGCACTGCACTTCTCTCCACATTCCCTATTACTGCTCTCCTTAAACTTCTTGTCCTACTTTCCCAGAACCTAATAAGTCTAAGCTGTCTGTAGTATGAGTAACTAAACTGCATAAGTTATAATTCCACAGATAAGGGTATACTGTTACCAGTTATATGTTGCCACCCCCCACAGTTTTGTTATTTGTCATTTTAATATGTCCTAATATCTTAAACATTGAGGCATTTAAACATGTAACACTTAAACCTTTTACAATAGCTTGGCCTAACCTTGACCTTCCATCTATCCCAACAGTGACTGTAACAACAAGAGAAACAGGTACCATACCTTAGTCGCTGGCAGATTCCCCAGCTTCCCAGCTTCCCTGCTTCCTCTGCTGACTCCTGCCAATGCCTAAGACACCAGTATTTTATCTGTTCCACTCCTTTGCTGTTCCTCTTACTTGCTGGGACATGAATGTATGGGACACGCCAGATGTGCAGTCTTACATACTATACAGTTGACCTTCTCACAAAACTCTTAGTTCCAAGTTCATTGGTTCACTAATTGAGCTTCTCCATCTCCACACAGTTCAAGCTCCCAAATGGAGCACAGCTGAAAAAGGGGCAGTCAGTGACCAGGAAGCCTGACCTAGATGTCAGCAAGCAGGCTCAATTCCTTGATGTTGCTGTGGTTGCTGTTCCACACAATTTAACAAAGGAAAATGTATGGTGATGCATCTAGGTAGTCATAACTCAAGAAGAGATTACTATTTCAGAAATCCATTGCTTACAGTGTACCTGAAGAGAAGGAACTAGGAGTAATAATACAGTCAGACTTACATTTCACTAATAATAACAAACATATGAGTGCTAAAGTCTTGAAAATACATGGCTGTATTAGAAGAAACTTCTGCAGTAGACATAGAAATATAACCATCCCCCAGTATAGATCCCATGCTAGGCCATACAAGAACTAATGTTCTCAATTTTGGTCACCAACTCTAAGAGGTGGAATAAATTCCTTACAGAAAGTCCAGTGATGATTAGCCCAAAGTGTCCAAAGAGCTCAAATGCTTGATTGTAAATCATGATTTTCAACTCTGAGGCTCCATAATCTAGAGAGAAGGAGGAAAAGGGGTGACCTAATCTTATTATATAAGATATTGAATGACAAATATTTATGTGCAGAATTGGGATTAGTCATTAAGTAGCATGATCATAGGCCAGCCTGGTGGTGCTGAGCACTGAGGCATCTGCCTTACCTCGCAACACTGCTGGCAACCTGTGTTCATGAGTGAACTCAGATGCCAGAGGTCAGTCGGGGAGGAGAGGATTGAGCATCCGGTGGACTGCTCTTCTCTCCTGGGGTGGATGGGTTGTGAATCCTGTGATAATAGCATCTCCCAGTGGAGACTGGGAGCATTGCAGTCTGCAGGGGCACGTTAAGGGGTGTGGAGGTGTCAGTGGATGTCCTCTAGGCAAGTGCGGGACAAGTGCGCCTGCCACGAGCTGGATGTCATTGCACGTCCATGCCTCCAGGACCAAGAAAACAGGAAAAGCCCTGGCACCCAGGAAGACGATGGCAGGTCCTACAGTTGGCCCCCATGCTCAATGCTGGATTGGCCCTGGTCAACCTCTGGATCTCCTCCTCACTCCACCTGCCCACTAGATTCTAGAAAGGGCACCAGTAAAGAGTTGGCAGCCCCACCTTGGTGGGGTGCAGAGCCAGGGGGTTGGTGGGTTGGAGTAAGGTAGGGAAATCATCCTGGGACAGAGGTCCAACCTGGGGGTATCAGGTAGAGCGGGAGATAGGCCGGTCCCCTTGGTCCTCTTCAGAGATGTCCTATGGGGCCACTGAAGGAGGATAAATAGAGTTGAAAAAAAAAGTAGCATGATCATGATACTAGATACATAACAAACAGTTACAGGGAAGAAAATTTAGGACAAGAACACGAGCTTCATACTGCACCCGTGTCTAAATGGAATAAACTACCTGAAGCAATTGTAAATGCTACAAATGTGAACAGTTTCAAAATACAATTACATATATATATATATACATATGAATAATGAAGTAAAAACAAGAAAACACACTGAGTAGTGGGGAATAGACTAGAAGGACCAACATAGGTCTGTTTCTATTCTTATATGCCATAGTAGTAGCCATATAGCAGTTTAACCAGAAAAGGGTGTGATTATAAAAAATAGAGTGACTCAGGGGGCTCTCAGAGCTGGGTGGGGAGGGTTTGAGGGGCTGAGATGGTTAAGGGTGAACTTTAGTTCTTATAAAGCTACACACAAGCAGAATAATGGGCAGAAAGTAGTGGGTGGGGCCGCCTCTGTCTAACTTACTGGGGCAGTTTCTGTGTCATTTCTGTGGCCAGACCCAAATTCTACAGCCAGTCCATAATTATGCAGTGTGCCTTGATTTCTGTGGCAGTCTCCGCATGTTGCAGAACTGCAGAAAACAGGGGGATTTGTTTACCACCTATTTTTTTGCATCAGTTGTGTAAATGTAATATAAATGATGAACAACTGTGAATTACAAGGCTGCATTTCCATCGAGAGGTTCTGGTGGCATCATAACGATTGGTTTGTAGATGAACCCCGAAATGGAACTATGGGCCTTGTAATTTCTGAATTATTATTTATTTTGTATAATATACAGTATCAGCAAAGCACTGGTCGTAGACTAAAACTGTCACTGATCAATGAATTTGTTTTCTTGAAGATAGAATGTGACTCAGACAGGCATTGTTTATTTCAAAATATTGTAGGCAATTAAAAGTTTCAGACAGTTTGAGTGACTAACCTTCTAAAAATGCTGTATGTGAACTATAAGGGCTGCCCATGTATTACAGTGTTTAAGTAATCTTTTAAGCAAGTTTTAAGCAATGTGAGCATTTGGAAACTGCCCCCCCCCCAAAGAAAAGTTCTTGCAGGCAGACACCCACACTTAAGAGTCATTAATACGCTAGGCTCCAAAACACAATTCCCCAGAAAAAAAAATTCAGTTTCAGCTTTTTTCAAAGAAGATGAAGAATTTGCATTTATAAAACACTTTTTATACACAATGTATCCCAGAGTGCTTTACAAGCAATGAGAGACTGGAAGAAAAGTGACTGTAAAGGTGTACATAGAAACATAGAAACATAGACTTTGATGGCAGATAAGGACCACTTGGCCCACCCAGTCTGCCCATTTCCCTACCTACTGGATAAGCTGCAGATTCTAGTTAACCAAAGGCCTGCTTCCTGCAACCCCCCACTATAATTGCTTTGTGTCTGTCCCATGCATGTTTGAATTCCCCCACTGTTTTAGACCCAACGACCTCCTCAGGAAGGCTGTTCCATGTATCCACCACTCTCTCCGTGAAAAAGAATTTCTTCACATTACCCCTGAGCTGTCCCCCCTCTATCTTTAAACTGTGCCCCCTTGTTCTTACACATCTCTTTTTCTGAAAGATGCTACCCTCCTGGACTTTGTTGATTCCCTTGAGGTACTTGAACGTTTCTATCATGTCCCCCCTGTCCCTCCTTTCATCAAGGGTATACATATTAAGCTCTCTCAGTCTCTCTTCATATGGTTTCTGATGTAGACCCTGCACCATTTTAGTTGCCCTCCTCTGGACTGCTTCCATCCTGTCTATGTCCTTGCGTAGATGAGGTCTCCAGAACTGCACACAGTACTCCAGATGGGGTCTCACCAACTGTGTATAGAGGGATAACCACTTCCCTTTTTCTACTTGTGATGCCCCTTCCTATGCATCCCAGTATCCCCCTGGCTCTCCTTACCGACTTTCATTGCTTACCCACCTTTAGATCATCTGATATGACTACTCCCAGGTCCCTTTCCATTTTGTTGTTGTTAGTACCTCCCTGCTATTGTGTACTCTTCTCCTGGGTTTTGTTCCCAGGTGCATTACTTGCACTTCTTTGCATTGAATCTAAGTTGCCATATGTCTGACCATTCCTCCAACCTTGCCAAGTCCCTTCTCATCTTTTCTACCCCTCTTGTGTATCAACTCTGTTACAGATCTTTGTGTCATCTGCAAAGAGGCATACCTTTCCTTCCAGGCCTTCTGCAATGTCACTTATAAAGATGTTAAAGAGGATTGGACCCAGTACTGAGCCATGAGGTACTCCACTAGTAACCCCCCTTTCTTTGGAATGTGTTCCATTCACTATTACCTTCTGTGTCCTGTTGTGCAGCCAGTTCGCTACCCAGGCTACCACCCTGGGACCCACTCCCAGGCTGGCTAACTTGATTACTAATCTTTTGTGTGGGACTGTGTCAAATGCCTTGCTAAAGTCTAGGTAGGCCATATCCACAGCCTCTCCCTGGTCTATTACTTTGGTCACCCAGTCAAAGAAATCAATTAGATTAGTCTGACATGACCTTCCTACTGTAAATCCATGCTGCTTTGGGTCCTGTGCCCCGCTGGCCTCTAGGTACTCAACAATTCTTTCTTTCAGAAGTGATTCTATCATTTTCCCTGCCACTGAGGTCAAACTTACAGGTCTGTAGTTTCCTGCTTCTGCCTTGCTCCCACTTTTGTAAAGGGGAATCACATCTGCCCTCCTCCAGTCCTCAGGTACCACCCCATCCTGCCACGATTTGTTAAAAAGTGTGGTCAGTGGTGTCACTAGGTTCCCCCTTAGTTCTTTTAGGATTCTGGGGTGAATCCGTCCAGGCCCCATTGCTTTGTCCACCTTGAGTTTTAGGAGTTCTTTCAGGACTCTTTCTTCTGTGAATGGACTGGTGTCAACCCCTACCCAGAGTGCATCTATTGTCTGGTTTAGGTAACTGCTCCTCATCTTCTTTTGTGAATACTGAGCAAAAGTATTCATTCAGTATCTCTGCCTTTTCACTGTCTCCTCTGCCACTTCCCTCTCCTTTATTAATCTTCACTGTCCCTCCTTAACCTTTCTATGCTCCCTAATGTACCTATAAAAGGTTTTATCCCCCTTTTTGACCGAGTTGGCTATTTTTTCCTCGGTTTGTGCCTTTGCTATTCTGACTGCCTTTCCTACTTCTTTCTGCTTTAATTGATACAGTTCCCTGTCGTGCTCCCTCTGTGATTCCTTATACTTTTTGAATGCAGCCTTTTTCTCCTTAACCTTCCCTGCCACCTCTTTTGAGAACCATAGTGTTTTTTACTCCGCTTTGTTTTCTTTATTTGTTTTACACAAAGACTTGTTGCCTCTATGATGGCAGTTTTGATTTTTCTCCATTGTTCTTCCACCCCTCCTATTTGGCCATTTGCTAGTGCATTCTTCAGGTGTTCACACATTTTGCCAAAGTCAGCCCTTCTAAAGTCCAGTATCCTTGTTTTTGTATGGCTTATCTCCATGGTTGTGCTCATTGTGAAGCACACTGTGCAGTGGTCGCTTGTTCCCAGATGTCTACTGACTTCTAAATTTGTAATACATAGATACATAGACAGTGTCAGCAGATAAGGGCCTATGGCCCACCCAGTCTGCCCATTTGAGCTTGTAAGTTCAGTTTGTTTTCCTAGAAGTCTGTTGCCCCTTACCCCTGACCTCCAGAATTCCTTTATGTCTATCCCATGCATTCTTAAATCCCATGACTGTTTCAGCCCCCACCACTTCCTCTGGCAGGGTGTTCCACTTGTCCATCACCCGTTCTGTGAAGAAATTATTTCTCATGTTTCCTCTGAATCGTCTCCCTCCAACTTCATCCCATGCCCTCTAGTCCTGGAACATCTTTTCGCTTAAAATAGTGTTTTCCTGCACCCTGTTCCTCCTGTAAGATACTTGTATGTCTCTATCATATCCCTCTCTCCTCCTGTCCTCCAGGAGTACATGTTCAGTTCCTTCAACCTGTCTTCATAGGACTTGTGATGCAATCCATGCACCATCTTTGTTGCCTCCTCTGAACCTTCTCTACCATGTCTATGTCCTTACATAGGTATGGTCTCCAGAACTGTACACTGTACTCCAGGTGGGGCCTCACTAGTGTCTTGTATAGCGGAATTATGACCTCCTTTTCCTGCTGGTGATGCCCTGCCTATACATCCCAGCATCCTATTTGCTTTACCTGCTGCCTTGTCACACTGTTTCCTACCTTGAGGTCATCAGAGATGATAACCCCAAGATCCCTTTCCTGCTTGGTGCATGCTATATCCTCACCCCCAACTGATATATTGTGCCGGGGTTTTGTGCCCCATATGCATTATCTTGCACTTCTTTGCATTGAATTTCAACTGCCAAACCCTGACCATTCTTCGGTTTCTGCAGGTCGCTCTCATTCTGTCTACACCCTCTGGTGTGTCTACTCTGTTACAGAGCTTTGTGTCATCAGCAAACAGTGAAATTCTGCCTTCTAGGTCCTGTAATGTCACTGATGAAGATGTTGAATAGGACCAGTCCCAGCACTGATCCCTGTGGTACCCACTGGTCACTCTTCCCTCTGTGGAGTGACAGCCATTTACCACCATCCTCTGTGTCCTGCCACCCAGCCAGTTACCTACCCACCACACTACTGTCCTGCCCACACCCATATTCCCCAGTTTGTGTAATAGTCTTCTATGTGGCACAGTGTCAAAGGCCTTGCTGAAGTCCAGATAGGCCATGTCCACTGCCCTCCCTGATCCACCTCCCTAGTCACCCAGTCAAAAAATTCAACGAGGTTGGTCTGACATGACCTTCCCCTGGTGAAACCATGCTGCCTTGGGTCCTGTAGTCCATTGACAACCAGATGTTCCACCAATCTCTCCTTCAGTAGTGCTTCCATGATCTTCCCACTACCGAGGTGAGGCTGACTGGTCTGTAGTTCCCTGCTTCCTCTTTGTTCCCACTTTTGTAAAGGGGACTACATCTGCTGTCCTCCAGTCTTTGGGTACCTCCCTGTTTCCAGTGATCGGCTAAACAGGATAGCCAGAGGTTCAGCCACCACCTCTCTTAGTTCTTTAAGGACCTGGGGTGCACCCATCTGGCCCCATTGCTTTATCAACTCTTATTACTTCCAGTTCCTTCAGGACCCTTTCTCGTGTAAAGGGACTTGTGTCCATTTCTGCACCATTCTCACCCCTTGTACTCCCTTCAGACCCATTACCCTCCTCTTCCTCAGTAAAGACTGAGCAGAAATACCTGTTCAATATGTCAGCTTTACTGTTGTCATCCTCCACACGACCCCCATCCTCCCCCTTCAGTCTCACTATCCCTCCCTTTGCCTTTCTTTTTCACTTATGTACCTGTAAAGGTTTTGTCCCTCTACCCACTGATTTTGCAATGTGCTCTTCTGTCTGAGCTTTGGCTTCCTTACTGACCTCCCTGCCTCCCTTTGCTTCTCCTGGTACTTCTCCCTATCCCTTCTGCCTGTGTCTTTTGTATTGCCTGAATGCAATCTTTTGGCTTTCACTTTCTTTGCTACTTCTTTGGAAAACCATAATGGTCTCTCTTCCTTTTCCTCTTGCTAACCTGCTTAATGCATAATTCTGTTGTTCTTGTAATCCCCATTTTAAATACTGCCCACTGCCTCAACCCCTGATTCCTGTCCCATTCCCTTAATGCCTCTTTCAAGTATCTCCCATTTTCCCAAAGTCTGCCCCCTAAAATCCAGGATACGTGTTTTTGTGTGGTTTGGTTCTGCTCTTTCTGTGATTTCAAACCACAATGACTGGTGGTCACTGTTTCCCAGGTGCTCCCCCACTGTTACCCCATCACACTGTCCCTGTTTGTGAGCACAAGGTCCAGTATTGCCTTCTGCCGAGTTGGTTCCATGACCAGTTGCTTGAGGAAGCACCCTGAAGGGAGTCCAGGATAAATCTGCTCCTAGTTGCTGCTGCTGCTGGGATGCTCCAGTCCACATCTGGAATATTGAAGTCTCCAACCAGTACTACCTCACCCTTGTCTGCCATCCTTTGGATGGCTAGCATCAGCTCCCTATCTGTTTCTTCCTCCTGGGCTGGTGGTCTATAGACCACACCTGTGCGGATGGCTGTTCCAATTTTCCTTTCCAGCTTAACCCACAGTATCTCTCCCCCATTTTGTTCCTCCTGGATCTCTGTGGCCCTTATGTCATTTTTCACATACAGTGCCACTCCTCCTCCCTTCCTGCCTGCCTGCTCTGTCTCTTCTGAATATGTTCTCTTCTGAATATGTTGTAGCCAGGTATGGCCATCTCCCAGTCGTGGCTATCATTACACCAGGTTTCAGTGATGGCCACAATGTTTAGGTCTGACTGCACCATGACAGCCTCCAGATCTTCCATCTTGTTGCTAAGGCTCCTGGCATTTGCACACATGGCTTTCCATGATTTGACCTCCCTAGGCTGTTTCACTGTTCTACTCCAGCCCCTTCCTTGGTTGTCATTTATCCCTAGTTCTCCTTGCTGTCTGCCCTTCTGCTGAATTTTGCCCCTTTTCTGCTTATCCACCTCTTGGGCACTAATCTCCATCTTTTGCACACTGCTTTGCAGAGATAGCCACTCCTCTGGTTCACTGGTTCCACTGCTAGCTGTGGGTGGTGAGCAAGTAGGTACCCTCCTTGCTGGCCTGCCACCTCCCTTTGCTAGTTTAAATGCATGTCAATGTAGCATTTAAACTTATTATTGAGTGCTTGGATTCCCCTCTAGGATGGATGCAGGCCGTCAGGCTTGAACAAACCTCCATCCCTCCAGGTGGGTCCCAGTCACCAATGAATCCAAACCCTTCCTCACAGCACCAGTTCTTCAACCATGAGTTAAAGTTCCTGGTGCATGCACTCCCATGCTCCTTGCCTCTCACAGGTAGTACTTCTGAGAAAGTGACAGAAGTAGCTACTTGCTTGAGACCCTCCCAGTTTCCTAAACTCTTCCTGAACTTCCTTTGCTCCCCATTTGCCAGGTCATTAGTACCTAGGTGGATAATGACATCCAGCTCACCCTCCGTCTTGCCTTCCCAGTGATCCCCAGGATCTTCCTTCCATCCCTCCATGCCGTGGCACCTGGTAGACACCTCACCTCCCTGTCCTCCCCCTCCTGTGTTCCTAGCTGGAACCCTCTTATGATGGAGTCCCCCACCAGTATTCGCTTCCTCCTCCTCTGGGGTCCACTGCTTTCCCCGCTGAGGTCACCTCCTTGGCTGACCTCCACATCCTTTCCTTCCACTTCTCTGGATACCTCTATTTGGTTGTCCTCATTTGCCAGTGTGGCATATGAGTTCTTGAGTGGAATAGGATCTGGGATGTGCATCTGCCTGACCACTCTAACCCTCCCTGAGCCCACTGTCATCCAAGTGCTCCTCGTTCTCGGCATCTTTTGAGGCAGTTGCATTGGACTGGGTGGTCCCTGGATAGGGGTGATGGTACTCCTGACCCAGTTTACTTCCACTCTGAGTCTGGCTACCTCCTCCTGCAGTCCAGAGAGATGCATGCAGATAGGGCAGCACCTCAGTGTCCAGAAGGTCTGCCTGAATATGGCTGCCCCACAGCCACTGCATTGCACCATTCCCCACATTATACTGCAATTCCACTACTTGTCTGCTACTGAAGCTCTCCTAGTTCCCTTTTTATTAATTTACTGTCCTAAAAATCCTGCCACTGATCCTCAGATAAATTTTTTTTTTAAAGAAAAAGAAACCAATAAATAAATAAATGAATCAAAACACTTGTCGTGCTGAGGGTGGGCTTCTTCCCCTTATGCCCCTCCTACTTCACACCCCTTACTATACCCTGTGTTTAGCTCCTGTCAATCAGATTTAACAGGGCATATAATTAAGAGTTGGGGGAAGGGGAGGGAGGGAGGGCGAAAATTTGCAGCAATTAAAGACAGCACAGAATTACACCACTACTATGTTTTAAATGTTCAACAGCCCAAAAACAATTATAAGTAAAGACAACAAAGAAAGTATAGTGTCACTAAAAGCCCACAATCTAAGTTTAAAAGAAAAATAGCAATTACCAGTTACTCTAAAGCACTGAATTGAATATGTTTCCTTCCTTCCCCTTCTGGCTTCTTCTGAGAAAATAAACTCTACTTGCTACTTCAACTCTGACTAAGCCCCACCTCCAGTTATCACGTAGCTGAGGTCAGAGGCCAGACAATTAACACCCTTCACCCAACTACAGGGCAGTCAGACAAGCCAAGATAAAATTTGCAGCAATTAAAGACAGCACAGAATTACACCAGCACTATGTTTTAAATTTTCAACAGCCCAAAAACAATTATAAGTAAAGACAACAAAGAAAGTATAGTGTCACTAAAAGCCCACAATCTAAGTTTAAAAGAAAAATAGCAATTACCAGTTACTCTAAAGCACTGAATTGAATATGTTTCCTTCCTTCCCCTTCTGGCTTCTCCATTTGAGAGTACCAGGTCTAGTATTGCTCCCTCCTGAGTGGGTTCCAGCACTAGCTGTCTAAGGTCTGCCCCCTGCAGGGCATCAAGAATGACCCTGCTCTTGGATGTGGCTGCAGTACATGTCCTCCAGTTAACATCTGGCATATTCAGGTCCCCATCAACAGTATCTCCCTTTTCAACCATTTTGAGAATGTCCTCTATCATTTTCTTGTCCATTTCCTCCCTTGAGGCGGGGTCTGTATACAACCCCTGTGCGGATTGTGATGCCATTCCCCATCTCCAAGGTGACCCAGAGTGCCTCTTGTCCTCCTCCTTTACTTTTTAGTTCTGTAGCTTTGATCCCTTCCTTTATGTATACAGCTACTCCACCTCCTCTTTTACCTTCCCTGCCCCTTCTGTAGATTGTGTACCCTGTTATGTTGACATCGCATTCATGGTTCTCGGTGTACCATGTTTCTGTGACTGCCACAATATCCAATTGTTCATTTTCCATCAAAGCCACTAGCTCAGAAAGCTTGTTTCCCAGACTACGGGCATTGGTAGTCATTGCCCTCCATTTAATGTTGGCTTTATCCTTATTTCCCCCATCCCTGCTCTTATTGCACTTATCTATTTTACCATTTACCCCCATCCTGCTCTGTGTTGAGCTCTGTACCTCAGTGTTTACCCTACTACCTGCCATGTTTTGTGGGGGGAAGCTTGACTTTTCCTGCCTTTTATCAGTACCTCCCCCCTTATCTAGTTTAAAAGCTTGCCAAGGAAACATTTAAACCTGTCACCTAGGAGCTTGGTCCCCTTTGTGGACAAATGCAGACCGTCATACCAGTATAGACCTTTATCTCTCCAGATGGACCCCCAGTCCCCAATGAAGCCAAAGCCCTGTGCTCTGCACCAGTTTTGCAACCATTCATTAAACTGCATGGTGTGCAGTACCCTAGCCTCACTCCTGCCATGGACTGGTAGCACCTCTGAGAAGGTTACTCTGCTTGCTACCCATCTGAGGCCCCTGCCCAACTCCACAAATTCATTCTGCACTGCACTGATCCCATGCCTAGCTAGGTCATTTGTCCCAAGTTGGACAATGATATCTAGTTTTCTCTCCTGTGATGCTGCTTCTACAATTGTGAGGATTCGCTTCTTGTCCCTCCAAGCCATGGCACCAGGCAGACAGCTTACTTCCTTCTCTCCCTTCCCCAGTTCTACCCCCCTTACAATTGAGTCCCCTATCAGTAGCTGTTTCCTTCCACTGTGGTGTCCCTTGCCACCCTTTTGTGGGTCTCCCTTGTGGATGTCCTCAGCATTCTTCTGGGTCTCCACTGAGGGTGCCATCATAGAGGAACCTTGCTCTGCCAGAATGGCATATGATTTGTGTAGAGGTACAACTGGGGGGCTTCACCTCTGGTCCACCACTCGCACCCTCCCAGAACCCACTGTGGTCCTACTGCTCTTCATACTCCGAAACCTCTGACTCAGTGGTTGTGGCAATGGTGCTGTTTGGGAAGGGGAGGCCTCCTTAGTCCTTGCTAGTTCAGCCTGGAGGTGGGCAACCTCCTCTCTCAGAGCTGACAGTTGCCTACAAATAGGACAGCAACGCAGTTTCCAGAATGTTTCCCGGAAAACTGCTGCCCCACAACCAGTGCATTGCACCACTCCCCACATGTCCCGCTCCCTTATTATATAATATATATATATATATATATATATATATATATATATATATTATTATTTGTTTTGTATACCTACTCTTTATGCACGTTGCAGGGTTATTAGGAATATGACAGTTCTGCCCCAAGACCTGTTGAGGAAGTGATGTCAGAACTGTGGCTATAAAGAAAATGCCACGCCTGGGGGAGGTGGGGGTGGGGAAGGGTGGGTGGGTAGTGCACAGCCACTGGTGACTGTTAGAAACAATCAAATACACAACTGCTCCACCACCCTGGTGAGTACTGTCCTTTATAGTAATACAACTAACACCACAATTTACTAGACCACGGCTCCAACACAAACCACTCTACTGAGTCCAGGGATAAAAATGAACTCACTCCTCAGCCAGCAGGACACTTAAAATGTTACAAAAATATCCTTCCAAATCCTAGGTCTCAACCCCAGCACTCAAGCAAATTCAGTTGTATCTCACTCACTCTGGTTATAAAATTACTACACTTTTAAAGGAATCCTGCAATTCTCTGCTTAATGCCAATAAGGAAAAATAAAAATAAAACTTTTGTAGAAAGCGGCTCCCCTTCTTACCCAGTGCTCTGCAGTATTATGCCTTAATCAGGTTTCCAGGTCCTAAATGGAGTTGCAGTTTGTTCTTTGCAGTAAGTTTCTCAGCTTACAACAGACAATTTAAAGTCAGTGTGATTGGCTTCTAACTGTGAAGGATGTCTAAGATAAGCACAGTGGTGAAACCCCACCCAGAGCCAATTGATTGACTAGTGACACCTGTGATGTAAGCAGGCCTTTCAATGCAGGCAGACTGCTATGTCTGATTCCAATACACAAAACCTTTCAGTGAAACCAGGGATAAAAACTTAACTTCACAGCCAGCAGGACACTTAAAATGTTACAAAAATATCCTTCCAAATCCTAGGTCTCAACCCCAGCACTCAAGCAAATTCAGTTGTATCTCACTCACTCTGGTTATAAAATTACTACACTTTTAAAGGAATCCTACAATTCTCTGCTTAATGCCAATAAGGAAAAATAAAAATAAAACTTTTTTGTAGAAAGCGTAGCTCCCCTTCTTACCCAGTGCTCTGCAGTATTATGCCTTAATCAGGTTTCCAGGTCCTAAATGGAGTTGCAGTTTGTTCTTTGCAGTACGTTTCTCAGCTTCCAACAGACAATTTAAAGTCAGTGTGCATTACAAAGACAATCCCACCCAACCTCCAGTCACATCCCTGACCTGCAAGTGACAACTTTGATCCCCCTCCCAGCTTCCTGTGTTTAAAACTGCCTGGATCCTAATCCAAGTTGTCCGGCCTCACCCATTCCCCCCCAAAAAACAATTCCCCTTCCCAGGTTTAATTCCGCCTGATTCTTCCTAACACTGACAACTCCATTTCCCCTCCCAGCTGCAAAATCCCCAAAACATGCAACACCAGTCCCACCTTACTACCATCCACTCCCATCTTGAACGCAGTCAAACAACACCCATTCCCTCCTAGCTGTCTGATCCCACCACAGTCTTAGACAAGTTCTAGTCAGAGCCAACATGGCTGTTTCAGAGTGGAGAGCCTGAGTCAAACAGTACTCAGAGCTTCCACTGCAGCTCACACCATACATGTGAAGTGCTCGTGGATATGCTGTTACCATTAATTGCACATGTGTGAGAAAGAGCCCGCCGTGCCCAAGATGGCCTCTGTGACAACAGTGCATTCGTCTATCGGAGGAGATGTTAAACCGAGGTCCCATCTGCCTGGATTGGTGGTAGTTCAGGTGGATCGACATGGTGGGCTCTTTTATTTCACCTGCAATTGTGGAAGCAATGGGCAGAGACAATGTAGTGCCCCTATGGAAGGGGGCAGTTATTCACCCATGAAGGGGAGGGGTGGTGGAGAACATATGCTACCGCAATGACCACAACACTGTGGATGCTGAGCACAGCAATCCAGTCATGTGCTTTCACAGTCCCTTTTCTATCTCCTAGCAATACGTCTGTAGAGCTCTGCCCATGCAGCTATTAAAAACTAGTAATAACCCTGATCCACCTCTTCTTAGCTGTCTGATCCTACCCTGACCACCAAGGATCATATTAATTCCCCTCCCAGGTGTCTGATCCCACCCTAATCCCAAATAACATATGTGACCCCCTCGGCTGTTCCATCCCACTCTAATCAGCAAGAAGTAACAACCTAGATCCCCCTCTCAGCTGTGCCATCCCAACGTAATCTTTAAGTAGCAACCCAGATATCCTAACCTGCTGTTTGATCCCACCAGATCACCAAGCAATGTCTGCAATCCTACAAAAAAAAGAAAGCAATGCAGTCAAGTGTAAACAGCAGTGAGGCATAGTAGCACAAATGTCCTGTAGCCATAATGAATGTTCCATATCAATTCTTAGTGAGATTTTTACATGTGAGGCATGTGCTTTTAAATCAATCAATCAATCAATCAATCAAAATCTTTATTTATTCAGGTGAACATCATTGAGCATAGCTCATTTACAAGATGGACCTGAGTGGTCATAACAATATAAGGTTACAAATTTTACACAAAAACATGGTACTGAATGAACACAAATACAAAGATTTATGAATGAGACAGGTATACAAATATTTACATATATACAAGCAAACTGACATTGGACCTAGATCATATTAAAAGGAAAGAAACAAACAGTATTGTAGGGATAAAGCTAGGGTAATGGGATTTGAGGGGGCATTTTATGCAGTAGGTTGGAGAACAAGCTAGAAGAACAATAAAGAAATAGGGGTAGTATAAAGGGTAGGGGAAGGAGGGGGTGTGAGAGGACTAGGCCTTATAGAACAGTGCATGATTCTGGGAATAGGCTGATGTACAGTTTTTTGAAGGATGTTAAAGGAATGAGGGTCTCAATTTCAAGGTCTTTTGAAGAGAATTCCAGATAAGTGCTAGGAGTAGCTGATTGCAGCCCTTCCATACCGGTGCAGGTGATAGGAATCTTCAGCATGATGAGTTTATTGATCCTTAGGGTGTAAGGTCTGGATGTGATCCGGTTGAAACAATCTGAGATGTAGGAAGGGAGTTTGTTTGTCAGAGCTTTATAGATCCAGACAGCAGCATTTTTGTTTCTTCTGTGTTGTAGGGATGTCCAACTGACTGCATTGTAGAGAGAGCAATGATGGATGCTGGAGGGAAGGTCTGTAATGAATCTAATAGCTCTATGATACAAGGTGTCTAATTTATTTAAATGGGAGAGGGAACAGTGACCATAAAGGAAGTCAGCGTAGTCAATGAGGGATAGGAATGATGCCAGGATTAGCCTTTGTTTGGAATCTCTTGTCAGGTAGTGTTTGATCCTATAAAATAGGCCAAGTCTTTGTCTAAGCTTTTTCAGGAGCTCTTCAATGTGGCTAGTATAGTCAAGTTTATTGTCAATCCAGACTCCAAGATATTTGAATTTGTCCACATATTCCAGATTTTCACCAAGGATGGTAGATAATTGTGGGAGGGTGAATGATGGGACAGTGGAAGAGCAGCTCTTGGTGGCAAAGAACATAGCTTTCGTTTTCTTGGCATTTAGTAGTAATTTCTTTTCTAGTAAGTTGTGCTGTAGGAGGGAGAACTCAGACTGTAAAAGCTCACAGGCTTTTGATGGTGAGGGATTACTGACATATAGTACAGTATCATCTGCAAAGAGGTGAATATTAGATTGTGAAGATTAGAGTCAATATTGTTGATGTAAATGGCAAGAGGATGGAGCCCAGGATGGAACCTTGCGGTACACCTCTTAGGAGTGGTTTAGAGGTAGATAGGTCACCTTCATTTTTGACCAGTTGTATTCTTCCGGAGAGATAGCATCTGAACCATTTAAGAGAGAGTGAGTCAAGGCCTATGGAGTTCAGAGAGGAGATTAGTAGTTCATGGTCCACAGTGTCAAAGGCTTTGCTTAGATCCAGGAACACAGCACAGGTGTTATTCTTTTTGTCTAAGGCAGTCTGCCAGTCATTTGTAACTTTTGCTAAGGCAGAGATGGTGCTGTGCATAGATCTAAACCCAGATTGAGCTGGATTAAGGAGATTATGGTATCAAGGTAGGCACTTAACTGAAAGTTCACTAACTTTTCAAGCATTTTGGACAGTACTGGTAAGATGGAAATGGGCCTATAGTTGTTGAGGTCCATGGGATCACCTGCCTTAAGTAGTGGAAACACTTGAGCTGTCTTCCATATTGAGGGATAGAACCAGTGGCAGGGACAGATTGAAAAGGTGAGTGAGGGGGCAGCTAAGTGCAATGCTACTTTTAGAAAGTAGGGATCCAGGAGTCTGCACCTGCGCTTTTAGTTGTATCTAGTTGGAATAGTAGGTCTTCTACTTCTTTTAAGAGTATTGATTTGAAGGAGAATGTGAAGCAGCCTTTTGTCCCTCGGTAGATTGTAAGTTTAGTGATGACCTCAATAGGTTTGCAGGTGAGGAATCAGCTAGGCCAGCTGTAGTGAAATGATGTTGAAGGCATTTAAGATTTCTTGCTTGTCAGTGATTTCAACACTATTTAGGTGCACTTTGGGTGGTAAGACAGGGGTAGAAGCTTGACCTAGGATCCTTTATGGTACCCCAGAACCTGGAAGGGTTGTGATAGGAGGCATCCAATTCAGCTGTGTAAAGGCAGCCTTGGCATTTCTCACTTGTTTTGTGCAGGAGTTTCTGGCTTTTCTGAATTGAAGCCAGTCATTTGGATCATTGGTCTTTCTTGCCCTTTTCACAGTTTATCGCTGCAACGAGTGCGGTTTAAGGTCAGCAGAGAACCAGCGACAAGATTTGAGTTTGGTTCTGGCACTGGTGAGGGGTGCATGTATATTGAGGGCACTTATGATAATATCACTTAAGACCTGAAGAGCTGTCTCTATTGAAGCTGTGAGATAGAATTCTTTCCAACGTGTGGTGTGGCACAAATCATGGAGATATCCTGAAATATTAAAGTTCTTTTTTGACCTTCTTGGGAGAAATTTTGCAGGGTTGGGTGGCTTGATTGTTGATCTTATGCCAACTATGGGACAGTGATCACTTATGTCACTGAATAGCACTCCAGCATGAGAATACAGATGAGGTTTATTTACCAACATGATGTCCAGTAGTGTGCTGTTGAGATTATTCTTTGGATTAATCCTTGTTGGTTCTTTGATTAATTGAGTGAATCCATAAGAGTCACAGGAGGTTACCAGGGGTGCAGATGCATTGGCTAGCCAATTTAAATTCAGGTCACCTAAAATGATGGTGTCTTCAGGGCCTAGATTAAGTATAGATCCTAGGTGGGATAGGAGTTTGAGGCCTGCAGAGGGGGGCCTGTAGCAGCCAATCAGTTGAAAAGATGATATGTTGGGAAGGATTATTTTAATTGATAAGCATTCGAATTCCTTTGGCTGTGATGTAATATTGAGGCAGGATGCAGAGATGTTTGCTTTGACATAGATGGCTACCACACTGCCCCTGGATGGACGGTCAGATCTGAAGAGCTGGTAGTTGGGAAGATTTATTTCACTGTCTTTTGTTGCAGATTTGAGCCATGTTTCAGAGATAACCAGAAAGTCAGGTAAGGTGTGTGCAACCCAGGCCTGTATTAATGAGAACTTTTTTAGGAGGCTGCAGGCGTTGATATGAAGAAAACTCAGGCCATTTATGGAGGCTAAGTCAGCTGGGGAGATAGAGCTTTCTGTGGGTCCAGGGTTGATTTCAACAGTGCCAACACAGATCAGCAGAAAGAAGATTAATTTGATGAGGGCACCAAGTGACAGGAATAGGGAGTAGTCAGAGGATTTTCTCTTCTTGCTTGGGATCCAATGTATAGTGGGCGATGATCCTGCTGTGTGGTTATAGATTTTGTCATAAAGTACCAGCTTAATGGACAGGTATAGGGGGTCATTATAGTGCCAATAATGGAGCAGGGGGCTTATGGAGTACCGAACTGGTTGTGAGCCTTTTTGTGGGATACCCCAAGGATTACAGTGCAGAAGCGGCAGTATACACTTGGGGAATTGAGGGGCATCCACTGGGGACAGCAGAGGGGGACAAGCCCGAGTAGCCGCCCTAATCACCATGGCAGGCTGCTTCAGTTTCCTCTTCTGGATCCGAGGAAGGTCACGAGGCAAAGCAACAATAGGAGGAACAGTAGCATGGTGGAGGGTAGGTAGGGGTTAAAGATACTAAAGGTGATGTGAAGAAATGAGCTCGAGAGTGGCTGGGAGATTAGCTATGGGCGGGGATAAGAGATTCGGCGGGAAAGTGTGTGTAAAAGAAACACCCAGGAGTGGGGAGGGGGGACGGGCAAAAATTTTGCGGCTTTCCCGTACCTTTCTGGCTGTCTCTCCCGGCCTCCTGGTTCCCTTCTCGGCTATGCGGTGGCCGCCCGCCCGCTGGCGGCTCAGAGCCCCTATGGTCTCTGGGTGCTCGAGGGCAGGGCCGGCTGGAAAGGAGGGGACAGAGGAGAGGGCAGTCAGGAAAAGCACTTAATTGCAGCAATCTGCAAGAGGTGCTAAAAAGAAGATTTACACAACAGAGACTGGGGGGGGGGTTGGCGCCTGAGCGTCTAGCCCAACACAAGTCTCAGCAAAAGACTGTAATCACAGAGTCATCAAGCAAGAAGGCACATGACCAAATACCAATGAATTAAATGACCAATTAAATGACCAATACCTTCTTTAGACATTGTTTATATTGCACACACATACTCAGATTAACAGTTTTGGGAAGGGGTGATTGTAGTAGTCTAGTCTTTTTCTTAATAAGAGTTTGCACTTCACTTAGTTTGATGTCATTTTTAATGTTATTAACTGGTGGTGGACATAGTGATTTAGAGACTCATAAGCTGCCAGAATAGAATAAAGATGGATTGATTGTAAAGTTAAAGCTTCCTTAAAAAGATGTATGACAACTTATTATGTCATCATTTGGTGGCATTAAATTCAGAGTCCTGACAAACTACTAGACTATAACTAGAACTACTAGAGAATGTTGACCTAGCCCTTGATTTCTTCATAAATAATTGCCTAAGTGCGGTTAATAAACATGCTTCCCTGGTGCAGAGATATATAAAGGGTCATTGCTCAAAATGGCTGAATAGTGACCTCCAAAGGTCTTTGAAGCTGATGGATAAAGCCTGGGGCTACTTTCAGCTTAATGGCCTTCTGTCTGATTGGGAAACCTACAGAAAGCTTAGGAATGACTGTAAAAAAATATTAAAAGGCTATGATAAGATATGTAAAAACTTTTTTCCAGATCCCAAACATTTCTGGTCACAAGTAAATTGCCTCCTAAATGGTTGGTCTGGAACTCCAATACATGAAGCTGTGTATGATGGGAAACAGTTTAGTGGCCCAGTATTTTCTGCTGATACATTTCATACATTTTTCACAAACATGGACAAATTTAAGTCCCCCCAAGTGGGCAGACTCCAAGTCCTCTTCACTCCAATCAGTTTCTTGGTCCGATAGCCCACTAAAATTCAACTTTAGGTTATTCACTAGGAGGGAAGTCCTTGACCAACTGTTGTAATGACAATCTTGAGCTGAAGCAGCTATTGCAAATCAAGGGCAACTGCTTGGCCAGGTATGATAGTCTTGAGCTAAATCTCCTCAAATTGTCTAACCCAGTATAAGTTACTCCACTTAGAAACTCTACAACAAATTTTCTACTCCAAGGCGGTGTGCCAGAGAAATAGAAAACTTCCACAGTTGTTCTGGTGCACAAAGGGGGGCACATAAGGAACCAGCCAAAATTACCACCCTACTTCCTTCTCAGTCCCCTTGCAAAAATTCAGGAGAGGCTGGTTTGCATCCAACTCCAGGAGTATCTTGAGTCTCAGAAAATTATAACTGATGAACAATAATATATAGAATAAAGTATGGGTGCTGTGTGTAACTAGAAGTTTACACACACCCGAGGGGTTAGATGCTACATAAACCCCGAGAGCGAAGATTGAGGGGTTTATGGAAAGCATCTAACCCCAAGAGTGTGTGTAAACTTCAAGTTTACACACAGCACTCCATATTTTATTTTATATAATTGCTGGCTCTCCCCTTTTTCACCACAGCAATTATATAAAATACAGGGGCCCAGATATTCAAAAGGGTTGCACATGGCACAACAGTGTTGCGCCATGCGCAACCCACTGATGCACTCCGGCATGATATTCAAAAGGGAAAAGTGCCCGGCACAAATCCCGATGTGCTGGAGCGCATCAGTAATGTATGCAGGCACAGGTGGGGGGGGGGCATGCCCATGCATAACCTGCACAGCCCGAGATTCAGCCCGGGATGTGCAGAGTCATGCGTGTGCAACCCCTACCTGCGCCAGCACAAAGTTAAGCCCCCCAAAAAAAGGAACAACTGATGGCCACCCACAGGTGAGCTGCCACATTGCAGGGCACAACACGGCAGCTGCCACCTGTGGGTGGCCACCTGAGTTTCGGCTGCACCTGGCTGTACCCCCCCATGCCCGATCGTAGGCATCTGTAAAATGAAAGACTTCCAAGATCTCTGGTGGTCCAGTGACCTTATTCGCTCGATCAAGGGCATTTGTATAAAATAGAATATTGTTTCATAGTCTTTGGTACTAGTGACCGCTCAGTCGACGGTATATCTAAAGTCCTATATCCCCTGGTGGTCTAGGTACCTCCTCACTCCACTCCATTTCACCGAGTTTTCACCGCTCTTCGTCAGTCGGAATCGACAGCACCCCATCTGCCTGCGCCGCCTCGCTGACTGACACTCGTAGGCTGCACCCCATTGGTTCGCAGTGTGAGCCAATGGGCATGCAGTCCCTCATCAAGATATTCCAGATATGTGAATGATCTATTTACATATCTGAATGTGGAGTTTGGTAGGTTGCATCTCATTGGCTCACGCCAGAACCAATGGGTCAGCCCTCACCGAGGTGTCAGCCGGTGTGGCGGGTGGCAGGCGGTGGGTGTTGCTGCCCGCCGCTGACCGGGAGGGGAGCGGGTGGTGGGCCTCAGTGGGGGGGTACCCAGACCACCAGGGATATAGGGACTTTTTTTTTACAGATGCCTGTGATCGGGCCGATAGAGGTCCACTGGACCACCAGGGATATTGGACGGAGAATCTTTTATTAAACAAATGCCCACGATCGGGCTGCAGGGGGCGTTGGTCCCCAATGGCTGCTGCCTGGCAGGGTGCCAGGTGCAAGTCATCGGGGATCGGTGCACCTGCATGCAAATGGGGCCATAATGACATGTAAATGGCCCCATGTGCACCTTGCATACATTATGGCCCCATTTACATGTCAACTTTTGAATATCGCGGTTGCTGTGCATGGCGCAATGGAACTTGCGCTAGCGCAACTCCATGCTCCACTCTGGCCACTTGCACTGGTGCAGTGCCACTGTGCCATGCACACTGAGGGTGGCCAGGGTGCGATATTCAAAGTTACTGAGCCATGGCGCAGCTCCTTTGAATATCGCTTAGTCCACACCCCTGCACAGCCAAGTTGAGCTGTACCCAAGCTTGCACCACAGCTGGGCGGAGTTTAAATATCTGGGCCAGGATGTTCCCCTGGACGTTCTGGTGCTGCCACACTCTGGTCCATTTTTTGTCAGCAGCCTGGCAGATTCTTTTTTTGTTTTCAGTTGTTCTGGTGTCCCTCTGTATTTGGAAAAATATCAGTTTTTAAAAAAGAAATAACCTACCGCCAAATTCCTATGGCGTGAAGGCTGAGTTTCGCCGAAGATGGAAGCGACAAGAGGCAAGCGGTGTGAGGGGACAAACTGGCAGGCACATGTGCAAACCAAGGGAAGCCGTGCGTGTGTTTGCTGTTATAAATGCTCCTTTATAATGACAAATTATAGCATGGTCTTCCAATGGGAAAAAGGGGAGACCCATTAATTATTTAGAAATTATAAACATTCATAGAATAAGATGGGATAATCCACATACAACAATTTTTTCAGACATTTTAAATGCAGATTATTTAAGTTCTTTAAGATATGACTTGTTAGCTGAAACAAACTTTACCCTTATAACACATATTTGGGATAATATTCAATCTTATATTAGACCACTTATGAAACAACCTTATAAAAATTCCAGGTTTTTTTTTGTATTATATTACTATTAGGCTTTTGTTGCAAGGTAACATTTACAGAAAGCATACATCCATGAGAGAATCCAATATGCAGGCAGAGGTCATATAGATACAATATATCTGTCATAAACAGTAGAATCTCTCTAAATACAACTAAATGGGAGAAGTAGTCAGTGATTTAACAGATATAATTCCATAAGCCTACAACCAAAGGAGAACCTTCAGGGGGAGAGGTACAACTAGCTGACCCCACCTAGGGAGCCAACCATTGAGTGGGCCAAGCCCACTACTCCCCCAATAGGACTTTATACAACCATACATAAGTAACAGCTCCAATTCTAATATCCATTGTACCCCCATCAGAGCAGGTGCATGTACCCTCTTATCCCAAGTACATAAACAATAAATCCTGCTGCACCCTCAATAGAATTTAAGATTAGTTCAAAATGTCCCCCATTAAATTAGAAACATTAAGTGTGGTATGAAAACTCAAATCACGTTTTCAGGGCTCCATATTGAAGACAATAAAGAGACTTGAGCAGTGTATGTCCAAGCAGTAAAGTTCGAGTTGCATTCTCAAGAAACCTAATAAACAGTTCTGGCCTATGCAGTATTATCCAGAACACAGTCTCAGTATATTCAGTTCAACTCACCAGGGCCATAGCTGAGCATACTGGCCCATTTAAATGTTAAGAGGCTGTTTATTAGCCTTATAGATCACCCAAAGCTAAAAACCCCCCAAAGTATTCACTGTATGGAGACAAAAGAAACTAAGGAATACTTTACAGTTCTCTTAATAAGTCCACAGTATAATCATTCTCCTTCTGTGTCAGCAACTCTAGACTTATTGCACATCTCCTGCTCGATAATACTTAATGTTTTTTCCACTTCTCTTGGCTCATTAAACAGGTAGAGCTTGTCGTTCCTTGGAAGTCATAGTTTAGCTGGAAACAGAAGCTGGTGATGTACTTTTAATTGCTGCATTCAGCTCCTTATCCCATCATAGGCTTTTCAGTGCTGTCTAATCCCATATGAAAGATCAGAAAATACAGACAGGTCTGAGTCGCTGTATCTCACGTGCCGGCGTCTTTTTGCTGCAGCTAAAATTCTGTCCTGATCCCCCACTACGCTGCATACCACTACCAGCATCCACAGTCTAGTTTTCTCTTGCAGAGCTCTGCAGGGAGTGAGTCTGAAGGTCCACTCCAAAGACAATGGCTCCTCCTAGCTGAATCCCAATAGTTCTGGCAGGAAGGTTTGGGTGCATTCTAGAGGATCCTCTGCTGACTCCGGTAAGCCCATTACTCAAATATTACGTTACTGAATCTGGTTCTCCAAAGCTTCCATATGGTGGCACATCTAGATAGTGTCCCCAATTAACTTGGTTGAGACATGGATGGTTCTGTTTAAGTTCACCTCCATCTTGGAAACAGTTTGGTTCGTGGTGTCCATGTTGGTTTCTAGGGCTACAACTCTAGAGGTCAATGAGTCAAATTTGTGGTCCAAATCCTGGACCGAGTGCACTAGCTGTTGTAGTGTGAAGCTGACCATAGCCAAGGATGCCTTGTCTGAGGAGGCAGCATCTGATGTCCCTGCTGCGCTGTTCTGAGAAGGTCCACCATCTCTTCTGCTTCTCAGATTGAAAAAGTCCTTCAGAGCAGCCACTGCACCCTTATTTTTTCCCATTTTCACATCGCCCATAAGCCCTTGTAGTCCAAAAATGATATTGCCAGAGAAGGGACGGTTATTAGAAGGTAAAATAGTATAACATATGCAATTTATCTCTGGATCTTCCAAAATATGCTGTCTCCTTCATGGCTGCTCAGCAGCACCCCACATAAATTCCAGGTATGAAAAAACATGGATCAATAAAACTTGCAGAATTGCTAAAACTAAATTAATTGATCTATAAGATATTATAGGCGGTATCCCTCTCGGGAAAATTTAAGATCTTTAAATATGCGGAAGCAATACAAACTCATTTTAGAAAAAGAAAAAAGAAAATTTCAGACTGTTACGTGGAACAAACTCAGGAAATCAGTAGTTTAAAGGAATATCAAACAGTTTTGGACTTTGGTATGTCAATATCACCTTCAATATACTAGAAAGGTAGAAACAGCAATTACCCCAACGACTTGGATTAAACATTTCAGAGACGTATATTATTCTGCTAATGAACGATTCTCTAACATACAGGATAACACATTTCTTCCAAAACCATGTTACACTGAACAACAAGAAATACTTATGGTCTTAAATATCTCTTCTTCAAACAAAGCTCCAGGTCCCGAAAGTATTATAACAGAAGTTTACAAAACTTTTCCAGAATGGTGGCTTCCTTTACTTTACAACTTATTCAATCATTATGTACAAGGTGACCTCTCTGCCAGTTCTTGGTGAGGTACAGTAGTATTATCTGCCCTATTTTTAAAAAAATGAAATCCAAAATGACCCTACCATGTACGGGCCTATAAGCTTATTAAAGTCTACTCAAAAGCTTTTTACAAGGATAATACTTACCAGACTTCAAGATTGGATAACTCAAAATAATATGTTAAATGAAGCCCGTAATGGATTTAGAGCTGGTCACTTAACTGTTCAACAATGCACTGTGCTTTCACATTTGATATGGAATTACTTCAAATTAAGAATTCAACACTTTACTGTTGTTTTGTGGACTTCAAATCAGCATTTGATTTAGTCATTCCATCTTATGGCAAAGACTACTAGCATATAATATAGATCCAATTCTGCTTGACATCCTGATCAGATTACATCAACACAGACGTGGCTTAGGATACAGTATGATCAGGGAGGTACCCTGTCTGACCTCATAGAAACAATTGTGGAGTCAGACAGGGCTGTATTCTGGCACCTACATTATTTAACTTATACATAGATTCTATTATTTGTAATCTAGCTCATTCATATTATCATTTGCCCTCAATGGGGAATGCTAAAATCGCATGTCTAGCTTATGCAGACGACATTGTTCTTTTCTCAACATCCTTGTTGGGATTACAGCGTATGGTTGATGATTTTTGCTTACAATGTAAGGAAAATAAACTCAATATAAATAAAGAAAAGACTAATTTGGTAGTCTTTGGAACTCAATCTAGACAAACTCCCAAGTTATTCATAGATAAAGTACCGATTAAAACAGTTAAACCGTATGATTATTTAGGAGTAAGATACACTGACAATCTCTCATGGAAGTACCATATAGATAAAGTCAGATCTAAAATATTGACTGCCTTTAATGCCTTTAGGAGATTCTATGCTAAGCTGGGTGGGGGTTCAACAATGGGATTACTAAAATTATTAAACATACAAATCAAAACAAGTATTTTATACAAATCTGAAATCTGGGCATATAATAAACTGGATAAACTGGAAATCATCATTAACAAAATGTATAAATATATACTCAGAGTCCCATTGTCACTTCCAGCAGAAGTTGTAAGAAAAGAACTGGGGCAATTCTCTTTGAACGTGCTCATTCTGGAAAATAGACTAACACATATACTAAAATAGTTTGTTACCAGAATATCGTCTTCCAAGAAATGTGTTTAGAGGAAGCCATTGATTACAATAGAAGAGGCTTTTTATCCCCACTCCATAAAACCCTAAGAGAAGTTATGTTACCATGTGGATTGGGTCACCTTCTGCATGAGGTTTACATAAAACCCTTCCCACAAATTAAAATAAGGCTTTGGGATATCAAGATAACCATAACTCAATTTTGAATCAATAGTTTGAAACACTTTAGATGGTATAAATTGATAAAAATGATCATATTTTAGAGCCATATCTTGAAATACTGTAAAATCCAAAGGATTGTTATTTAATTACTAGATTTTGTATGGAACTCTATAAGGTGAATTATATCTACTGGAAACAAAAACTGGATGGGGTTACTAATAAGCATTGCAAATGCTACCTAAATGCAGAGGATGACCTAATCCACATTTTTTTAAGTGCCCATTCTATAATAAATCAAGGGATCACTATTTAGCTTTCATCATGGGAAAACTGAAATTTCCATCAGATCAATCAATCAGTCAATCAATCAAAATCTTTATTTATCCAGGCGAACATCATTGAGCAGAGCTCTTTTACAAGATGGACCTGGTTAGAACAGGGTTGGGTAACATTCATCATAAAAACATATAAATACATGTAAATAAGTATATAAACACAAACACAGTAGTGCAGTAATAGAGGAGTCAAATGACAAAAGGAAGACAAGGCAAGCCATAACAGAGGAGGATTCAAATACAAGGGGGCAGGTCCACCATTGAACCATGCAACTGTATATAAACCATGTTCTTTGTATAGAAGTACCAGTTAGTTCATTTACAAGGGGCAGTCACTAGTACTAGCCATGAAAATGGCTTGGAGAACCACCAACTAATGGCAGATGGGGTACATGGAGGGGTATGTAATATATAAGTGAAGGATAAACATTGTGAGCAATGAAGTCCCAAGCATAGGTCGGTAGAACTGATGCAGCAGTGGGGGCCTATGGGGAGAGGTAAAGGGGAGTTAGGACTTTTATAGTATGAGTGCATGTGCATTGTGGATGAGTGCAGTACAGAGTTGTGAAAAGAAGGCTGGAGAAAGTGGGAAGATAGACCAGTATCAAAGGGAGGACAGAGGCATCAAGGTATTACATGAAAGCATGATGACAGACCAGGGCCAAGGAGGAGACAAGCACTAGAAGTAGATCAGATCATACTGGAATTATTTAATATGAGAGAAAAAGAAACCTTGTTAAACTTATCAAACTATTTAAGCACAGTGCACTTGTGATTATAAATTTAATTGTAAAAGGCTGCTGTGGCATAAGTATGCCCTACATATGTATCTATTTTAATATGTGATATGAATCATTCTATTTATGACTATGCATTTGTAAAAATGTTTTATTTTAGTTTGTACTATATTGTAATGACTACTTTGTTGATCAATAAATTATGATTTGATTTACAACTGATGTACAGTATGGTTTCAGGAAAAAATGCACTGATACAGCTTTAGTGTGGCTGACTACAGATATCCTCTCTGCTATGGACTCTGGTTTTATGACTGGCACCATCTTTATTGATCTTACCAAAGCATTTGACTTGAGTTAACCATGACAGGTTCATAGGTAGAATAGGAGCTAAGTGGACAAAATTGTCTATATCTATGTTTGAAACACTTACAAAATATACTCAGTGATTCTGTTCTCTGTACAATATCTATCTAACTTTGTCTTGAACTCATTTATTGTACTGCTTCCCACTATCTTAGGTAGGAATTTATTCCATGGTGAAACCACCCTCTCTGTGAACCAAGTTGCCCTTTTGTGTGTATGATTTAAAGTTCCCTTAAGTTGCAACACATATGATCTGGTTGCATAAAACTGTAGTTGTTCCTGTTACAGTATTTGCCACATTAAGGAATTCCATAAATACAGTGTTGTGATCACTCCCTCCTACAGGTGGACCTTTCCTACAATTTGTAATTTGCCATCTATGTTGCTTCTGCTGGACAAACTAAATCAGCTGGGCCTTCACAGTCTCTCCTGTAATTGGTTAAATGACTATCAACCAGCTGTGATGGGCATGTGACCAGAGTGATCTATTAATTTTTTTTTAATCTCCTTTGTAAATATAGTCATGCTTGTGTTGTAAGTTGTGCTATTTGCAAAAATGGGCACAAAACATGGCTTCCAATGTCATGTGTCCAAGCAGGCCTCATGGGAAATAATTAACCAATTCAGCTGTAGAAAAATGTTCTCGTAGGAATCTGTAGCTATAGATCCTGTAAGGCAGATGGGAGAATACCATTTTGAATGCCTCAGTCAGCCTGGAAGGCAGAGGTATGAAACTGTACACCTTCGACATCCTGAGAAACAAAATCATAAAGTTGGACTGAGAATTTCTGAATGTGTGTAGATGCCAACTGGCCTGAATGATGTCATCCCTCCATACACATACGAACATGCGAATGTGCCAGCAGAAACAGACCACCTGGTCTATCTAAGTCTGCTCAGGTGTGCAGCTAGCACCCCTAGTTTGCAGCTGCCCCACCCCCACCCCTTTGTCATCCCACTGCCACCTCTCACCTTCCCCACCCTCACTCTCTGTTCTCTGTCCCATGCCCTTTGAAGCTGTTCACAGATTTACATGATATCACCCATTCTGGTAGTGCATTCCATTTTGCTACCACCTACTCTGTGAATAGTGTCTCCTCATTTTCCTCCTAAATCTTCCCCCCTCTATTCTCAGCCCATTGGTGTCCCTCCCCTTCTTAGCTTAAAGACCCCATCTGCCCAATCCTTATTGATCCCCCTCAGATACTTGAATTTCTCTATCATGTCCCCTCTGTCCCTTCTATCCTCCAGGGTGTACATATTCAGGTCTCCCAGCCTGCTCTCATAGTCTCTCCCCTCCATTCCACATATCATCTTTGTTGCCCTCCTCTGCAACCCCTCCAGTAGCCAGATATCACGCTTTAGATATGGCCTCCAAAACTGCACACAATACTCTAAGTGCAGCCTTACCAGTGACCTGTACAGGGGCAAGATCACCTCTCTTCTCCTGGACAAAAACCCCCCTCGCTATGCACACCAGCATTTTGCTCACTTTTTCAGCTGCTCTCCTGCACTGGCCAGTGTTGTTTATGGTCCCTGTTATCATTACTCCTAGGTCCTTCTCCTCCTCAGTGATCCCCAGCTTACCCCCCCCAGCCAGTATTCTCTCCTTGGGTTCTTCGCCTGAAGTGCATAACCTTACACTTCTTTGCACTGAACCCCAGCTGCCACCTCTCTTACCACTCCTCTAGCTTGCTTAGGTCCCCCTGCAGCTGCTTCCATCCCTCCCCTCCATCCACCACTGCTCTGATTTTGGTGTTGCCAGTGAACAGAATTACCTTACTCACCACCCTATGTGCAATGTCTGATATGAAGAGCCCAAATAATACTAGCCCCAGTACAGAGCCCTGTGGCACCCCACTCATCACTGGCCTTGGAGTTGAGAGCTCCCCTCTCACCACCACTCGTTGCAGCCTCCCACTCAGCCAGCTTGCAATCCAATTCATCATTTTTGCCCCTACCCCTACACCAGTTAGCTTCCCCAAGCCACCCATAAGGCACCGATTCGAAGGCCTTGCTGAAGTCCAAGTAAAGAACGTCCACTGCATGACCCTTATCCAACTCACCTGTCATCCAGTCATAATATTGTATCAAGTTGGTTTGATAAAATTTCCCTGAAATGAACCCATGCTGCCTCACATCCTGGAGGCCACTGTCCTCCAGTTATGACACCAGTCTTTCCTTTAGTATCATTTCCTTGATTTTGCACACTATGGAGGTGAGACTTACTGGATGATAATTACCCGGTTCATCCCTTGGTCTGCTTTTGTGTAATGGTACTACATGTGCCATCCTCCAGTCCAGTGGCACACATCCCGACTGCAGTCAGGTGCTGTACAGATCTGCCAGTGCCTCCGCCAACACCTCCACCATCTTCCTCAGCACCCTGGGGTGGATACCATCCAGCCCTGGTGCCTTGTCTACCTTCAGTGCCCTCAGTCCCTGTAGGACTCTACTTGCCTCAATTCTTCCATCTGTCACCTCCTCTCTCCCATCCCCACCCTCCCAGCACATGGTGGTAGCGGTTCCCCCTTCCTTCAGTGAACACTGAGCAAAGGTAGTCATTCAGTGCTTCAGCCTGCTCCTCCCCCTTTTCCATCCACACCCCACCCCTTTTTATCCTCACTATTGTCTCCTTGCACTTCCTTTTCTCCTGATGTATCTGAAAAGTCCCCCCCATTAATTCCCTAGCTAATCTCAGCTCCCTCTGGGCCTTGGCTTCTCTCACTTTTCTGGTCACCTCCCTGGGCCATCTTGCATAATCCTCCCTATCCACTTCCTTCCCCGTTCTCCTATGCCTCTGGTGCGCCACTTGTTTAGCCCTCACCACCTCCACTACCCCGCTGTTCAACCAGCATGGTTTTCTTGCTTTACTCCTCTTACTCTGTGTATTGGTGCAGGCTTCTGTTGCCTCTGTAAACCCCTGTTTAATAATATCCCATTTCTGCTCCACGTCCATCTCCTGCCTTATCCCCTCCAGTTTCCCTTTCAGTACTTCCTGCATCCTCCCAAAGTCTGTCCCCTGAAGTTTACCACCCGAGTAACTGATTTCTCTGGCCACCCACACATCATGATATTAAACCACACCGTTTGGTGATCGCTGTTGGCTAGTGGGTCCTCCACCTTTATTTCCTTACTGCCTCCCCATTTGACAATGCCAGATCTAAAGTGTTCTTTAGCCTAGTAGGTACACTAACCAACTGTGTCAGGAGACCCTCCTGGATCACATCCAGGAGCACTTGCTCCCTAGCACTGTAGGTGACCGGAATGCTTCAGTCAACCCCTGGCAAGTTGAAATCCTCCACGATGACCACCTTTCCTTTTCTATATACCTTTCTGATTTGTCCCGCTAATTCCCTGTCCAGCTCCACAGACTAGGACAGCGGCCTGTTTACCACCTCAAACCTCAGTTTCCTATCCCTTGAGTCCAGGAGCTGCAGCCAGATTGCCTCTGTTCTCCTTTCCTACCCCTCGTCCCTTGTACATTTGATCCCATCCCTCACATAGACTGCCACCCCACCCCACCCCCCTCCTTACGGTCCTTCCTGTATAATTTGTATTCTGAGGACACACACACTTATTTGGGGAGGGGGGCAATGGTGAACTGTCACTCAAGGGGGCGAAACCACCTCCCACAGAATCAGCTAGCTGAGGGTCAGCTTGCTCTCTTGGACCCACTAACATCTGAAAACCTAGAGCCCCACACCTAGAGATCTGCTGTGAAATACAGCTTAGAGAATTGTGTTTCTTCAGACAGCAGCAGGTAAATGCATAGGTTATAGAGTGAGAATAGTCCAGATTCTTCAATCTGCTGTCTGGTTTAACTTCATTTATTTTCATTTCTAGTAAACTGTAATCCTTTTGTCTGACTGTACATAAATCATGTTGTAAATACTTGTAGTCCCTAGTAAAGACTATTTTTGATAGAAAAAGTGACTGCCTGTTTATTTGTTAAGGTAAATTGTTTTTTTCTGCTGGACTCTGTTTGCAGTCAGTCTCTGAAGGAGCACTCTACCCACAGTTATTGTGTTGACCTTCCTGACCTTGTACAAAGAAAAAGGAGGTAAGAAACAGGTTTGATGGTTCCTGTTGGTAAAAAACCCGGTGGCGGCAGTGAACTTGAAGTCCCTGGTGAGGGGATTTTCATCACACCAGCAAACAGAAGGCAAAGTGGAAGTGGGGAGGGGCTTATGCTCCATTCGAGACATTACCAGCAGTATTCCTCAAGGATCTATTTTAGGTCCCTTGTTATTGTCCCTTTTTGTGAATCTGTCTGGCAACTGTGGTGGGGCTAAACTTCAATTTTATGCTGATGATGCGGTAGTCTATAGCAGTCATAATGACCGCATCCTTATTAACACCTGTCTTGGTGAAGAGTTTAGGCATCTAGAAGTTCCTGAAGAACAAATGTATCCTAAATGCCAAAAAGATGAATGCTATGCTGCTGGTGCTCCACTTGGTATGGCTGGCTCACCGAAATAATTAGGGGTCTGCATGGATCAGGAGTCATCCTTTAGGCCTCATGTGGACTATCTGTCAAGAATCCTTCTGCAGAAGCTTGGCTTAATGTATAGACATAGGGACTACCTCACAAAGGAGGCATGTCTAGCCATCTCTAGTAGCATCATAAATCCAGTTTTGTGGTATGGTGCCCTGGCCCTGAATTCATTAAGGGACACGGAACTAAACAGAGTGTAAATGATCTGTAACAGTATTGATCAGTTTGCTGCCGGTGCCCTCCTTAGACAGCATCACTGTGACATTTTTTCCTCCCTTAAGTTGCCTTCTCTGGAAGGTCGGATGGGTTATTCATTATGTTGTCTTACATACAAAATTAATGGTCCCACTCTACCTGGCCTTAGATGCAGTCTTGAGTCAGAACCTTAGCAGAGAGGCCTCCAGTCCTTGGCTAGCACTGTTAGTTGTCTCCATGGTCAAAGCAAGTTCTAGCTGATAGTCCTTTGCCTCTACAGCCCCAGGCCTATGGAACAATATTCAGCCTGAAGGTTCAGAACTGTTCCTCAGCCATGGCCTTTAAAAACCTGTTCTGAGGCATAACATTTTAAGTGTGGTCACTGTGGCTGTAATCGCTAAGGAAGCTCCTCCAATGTTTCCATTTAAGGATGATTGTTTACTCTGTTATCTTGTTTACTGCACTTGCACTGTCACTTTTGTTCCTATCAATGTATGTATGCCAGTGTGTTCTATGTTTTGTTTTTTTAGTTTCTGTAATTGACTCCAGGTTGCCCCTGAAAAAGGGACATTGTCTTAGTTGACCTACCTATTTATCAAAATTCAATAGCTAAAATACATAAATAAACCGGCCCTGCCCCTGACAATGCTCTAATTGAGCTAAATGCTGGGGCAATCAGGTGGTTCGAGTTGCAAAGCAGTAAAGGCCCGTGCACATTTGTTTGCTACATGCACTGTAAAATAGTCTTTGCAAGGTTGTGATTAACTTTTTGGTTAATGAAACCCTGCTTGATCAGTACATCTGACTTATTTTGATTTGTGTGACTACCTCAGTGCTATTTATTCTCAAGTGCACCCCCTTTCTCTTTTGCATGTTTGGAGTGCTAGACGCACTGGGTGAACTGGGTTTCTACTTTACTAACATGTTCCAGTTGTTGTTTTTACATCTCCATTCCTTCTTCCTGCTCTTAATAAATCCTGCTCTAGAAAGCCTGTGCCACCAAGAACTACTCCATGATCAGTTTTCAGTGGAACTAATCCAGGATCAGTTTACCAGACAGCCAGATCTGGAATCAGTTTAATGTGAGAATACTTTAAGAGCTGTTCTTTCTTTCACCTCCCCAGTGTAGATTTACTATTATAACACTGTGCTGCCATGGATCATCTCTGATGAAATTTGAAGGAAACGGAAATGTTTAAAAATGTTTTGGCTTTGCTTGGATTCAGTCCTAGATATCCTGGCTCACAGCAATGACCTTTAACCACTGTTCTAACTCGGCTGTTGTTCTTCACGCTTCTGGTTAGACATCTGTCTGACACAAAATCATTTTTTTTATTAATTTTTCTGTCATTTGTGACCAGAAAAGGCATAGTAAGCTGTTTTCTGGTACATCGGGGGTGGGAGGCGGGGGTTACAGGGACCAGTTTTCCTGGTGTGAAATTTTAGTTATGACACTGTGGAAATTCCCCTACTCTTCTTCTTGGACCAGTATGTGAGTATACAGTGTGCTGAAGGGGTTGGTTGAAACTTCTTCCCATGTACGTCCACTTATGCAGATGATTTATGCATTATGGTGCAAGATGTGCAGACAGAGGTCACTGCTTTGTTGTATATGCAGGGCTTTTCCATACTATTTGGATTCAAAATTAATCTGAACGAGTGTGGCTATACAACTTGGGGGAGGGGTCCGGGACCGTACACTGAGAATTTTGGTGGTATTCAGATTTTTAAAGATCTGGTTTGGATCCTGGGGTAACCTTCTGGGTAAAAGATCTTTCATACTGTAACTGGCAGGAGAAAATGGATCTAGCGGAACAGAAGGTGGATAAATGGAAGTCATGCCTATGACTAAGAGAAAGTGTGCCTATATATTAAAACATTCATTGTCCCTCTTTTTCTTTTCATAAGCTATGTATTTCTGTTACTGTAGTAGCTAAAGACAAGATTGTACAATATTTTCTTTAAATCATGATGAGGGGAGTAGACTGAATCCAGTAAAACAGAACGTTACATACAGACCTGCGAAGGAAGGATGACTAGATAAACCCTGTTTTATTTATTTATTTTTTACTATTTTTCTCTTTGGCACTATACCCCAAGCCTTCTTGGGAAATCCTAGGCCATGGCTTCCAATTTTTACAAGAAGGTGTGAATATTTTCTCATGAAGTAGGCGTCAGGTACTCTGAGAGTTTTTCAAAATTTACCAGAAGGAATGTCTGTGTATTTAATTGATTTTTTTCAAAAGATGAAGCAGTGGAAATTACAGCTGCATGATATTACATGTAATACAAGAAACTCTATTTGTACTCTTATTCTGCAGAGGTATTTCTATACAGGACCATGCTTTGCTTGCCCTTCTCACATAGAAGAGCAATGCATTTTGTGTCAACTTCAGGACCCATGGATACAACAAAAAAATATGAGATACACTGTGGCTGTGTTGTCACAATAGACAATGTGCAGGACAATCATCGTCATAAATGTGTACATGAATGGTTTTGTTTGAAGGTGGAATGTAATATGATTTTTGAAACAATGGAACATTTGTTTTTTTGAGTGTGTATATATCAGAAATTTGTGGTCCTTACTGGCTACAAAATGGAATGAACATCTTTACACTCAGATGTCCTGTGACGTGTTGATACTATGTATGGTGATTTGGGGGGGGGGGGATTCTTCCCAGGTATCTTACATATTCCTCTTTTGGTTTTTAAATGGCCTCTTTGTCAGGTTAGGTGGCAACTTGTGTTCCAACAAAAACAACCCTTCCAGGCCTTTTGGAGAAAACTGAGCAAAAGATATTGGCTATCTATAATAAGGAAAAATAAAGCCTTTTAGGGCCAGTTTTGGATAACCTGTGGGGATACACCCCTTAGAATCATGTACTGTGACTGCCTCGCACTTATTTTGCTTTCTTGTTTTGCTCTGATTTGTATGTGTTAGGCAGGGTAAAGGCAGGGTAATTCTGTTTTAAGTTTCTTGCATGCTTTTGTAGTTATGATGTTTGTTAGTTTTTGTCAAAAACCCCCGCTCCACCAAGCATAGCCGGAACCATAGCCATTAAACACAACCCTAGGAATTTAAGGACATCAGAATGAACACTACTAGAAGTCCCCAGAGTAAGGACCAATGCTGGCGGCAGATCCTTTTCTTGCCAAGCCCCCAGCCTATGGAACAAGCTCCCCCCCCCCGGTCCAGGACGCCTCCTCACTCACGAACTTCTGCACCAGGCTCAAGTCAGGAGATAGCCCTTTTCAAGTCCCTTGCAGCAAGAGGTGTCCAGTATGGCTGCTCAGTACTGCCTCTGAACAAGAGCTGTGATGGTCTAGGCTTGGAACATGAATGTGAGTCATCGCATAGTAAGCTGCACTGCTGACCATTTGGTCACAAAAAATCAAGAACAGCTATTACACTTGGACAAAAAAGCACATTGCAGTCAGGTGATTCAAATAATCAAATGATTTGTTTACAATAACAGCCAGCCTGACAACATGGTCTGCAGTAAAGCAGTATACCAGCCCCAGGGGAGGCTGGTATAATGCTTTACTGTGGATCACGTTGTCAGGTTGGATGTTATAGTAAATAAATCACTTGATTATGTGAATTACTTGACTGCTATAACCTTTTTGTCCTGCATGCAGTAGCCATTCTTGACTTTATGTGCTTACAGGGCTGGCTGCCCACAGGGCTACTGCACTGACCCACATAATGCCGATCACGGCACTGACCTTTAGGACTGACCATTTGGTCATCAGTTGGCCTTGTAACTGCCCTTCAGTATAGCAGTATTCAATGGCTAGCTCTGATCCTGCGATTCTGCTTTTTATTTATTTATTTGTTTGCTTGTTTGCTTGCTTGTTTGTTTGTTTGTTATATCTTTTGTCTTCTTTAACCAACTTGGAGCCCCTGGTTAGGAGACACTTTGGGCCTCTTGATTACTTGTCTGACAGACAGTGGCGTATCACAAAGACGGTGCAGTTTCTATCTGGGGAGAGAGGGCTGCACTGCCTTGCCCTCCAGCCTCACCTCCCCTGTGGCTGAGTAACAGCAGGATGTTGATGGGGTCTCTGAGGAGACTGTCGCCCATGCTCCTTGTTACTGAGGTATGGAGCTGCAACATGGTCAACACTTCAGCACTGTTGGTTTGGGGTATAGAGGGAAGCACAGGAAAAATGGATGGGGGGGGGATGTGCAGCTGTATCACAGCTCCCATTATTTTTAATTTACATTTTGTTGTGTAAGTATATTTTACTAATATATTCTCATATCATTGTACACATATTCCAAATTTAGAAAACAGGTTCCAGTTCAATAAATTACTGTTTAGTCAATATTTAGTTACAGGCAGAAAAAGAGAGAAAAACACTTGAAAAAAATGTAAAAAGGTAACAGTAAATAGATCTCTGATTTTTATTATAATCCCTTTCAGTACCTTATTTATTTCCTTCATTGCAGGGTGTGCGTGTAGAGCCCAGAAACAATCCAGGAGGGTGGCCCGAGGGAGGCCAAAGTATCATGCCAGGTTCAGAGGTCATCAGGAGTGAACATCTTGTCCGTACATCCTTCTAGGGGACAAAGCGGAGGTCATTCTCTACGATGTATTGTATGAATCACTTACTGAATGAAGCCTGTCTCAGACCTAGGCTGTGTGCTTTTTTCTCCATCCTGTAGGCTTGTTCAACTAACGTGTACCACTGGGTTACTGTATGGATCTGCGGAGCAAGCCAAAGTTTAGTAGAATTATGTGACCCTCCTAAGGTGCAGATTTTAAGTGTGGGTTGAACCAAGTAAGGTATGCATTCTTTGCCCTACTTTGACCCCCCAAAAAACTCTCTCCAACCTCCCAGTGGCAAAGCCCTCCACTCTCATTGTTCCCCATAGTCCCTAATGTTTTTTAAAACTGCCCCTTACTGCTGAACCAGCTGCCTTTACATCCCCGTAATGTTTCTGTAATGAAACAACCTGTCTTTAGGGCTCCACAAACTAAGCAGAGATCACAAAACGTTCTTCACTTGTGATCAGAGTCGAGATTCAAACCCAGGATAACAGAATGAATGAGTAGTGCTTCATCTCCTGGGCCACCAGTGCACGAATAGTAAGCCATGGGCCAGATATGGAACTCCAGCCACTGTTTTATGGATCCCTTTCTAGCATTCACAGTTACAAATGATGGTAAAAAATGGGCGCCCAACGCATGTAAAAGAAACCAGACAAAGGATTGGAGGAAAGCTTTGGAGTGGGGGTGGGGGTGCAGGTGCCTTAAAAGTAAATTTCTTGAATCCACAAAAACACTTTTAATAGGATATTCATATCAGATTGCTCTTATTTCACTGTAATATACACCAGGTTGCTGTATTTATTGCTCATTATTTTCTAATACTGTGGGCATTTGCATGGAAATGGGATCATTGTCCCTGACTCCTATGAAGTAACAATCTTGTTTGAAATCATGAAAAGAATTTCCACAGCAGCACATTATAATATTACAAATAGGGCCTGATTTACATAAGGAGCTAGGATATGCTTGAATTGAGCATGTCCTGCCCTGTGTATCCCGAGGGCATCCACAACTCCCACTTGCTGTACTGCCATGGTGCAGACCCACGGGTTGAGGCAGAAGCAGCAGAGGTGAGCAGACTATGGGCATTCAGCTAGATGTACATGCTGGGCTGACAGTGGATCCCTGCCTGTGCAGGGGGTGATAAAATGTAGCAGTCCTTCAAGTCTCTGGTATTCCTGTCAGGGTTCCATAAAAAAGTGAAAGTTAGTGGAACATTGCCATCCAGTGCTGGTCTGGTTCTGCCCCCAGCCCACAATGGTGTCTCCTAGAGCTGGGGACTGGTGGAGAGGGGGTCAACTGGGCCCAGGAAAAATTGCTGTGGCCAGTTGGAGAGGGGTGTGTCGCTGCTAATTCAACCCTCAGCAGAACAAGGTAACAACACTTGAGTTAAAACTGATCAAACAGCAGATAAAAAAACTATAGTTTGCAAAACATTAATCTGTTTTATTAAATAAATGGACAACCACTCTAGTGGGCAACTGCAGAGAAAAGCTCCAGCTCTTCGACTGAATGGATGCCCTCGGATGAACACCATTTGCTCGAAGCATCGGGGCTTTTGTCTGTGGTCTCCCACTAAGTGGTTGTTCACCATTTATTTAATAAAACTTTTTTTTTTTTCGAACTCTAAACTGTTTTTTCTGCTGTTTGGTCAGTTTTACTTTAATTGTTGGTACTTTATTCTGTTGCTCGTTCCTGTGTGGGCTAACTGCCCCAATCAGCACCATCTTCCTGTCTTGAGTGTACAGAAATGTGTTGGCAACCCCTAGGTTGTATAGCTTCTACCCCCTCCACTGGCTCTCCACACCACAGAGAATATGTGCTTGAACTAGACGCATACCCACCCATGTCTCTTGCCTGCCCCGTCTTGCACACATAGGCAGGGATCTAGTGTGGTGGGGCCTGCAGCCTATGTTTATGGATATATCGTGGTCCTTGAATATTCAGAGTATGACTTCTGCAAACCACAAACCAGCATAATGGCTTCCCTACAGGTGCAGAAGGTGGTGCAGGGTTGTTGTGAACTGGGCCCTAAGATTTCATTGGAAGTTTAAGCAGGAGGAACAGATGATGTGTAGGGGACAGTGATCATTTTTTTTTCAGTTCTCCTTATGTGCCTATCAGCCCCCAGTCAGGGCTTCCTTCAGCCTCCATAGTGCCTCCTCCCATGCTCCTGAAATCCTCCTACCTGGCTGCCTGGCACTGAAGGCCACCTATGACACACCAGGATCGTGACCTCCAGGCTTACCACCTGGGACAGGATTGCCTTCTACATGATCCAGTTGACCCCAGCAGAGGTGAAGCCCTGGGTGGTCCAAGAGTGGGCTGGATTCAAAGCAGAAATGGGGGAGGGCTGCTGGTGTGTCCTCTCCCTGCAGCTGAGTGGCAGCTTTCCACTTTTTCTGGTTTTCCCCTAGTGAAGCAGATGTGCAATGATAACCTAGCAGCACTGGGCGTGCTCCCACACCCAACGTGCTGATGTCCACTTCTCCCCCAATCCCACATCTGTTAGTCCCTGGTGCACCAGCCCCCAGCCATCACTAGAGGTTGGACTGTTGCTGGGCTCTGAGACCCTTCCTCCTGAGAGGATGAGAGCTATCCATCAGATGCTCAACCCCCCCCTTTTAATGACCCAGGCTCAGGGCATGGACCTGGGTTGCTGGCTTCATGAGCAGTTTCTTAGTTGCTGTGCTGATGGGCCAGCCAGCCACTGATCATGTTTTCATGTACATATCTGTGATGATAAAGAATGAGAGGTGCACAAACAGAACATTCAGGAAATAAAAGAAGAGGAAATTGGGGTGCAATGTTAGAACAGAATTGATTGGAGGTAAGAGAAAACAAAAGCAAAAAAAGTTGTTATACTTTTAATTTAACTAACAGAAACTTACATTACACATGCTTTCATGGTCACATATGGCCTCTCTCATTTAACTGATTTTAAAGTCATTCAGAAAAGGAGACGATGAGAAAAAAAGTTCATAACAATGTTAAAAACTCATGAATATGGACTGAATAGAGATATGGGGTCTGTTACCTGCTATGCACTTGTAATTTTTTTCCAGGGTTGAAACATTCAAAATGTCTAGATTACTTGAAGCAGCAGTGTGTGTTAGTCAGCCAAAAAATGCCATTCTGTAGATTTTTGGCAAGAATGTGTTGCTCACATCCTAAGGTTCGCCCTCAGTGTATTTTTTATTTTCTTGGCTAATTTAAATACAGATTTTATGGCTACATTGAATGGAGGAAAAGGAGGGGCAAGATAGGTATATTCAAGGGCTGAGCAGACTTGGGGCAGCGGTAGCGAAAAACAAAAAAAATGGGTTATATTGATGTTTTTGCCAGAGAAACATTCTTGCTAGAAAGACTACGCCATGAGTTTTTTTTGTTTCTCCTGTGTATATTTAATCTATATGGAACTAATTATTTTGGACTATGTTAAACTGCTGACTGCTGCTGTCTGCCTTGGGACCCCCATGAAAATGCGATGAAGTATCTCATGGAGTTATCTCAGTTGGAGTGATTTCAAATAGCTAAATAAACTGTGACTAACAAATACTGCTGCTTTTAAAGCTTGATTTTAGGGAGGCCCTTGCAATGTAAGCATCTAACAATTTACAGGCGTCCTGCTGCCACATTCCATCCTGTAAAAGAAGTCTGCATCTCCAAGCTGATTTATAGCCTAGTTCTTCAAAGCCTGTCCTTGTTGTCCATGCATACATCAGTTGATAGTGTATGATGGAACGTGATTACCAATAGAAATCGTTTAGTGGAATCCACTTGTGTTGCTGCACTGGCTGCGTCACGATCCTGTTGTGCTACACTAGCTATGTCACTAGAGCAGCACAGCAACATGGAACGTCTTCGCACATGTGTGATAAAGTGGGCCATGGTGGTGAAAGCTACATGAAGTGAATGGCGCTTGAGGGAACCCCACCCACTGTAAGTTATTTTAAGTTAAGAGGGACTGTTTAACAAAGAGGAGTGAATAATAGTTGCCCATACACTATAAAAGATTGTGTATAGGCAATCATACACATACAAGGCTGTTTTCCATTCTCAAGGTTCCTGTGGTAACGAGACCTCCCAAGCTACACCTTGTATATGATTACTCATACACAATCCTCTATATTTATAGCTCTCTTGCTAGGATAACTTCCTTATCAACAGGACTGTAACACTTATAAGCAAAAAGCGTATTTACAACTAAAGTACTTGAATGCATTATTATAATTGAGTTCTCTGTATAAACTCTTTTATATGTACAGTAGCTGTATTCTCTTTCCGCTTCTTAGGGAGCATAGAAAGGTTAAGGGAGGGATAGTGAAGATTAATAAAGGAGAGGGGAGGTGGGCAGAGGGAGACAGTGAAAAGGCAGAGATACTGAATGAATACTTTTGCTCAGTATTCACAAAAGAAGATGAGGAGCAGTTACCTAAACCAGACAATAGAAGCACTCTGGGTAGGGGGGTTGAAACCAGTCCATTCACAGAAGAAAGAGTCCTGAAAGAACTCCTAAAACTCAAGGTGGACAAAGCAATGGGGCCTGACGGGATTCACCCCAGAATCCTAAAAGAACTAAGGGGACCTAGTGACACCACTGACCACACTTTTTAACAAATCATGGCAGGATGGGGTGGTACCTGATGACTGGAGGAGGGCAGATGTGATTCCCTTACAAAAGTGGAGCAAGGCAGAAGCAGGAAACTACAGACCTGTAAGTTTGACCTCAGTGGTAGGGAAAATGATGGAATCACTTCGAAAGAAAGAATTGTTGAGCACCTAGAGGCCAGCCGGGCACAGGACCCAAGCAACATGGATTTACAGCAGGAAGGTCATGTCAGACAAATCTAATTGATTTCTTTGACTGGGTGACCAAAGTAATAGACCAGGGAGGGGCTGTGGATATGGCCTACCTAGACTTTAGCAAGGCATTTGACACAGTCCCCCACAAAAGATTAATAATCAAGTTAGCCAGCCTGGGAGTGGGTCCCAGGGTGGTAGCCTGGGTAGCAAACTGGCTGCACAACAGGACACAGAAGGTAATAGTGAATGGAACACATTCAAGAAAGGGGGTTACTAGTGGAGTACCTCAGGGCTCAGTACTGATCCAATCCTCTTTAGCATCTTTATAAGTGACATTGCAGAAGGTCTGGAGGGAAAGGCATGCCTCTTGCAGATGACACAAAGATCTGTAACAGAGTTGATACACAAGAGGGGTAGAAAAGATGAGAAGGGACTTGGCAAGGTTGGAGGAATGGTCAGACATATGGCAACTTAGATTCAATGCAAAGAAGTGCAAAGTAATGCACCTGGGAAACAAAAACCCAGGAGAAGAGTACACAATAGGAAGGGAGGTACTAACAACAACAAAAATGGAAAGGGACCTGGGAGTAGTCATATCAGATGACCTAAAGGTGGGTAAGCAATGTGAGAAGTCAGTAAGGAGAGCCAGGGGGATACTGGGATGCATAGGAAGGGGCATCACAAGTAGAAAAAGGGAAGTGATTATCCCTCTATACAGACAGTTGGTGAGACCCCATCTGGAGTACTGTGTGTGTTTGGAGACCTCATCTATGCAAGGACATAGGATGGAAGCAGTCCAGAGGAGGGCAACTAAAATGGGCAGGGTCTACATCAGAAACCATATGAAGAGAGACTGAGAGAGCTTAATATGTATACCCTTGATGAAAGGAGGGACAGGGGGACATGATAGAAAGCGTTCAAGTACCTCAAGGAATCAACAAAGTCCAGGAGGGTAGCATCTTTCAGAAAAGAGATGCGTAAGAACAAGGGGCACAGTTTAAAGATAGAGGGGGCGGCTCAGGGTAATGTGAGGAAATTCTTTTCACGGAGAGAGTGGTGGATACATGGAACAGCCTTTCTGAGGAGGCATTGGGTCTAAACAGTGGGGAATTCAAACATGCTTGGGACAGACACAAAGCAATTATAGTGCGGGGTTGCAGGAAGCAGGCTGTTGGTTAACTAGAATCTGAAGCTTATCCAGTAGGTAGGGAAATGAGCAGACTGGGTGGGCCAAGTGGTCCTTTTCTGCCGTCAAAGTCTATGTTTCTATGTTTCTATTCTCACAATACCTGAAGAAGGGGCATATGTGGCCTCATAAGCTTGTAGACTAAAAGTTTATGTTAGTCAAATAAAAGATATTACAACTTTTTTGTTTTTGTTTTTAATTTTTTGCAATCAGTGAAATGTAAGATGAATTGTGTTTGATTATTATATTTTAAATAGTTTTCTGTGCCACTGGAAAAATGGCTTTCATGAATAAAAAAGTCTAAAAGAACTGTGGGATTTTCCCTTAACCTATTCTATTAATTTAGTGGGTTAGATGCAAACACAGGGGATGCTATCCCCATCTGGACCTGCATCCTGTTACCAGACTCCACTTTGGTTGTGCACTGCAGTCCAAAGCCAGCTGAACCATATTGTAGACAGCAATATACACTCTGTTTTCTACACAGCGTAGAGTGGTACAGTAAGAAAACAATTCTCGCCGCAGTAATGTTGGTTCTTCTCAGGGATCTATCAGTGAGCCTTTCAAATGGCATCAGTCTGCAGGACCATGCTGCCCCAGAGACAGAACTGTATGTTAACTATGGAATGTAGAGTACTAGTTCAACAAGCATTTGTCAATGCCGAATGGTGGCTTGCTGGCATTGGCATTGGTAGAGCAGGAGTTAGAGAGATGCATAATAAGAATGGCAGTGAAGTATTGAACTGACGTCAACCCCACCCCCACCCTGCAGAGACTGACAGGCATTGGGGGTGTGTGCTAGGTCATCAGCCATAATGCTTATGCCATTTCACTCCACCCTACCCTGCAGACGCTACTGGTGTCCCAATGTCCTTGGCCCTCAGGCTCACGCCATCCCATTCCATAACCTAAATACGCTGAGATGGGTGCAGTATAGGAGAATAGGGTGAACTTTGGGGCTGAAGACTCCAAGACACACCTCGATGCTTGTCACTGGCTGCAGAGTGGGGGTGGAATGGCATGAGCATTACAGCCGACGATCCCAAGTCACACCCCCAGTGCCTGTCAGTCTCTACAGGGTGGAGCGTTATGGTTGGAAACCCTAATGCCCCAGGTGTTTGTTGGTATTTTCACTCCAAATTTTCAGCATGGGCTTATTGTGACCCCACCTCATGAACAGTGGCACTATCAGTTTGTTATCCGAAAGGTTATTTTGCACAGTGACTGCGCCATTTGGTGCCACGGGTGCGAAAACACATTTTGGGCAGGATGTGAAAAATGACAGCTGTACTATTCATGAGATGGTGTGAAAATATGGCAATGTTGAAAATCTGGAGTGAAAATATGAAAAATTGGCGACATTACGAGTGTGCGTAGAAACTGCACAACACACATCTGTAATGCAATCATTTTTTTTAATTCTTTTACCAAATTTTCAACATGGGCATTTTTGGACCTCTCCTCATGAACAGTGGTACTGTGATTTTGTTAATCTGTCCCAAAAGTTGATTTCCCACAGCGACTATGCCATTTTGCGCCACAGATGTAAAAACATGTTTCGGGTAGGATGTGAAAAATGACAGCTGTACTGTTCACAAGGAGGTGTGGAAAAATGGCAATGTTGAAAATCTGGAGTGAAAATATAAAAAATTGGTGAAGTTATGAGTGTGCGCAGAAACTGCAGAACACATGCTTGTAACGCAGTCATTGTTTGGAATTTTTCACCAAATTTGCAACATGGGCTTTTTGGGACCTCCCCTCATGAACAGTAGCACTGTCATTTTGTTAATTGGTCCCAAAAGGTGATTCCGCACAGCGATCGTGAAATCACCTTTCAGGACTGAGTAACGAAATGACAGTGACATGTTCATGAGGTGGGGTCCCAAGAGCCCTATGTTGAAAATTTGGGGCCAAAATTCAAAAAAATGGCTGAGACATAAACCTAAGTTCAGCTCTGAGCTGCAAGCCTGGAGACCTGAGTTTGAATCCCACAGCCCCCACTTGCATACTGTGTGACCCTGAGCAAGCCACTTAACTTCTTTGTGCTCCCAGGTCACACCTGTAAACAAGCATCAGCTTAGCATGTCTCTCCTGGTTTAAAAAAAAAACATTATAAAGCTTACCATCATTTCTTCAGTTAGTGATTGGCTTTTGAAGAGTGCAGATGTGTCCCGCACTGCAGAAGATCACTGCTCCTGATCTCCGGAGGTAAGTATGGGGTGGGGTGCGGGGAGGTGGATGCGCAGAGGGAGGGTGCGGGTTGGGGAAGTGGGACGGGGAGGGGGAGATCACGAGGGACTGTTTTCTGTTTTACAGGTTAAATAACATAAAAAGACTACGGCGGAATGTTTTGCTATTTTACAGGGGAAACAATTAAAAAAATAACATTCAGGCACACTGGGGTGAGCTCCCAGAATGCTACAATGGGAGGCACATTCCATTGCCAACATGGGGATTTGGCACCCCGTTGTCAGTAAAGAACATAGATGGGTTAGGGGGGCATGCATCTGACACCAGGAGTGGGCATTCCGGTGTTGGAAACAATTATTTTGGCCCACTGGGGTGGGCTCCCAGTGTGCTACATTAATAGTGGGATACATGCAGACATGAGGATTGGGCACCCTCGATGTCGACTTTGCGGGACTGTGTGGCAGGCGGCAGAAGCCGCCATGTATTGGCACACTGGGGTGGGCTCCCAGTGTGCCACATAATGGGGAGGGAACATGCCAACATGGGGATTGAGCACCCCATGTCAGCTTTCCAGGGAGTGTGTGTCAGGCGGCAAGAGTCGTCATTGTGGAAAGCCGTGCCACGGCTATTTCACTTACTGAAATGTTTTACCAGGAAAAGCACATTGAAACTCCACTGGTAACTCTGGCCATGCACATTACTGTGCACTGTAATGCACATGGCCGGAGTCTTGTCATCTGCCACTGCAATGAGGAAACTGCACCTCATTGAAGCGGCAGATTTCTTTCAACTCCGTGGCTCTCTTTGAAACTGCTGTCATCGCCGGCATGCTCACTGATTGGCAGCTGAGGGATGCACCCACTAAATCACCCCCTGCATTGACCACAACACTGACATACCTCTGAAAGTGCTACTATCACAAGCCAACATAAAAACTGCACTGTGGTCACACTCCCCCTGCTGTTCTAACATCAGATTTGTTTCTATAGTCAGGAGAGTAGGGACTATTAAAACTATCTAAATGGCTACTTTAATATTTCAGTTTTTTAAATTTTTGAAACACCTAACCAAACTGAAGCAGACAAATATGTAACATTACAATTATCAGATTTTGTTGAGAAATTGTAATAAGTAATGATCAAGCAACCTTCAGATTAGACCTGATGCTTGTGTGAACCTATTTTCATGTTCTAGAAGGGGAGGCAGGGTCAGGGTTTGTAAGGCTCATTGATGGATCCCTGAGAAGAAACAACATTACTAAGGTGGGTAATTTTTTCTTCAAACAAGAGAAATCCATCAATGAAATGTCTTACAAATGACAGTCTCACTAGCAGTACCTTGGGAAGATAGTTATAGAACCTATTTAGGAAAAAGGTTACGCAAAACAGCAGTTCCAAAATTGACACCTGTCTGTCCAAACACTAGTGCTTTGTGTAGGTCTGTACTGTTTTTCAGGTAGCTGCTTTATGAATGTTTGAAGGGGGATGCCCCTTGTGGCTGCTACAGAGGCAGAGGTGCCCCTTGTAGAATGTGATCATTGGCCTCTGGGGTATGTTGCCACCTTTTTCGTAATAGAACTGTATGCAGGAGACTATCCAATGCCAGATAATTTTCTTAGCTGCTGGCTTACCTTAACCAACCTCTCCATAGGTAACAAAAAGCTGTATATTACATGGACCTGACATCCCTTGTCCAGTTCGCGTAGTGACCTGGTGCCCTTTTTACATCCTGACAGTGCATTTTTTGCTCATCTGTACTGAAATGTTCAGGACAGAGTAAAGGGTAACTGGCTGGTTTATGTGGAATTCTGGCAACACCTTAGGTAGGGGCTTTCTGTTGGTTCTAAGGACTACAGTACCTTATCCCTGTGGAAAATCATGTAGTTTGGATCTGTACAGAGAGCTTGCAGTTTGTTTACCCACCTGGCAGATGTTATGGCTATTAGAAAAACAGTTTTCCATGTGACATATTTTAAGTCAGCTGTAACCATAAACTTAAAAGGAGCCTCCATCAGCTGGGCAAGACAAATCTGTAGGTCCCAAAGAGAAATTGGGTTCCATACAGGGTGATACAGAGGGTTGAGTCCTTTAAAAACCTTTTACAAACAGGTTGTGATGCCAAGAACATGTCTTTACCTATTGATATGTAGGCTAACACAGCTGCCGTGTATACATTCAGGGTTAAGGTCTCATGCCTAAGGACTATTAGTGTGCCAGGTAGTCCAGAACTATAGATAGCTCTGCCTGCATCAGGATTATCTTTCAGGCGGCACACTTGTATGAGAATCTCCTTCCACTTAGCGGCATATGCTTTTCTTGTTGCTTGTTTTCTGGAAACCTTCAGCACCCTCAGCACTTCATCTGACAGATTTAGACTAGAAAATTCTAGCTCTTCAAGACCCATGCTCTCAGACGTAGTGTTTTGAGCACTGGGAATGTTATTCTGCCCTGAGACAAAGTCAGCAGGTTGTATCTCGGTGGCAGGTTGATTGGAATCCTGCTGGCAGGTCAGAAGCATTGAGTACCAAGCCTGCCTGTCCCAGTCTGGGGCTATAAGGATCATTGTTGCTCAGCTTTATGAGCACTCTCTGTATGAGTGGGAATGATGGGAAGGCATACAGGAACTTCACTGTCCAATCCAGGGCTAAGGTGTCCTCTGGGCATGTGCACCTTGCTAATGACCTGCAACAAAACCCTGGGAGCTGACTGTTTTCCCAGGAGGCAAGCAGATCTATTTCTAGAGCACCCCATCTTCTCAGAACTGAAGTCAGCACTTGCTGGTTCAAGAACCACTTGTGGTTTCCCTGGCTGATTCTGCTTAGAGAGTCTGCCAGCACATTGTCCTTGCCTGGCAGATGTACTGCAGATCTCTTTGAGTCTAGGGAACAGCCTAGATTCTTATAGCTTCTGTGTATAGTTTTGAGGATCTTGTACCTCTCTATTTGTTGATGTAATACATTGTTGTGGTATTGTCTGCCTGAGTTTAGACAGACTGAGCTTGTAGCCAAGAGGAAAAGGATTGCATTGCATTGCCAGCAGTACTGGCTGGAGCTCAAGGAGATGTATGTACTCCTGAGGGCTATAGATGCCACTTACTGTGAGATTCTGCAGGTGGGAGGCCCACCCCAGGAGTGACGCATCTGTTGTGAAAACTAACGTTGAGGATTGCTGGAGAAAGGGAATGTCCTCTCTCAGGTTGCTTTCCTCCTTCCACCACTTTAGTACTTGCACAAAGGCATTTGTGACTTCTCACTAGTTTGGACCGGGAGTCTGCTCTCACAGTGGTCGACCAGTGATCTCTTAGATGGTACTGAATGTCCCTCATCTGAAATGTATCCCATGGCACTACAGCTGTGGATGAGGCCATGTGGCCCAGTAGCTGCAGAAAATCTCTTGCAGGCTTGGGTGGCCCAGTGTGGAGGATTCTGCACTGGTAATCAGATTCAAAACCCTTTCATGTGGAAGAAGAGTGTTCCCTGGCAGGGTATCCAGTTCTGCACCTATGAAGTTCAGCTCCTACACTGGTACTGTGTGAGACTTCTGCAGATTTATTAGGAATCCCAGGTTCTCCAGGGTGCTCCTTACCTGCTGTATGGAGCACATTGCCTCTTTTTTTTTTCTCTTAGACTAGCCAGTTACTTAGGCAGGGAAAAATAACCACACCTTCTTTCTTAAAAGAGATGTACTGGTAACATTCATGCAGTGTTCGCTGCAAAGTTCAGGGCATTAGTACTCCAAGGCCACCTGTACTCACACTATAATGCAAGCATTTTCCTACCTGAACACTCACACATTTTCTAACTGGGAAGGGTGCAACTGGCTTTTTGAAGCATGGTGTGTCTGAGATTGTACTGCAAATAATGCAATATGCTGACGCTCCACTGCCCCTTCCTGTATTGCGCCCTTATATATGGATATTTAATAATCTCCCTATTTCCCATTCCCAGTGCCATTTTTACATAGTTTTCCTAAATACCATGTTCAGTGAAGCCCACCAGGATGAAGCACAAAATTAAAGAAATCTGCAGTAGAGTTACTACAATAAACAATGCAATTTCAATGGGTGTTAATCCCTTTTGTCATGCAGTAAACCTATCACACTGTGCCTCTTCCTGGTGGGCTTCACTGTATATGCCATGCATACACATGGTATTCATTCACATTGTGTAAAAATAGCACTGGGCATGGGAAATAGGAAGATTATTAAATCTCCGTTCATAAGGACACAATACAGGAAGGGGCAGTGGAGCACCAGCATATCGCGTTGTTTGCAACGTGATCTCGGATGCTTTGTGCCCGCCTGTTTCAAAATGCTGGCTGCACCCTTCCCAGTTAGAAAATTTACAAGCATTCAGGTAGGAAAATGCTTCTCTTTATAATGTGAGTACGGGGGCATCAGAGTACTGACGCCCTGAACTTTGCAGCGATCCTTGCATAAACCATGCCAGTATATCTCCTTTAAGTGAGCTGTTACTACAGCTAGGCACTTCATAAATACCCGTACTGCTAAAGTGAGGCTGAAGGTTTCTTTTGGTTTGTTTATTTAAAATCTGGTAAATCCAAGAGCTTGAAGCCCATTTTCATGGGCAAACAGATACAACAATTAAACAAATATTGCAACAATAGACAAATTACACAAAACAGAAATGACAGATTTTTACAAACCACACAGCACATTGCTAATAAATAACAAATCAATTACAATGACAGATATCAGTCTCAATCAAATATTTTTAAGAACTGCCTTAAAATTCAGAAGACTAGTACAACCTGCAGTAATGAACTGAGGCAATGAATTACAAAAATAAAGCAATTGGTATAATAATGATTTTGTCCTAAGCAAGTTTTCATAGTTGGAATAGTAAAATAAGTATCATGAACTGGGTCATGAAAATCTAACAACCTGATTGACTGAACCCTCTCCTTACCTGTAATTAAAATCCATAACATAATCATGGGTAAGAAAAGGTGCCAGTCAACAGGTCATTTTGCATATTCCCAATCCATCCACCTATAGATTTTGGCAACCAGACACTGGGTCTGAAGTTGTAGTTGGTGGCAGCACCAAACAGAAAAAGGTAACTGAAGTCCTTAGCATAAACAACTTCATGGCCCCCTCCCGCACTCGACAGTGTGTCTACCTCGCTCTTCACTGTGAATCCTGTCCCCACCTAATTCAATGAAAAACTAGGCAAATCTCATAATTACCCAACAATCTCCTGAGAGAAAAATCACTGAAACAGCCACACTGCAGAATCATCCTCCATGAGCGTTCCAGTTTTTCTGAGGCAGGGGTGTGCACATTTCAAAACAGCAGTGCATGCTCCATTTATCAGACTCCTCCTTTCAGTTCTACTGCTTCCATTTTTTTAAAGCATGTGGCCTTTTGGAAGGGTTTGTGGATGGGGACTAGTAGTATCCTTATGGGTGCTAGCCCCATCATGTCAATGAATTCCATTTCCTCTTTATCCTCCTCTGTTTTGTGAGAGAGGATGTTGAGGGTGTCCACCATCTATTTGATGAATGTGGAATAAAAGGTGTAATCCTCAGTAGGCCTAGGAGAGGACCCAGACTTTTGGTCAGGTGAACCATCAGGTTCTGTAGTTTCACCATCCTCCTCCTCCTCCTCCTCATAGTGCACATCCCCCGCCAAAAGGCAAGTGATCCGGAACCAAAGCCTGGGGGGGCACATTGAACAAATTTCCTAGCCTGCAAGGCCTGGAAAAAATGCCATACCTTAGTCATGTCCTCTGTTGAGGGTATTTAATTCTGTTCCACTGCCTTATCTTTTTCCTTCACAGGAAGAGTGGTAGGACATGCTTCTATTTTTGTGTTTTCTTCACAGGCACTGGTTCCAGCACCTGCTCTGAAGCTATTTTATTTGCATTTTTGCCATCACTGAAATCACTGTTTCCCTGTTGGACACCTTGATGTCTTTTTCATCATTTCCATACCTTTCTGATGGCTGAGAAGCTTTATTGTCTTGTCTGTCCTCTTCGTCAGGGACTGCTGCTTACGAGGAGAAGAACCATCTGATGTGTGTTTTCCACCATCATTAGGAACTAGCTGAGCCTTTGTTATACTTTGGCTACACAGAGGCAGACTGAGAAGCCATAAACTCTTCTCTTTTTAAACCCCATTTCTCTGGGGTTTTAGGGCAAAACTTCTTACAATGTTCACAAATAATAAAATCATGATCTAGACCCAGGCACTTTAGACAAAGCTCGTGGCACTCTAACTTTGCCAGGAGCTGAAAACACTTAATTTTTAAAACCTGTAGCTCCTGCTCTTTTTTTAGGTATATCCGTTATGCCAATCAATGATAGGACCTGTAAAACTCAATATTCCATTCCCAAACACAAAAGCAGTAAAGTTAAAAAATTTTGATTAGAAAACACCTACTCCACTTTTAAAATGTATCAAAATGCAAGCAATTCAGAGTTTGTACTTAAAATTGCAATTAGTTCCCTCAGGCAGGAACTGCATTGTGAAGTGGCCTTCTCTGGTTCCTGGAAACTGATCAGGAACTGGAGAATCACTAAAAATTTATAAAATTACTAACTAAATACCTTAACTAATGCAGAGTTCCAAAAATGAACTTTTTAAAACATAACATAACAGCGCTATTAGTAAAGTAAATAAAGTGAACACCAGAAGACTGGAGACGACTTTAGAGCGACTGCTGTCTTCAAGTGGAGAAACAAATCTGATGTTAGAACAGCTGGGGAAGCATGACCACAGTGCAGAGTCTGAACTAGTATTCTATGTTCCATTATTAGCATACAGTTCTATCTCTGGGGCAGCACGTCACTTTGCAGGCTTGTGCCATTTGTAAGGCATCTCATTTATTTATTTGAAGACTAGCAACCGGGAGAGGTACACTGAGTCAATGCTCATTTTCAGGTGTGATCCGGGGGAAAGGGAACAGAGAAACAGTAATACAATGCACACTAACAAGTCTTGGTACAAAAATAAAGTGCTGCCACAGTACCATATGGAATGCCTATACAAGTGCAAATAAAACAGCGGCAAGGCACAGTGTGTTAAAAAAAAAATACTGTATCATGTAACCCCCACGCCACTTTTTAACTAGTTAGCATACCCCCCATTAAAATCTGGAAACACTGGTGCCCATATACTGGCATACAAATTTACTTTACAAAAAGGTAGGTACCACCCTTGGCATTAGGATGTATACCTGTCTCAATGTCTAGAGGAAAAGAGGGGTGGGGGTAAAGAAACAAAACAACATGAACCTTGTGAAAACAACACAACTTGGGTCCTGGGTGGAGGCTGCTAGGCATATGCTAGATCTAACCTGCTGAGGTGGCCTCAGTAAATCCACACAACCAGAAGCAATAATCAGAATGTCCATAACAGTGACTGGGATTGTACAGTATGGCTTTATTCAACAGATGGAAAGTTAAAGCAGAGGTGGACCCCTAAGGGTTGGTCCAGGCTGGAGAGGTACAATTCACAAACTATCCTTGCATGCAGCATAGTTCATGAACACACAACAGAACAATCTTCTTCTTCCCAAATTCCCAAAAGCTGCATTAGTGGACACCTGGCAACACACATGAACATTTTCCTCCCATGAGTTTCATTTAGTGAATCTAAGTCACACACTCAGAACTCTTCTTCGAACACAGGTTCACTTAAGTGAAACTCAGTCACACACCTTAACCTGCAGCTTGGCCCTTGCTCAGGTATAAAACTGGTGCCCTTTATGAACCAGGAAGTCCTGCCTTGTAAGCACTTAGATAGCGTTCCTCCCACCCTTGGCCCCAACTGACAGTCTCTGCCATTCTTAAGGGTTACACCACTGAAAACCCAATTCCCCACTGAGATGCTAGAGGTTCCACACTTTAACTCATCACTCACTAGGATGACCAAAGAACAAAACTGCACTCACTTGGGTGAACAGTTTAACCAGTTCTCTCACTTGGGTGAAACTAAGGGCACTGACAAGTGCGATCCAGCCTTATCTATGGGCACATGTACCCCAGACTATCGAATCCCCTAAAAATTATGGAGATCTAGTCTCCTAGAACAGTACTCACAGAAGTTGTCCCGTCCACAGGGCATGGAACAACAAAAGAAAAGAAAGGCGCTCTTCTGGGTAGCCGATCAAACAGTCTCTTTCAGGTCCTATCCAAGGCAGCTGAAAACACCGCTGAACATTCACAGGATTGCCCTTGAGTCCACTGAAAACAAGCACTTCCTTCCACTTCACTGGGAGTAGAAATCAGGGAATCTTGCTGCAGCAGTGGTCTCCACCACTTCACTGGAAGCTGGAAATATCACTCCACTAGGGTGAAACATCCTGGGCCCTCTCCTCAGAGCCCACTGGCAATCCTTCTGCCATTCTCACCTCCTCAATGAACAACTGACAACTACAGACTGAGCATTCTAAGCTCCCCAGAGCAGCTATCCACACACTGTGGCTTATGCTGCTGTGAGAGTTCTGAATGACCTAATCATTCTTCCTTCAGGCTAGCTGAGTAAATAATGATGTCATTATGTAAGAAGCCCCTAATGAACTCCCTATCAGCTGCCTGCTGCCTTCCTAATACTAATACTGATAGGATTCTAGTAATCCCAGGGGACTGGGTGGTTACACTCAGATGAGAGACCTCTTAGGTGAATGCAGGCCTACCCTTGTGGTAGGAAGGAAGTGCAGAGATAGTGAGTAAATGAAACCATTAAGAAGCTTAAGAAGATCCCAGACAGAGGACCAACACATGGAAGGTAGGGGCTTCTAGCTAGGGAGGCATCAGGTGGATGAGTAATATGAGAGGGTGAATGGAGGAGTTTCAACTGGTGTCTGAGGAAGCAAGGGGAGGTGAAGAGATGGAGGGAGGAGGGGAGCAGGTTCTAGTGTGTGAGAAGTCAACAGAAGAAGGCAGATTGCCCAGCAGAGGAGAGGAAGTGAGAAGTGGTGAAATTTTGATGATCCCTGGAGTCGTGGGAGCATGAAGCAGGGTGGACTGGAAAAAGGAGCGAGGAGAGGTAAAAGGAAAGGGACCCAAACCAGTAGTTAAATATGAAGGAGGCACAATGAGACTGGTGATGTGAGGGTAGGGGAGGATGGTAGGGAGGAGTAGAGGGAGCAGTGGTGAGTGTAGGGGGAGGAGTTTGTAGCAAAGCAGCAGAAAGTATTACAGAGGGTGTCCAATCTAGCAAGGGAAGTGGAAGGGGTGGTATCATAGACCACAACCATGTAGCCAAAGACAGGGAGCACCATTTTGATAACAAGCTCTCTGCCGACCTGCAAAGATAAGCAGTGTTTGTTGTGGTATAAGGCACCAAGCTTCAGGTGGAGCTTTGCATGTATGGCATCAGTGTGGGCTGAGAAGTCATGCTTGCTGTCAAGCTACAAGCTAAGGTACTTTAAGGACTGCACCACTTATAGGGGTGCCATCCAGTGTAGAAAGGACCAGGAGAGTCGGGAGTCTGGCCAGTTTCTGGCTGGTACCAAATGTCACAGACACATTTTTTTAGTGTTGACTCAGAGTTGGTTGGATTGGAACCAGTGCAGGATGTTATGGAAGTCCTGCTGGAGCAAGTCTTCCACAGCTGCTGTAGAGGGATTGGAGGAGAAGATGACTATGTCATCTGCATACATGTGAATATGCGAGTTTACACAGGCAGAGGAGAGGTCATTCAGGAAAATGGAGAAGAGGATGGGACACAGAATGGATCCCTGTGGGACCCTAGCTTGGATGGGTAGTGGAAGTGACAGGACACCTCTTAACTGTATTGACTGTTGACATCCCATGAGATAGGAATGGAACCAATCAACAGTGGGAGCTAAGAGGCCAGTAGAGCTCATCTTGTCCAAGAGGAGTGGATGGCCTTGGTCAGATCTATGAAAATGGCAGCTGTGATGTGCTCCATATCAGTCCCAGAGAAAATGGAATCAGTGACATGCACCAGGGAGGAGATGGTGGAATTGTGCTTTTGGAAGCCAGACTGTAAGGGGGAGAGGAAATCAGTGGCTGAAGGGTAGCAAAAGAGTCTGGAATAGACAAGTTTCTCTTGTAGCGTTAAGGGGAAGGGGAGGAGGAAAATGGGGTGGAAGTTGCTAGGGGAGGATGGATCACCCTCTTTAGGAAGTGGAATAATTTTGGCAATTTTCCAGGACTGAGGAATAGTGCAGAGGGAGAATGATATGTTGAGCAGGTGAGTAAGGGGAGATGCAGTGGCAGAAGCTGGGGGGGGAGCAGAGGATCAAGCCCATCAAGGCTAGACTTACACAGGTTGAGGTAGGAAAAGGTGAGAAGGGTTTCCTGGATGGTGACAGGGAAATGGAAACCTTGGGGGGAGGAGAGGAATGCTGAACAGGAGGGAAGGAGAGCAGCTGGAGGGAAGAAGGAAGGGAACAGGTAGTGAGCAGCAACAGAAGGAGGGTCAGAAACAAGTGAACCATTGGACTGGGGGAGCAGACTGAGGGGGGATTGAAAAATGAGTGGATTACCTTCCAGAATTTAGCTGGGGCATTGAGATTGTTCTGGAGGTTGGCACTGGGTCTGGATAACCTTTGTACAATTATTTCTCTAAGACAGGGATCATTTATAGCAGGCCCAGGTGTGACTACAGGACTTGCACTGATTGATGATTTTGGAGGTGATCCAGGGGTGGTGGGAAGTTTTGACCCTGGATTTCCAGAGATAGGCATGTTTTTCCTAGATTGAGGAAAGTCTAGAGTGAAATGCGGAGAGGGCCACATCAATACAAGGGGCAAAGAGGATGGCTGAGCAATCTGTTGCAGTGAAGTCGCTCAGGAGAACATTGATGTTTAGCAACCAAAGGAACCTGGACCAGATGTATTCTGGGGAGAGGCGACACTGGATTTTTCTGATGCAGAACGTCATACTGTGGTTACTGAAACAGTCCAGCAATATGACTGCTGCAACACTGTGGTGGGGGTGGGAGGACAGAACCCTATCCAAAAGGGTATGGTTGGTGGAGTGGGGATTGAGCTGGGTGGGTTCAGAAATAATCTGGGAAAGATTAAGGGACTCAGCCCTATGGATGGCTAATCTGGAGGTTGGGGAGTGCCAATATTGTAATCCCCAAGGAGGATGAGTTCACCTGTGGAGGAAAGAGAGGTGATGGTGGCAAGACAGTCAAACAGGGAGGAAGGGGAGACTTGGGGTGAGGTATAGAAACCCCAATGAAGATGGGGACAGAGGAGGAGAATGAAAGCTCAACAAGGAGAAATCCATGGGAGGAGGGCATGGCCTTCCTGACAACCATAATACAAGAGATGCTCTGGCAAACATAGATGGCAACACCACCACCATGTTTTCCCCTATCCTGCCTGAGGAGATGGAAGTCAAGAAGGGTCAGGCTGGAGTCTGGGGTCCTGGAGGAGAGCTAGGATTTTGAAATACAGAGGATATCTGGATAGTGTTGCTGAGCCCAGACAGAAAGAAGGTTGAGCTTAGGGAGAATGCTCCTAGCATTAAGATGAAGGATGTGAAGGCCCTTGGCAGTAGCGGAAGTGGAGCAGTGGGGGGGGCACCAGAGTTGGTCTCCACATTGCCAGACTGGAGGAGGAGGAAAAGAAGGAGAATAAGGATAAGGATGGGCTGGGACTTCTTTCCCTAGGCGTGGGGAAGAAAACAAGGTGGGGAGGGGCAGTGAAAGGAGTGGAGGGCATGATGAAGAAACCCCAGGTTAAGGGAAGGTGAAAGGATGAGCCTAAGATAGATAGGAAGGGAGGATGGGAGAGAGATAGAGAGGGAGTAGGAGGGTTGGGGGGAATAGCAGGGTAGGTAATTTGGATGGGGATGGAGGTGGAAGGGTTAGGAGCAGGAGAGGGAAATGGAGAAGGGAGAGGAGTGCAAGAAACAGCAGTCAGAAGGTGGGATGCAGGATGCAACAGCAAAGCAGTACTACAGCAATATGCATAACTAAACTGTGCAGCAGGCTAGTTATGGTTGCAAAAATCAGTAAAAATTATTTGATATCTAATAGGTGATAATGAGTATGCACTATGGAAAAATCAGAGCTAAATAAGGGGTTGAAAACTGAAAGGCCCTAGGATCAATAGCAGTGTAGTACTATCAGAAACAGATACAGAATTGGAGGAAAGTTCATTAGAAGTTCTGTCAAAGGCAGAATTAATGACAGAATATGAAGAGGTGGCAAAGAAGTTGAATGAGACTATCAGATTCAGATAAAAAAGAAATTAGAATACTTAGCTGGAACATTGAAGGATTAAACAGGAAAAGTAATGACGTAGCATGGTTATCAGAAATCATCACTTATTCTTATGCAAGAAAGTAGGCTAACTAGAAAGAATTTTATCCTGCAAGGCTATGACAGTTTTGAGATAGAAGCTATTAAAGAAAATACCATGGGTAGGGCCAAAAAAGTACTAATTTCCTTGGTATCCACATCCTCTTTTAAAAAAATAACATTACTAGAAATTGGTGCATCTTAATTTTTATGTAAACAGATTACAAATTTCGATGACTGTTTCTATTGTGGTTAATACCTACGTACTGCCAAATAATGCCACATTTTTAGTTTGGGATATGTGGGAAGGTTTTAATATAGTTCTGCACAATATTATAAATAGTTTTAGGGGACGTTTGCTACATATTTTGGGGGATTTTAATGTCATAATTGGAACCGTGCAGGAAATCTATGATAATTGCTGGAACCAAGATGATAAGATTACTCTGAGAAATTCAGTAGATTGTAACGTGACCAGTTCGGGAAGGAGAAGATTCAAGTCCTCTTTGGGAGACAACTCATTAAGGGCTGTGAATGGAAGAGTCAAGGGAAACTGAGATGGAAATTATACCCTCCCAACTAAAAAAAAAGAGGATACCTTGCTTGACTTATGTATAGCAAATTTGATTATTTAAATAGAGAATTATTTTGGGAGATGCTGAAAGATGCAAATGGTGCATAAAAAACAATAAGGCTCACATAAGAGTTGGGACAGACAGGAGGCGGTCAGTGGAAACTGGGGTATGTAAGAAGGTAAAGCAAGTCTGCATCTTGGCCCCATTTTTGTTTAATATTAACCTAAATTCACTTATAAATGCAATAACTAAAACTGATACTTTTGCTCCAGCAATAGGTAATTTCAAAGTCCCTATACTATGTTACGCAGATGAAATAGTAGTAACTTCTCAAACCCCAGTTGGACTAAATAGGACCCTATGCCTAGCCTTGGAATTCCTAGATCAACTGGATTTAAAGATTAATGAAAATAAGTCAAATTTAATGGTAATAGGGAAACATATTAAAAACGCTGAGGCTTGTCTATTAATGGGAAAACATTCAAATTCACAAGATATACAGTTATCTAGCTGTATTACTGCATACTAGTGGCAAGTGGGGTCCACTTACTGATGACTTGAAAAAGAAGGCCACGCAGTTTACAAAAGCACTGATTAGGTTCAGCAGACAGTTTGCCGGGAATTCATACAGGGTGATGAAAAAATGTTTGATACTAAAAATAAATAGACTCTGTATGGAAGTAAGATTCAGTGTTTGTTCTGTAGAGAAACAGAATTAAACTGGAGATGGTTCAAAATCATTTCATTAGAAATGCACTTTTGCTGCCTTTTAATACTACAACAGCCCTATTACTGGTGGAAACCAATACAATAGCATTGGAATATAGAATGCATATTCAAACTATAAGATGGTTGAAAAAATAGTTATGGCAGATGAATCAAGTCTCATACAAATAATATGGGAGGAATCTTTTGATCTAAAAATAAAAAGTACTGATTCCACAAACTGAATAAATTGGTCACAAGGTTGGGACTGCCAAGTGTATTAGATGACTTTACTATAAATAGTGTGGAATCCTACAGTAGGGAAGTGGAACAGAGAATTACTGATAACTACTATCATATAATATATGCCAAACTAGGTGATATTCCTGGCCTAACATTATATAGAACATTCAGAATTTTTAGGAAAAAATGAATTGTATCCAAAATTCTGTGAAAAGGAAATGCATCGAGCAGCTCTATGCAGGTTTAGACTAGGGATTTTAGAAGGACGGTGTACTCTGTACAGAAAAGGTATGATTATTAAAGGAAATTCTTATTGCACATGTAATAATGATATAAGAATAACAACACAGCATTTACTGTTGGATTGTAGTTTACTCAAGGAGGAAAGAACTGAATGGCTTAATCCATTGGTAATAGATACATGTGTAGGAGACAAAAGAAATAAGGTGACTGAATAGTTATTGTTTTCAGAAACAAACTCAGTTATATTTGCAGCTGCTAGTTTTGCATATAGTGCTTTATGTAAACTATTCAAGTACTGTACATGCCTGAAAGTAATCGTCTGGATAATGAGGATGTTACACATGGATTTTATGCAGCTACTCACCTAATCTTTTTTTCTGTTTATATTTAATGTTATTTCATGTGTTTTATTAGAGGATTGTGGAGAATGCATAAAATACAGAAGAATATACTGTACAGTGCTCCCTCCCTATAAAGAACCCCTCTATAACAAACTCCCTTTTGTAGTGAACAAATAAATATATATATTTTAAGGATGTATTTTGTAATTGTATGACTTTTTGATCGTATGTCATGACTTACATGTCAGTACATATGTTTTAAATAATACATTTTGAACTTCAACTTGAGAGGGAGTAGGGCAGGTGGAGGGGAATAGGAGGGTAGGTAATTTGGATGGGGAGGGGATAGGAGCAGGAGAGGGAAATGGAGAAGGCAGAGGAGTGCAAGGAACACAGTGGTCAGGAGGTGGAATGCAGAATGCAACAGTAAAGCAGTACAGCAGAAATGAGCATGAATTACACTGTGCAGAAGGCTAATTTTTGTTGCAAAAACACAGTAATAGGCCTAGTGGGCTGACTACAATATAAGGCTATACTATAGCTATGCAGCAGGTACGACTGAAGCAGACGAAGCCTGATTACTAACCAAACAGTAAGAGTAAACTAGCTGAAGGGCTAGCATTAACAGAACCAAAACTGAAACAGCTGATAAACGAAGATTACATAAAAAACAGGAAGAAAATGCAAGTTATGGGTATACTTAGATAAGAGTGCAACTAGGAATCACATACTGTGTATAGGGGATTTCTAATATAACTGAGGGCTGAAATAATATAGGATAGGTAAACTAGATAGCAGGCTAACATTGTCAAAACAACGGATGAAACAGGAGAAACCACAGCTGAATAGGCATTTGCAATGGGCAGCAGTAGATTTCAAGTAGTACTCACAGTTATGTAGAGGCTACTGGCAGGGAACACAGGAGGCAGACCAAAGGAGCAGCGTGGCTGGCCCATGGATAACTCATGTCTGACTCCAAGCACACCCCATTGATGGATTCTAAGTGTTTGAATCATTAGTTCTGCTTAGTATTGTAGCAGGTTTTATGCTTTTAAAGAAAAAAGTCATAACAGGTCATTTATTTAGTTGCTTAGCAGCATGTCTCCCCCAAAATCTGTGGAATCCAGTTTGAAAAAAAAACCTCTGCTATTCCATTTCTTTTCAGTATGTCCCCCCATTTAATAACACATACCTTTGTTGCATCCATTTGATATATGGTGCTCCTGACCAGATGTCACCTTTGATCTTGAAGGACGATGATGAAGAGGAGGAGGAGAACTCATATTTTCAGCTGTCAGTACTCTCAGGCAGTAAAAGTGATAGCACTTTCTTTAAGGAGAGGTCTCAACTCTTTCGGCAACAGTTAAACAAACCTACACTCATGGAGAAAAAGCCAGGCCTAGGCCTATGTGACTATTAAAATTTTCTTAAAACTGCAAGGTGGTGATCTGCAGTTCACTGAAAGCTTAAGCCTTTTGCACAGTGAACTGCACTTTCCACTTGGAGCACTTTAGCACAGAATAAAGCATCTGTCAATAAAGACAATGAATTGAAACGTGTGACTGACCTCTGTGATATTTTGTAGACTAAAAGTTTATTTAGACAAAAAAATACACCAACGAATATAACAATTCTAAAGCAGAAGAGTCCTTGCAGCAATAAAAATATATATAATTAATCATTTGAATTAATCACTATGGATAAGCCTGATTCCCATTTCTATACAAATTTAGAAAAGCAATTTGATATTTAATGTATTTAAAAATATCTTGATATGTCTTTTTTGTAGTCTCTGATCTGTTCTCTTTTCATGACACGAGAATTTCTCGTGAACTGTTTCCTGGTGAACTATTTAAATAAATGAATACAAGGAAACAGTGATTTGAATATAAAGGGGCTGGGCATCTATGACTTCTGCAGTTAGTGGACACCCTTTTCCCTCCATCAGTAGAGTTTCATTTTTTAATTGAACACTTTACCCTTAGCATGTTGAAGTTCACAAATATTTCTTTATGCAGATGACGCAGTGATCCTCACGAGAGGAGCTTGTTTCAGTGTCATACAAGAAAATATGGCTACTGACTTTATGTATTTTTTGCTAAGAAGTTGGTATTAAATATCTTGGACTGGTAGTGGATGACTGCATGACCTATGAACGACATACTGCACAAATGGCTAAAGTTATATATACATCAAAGGTTGGGGCACTTTACAGAATAAACCCTTTATTAATTCCATCCACCAGGTAGCTTCTATCATAATGTTTTCTTATACCAGTGTAACCCCTCTTCCAAGTCGGGAGCTTACCTGAGGGCCTCCGAGTCCTCATGCCTCCCAAAGCTCCTGCAGCTGCTTGAACTTCACCCCCCCCACCCACTCCTGAACTGCAACCAGGACTGGGGAGCAGATTGCCTTGTTGTGGTGCCTCCTAGTGCCTGATCCCATGTGACCAGCGAGTCACTTGCCTCCTCGCTCCCCCGGCTAGATCTGGGACTGCTGCTGGGGCCAGCATCTCAGGCCCCTGCTAAGGATGTGGCCAGTGAGCTGCACACTATGTTGCTTCCCTTCCCCGTCAAACTGCTGCACAGTGAGGCAGGGAGGAAAAAGAAAGGCCACAATTGTTTTTGGTGCCTCAAGCACCTGACAGGAATGTGACACAAGCGCTGCATGTGAACATCATCTCTCCAGACCATTGGACACCAGTAGGGGCTAGGAGGAACAAATTAAACAAAAAAATAAAACTTTTAAAAAGGCTCCACGACCCAAACCAAGCCTCCAGTGGGTCGGGGAGTACAGGGGACAAAATGGTTGCCAGGACTTCAAGTCCCATGAAGCATTGCGGCTGAGAGTGCCGATTTCAGTAACTGCTCCTGCTGCAGAGCTCACAAAGCGGAGCTTCTGATGGGGCTCCTGTTCCACCAAACTGCCCCTTGCCCTAGCAACCACCAGAAGGGACCAGGAGTGTCCTAGCCATGCAGTCAGATGCTGCCAAGACTGTTTACTTTTAGTTATAATGGACTTAGATGAACATAACTGTATGGGGTGGCCATATTGGACGTGGTCTACCTGAAGACAGCACGGAACCCTATTGGTAGCTGCATTACAGTCAATCAGGGCATGGAACTCGAGACTTCTGTGGACCAATGAGATGTCGTGATTTAAACTAAACATTCTGGGGTTGACAGTTTGACCCTGGGTCTGTTGTTGCGGGTTTCTGAGGAGAAACAACAGATTTTTGACAGCTCCTGCTGCTGTCACAGCCAAAAAACATTTAGCTTGTGCCAAAACATCTATTTGGTAAATCCCAGAGATAAGGGAATTTATGTCAACCTGGACTGAACTGCTGATATCTGGCAATCCAGATATCAGTGACTGCTGAAGGAAGTATTTTATCTGTGCTTGTGTGAGGTGACAAATCCTCTGCCTCACTGTCCTGATACAAGAGACTGATTTTTACCAGGGGAACTGAGTTTTGAGGTCCTGCTTACCTGTTTAACTGCTGGTCTACCTGCAAGGTGGGTGAAGAAAAGTCCCTCTGTGAGGTGAAGACAACTGTCTGCCTACCTGTCAAGGTGGGTGAAGACAAGTCCTTCGGTGGGGGTGAAGACAACGGCCTGTCTACCTGTCAAGGTGGGTGAAGACAAGTCCCTCTGTGGGGTGAAGACAATGGTCTGCCTACCTATTGAGGTGGGTGAAGACAAGTCCCTCTGTGGGGTGAAGACAATGGCCTGCCTCCTGTCAAGGTGGGTGAAGACATGACCCTCTGTGGGGTGAAGAGGATCATCGTCCGCATCCACACCAGTTCTACCTGTTCTTCCAGATTCCCTACAAGGGGAGACGTCCCCCAACTCCTGTATCATCTGTTCACCAAAAGGTCGTGAGTACTAGGTTTTACCCAAATAAATACTTTTCTAACTGTTCAGCTAGGTAGCTAGTTAACTTACCATCCGGGCTTCCTGCATGACCTTAGCTAAGCCCATTACCACAATTACAGCCAGGATAAACTGTTCATTTACATCCACTGGTGTAGTTTATAACTTGCATCTGCAGCATCCAACCATTGCAACGGTGCTGCACCCAGTGTCTACTTGTCACAAGTCTGCAAGTCCTCAGTGTGCATACAAGGTAGTTGGGAGCTCCCACCGAGACTGTGGGGTTAACTGGTGCACCAGTGGTGGGAGAGGGACTGCGACAGGGAATACTGGATTGCAATGTACTGTGGTATCTGATTATTCTGCCTGATTACAGTACTTATGATAAGATTTTGTTGAATGTTTTACTACCCTTTGATTCCCTCGTTCCTTATCTCATTATCCAGACCAAACATAAACCCCCTTATTTATTTTACTGCAATTGCAGAATTATTTGCATTATTGTGTAGTGTAATATTTGCATGCTTAGAGTGATAAGTTGGGGGGGGGGGAGTATTGTGTATTGTTTTACCTGTCACCAAGGGATGGGCTGTATGTTATTTCTTGTGTGGAAGCACCCTGGCAGTACATTGCTATAAGGATCCCCATAGGTGGATGCACCATGCCACTTGCCAAGGCAATTATAACCAGGAACCCAGACACCAACCTATATCCCTTAATCAGCACCACTTGCGAGTGGGTGTGTAGACAGAAGGGTAGGGGTGGTTACAAAATTGGAGGCTACCATTGAGATTTTTGGGGCATTTCTGCAGCACCCTTTTTTTAGTGGGAACAGTCTGGTACATCCCCCTCCCCAATTACAAAGTCATGATGGATCACATCTGATTGCTAGACTGGTGTAAGGGTGTGCAAAGTGATCTGAAAATGGCAATTTTGGTACAAGGCATCCCTGAATCAACCACAAGGGACCATGCAATTGGTAGCATAAAATGTCTGGGATAAGTGACTGTACATGGGAGGATTTACAGTTCTGCTCAGGAAGCATTTCATGTTTTAATGGAGAGCTGAGAGGATGATGATCTTCCAAAGTGCTTGATCAGCTCCGTGCTGATGGAGACCCCATCCCATGGGTCTTAATCACCCATGCAAGCCTGGATCCTCCTTCTGAGGACCCTAAAGTACCAAGTGACTTTGAAAAGAAATGACACTCACTGTTAGTCACTGAGGGAAAGACTGTTCAAGATATTAGAGCAATGTTCCAAGAAAGTGACCTGACAAAGACAAAACTCACTGGTGAACCCCAAGTAGGAGCACATGACTGGTCCTCTTACCTGGTCCCACCTTCTGAACAGTACAGGAGACTGCATACTTTCTCTGGATTGTACTGCTTGTGACCATCTCGCCATGCTGAGAATGAACTTCGGAGCAGTTGAGTGTAAGGAAGACCTCATTTTTCAGTTGGGAGCCACCACCCTGAAAGAGGGACAGCAACTGTCTCTCTACATGACCCGAGTGCAGACAATGATTCATAAGATAGTTGAGGCTGGAGGAGTTACCCCTGCACAAGTTGTCCAAATAAGACTTGACCTGATCTTATAAGGTGCTGTGTATTCCTGATGGACTTCGATAATTCCGACACTGAAAGAACACAGAGCCAATCTCCCAAGTTTCAGGCAACTACTTGATGAGGTGAGGGAGGAAGAGTCACAGGGAGGCATTGCCAATTCACTGTGAGTGCTCACTAGGAAAGCCATCTCCCTGCAACCTCAGGTTGACAGTAGCCAAGACACAGTGATGTCTCAGACATGAAAACGCAGTTGAAAGAACTCAATGAGTGTGTCAAAGCCTTGCAGATGACACAGGCATCTCGTCCATGAGCCAACTCCTTGCGACCTGGGTGTGGGCACCCACTGAATCCTCCCTATAATCCAAGGGTCAGCCCTCAATTCTCAACTATACCCAGAGGTGAATTGTTCTGTTTTCATTGCAGAGAAGATTGACATTTTGCATGAGGTTGTGGCAGGCCTGAGAACCAGCAGCTGGTGAACCAGAAATGGGAAAGACAGCAACAGCTGCGGAGGAAATGACAATGGAGCCCGGTGAGGGAGCGACCTTTGACTCCAATAGTAAATAGCTCCGTAAGATGGCTGCATCTGTCAGGAACAAGTTGCCATCAGAACTGATGGGTCCTACTCCTACCATAAAGATTGCTATTGAAGGGTACACATGTGAAGTCATACTGGACAGTGGGTCACAAGTCACCATCATCTATTGATCCTTTTACCGGACCTCACTGAAGCATTTACCTTTGCAACCATTAGAGAGACTTTCTGTGTGTGGGGGGGTGAGTAATGCCAGCTACCCCTACAATGGCTACATTTCTCTGCAAATTGAATTTCCAGAGACTTTTGCTGGAGTCCCTCAAAGGATTGACACTTTAGCTCTCATTTATCCTGACACTCAGATATTGGACAAGACACCTGTGTTGATTGGAACAAATGTCAATATGTTTGGATGCCTGGTTCACATGTGCCTACAGAAGCCAGGGGAAAGAAACTATCAGACTCTACCAATTCATGCCACTGTGAGTACTACCCACCTGGAGAGAAAGACCAAGGTCTGCAACCACTCTGAGGAGATTGTCGGAGTCATTGAGAAAGAAAGGAAAGATCCTCTGATTGTGCCCCCTGGCACCAAGTGCTTGGTGGAAGGAACTGTGGATTGCAATGAATCTCTGTAACACCAAATCATCATTGTAGAGTCACCAGGAAGAGGTTTGCCTAGTGGTGTGATGGTTCAGCGAGGAGTGTTGCCTGGAACCGAAGTGATAGTCAAAAGAATCAACATAAAGATAAAGAATGAGACTCACAAAGATCTGTCGGTGCATTCTGGTACAGTACTGGCCAACCTGTACATAGCTGATGTGGTCATGGCCACCTCCTCTCCAGAGGAGACTACCTGACTGGTGAAGAGGTATTCAATTTCGGTTCATTTCTCATTCCTACCACATGGAAGAAATGATTACAGAAGTAATTGGTTGATCGATCAGATGTCTTTTCCTGCCATGAATGGGATGTAGGATGTGCAAAAGGAGAGCAGCATCACATAAACCTGCATGATGACCGCCAATTCTGAGAAAGGTCAAGAAGATTGGTGCCCACTGACATTGAAGATGTTAAGTGACATCTGCAAGAGCTCCTGAAGGCGGGGATACTAACTAAGTCTCACAGTCTCTATGCTTTGCTGATAGTGGTGGCCCAGAAAAAGAATGGTGCCATAAGAATGTGCATTGACTATCGCACCCTGAACCAATGTATAGTGGCCGATCAATACATCATGCCTTGAGTGCAAGATGTCTTGGACAGCCTCACCGGTAGTAGATGGTTCTTTGTTCTGGACTTTCGCAGTGGCTACTACCAAATACTGATGGCTGAGGAAGATAAGGAGAAGACTGCCTTTATCTGTACACTAGGATTTTACCAGTTTGAGCTAATGCCACAAGGGATATCTGGTGCCCCAGCCATCTTCCAGTGTCTGATGGAGAAGATGGTAGGTGATATGAATCTCATAGACCAGTGATCAGTTATGGCATCTTATTCTATCACTCTGCTGGGAAGGGTTTTTTGGCCAGGGTAAAAGTTCTTCTGAACCAGATTGCCCATTTTACCTCTCAGTTACCAAACCAAACCCACCATTGCGATTACAGAAATGATTGAAGGAAACACTGTGTGACTTTCCCTTGATTTTAAGTACCAATTTCAATTAAGGATTCTCACAAAAAAAGTGATTTTAGACAAAGTTTATACTTTTTTCAACCAATTTTCAAAAAACATACCCGTTTAGTTACTACCCATTCCTCTGTACATCAATATTTTGATATTCCTAGAATGAAAACTTCAGCTGGTCAGAAAACAGTGTTTTACAATCTACCACTGTTTTTCAATACAATTTCCTCAATATTTCAAATGTTTTTAAGGCTGTTTTCTGGATTTTTATTGTATATTTATATATTGTTGTTTTGATCTTTTGTTTTAAGTCTTTGTAATGTGCCTTGATAATTGAAAGGTGCAAAATAAATAAAGACATCATTATTATTATTACTGTCACCATGTATAGTTTCAAGCTGCCATTGAGAAACAATCTACTTTCCAGAAGTCAAGTAAATGTTTTAACAATTAAGATGTACCTTAGTCTTGCTGTAATGGTTGGCTTGTTCTTAACTTATTAATTATATTGTTGATATGTATTTGTATGTTGTTTTGGTCACCCATGTAAATGGATCTTTGGTCCATGGATTTTCCAGATTTTAAATAAACGAAAAACAAACAATTGCCACTGTATGCTCTCAGTAGCACCTGATATTAAAAATGAAAGAACCTGAAGTGTGCCAGCTTTTGATTTTGTTTTCTTGTTGGCAACAATGTCAGTACAATTTACTGAGGAAGGGGGACAATTCTTAGCTAGTAAAATTATCAACACTCCCTGGTGAAAGGTGTCAGATCTCATAGCTGGCTATTCACTGAGATGACAACACGCAGTGCAAAACTGGCATGCCTCCTGTCAGAAAATGTTGTTACTGGCATTTAACTTCTTCCAAATAGCAAGCCAGCTTTAATAGCATGGGTACACTTTAAGTGAAATGCTAGCATTTTAAATAACACACTGGTTGAGTTCAGGCTGGTCAGTTAGACTGCACTGGCATGCCAAAGGCCAAAGAAAACTGTAAAATGAGTAGAAACACAAATGTCAGTTGTACTGTAACTTAACCATTTTCCCTTTCTGCTTAAAGTTTCATTTTGTCTGTGGAACTAAGTTAAAACTGCTGTAATTTGCTTGAATTTGAAACTATTGTCATAATGTTTGTAAGTATTGATGTTTTAAAATGAAAATATTCTACAAATTGGAAATAAACACATTAGTGGGAATGGCGGTGACAGTTTATCCTACATTTTGTTATAAAATTATGTTTGAACATGTATAATAATACACCACCTAATACCCATTTTATTGACTGTCACTAAATGCTTTATGTAATGCATGTGTTGTTTGTACAGTATGAGGCACCTTTCATCTTAGACAGTTTGCCATCACTTTTTGACATACAGATGGTATGCCAGTTGAAGTCCTGGTTGATCACTTAGAGGTGAACACTGGTAAGCCACTTTGTGGACTGGCAGCCTTGTAAGCAATAAGACACAACAGACTGTAGGTTGTCTGGAGTTAATGCACTCCCATGTGTGTAATTAGGCATTTGCACCGAGTGCTTTCGGCATCTGGAAGTGCATTAATCCCAGAGAATTGATGACTTGGAGTGTCTTATTGCACTTATAGAATAGGTAAACTGAAAAACAATTAAAAAAAACAAAACAGTGCATTAAAAAAAATAAAAACAGTTATTTTCTTTTGTTAAAGCAGTAGTACTAGATAATCGGGAAGTGATTATCAAAATTCTGTTTTTTTGGCTGGAAGCATGCAGCCATAGTTCAGGTTTCCATATCTGTAAATGTTTTTTTTTTCTAGTGATCTTTCATGTTTTCAGATATTTAAAATGTATTTCCATTGTTGTAGGTCCACAGTAAATATGGCTGCTGCATAATTTGCAGCCAAACTCCCCTCTCACATTGCATTATGTCTTTTTACTTCCATGGGACCCTGTGCTGCACATTCCCACTGTCCTATGTAGTGCTGCGAGTCATGCACATGTGCAGAGGTTTCCAGTTCATGGCAGGTGGGAAAACGTAAACAAAAACGAAGAAAAATGGAACAAATTATGGGGTGCTAGTACAGCAAAAACTAAAAAAGATTACCAGGTAAGTGCCCAACAGAGTACAGGAAACAAACTGTTGCAAAATATCTGTTTTTTTTTTGTTTGTTTTGTCTAGTACTGCTGCTTTAAAAGGAACTAGTTAAAATAATTCCTCCTCGCCTGGCAATCATTTGTCTTTCCATACATTCAACAGAGGGATTGTTTATTTTTGTCATGGAGAACAAGAATTCAAACTTCTGCAAAATTCCTTTGGCAGAATGTTTACCCCATCACAGACACAACAGAAGGCTTTATATGGAGCCATGATCTCAGTTTGATCTGTGGTGGTAGGGTAAGCAGCACTGCACAGATTGCACTGGCAAGATGGTTATGATATGAATGAATTTCTCAAGGTCACCAAAGAAACACCAGAAAATAAAACTGTGAACAGTACTGCATTTTGTTTTGGCTTCTTTTTGTTAAATTTGTTTACGTGTGTATGGAGGGTATTATGAGAGAATGAGTTTTTTTTTTTTTTTAAGGGAGTTTTACTTTTTTGGGTCTTGTTGAAGATTTCACTGAGTAAAGGTGGCAGCCATATTTGTGATGGCAATCAGTGGTGAGGAATGTGACTCAGAAATTCTTTATGTGAGGGGCCCAAATTCTAAATCCTACTGCTCTGTGTGCATTTCTGGGGGAATTAACATATAGGATTTGGAACTTATTTAGCTGGTCAAGAAACAGGACATTTACAATCCATGGTACATAATGACCTGGCAAACCAGTCAATGGAGATGGTGAAGCAGAACTTTCTCAGACTGGGGAACAGGACGATGGCACACTCAGCCTCCCTGTGTGGGTCAGAGAGGTAAAAATGGATAGAATAAGGAGGGATGCAGTGCTCCCAGACTAATTTGGTATTTTTCCTGTAACTCCAGGATGATTTTCCTGTGTCTTCCTGTAGATTACATTATGTCCTATGGACGCCAAATTCCTCTGTTTTCCTGTATAACCAATGCAAGTCTATGGGGCAATAAAAATAAATTTAAAAAAAGTCTATTGGAGCATGGAATCCATTTGTTTGAAAGAAATATAGTTGCAACTCCACCACCCAGAAAAGAAATGAAACACTATGGGAAGCATTTCCCTGTAGATGGCTCCAAATCCCTATAAAATACAGGAATCCCTGTAGATCTGGGAGACCTGGGGATGAGACAGAGGAGTTTAATGTTTGACCTGAGGAATGGTGTCAAGAGAAGGGGTACCACTTTGTGGGGGGCTGACAAGAGAAGGGGGTCAGTGTGCTGGAGCAGAAGTTTGACCTCTGTTTTGGACAGTTAAACTGACTTGGGAGACACTGAGACTAGGGGAACAACAGTGACAGGAGAAAGTAAGGGAAGTCTAGCTAGTACTCCTACATATCTGGGGGCTTGTTGCAGTACAGCGGGTAAAAATAGGACTGAGGTCCAAACTGGACTGGAGGAGGTAACAATAAAGAGGGAGAACACTAAAGCCAGGATGTTCAAAGCTTTGCACAGTGTGCAAACAGTTTGTGCCGGGTTAGCACCGGACCACAATATTCAAAACTGGAAATAGTGGCGAAGCAATGTGTTAGCGCCAGTGCAAAAAGAAAATGGCAAAGTGAGGGGCGGGACCATGCATACAGGCACAGCACGATATTCAAATGTTTTGCATGGTGCAAAGCACAATTGCACAACACTGAGCGTGGTGCTAGTTACCGCCTATGAAAAGGTGGTTTTAAGTCCAGGTAAACCCAGGACAGGGAGCGTGGATGCAGCAGCACAGTCACTCAAGGTTATGCAATGGCACTATTTTGCAGCACTACCCAACTGTACATATTACATATTAAACATGGGTGTAGTATATGCATGGATATGTATGGTAGTATATACATGGGTATATATGGTAGGAAGTTGATTAGAGTTGTAGTTTATACGTGTGGGTATTGTAGTCCATTATATATGTAAGTTCCTGTCATGCACAGAAATAACTGTTTACTGTTTCTTTCCTGGTGCACAGCTGACTTGTTTAGGGGCTGATTGCTTTCAGAGCACAAATCGCCAGGCTGTATTGGGGCTGGGGAGGTTTACCTGTATTTGACTCAGCTGTTTGATTTTTCTCTGTTTGTTTAGCAGGGAGATTTCTCTGTTAAATTGTTATGTAGATTGTCTTGCTGACAGGAAGGTCAACACTCATTGTAGTGGTGGGTCAGAGCTTTCAGCTGATTGTTTTGAGAGGGCACAGTTTGAGCCCAAACCCCCTTCCCCTCACCCCACCCACCCATGGTACCATTTCCTTTATACCAGGGGTTCTGACATCATTTCCTCAAACAGGGAAGGTGCATACCACTGTCGTATCCTTTCCTGAACACTGCACTGACAATATAAGCGTACACATTATATCATATATGAATATTTATATATAACAAAACAATAACTGGAAAGAGAGAGAGAAAGAGACAAGTGATAAAAAAAAAAAAAAAAAAACTTGCACAGAATAAACAGGAAAATTAGTCCACAGGCACATATGGTAAAATATATTATTAGAAAAAATTGGCATATTTTAAAAACAGAGAAAAAATTGGATCAAGTGACACAGGAATTACCTCAAGTGGTGTATAGAAAAGCACCTAATTTAAGGGATTCATTGGTTCAGAGCACATATTGGACTCCAAAAAAGAAAAAGGAAAGGTATCTTCCTAGTGGCACCTATAGGTGTGAGAACTGTACCTTTTGTAGATATATTAAAGTGAGTGAATTTTTCAAACATCCAGTGACAGATCAGATATATCAAATTAAAGATTTTTATGACTGTAATACTAAAAACATTGTTTATGTTGCCACTTGTAATACTTGTCAGGGTTTTTATACTGGTAAAACGACACAGAAGTTTAAACATAGACTAGGACAGCATATTAGAAGTATTACTAATTTAGATGATGTGAGTGCCTTTGCACAGCATGTTAAAACAAAAGGCAGACAACATGGTTTTGTATTTCAGATGCTTGATAGTGTTAGGGAACATATTCGTGGGGGTGATCTTGATAAAAAACTCAGACAAAGAGGCCCGGATATTGAGACTGCGCCAGGCTGTGGTGCAAGCCTGGGCACAGCCTTATGGGCTCTTGCAGGGGCATTGACAGGTGATATTCAGCAGACTGCACCATGGCACAGCATCATTGAATATTACACCCTGGCCACCATGATGCTGTGATGGCACTGCACCAAGCGCAGGTGGCCAAGTGGAGCAGAGATACACTGGTACAAGTTCCGTTGTGCTAGGCGCAACAACCGATATTCAAAAGTGCACATGCAAATGGGGCTATAATGCATGCAAGGTGCAAATGGGGCCATCTGCATGTCATTATGGCCCCATTGCATGCAATGTGCTAAATCCCGGTGACTTCTGCGCCTGGCGCCCTGCCAGGCTACAGCCTTCGGGGACCGACACCCCCTGCACAAGCGGCAAAATGCACCGACGCCCAATCGCGGGCATATGAACACCATGTAAATGTCCAATATCCCTGGTGGTCCAGTGGACTGCTTGCAGCCCGATCACGGGCATATGTTTTAATTTAAAAGTCCAATATCCCTGGTGGTCCAGTGAACTGCTCGCAGCCCTATCGCGGGCGTCAGTAAAACATTAATGCCACAGCAACCCAACCCTGGTGGGCTAGCGGTACCCCCCTCCTCACCTGCCCACTGAGCACCACCGCCCCACTCCCCCGGTCAGCGGCGGGTGGCAGCTCCCCACCCACTTGCCGCCCCACTGCCTGCTGACTGACACTGTACGGTAGGGCTGTACGCCCATTGGTCCACAGCGTGGGCCAATGGACGTGCAGCCCGTACTGTACTACACAGTCCACATATGTGAATGGATATGTGAATTAGACAGAACTGGAATAAACTCAGAACATGTTATCGATGTTAAAAGATTGCCACCACAGTTCTATATTTTGTAATAAAAGTGGTATCGGAGCAAAGTAAGCAAGCAAAACATAAATGTACGCCATAAACGCTTTACACCTGGGGGACGGAGTGCCCCCACATTAGTATATTCTTTAATGAACTCTTACAGTAAATAAAATAAGAATGCACACACTAGAAGGGAGGGTGTGTGTGGGGGGATAGCCCCCCAATGCAAGAAAATGACTAAGAATTACCAAATGTCAAATGACTTCAAGTCCGTAGTTGTCATTAATTTTCTGTTCTCATTAATGTTTTGTCTGAGTTGGCCCTTTTATAACCAAATTCGAGTAGGCTGTAAGGTGTAACATTATTGATTCATTACATAAATGCTTTCTGTTCACTAAATACAGTGTCTGCATCGTTTCTTATTTCTGTTTCTTCTGCTTAAAGGACGTCGCTCCACGCACCCAACTACCGTGTTACCTCTGAAAGATGTGCACCAAACGGCGTTCTGGCCGTAATCCGTCAATATCACCAAGAGGAGTTAGGTAAGCCTCCACCATTTGTTTGTGTGTGTGGGGAAGGGGGCTAAATACAAAACAGGCAAAATACATTGTACAAGGTAAGGTATACCGACCACAGAAAATACAAATTTTGATTCTCGAATAAAAACACATATTCAGTGAAATACAGAATTTACAACACCCATCCCCAGCAGGTGTGACTGGTGACAGATTAAATTGACCATGGATTGGAACATCAGCAATTCAAAGTGTCCAAGCAACAAACAAAACATCTCCAAGACAGAGATGCTGGAGGAAAGGAGGGAAAGAGTAGAGGTGAGCTAGAAGTAGGAGCAGTGTGCAGTGAGAGATCCAACAGGAGGTGTTTGAAAGAGAGAGAGCTAGCAAAGAAGAGGACAAGCAGAGGAGGAAGTTATTCCAGGGAGAGCATGTGAGAGGAGAAGGCCACTTAGCCTTCAGTGGTCCTGGAATGAGGGATGCAGATGGAGTGGGAGGCAGTGGATTGGAGGGAGTAGGAAAAAGGGGATGAGAGATGAGTGGGGGAATTAGAGGCAGCAGGAGGGAAGCCTCTAATTTGCCTGGGTTTTGGGCATGAACCCAGATCACAGGCTTCAGGGCGTAACAGTTCTAAGACCCAGCACAGCATAAGTGGCACAAAGCTCCCATTTTGTGTCAGGTCCCAAGCACTTTCAACATCAAGCGCTACTTTCTATTCTAACAGGCTCCTTTTAAAGGAAAACTGCACCCTTGTATCTTCTAAATGTTATTTGTTTCCATGTCAACAGACAACTCATTTTATGTAGCTGTTAAATATGTATGCAACTGCTTCAGTTAGTTTTCACACTTCATACTAGGCCCTGTCACTCTCCTGGGAGGGTCCATTTCGTGGTTGTTGAAATCTCATTGTCCCTGAGAGCTGCATTAGCATATGAGAACATGATGTCAGTTCAGCCATTTATATCATGTATCTCTATGCTAAAATAACAAATACCATGCAAAAACTCTCTGGAAACTTATAAACGGAATGGAGTTTAATGGGGAAAAAAACTGCATTACAACTCAGATAGCTTGTAAAACTCACTGAAGGTAAATGTGGTATTTCACACCTTCTTGCAGCTTAGTTATTTTAAAACTACCTAAGTAGACAGGCATACTCGGGAGTTTAAAGGTTGATTACGCATCACATTCTCAACCTAGAAAAAACCTGTGCTATGCTATTCGGATCCTCTAAGAAACTGTCTGCCCCTGCGAACAGGCTCCGGGTTCAATGCCTTGATGGCTCCCTCATCTTAAACACTGAGTCCTTCAAGTACCTTGGGGTCACTTTGGATCCCACACTTGACCTGTCTCAACATGTCAATATGGTGTGCCGTGCTGTCAATGCTAAAATTGGCGGAGCTTATGCGTGCGCCACTCCCTCACTCCTTCCGCTAGACTTTCTGTTGCGAGAGGTATTCTCTTACCCCAGCTCCAATATGCTCTGCCCCTCCTCTTTGCTGCAAACTCTGCTACACTCCACAAATGGGACACTGTCTACAACAACATCTGTAGATTCACCTTAACTGCCACATGTCTTACCCATCATTGTCTCCTTTACGCTGGCTTAAATTGGCTGTCACCTAAGGATATTCGAGCCTACTCCCTGGGCTGCTTTATCGACTCCTTGTCTAGACCTCCCTGCCCTGTCTATCTTGCCAACCTCCTGACTCCTGCCTCACACACCCATACCCTCAGGTCTTCCTCTGTCCCCATGCTCTCCACTAGACCTTGCATGACAAAATGGGTGAACAGGCATTTGCCCATTTGCTCCCAAATTCTGGAACTCACTCCCTTATGGTGAAAACTTCAGCCTCCATCGAGAATTCAAATACTCACTGTTCACCCACCTTCTAGCCTCTGGCCAATGCAAATGCTCTTAATTTGCTTTGTCCCACTGCAGGCTGTCGGGTCTGACCCTAGTACTACACTAATGTTCTCCATGCAATATGCTTGTCTAGGTGGCTATGAACCTTGATGTCTTTACTGTCCTCAGCTGTCTTATGGTTACCCTAATTGCTTTATTTTACATCCTTATTATGATCTATACCTAAAATGTACCCTTATGTAACTATTACTGTGCTACCCAATGTATATCTTGTTTTGCTCCTGTACACCTATATTATGTCTGTGCATTTCTGCATATTGTAACCAATGTCCTGTGCTCTCCGGGTCGTGCCTGAAAATAGGCAGGTCTGTTGCCTAGCGCACTTACCCGGTTACCAAAAGCTAATAAATAAATAAATATGCTAATGCAGCTCTCAGGGACAATGAGATTTCAACAACCATGAAATGGACCCTCCCAGGAGAGTGACAATGCAGAGTATGAAGTATAAAAACTAACTGAAGCAGTTGCATACATCTTTAACAACTACATGAAAAGAGTTGTCTGTTGACATGGAAGCAAATTACATTTATAAGATATGAGGGTGCAGTTTTCCTTTAAGTGAGGCTCAGACACCAAAATGTGGGGTTGGTACTCTAATCGAACACAATATTTCTTTTTAAATTTAAGCATGACTATATAAAACCATACAGTTTAACAGTTTTTTTATGTGCTTGTGTGAGTGCTGACTGTGTAACGGATTGAACATTTACTTTTTTGTGGAGTCTGCAAAAATGGAATACCCCTGCTTTTATTTTTTTAATAAAATAGCATTTAAACAGTTTAAAAGACCAAGGGGTGAGTAAGGTTTTATATTTGATGGAGAATGAAGTCCCAGCATTTGTTAAAAATCTGCTTCTAAGGTGGGGATGGGGTGGACTGGACAGTGTGTCTTTTAAAGGCATGCACTGCCTGCTACAGTGTAGGAGTCCTGCGTGTGCTGATAATGTAAGGTTTGCCTAGTCCCACATATGGAACTAATTATGACTAACTTGGATTTGAAGGAAAAAAGCTCTTTATTACATAACCACCCTGGAAAACAATTCACTTCACTGTGAAGGAGAATTGCAGAGATCAGAACTTTATTTGACACCATTATTTTTTAAGTGCAAATTGCAACATTTAGGACATCATTTTCAAAAGTGGCTAACTTCTCTGAAAAGAGAAGTGTGGAGTTTTGTGTGTGGGCAAACAGCATCCACAGGACTCTCCAAAGACACAAAACGTAGGCAAAGTTCTTGGTTTAAGTGAACAGGAGAAAGTGGTTTTGTTCCTTGTGTTGTGGAACTAGTTAAACAGCAAGGGTGGTTTTACCTACTACTTCAGAACATGCATAAACCCATTCCCTTTCTGCATTCTTAACATGACCCAGATAACCTTTGACTTTACCACTGACCTCCAGTAGGGCAATAGTGGGTAGCGTAATGATCATGTCTCCCACTTCCTCCATAAATCAGTCTGAGTTACTTTCTCAAATTTCTTTGTAGTGTAATACACAGTGGACAGTAGTTATCATTACCCCCCCATGCACACACACCCTCACCATAGCCTATAATGGCTCTGGTGAGGCAGGATACTGCAGATAAACTAATATGTTAAGAATGCACTTTCTGCCTTTAGCCTCACTACAGAACTTAGCAACTCCCTGCTATGCGAAAAGGAAGTGGGGGTTAAACTGAAGTATTTTTTTACACACACTACTGGTCAGTTCCAGCACCACAGTGAGCAGTATATGTGCTCTACTAGTGCAACTAAACTATCATTGCAGAAATACACACCAACAACTTGGTCAATTACACATGAACTAGAACCCCGTCCCCTTATGGCAGTGGTGGGATTTGAACACATGGTCCTGGCATGCAGAGGGTCACTAGTGCTGTACTGAACAGAGTGATTCTGAGCTGCTGATTTTTAGTTGTTGTTTTTTTTTAAATGCCAGTATCCTCCTCAACTACTAGGTGATAATGTAAACAGATTGCGACATCTTGCCCATGGTTTCCAAGGTGCTTGCTAGGAGCTCATCCAAAAAGATTCATGCAGTGCATTCCCACCAATGTCTAATCTGTAAGTTCCCAGAGCACTGCCTTTCCCGGTACAATTACATTTTTCTGAGAATTATCTGCATGGATAGTTCTGTTTTTTATTTATTTTACCTGAGGTTTCCCTCCAGGAGACGATGTCCTTTTTGATTCATGATGCAAAGAAATGTTATCTTTACCGACAACTTCAATTTATACTCGGTCTTGTACTGTCAGCTAGTCACTAACTGAAAATGTTTTCACCACGGGTTGTTCTTGCTACAGTATTTGCAGTCATTCATGGAAGTAAAGGTCTGTCATTTTACATATTAATAGTTTTCTGTGCTTTTCAGTTTTAAATTCATATAGCAAATGTTTTTCATCACTGTGATTTATCTTATTAGACTAAATGTTTACACCAGGCTAAAAGCAGGAAAACATATATACATATATAAATAGGGGATACATGATGGGCAGGAGTGTGATATGGGAAATATTCTCATTCCTGCAGAGTGAACTCAGTATTCTCACAAGTGCCGAAAGCACAGCTCACTCTGCAGGAGTGAGAATATTTCCCATAGCATACGATCTGCCCATCATGTGCGCTATTTATACAATGGGGTAAGAGTTTAGGAAGTGTTGTTATGTTTTGCTGTATCTTTTTCCTGTTTCTATGTGCTTTTTTTTATTTTAGTGTTTGGTAACTAATCTTTGGTAAGCAGATGAGTTTTTAGGAGTGTCCTGGGAGCACTAGGCAGTTAAGTAACTTGTTCAGAGTCAAACAGTATGCAAGTAGATGTTGTGAGAATCAAACCCACATCTGGCCTGTTGGATGTACCAAGCTCGTTCAGAGTTCATTACTCTAACCTCTAGGCAAGGCCCCTGGAATTCTGCGGTTCTACGGTTTCGGAATTTGCCGCAGAATTTGCATCATGACGCAGAATATATACAGTGCCGCAGAATTTACTGTTTTTGGTGAATTTTCATATAAATATACTTTTTTCCATACTGTCAGGCTTTCTTTCCCACCTCGTTTATCCTGAAGCCCCTCCTTTATGCTCAGCATATGATGTCATCGATGACATCACATCATATTAAGCCAATGACAGGACTGCATTCTGCCAGATAAATGAATAAATCATGCCGCAGAAATCATAAAATGCTGCCGCAGAAGTCAAGGAGCCCTGCCGCAGAAATCAGAAATTTCTGCCACAGAACACCAGGGTCCCTACCTCCAGGCTATACTGGCAGCACTGTTTGTGGATGTGGGAGTGTTTCTGAATGGGTTGGGATTGTTAGAAACACTATGGGAAACAGGTGATTGTGTTTTGCAATGCTAATTGAGTTAGTTGCAGCTTGCACTGAGAAAGAGAAACTGCTTTGTAAAAGAGTTTCATTTAGAATTCACGTTGTTTTGAAGCTGAGATTAGCACAGCAATGGGCTAGGAGTGTTAGAAACTATGGAATACAGGTAAGGGTGTTTTGCAATGCTAATTGAGTAAATTGCAGGCTTCAGTGAGAAACAGAAACTGATTTCTTAAGCACCTTCATTTAGATTGCTAGCTTGAGTGAGTGAGTGTGTGAGTGAGTGGTGACATCAGCAGAGTATGAATAAATGGAATATATCTCACTCCTCTGATGTCATCAGCATTTATCTCACTGCAGTGAGAATATCTCCATGTATTCCACTGGAATAGCTCTCACCCCCATTGTATAAATATATATATATATATATATATATACACACATATATATATCTATATATTTAAATGTGTTGACCAGGAAAGGCACACTGAGCTGGTGCTTGTTTCCAGGTGTGACCCAGTGAGGAGGTAACAAACGAGAAGTGCCAGAGCAGAAAACTATACATTACAAAGTGCCAAAAGAGCAAAAACACATACGCAACTGAATACTTGAACGCCAAATACAGTCTATAAACTTTATTTACTTATTAATATTTATTTTATTAATTTTTTGTTGACAGGGAAGGTGGGCTAGGAAATACTTCCTATTTTCAGCCTCGTTCCAGGAGGGGGGGAGATACAGATGCAAACTCACTGATACTGAGCCAGGTTAAGCAGTTTGGGAGAGCAGAGGGAGTTTGAGAGCTGAATGGGGAGAGGAAGGGTGTTCCAGAGGGTTATCAAGCAGATGGAAAAGACACACTGGCCATAGAAACATAGAATTTGTTAGCAGATAAGGACTGCTTGGCCCACCTGATCTGCCCTTTTTTCCCTACCATAGAAACATAGCCAGCGAAAAGGTTTTGCAGCAAGGGATGTGAAAATAACAAGTATCAGAGGAGCAAAGGGAGTAGGATGAAGAGATGGAAGGATGGATTGGGGAAGGTAAGGTCAGGAAAAAAAGGGGGTGTATCAGAATTTAGCCAGGAATGAGGAGCAGTGAGAGACAGACTATGGGCCTCAAGGGCGGGAAGAGAAAGATCAGCATAGATAGAGCAGTGATGGGTAAGAGGAGGGGAGTTTAAGGTAAAGTGGTAGTAGGAGTTGAAAAGGGAAATTTGACTAGTCAAGATAGATTTGGGGGCCACATTGTAAGGCCCATTTGCATACTCAGACACCAGTAGGATCATACTGAGGATGTGTTCATGGTGGACAGGCAGTAGGAGGCAGGATTTGCTGTGGCAGAGTGTGCCAGGCTTAAGGCAGGTTTTTTTTGTGTATGGCGTCAATGTGGGGAAACAAAAGCAAAAGGTCTGATAAAGCTACACCTCATGACACTTGAAGTAGGGAACAACTTCAAAGGGGTTACTAACAAGAGTCCTAAAGACTGAGGTAAGTTAGAGCCTTGCTAGCCTCTGCTTAGTGCCAGACATCATGGAGACAGTCTTTTTAGCATTCAACAAGAGCTGGTTTGAGCATATCTGGCAGGAGACATTGGGCAGGATTTTCAAAGCATGGTGCAGGGTTTGCGACAAACCCTGCGCCATGGCACTCAGGTTCTGACAGTATGCCAAACACATTCGCTGCAACTGCACCTGATTTTACAATCTTGGGTGCAGTTGCGACAGTTTCCATGATTTATGCCAGCTTATGCCAAATATCTGGCAAGCTCCTTAAAAAAGGTCCTTGGGATTGTCATAAGCTAGACCACAAAAAAGTTGTCCTAGCATGTGACAATTGCTGTACGGACTAGAAAATCATGATTGCTAGAGGGTGAATGCCGCAGGCACTGTGCACTGTACATATGGTGCACCTGGGGCATGTGGCATTCACAAGCATTCATAAATCCTGTCCATTGTCAAAGTCCCACTGCAGTGACAGTTCCAGCTCCTGGACAGAGGTCCTAGAAGCAAAGAGTAAAGTGTCATTCACATACATGTGAATGTGCAAAGAGACAGCGACTGAGGAGAGGTCACTTAGAAAGATAGAGAAGAGTATAGGGCCAAGGACGTAGCCCAGAGGAACACCAGGGGTGATAGGCAGGGAGAAGATAAGGTTATCACCAACTGGTACTGACTGGTAGGTACCTGTTAAAAAGGTAGGAGCTGAACCAACTGACCACCAGGATGGATAGTCCTGCCCTCTTAACTTATCCAGAAGGAGGTGGTGGGGAACTGCATTGAAGGCCTTTGCCAGATCGATGGAGATGATGGAAGATTGTGGTGATGTGACGCTGATCCATCTCTTTAAAGACAAAGTCAGTGACTTGGAGGAGGGAGAAGACAGTTGAGTGATGTTAGTATCCCACATGGGGCCGGGGGGTCAAAGAGGGAGTGGATAATCTTCCAGAACTTGTCAGACGAACTAGGGTTGTTCTGCTGGCTGGTGGCAAGATAATTTCATTTGGCCTCCCTGGTGGAACTGGTGCTAGCATTTTGGAGGTGTGTGTATCCCTGCAAGTCCTTTGTAAAGCCCAAGGCCTTGTGGAGATGCCAGGCAGTCACAGACTTAGGTCAGTGAGCTCTGTAATGATACAGGGGCAGTGGGACCCACAGTTCACTAGTTCAGGTTTCTCCACAAATGGGTTTATTGTTACACTTTGAATACATTCAGTCTCATTCTCTATGATGAGTTGTAACCATTCCCTGCACCTTTTCAGTACCATAAATGTCTGGGTTCTGAAAGTGAAAAGGAATGAAGCAATGGAGTGTTCACTTTATTTACAAGAGATTCCTGTAACAAACTCCCAGATAACCTAAAACACTTCCCAGAATCTTGTACCGTCAAAAAGTAGCTATCTGCTGATGTGTCTGAAACCTGACCCTAGCATGCCACTCTCCTCTGTAAATATAGTGGAAGTAACATAGTAATCTGCAGAACACACACTAACTGCATGCATCTTGCTCTATTTATATACATTGTATAGGTAGTACTGTAATAATTTATGTGTAATGCATGTGTTAACCTATGAAACACAGCATCTTGTTTTCATGGGGGTCTTGGGGAGGACAACAGTAGACAGCAGAATAGCAAAGCTTCAGTGGCAGACAAATAACATTCCATGTAAGAGCTGGAGAAAATACCACATATACATAGCGAGGATGATTACATACACAAAATATATACTCCTGCAGCCATGTAGCAGGTCATCCTTTGCAAAAGAGATCTTGGTCTCATTCGGCCATAACCTGTCAAAATAAAAGTTACATTTACATTCAGTGTAGCCTAGTGATCAGAACACAGGCCTGTGATGCAAGAGACCAAGTTCAAATCCCACAAAACCACTTGCTCACTTGGTGACCTTTAGTTAGTCCTTTAACCTTCCTGTGTAAAATGGGTAGAAGCAGGGTCACACTGAAAATCAGTATAGTATATCTCAGCTGGGCTATCCTGAGTGAATAAATTGTTAAAAGATAAACACATATCAATGACTTAAAAGATAATGTTAGTTTTATGTGCCTGCTGCTGTCCCCAGGGACCATCATCAGAGGGAAGCATGCTGCATCTCATGAGGGTGAATGGATAAAAGCTCATTTAAATATTTTTGGAACACTAGTGGCCCTATTCTAGTCAGTTAAGGACAGCCAGTGGACCAATCAGAATATTGCTTTTGTGTCTGCATTCCTTTAGGCAAAACTAAAGAGATGTCTTCAGTTATTGAAGGGCAGCAGCCCTAAATTTCATGGTTAAAGGCAGAGTAGCCTGAATAATAGGGACATCATTTAGCTAGTCTCCAGAGACTCAAGAGGCTGGAGTGTACTGCCACACGAAAACATTGTAAGATTCCTGGTCAGGCTGCATCACGGGCCCTACCTTATCCTGAAAGCATGGTTCTCAGTACTGTACTGTCGAAGAGCATCAGCATCTACTAATTCTAATGCAACCTTGATACAAACAAGCACTGCAGCTCTGACAAAATGCTAAAAATACAGTTACAGCTTTTTCTCACAGAACTTAACCTTTTTATCATTGTTTAGAGTTCAAAGGCTCTGTTCATAAAGTCTACTAAGCATATTTGTGATGGGTTGCTGCTTGGTGGGGAGGGGCCCTTGCATTATTCAAAAACCACCCCTGGCTGGCTTTTTTGCAGAGCTACACAGGTGATCTGTGTGTGGGTGGGGACTGGTAGAAGGAGCATGGCCATGACCAACAACATTTATTTATTTATTAATTTTGTTAACCAGGTTGGCCCTCTGAGCCCCGAAGGTCCCTTTTTCAGGGGCGACCTGGAATAGTTACAAAGGAGGAAACACAAGAAATTGTACATCACATCGGGATACAGATCACAAAGTACAGCAGGAGTTAGATACATTTAGGTTAAGAAGCCGGATTACAGAGGTATAATTTCGATTACAGTAGGCTTAGTGTTACAGTCAGAGTTTATTAGAAAGGGGTTTGGTTGGAGTAGTCATTGTCAATCCTATGGCAGGGCCCAGGTATTAGTTCACAATGGGAGGGGAGGCAGAGGAGACAAAGGAATGCACTTCGGGGATTTTAACTGCCAGAGCATGAGCAGAGACCAAGGTCCAAATGATAATCCCGCAGGCCCTTTTGAAAAATCCCTAGAGAGTTAGCTTCCTGAAGGTGACCGGGGAGCTTATTCCATAGCACTGGGGCAGCACGGGCAAAGGATTTATCACCAGCTGAGGTTCAGACCCTGGGTTCCTCAAGAAGCCGTTGCGCAGTGGAGCAGAGCAGCCTGCTATTGTGTTTTTTGGTTAGGAGTCCAGTTAGGCTGGCTGGGGGGGTGGGGTCAGAGAGGAGTTTATAGGCATTGCAAAGTAGTGGATACTGGAGTCTATGGTTGAAGGAGGGCCAGTTAAGCAAGGCAAGAGCATCACAATGGTGGCTCCGTGGTTTGGCTTTTGTGGCAAAGTATGCAATTTTATGGTAGAGGGTTTGTAAGCTGCTGAGTCTTTGCTTCACTATTCCATGCAGGATTGGGGCAGCACAGGGAAGTGTAGGGAAGAGAATGCTCCTGGCAATACCTACCCTGGTCTCTGGAATCATTTGGGCACTAAGCCGGTAGAGAAGGCCAAATTTCTGGTGGATGTTTTTTGTTACATGATCCACATGGTATTTTAGGGTGAGGTCTTGGTCTAGCACTAGGCTGAGATATTTGAAGGATTCTACCACTTCTATGGTAGAGCCTGACACTGTGGCTATGGGGAGTAAGAGGCTGTGATCCTGGCCTAGGGATCTAGGTCTGAACAAGATAGCCTTTGTTTTTCTGGCGTTTAGTACCAGGTAGTTTTTAATAGCCAGTATTCGACCAGAGCAAAGTCAGCCTGGAGGAGCCATCCCAGTTCATCAGTCTTTTTCATTGATCTATAGAGGACCGCATCATCTGCATACTGGACCACCGAGCAGGTCCTGCTTCTACAAGTTAGTTGGGCTTGGCAGCTGACTGCTGGGGGATGCATTACCTATGCTAGGAGTACCTTGCTATAAGGAGTCTGCTTCCCCCACATAACCTATGCCAGGAGTACCTTGCCATAAGGAGTCTGCTTCCCTCACATAACCTATGCCAGAAGTACCTCGCCATAAGGAGTCTGCTTCCCCCACATAACCTATGCCAGGAGTACCTTTCCACAGGGAGTCTGCTTCCCTCGCATAACCTATGGCAGGAGTACCTTTCCATAAGGCGTCTGCTTCCCCCGCATAATCTATAGCCAGGAGTACCTTGCCATAAGGAGTCTGCTTCCCCCACATAACCTATGCCAAGAGTACCTTGCCATAAGGAGTCTGCTTCCTTCGCATAACCTATGCCAGGAGTACCTTGCTATAAAGAGTCTACTTCCCCCACATAACCTATTCCAGGAGTACCTTGCCATGAGGAGTCTGCTTCCCCCACATAAGCTATGACAGGAGTACCTTGCCATAAGGAGTCTGCTTCCCCCAGGCCTAGCAAGGTCTGGGGCTGAAGGAACCCTCTGTATCTGATGCAGACCCACGCCCTGCCCTCCTCATTGATATAGCTGTGGGGTACGGGCATGATCTCTCATCAAAGTGCCTTTATTCCTTATGAGCAGTTCACTGAAATCAACCCTGTTGATTCCCTGAAAGAACCTGTAAGTCTCTATCATGCCTCCTCTTTTGCTTCTGGCCACCAGTGTGCACATGTTGAGGCTTACCACCCTCTCCTCATGTGATTCCCCACTGCTCTTGGATCATTTTTCTGGCCCTCCTCTGTCAAAATTTGTAAAAGTCAAAGTTTATTGACAGGAAATACTCCATTGAGCAAGCTCATTTACAAGGAAGTCCTGAGCAACTATCAAGGCTCAAAACATAATTAGCAATTATACACTCAGTAGGGAAAGTAAGCAACAATAAGGTTTACAAGTAAGCAACAATAAGGTTTCCAAAGATATGTACAGTAAATACCTATATACACAAGTACAGGCCATGGTATATAGAACAGTGAGGTTAAAAATAACAAATAAAAAAGGTGAGAACATGAGGTTTGGACATATGGAGCATAAGGGTTAAACATTTGGACAGATTTGATATGAGACAAAGGACCAGTAGGGATTTTTAGAAGAAGAAGAGGATGGGGTGGGGTGAGGGGGTGAATCAGGGGTGCGGGTGGTAGCAGATGAGGGGAGGAGGGAGTGGGTGGTAGGGCAGGAGGTGCAGAGGAGAGAAGGGAAGTGGGGGATTTTGAGGAGGGGAAGGATGGGGAGGGGTGAAAGGGCAAGGCAAAGGGTGAAAAGGTGATGGCAGAGGAGGGATGGAGGAGGTGGGTGGGGCAGAAGGCACTGGGGAGAGCAGGGAAGTAGAGGTGGGAGGAGGGATGGTAAGCTGGGGGGTGAGGGAGTAGAAAGAAGGCGAACTAGGGAAGGAGGGTGAGAGGGGGAGGGGTAGTGGGGAAGGAAATGAAAGTGAGGGGGGAGTGAAGGAGGAAAAATAGGAAAGGGTGGGATTGAGTGGGAGAGAAGAGGGCTCAATGGCATACGCAGGAGTCACCAATTTTGTTGGAGACTAGTGCTTTGAAATTGCATAGGGGTATGACAGACTCCAGGCAGTCACAGTCCTTTTTTTAGGGGAGGATTTCAGAACTGAGCAAGTTCTCCAGGTGTGGCCTCACCAGGGATCTGTACTGGGGTAATATCACCTCCCCTCTTCTACTAGAAACCCCTCTTCCTATGTCCCCTGACTCCGGCATCCTGTTAGATTTCCTGATTGGTTTGTTGCACTGGGCAGTAGATTCGAGGCTGTTACTGATGATGATACTGACTCCAAGGTTTCTTACCTCAGAGGCATGATCCACCCTTCCCATCCCATACTCTGTTTTGAAGTTTATATTGCAAATGTGGATAACTTTACAGTTTTCAGCACTACATTTGAGTTCCCATACCTTGGACCACTTCTCTAACTTTTCCATGTCCCTTTTTAAGTCTCTTATTCCAGTATCCACTATGCCACATACCCTAGTGTCACCTGCAAAGACAGATCTTGTCCTGGATTCCCTCCCCGATGTTGCAAACAAATATCCTGCCTAATACTTTTCCTAGGATGGATCCTTGTGGAATTCCACGTTACCTTTCTGACCCCTGAATACTCACCATTTATGACCACCCTCAGAAAGTTCTCCCCTTCCCCAGCCGGTGTTCTAGCCACCCGGTCAGCTTGTGCACCACCAAGTCACCCAGCTTTTTTATTGGCCTCCTATGGGGTACAGAATCAAATGCTTTCCTGAAGTCTAAATACTATATATTAACTACATGGCCGCTGCCTGCTGCATTTGTAACCCAATCAAAACTGTCAATCAGATCCATCTCTCACAGTCTGCCTACCACAAAGACATGCTGCCTCCTATGCTGAAGCCCACTAGCCTCCAAATATTTCACTATAATGTACTGTAACATTCTCCAGTAATTTCCCAATGATCTAGCTTAGACTGACTAGTCTGTGATTTCCTGGGTACCTAGTTCCACTCTGGAGTGGCACTACATAAGAAATCCTCCAGTCCAACAGAACCATGACCATTTCCAGGGAACAGTTAAAGAGGCCAGCCAGTGCCGACATTAGGGACTGTGCAGCCTCCTTCAGCACCTTAGGGGTAACCCATCAGGTTCAAGGAACATGTCTGCTTTCAGGGACCTGAGTCCCTAAAGCACTCTCTCTCTCTCTAGTGTGAACAAACCCATCTCCAGATCGTTCACCTTCTCCCCTTTGGCCTGTATCCAACGTTCTGTTAGCAGTGCCCCCTCCTCTACTGTGAAGACTGAATGGAAGCACTTGTTCAAATATCTGCCTTTTTTCTCTCCTCAGCTTCCTCCTTCAACTCCTTTTTCCCAGACTGTTCCTTTTTTTCCCTCTTTTTCTTATATATTGAAAGAAGGCTTCATCCTTTTCCTTGACCATTGGTGCTATTTGTAGGTTTGCCTCTGCCATAGCATTCTTTACTACACTATTGGCTTCTTTCAGTTTCCCTAATAGACCTCTCTGTACTCCTTGTGCTGTTCCCCCTTTGTACTTTGTAAACACTGCCTTTTTCACCCTTATTGCCTTCCCCACCACCCTAGAGAACCAGATGGGTCTTTCATATTTTCTTGCTTTTCTCACCAATCTCATACAGGAATTGGTTACTTCTGTTAGCCACTTGTTGATAATGTTATGTTCATCATCCACTCCTACTGATTCTTGTACTCTCAATAATTTTTCACTAAGCATTGCCCCATGACCATCATCCCAAAATCCACTCTTCTGAAGTCCATGACAATTGTCCTTGAGGTAGATTGGTGGGTTTTTAGTGTGATACTTACCCACACTGAGCTGTGGCCACTAGTATCTAGGGGGCAGTCCACCCTGATATTCCTGTTGATGTCTTTATTTGAGAGCACCAAGTAAAGACTTGTCCTCTCCCTAGTGGGCTCCTTAACCCACTGTACTAGAACATACTCCTGCAGCAAATCCTTCAGAGCCGGATTCTTAGCACTTTAGGCCACTGGTATTTCCTAAGCTATATCAGGCAGATTTAGGTTGCCCATTAACCCCACCTCCCATTTAACGGCTGCATTTCTGATTTCCTCCCCCAGCACCCTGTCCATGTCCTCCTTCTGATTTGATGGTCTATACACCACCCCAATCTACTATTCCTCCCTTGCTATTGCTAGCTGTACCCAGACAGAGTCTGCCCTCCTTTCCTTACCCATGGCCCTCCCTTGGGTAGTCTGTATGCTATTTTGTACATACATGGCCTCCTCCCCATCTGCCATGTAAATTGTTCTTCCTGTAAAATGTGCAACAAGGGATAACGAACACATAATCATGGTTTTGTGTCACCTATGTTTCAGTTGTGGCCAAAATTTCAGGTACACCTTCTGCTGCTACAACCTGTAGGTCCTGGGGTTCATATTGGCTACTATCCAGGAGTCTGTTTTTCTATCCTTTTCCTGGCTGTAGGTTGTCCATTTCTCTCCCTTCCTCCTCGCCCCTTGCCTTCTATCCCCATGTTCTGCTCTCTTGCTATTTTGTCTGCCCTTTCAGTCTGGACCAGTTGCAGTAATGCCAGATAGGCCTCCCATATCATATTTAAAGTAGAACCCTGGTTTATCCCAGCACTGGACTCTACCTCCATACTAGTTTATGTTACGAGAGATACAGACATCAAACATCTGCCCAGGGCACTAGTTCCCTCACTGTTGGGTGCAGTCCATCTCTTTTTGAACAGCTTTCCATCTCTCCAGAAGGGGCCCCAGTCTCCCATGTTGCAGAAGCCCTCCTTCACACATCTTGGAGAAAAGGAGGCCTCCGCAAGGACATAGACAAGATGGAACCTGTCCAGAGGAGGGCAACTAAAATGGTACAGGGTCTGCACCGGAAGACATATGAAGAGAGACTAAAGGAGCTTAATATGTATAGCCTCGAGGAAGGGAGGGAGAGGGGGGACATGATAGAAACTTTCAAGTACCTCAAGGGAATCAACAAAGTCCAAGAGGGTAGCACCTTTCAAAAAAAGAGGTGTGCAAGAACAAGGGGGCACAATTTGAAGTTAGAGGGTAATGTAAGGAAGTATTTTTTCGCAGAGAGGGTTGTGGATGCATGGAACGGCCTACCGGAGTAGGTTGTGGAGTCAAAAACAGTGGTTGAATTCAAGCATGCATGGGACAGCCATAAGGCAATTCTAGGGGGTGGGGGTAGAAAGAAGTAGGCTGCTGGTTAACTAGGATCTGCAGCTTATCCATTAGGTAGGGAAATGGGCAGACTGGGTGGGCCAAGCGGTCCTTATCTGCCATCAAATTCTATGTTTCTATGATTCCTGCAACAATTTGTTAAATAAGAACATTCCGAACTGTCTTACTTCACCCTTCCTGAACATCAGGAGGACCTCCGAGAAGGTCACCATTTCCACCACCCCCTCAGCTTGCTACCTAGCATGCTCAAGCTAGCTTTTGAATTTCCTAACATGTGCATATAATTTATAAGGACTCTTTCCCCACTCTGCCAGGTACCCCCTTGTTTCCTGTTGTAAGCAGAAATATGTTTAGGCTTAACCTGAAGCCCTCTTCATTTTCAACTGCCTCCTCTGTTAGGTTGTCCCATAGATTATCCCTCTCTTGGATAAGATATGCTTCCTAACCTTACTCCTGAATTGACTGCTTCTGAGACTCAGGGTGCACCCCAGTGTACTGCTAGATGACACCAAATCAAACAACTCCTTCTGTTCAGTCTTGTGGTCTCAGCCTCCTTTTCTCCAAGATGAACAAATTAATGGCTGTCAGCCTCTCCTCATAACTTTTGCTTCCCCCATACCCATAATTAGTTAGGGACTGGTGTGTACCATTTCGACTGCATTTGTAGTGTAAACTCCACCCCCCCCCCCATCATGGGTGAGGCTTACCTGGTCTGCCTCCCGGCCATCTGATCCCGCCAGTACTGGACCCTGGTTGCTGCCAAAAGTGTTCTTGCAAGCCTTTGCTGCCAGCATTCCTAGTGGGGGACTGGAGGAAGTGAGATGTGTTTATAGTAAAACCACCAGCTCCGCGGTACAGTACAGAGAGTGTTGCGCAGCTCACTAGAGTGACATGCAGCTCTGTGTGCGCACATTCGAGCTGGCTCCTGCTTGAATGTGTGAGCTGCAGTGGTCTGCTCACACTCTGTCTTGTGCTACGGTGCTGACTGTTAAAGCCACTCAGGTGGCTCTGTGTCCAGCTCCTCTTTGTGTGCTCCAGCCCCAGAGACTAAAATAGGGGCTTGACGACACACTGTTGGGGAGCAGCTATAAAGCTCTGCAATAGCGCTTTTAAGTGCTATAACTTTAAGGGCAGCCATGGCTGCTGTGTAAATGGAAGCCCTGCCTACTGCCTGGGGGGGAGAGCATTACAGTGCTTGCAACAGGCAGTGGGAGCCTCTGCCAAGCCCCACTCTGCACTGGACAATAGCGAAGAGGGGCAGCTACTGGACCATGGGGGCTGATGAACTTCAAATAATTCAGGAGCCCTCTGAAAGAAGCTTAAAGTTGGGGCTGTGTATAAACTGAACTGAAACAGCCATCGTTGTCACCCCTGACCCCAAAATCAACCAAAAGAAGGGTGAGAAGCATAGAGAAATACAGCAAGGGGGGCTCTTGGGAAAAGGAGAGGACTGTCTCTTGGAGCCTTTTCTCTCAGCCAGTCAGGTGTCGAGTGAATATTCTACATACTACTTTTATGGACTGACAACCTGTCTGACCAATGGGATGCTACCCTGACTGCCTCAGAACCAGAGGGTAGATTCAGCTTGGGGCAATCTGCCTTGAGCGCTTCACGAGTAAGGAGGGATAGGACTGTGTACCTGCTAAATCTTGGAGGTCTGCCTGAGGTTTCCACAGCTGCATTGTGGGAGACCTCTCAGACGTTTCCACAATTTGGAAAGCCAATAAGTGCTGTTATGGTGAACAGAGCCCAGGCACCTGCCAAACTGCTGAGGGACTGAATCTTGCCTACAGACAGAGGGGGTGATCCAGTTTGTTAGCCTAAGTGATTCATGGCTGTTAGCCTGCAGAGTGGAGAACACTGTGTTCTTGAGTTCCAAGAGGAGGTGATTAGCCAGTGGACAGTCTGGGGAATCAGCCATGCAGTGTCACAGCTAGGCACTGTCTGTCATGTTACCTTGACAGCTGGGTGCCTGGATGAGTGGGTGAGGTGTGTGGCCCTGGCCCTTAGACTGGTCCATCCCGAGTTGCAAGAGAAGCAGACAGAGGTGACAAGCCTGCCAAGAGAGTCTGCCATTTATCCAGACTGTCACAACCTGCATCCTTCTTCAGAGCACCCCAGAGCTGCGACTTGAGAGACATGCCTGTTGCTCAGACCTTGTGAGAACTGTACCTCTAGAACCATGAGTTAACTCGGGGTCAGCGGTGCATCTGGGGGGGTGTTGTACATAGTTTCTTCAAATTTACTGTTGACGGCCCGGTGGCACTAAGGGTTGAGGCACTGGACGCCTTACCTTGTGCTACGCCAGCGACCCGGGTTCGGGAACAACCTTGGGTCGTTGGGTGCATAGGGCAGGAGGAGCGGCATTGAGCAAGCCACCAGGCTGCTCTCCTCTCCTCTCCTGGGGGTGGTAGGGGTGGGATGTTACCCCTCCCATAGTTCCGTCCCCACTGGGTGGAAGTCCGGTGGGGTAATGTAGGGGTGGCAGTGCAGATGGGAGGAAGAGGCTGAGCTAGCTTCCGGTGTGTGTGTGCACTTCCGTGCACACATATGGGCGTGTGCTGGGGCCCCGGGGAGAAGGTTTACAGGAGACAACCCATAAAATCTAAATTTAAAAAAAAAATTACTGTTTTGGCTATCCGGCCAGGAGTTGCAAGGTTCTACCTAAAATAGTAATTGACATAAATTCAAAGAGGTTTGTGTTTAACCAATGGTTTTAAAGTGCACCAACGCCAGCCAATCAGCTGCACCGACAATGGGCCTGTCATGTTTCACTGACTGGGTACCCAGTGAAGACTAGTAGGAGCTCCAGATTTACATAACTGGGGGGAGAGTGGTACCAGTCGGAGAATAGGTAGTACCCCAGTACAGGTGGGCTGGGGAAGAAGGTATTAAATTCTACTGCTGTGTATGCTGGTGGGAGGTGGGCACTGTACCTGTTCCTTTGCTTACAGACAAAATGATTGTTGTTTTAAAACATTCTCCCTTTTCCCCTATAGCTACTACGTGTAAATAAATTGTTGGTTAACCTTTTCACAACTGTCTCATGAGCATATTATTGGTGAGCATATTATCAGAGATAGCTAAAACTGCATGTGTACTGAGATCTTGCTGTTGTTTTGGTATTTCATGTGTGGGGTACCTATGCGGGGAGGAGGGGAGGTATGGCATCCCAGGGTGTTGTACCATTTTGTCACAAGGCCCACTTAATTTTAACTCTGGGTGGAGGCTGCACGTTTGCTATTCTGTTGAACGACCCCCGTTCAGGAAAAACAGAGCCCAGGCCGCTCAACCTTGTTTGAAATCAAAAGGCAGGGGTAGTAACCATAACATCCATGGTGACCCGGATACAGTTATGAATTCTGTCATTGTATAATTGAAACATTTAACTGAGGTCCCCCTCTGCCTGTTCTGGATGTTGCCCAGATGGAGGTTAAAGATCCCATGGCACCTCTACAAAAGAGTAGAGTAATTTCTTGGTGTCCTGGTTAAATTCCCCCCATTCACTGAAAATATCACCCTCAGTTTAACCTGATTTAATATACGAACATACAAATCTGCCAGCAGACACAGGCCTTACGGTCTATGAAGTTAGTCTGCTCGAATGCCCAGCTAGCATCCTTATATTGCAGCTACCCCCCCCCTTCACCTTTACTCCTCATCACACCCTGTCCCATGCCCTTTTAAAACTGCCCACTGTACTACAGGATACCACCTCCTGAGTAGGGTGTTCCATTTCTCCACAACCCTCTCTGTGAAAAAAATGCCTCCTCATCTCTCTCTCCGATATCTTCCACCCTCCAACCTGAGACCATGCCCTCTGGTGTACCTTGCTCTCCTCAGTTTAAATATCCCTTCTGTGCCCGTTCTGTTAATCCCCTTCCTCCACGGTGTACATATTTTCAACTCAGTCAGCGTGTCGAATATGTTGGGTTGCATCTGTATCCCCAAAAAAAAAAAAAAAAAAAAACGAGGCTGAACATAGCCCTCCTTTCCCGGTCAACAAAACATAAACAGATCAAAAAAATATGTATTGCATGCACAGCATAGCAGCCGCTGGAATCTTGATCTGAGCTTGCTCGAAAGAGCCTAATCCTTGGATTCCCGCACCAGGATTTCCCTGTAACCAGGCGTGTGGCGATGGACTCATCGCAGGGCTGGCGAAGTAGAGACAAGCTCACTCGGCTTATCAGCAGTTAGGAGGTTGGGTGTTGGCGGGTGCGAGTCACCAGTTCGCTGTGATAGAGTACTCTCGGATAAAAAGGGAAAAATATTGTGTATATATGAAACATAAAAATTATATATATACACGCACACATAGAGGATTTTACGGTGGTGTACCGTCCTGGGGATGAAACTGCAAACAATCTTGTTATTTCCTGAGAAGACAAAGCAATGTAAGTATAATAGTAGGTAGCGTACCTTGATATCTCTGTCATGATGAACAGGTAGGGAGGGTGTGCTGTATTCCTCTGTCCCTGACCCCAGTGAAAAATTACTTATATTGAGAATCACTGTGGGTGTTCTGTTCCATGTTAGGTGAAATCAAGGCTATGTTCAGATATTGGAAAATTGTACGCAGTGTTCTGCTTAATTTAGGTAGTGTTAACGTCGTCAGCAGCGCTGGTTATGTTATCTACTAAAGTGGAAGATAAGAGCTTGAGTATGTACGTGAGGCCGATTCCTACGGGTTTAATATACAGAGGATCAGTTTCAAATCGCAATATATCGCCGGCTATGCAAATAGTAAACCAAGACTCAAAAATGCTTATCGAGGTATGCAAATTAAGACTCGTTAGATGAACTGGTGCATGTCTACGAGTACGTAGTAATAAACGTAATAGCTGTGTACTATATTCTAAATGTGTACATATGCTTTATAAATGTAGGGTATCTGTCAACAGTTTTCTCAACACTTACTACCTACGCCACTTCTCAGGCTCATGGATTCTGAAGAGCTATAATGTAAATTATTGTATGGCGTTTACTATTAGTTTCTAGTCTGCTGTATAAATATAACATGAACTGGATCTGCACGGCAGCGAAAAGTATCCGAGCTGAGGAGAATCTGTAACTCCTAGGGAATGTTCTACTCCCCCGTAATATCAAACTAGCAAGAAGGAAGGCATGAAGGGTGAGGGTCTTTCTTTAGTGCATATTTCAACGTGATAGTGTATGTCTTGACATATTTAGCAGCAATAAATACCTTTTCCTCTTTGCCTAATATTTTATTGTGTGTGTGTTTTAATGTAGCAGGCTGGCCCAACTGAGGCACAACATCTTGTTTTCCGTGGGGTCCTGCTGCTAATGTTCTTGGGGGAGGGCCAACGCACTGGGGTCAAGTGACTGTGGAGGGGGACTAAAGAAAAGGAATGTCAAGTGACTGGGGATGGTGACACAAAGGAGGAGAAATGACTTGCCTCAGCTTACACAGCAAACCACTGGCTGCAGTGGGACTCGAGCTTGAGATCTCCTTGTTCACTGTGTGTGCTAATCAATGGAAAGCAAATTTTTTCCTAGCCCTTTTCTCTGTTTTTCTTCTACCATTGCCTTTGAAGTGGTTTCCATAACCAGGATGTGCCGTGAGATTTGTTGTTGCAGGGCCGGGGTGCAGCTGTAAGCTTCTCCGCAACACTGTTCTGTTAGTGCAGCTCACCATCCTCCAATGACATATAAGGTGATAGGAAATGAGGGTATAGATTTCTATGCTCAAATGAGGCCTTGTTCCTTGTTATTTCAATCACATGTGGTCCTTTGATATGCTTGGGCTGTTTTTTTCCTTTAAAAAGTCATTTTCGATTACGTGTTTTCCTGCCACTCAATGTACTTTGCATTGTATCTCTGTGTTCTTTATGCAGTCTTTTTTTAGGTTTCCTGAACATTCTAGGATGCCAGCTTTTCATGGTTCCACAATATTATCTAATCAGTATGGAACAGTGAGAACTATCATAGAAGGTCCAGGAAACAGTGGAACATAAAGTTATAACTAGCGAGGAAGGGTATGGAATCTATTGCTTACTCAACAAAAAAGGAATTAAAACTGTTTTTCTAAATAAAAAGCACCAACATGTCAGAATAGTGGTAGCAGTTAAAAGGAAGATACAAGGGGCTGATATTATATAAAATAATTTCAAAAATTAGTCTAATTGAGTGTTCAAAGCTAAATTCAGTCTCTGATTGGGTGCTGTGTTGGGTGCTTATCTCCTAGAAGTGATCCCCACAGCTCCAAGACTGCACCACACATCCACAGAATGCAAATGTAACCCCTCACCCCTGCCCTTTTACCAAAATGACAGGTGGCTTGCTGTTGGACTGGCAGCAATACCTGGTGGGGACCTGGGTTCGGGGAGGATGAGGTTACCTGGCACAAGGGGACCTGGGTTTGGCTACTCTGCACAGGGGCACCCAAGTAAATCCAAACACAGGAAGCAATAACTGTAATGTCCAGAACCAGGATTGGGATTTTTCAGTGTGGCTTTTATTCATAACTAGCTGAACACAACAAAGCATAGATGGACCCCCGTGGTGCTACGTTTACTGATAATGCAGATTGGAGACTACCAGGCGGTCCATTTAAAGAATGAACCCATTTCTACTAATTTCAGGCTCTGGACCCACCAGGCACACAGCCCGGACTTGCATGCGCTTTGGATACACAGCCCGACTGGCCTGGCTCCCCTGCCGGCCACTTGACTGACGGTTCATTGAGAGAATGAACCCATTTTACTTGTTGTGGCTCCCCACACTACTTTAGAGTCTGCGACTCCTAGAGAGATTTTCTTCTTACTTCTTCTGACTCCCATCACACAAAGAGAATTCTTTTCCCAAGTTGTGGCTCCCCACACCACTTAGAGTCTGTGACTCCTGGAGAGATTTTCTTCTTACTTCTTCTGACTCCCATCTCGCAAGGAGAATTCTTTTCCCAAGTTGTGGCTCCCCACATCACTTAGAGTCTACGACTCCTAGAGAGATTTTCCCAAGTTGCGACCCACGTCTGGGTACCTACCTCATCACTGGCCAGGCGCATGAGGCAAGTAGCAATGACAGCAGAAATCCGTAGAGATGGACCTGGTTACTAAAGATGGGGGGTTTGCCCACCTCCAGCTCCCACAGCCCATACCCGGCCATTTCTCTGGAAAAACTGAAACTTCGAAATTGTAGATTAAACGGTGGATGGACTGTAGCACCCCCTCTACAACATTACTTGAATTCACACAGACTTTAAATTTTGACACTACTCCACTTGTTTGTCCTAGTACTATAGGGCTCCCAAATAGTAGTTCAAATCCCAAACTTCTTCACATTTCCCAAACTGAAGAAACACAATTTCTGCCCTCTCAAATTAGAGCAAACTCACCCTTTTGTTGCAGGTGCCCCACAGGCGAAGTACAACTCCTTCTACTTTTAAGACCAAACAGAAACTGTAAAAGTCAGCTTTCTTCCTTTAGCAGAAATTAGGGCATTGCCCCTGGAATCTACATAGGGATACTTTTACTTCCCTCCCCCCCGGAGGGAGGGGGCACTGAGACCTGGACAGTGGTCTCCACCACTTGAAACTGGACACTGACCTTCTCACACAGAAGGTAAACAGAAACTCACTTCCTTCTCCCACAGAAGGTAAACAGGGACACACTTCCTTCCGGCTGGCAGGCAAGCAGGAGACTGACTTTGAAAACTCCAACGTTCTATCTCACTCCCTCTGCTGCAGATTCCGATGTGGCTTATGCTGCTGCGACAGTTCTATGGTGATGTCATCTCTCAGTCTCAGCTGAGACTGAGAACAGAGTGAGACGGTGTGAAACCCATTTAACTGGAGTTTCACAAGCTGCCTTCCCTGCCTACCACTAGGTCTTACTGGGATTCTAGTAACCCCGGGTAACAAAGGGTTACACAAATAAAAAAATAAACAAAAAAATGTTGTCAAAATTAGACTTGTAATGGCAGTAATGACCACAGAGATTGTCATATTTAGGAAATGACCTGCCCTTTTGCCATTATTGCTTAAATATTTTCCCATCACCTCTAACTCAGCAGTGTCAGCAGCTTAGTGGTGCTTGGGTCACTTCCTTTCCAAGGGAGAATTGTTTCTGCAAGGAGCCCTGCCACTTGGACCTCACTTTGTGTGCTGGCATCACAGAACTTGCTGCAGTCGTGCAAGGGCCCTTATAGCAGAAAAGACTTTACCAATGTGTGTGTGTGTGTGTGTGTGTGTGTATGTGAAACCTAGAAACATAGAATTTGATGGCAGATAAGGACCGCTTGGCCCACCTAGTCTGCCTACTTCCCTACCTAATGGATAAGCTGCAGATCCTAGTTAACCAACAACTGACTCCCCCACTAAAATTGCCTTATGTCTGTCCCATGCATTTTTGAATTTCCCCCACTGTTTTTGACTCTTCTCAGAAAGGCTGTTCCATGCATCTACAACCCTCTCTGTGAAGAAATACTTCCTCACATTACCTCGAGCCATCCCCCCATCTTCAAATTGTGCCCCTTTGTTCGTGCACATCTCTTATTCTGAAAGATGCTACCCTCTTGGACTTTGTTTATTAATTTTTTGTGTGGGACTGTGTCAGATGACTTGCTAAAGTCTAGGTAGGCCATGTCCACAGCCCCTCCCTGGTCTACTACTTTGGTCACCCAGTCAAAGAAATCAATTAGCTTTGTCTGACATGACCTTCCTGCTGTGAATCCATGCTGCCTTGGGTCCTGTGCTCCACTGTTCTCTAGATACTCAACAGTTCTTTCCTTCAGAAGTGATTCCTTCATGTTCCCTACCACTGAGGTCAAACTGACAGGTCTGTAGTTTCCTGTCTCTGTCTTACTCCCACTTTTGTGAAGGGGAATCACATCTGCCCTCCTCCAGTCCTCGGGTACCACACCATAATCCCATGATTTATTAAAAAGGGTAGTCAGTGGTGTTACTAGTTCTTCCCTTAGTTCTTTTAGAATTCTGGGGTGAATCCCATCAGGCCTCATTGCTTTATCCACCTTTAGTTTTAAGAGTTCTTTCAGAACCCTTTCTTCTGTGAAAGGACTAATATCAACCCCTCAATCCAGAGTGCTTCTATTGACTGGATTAGGTATCTCCCCCTGCTTTTCCATTGTGAATACTGAACAGAAGCATTCGTTCAGTATCCCTGCTTTTTCACTGTTGCTCTCTGCCCAACTACCTTCCTCTTTAGTCAGCCTCAGTATCCCTGCCTTAGTCTTTCTTTGCTCCCTAATGTACCTATAAAAGGTTTTATCCCCCTTCTTAACCGAGTTAGCTATCTTTTCCTTGGTTTGGGCCTTTGCTGTTCTGACTGCCTTCCCCGCTTCCTTCTGCTTTAACTAGTACAGTTCTCTGTCCTGCTCCTTCTGTGTTTCCTTATACTTCCTGAATGCTATCTTTTTCTCCCTTACCTTCCCCGCCACTTCTTTTGAGAACTATAGTGTTTTTTTTCTTTCATTTTGATTTGTTTGTTTGCTTCACACAAAGGCTTGTTGCCTCTGTGTTGGCAGTTTTGATGTTTCCCCATTGTTGCTCCACCCCACCTTCTTGCCTGTTTGCTAGTGCTTTTCTGAGGCACTCTCCCATTTTGACAAAATCATCCCTTCTGAAGTCCAGTACCTTCACTTTTGTATGGCTTGACTCTACAGCTAAGTTTATTGTGAACCACACTGTATGGTGGTCGCTTGTTCCCAGATGGCTACCCACTACCACACTGTATGGTGGTTGCTTGTTCCCAGATGGCTACCCACTTCAAGATCAGAGATCCTCTCTCCATTTACATTTGAGAGTATCAGGTCTAAGATTGCTCCCTCCCGAGTGGGTTCCAAAACTAGCTGTCTGAGGCATGCCCCTTGTAGGACATCAAGAATGGCAGTGCTCTTGGATGTGGCTGCAGCAAAGGTGCTCCAGTTAACATCTGGCATATTCAGGTCCCCCATCAGCAATACCTCCCCTTTCTCTGCCATCCCAAGAATGCCTTCTATCATTTCCTTGTCCATTTCCTCCCCCTGAGATGGGGGTCTGTATACAACCCCTGTGCAGACTGTGGTGCCATTTCCAGTCTCCAGGGTGACCCACATTGCCTCCTGTCCTCCCTGTTTACCCTTTAGTTCTGTTGCTTTGATCCCTTCCCTTACATAGAGAGCTCCTCCTCCTCCTCCCCTTCTTCCCTCACTGTCCCTCTTGTAGATTGTGTACCCTGGTATGTTGACTTCTCAGTCATGGTACTCTGTGTACCATGTTTCTGTGACTGCCACGATATCCAGGCATCCCTCTTCCATCAAGGCCACCATTTCAGGGAGCTTGTTACCTAGACTACGGGCATTGGTACTCATTACCCTCCATTTTTTATGGCTTTATTTCTTTTTTCCCCATCTCTGTCTTTACTGCCTTTGTCTTTTTCTCCATTTACCCCTGCCCTTCTCCCTATCGACTGCTCTGTCTTGGTGTTTACCTCACTATCTACCCTGATTTTTTTTTGGGGGGGGCTAGGATTTCCCTGCTCCTTTTCAGTGCCTCCCCCCTTGGCTAGTTTAAATGCTTGCCGATGAAACATTTAAACCTATCACCTGGTATCCTGGTTTCCCTCCTGGATAGATGCAGACCATCCCACCTGTATGGGCCTGCATCCCTCCAGGTGGAGCCATGGTCCCCAGTGAAGCCAAATCCCTGAGCTCTGCACCAGTTTTTCAACCAGTCATTGAATCCCATGGTGCGGAGTACCCTAGCCTCATCCATGCCATAGACAGGTAGCCCTTCCGAGAAAGTTACCATGTGTGCTACTTGTCTAAGGCCCCTCCCCAACTCCACAAACTCCTGTTTCATTGCTCTGATCCCATTCTTAGCCAGGTCATTTTTCCCTAGGTGAATAATGATATCCAGCTCACTCCCCCTTGCAGCTGCTCCCACGATCCTGAGGATTCATTTCCTGTCCCTCCAAGCCATGGCACCGGGCAGACACCTTACCTCCCTTTCCCCTCCCTCCCCCAGTTCTATCCCCCTAACAATTGAATCCCCCACCAGGAGTTGTTTCCTTCCCCTGTGGGGTCCTATGCCACCCTCCTGTGGGTCTCCATTGTGGAGGTCCCCAACATCCTCCTTGGTCTCCATTGCACGTGCCTTCATAGAGGAACCATGCTCCGCCAGAGTGGCGAATGAATTGTGGAGAGGCACGACTGGAGGTATGCACCTCTGTTCTACCACCCTCACCCTCCCTGAGCCCACCGTGGTCCAACCACTCCTCTTTCTTGGCAACCTCTGAGGTAGTGGCAGTGGGCTGGGTAGTCCCTGGGTAGAGGAGCAGGTTTCCCGAATCCTTGCCAGGTCTGCATGGAGACGAACAACCTCTTCCCTCAGACCAGAGAGGTGCCTGCAAATAGGGCAGCAATGCAGTCTCTAGAATGTCTCCTTGAAGACGGCTGCTCCACAGCCAGTGTATTGCACCACTCCCCACATGTCTGTGTCCCTTCCTGTTACAGATGTTTTTTTTTTTTGTTGTTGTTGTTCTCATCTTAGTGTGTGCAAGCTTGTGAGTGTCTCTACCCCCTATTCAGTGTGCTGTGCTGTTAAGGATATGAACAGGTGTATTTGTTAGCAGTTTTTGGGGACGTGATGTCAGAACCCCTGCTATAAAGGAAGTTATGCACTTGGGGCAGGTGGGGTGAGTATCAACTACAACTCTGACCCTCCACCCCGGGGAGTGCCTTCCTTCCTTTCAGACACCTATTTCACAAGGGTTAAGTAACAGGTCTAGTCACAAATGAGTGCAAATATCTCCCAGCTACAGTTCCTCATTGACAAATTAAAGTTAAACTAAGAAAAGTCAACCCCAAAAACACAATCAATACTAGTTACTTACACAGGTCCAAAAAGTATTAATTCAATTCAGTGTAGTCTAGAAAATAACGTCCTTGATTTAAGGAAGCTTTGGCTGCTTTCCCTCTCTCTCTGTCTCAGCAGGTGTGTGTGTGTGTGGGGGGGGGGGGTAGTGGAGGACTGCATCGCTTAATGCCTTTTCTGCCTGTTAGAATTTTCAGCAGATCCTCACTGCTTTCATTGTGTCACAGAAACAAAATGTTACCTGAGAATTTAACAGAGAAAATGCCCACTGAAAATTATCTTTTCCCCAGGGATGAGATTACCTTTTTTAATTCTACTTGAGAGTCTGACAAATCACATGGGACAGTGAAAATATGTTTAGAAGAAAGAAAAGATGGTTTAAACTTAAGATACTGGAAAAAAAGTTGTATTTATTGTAGTTTACTGGAGCTCCATGAGATGTTTTACCATGTAAAAATGCCTTCTAGTGCAGTTTGAGTCCAGTGATTTTGTCTGCCAGTGTGAGATTACTCTCTTGTACCACAAGCGACATCTCAAAGAGAACCTATAAACATATTATAAAATCACTCGAGATATAACAGATAATGCAGTTAGGTAACCATGTGTGTGAGATGGTGACATTCCCTCCCCCCTCTTGAGGGCAAGGCCACTGACAAGGTTTAGGGGTCTGTGGCCTTCTCCCTGGTGATGGGGGTTTGTATTCCTGATAGACTGACATGATAAAAAGCGGGGTGTCTGCACCTTGAGAGGGAAATAATGGGCCTGATAATGAGTAAGGAAGCCCACCTGAGATGCAGTACCGACCACCTCCCTACTACAGTACACCTCTCCGTGACTGCAGATCAGTCCCTGTTTCCTCACAGTTGGAAATCCTGTGGCTTTGCCAAAGATGTCACTTGACACAGGCAGTACAGATAACAATAAAGCCTTCATTCACTGCAATGGGCCCTGAGGGACAGATAGAGAAGTTAGCAACATCAGTTGCAAGCATACATAGTGATAGAGTTGACTGCCCCCACAGCCTAACACAGTAGTCCTGGCCTGTCTGTACTGTCATTCCACCCCACTAACACCTTCAGCCCCTCAGCTTTTTAATCTAGGTCCTTCTGCCAATGCCCAATGTGTCTGCTTCCTTAGATGTTGCATTGGTGCACTGTGATCAAATGCAACAACCTCCTCTCAACAAGTGAGTTTTTGCAGTTACAGCTGGTAATCCCAAAAACTATATTCCAATGGCCCAATAGCTTGCTTGAACCAGTAATCCCAACAAACTAAGTGCAGTACTTCCCTGCACATAGGCAAGGCCTAAGTACTCATGATCCTCTGAACCAATACAGCTGACTGGGTAGACGATAGGGCTGTCACCTCAGGTGGATGGTTTTGTTGGGCTTTTAGAGATCGGTCACTAATGGACAGGGCAGAATGGTTAGGACGTTCACACAGCTGCCAGTAACTATGAGAATGGCACATCGCCCAACATTGGTTGGTACTGTACCCCCACCTAACGGAGTCTTTCAGTACTAGTATGTGGAGGGGGGTTGAAATTGTGCTCTTAAAGGGGGTTTACAACTGCTTTAAAGTAGGAGGAATAAACTAAAGGACTAATGGTTCTCCTTGCTGAGTAGTCAGACTTGATCCGGGAAAACAACACCACACGAGAACAGCTAGTCCTCATGGGTTTAGCACCTGCTTTCCCTCTCAGATCAGCACATGAATGGCACATTTACCAATTTGCGCACAAGGTACTTGCAACCGATGCTAGTTTAGGTCAATGGACTGTGTCTCCTCTCCTCAGTTTCTGTAGCAGTCAGCAATGAAGAGCTTCCAAAGTTGGGGGGGGGGGGAGCTACACCACCAATAGATTCGGGTGATTTCCTGAGTTAAGGTCAGTTGAACTACACAAAGACTGCAAGGACACATTCAAGGCCAGAGAATGTCTGCCTTAATTTTTTTATTTTCATTTATGCATTTAATTCTATGGCATCTCAGCAGGCATGAGCTGGAAAAACTAGGAGCAGGAATCCCTGGCATATAGACATCAAGGACAAGCCTCTTCATCAAATGACTCAAATGAAATCTGAACTTGACACAGTTTTCTGGTTTTGCTCTATCTTCTCACTCATACTGCTTGACCTTGCGCTATCTTCTCATTCATACTGCTTTACCTCACATGGGCTCACTCACCTAGTCTAACCTGCGAGCAAGGCTGTCCTGGTCCTTTATACTACTGCTGCTGATAGAAGCTTCTCATTTGGCGATCACAGCTGTCACTCTCTCAGCATCTAGCTGGTAGACTTATCTTTGATGCCTTTCTGGTTCATTTATGTTGTTCCACGGAACCAAAAAAATAAACAGAGAAATGAGTTGTAAAAACTGCCCCCCCCCCACCCAAAAGGAAGATTCTGTAGTTGTCAGGCCATATATCTAGACAGTGCATAGAGCGGGCACAAACTAAATTCAGCATGGCTAGGAAAGAAAAGGCATGCTCGCTCAGTTCCTCACGTGTGCCTGCATTGAAACAAAATTTTAAGTTAGAGGGAAGACTCTCACCTTCTCCCCACATCACCTTAGGGCCATTGACTGGGGAGCCCACATTTTCTTGTGCCTCTCCACCACAGTGACTAGGAAGGAGAAGGTGTGCTTGCTACATTATGCACTATAGGGAACCTGCTTTTATCTGTAAAATACTACACATGACCATAATGGTGTTCCCAGTTTCTCTCCCACCTCACAGACACAGTGAATAGGATAGAGCAGACAAGTTTCCAAGACGCACCCTGGGTTAGCCCGGCCCTCCTACAATTACTTAGAAACCGGGATAACCTCTGGCACCTTGCCACTGAAACAGGTCGTCTGTCTGATAGGCAAGCATACAATGCAGCCCAAAATAAATGCTCATGGGCCATCAGGAAAGCCAAGGCAGACCATTACCAGGCCTCCCTTACCTCCTCCTGGGGCTCAGCCCGGACCTTCTGGGATAATATTAAGCAACTCAATGGTAAAGCTTGCTCCCCTGCCCCATCCCAGCTCACTAGAAATGGCACAACCTCCACCGAGCCTGCCACCATAGCTAACTGGTTCAACACCACTTTCACTGACCTTAGCTCAGTTCTCCTAGTAATTTCTTTGACCCTCCCCCAACCAAACTCCCCTGTCCTCCAGCACCCCAGCTTCCTCCTCGAAAGATTTCCACCGGGAAGCCAGACCCATCCTAATCAAAGCTCTCAATGGCAACAATCCCGGCAGTGACTCACTGGACCCCAGCATCCTCAGGCTGGTGATAGATGAAGTCCTTGCACCTCTCACAAGCCTAATTAACCAGTCACTCTGCCTGGGACAATTCCCCACAGCTTGGAAAACAGCCATTATCACACCTATTCATAAAGGAGGCGACAGGTCATCGGCCAACAACTACCGGCCAATCTCCATCCTCCCTCCCCTCTCTAAAGCCCTGGAGAAAGTGGTGGCCATTCAAATCACTGATTATCTGGCTAAGCATAACATCTTATGCCCAGAGCAACATGGCTTCCGTGCGGGTCACAGTACCAGCACTGCCCTTATTGAATTCTCCAACTTCCTACACTCCTCCTTGGATACCAGCTCCCTAGCTGGTGCAGTGTTCATTGACCTCTCAAAGGCTTTCGACACTGTCTCCCATCCACTGCTGCTGAATGCACTCTGCCTCACTGGTCTCTCGGCTGGCCCCCTGGCATGGTGTGCTAGGCCATCTTGACACTCGATCCCAGTGTCAAGATTAATAGCACACTCTCGACACCAATCCCATTCTCTCTGGGTCCCCAAGGCTCCATCCTGGGCCCCTTCTCTTCTCGCTGTATCTGAACACCCTGCCCAGTGCATGCTCTGGCAAAATTCTGCTGTATGCAGGCGCGCTGTCCTTTGCCACCACCGTAATCCCATCTCCTACAGGACTCTACAGCAGTCTTTCAACAGTGCCGAGGCTTGGTTAAGGAGTGCAGACTCGCCATCAATCTTAAGAAAACCAAAACTATGCTCTTTTCACCCCAAAACAAAGCTAGCAACCACCCATCTATATCCTTCCAAGCACCAACCAACCACTGGAACAAGTCTGCTCCTACAAATACCTTGGGGTTACCTTCGATTCAGCCCTCACATTTCACAACCACATCGACACCCTAACATCCGCCACCAACACACGGCTTGGCATCCTATTCCGCCATAAAACCTGCCTTCCACCAAATGCTCTCCGGCTAGCTGTTACATCGTCCGTTCTGTCCCTTGTAGACTATGGTCTACCAGCATACGGTGCTGCCGACACCACTGCACTCAACAAAATTCACCTAACCCTGAATAAAGCGTGCAGGTTGATTACTGGTGCCCCCAGGCTCATACACACCTGTCAGCTATATGTCGATGCTAACCTGCTTACCCTGGATGAACGGCTCCGATACCAGACCTGTCTCCTCACCAAAAAAACCCTACTCGGGCTCTCCCCCCCTGGGGTAACGGCATCCATCCACCAGAGCCCTCCCACCATTGCAACACGGTCTTCCTACAACCACTCTAAAGGTCCCCAGAGCGAGAACCAGCCGTGGCCAGAGGTCCTTCAGCTATAGAGCCCCAACCTGGTTTAACTCTCTCCCTGCCACCATCACCAATGCCATCACCATCTCCACATTCAAACCGCACTGAACCACATCTTCAGCACTAACTGCTCCTGTCTCTGAACATAGCCTCCACCTGTTTCTCTTGACAATGCCCCCGGGCACTCTCCACCCTACCATCCCTCCACCACTTCCCTGTACACCATGCCTAGGTTTAACCTGGCCAGTGCCAGCTGTTTTCAATGTTTATCTACAGAATCCTCACTTGATACCGACTTGTGTAATACCTGTTATCAATTACATGTACCCTGTACCCAATTGTATTTGTCTGACCACTATGTGACGTGGCACCTCTGGTGAATGCCTATTGATTTTTTGCAAATCTTTGCTATGTAACCGAAACGCAATGTATGTCTTTATGTGACGAAGTACCTTTGGAAACGAGCCTCTGGCTCAAAGGTTGTAAACTGATTCTTAAATAAATAAAAAATAAATAAATAAAATCCTTGTGAATGGCATACAAAAAAACTATAGGAAACTGTGAAGCCCAAGCATATAACTCTATTATCGGGTTTTGATGGTTTTACAGTTTTACTATTTTATATAATACACAGATCCAGGGATATGCCCCATTCCCTTGGTGAGAACTGGAACCACCCAAATGCCTAGGACCCTACTGTTCACCACTCTGAAACTCCATGACACCCTTCAACATTGAGGATGGCACAGAACCTGATCCTCAAGTGAGATTTCTGCAATGGGGAGCCGTGCCACCCTGGCCCAATCTGGCAGTCACATGATGGGGCACCTTCTGTTCCCACTCACCTGGCACAACCCAGCTCCCTTGGCAACCAGCATTGAAGCTGGCCTGCAGAGAGATCCTTGTCCCATACCCCAACGTGGGGAATGGAGCCGTCTCCTTGCCCATACCCTTGGCAGAGGCTCAGTGATCCCTGAGGTCAGCCATTCCCCAGTTTCACCATGGGATCTGGGACACAAGACCACCCACTCTTTACTGTGACTCGACTTGAAAACTGACTCACCCATCTTAACCTCTGCACTTGGAACACATGGGCCCCCCTTATATTTACTGAAATCTAAGCTCCTTTCTTTCTATTAAGGGCAGACTGATGGTGCCAAAGTATTCAGTGCTCTGATTAGCACTGCTAGTAACAACCCTGCCCTCTTCTGTAGAAAGGGGGTTGTTACAGGCAGTTAAAAATATGTATACATGCATGCAGTAGTTCAGATGGAGAAACTGAACATGTCTGACCTACAGGAATTTTAGTTCATGGACCTGAAAAATGTCACGACCCCAGAGTTCGCTAGCTGTATAGACAAGGGCTATTGCTCATGTATGCTGTATGTACAATGCAGGTTGTTGGGTATGATCATTTAAAAATCTAAATATTCCAAATGCAAACCCCACTCTGCTAGACTGTTCAGTGCACCCCTACTTATAAATGACTTTTTTAACAGAAGTAAATCTTATGCTTCTTAGGCATTCATATTTGTGCCTCCATTCTTGTATGCAAAAGTGGGCCCTCAGGACAGAACAGGGTACCCCAAACCATGAGGCATGGGTATGGTTACTTGTAACCAAAGGGATAATGCCCCCTGAAAAGCTAAGAACTCCACCTCCTGCAGCACGCGATGTTTGTTGGAGATCTCCCATATCTGACTACAGAGCAGGCCTGATCGTTCTTAGTTTTCAAGATCTAATGGGATAAGGCGACACAGTGGTATAACTGCAGATTTGCAGCACTGTGACTCAGTTACAACTAGGCTACTTTTTCAGATGAGGAAATGCATTGTCTTTCTACCAGGACTCTGATTTCTGTCGGTTGGAGTTAAGTTCTCGCTACTTTGTTCGGAGATTGGAGGATGGCTCCTTAGTTCTCTACCCTACCTCCTACATACACATATACACTCACAAATAGCTAAACTGTTGGAAGAAGTATCGGGATTATGTAACATTTTGTTGACTCATTCTGAACATGATAATGGCCATCGTAGGACAAATTGGGTGTTGCAACTAGAGACAGAGGTATGAGAAGAGGATTGGGCAGAGATACTTCATACAGCAGTTCGGTTGCCGATTAATGGTAATATCAAATGAACACAGGACTTCTGCATTGAACATGCATACTACACCTCAGCCAAACTCGCCACGTTTCAGCTGAGAACTACAGGGCTCTGCCTTAGGTGTCATGCGTTTGTGCCAGCACACACCATATGTCTTGGAGTTGTCCATGGCTCACAATGTATTGGAGGGAAGTTGAAAGTTTCATAAGTACTATCATACAAACTCCAGTTTCCACCTCTACAGTGATGGCCCTCCTTGGGGATTTGTCTGCCTTAGAAAGCTTTCTGATCGGTGATCAAAGGCTTGTATATTTGGCCTTGGTTACGGCAAAATAACATATATTGGCACATTGGAGATCACAAGATCTCCTCCTCTTCTTGCTTTATGTAAGGGTAGATTAACACAAGTGACTAACTTAAATTAAAATTTTAGACAGAATAAGGGGCCACTCCTGAGGTTATGCAAACACTTGGATTAAGTAGTTGGACCCTGCTATGTGGAAGGTAGCTAGAGTCGGCCTGCAAAATTAGATGGGGCATGGCCTAACATGGGTTTTGTTGGGTAGGATATAGATACCAGAAAACAATTAAACAATGACTATTTGGAATTAAGTACAAAGTATATTTATTTTGCTGCTTGTTAACTTATTTTACAGTAATGGTGGTGTATTTATATTTTTATGTCTTGATATGGCCATTCTCATATTGGGGTCTGTTCACTATGCTTATGACTGAATGCCATGCAGCAGGGTCCAGCAGACCTCCAGCGGCATTCATTATAGGCACGCTAGTGCCTTACACACTGGATACCGCAGCTGCTTATGCAGTTATGCACCACTGGCTGTCTGGGGGGGTGCCAGGGGCCGGCCCATACTCTGCATCATTCACTAAGGTTCAAAGTGCCGAGACGGGGGGGACGCAAGTTATGCAATGAGTGACCCTTCTGTAACTCTTACATGCCCTCCCAGTGGACACATGCTGGCTGCGTTGGACAGGAGACCACTGCCATACTGCTGCCCCAGGCCACTAAGCTGCCGGGGAGGGCTGGGGGCAGCCATTCGGGCATTTGCCGGTCGGACTCCACATCCCGAGTTCCGTGCCTTCCCAGGATGCCCTGCAGGGGATCCACTTCAGGATCCAGGAAGGGCATCCAATTGGATGCCTGCCCGGGTCCCATGATTTGCCCCCATGCAGCCATGATCTACACTGTGCAGGGGTGGGAGCATGAACAGGCAGTCAGCAGTGGTGAATACTGGCCGATGCATGCCTGTTCTGGAGTGCGGAACTGTGCAGGCTCTGTATGTGTGAATCATGTGTACATCCCACACGTTAGTGAATAGAGCCCATTATAATGATTTCAGATGATGTACTTTTCCAGTTGTATCTTCTGTTCAAAATCTTTAAATAAAAACTTATTTAAACAATAGAAGTAGTGTAATGGGCCAATCCAAGTTGTAGCTTGGAATTTTTAATGCGACTTACATGATGCAAAATCTGCTTCTGTAAAAGCGAAATCCAGACTGAGACTTTCAGGGCATTGACTATTTAATGACATAATAATAGTCATAATTTTATTCTTGAGAAATTGATATACAGTAGAGTTAGGAGTTCATTTACAGCGGTCCAATGAAGGACTAGTGAAACATGAAAGTTTGCATTTTTAAAGGGATTGCTTTTTAAATATATCTACACAGCCAGGCGGTCTGCCTTTCAACTGTGCCCTTTTTGTAACACCTGAAACTGTGTCTCCTTCAACCACCACATTCCCATTATCTGGTTACCCAGTAACAAACTTTTACTATACTGTCTTAGCTGAGGGTCATGTAGTGTGAGTCACTTCAGCCATGCTGCAGTGCTAGTACTTCCGGGAGTTCAGCAATTCCTATAGCTACCACTAGTGCGCTGCGTCACTAGGTCAGCCTGTCACTGTTCCTGACAGCTGTTGTCTCAGAGCAAATTTAATGATTCGTTCCAGTCATGTGTACTGCTAACAAGCGCTGGAAAAGCTTTGAAGTTTTTCACAGGGGTATCTTGAAGCTTTAAGAAACTCGTCTCTAGGGACACATGCCTGTTATCTCTTTCCATGCTCAAGAGCATGGTTAATTGGCTCCCTTTACTGTAGTTTGATCTGATTTTTTATATTTATATTTATATGTTCTGTAGTTTGTTAGACTTCATACTGTATCTTGCAATTTTCTCAGTCTTTCTTGATTAAAAACCACAAGGAAAAATAAGCTTAAGCAAGACAGTATAAGTTTGAATATTCGTGAGTAACACTGACTTATTGTACACAAAGTTGAATACAAATGTATCTGAACAGTACTTACACTGTATAAATGTGTGAAACAGCTGATGAATGCTTAATTTACACTAGGGCAGGTTGTCTTCTAACTTATTTTTTACTTAACACAAATATATTTTCGTATTTAGAAGATTTTTAACATTATTTAATATGTATTGCTTAAACTTATTTTTCTTGCCCATTGGTGCAGTGGTTGGATTTCTGCTTGTGACGCTGGCAACCCGGGTTCAGGAACAGACCTGGGTCATCGGAGGCCCAGCTGGGGGGAGAAGGATGGAGTATCCTAAGGATTGCTCTCCTTCTCTGGGGGGAGGGAGGGAGAGGAGTGTGACCGGTACATGACAGACCCCTGGTGGAGGCCTAGGGCATTGCAGCAGCTGGCACCAGAATGTAGTTCAAGGGGCGGGTCAGACGCCGGCCGTCATTGCATGTCCCGGACCCCCCCCAACATACAGGGGAGAAAATATAGCTGGCTGATGCTTGGATGAAGTCTTCCCCTCCGCTCCGATGAGCTGCCAGGCTGGCTCCCTGACCTATCCCGACATTGCGGCACTTAGGCCCGGTACCACAACCCCACCCTGGGGGGTAAGCCAGGGGGTAGCGGGGAGTCGTGGCTAAATGTAGGAATAGGAGCGGAGGGGGCTGTGGCCGAGGCTGGGGTAACAGCAGCAGGTGGCACGAAAAAGTATTTTTCCTTGTGGTTTTTAATCATAGTCATTTACTAATGCAAGCACAGACACAAACACACACACACGCAGGGTTTTAAAATGAAGCTTCAGTTGGTTTATGGCTTTTCTCAGGGAGTGAGCTTTCAATTCTGTGACATTTGACCTTGAAATACCTTTCTTTTGATGGAACTTTTGCTGTCTTTATATGGTTATGTTGTTTTTTGAATGTAGTTTTAGTCAATGGGGATTCTTAACAACTTTTCATCTGTTTTTTTTTTTTTTTATATATGATTTGAGTTTTGAGAAAGTATATTCTTCCAAAACAACTGCCATTGTTTTCTGACGAAGGATTCTGTGTAATCCGAAAGCATTATGCTATAGGAAGAGATGCTAGTCACAAGTCGCAGACAGACTTCAAGGCCTAGGTATGGCCAAAGGTTTTAATCTTTTCTTTCTTTCTTTCTTTCTTTCTTTCTTTCTTTCTTTCTTTCTTTCTTTCTCTCTCTCTCTCTTCAATATCTAACTGATAGCAAAGTGTTGTATACAAAGAAATATTACCATCGAGTGGCGTAATGAACCCTAGAGTGAGTGGCCTTTATGAGCTTGTTAGGCCTCGAGATGGTAATATTTCACATGTATATGAGACTTTTCTGTCAAATGATTCATACATTACATAAAGGCAGACACAAAATAGATTGAGAGTTTTATTGTAGTTGTAGTTAGGGCTTCAGAAGCTAGAAGCACACCAGAGCAATCGTTGCTATAGCAACACTGTCCTGGCTTGCATCTGCTTTCTGAAGCCGCCATTCACTCTCCACTCCCTTGCTCTCTAGGTACAGTAAGTGGCTTCTTTTATAAAAAATTAAGTAAAGACAGCGTAAAAAAAACACACTCTTCTTCGATTTTCAGACAGGAACTTACTTTAAACCACTGCCAGGATATCACTTACTGTTATAGACACTACTTAGTTACGCTACATCTGAGCAATGAAAGTGAAAGTGCGTCACGCCGGATCTCCTCTCTGCACAGATGCCAGCTTCTTTCAGAGAAAACTTAGTCAAATTAACACAAAAACTGAAGTTTTTTTCTTTACATTTTCAGCAGAGAGGTTTATTTTAAGGGTGTGCCTGCATATGAGTTATGAAACACTTATTTGTGCAACACAGGGACTACTTTTCTTGCCCCTCCCCTCCCCAGATTTGTGGCCATTTTATAAGCTAGATAACCCACTGTAGGGTGTGCGATCACGCTCTGATATACGCATGCCTTGGGTGGTTGAATGCACTCATCCGTCACAATGCACACTAAGGCGTACGTATTCCAGAGCATAATCACTCACCCTACAGTGGGTTATCTATTACATATATTTATAGAGTTGGCAAGGATAAATCGAGAGACCTCACTGGAGGACTGCTGTCACATGACCATGCATTAAATAACTAACAATGAACAGTCAGAAAATGGATCTGATAACAAAGACTGGAAAACCTCATTACCTAATATGAGACGTTTTATAAGCACAATAAGCCACTCGGGGTATGCATTGAAAGATTAATGATGCACTTCTCATGGATGTAAGGACACTCGGCCTTTGGGGTTGTGTATTACTATTCCTCTGAGGCGAGCTTTATTTACTCCTTCAACGTACTCCTCACTGCGGCTTAATGCTTACATATATCCTATGGCCCCCCTCCATGCTCACCAGAAGATTATTCTCAAAATGATTCTCCTGATGTTTGACTGTGGGGATGTAGTGCCTGAGTGGACCCTCTCACTCCTTCTTCCACTTTGCATTTACCCCGTACCCCCTACTGCCCTCTCTTGTCTGAGCTATCCCTTTCTTCCTTTGAAGGCAGATGGCTGTATCATTCTGCCTCACTCATCTTTTAAGTTTTGGTTCTCCCTCCTCTCCAGCTACCTCGCTTTTGTTTTCACTCCCTCACCCCTTAAATTGTACTTTCACAGGATTTCTGACTCTCGCTTCTTCTCACCCTATTCTTCAAACATTATTAACCACTGCCATAGCAATAGGACTGTAGCACAGACTGTGTTTTGGCACGTAACTCTGTTTTAGTCCATCAAAATATTGTACAAAGTACTATCCAAAGGTTAAAAAAACAAAATCTGCACTCAGGCTACACAAAAAGTTGTTCAAATATGTCATTCAAACTGCGAATGGGGCAAAATCAGCACTGGAAGGAGACAGATGTGTTCTCAGAGCTCCTCACTACTGAGTTTAAAGCCACCTTTTTATTATTGCCACTTTTACTTTTTAAATATGTACTCCCTAGATGAAAGGAGGGAAAGGGGGATATGATAGAAACATTCAAATACCTTGCAAGTATAAACAAGGTACAAGAAGGGAGCATTTTCCAGTGAAAAAGATGCTCGAGGTGAGGGGTCATACTATGAAGCTAGGGGGTGGGGAGGGGCTGAGTGGAAATGTGAGGAAGTACTTCTTCATGGAAAGGGTGGTGGATGCTTGGAACAGCCTCCCAGTGGAGGTGGTGGGGGCTAAAATGATTGCATGATTCAAGAAAGCATTGGATAGACACAGGGGATCTTAAAAGTAAGCCGGGGTTGGGGGGGGAGTGCAAACCGTAGACTGAGTAGGGTCTATGGTGATACTGTAGGTGGGGAAAATAGGGCAGAGTAGGTGGGCCAAGAGGTCCTTATCTGCCGACAATGTCTGTGTTTCTAACTAAATGCTACATTGGTGAAATCAGTGGACAATTTATTTGCAGTAAAACTGGGGCCTTCAGTGGCAGGGTCTGCTTCTACTATTGATCTGGTGCTTCAGAGGTTGCTAGTGACTACTCGGCACGCAGAATGAAAAATAAACAACATTAAAAACAGTCTGTTATGGACCGGTGAGTATTGACTGCAGAACAAAGACTGGCTACAACAGAAAGTGATCTTTCAAGTCTTTTGGACAGTAATACCCAGTTGGCAACCTCTGTGGCTGAAGACTTCCCACGTTTGTACTAAATAAACTGGAAGCACTTGAGAATATGCAGCGTGCAATATTTGTCCATATTTTGGGATTTTCTACTGTTCCTAAATCAGAGTTACTGCTAACAGTAAGGAATACAGTGACTGAAGGCTGTGATTTATCTACGTAAGTGGTTGCAGTGGTATGGGCATTTTGGTTGCTGGGCTGATAAAGGAGACAGGATGGAGCCCAGGGTGTGCCTACCATGGTGGCAGTCCTCTGGTCTCAGCTGTCAGAGGCTTATTTTCTTGGCAGCAGCTAGAAAGCACAAAGACCTAAACTTTCAAGGTATTAAGACATTCCTTATTCTCAGATTTGGCTGCACAAGCCCAACAACAACAACAACAACAACAACAACAACAACAAAAAAAGCCATTTTGGGATTAAAGGTGGTCTCCAGGAGGAGATCACTGCAAATTTATTTTTTCCTGTCCGACTGTGACTTATGTTTTAATGTAAACATTATGGGCTGGGTTTCCAAAAGTAATTTCTTTCTGCTGCAGCTGCATCACAACACGTGTCCAAGTGTTTGAGTGCAATTTTCAAACATTTTGGTGCATTTGTGACACTTTTCACACTGTATGGCAAAAGAAAAAAGATGCATGCATCATTATTTTGAGGTATGCATAATGTCTGGTGCGCAACTTGCAGTAATTACATTCAGAAGTTAGATCTCTTTTGTGGTCTAACAGTCGTGGTGCAATTAGTGCAATGGAATTGCAACCGTGATGCAAGTCTTTCAGAATTGAGCCCTGCCTCTTTTCCGACCTGAAGGCTTTCCTAAAAATTCTAGATGCACATTCTGTGAAGGCTGAGGACAAGGAGGAGGCCAGTCCTGTGAAGGGCTGTTTTTCCTCATTGACTTTGCATTGACTGTGGATTCTTATTCATGGTGAACAGTTTCTACGGGACACTGGGTTGTAAGCCCAGTAATTTTGACTCTGCCTTCCTTGTAGCTTGGGCTGAGTTTGTTTTATTTTAAAATGATGAACACGAAGACATTTTTCTGTGTTGAGTTATCCCTACTTAACTCAGACTAGGCTGTGTTTATTGTCCATCTTGGTCTGGTACTGTGCTGTAGTTTTTTGGGGTGTGAGGTATGGATTGGGGTCTTCTCTGTTAGTATAATTCCTCTGTAGTCTGGTTCTTTCCCCTTATTGTCCTGCATATGGTGTGGGAGTTGCTGTGGGTTACATCTCCTATTATGAGAGTTCTTTCTGATTTGCAGTAAAATTAGAAGTTCCTTTCGATTTGCCTTATCTTTTGGCTGGTCTGTCAATTACTTTTGATATAGGGACACAAGGAGGCATGTTTTAAGGGTATTACTGAAATCTTATTTTGGGTTATGTAGACAGTGTCTTCATTTTCTGTATTTTCTGTAGGTGATGGATGGTCGGACCTTTCCATCATCCAGCTCATTAAGGAAATGACCCTATGTGGTACATATTGTATTTTTGTACAGGTAAATATTGTGAGTGGGGGGGAGTGTTATTTTCTAACAGATACTAATTTCTCTGTATTCTGTTTAATTCATTTTTTTGTTTTAATGCATTTTCTCCTTCCGCAGGATCACTGTAGCCTTTTCTGGTTGTGTTTATTCTATTCCTGCAGCTTTTTTTCAAAGGCGTTAGAAATATATTAGCTTTCTATATCCAGAGGGAAAAATTAAAGGGGCATTGTAAACCCATTTTGCATCATAGAAACGTAGAGGTTGATGGCAGATAAGGACCGCAAGACCCATCCAGTCTGCCCATTTCTTTTTCTACCTTATAAATGTGCCATCGGCCTTTGCTCTGTCAATGGCCTATCTATTCATACTCATCTGTATTGCTTCCTTATGCCTATCCCATGCCTGTTTGAAGCCATGCACTGTATTCATAGCCACCACTTCCTGAGGTAGGCCATTCCATACATCCACCACTCTTTCTGTGAAAAATAATTTCCTCACATTCCCCCTTAATCGGCCTCCCTCTAATCTCATTCTATGTCCTCTTATCCCGTTATTTTTCTTATTATTTAAACATGTTAGACTCTTTCACCTTGTTAATGCCCTTAAGGTGTTTGAATGTTTCGATCATATCACCTCTCTGTCCTTTGCTCAAGGGTATACATATTGAACTCCGTTATTCTGTCCTCATATGTATTAAAGCAGAAAGAAGTGGGGAAGGCAGTCGGAATAGCAAAAGCCCAAACTGAGGAAAAAAATAGCCAAGTCAGTTAAGAAGGGGGATAAAACCTTTTATAGGTACATTAGGGAGCATAGAAAGGTTAAGGGAGGAATAGTGAAGATTAATAAGGGAGAGGGGAGGTGGGCAGAGGGAGACAGTGAAAAGGCAGAGATACTGAATGAATACTTTTGCTCAGTATTCACAAAAGAAGATGAGGAGGAGTTACCTAAACCAGACAATAGAAGCACTCTGGGTAGGGGGGTTGACACCAGTCCATTTACAGAAGAAAGAGTCCTGAAAGAACTCCTAAAACTCAAGGTGGACAAAGCAATGGGCCTGATGGGATTCATCCCAGAATCCTAAAAGAACTAAGGGAGGACCTAGTGACACCACTGACCACACTTTTAACAAATCATGGGAGGATGGGTTACCTGAGGACTGGAGGAGGGCAGATGTGATTCTCTTCACAAAAGTGGAGCAAGGCAGAAGCAGGAAACTACAGACCTGTAAGTTTGACCTCAGTGGTAGGGAAAATGATGGAATCACTTCTGAAAGAAAGAATTGTTGAGTACCTAGAGGCCAGTGGGGCACAGGACCCAAAGCAGCATGGATTTACAGCAGGAAGGTCATGTCAGACAAATCTAATAGATTTCTTTGACTGGGTGACCAAAGTAATAGACCAGGGAGGGTCTGTGGATATGGCCTACGTAGACTTTTTAGCAAGGCATTTGACACAGTCCTGCACAAAAGATTAATAATCAAGTTAGCCAGCTTGGGAGTGGGTCCCAGGGTGGTAGCCTGGGTTGCAAACTGGCTGCACAACAGGACACAGAAGGTTGTAGTGAGTGGAACACATTCCGAAGAAAGGGGGGTCACTAGTGGAGTACCTCAGGGCTCAGTACTGGGTCCAGTCCTCTTTAACATCTTTATAGGTGACATTGCAGAGGGTCTGGAGGGAAAGGTATGCCTCTTTGCAGATGATACAAAGATCTGTAACAGAGTTGATACACAAGGGGGGGTAGAAAGGATGAGAAGGGACTTGGCAAGGTTGGAGGAATGGTCAGACATATATCAACTTAGATTCAATGCAAAGAAGTGCAAAGTAATGCACCTGGGAAACAAAAACCCAGGAGAAGAGTACACAATAGCAAGGGAGGTACTAACAACAACAAAAATGGAACGGGACTTGGGGGGTAGTCATATCGGATGATCTAAAGGTGGGTAAGCAATGTGAGAAGTCAGTGGGGAGAGCCAGGGGATACTGGGATGCATAGGAAGGGCATCACAAGTAGAACAAGCATTTGTCAATGCCGAACGCTCGCTTGCAGGTATTTGTAGTGGTATTTGGCACTTGGACATGGCTTAAAAAAATCAGTGACAAAGAAGTACAAGCATTTGTCAATGCCGAATGTTGCTTGCTTCTATGTGCTGTTTAGGTATTTGGAAGTCATTGGAGTGCAAATATTGAAAATTAGCGAACTTACGAGCGTGCGTAGGAACTGCGCAATGCACGCTCGTAAAACAGTCATTTTTAGGAATTTTTTCACCAAATTTTCAACATAGCCATTTTAAGACCTCTGCTCATGAACAGTGTCACTGTGATTTTCTTAATGTGTCCCATATATTGAGTTTGCACACCAACTGTGCCATTGTGCGCTACATGGGCGGAAACACGTTTTGGGCAGGATGTGAAAAATGACAGCTGTACTGCTCATAAGGAGGTGTGGTAAAATGGCAATGTTGAAAATCTGGAGTGGAAATATTGAAAATTCGCACAAATCCGAACTGCGCAACGCATGCTCGAAAGACAGTCATTTTTAGGAATTTTTTCACCAAATTTTCAACATAGCCATTTTAAGACCTCTGCTCATGAACAGTGTCACTGTGATTTTCTTAATGTGTCCCATATATTGAGTTTGCACACCAACTGTGCCATTGTGCGCTACATGGGCGGAAACACGTTTTGGGCAGGATGTGAAAAATGACAGCTGTACTGCTCATAAGGAGGTGTGGTAAAATGGCAATGTTGAAAATCTGGAGTGGAAATATTGAAAATTCGCACAAATTCGAACTGCGCAGCAACGTACTTCGAAGACAGTCATTTTTTAAGATTTTTCAACTAAATTTTTCAACATAGGCTTTTGAGGCCCACCTTATGAACGCTGGCAGTGTCATTTTTACATCAGGTTCCGAAGAGTGATTTCGCGCAGTGACTGCGAAATCACCCTTCGGGCCAGAATAACGCCGTGGCAGTGACATCATTCATGAGAAGGGGTCCCAAAAACCCCATGTTGAAAATGTGGTGCAAAAATTCCAAAAAATGCCTGAGATATGCAACAAAGTTGAAAAAAGCCCATCTAGCCCATTATACAGCTTACCAGCATTTCCTCAGTTCGCGGTCGGCTTTGAAGAGTGCAGACATGTTCCCGGTCCACCGAAGATCGTTGTGCCGAGCTCTGGAGGTAAGTATGGGGTGAGGGGGTGGGGAGCCAGGGTGCGCAGTGGGTGGAGTGCGGGTTGTGGGAGGGCCAGGGAGAATTGCTGTGGGACCGTTTTAATTTACAGGTTTAAAAAAAAAAAAAAAAAAAAAAAGATGACGTGATGTTTGCCATGCTGGGGTGGGCTCCTCGTGGCAGAAGAACGACTGGGGGGCATGGAGCCGATGGGGATTGGGCACCCCATCGGCTAAACAAGGTTTGCTCACGCTGGGTGGGCTCCCAGCGTGGCAGCGAGAAAAGCTGTTTGGGGACACGAGCCGCGGGGATTGGGCACCCGTCCGTCAAAAAAGATTTGCCACACTGGGAGGGCTCCCAGCGTGGCACCAAAGCTTTGGGGGAAATCGCGAGAACGGCCAGGACAGCAACAGTGGTGGTTTTCTTTGAACTGAAAACCACCACTGTCTTACACAGCACCAGCATCCATTGGTGCAGGACCGCCATGCCTGCTCAACGGCTGCAGTGGATTGCATAGGAGAGTAACACCTCCAAAGTGTGCTATTCTCCCAAGACATTCCTTGCGCATGCGTGCAAGTGAACGTAAAAAGGGAAGTGGTTATCCCTCTGTACAGACAGTTGGTGAGACCCCATCTGGAGTACTGTGTGCAGTTTTGGAGACCTCATCTACACAAGGACATAGACAGGATGGAAGCAGTCCAGAGGAGGGCAACTAAAATGGTGCAGGGTCTGCATCAGAAATCATATGAAGAGAGACTGAGAGAGCTTAATATGTATACCCTTGATGAAAGGAGGGACGGGGACATGATAGAAACGTTCAAGTACCTCAAGGGAATCAACAAAGTCCAGGAGGGTAGCATCTTTCAGAAAAAGAGATGTGTAAGAACAAGGGACACAATTTAAAGATAGAGGGGCACGGCTCAGTGGTAATGTGAGGAAATCTTTTTTCACGGAGAGAGTGGTGGATGCGTGGAACTGCCTTCCTGAGGAGGTTGTTGGGACTAAAACAGTGGGGGAATTCAAACATGCATGGGACAGACACAAGGCAATTGTAGTGGGGGGTGGCAGGAAGTAGGCTGTTGGTTAATTAGAATCTGCAGCTTATCCAGTAGGTAGGGAAATGGGCAGACTGGGTGGGCCAAGCAGTCCTTATCTGCTGTCAAAGTCTATGTCTTCTGATGCAGTCCCTGCACCATTTTGGTTGCCCTTTTCTGGACTGCCTCAATTTGGTTAATGTCCTTGTGAAGGTGTGGCCTCCAGTACTGCATGCAGTACTCCAAGTGGGGCCTAACCAGTGTCTTGTAAAGAGGGATTATTACCTCCCTCTTACGACTTGTGATACCCCTGCTAATACACCCTAACATCCCCCTAGCCTTACCTACTGCTTTAGAGGTCTGCTTGGATGATTTCCGATCATCGGTGATGATGATGCCAAGTCTCTTTCTTCCTTTGTGACTGCCAGCAACTCCCCTCCCAGCCTATAGGTGGCTTCAGGGTTTCTCTTCCCTCTGTGCACGATTTTGCACTTCTTTGCATTAAATCCCAGTTGCCACTCTTTCGACCATTTTGCTAGTTTATCCAGATCTCTTCTCATTCTGCCTACCCCATCTGGATCATCTACTCTGTTGCAGATCTTGGTGTCATCTGCAGACAGAAAAGTGTTACCCTCTAGTCCATCTGCAGTATCACTAATGAAGATATTGAAGAGGACTGGCCCCAGGATTGATCCCTGAAGTACCCCACTTATGACTTGCATCTCTTCTGACTGTATACCATTTACCACCACTCTCTGTTTTCTGCCCGTCAGCCAGTTTGCCAACCATTTCTAGTTGAAAACACATCTATTATGATTGCTTACCTTCCCTAAAATTCATTAATGTTGCTGGTTATTTTATTGGCTTCCATTCTCCATAGAACTGAAATGCATGCTGACAGTGTAATTACCACCACCTTTGTTTTGTTTCAAATCCTTGATCTACTTTTGGTGCATACTTTCTAAACACTAGGAACACCCCCAAGCACTGCAGTCCCTAATTTTGCAATTGTATCCTCCCTTCCCACTGCATAATGAGTGGTTAGACTGTGTTTGGGGGTTCCCAGGTCCAGGAAAGATGCAGTGTGAGTTGATCAGGGATTGTAGACAGACACGCTTTTTGTGTGGTAACACCAGTATGGTGAGAAGCCTGTTTTTCACTTTTAAAAAGAACAAAGGAATCAGAAGCAAACTACCACCTACATCAGCAATCTGTACAGAATGTGACCAATCATGACATGTTTTTTTTTAAACTAGAGACACTTTTATTAGACCTAAAGGGGGTCGACAGTGTCCCTTTAAATAAGATAAGTTAAAAAAAAGTTTAATAAAACAAATATGTAGTGAAGTCCTTGGCTAATAGTAGAAAACTATTGTCCCTTGGGTTGAAAAAGTGGCCTGTGGGGGCATGCCTTCACTTTTGATGGGAACAGATACTCATTTTTACAGCTTCCAAGAGAGTCATCTTAATTTATAAATATTAAGTACTTTTTGCACAATTTTAAATCGCTGAACACATATTACAGCAGTATGAACATTTTGTTGCAACAAGGGAAAGCCAAGTGCCTCTGCTCCACCTGCGGGCTGTTTTAACCCACAGTAGCAGCAGAAGGAGGGGAGGCCTGCCCAACACGAGGTGACATCAAATGTGGGTGAGACATCCAGTGGAGATGTGACTTGCCTTACAATCAACTCCACCATAGGGGAACTTGTCAAAACTGTGCAGGATGTGGACTACATGACTGACAACTTAACCCCCCCCTCTCCCCAAGTCTCCAAATTGGAAACCTGTATGGATGCCATCAAACTGAGTGTGCGGAGAGACAAAATGACATTCCTGAAATCTCAGGAGGCAACACTGACCTTTGTTAAGGAGAACACATATCTGCGGCAACAGTTGGAGACTCTGGAGAATCAGGCCCGGGAGCGAAATCTCCAGGTTGTGGGACTCCCAGAAACAGCGGAGGGAGAAGATGCCCTAAGATTTGCCCACATGTTGCACCCCAACCTTCTAGGAGTTACGGATGGTGACCTGGCTTTTTCATTGGAAAAAAGCCTATCAACTTGTGTGCACCAGTGAACTCAGCAACTCCACAGACTTTCATCATTGTGTGCACGGGAGTGGGGGACCAAGACAGAGCCTTAGCGCTAGCAGAAAAGAAATGGAGCTACAAATAATACAAAGCTGACATCTCCCCATTCCCAACCTCTTTTACAGCACACTGGTCCAGCGTAAAACATTTGATCGGATCTGCAGCGCTTTCATACATTTAACAGCCAACACCAACTTCTTCTGCCTGCTCTCCTGAGAGTTGTGTGTGGACTAGTTAAGTCTATCTCTACAAGGATCCATGGGAGGCAGGAAAGTTTAATTGCAGAAAATAAAAGCTGAACTGAATCCTGCGGAGAGAACCAACATTGCTGGGTTAGAGGAGTCCTGAGCATCTGCACCAGCGAAAATGAGCAGGTGAACTCTGACACTTGCAGAAACTGTTATGGTTTCTGAATATTTAGACTCAAGCAACATACAGATTTAAAGGTTTAATTTAAAAAGTTGGTATTGCTACATGTTTGCAGGGCTGAGCATGGTAGATTAAGGAAAGGAAGGTCAGGAGGTGGGAAAGTTATCTTAAAATGCTAGGCAGACAATAATATGTAACCAGTGTGGTGGAAAACTAATTTAATAGCAACTGCACATTAAAAAATTGACTGAGTGACTAAGATGGGGATGTTCTTACCAAAAGGTTTCTTCTCTGACCCTCCAACAGCAAGATGGTGATTTTCCTACCAAGGGTTCCTTCAGTCTTGTTGCAGGACACAGGGATGCATACTCTGATTCTGAACTGTCACAATCACTGCAGTCGAGCCAGTCACCGCCGATACTTTGAATGATCAACAGACTAAGTAATGACTAACCGCCAGCTGCTGGAGTAATGCTCTGGTGATAATCTGTACTGCCCCCATATACAGTAGGTTTTTCTCTCTTCGGGGCAGCGGGCAGGGTCCGCTCATGTTCTATCTTTAAGAGGACTCGTTCCCATCCTACCTGCCCCGGTGCTCCCTTTTTAAATTTTCTCCACATTATCCAAGACCCCGGTATACGGACACACATGCGCATGGAGGTGTGCATGCGCTCCGAGTCTCCAGTGACGACCTCTTCTGCCCACCCAGCCTAGTGCCAAGTCCCCCCTAGGCTTGGTGCTGCCACTGAGCCTCCATCTGGTGGCCGCCAAGAGTCGGGGAAACCCTACATTCATCCCCGGGAGAGGAGAGCTGCCTGGCGGCAGCTGTATCCAACTCCTCACCCCCCCCCGGCTGACCCTCGGTGACCCATGCCCTTTCCTGAACATGGGTCGCTAGCGTGGGACGAGGTAAGGTGCCAGTGCCTCAGCCCTCTTTGCCATTAGGCCACACTAGCTGTACTGTTTTTATATCAGATGTTCAGCCTACTATATTGCTTGTTTAATGCTGCTTGAGTACCCAGTTTACGTCAGTTGAATCAGGTGTGCTTATAGTAGTGGGTCTCTCCTGTTTTATATGAAAAGAGCTCTCTTGAGTAAGACCTCTTTTCACGGAATAACTCCTTTCCACATGAGGGAAAATGTTGGGCAGTTTCCCTATATGGTAAAATGGAATTTGATTTTACTGTACTGTGGACTTAATTTCCCTATAAAGTTCCTTGAAGTATGCCAGTTGGAAAAATCTGGGATATTTGTATTATTATATCCATCAGATGTATACTGCCAGGGAAGATGTTGTATTACTCCTTGATAAGCGGTATTAATTGTACGAATGCACTAAGGTATGCTTTAGTGCATAATCAGTTGTAAGTTTACCTGCAAAATGAGAAATAAGTTTTAAAAGAAGTGACCTGTGGCTTTGGGCATTATTTATAACCAACCGTTGTTCTCTTTTTCACCCTAAGGGCAATACACCATGTCTGTCTATCTATCTATCTATCTATCCATCTATCGCACTGTCTTGCTGTCTCTCTATCTAATAGCAATGTGCCATTTATTTTCATAAGTGAGGGTGCAGGAGCATAACTCAGGAGTGAAAGACCCAAGAATGAGATACAGAAGTCCTGCCTCCTCAAAAGTGACGATCAATGGCATTTTCATCAGACAAGCCATTGGGTGTCTCTCATTTATTCAGTGTATTTTAAAATGTAAATATTTAAATGCCTTCTTATTATATAGATGTCGTGTCTCTTTCATTTCACTGTTCTCTCTTCAGTGCAGAAGAGGTCATTGTGATGTCATCAGACATTGTGTATCGTGCTCTCACATCAGTTGAGCTTCCCTTTGTGATTTGCCCAAAGTGGAAATAAATGCTAATTTCCTATCCAATATGGAAATTTTCATTTTGGTGATGTCATAAGCAAAAACAACATACAGTATATATTTACGCAACTGTTAAATGGATTTGTGTGAAAGTTTGCATTTGTGATCTCGTGTGGTAGATCTGTGAATGTGCCAAGTTTTGTTTCAGTTGGATGTGTGCATTCTGAGTTCTGGATAGTGCAAAAAATTAATTTGCGCTCATTGGTTTTGCTTCTTTTTTTTCTTTGAACTTGCTTACAGCCCAGGTGGTTTGGAAGTTTGGTCTGGAATTTTCAGGGTAGAAAGGGTCTGGCCCCCAGATGTGCATTTTGCTTGTTTGGTGAAAAAATATTAAACCATTCCAAAGTTATTTAATTTTGAAAGATTTTGTTCTGAGCATGCTCAGTAAGCACTTCAGGATAGCTGTATGAAACAAAAAAGGAATCTTTTTTCGTATTGGAATAATCCTATTTCATTTGCTACCATCTTGTTGCTGTTTTTTTTTCTAAAACAAACATTTTTCAAAAGCTACAAAAATTACATCCTGGACAGAGACCAACACATCTATCTGGCTGACTGGGACCCTGTTAGGTATAATCTGCGCTTCACTGTTAGAGAAGTGCCCTTGAAATGTTATTTGTTTTAAATTATAAATCTTTTCTCGTGACACATGATACGAAGAAATAATCTTTTTTTTGTATCACGAGTCACGAAAAAAGATCCTTTTTCATGGAGGGAAAATCCTTTTTCACTTGCAGCAGTGCAAAGGAGGTGTTAAAATGTTGAACTTTGTGGCTTGATATTGATACGACTCCCAGATTGCCTAACTGCAACCTGATTCAGTGTTCCTGGCATCTCATTCCAAGTTGTGTTAAATTCTACCCTACCCCTTCCCTCGCTGTAGCAGTACTTCCTCACTGGCCACCCCAAAATCTGGAGTGCTGCACAATCAGTTTCCTTCCAGTCAAATAAAATCCATACTTTCTTCACGCGAGGACAAAGAAATACACCCTCTTTCATTCATTCATGATTTAGCCTGGAGGGAAATAGCTTTTTATGTTGCACTCTAGTGCTTCTTGTATCCCTGGTGTATAGCGACACCCCCGCCATCCGAGCGCTGGCCCCCCTTAGTAATTTGTATTTCCCTGGTGACTACTGCCCCCCCCCCATTGCAATCCCCATTCATAATAAGTATTTATTTCCCTGGTGTCTAGTGGCAACCCCCACCCCAACCTCCAATCCCTGTTCCTATTGTTTTCATTCCCTGGCGTCTAGTGGCACCCCACCCTTTGATCACCCTCCCTAGTCATAATTTCTGTTTCCCTAGTGTTTAGTGGCACCCCCACCTTCTGATCGCTGTATTCTCTGAAATAAAGAAAATGGTCCCTCGATGTCTTTATTGTTTTTCTTTAACCTGTAAAACGAAAATGGTCCCTTGCCAGTCTGACCACCCCTCATCCCGACCTCCCACTGACCACCCATCCCCCTGCACCCCCCCAAAACCCCTACACACCCTCACTCACCTGAACAGGTCCTAGAGTGAAGACAATCCAAGACATGTCTTGCTGCTGGAAATGCTGACTGCAATATAAGAAACTAAGATAAGTGCAGTTCAATGTATTTCAGTGCAGTTTTCAACTTTGAAGCATAACTTTGCGATTTTTGTATATTTTACCCCAAAATTTTCAACATGGCCTTTTTGGGACCCCACCTCATGATCAGTGTCGGTGGAATTAAGCAAATCTGTCCCAAAAGGTGATTTCACGGTCGCCTGGTGAAATCACCTTTAAGATGGGATTTGAACATTTTCACCAACCCCTGTTCGCGAGGTGGGGGTCATAAGAAGGCGATGTTGAAAATTTGGGGTGCAAATATGTAAAAATGGCAAAGTTATGTTCATTTGTTGAAATTTTGCTGTACTCGCTCATAGCTTTGCCCATTTTAAATATTTTAACCCAAAATTTTCAACATAACCATCTTTTCAAACCACCTCACGAATGTGACAACTGTCATTTTAAAATCCTGCCAGAACCAAGTTTTTGCACATGTGGCATGTAATGACGTACCGGTGGCACGGAATAACGTTTCAATGGGGGGGTTGAAAATTTTCAGTACCGAATTCTTGAAGTGGAATAATAAGAAAGCTAAGCTGACAATTTGGTTGCTGTTCTGCTACAAATGCAAGCTCAGGGCTCTGTGGGCCCTGTGCTTCCACAGCAGTGTACATATCCACATCTGTGGAGGGATGGGAGTGCAGGGCCCAATGAGGATCCTGAAGGGAGGGCCCTGCACTCCCGCAGTCAAATGAGGATACGATTATACTATCTCAAAAAGTAAGGAAATTATTTGCAAAAAACTCAGTTAATGCATCAGTTAGGATTGCTATTAAAGCGACAAAAGCATGGAAATGCGATATTAGAGTTTTGAACCCTAATTCCACATTTCCCCCCACAAAGAAGCCATAGGGGGCAAGGCAACACAAGCAACCACAGACCTCCATCATCAGGTAAGACAAACAACATGCAACTCTTTTCACATGACACAAGAGATATCCATCATCATGGTCCAGTACTTCTGTAGCCATGGATACATGCCACAGGTGGTTGAAGGCATTCGGCATCTGCATGCAATCGTTCATGTGGGCTTCTGTGGCAGCACTGGTGTCTTCGGCACCTGAGTGGAGGCATCTGCACTTCTCTGGTGGCTGATGGTACTTGGCTGTGCTTTGTGCCTCACAGCCCACCTGGGGCATGTGGTAATTTAGCATTACCATACACCCTGTTGTGTATTACTACTTACTTACAATTTACAATGTGATCCTAGGGGAATTTTATATCCCACTTCCCAAATGGTTGAATGCCACAGGGTGCTCACAACCCAGCTGGGGCATGCAGCAATTTAGCATTGCCTCACACACTGCTGTGTGGTATTGCTCACTTAAAATTTATAATGTGATCCTATGCGAATTATATACCGCACTTCCTAGGTGGTTGAATGCACCCAGCTGTGCCTTGTGCCTCACAACCCAAGGGGGAAATGCAGCAATTTAGCATTGCCGTACACCCTGCCATGTGTTGTTGCTTACTTAAAATTTACAGTGTGATCCTGTAGGAAATTTATATCGCACTTCCCAGGTGGTTGAAGGCACTGGACTGTGCCTTCTGCCTCACAACTGAACTGGGGAATGCAGCAATTTAGCATTGCTGCACACCCTGCCATGTGGTATTGCTCACTTAAAATCGATAATGTGATCCTATGGGAATCATATATCACACTTCCTAGGTGGTTGAAGCCACTCGCCTGCACCCCATTCCCTTACAACTTACCTGGATCATGCAGTAATTTAGCATTGCTGCACACCCTGCCATGTGGTATTGCTTACTTACAATTTACAATGCGATCTTATGGGAATCATATACTGCACTTCCCAGCTGGTTGAAGGCACTCTGCTGTGCCTCATGCCTCACAATCCACCTAGGGCGTGCGGTAATTTAGCATTACCACACATTTTGTCATGTGTTATTCCTTACTTACAGTTTACAATGTGATCCTGTGGGAATTTTTTTTACTGCACTTGCCAGGTGATGTGCAACTGTGAATGTGTATCCATGGCTACAGAAGCACTGGACATTGATGATGGATGTTTCTTGTGTCATGTGGAAAGAGCTGTATGTTGCTTGTCTTACCTGATGATGGATGTCTGTGGTTGCTTGTGTTGCGTTGTCCCATTTGACTGCTTGGGGGGAATGCAGAGTTAGGGTTAAAAACCCAAACATCTCATTTCCATACTTTTGTTGCTTTGATAGCAACCCTAACTGATGCAGTAACAGTTTTTTTGCAAAGAACATACCTATCTATCTATCTATCTATCTATCTGTGTAGTGGAGCCAGCCTTGATGCAGTGCAGTAGTAACTTGCAATAAGTGACACGATATATGTCACAAAATACTGAATTACAAATTGGTTTAATTTTCTAGGTGAATTAGGGGAGGGCAGTGGATGTGGCCTGTCTGGACTTCAGTAGGGCCTTTGACACTGTACCACACAGGACACTGATAAAGAAACTTAGCAGTCTGGGGGTGGAGGAGAAGGTGGTGAGCTGAACATCAAACTGGTTGAAAGGTAGGAGGCAGAGAGTGGTGGTAAGCGGCTGTCACGCGAAGGATGAGAGAGTGACCACTGGAGTACCACAGTGATCAGTACTGGGCCCTGTTTTCTTCAGTGTCTTTATAGGTGACATTGCTGAGGAACTGGAGGGGAAGATGTGTGTCTTTGTAGATGATGCAAAAATCTGCAACAGGGCGGACACCCGTGAGAGGAGGAGGGAGTTGGAGAGAACATAGAGGGAGCTGGGGAAACTAAAGGAGTGGGCTAGGGAGTGGCAGTTAGATTTCAATGCCAAAAGTGCAGTCATGCACCTAGGGTGGGGAAACCTGGGGCCTGTGTATAAGATGGAAGGGATGTACTTACAGTTACCAAGTAAGAGAGGGACCTTCAGATGATCATATCTGATGACCACAAGGTGGCAGGGCAGTGCGACAGGGCAGTAGGCAAGTGAGCCGGATGATGGGGTGCACAGGGAGGGGATCTCTAGCAGGAGAAGGGAGGTGATGTTGCCTCTGTATTGCTCACTTGTGAGACCCCACCTGGAGTACTGTGCTGCACCTACACAAGGACATTGACAGGGTGGAAGTGGTCTAGAGGAGGGCTACCAAAATGGTGTGGGGATTGCACAAGAAACCATACAAGGAAAAGCTGCAGGAGCTCAACATGTACTCCCTGGAGGAGAGAAGAGTGAGAGGGGACATGAGTGAGACCTATAAGTACCTCATGGGGGTGAACAAGGTGCAGGAGGGGAGTCTCTTTCACAGGAGGAGGAGAACCAGAACATGGGAGCATGCTATAAAGCTTGAAGAGGGGATGTTTAAGAGGGATGCGAGGAAATACTTCTTCACAGAAAGGATGGTGGATGCGTGGAACAGCCTGCCAGAAGAGGTGGTAGGGAGGAAGACAGTGGTGAGATTCAAACATGCATGGGATAGGTATATGGGTATACTAAACAAGGTAAGGGAGGAGGGAGGGATACCTGTGACCAAATAGAGTCCAGGGTGTAGTGTTAGGCAGGGAAAATAAGGCAGATTAGATGGGCCTACCAGTCCTTTTTGCCGACACATTCTGTGTTTCTATGTTAACTGCCATTATAAAATATGGAGAGAAAATCCTACCTTCTCATTGGTTGTTACCTGTGCATCAGATTAATTTGATGCACAGGTTAAAACAAGTGCTTAAAAGCAGGACCGCATCACAGAAAAAAATCACGGTACCATTAGAACACTCGTTTTTAAAAAGCCATACTTGCCAAGTTTCTCTAGACGATGTAACCTGTACACATATCTGACATTTAGCATTTAATGTAAAGCTGTATTTTCTTATGTCCCACTTTCCTTGTATGCCATACTTGTATGACTCCGCCCTGAGATCCTGTCTGCTCCTACTGTCTGACCTGCCCTTCGCACTGCCACCCTGCAGTGTAAAAAGTGAAATCCATTGCCTCTCATTTTTTTTGTTAAATTCCAACTGAGTTTAAATACTCCATTTTGTAATATAGTGTGTGTGTATGTGAGTTATAGCCACTTGCTAAAGTACAGCCACATGCTCAGTGAAGGGGGAGGGCACCTCGGAATTGCAGCCTGTCTCTCCTAAATGCCCGCTCGCTTCAAGGCTTTTTCTTTTTGGTTACATAGAAAGAGAGATAGCATACTGTTCCTGTACTAAGTAGGCAAAAGGGATGGGTGATCTATCCCCGTTATTTCACTCACTATGATCGCAGGCTCCGTGGTGGGGGGGGGGACCTGACCTCTTTGCACAGTATGCGAAGTATGGATGCCAAAAAGGACAAATGTCCTAAAGCAATTATACAACATAAAGGCAGAAGGATTATTTTACAATAAGTATACTAAATTATTTAGTTTTTTCATATTGAAACAGTTTTTTTTTTTTTTAGCATAAAAGTTTTTTAAAAAAGGAACCCATTTTATAAACAGAAGCCTCGTACCTTACTACGCCCCTGGGTGTGCAGTCACATCTGTTCAATGCACACCCCATTGTGTCTTATTGCTTACTTGAATTACACTGTTTCCTACAGCGTACTGCAGTGTTTTGTGACATATTGCAGTTTCCTGGATTGCATCCTGGCTCGCAGCATTGTATGTACATTAACTGAAGAAAAAAAACTATGTTAATGCATAACATAGGGATTGCTGTTGAAGCATAAAAAGTAAGGAAATGTGATGCAATATTAGTTTCTTTTCAGGTTCTGCTGTTTATGCCCTCGTGTCTCTGGTCAGCACCAGTCTGCTTAGCTGCCCCCTCCCCATCACCCTGGCATCTCCCAGGACTTACTTTCAACTCCAAGGGTGAAGTTCAAATGCTTGAACTCTGCCAATGTCAAACGTTTATGAATTCTCTTGTTACTACTAATATCAGCAAATGTTAAAACCAACCTTGGACCCAAACATGACAAGGCACCAAATTTCACTGTTGATGATAAACCCAAAGGGGCATTATCTATAGTTCACTTAAAACATTTGCAGCTTACCTCTTAAATTAGATGAGTTCAGGGCCTGGATTACTACATGTGATTATGATATTGTCACCCTCTCTGAAACATGGCTACGCCCCAAGGTCACACACCCCTTGATAGAATTACCCCAATATAACCTATTCTGGAAGGATAGGACAGGTAAATGGGGGTGGGTGGTGGGGTCCTAATATTCATTAAGGCCCTGTCCACACTACCAGCCAAAAAATCTGCAACGTTTCCAAAACTGTTCAAACAGGTAACGTTACAGTGCGTCTACATTACCTGTGAACTGTTTTGGAAACCATTACAGTCCGTCCACACACCGGGCGAAGTGTGATCATAACAGTCAGCTCCCTATCCCACAGTGCAGTTCATGCTGCACTAAAGGCAGTGCTGAAGCTACACACTTACACCACACCGCCACCGGTAACGTTACAGCAGCTAAACCGTTTTCAGAACCATTGTTGAATCCATCTCATAAGTGGTTTCTGTAACAGTTCAGAAAAAGCCTGCTGTAACGTTACCAGTGTAGACGAAAGCCATTTTGGTAATTGTTTGAGCCCACTTTAGCCCTCTGTAATGTTATAGAGGCAATAGTGTGGACAGGGCCTAAGACAACTATAGTAGCTATACAGGAAGCTGTTTTGGACTGTAGTAGCAGCTGTGACCTCCTTTCAGTTATGCTGATACTAGGAAGAGCTAAACATTTGTATGTCAGCACATTCTGTTTTCCCCCTAACTTCTCTGAAGAAGGACTCATCTTGCTTTCCAAATACACTGGCACGACTGAACACCCTAAAGAACATATCATGTTAGGGGTTGCCAGTATAAACTGGACTGATATAGCCAACTCTAAAATCAAAGATAGACTTGGTGATCTCAACCTAACAAAGCTAATAGACAGCCCCACTCATTTTAACTATAAAATTAATACAGGTTCAGTCATTGACTGGACACTAACAGACCTGACACTATACTCTGCTTCATCTCTCCCTGATTCTGTAAGTGATCACAGCCCTTCCACTGTTTATGGAGGACTAAGAAACCACATCTCCCACCTAAAGTTATATACTCCCGATCACTTTGGTGCCTTGATATAAATCTGGACTAGACTGGTCCCTCCTGACTAGTATTACTGACATCAACACATTATTAGACTTTACTGCATCCAAATTTAACCACATCTGCCATCAATTTACACCTGCCCATAAACTACGAGTAAGAAACAAGAATCATGATTAGGTTAACAGTGTTCTATTAGCGCTAATGAAAGAAAGAGACAAAGCCTGGATGGCATTCAGAAGGGAAAGAACAACTCAATCCCTTAATGCTTACAAATGGCTCAGAAATTGCTGTAAAGCTGAAGCTGGTTCCTGCAAAGCAGATTATTTTCTAAACCAATAGTTCACCAGTGCTAACAAGCCAACACAAAACTGGAAAATTCGAAATGAACTGTTAAGCATAACACCACTCTAACCATGCTGAACTCCTCCAAGGGCGAACTATTTAAGCAATAATGCATGACAGGGAGTGTGTTGTTGTGGTATTTACACATATCTTGTGTGGTATGTCACGAGGCGCAGCCAAGTGACTTAAACCACACAAGAAGTGTGTAAATCCAACTACTACACACGCCTTGAAGTGCATTATTGCGATTATAAAATGAATCTATATTAAAATTTCAAAAAAGAAGAATTAGATTCAAAGAATATAAACATTTGATCAGTGGGAACTTTGCTGGTTGTCTGTTGCAGGATTTACACACGGTCGTGTGACATGTTTTGACCAATGAGCTTACAGGATTTTTGAGACCCATTTTATAATAGAGCCTAATGACATGGCCGAGGAATTTAACCTCAGTTTCTGTAACATGGCCGGATTAACATCTGGACTGGACCCTGATGCTACTACATTGGAAGTTGACTTTTAACATACATTTACATCAGGGGTTTATATATGCCATGCTATCTCCATTATTGACATGGTCAAATATCTAAAAGGCATGAATGTAGACGTTCAAAACGGGGCTGATCATATTGATGTTAAATTACTGTCACTTGTAACAGACCTAATGGCCTACCCTTTAAATTTTCTGTTTAACCTTTCATTATCCACCGGATCCATTCCAAGACTATGGAAGCAAGTTACTGTAATACCTATATATAAATCAGGTGATATAACTTTGATTAAGAAGTATAGATCTATTTTCTTGTTATCCCCATTGTCCAAAGTGCTTCAGAGGATTGTGCTGGACCAACTAAAGGAGTACCTCCACCAGCAAAACATCCTTGCACCTTACCAACATGGCTTTAGACCTGATCATAGTACTTTGTCAGCCTTGACGGAACTTACGGATTTCCTGCATGAGACCCTGGACAGTGGGGATATGGCCTCTAGTATGTTCCAAGAGCTATCAAAAGCATTCAACCTTGTTGACCACAGCTTACTTTTATACAAACTTAGGTTGATTTGTTTCTCTGATGCTTTAATCTCCTGGTTTTTCAACTACTTTATCAGACAGGCAACAAAGGGTGCTTTAGATACTACTAACTCATCCCTTAGAGAAGTAAACATCGGCTTACCCCAAGGATCAGTCATAGGCCCCATTCTCTTTAGCTTGTCTATAAACGATCTACCAAGGGTAGTTACTAAGACCCGCTTTCTCCTGTATGCAGACAACATAGTTTATTTTCCAAGGACTCTAGTTGGCCACCCCTCATAGATAAACTCGAGACTGATTTCTCCTTAGTACAAAGGTGGCTGATCCTTAACAAGCTGGTCCTAAATGTCGGGAAAACCAAATTTATGGTCTTTGGATCGGTATCTAAACTGTCTACTTGTACAACTACCCTAATTCATGATATCCACAATAATGCAGTAGAGAGGGTAGATAAATTTAAATAATTTGTACAAAAAAAACACAGAAGGGTCAGCACAAATAATTCCTTTTAATAAAGCGCATATAACAACTATATAGAAAAAACACTATTAATGGCATAGATCTCACCCAAAGTTGTGGTAGGAGTGCAGGTGTTAAAAACACAAGCCGCAGTTTTCTCAATGGGAAAAGCCAGGTGCCCGAAGTGCTTAAATTTAAAATCCACAGAGCAGGAACAGAGCCATTTTATTGACTACATAAATCACACCAGTGTGCATCTTCATTTTATGTATGAAAGCAGTTTTGAACATATTCCTTTTTTGGATGTTATGATCACAAAGAAAGGAATTGGTTTAGCAACAAATTTGAACAGAAAACCCCTTTCTAGAAATACATTGCTTTTAAGCAATAGCTGCCATCCAGTGTCTGTAGTAGCAACTATCCCCAAGGGACAGTATATCAGAGATAAACGTATATGTTCATCTGAAGAAACAATTAGCGAGGCGAACAGGGATTTTACTGATCGCTTCATTTCTAGGGGGTATGGGCCTAAACTGCTTTTGGAAACGTTGCACACAGTAGACAACATTGACAGGGATCTGTTGTTAGAGCCGAGACACAGGAAAGAAGAGAATAATAGATTAATATTCATCACTGAATACAATCAAATAGCACCGAAGATTCGTAAGATCATAAACAAACACTGGCCTATTATAAAATCAGATTTTAGACTTACAGAAATTGCAGAAAATACACCTATGATTATTTATACAAGAGGTCAGAATTTGAAGGATATGCTAGTAAGATCATATGTTCCTATGCAGAATGTGACACAGAAGACATGGCTTCCATGTCCACCACAAGGGAACTATAGATGTGGCCACTATGTCCACTGTTCAAATATGTCGGATGTTAAATCCTTCAACCATCCTAGGTTGCGACAGAAGTATGATATCCAATCCTTCATAAACTGCAGCTCTATGGGGGTTATTTACATGTTGACATGCCCTTGTGGTATGTCATACGTGGGACAAACTAGAAGATCGCTCAAACCTCATATTGGCGAACACAAAGGAGCCATTAGAAATGCCAATACAGAGAATGCAATGGCATGTCACTACAACGAAGCATGTCATGGATCACCATCGACACTCAGATTTGTAGGATTGGAGAAAGTGGAAGTCGGGTTTAGAGGCAGAGATTTGGGGACGAGATTACTACAGAGGGAAGCTTTTTGGATTTTTTAGCTAAATGCCATGACTCTTAATGGTTTGAATGAAGAGATTCCATTATATAGTTATTTGTAAATAATTAAGCTCTCGCTGATTTATGGAGCTATGTATAAGCACTGTAATCATGAGCCGAACCTGCTATCTCTACTGATCAGTGTTGCACAGTTTGTGACAAAGACTTTCTCGTGCTCTGGTCACAGGAAGAGCATGACCTGCCAGCTCTGCTCGTCCACTGGTATAGGTACTATTCTTATTAGCAATAAAAAAGCCCCATAATTTTAATATCGTAGCACAAGGTGTGACCACGACTTGACATGCTCTGGTCATAAGAAGAGCATGTCATGCCGGCTCTGCTCTTCTGCAAGTACGTGTGCATATTCAATTCCATTTGATCAATATATAGTGTGACTGTAATCTTGTGTTCAGATAACTAGTTAAGCAGGATATATATTTTCTGTTGTTTTTGTATATGTAGTATACCCTGAAGACCTTCATAGGCCAGCTACTGAAACTGGCTATTTAGTGATACTGGCTACTGTTTTTTAGTGAAATTAATTTGTTTTTTACTGCATCGATCTGAAATTTGGATATGTACCAGATGTAAAATATCTTTGGTATTTACTCTTGCACGAACTGTAGCACTTTACGACTGCATGTTGCACATGGTGTTGGGAATTACTCTGTTGCACTTGGTCACTTTAATTTGGACCGCCTTTTTGCTTTAAAAGGGCTCTCCTAATTTTATATAGTCCACTCTAAAGACCACCCTACGGTCACTACGTGAGCGTATCCGGAAGTGTTTTTGGCCGTGGTTAGAGCAGGTCCCAGCTGCGACACGAGTCTTTGCCATTTTTCTTTGGTTACAGCATTACAGCGTTTATTTTTCAGCATAATAGTTACCCTTGAACAGGATTTATATGCATGGTGGCAATCCTTGTCCTGCTTGGGTGTTTGGGTTTTTTTTAGCCTCTGTACTTGCTGAGACACTGTTACCTCGTTCTTACATGCCGACTCTGTGGATTTCAAATTTATGCACTACGGGGACCTGTTTTTTTCCATTGAGAATACTGCGGCTTGCGTTTTAACACCTGCACTCCTACCACGACTTTGGGTGAGAGCTATGCCATTAATAGTGTGTTTTTTCTATATAGTTGTTATATGCGCTTTATTAAAAGGAATTATTTGTGCTGACCCTTCTGTGTTTTTTTTTGTACAAAGTGTTGCTTTACAGCTCTGGGGTTGTGTGCACTTCCCCTGTATTTTTAGTGAGCCCGCTACCTCTCTAAAACTCTCCAAGAGGTGTTGTTTTTTTGTGCATAAATTTAAATACCTTGGACTCACACTGGACAGTACTCTTAATCACCACATTGACCTTCTGCTTAAAAATGCCCACAGACTGGGCTTATTGTATAAAATCAGAAACTGTAGCCTCTCACTCATGGAGAGTGTTAGCCCAATTTATGTTGTTATTACTCATAGTCTGTGGCCTTCCCATCTATTTTGCAGCTATTATTACCCAGCTAAAAAGGGTTGAGGTTCTCTACAACCAGATCTGCTGATTTGTCACCCTCAGTCCACGCTATACTCACCACTGTGAGCTATATGATAAACTAAACTGGCCACTTTTGAAGCAATATGCGCCTATCTTAGACTACTTACATTCTGAAGATTCTACAGAGGCCCTGTTATGTTATACTTCAAAAATTCCTTATCTCCCTACTCTTCAGGGTATGCAACTAGCCTTTCTGAAAAGGGGAACATTATTCCCCCTATCTATTGAACAGCTGCAGGCCAATGCTGTTTTTAAGTAAGTCCATTGTAGCTTAGCCTTGCTCTAGATTTAAACTTGCCCTGAAAGCTCATGCTATGACCCTGTCAAAATGATTGTGCTTTTCTTGATTGTATTCACTGCTGTACTTACCTGACTGTATATAGAGAGAAGCTGTATTTACTTTGTTCCTACCCTACTCTGCGTGGTTGTACTATGTTCTATGTGGTTGTACTGTGTATCCGGTCCCCCATGAAAATGGGCATTTGATGCTCTTGGGGTCTTACCTGGTCAACAAACCCTAAATAAAATAAAAATACATAACTCTGTAGTTCCTCCAGAGCTTGACCCCCTCTGGTGGGGGCAGTGGAGCCTCCCCAGTCTCCACCACAGAATGGATTCAGTGTATGGAGGTAGCGCATGAGTAGCCAGGTGCGGGGCCTGTGGGCAGCTGCTGTTATTCTGCTAGCAGTGGTATTTTTCTGCTTTTCTGTCCCTTCCTGGTGTTACGTCAGTGGCAAGGGTGCACAAGCATGCACCAGCCTACATCCTCCCACCCTCCCTCCCTTACAAGCCCCTCCAGACTGCATTACCACTTGTGGTCACCCAGGTGGCAGTATCACAGTGGAGCAGGCTGTCCCTCCCCATAGGAGGAAGAGAGCTTTCCATGGAATGTTTGATCTTCCTCCACCCCAGCTGGCCCCTGATGACCCAAGCTTCTTCCCGAACTCAGGTCATCAGTGTCATGAATGGTAGTGCTACCACTGCACTGATGGACTGGCTAATGTTAGGGTTTTTGATTCCTAACTCCTCCTGCCCTCATCCACTTTCCTTGTGAACCCTACTGAACCGAGTGGCAAAGTACAACACAGGTTTAATACATATAAATGCCAATGCACAACCCAGATTTAATACGTACATTTTAAATAACATTTTACAAGGAATATAGTTTACTTGGTTTACTCAGTTAGTTTAAGACACTAGAAGGCATTGGCCCATTTAGTGTGTCTCCCACTCCTAGTGGATATCTCAGATAATGTTGGTCCCGTTCCAGTTGAGGTGCTTATCTAGATTATATTTAAAGTCTGTTGAGTTTTTTTAATTAACCACTTCATGGGGAAGTGAATTCCACATTTTTCAGCCCCGATTGTAAAGTAGTTCTGTTTTGTATGCGTATTGACCCTAGGTATATGTATCTGTTTATTGTGGCTTCTAAGATTGGCATTTATGGTCATATACTTGGATCCACATTGGTCAGTTAGATCTCTGTCATTTAATAATCTAGAGAGTTGCAACATGTCATCCCCTGTTCTTCTTTCTTCAAGTGTGACTAGGCCAGTCCTTTGTAATTGGCATTTGTATGGTAAATCTTTTAAGTTGGGGCTCAGTTTAGTTGTTTTTCTCTGTACCGACTTGAGCAATTTTTTGTCTTTATTGAAATGTGGACTCCAAAAGGGTGCTCCAAAATCCAGATACAGCCTAATGTAGGTGCAGCATAAGGGGGTTATGAATGATTCATTTCTATTGATGAATGCACACCTAATTCTATTTCGAGTTAGCTGTCTGTACCACATGTTTGTATTGATCCCTGGATGTAAGATTGGTATTAACTATGACTCCCAGGTCCCACTCTTTCACTGAGGCTTTTAGTACTTGGTTGTTAAGACAACAGGAGTATTTGGGATTGTTTGAACCAACATGTAGGACAATACATTTGTCTTGATTAAGTACCATTTTATTTTCAATACACCACTGTTTGATTTTTTGCAGATCACTGCAGATTGATTGGCATTTGTTTATCTGTATTGCTGACCTCACCCCCTAATTTGGTGTTGTCTGCAAATTTTGTAATGGTGTTGTGGATGTTAGTATTGATATCACTTATAAATATGTTGAATAGAGTGGCACCCAGGACGGAGCCCTGGGGCACCCCACTAGTGACTCCCCTTGGCCCTGATAGGTTTCCCCTAATCCTTACTCTCTGTGTTCTTGATTCGAGTCATTTATTTACCCAGTTAACGATCAAGGGACTTATTCCCAATTTGGACAGTTTTCCAGTTAGTTCTTTATGTGGCACTCTATCAAATGTCTTGCCAAAGCCGAGCAATATGACATCCACTGATTTATTTTTATCTGTGTTGGAACTGACAAAATTATAGAAAGTGATTAAGTTTGTTGTGCAGGAGCAGTTTGTGGTAAATCCATGTTGTAGATTGTCCACCCTTCCTTTGTCAATAATTTCTTTTTCAATTTTCCCTTTGATCAGTCTTTCTAAAATTTTGCTGCAGACTGCAATGAGACTGATAGGCCTGTAGTTTGACACTTGGCTTTTGAGACCTGTTTTGTGAATCAGAATTACAATTGATGTTTTCCATTCCTCTGGTAACACTCTAGTTTCCATAGATTTGTTGAATAAAATGGTCAAGGGAAGGGAAATATTGTCAATTGTTTCCAGTAGCAGTCTAGGGCTAATGTTGTCAGGCCCTGCAGAGGAGTTTGGTTTTAATTGCTTAATGGAACTCATGACTTCTGCAGCAGTGAAAACGATTTATTCTGTTTGGCTGTCAGTTATCAATTCTTGTACATTGTGTTTTTCATTATAAACAGAACTGAAATATTCATTGTAAATTTCAGATATTTGCCTGTCAGTAGTTATTGTTTTGCCATTATGGGTTATGGATGCAAGTTCTTTTGGGTCATTTTTATGGGTGTTAATGTAAGAGTAAAAGGATTTCAGATTGTCTTTGGTACATTCCATGATGAACACTGCACTTATATGCTGTGAGAAAGGCCACAGGATACAGGGACTCAGACCAGGTGAAATGTGTGTGACAGAGTAACTGACACTTCTGAAGCAGCTGCACGATCATAGACATTGTCCCATGCCTGTAGTAGACTTCACAGATTAAAATTAAATAAATCTTTGGGGACCCTGGAAGTGGGCTTCCCAGTGTCCCACACTGCTGGGAGGGCTTCTAATGCCAACATGAGGTTATTTTGTTCACTGTTGGCAGATAAAATGAGGGGCAGGCGGGGACACCTGACACCAGAGGTGGGCATCCGGTGTCAGATTAAATAAATAATAAGTAAATAACAGGAATCGGAGCATGGGGTGCCACTAGACACCAGGGAAACATAAGAGGGTGGGGGGAGTGCCACTGCAATACATACAGTGTCACAGGGACCTGTATTTTCACACAGCACTCGGGGGGGGGTGCCAGTACACACCAGGGAAATAGTGGCTCACACTTGGCAGTGCAACTGGCAGCACGAGTTCCAGCTGCAGCTGCAAAGTCAAGAAAAGCCCGCTGTTGTCATGCGGAGAACAGGGCAGAAGCGATCATCTCGCTAACGTCAGCATCCGGGATTTCGGGTACCCAAAAAAGGTGTTTTTGGCCACAACTATAAAAAGCAAACATTAGAATATAGCTAAACTTGTCCCATTTAGCTAAGTTCTGATGTTTGTTTTTTCTATTACATTTGTTTTTGCATGTTTTCTTTATTTTGTGTCTCTTGCTAACCGGAAAACAAAATGGCGGACAGAACAGAGCTCTATGAAAATACACCAGGCTCCCTGCGACACTATCTGACTGTGAAAACAAACTACCTCCTGCAAAAACAAAACTATTTTCCTGCGAACACAACGGAGCTCTGCGAAAATACACCAGGCTCTCTGCGACACTATGTGACCCTGCCTGCGAAAACAAAAGTGTTTTCGTGTGGAACATCTAACTTTTCCCATAGGAAATAATGGGAAAATTAAGAATTTAATAATTTTTAAATGTGTTAATATTTTTTTCACCAAACCTTCAAAAAGCACATCTGTGAGGCAAAGGCTTTCTACCCTGACCATTTCAGACCACACCCTAAAGCCATTTCTAAGAAAAGGCTGTAGAAAAAATGGTAAAAAAAAACAAAACATTAGGATTTTTTGACGCTCTGTATCTCAAAAACCACACAACAGATTCACACGAAATATGGCACATCAAGAGACCTACCCCTGCATGCCACATTTCATGCAAATGCGTTGAACAGTTCTAATGTTATGAAGGTTCAAAAATGTGGCTTTAACATAGAGGTTTTGCATTTATAGTGGTGCTACCATGCCACTATAATATATGTCTATATGGACCCATCTGGAAATGAACTGTTACCAGCTCAGTATGTCTTTCCTACCAAACTTTTGAAATAAATAAATAAATAAATATATATATATATATATATATATATATATATACACACACACACACACACACACACATATGAATAACACTCTCCAAGGTGTCCAGATGTGCTCTGATATATGGACATCTTGGGTGTGTTAAGGCACAAGGTGCATGCCAAGTGTTTTCAACCACCCAAGAAGTGCTTATATCAGTATGCCAGGACATCTTGAAGGGTGTTATTTCTCTTATAGGCCCTAAATTGATTTTTGAAGTATAAACAGTCATTTAGATCTGAGCTGTCCGGGCATGCTCTGATAACCAGGCAGTCAGGTGATGCTCTCAGCTAATCAGATCACTAAAATGTCATTACCAGAAAGTCAGATGATGCTCTCAGTTAATCAGACCACTAAGATTTCATTACCAGACAGGTGATGCTCTCAGCTAATCGGATCACTAGGCTTTCATTACCAGAAAGTCAGATGATGCTTTCAGCTAATCAGATCAGTAGGATTTCATTACCAGTCAAGTGATGCTCTCAGCTTGTCAGATCACTGGAATTTCATTAACAGTCAATCATGTGATGCTCTCAGCTAATCAGATCACTAGGATTTCATTACAAGACAGTCAGATGGTGCTCTGAGCTAGTCAGATCACTGGAATTTCATTACCAGTCAGTCAGATGATGCTCTCAGCTAATCAGATCACTAGGATTTCATTACTAGACAGTCATGTGATGCGCTCAGCTAATCAGATCACTAGAATGTAATTACCTATAGCACCAACAACACCTGTAGAGGTAGAAATGACAAAATAAATATTGTATACCAACTCTCAAGATATCATGTTATGTTATGAGTTGAGTATGGCACAGATGATACCATGTCTTGTTGGGTAAAGCTCAGTGGAACTGTGAACTAATCAGTGTTCACAATGCCTTGAACATCACAGCAGCCATGGACAGCATGGAAATAAGCAGTTAAAATCAAAGAGAAACAGCTAAATCTTCATTTAAACAGCAGACTCAAAAGCTACTGGGTTACTACAAACATACCAGCAGATAAAAGACTTACAGTCTATGTAGTCTGCTCGAGTGTGCAATTACAGAGGGAGCAAAACCCTTCCCCGTTTCCCTTCAGACTTGCAACTTTCTCATTCGCTTTGTCCAATCCCCTCTTGAAGCATTCCACCGTTTTTAGGGATACCACATCTTCTGGCAGCTCATTTCACTTGGACACCACCCTCTCGGTGAAAAAGAGCCTCCTCATCTCCCTCCTGAACCTTCTCTCGACCAGCTTTAGGCTGTGTCCCCTAGTGCTCTTGTTCCTGCTAAGACTGAAGAGACCCTCAGTGTTCACCCCGTTAATACCCTTGACATACTTGAAGGTCTCAATCATGTCTTACCTCTTTTCTTCTCTCCTCAAGAGTACCTGTTGACCACCCTGTGCCTCTCCTCATAGGTGATGCCCTGCAGTCTCTGAATCATCTTGGTTGCCCATCACTGGACCGTCTCCAGCAAGTTGATATCCTTCCTAAGACTTGAGCAACAGTACTGCACACTCAGCTCCAGGTGTGGTCTTACCAGTGTCCTGTACAGCAGCAGAATTACCTCCTCCTTCCTGGTGGTGATTCCCCTGGCTATGCAGCCCAGCATCTGATTTGTTTTTGCTGGTGCTGTCCCTCATATGCAGTGTTTCAGGTCACTTGTGATTATTGCACCTGGTTAGCTGCACACTGCTCGGCCAGTATTTAGTGCCCAGATTCTTTGCCCCGAAGTGCACAACTATTCACATTTTAGCACTGAAATCCAGCTGCCAAATGCCAGACCACTTTTCTAGTTTAGCCAGGTCTTCCCAGAGTTCATGTCCACCCTCTCACAGAACTGAGTGTCATCTGCGAACAGGCAGACTTTACCCCAATCCCATCTGCGATGTCACTTATGAAGATGTTGAGCAACAACGGACTGAGTACTGAGCCCTGTGGGACCCCACTGGTCACAGGCTTCATGTCTGAGAATTCACCCCCACCTTCTACATTTTGGCTTCTGTCCTACAATCAGCTTCTGACCCATCCTGGAACTTAGCCCCCACCACTAGGTTATGCAGCTTCCTAACCAGTCTCGTATGTGGCATGGAGTCAAAGGCCTTGCTGAGGTCTAGATACAGGACATCAACTGCCTGGCCCTTGTCCGCTGTCTTAGTGACCCTATCGAAGAAGTCAATTGAGTTAGTTTGGCAGGACCTCCCCAACACAGACCCATGCTGCCTCATGACCTGGAGCCCATTTTCCTGCAGAAAGCTGACCAATCTCTCTTTCAGGATGGTCTCCATCAGCTTACCCACAGTTGATGTCAGGCTCACTGACCTGTAGTTCCCTGGTTCATCTCTCAGCCCACTTTCAGAGAGAGACACCACATGCATCGTTCCAGTCCTGGGGCATGTTTCCCGACTCCAGAGAGGTGTTCAACAGGTCAGCCAGAGGACTGGCCAGAACCTCTGCCAGTTCTCTTAGGACCCATAGGTGCATTCCATCTGGTCTTGGTGATTTGTCCACCTTTAGGGCCCTTAGGCCCTTGAGTACCCTGTCAGCCTGTAATACACCGTCTGTGACTTCCCCCAGTCCCCATCCCCCTGCTCCCATGTGATACTGGTCCATCCTTCCACCTAGTGAAGACTGAGCAGAAGTACTTGTTAAGCACCTCCACTTTTTCTTCACTACCCTCTGCCCTACCTCCCTTCCTTTTTTAGCCTGGTAATTTCAACCTTTATGTTCCTTTTCTCCCTTATATACCAGAAAAAGGCTTTCTCACCCACTTTTAACCCCGGTGTTAGCTGTACTTCACTCATAACTTTTGCCTCTCTTACTGCTCTGCATGCCACCCTCGATGCAGTGGTGTAGTCCACCCTATCCTCCTCCTTCTGAGTACGCTTGTACTTTCTGAAGGAGTCCACCCTATCCTCCTCCTTCTGAGTACGCTTGTACTTTCTGAAGGCTGCCCTCTTGTGCCTTACCTCTTCTGCCACCTCCTTGCTGAACTAGCTGGGCTTGTTGGTCTTGGCTGTCCTCCTTTTGATTCTGGCTCACTCACTAGTGGCCTTCATGAGACCCTTCTTAATTATGGCCCATTTCTGTTCCACATCCATCCCCACTCTAATCACAGCAAGGTGTCCTTTCAGAACATCTCCCATCCTACCAAAGTCAGCCCTCTGAGAGAATAATAATAATAATCAGCATTTATATAGCACTTTTCATACACAGTGTATCCCAAAGTGCTTTACAAGCAATGCTAGACTGGTAGTGAAGTGACTGAATGTGTAGTGGCAGCCATATCACACATCAGCACCCACACACGGCCTGGACAACTGCATGAACTGGTTTATGGGAAGGGGAATGTTGGCCACTGGAAATGTTCCCTAATCTTTGCGAAGAGTGCGCTGGGTTCTTTTACTTCCAGGTAGAAGGGACCTCAGTTTAACATCTCATCCAAAGGACGGCACACCCCAGCAGTGCAGCACCCCCCTAATACTGCACTCGGATGCCAGCATTTTAGGTGCAAGCCCAATCCCAGTGTGGGATGAGAACCCATGACATTCTGGTCCAGAGGTGGATGTGCTACCAACTGAGCCACACTGACACCTATCTTTTTCTTGGTTCTGTCCTTCCCTCTACTCATGTCCAGGTGGAACCACACTGTATGGTGGTCACTTCCTGCAAGAGGCGCATCCACCTTCACATCCTGAACGTGTGTTTAGTTGGACAGGATGAGGTCCAGGATGGCCCTCTCTGTAGAGGGCTCCATGACACCTTTACTAGTAATCGGATGTTGTATAATCATATATGCAATAGTCTGACTCAAAATACAGAATTAGTGTTCATATGTGATAGGGCAGGACTTTCATAACTTACTTGTGGCTCCACTGCTCATGCACTATGGTCCTGCCCCCGTAAATTTTTGGTCAGCCTGTTGCAGATGCCCTAGGTTTATACTTTAGTGGTGCAGTAGCGCACAATGTTAGTGTTGAGTTAGTGTGTGTGTGTCAAAACCCCTGTTTTTGACAGTTTCTGTTTTGGCCATATTAAGACCTAGGGTTTTGAAAATTGGCATGCACCCTCTAAATCCTAGGGGCTATCAGCGTGGCAAGTTTTTTAAAAAAATAAGTCCACATTTTGGCACTTTCGAGTGCTGCAATTATGTAAAAATACCCCAAATTAAGACTTTTTTGCACACAGTAAATAAAAAAAAACAATATAAAACCTGACTCTTTCAAGTTCAATAGATATTGGGCCACATTAGGGCCTTGTGTTGATTTTGAGATGACAAAAGGCCAGATTAAAAAGTTATAAGACACACAAACGGCAGAGCACAAGGAGCCCCAAAAAATAGTTGTGTATATCGCAAAAGTCATTCACTACCCGCAGTTAAAAAAATGTAGCAGAAACCTGATTTTTTTTTATCCTGACTCCAACCCCTCCCCATCCCCTAACCTTATGACCTAAGGTCAAGCTACAGGTCTGAGGTTGTGCCACATCTACCGTTTTCTCCACCTTGTAGGGTCAGTCATGCTTGTGACATCACACAACACAGACCTGCAGCTCATGTTTCAGACACGCCTTCTTCAGACTAGCCTCTGATTCCGTCTGACTCTCATTAAGTACCTTTTTAGAAGTCATGTGACTGATGTACACAAAAGAGCAACCATGGCAACCTACAGAAACCACTTGGCCATCACTGCTAGGCACTGCAAGAAATGCCACAGCACTCACTTAAACTCAAAACACAATAAAATAGACTCTTTAGAAAACAGCCATACTGAGAAAGATATCTCACAATCCATAATCCGCACAAGACCTTGTGTCAAAGCACTATTCATATAACATGAGCCCGTAAGGGGTCAATAATCATGCGGAAAAAGTACATTAATGACTGTTTCATGCTGTGGGGAGGCACAGATGAGGACTTGTACCTGTTTTTACAGTACATCAATGAGTGTGGCTCAGATCTGAAATTTACCAGGAATATTAGTGAAGGCAACGTGAATTTTCTACACGTAACCATAAAAAAAGGAACTGACATGACTGGAAAGCACAATATATTGCCAGACAGTGGAACGGAAACTTGCTGCTAGAGTACAAAAGTAGTCACCTGAAATGGTTAAAAAGCAGTGTTCCATTTGGCCTCATGCTGCACGAGTTATATGGAACTGCAGCTTGGACAGTGACTTCAGGGTAAAAGCACAGGACATGGGCAACATATTTATTTCAAGAAAATATGGTCCAGTGGTAGTTCAAACCACCTACACAGAGGCTTGTGCTGTACTAAGAAAGGATTTGCTAAAAACAAAATCAAAACATCAGGACGAACAAAATAAATTGACTTTTGTGACAATTTACAACAGTGATGCATGAAGATTACAAATAGTATAAAAAAACTGGTATGTCTTACAGACTGATGAAACATTTAAAAACAAAGGGACACCATGTTTCAGCTTTAGGAGGGGTGAAAATCTCAAGAACCATTTGGGCCACTCCTTTTTTTTTTCCCCCCAAACTACAAAGTAACCCCAAACGTGAATATGTAACATCCCAAATGGAAACTACCGCTGTGGAAATTGCTCCAGTTGCAACAGTACAAGAGACTGCATAACTTTCCGACACCCAAGGACAGGGAAAGAATTTAAAATGAATTCCTTCATAAACTGTACAACACGTGGTGTTATTTACATGCTAGCATGCCCTTTTGACATGTGTTACATTGGGCAGACAAAGAGGGCACTGAAACTTCGAACTGAGAACATGAGACAGCCATAAGGACAGTTAATTCAAAATATGCTATGGCAAGACATTTTCAAGATGCTAACAAGGCTGTTCAGCACAACTTTGATTTATTGACGTTGAAAAACTCATGACCAACTCCCGAGGTGGAGACTTCTTGAAAATGCTGGCCAAGCATGACGTCTGTTGGATACACACTATAGAAACTTTAGCTCCAAGTGGGATCATTGAGGATTTGCCCCTGCATTGCTTTTTGTGAAATAATGTGTTTTCTTTCTGCAGCAGGGGAACAGATAAGGGGAGTAAAGGAGTATTTTACTACCATTTTTGACTGAAATACTCCCACTTTCTGATTTTAGAAAGTTTTTTCCCACCCTGCAAATTTACATGTGGCATACATGTACAAAGTTGGCAGTACCATGAGATACTAGCAGCCATGGCACTACACAGGAACCCATGGGGTGGGCACAGGAGTTGCTCACTGGCTGGTTAGAAGGACTGTTGCAACATGACAATGTTAAAAATAAGGTCACGGTATGACTCCACAGCAGTATTAGATAGTCAGTGACTGCAAGCATCCAGTGGGACTGAGACCTGGTTAAGATGTGGGGCACACGAGATGCGTCAGTGGATGATGGTACTACCATTTGGATGAAAATACTACCAGGTGTAAAAAGGTAGTAGTAAATACTTCTGAGTCCTAAAAATTATCTGGACCACTGTTCTGCAGATTGATGAACAGGGACCCAGATACCAATGAACTATTTTTCTTTCCTTTTTTATAGCAATAGTGCCTGGCTGTAAGCAAAATGGTATGTCTGAATGTGTAATCCTTTTTCTTTCCCATTCACTCCTGCTTGCCCCCCCCCCGTGGACTCATGTTATATGAATAATGCAAGGTCTTGTATGGATTATGGATCGTGAGATAATTTTCTCAGTATGGCTGTTTTCTAAAGAATCTATGTTAGTATGTTTTAATTTTATATGAGTGTTGTGGTGCTTCTTGTAGTGCCCATTACTGATTGCCAAGTGTTCTATGTCATAATAGCGAACTAAAAGGGCGACTTACCTAACAGCGTGTGACATCGCCAAAAACCAGAAATGGCGATCTACACTATTACCACCACGGAAACAACAGTGTCCAGCTGCTGAATTTATCCATAGGTGCCAATATATGTACCTAATTTTTATGCTTAGGTATGCCCCCACACCTCAAAATTAATATAACCAACTCCGGGGCGATTTAAACGAGGGGAGAAACTTGGGAGGGGACGAATATCAGGAGGGGGAGAATAGTGGCAGGGGGTAATAAACTTGGTAGGACAGGACTGCAAACAATAAAAAAAAATGTAAAGCTTAAACAGCACCCTCCCGAAACAAAACATAATAGCACAACGCCATGCTAGTTCTGAACCCGAGACGCCGGCATCAGTGGCTATAACTCTAGCCACCACACCACAGGAGTGGCTCAGAAATGGCCTGCTAAAACAACGTCTCATAATCCTGCACAGATCACTTTGCCTGCTATTCCCTACTTGCCATTTGCTGTCTTTCGACATTCTCTCAACCTTCACTATTAAATAACGGTCACTCTTCTCAACCCTCGCTATTCAGTTGCATCTATTCCTCTCACAGGCATTCAAACTGAGTTGCTCAATTTGAGCCACCCACATAACGGGATACCATTGTCAAGTCATTTCTGTGGGTTGCCATTGTTGCCCTTTTGTGTACTGTACGTCAGTCACATGACCTCTGAAAAGGTACTTAGAGGTGGACTGAGTCAAAGGCTAGCTCTGAGGAAAGTGTGTCAAACATCAGCTGCAGGCCTGTGTTGTGTGTTGTCATACACATGGCTAACTCTCCCGCAACAAGGTGGAGTTGTCACCTGTTTGGAAGTTTTGCAAGTTATTTTGCATCTGTTTACAACAGACTAACTAAACAAGCCATACTCCAGAACAGTAGGCTTATAATTTTATTTTAAATGGTTGGCTTCTTTTTTGTATGGTAGTGCACTTACTAACTGCAGTCAACACCATGTTGTTTGCTTGTGATTTGGGACTATATAGGAACACTTTTATGACCCTTGATACTGTGAAGCAACATTTGGAGTGATTTATAATTGCTGCAAACATTGATTCCAAGTATTTTAGTTCTTCACGTGATAATGTGTCACGGGGGGGCATGACAGATTGACATTAAGGGGTCTGTGCAAAACATTGTTACAAAGTGGGGTTACAGTACTATAAATCTGGGCAAAATACTAAATATTGTGCAAAAACCAAACAGTAACTAATTCATGATTCCCCACAATTGCCAAATCCTTTATTTCACCATTTTGCAGTTTGAATAGACAATTGTGGGCCCTAATTTGTAAAAATAAGGCTTGGTTTGACTAAAATATGACTTCTCTGATAGAACTTGAGTAGGGACAGAAGGAGGCCAGGCAAGATCAAAAAATAAACACAGAATGGTACTCCTTATATTTTGCATGGCACCCTTAAAAATCGACATGGGGTCCCTGACTTTTCAGATAAACTGTTTGATGGATTTTCTGTTGCTATGCTGCAGGCAGGCATTCTTCACAAGGGGATGCACCCCATCTTTCCTTCTGTATTTTGATTATTACAGCAAATTAAACAAAATGCAGTTGCAACTCAGTATTGTCTTGTGACATTTACTGGTAGTCTGTGGTATGTCTGTTGTGCAACACGATTACAACACATTTGACTTTAATTGTTGATGTCATGTACTGGTGCTATCTTTTGGTTTCTATTTTAAATGTTTGAAACCTCCTGCCAAGACTAAACAGCTTATTGTTGTCACTCCTGCATCAAGGAAAGGTATGCTTCTTTGCAGATGACACAAAGATTTGTAACAGAGTTGATACACAAGTGGAGGGGTAGAAAGGATGAGAAGGGACTTGGCAAAGTTGGAGGAATGGTCAGACGTATGGCAACTTAGATTCAATGCAAAGAAGTGCAAAGTAATGCACTTGGGAAACAAAACCCAGGGGAAGATTACACGGGGGAGGTAGTAACAACAACAATAATGAAGGGACTTGGGGTAGTCATATCAGATGACCTAAAGGTGGTAAGCAATGAAAAGTCAGTAAGGAGAGCCGGGGGGGATACTGGGATCCATAGGGAGGGGCATCACAAGTAGAAAAAGGGAAGTGGTTATCCCTCTGTACAGACAGTTGGTGAGACCCCATCTGGAGTACAGTGTGCAGTTTTGGAGACCCCATCTACGCAAGGACATAGAGGATGGAAGCAGTCCAGAGGAGAGCAACTAAAAAGGTGCAGGGTCTGCATCAGAAACCATATGAAGAGAGGCTGAGAGAGCTTAATATGTATACCCTTGATGAGAGGAGGGACAGGGGGGACATGATAGAAACTTTCAAGTACCTCAAGGGAATCAACAAAGTCCAGGAGGGTAGCATCTTTCAGAAAAAGAGGTGTGCAAGAACAAGGGGGCATAATTTAAGGATAGAGGGGGAATGACTCGGGGGTAATGTGAGGAAATTATTTTTCACAGAGAGGGTGGTGGACGCATGGAACCGCCTTCCTGGGGAGGTTGTGGAGTCTAACACAGTGGGGGGAATTCAGACATGCATAGGACAGACATAAGGCAATTATAGTGGGGAGTTGCAGGAAGTAGGCTGTTGGTTAACTAGAATCTGCAGCTTATCCAATAGGTAGGGAAATGGGCAGACTGGTTGGGCCAAGTGGTCCTTATCTGCCCTCAAAGTCTATGTTTCTAATTCACATACTGTACAGATGACAATTTGTGCTTCAGAAGGAGATATCCTGTAATTTGCCCTGATGTCAAAAAAAAATATTTTATTCAGTGCCAGTGGCAAAAGTCTTGAGAAAATTTGATCCCAGTATGTGTCTAGTGAGTACTAAGTTTGTTTGTTTATAATTTTTGACCAAGAAGGGAGCAATTAGCCATGAGAGCTTATTTCCGGATGAGTCCTGGAGTGGGTTAGGCTGCTTGGCCAGCATGCATGTTGGTGTCGCTGTAGGTATGGGTCTGACATGAAGAGGAAATTAAAATGTCCCTACTCATCTGTGTTCCTCCGATGTTCATTCATGTAACAATTGTGTGTCATCAACTAGTACTGTGGTGTAATGTAGGATATAATGACGTGGAACTCCATTTGTGACCTCCTGGGAACTGTAAGACCACAACATAGTCATACAGATAAGTCAGACTTTAAGACTGACTTTTGGGCTAAGGCTAACCTTTTATGTAGCACCCCCCCTTCCCAATGTTTAGGAGTCTGATGTTAAAACTGAAAGGGGGGGCCCAGACTCCAGAATCTTACCAAGCTCTTCTCAGATTAAAAGCAGCATTTAACATGGATGCCTTACCTGAAGATGTCTTCAGACCCAACGACACCAAGCCCCCAAAGGTGGTCACATCTCCCAGCAGGCAGTCTGTTCAGTTCTTTCTCAGGCTTCTCAGACCCACTGGACCTGGAGCAGGGGGTGCAAGGAATTCTAAAACTTCAAACCCCAGGGAAACTGCGAGAATCCCTAAAAAACTAAAGGACTTAAAATTCATTAAAATCCCTTCATTGCAATGATCAAACTGAACTCTGATTTCTCCCCAGACAAATTCTCCTGTGCCCCTACAGGCCCCGTCGAGTCCAGGCAACCACCCACTCCCACCTTTTACCACAGAGCCGAAGTGCCACTGGGGAACGAGGTTGAGGAACTACCACATCCTCCAACCCCCTGCCAAGGCCCTGCCACCACCTTGGCAGCCCCTGATGGCTCCAAACACCACCTCCAAAGACTGGGCCCAATGACCCCAGGATCCTGTAGTACCTTTCCTCCGATACTCATCACCCAGTCCCAAGGGACCCAGGACCCAGACAACTGCAACTACCTTTCTGCTTACCTCCCACAGAGTCCCCAAAGCCCAGGAACCCAGCGAACCGCTGCTGAAACTGCTGACTTGCCCCAAGGGGGGGGCCATCCAAACTGCCCTGCTGCAATGCCCGCTGGTCTCTCTTTTCTCTCCTGTTCCCACCTGTACCCCCTTTTATATATAGAAGCCCACTCTCCACTGCCCCCAAGTGGCAGCAGCAGAAAAATACACCCCCACAGTGCACAAACTCCCTAAGCACCAGGGGGGCCCTAAGGGTGAGGAATAAGTCCACCCATGAGGGGGCTTAACACTTCCCCCACATAAAAAAACATTCCCTCCTGGGATGGGGTCAGAGGGCCAAACAGGCCCCTCAGCCAGACAAACCGGGTAATGCGCACTCCACAGCATGGCAGAAGGGCACCTTTCTGAAATTTGACCCAAAGGGGGATAACCCTCCCCAACTACACACCAAAACCCTACAGAAACCCAAGAAAACTCTAACCTACCTGTGCCAGGAGGCTGAACTACCTTTTAAAACTACATTAAGAACATTTCAATTATTGAAGTGTAAGAGTGTGTGTGTGTGTGTGTGTGTGTGTGTGTGTGTGTGTGTATATATATATATATATATGTGTGTGTGCGTATGTATGTGTGAATATACAGTGTATGTGTGTGTGTATAGATGAACATATAGGTTCATAGATTATTTACAAGTTCAGTGGGCTGGGTGCCCTTTTAAGAACTCGCCACTCAATCATGGGTGGTATTCATATCTTTTCTCTCCAATATGTGAGTCCAAATTGACCTTAAAAGTTTCCAAGTTTGAACTTTATACTACATATGCTGGTAGACTATTCCATACCCCCATAGTCCTTTGTGTGTAATAGTTACTTCTTCTAGCCGTTTGAATGGTATTGCCTTTGATTTTATAACCATTGTTTCTTGTGTTTATTTTACCATCATGTAATGTGTGTGTGTGTGTGTGTTTGTGTGTGTGTGTGTGTATGTGTATGTATGTGTGTGTATATACACACACACACAGATACATACTGAGGTAGATACATTCAGATACATTTGAAGTCCCCTCCCTATACCAACCACCAATTCAGAGCAACACCAAACAATTTTAACAATCATAAATCTCTTGATTGTCACATACACATTCACACTCACACTCACACTCACACCCACACCAGGCAGAGCTTAAAACACTCAGCCTTAACTAGATAATACAATCAAATAAAGTAGATTAATAAAAATTTGAATTATCATTATTATTTTTCCTTTTTTAAAATAAAATTAAGATTGTTTCAGTCCCAGATCTCTAGAGTCACTAAAATAAACTTTTAACCTGAGAGTTCAAACAGTTCTGAACAGATTCCTGTTCTGGTGAGCACTCTTCCTGGCACAGTTCACAGTTTGCTGGGGCTTAAATGGCAGGACTTCCACCTTGTGGAAAACAGAAGTCAGGATCTGGCTTTGTAGTAAGGTCCCCAAATGAGTCTTTACCAGTAATGTAATATTTCATTCAGCATCCTGCCAAGTCCTGAACTAGAGCAAAATCCTTGAACAAAGTCAAGCCAGACCAAGGCACAGTGAAACACATGGCACAAGCATTTTGGAAAAGTTGCTGGGGTGGTTGACCCGCACTTCCAGGCTTGGACCTCAGCTTTTGGAGTTGCTGTTTGTACACAATTACGTCCCATATGCTCTTTGATAAATATGGATAGTCTAGAGTAGGGTACTCTATGTGGATTCTTCTCCTAATGCACCTTTCCACCTGTGACCATTTGGATAGCTCCCTCACACTGGTCCTCCTGGCCAGTCCAGGCTCCAGCCATATTCCATTTCAGTAGGCCACATTTAGAGGGTCACTTCATATAAGTCCATCCATATGGACCCTCAGAGCTTTAGAATGCACCAGTATCTGTAAGGTCTTATCTGCCAAGGTGATAACAGGGCAGTGGAAGGGCCGTGGAATAGCCTGCTGAACTTTGTAATCAGCAAATTGAAAATCTTCTGAAGAGCAGTTTCTCTTCATCAAACTCTGTCTCCTCTGGGATCTCATCTTGCTTGATGGGCAGTCCAGAAACTCTCAATTTAATTACAGGATGAGTTTTCACTGCAGGAGACGCTTCTGCCTTGGCTGAAGGGGCTGGTGGGCTGCCACCGGACAGGGACACTGCTGGAAACCCCCGGCCCCTGGGAGTCTCCCGACGGTGGGTGCAGGCCCCCACCCCTCCCTCTGCCATGGGGATAGCGGGCAGCCAGTGACAGGGAGCTGGGCAGATGTTGGTGCTCCCTGCCACCTCCCTCTCTCACTCCTTCCTCTTCCACTACAGCATCTGGGGATGGTTGTCTTGGCTTTTCCCCCATGTCTCCATTATCCTGCAGGATGAGCTTCTCAATGTCTCCGGCCTTTATATTCCCTTGAGACCATACTGCTGGCTTTCCTCGAAACACTGGAAGGGTACCCCCAATGAAAGATAGGTGGAGCACAATCAAAAATACCTCCGGGGGCAGAGCTGGAGTGAATTGAGCACACAGGCAGTCTGACTACACCTTCTCCCCTAAATCCACATCTAATGCATCTTACATCCACCTGCCCCTCCCTCCCGAATTCCACAACAAGATTAGGAGGTAGGTGGGAACCATAGCTTGTGGTTCCTCTGGAAGAGTAAACTCTTCAGCTACCTTGTACCCTCTGCCAGCCATCTTGTAACTTCTGCTCACCAAATTGCCTTCCAACCCTTTTGCTTTCACTCCGGTGAAGGGGGGGGCACAAGTTGTTTAGGATATAGGCCTCTCCTCCTCTGAAACACCACTCAGGAGTTTTCACAACAAGCTGCTACACTCTCCAATCTTCCTCCACAAAATAGTGCTCGGCTCACAGTCCTTCTCTTTTTTACACCTCAACAGCAGCCAATCAAATAGGCTGAGGTGTGCACGTGACTTACCAGTCATGCACGCAAGTGCCAGAGATCAGAGGGAGGATGGAGGCCTAGCCATCCCAAATTGGCCTACTCTGTACCACCACCCCACTGAAACTGCATCAGACTGGTCTAGGCCTAAAGGAGACAGTCCCACCTGCTCCTCCAAGCTCTGAAAAAGTGGGCCAAAACCTGCTGGGACCAAGAAAGACATCCCAGATGAGCCCCCACAATCTGTAGCTCCTCCTTCCCAAATTCTAGGGCCTGATATTAAAACTGGAAGGGGGATTAGGAGGGGCACTGTGGAGCCCAAGCTGAGTGGCAGCAAGTTTAGTCAGTTTTGCACCAGAGACTTTAAAACTATTAAAAATCACCCTTTTAGGGTTGGCATCCAATAAAATAAATATTCTGAATCGACGGAGGAGATAAACAAACCTAAAATGGGCAACCCACGGAAAGATAAAGGTGGTGGATCTGGCAACAAGACATTGGGGGCTTCTCAGGTGGCTTGGCCTGGTTTGGAAGTGCAGGCCACAATACACCAGGCACCCGAGGAGACTATGACTTCCATCGGTTATAAACTACAAAGGCTAACCACCTCTGTTGCTGATCTAAATAATAAAATGTTCACATTTGCCACCAGAGTATCGGTTGTCGAGAAGACTGTAGAGGGGCTGCAAACGGAGGTTTCTGATGTTAAAAGGCAAACTGATTCAGCAGCGGTGGCAACCTCACTTCAAATCAAGGAAAACACCCACATGAGAGCTAGACTGGAAATGCTCGAGAATCAGGCCCGGTCGGCACATATTAGAATCCTAGGTCTGCCGGAGGAAATTGAAGGAAATCACCCTATTATGTTTTTAAGAGAATGGCTTGAATCCAGGTTATTACCTGATGGACAGAATCTTGAGTTTAATCTATAGAAAGCATATCATATCCCCACTCGTGGATACAAAGATGATCTGGAGAACCCACGCACCCTACCGCTGGTCATGGACAGTGTCGGCACCAGGGATAGGATTTTGCACCTGGCCAGATGAGCGTCACCGATAATGCAAGATGATTGCGCCGTTTATTTGTTTCCTGATCTCAGCTATGCAACTTGATTGTGTCTGAAAAAGTTTGATGAAGTCCGGAAACGGCCAAGGGAAGCATCAGTAATCCACGCGATCATTTGCCCAGCCAGATTAAGTGTGGTCCATGATGGGAAAGTTTGGCTTTTTTCAGACCCTTTGGAGGCCGGCAAGTGGGCCTCTCGACATGTGAGTAGTAAGCAGAGCCATCAGTGAGAACCAGGAGAAGCAGCCTTAGATTCAGAAGAGGATGGAGTGGACTGAATTCGTTTAAGTACTCTTTTGCATTTAATTTTGTTGTAACCCTATTACAGTTCTAACACCAGAGGAAAATAACTTTTGTTGACTCTCAGTCTTGGACAATATTTTTTAATATGGCCGTTTAAGGGCAATGTTAAATGTGGTCTTTGGTTTTTTTTTTTTTTTGTTCTTTTTAATGTTGTTTCTTGGGGCTAAATTCGAGCCTAAATATTAATGTTCTGGTCCCAATGTTTTCATTTAGTTTTATGATTTTTAAAATTCAAATGAGCCGACTCTGTAATAGCCCAAAGCTACAGTTCTATATGACCATTACAAGTTAATTGTTATCTCCAAGATTAGAAATTTAGTACAGATACCATTTTGAGTGCACTGAGCATTTGCTGCCTTAATAGTAATAATTAAGGACATTATTTTTTTTCTTTAGGAAGATAGTATGGTGTCATTAGCCCCTGGTGGGCTGAGGACTTTTGGAACTTTCAAATTCATTACTTTAGCTGCAGTGTAACTAGCCATACTCCTCATGGGCTCAGTAACACAGCACTTTCTTTTGCTATACTTATTAGCTTGTATTTTAGTTAACTCCTCCAATGTGGTATCACAATGTTTTGGATGCAACCCTCCTAGGATTAATGAGATTTTTTTCTCTGTGGATTATATAATGCTATGTATGGTCTGTCCTATACATGGAAACTGTCATCTGTATGATTACGTATGAAACTATATAAAAATAAAGTATACAAAAAAAAACTGGAAGGGGGACCTAGACTCCAGAATCTCACCAAGCTGTTCTCAGATTAAAAACAGCATTTAACATGGGTGTCTCACTTGAAGATGTCTTCAAACCCAATGACACCGAGCCCCCAAAGATGGTCACATTGCCCAGAAGGCAAATCTGGCAGGCAATCTGGTCAAGTTCTTCCTCAGGCTTATAAGACCCACCAGACCTGAAGCAGGAGGGTGCATGGAATTCTAAAACTTCAAACTCCAGGGAAACTGCAAGAATCCCAAAAAAAACTAAAGGACTTAAAATTCATTAAAATCCCTTCATGGCAGTGATCAAACTGGACTCTGATTTCTCCCCAAACAAATCACTTTTATTCTCTTGTGCTCCTAAATGATTCCCAGAGCTCAGTGTTCCAGTTACTTCAAGCTTTGAAATGTTACAGCTCCATGGGGTTAACGTTTTACATAGACTTATTCATTGAGAGAATGAGAGCGCGCGCATGCATGCTCAATGGGCATTCTTAGGCATGGATTTTCTGTACAACAGAACCAGCAGCAAACACTTTACCCAGGACTAGACTTTCAGCTTTGAATATTCCAGAAGTATGAAGCTCCAACTAACCTACTGGCACTGCTAAGCACCTTACTCTGTCACTGCCTGTTTTGCTCTGAGCTTCTGCCCAAAGATTTTCCTGTTACTGCCTCCTTTAAACTGGGTTTCTTCCCCAATGATTTTCCTTCTTCCTCATTCGGGGAGTGATGTGCTCCTCTGCCACCATCGAGTTAATTCATACTCTGGGTGAAAATTTTAGCAGCCTGAACCTCCGTGACTGCCCCTTTGAAAACTTCCTCAATTTAGTCCTGGACTGACCTGGTCTCTGGTGCTCTTTCCCAAACTTGCTCCCATGGCTCTCCCTGGAGCCGAGCTTGCCAACAGTTACAGTGGCTCCCTCCTTCCAGTCCTATTGCCCGAGATGAGCTATGGCCTATATTGGCCTAAAGGTCTACCCTACTGTAGGCCCCGGGGCCTGCCCCTACAGGCCCTATCGAGTCCAGGCTGCCACCCACTCCCACCTTTTACCACAGAGCCGAAGTGCCACTGGGGAATGGGGTCGAGGAGCTGTCACATCCTCCAAACCCACTGTCAAGGTTCTGCCAAAACCTTGGCAGCCCCTGTTGGCTCCAAACACCACTTCCAAGGACTGGGCCCAGTGTCTCCAGGATCCTCCACTACCTGTCCTCTGATACTCCTCCAAATCCCTGGATGCCCTCGCCACACAGTCCCAAGGGACCCAGGACCCAAACGACCGCAACTGCCTTTCTGCTCACCTCCCACGTAGTCCCCAAAGCCCAGGAACCCAGCGAACTGCTGCCAAAACTGCTGACCTCTCCTACCAGAGGGGGGGACCTGCCTCAAACTGCCCTGCTGCAACACCCGCCGGTCTCTCCTATCTCTCCCATTCCCACCTATACCCCCTGTTATAGATAGAAGCCCACTCTCCACTACCCCAAAGTGGCAGCAGCAGAAGAAAACACCCCCCACAGTATGCAAACTCTCTAAGCACTGAGGGGGGGTCCCTAAGGGTGAGGAATAAGCCCAACCATGAGGAGGGGCTTACATTTAAGTCTTATATTATTGTGGATCTGCTGCATAAAAGAAATGTACAGTAAGACTGATCTTACGTCAAGTCAAACTTTAACAACTGCTCATAGGCTGCAGGCTGCAGGCTTAATTGGCTAAGACTGTTTCCGTTACCATAGCCATGGTTAAAGAAGATGGCTGCTTAAATGTTTTTGTCAAAAAAATACACTTAAGGAGCCACTGACACCACCAGAACTACTATAAAAAACATGCTATTTAAACATGATTGACCTTATATTTCACATTAGCTCTGTAGTTCTCCTTCCCATGACATATTACTAAGGCTATTTGCATGAAAACAGGATTTGTGTTCCTTCACAGTTCAACATTACCTATTGATTATTCCCCACTTGATGTCTTACTACCCTACTTTTGGCATTGCAGTTATTCCTATGGTTACAGATAGTGACCTCAGAACAGAAGACTATGACCTAAGGTGTGGAATCAGCTATAAGCACAGAGGGGCTCTGAGGGATAAAGATCCTGCTGTTAAATTCCCTCATTTATAGAAGGAAGGGAAAATCTGTAGAATATACATGAAATATAAGTTGAATTGTGTCTAAATATTTTGTTTTTCAAAGTTTTCCCAGAGGAGTCAGCAGCTCTTTAAACAAAGAGAACTGAGAAAAGAGTGAGCATTTTTAGACCAGCAAAATTAGGGGTGTGCAGATATCCGCATGATTTTGAACTGTTTGGATGTTAGCATTATTTCGCTGTGAGGGGGATATGGTAACATGTAACCCCCTTCTCACACAGACCCACCTGCCCACCAAAATAGTTTCTTACTATTAACATTTTAAAACAAGTAAAAAGGAAACTCACTAAGAGTAGAAGGTTGCAAGAATGTATTGGAGAATGTCTATGATGGGATAATGGAGTACAATGTAAGAGCACGTATGGGGGTGTATGTTATAGAGAAAAGATGTACATCATGAGGGGTATAGATTTTGGGAGTGGTGTGGATACATATCAGAAGTGGGTGTTGATGTAAACAGAGTGGGTGAAGAGTGTCTGATTCTGGGATGGATGCTGTGTCAATATTAGGTGCGGCAAAATGTGTCGGATTCGAGAGTGGTGAGGGTAGAGATTTTGGGAGGGGATGTAGAAAAAATGTCAGGATGCGAAAACAGTACATATTTCTAGCGTGGCTACCGTAGTAGATTTTCAGATGGGTGCAAATTATGGGAGATGCAAGAAGCACAAACTGCATATGAGGTGAGGGGTGCAAATTTTGGGAAGGGTGCAAAAGCTGGGAGAGGAGGGGGTTGCAGGTTTCAAGTGGGATGAGTGGTACACGTTGGAAATGTTTGGGAGTGGCATGGGGCGCAGTTTTTATTTTTTTTAAGGCTTAGGCCAGGGGTTAGGTTTTTGGAGGAACGAGGAGTGAAAGTCATAGAAGAGATGAGAAGTACAAATTTAAGGATGGGCATAGGGATTATCTTTTAGGGATGGTAAGGGGTACGCACTTTGGAAGGGTAGGGGTGCACATTTGGGACGATGTGCATATTTCAGAAATGGGGATGGTGACAAATTTTGGAAGCAGTGAGGGGTCTAAATTTCAGAAGGAACAAGGTGTGCATATTTCATCAGGTGTTGAGGGGTAAATGTGTTAGGGAAAGGTGAGGGGAATCAATTTAAGGAAGGGGGATACATTTTGGGAGGGTTGAGGAGTGTAAGTTTTTGGAATAGTGAAAGTGTTATTTATTGCAACGGTAATGGGTTTAAATTTTTGAACGGTGAGGGGTGCAAACATTAGAAAGATGACAGGGTTTAAATTTTGGGAGAGGAGAGGAGAGGAGAAGGTGCATATTTTAAAAGGGGGTAAGGGGTAAAAGTTTTAGAAATGGCGAGGTACACATTTTGGAAAGTGCGAGGGGTGACATTTGGAAGGGGGTGCAAAGAGAGGTGTCAATTTTGGGAGGGGTGATGGTGCAGACTTTAAGAGGGGTAAGGGCACAAGTTTTAGGGATGGAAAGGATACACATTTTGGGAGAGGGTGCAGTTTTGGGACTGGATGGTGAGAGTCACAATTCATGTCAGGGAAATGGTGCACAATGTTTGGGAGAGGTGTGGGTTCACATTTTAGAAGGAGGTAGGGTGCAAATTTCAGGAGGGCTAAGAGGTACACATTTTATGCAGAGTGAGGAAGTACATATTTTTGAGAAAGATGAGGGGGTAAGAGGGTTGCTAATTTTGGAAGCGGTGAGATTGTGTGTTTTTGGGAATGACGAGGGGTACAAACTTTGGGTGCTGTAAGGGGGAATAAGAGGCACTCATTTTAGGTGGGGTAGAGTGCAAATTACATTACATATAAATTTTGAGAATGGTGAGGGGCATACATTTTATGTGTTGTAAGAGACACGTGTTCTGGGAGGGGGTGCAAGTTTTAGGAATGGTGAGGGGGTGCACATTTTGAGAGAGCTGAAGGCCACATATTTTAGTAGGGGTGAGGGGTGCAGTTTATAGCAGTGACATAGATTTCTGGAGGGAAAAGGAGTGCACATTTGGAAATGGTCCACGTGTTATGAGGAACGGGGTGTGCAGGGTACAAATGTTGGGAGGAGCAAGAGAAACAAATTGTGGAAGGGGAATATTTTGGGAGGGTCACAGGCTGTCAATTTCAGAAGGGGTTAGGGACACAAATATCAAAATCAAACGTATCTCATCTCATTTGAGCTTTTTTTCTAAGTCTCCTTAGTTAAAAGATTTTTTCCAATTTTTTCTTTTGCCATTTTCTTACCACAGCATAGTTAAAGGGAAATGTCCATTACGTAAAGCCCTATACCTTAGTGTGGACTTGTCCCAATTGCTGTTTTACAGAATGATGAAATGTTTTCCTTACCTGTTTTTCAAAGTGTCAAAAAAAGGAAAGGGTAAGGAAGCTCACAACTCAGTTCTGTGCACTTACCAGGAAGTACAAAGTAACAACAATTCAGACGAAACTCCACTCAGTTGAATAACGGTCAGCACTGAAGATGATTGGCAGACAGAACTCAGTAATAATCATCAGATGCAACTTTATTACAATAGTTTAATTTAGTTTAAAATGCATATAGTAGTGCAGAAAACATGAATTAGCAGCTTGCCCCACACATGCCCAGACAAGGCGGACTGTGGCTTTAGGTAGCTGGGGGAGAGCATTCGCATGGTATCTGGCTTCAACAATTGTAAACTCCAGATGTGAATGCTGGACTTAGAAACATATAGAAACATGGAAACATAGAAGCTGTCGGCAGAAAAGGACCTCCTGGCCCACCTAGTCTGCCCCAAGTTCCCTACCTACTGTGCTGCCATAGATACTAACTGATTTAACCCCCCTACAAATGGGGGTTCCTGAAAAGTCTTCCTTGAGCTTGTCTAAATGCTCACTGCCAGGCTGGTGTCCTGCATTTTAGCAGTTTAAATGTGATTGCCAGAGAGTGCCTGTATAGCCGCTGTGTAATGTCTCTTTAAGAGCTGCCTGGATTGCAGTCATAAGTAATCTGAGAGCAAGCTCTGTTGAAAGATGTAGCTATTTGCTGAAAATCATTTAGAGTGATAATGATAATCTAGTTTGTCTAACCTGCCTTCTTTGCAGCAAGGACTGTTTTGTTTATCTCCACTAGCTTGGTCCTTTACTGCCGAATTGGACCAATCAATACTGGTGGGACCTAAAATGGAGCCGGACTACAGGAGCTGTCTGGAGTCAAAATCTGTAGGAATTGTAGTTTTGGGCGTTTGACGCCTTTTTGCACCTGAAGGGGGAGCCTTTGTTGTGACTGACAAACAGATCAGCCAACCGAACCTTTCGGATTCTGGGGAAAGTCCCAGGCTTGCTGGCAGTTGAGTCAGCTCTAAGTTGGGAGCTAAAGAAGCAACAGCTTGAGACAGTCAAGCAGCCGTCTGAGTAGTTTCACATGGGAGAACTGTGGAAAGGCCTGAGTTGTGGCCTGCATGTCTACCTGCTGCCCCTGAGAGGGAGAGAGGAGAATTATTTCAGACTAAATCCAAGTTTGTGAGAACAAAATAAGCCACTGATTTTTTACCAGACTCATACCTGAAGAAGACCGAAGATTTTGCTGAATGCAGTCGGCCTGTCAGGATTTCCAGCTGCTTTTGAATCCTTGGTTTGTGCAGAGACTTTGCGATTGTGACTAGAGAGCGGTTTGCCTGGTACAGTAGAATTTCCTTACATGTAAATGTGCTGTGAGTTGTTGGTAGGTCGTGATTTGGTTCCCCAGTGTGTGAACTGTGTTCTGCTTGCTGGAAGCTGTATCTAGCCCAAAACGGACTGTATCCGAATTTGTCTCCATTTGGCCGGGGCCCTGCCACACTGGCCCAGCCAGACTACCCGCTGCACAGAGAATGCCATCGACGAGAGACCTGCCTGGGGATCAGCCCCCTGCTCCACGCCTGAACAGGAACGACACCTTGGCGATTTGTGTGGGCCCTGCTTTTCCTGGCACTCTAGATTAATCACCTGCTGTCTCGATTTTCATCCAGCCTGTGTCCAGTCTTTGGTATCGTGAGTAATCATTAGGGTAGCTCCCTGCAACAACACCCTAATCTAAAAGTGTGTCATCTGATTGTCTTGTTGTTTTCTTTTCACGAACTGAGCCTTCTGGCTCTGGATTACAAATAGTGTGTGTTATGCATGTTGTTTTCTTCCATCACAGGGCCCCAACCAGCTGCAACGTTCCTGGCTAGCCCTCCATTCTTCATCTGGGTACCCAGAGTGCGTGACTGTTTATGGACCCTGAAGTGCATGCATAACTGTTTGATTGATACAGCCTTTAAGCAAATTAACCTGATTACGCCCCTCCCTTGTTCAAGTCCCTTAAATAAATCAGATCTAACTTTCTTTTGCATTTACCCTGACTGTGGTTCCAGTTTGTGCAAGAGTACTATACTGCTGTTATTTGCTGTGTATAACCATGTTTTACAGGGGGTCCCCAGGGCCGGGCCAGAGGAAAGCCCTGGTGGTAAGTGCAAACAGTGTGGGTACTTGTGTGGTGTATCAGGGGTATTGTGAAAGTGATTATTGTGTATTGTTCCGGCCACTAGTAAGGAAAGAGGGGGGTTACAGTGTCCCAGAGGGCTGTGTCCAGGGGAGCTTGACCACTACCAACCCTGACTTCCGGGTGGAGGCACCCGTTTCAGAACTCAGGCCCCTTAACCTGCTACTAGCCAAGCAGGCAGGGATAGTAGCCCTTGGGATAGCGCCACCTAGGGGTTACACTGATCTCCATCTTTCCTTCCAGCCCTGTTACTAAGGTCCCCCTGTGTCTATCCCATGCATGTTTGTTTGAAACCTGCTACCGTTTCGGTACCCACCACCTCTGCTGGGAGTCTGTTTCAGATGTCCACCTCCCTTTTCGTAAAGAAATATTTCCTCACATCCCCTCTAAGTTTCCCCTCTTTCAGCTTCATAACATATCCCCTTGTCCGTGAGCATCTCTTTCCGTGCAAAATGCCACCCTCCTGTACCTTATTGATACCTTTGAGGTATTTGAATGTTTCTATCATGTCTCCCCTTTCCCTCCTGTCCTCTAGAGAGTACTTATTTAACTCCCAGAGTCTTTCCTTGTTGGGCTTTTGATACAGGCCATGCACCATTTTGGTTGCCCTTCTCTATACTGCCTCCACCCAATGTATGTCTTTTCTGAGATGGGGCTTCCAGAACTGGACACAGTACTCCAGGTGGGGCCTCACCATTGATCTATACAGGGCTAACACTACCTCCCTCTTTCTGCTAGTGATACCCTTCCCTATGTGCCCCAGCATTCTACTAGGCTTTTCCACTGCCTTATCACACTGCTTTGCTACTTTCAGGTCATCAGATATAATGAACCCCAGATTCCGTTCTTGTTTTGTGGTTATTAACACCTCTCCCGCCCCCAAAATGATATGTTGGGTTTCTGTGCCCCATGTGTATAATTTTGCACTTTTTGGCATTAAAGCCCAGTTGCCAAACCCTTGACCAGTCTTCCAGCTTTTCAGGTCTTCCCTAATTTTTGCACCCCCGATGTGTCCACTCTGTTGCAGATTTTTGTGTCATCTGCAAACAGGCATACTTTTCCATCCAGCCCCTCTGTGATGTCGCTGATAAAGACACTGAAGAGGACTGGTCCCAGTACTGACCCCTGAGGCACCCTGCTGGTTACCTTACCTTCTTCTGAGTGAACTCCATTCACCACCAACCTCTGAGTTCTGTTTCTGTTACTTAGCCAACTTTGTACCCATTTTTCTATCTTTGGACCCACTCCCAGGCTGCCCAGCTTGTTTACTAGTCTTCTGTGTGGAACGGTGTCAAAGGCCTTACTGAAATCCAGGTAGGCCACATCCACTGCTCCTCCCTGATTCATCTCCCTGGTAACCCGGTCAAAGAACTCCACCAGGTTTGTTTGGCAAGATTTCTCCCCTGTGAACCCATGCTGCTTCAGATCCTACAATACACTGGTTTTAAGGTATTCCCCAATCCTTTCTTTAAGTAGAGTTTCCATAACCTTGCCCACCACCGAAGTCAGGCTTACAGGTCAGTAGTTTCCTGCCTCCTCCTTATTCCCACTTTTGCGTAGTGGGACAACATCCGCCACCCTCCAGTGCCCCGGAACTTCCCCCATATCCAGTGATAGATTGAACAGGGCCTTCAGAGGCACAGACAGTTCCTCCTTTAGTTCCTTCAGTATCCTGGGGTGAACCCCGTCTGGCCACATTGCCTTGTCTACTCTTAGTTTAACTAGTTCCCGGAGGACTGTCTCCTCCATAAAAGAGCTAGTGTCCACCTCCCTTCTCCTAATGCCCTTTTCCCCATCTGTGGCCCATCACTTACCCCTTCCTTTGTGAATACTGAACAAAAGTTATTATACAATGGTCTAAAAAAAGCTCACAATCTGATTGGCTGACTGGCACCTCCCAGCCATGGTAAATTTTGACATTACACATGGGAAGAGGTACTAGCCAGCCACACATTTTAAAACTACTCTGACCCCCTAAACAGAAACAGAAAACCGACATCTTGAACATGCTGGTAAACCCTGATCCGATCACAGCCCCTAAACTGTGCACATGCTACCGGGCAAACCAAAAGTAAACTGCCTCCTGAAACAATTTCCTGAAAAATACAGGATGAAGCAGTACTTTGCTAATGGTGGTTCCTTCCTGCCTCTTGCTCCTGTGACACTTGCTCCCTCTCTCTAGCCTCTGTAGCAGTCACTCCACCCTCCTCTGTCTGCCTCCATAACACTACTGTTACCTCCCCGGTTTGAGTATGCCAGTCCCATGGTCTTTAATTTATACATCATTACACAAATACAAGTAAAAAAAAAAGAGCTCCCACCCAGTACAGTTCACTTGTCGCTTGGCAGGCTGCCACGCATGTGCAGAGTGGGAAAAAAAGGAGCAAGTGTTCTGTGCTTGAAACGGATGGAGGACAAACTTCAAAACCTGTAACGACTCCTAAAAACAGAAACGGAGCTAGGACCCAGTGAACTCCGACTGGTTCTGGAAAATTAAAGCATCAAATCCAGGTCTATCATGGATGTCATGCACAGCTTGTTATTCTAACTTGCGGGCTATACTGCCAGCCCGTTAGCAACACAGCACTATTTTTTCTGGTGCAGCCTTAAAAGCACTAAAAAAAATCATATAACATGGGAAAAAAATGTTTTCTTTTCTTTTTTCTTTTTTTTTTTATGTCACAAAAAAGGGGGACATTGTATAATCGCAATAAACCACTCCAGGGTGTGGGTGATGCTGGGATTTACCCACACCTGGCAAGATTTAGTCACTCGGTCTGCAACCTCGTGACAGAACCACGCCAGCGTGGGTAAACCCAGGATCACCCACACCCTATAATGGTTTATTGCTTAAACCACAAACAAACAGCCTGATGAAACAGTATTTTAAAATTACTTTCTAGGCAGCTCCTTCCACATGACTTACCTCCAAAACTGTTTCCACCCCTCGGATTCTAATCTGTTGCCACCCTGATCGCCACCTTGCAAAGCAGGAACTGCTTGCTCCACTAACAACTCTGTTTGAGACCTTCCCAAAAAAGCTGTTTGCCCGCAAAGTCCGTGGCTCTTGGCCATATCAATGGAAAATCCAGTGAGAGCCCAAGCCAGCCAGCTGCCATACAGTCACGTCTTATGTACCACCTGTATCCTCACCAGATCTCTGCACGCGCAGAACGCAGGGAAAAAAATGGAGCAGTGTCTCCCTAGTGCCACCACCAAGTACTGAAAGCTGTCCCGGCTTATACAAGAAAAATAGAGCCAGGACACAGTCACAGAACACAACCTGGGCACATATTTAAACATTTCCTGGTCCCAACAAAAGCACCGGACCAGGAAGCACAGATCAGTACTGCACATGCACAGTATCACCACAGACCCTGAAACCAAGGACTACTTCTTCTGGGGGAGCAATACAAACATAAAAAAAAGTAATTTAAAATGGAAAAATATATTTTTTATGTACTATTTTACTCTATGGAAAAAAAAAATGACAATGTATAATTGCAATATGCTACTCCAGGGTGTGGGGTAATGCTGGATTTACCCACGCCTGGTGTGGTTTACTCACTTGGCTTGTGGCATCATGACCAAACCACACCAGGTGTAGTAAATCCAGCATTATCACACACCCTGTCGTGGTATATTGCTTAATTGTTCAAAATGTCTGCTTTCTTCTGGTCCTCTTCCACACTTTTCCTCCATTCCCCTTTTAGACTTACTATCACTACCTTGCTTTTCTTCTCTTCGCTTATGGACCTAAAGAATGTTTTATCCCCCTGTAAAAAAAAAAAAAAAACAATACATGGGTTGGTGTGTGTAACATAGAATGTTTTACCCATCCCCAGTGTGGGATATTTTTATAAACCCCTCAAACTTTGCTCTCAGGGTTTATGTAGCATTAGCATCCCACACCACAGGTGTGTATAAAATTCTGGTTACACACATCTAGCTCTGTATTTTTCTTTATTTTATTACTGCTTGGCCAGGTCGGATTTCTTATTACTTTGGTCTCTTCCTGCAGCTCATTTCTACAGGAGCAGTGTGCACTGGTATTCATTTCACATTTAGAAAGCACTAGACAGCTATGTGAAATAATGATTTCATAGTGTTTTAAATTATAAAATATGTTTATACATTTTTCTTTTCTCATACGATAATGTTTTCTGAAAATCTATTTATGAGAATCTCATCTGAAAATCTACAGAGAAAAAGTAAGGAAAAAAAGCCCTGTGACTGTCGAAACAACACCCTTATATATTATTATAATTTCTTCTACCTACTAAATTACTAGACTAGGTTAACAAAACAAAAAACTAAATAAATTATAAAATAACTTATGCCACCAGCCATTATTCAAACAAGAAGTTACATTTTACAACAAAAATGCAAAAACAGCTTTTGTTAGCAATAGCCAACTCTTATTTATTGACGGGAAATGTTGGTCAGGATATGGAGAAAAATCCCCTACTCTTGGAGTTTGAACATTCATCGGAGAAAGTGTTGAAGTCCCCCCACCCCACCCCACCCACGGTGGGCCAAGCTGGTAGGGGATGGAAGGGAGGTGACGGCTGGACAAGCAAAGACCACCTGAGGGTCTGGCATGGACCACTTCCTCTGTAGTGGAACCTTTCAAATGTTTTACCAGGAAAGACATACTGAGCATGTAACAACTCTTTGCCAGAGGTGTCCGAAGAGAGAGGGGAAAGTGGAGAGTAGAACAAATACAAACTGCAAAAGTACAAAATATGTTAGCATCAACAGAATGAACTACTGTGCAGGAATGCTTCCGTATAATAAATATACAGCATGATAAAGTATATAGCAGGAGGACACTGTGCAGTGCGCAACAATGCAGTACTGAGTATCGGGTGGGGGGAAGGTTAAAAATAAGGAAGGGGTGAGGGGGCTGCATTAGAGCAAGTGCAGAGTAAAAGAAAGAGCAGAGGTAGGAGGATGACTGAAAAAAGCACAGTGCCCAGTGCTAGGGGCAACTGCAAGAGTGAGTACAGCAATTGCAGAGTAGAGATTTCAGTGAGTGAAGTGAAGGACCGAACCAGCTGGAAGTGGGGAAGGAGAAACCCAGAATTTAGGGAAGTGGAAGGAGAATGCAGCTAGACCAGCAGGGGATTTTATTGAAGGGAGAGCTAGGGAGCAAGAGCAGTCAGAGGTAATAGTGGGGCAGTGGAAAGGGAGGCATTGGAGGAGGGGAGGGAGCCAAGCCAGAATTTGGAGTTAAAGGAAGCACAGTGGGCAAAGTGCCTGTCATCAAGAGAAGGGAGGGAGAGGGGGAGTACAATGAACAGTGGTGGGTGCAAAGGGGGCAGTCCAGGGCAAAACAGCAGAAGGAGTGAATAAGAGGGTCCAATTTGGCTAGTGTGGCATTGGGAGCAGCGCTGTAAACAATGTCACCATAGTCGAAGATGGGGAGAGTCATCTTCATGACCATCTCTGTGCAGGCAAGAAGCAGGATACTCCCCTTATTCCTGTAAAGTGCACCAAGTTTAGGGTGGAACTTCTGGCGGATGGCACCCACATGCAGAGAAATTGAGGTGATGGTCCAGCCAGACCCCAAGGTACTTGAAGGAGGAGACATCCTCAATTGCTGCGCTATCAAGGGTATGGATGGAAGGGAGAGGGGTGAGTCTAGCAAGCCTACGCCTAATGCCAAAACTAACTCCAGGGAAAGAAGATTGCAAATCACGTGCGGAACAGGCTCCAAGCAGAGGAACAGATAAAGGGAGTAAAGGAGTATTTTACTACCAGTTTTGCATGATTTACTCCTACTTCCTGATTTTAGGAATTTGTTTCCCACCCTGCACATTTACAGTATGTTGGTACGTATGCACAAAATTGGCAGTAGCATTCAATGCTACTAGCCATGGATCCGCATACTAACAGACTGTCAGCAGCAGAGGTGGGGTCAGAAAAGAGGATACAGTAGGTATCAGCTGCTTACATGCAGGAGACTGTTTGAGGAGTTGTGCACTGGATGGAAAGAAGGGCAGTTGCAACATAAAATGTGAGAAAAAAGTTTCACCGCATTACATAGCAGTGGGAAAGTATCTCAAGACTCCTCATTGGTATCTGAGGAGGAGGATCAGTGGTTACTGACACCCAGTGGAACTGTGACCTTTTTTAGAGATGGGGGTCAGAGACAGGTCAATGCATGGTATTAGTACCATGTAGAGGAAAATACTACCAGGTGAAAGCAGCTAGCAGTAAATACTTCCCAGTTCTAAAAATTATCTGGACCCCTGAATCCAAGCAAAAAACGTTATCAGATTGCAGTATAGAGGCAGTTTAGATCCTGCGCCAGACCTAGATTTTGTGGGACGCTTATTAATTAAAGACTCCTCTTCTTTTTTTTTTTTTTTTTGCCTGTAAACTATACATACTTATACATACGCTAGGAGACCTGAATTTTGATATTATCTTTTAAATCAGCTGCTTCTCTTGAGGGTTTTTGGAGTGAGTACCCGGGGTTAAAAAACTTACTTTATATGGGCTTCCTTTACAGTTGAAAACTGGTACTGTATTATGCAAAAATGAAGGGATTGATGTTTATGATTTTAAGTACTGATTGATTGCAACAGAAGTGTGATGTATTGGAGTAACAGGACACAATCATAGATTTGAATAGTTTGTGATGGGTGTATGGAGATTTCAGGTTCGGCTGCAACAGCTGCAGGGGCTGTACATTTGCCCTACATTTTCTTTATGGGGAGAGATAGAGAGGCTTGTTTTGATTCAGGCCAGCCAAAGTCATGTGTCATATGTGGCTCAAGAATGCACCTTAATAGTGGTTGTGAAAAAATGAAGTGCTGTCCTTGTGGGTATTGAGGCCAGACTGGTTTCCAGTGTACAAACAAGTTACAATGCAGTCTCTGTGAAGGTGCAGGCCAAGCATATGTAGTGCCCATGGTTCTCACATAACCATTGGGAGCAGCAGAGACAGGAGCACCTGTTGTCTCAGGCTTGGCCAGACCACAGCGCAGTTGGGCCCAGGAGTCGGTTAGGAGGAAAAGGGACAGTTGAGCAGCCATGGGGCAATCAAGAGGCAGAAATCTCCACATGGAGGCAGGGTTTGGAACTAGTAAAGGAAGCAAGGGAGATGGCCTGTATCTTTCCAGATAACTCTTCATTTTCTTGGGTGAACCCCAGATGAAGCTGTGGAGGTTCGTCTTAGCTGCTGAGTCTCAGGTGGACTCAGGTTTACATGCCACAGAGGATTTTTAGCACATTAAGAGAGGAGGAAAGGAACAGGAGGAAGTGGGGTGGAGACATTGTGGAAAATCTGAATGACCAAACAATACCCCTTCCAGTAAGTGAAATGAAGGTTGTGATGGGGTAAAAGACGAAAACTGAAAATCAAACTGAAAAATACTGCATGATGTGTTAGAAGCCTCAGGTTCTTCTGGCTGGCCTAGGCGTTAGAGTAAAGAGCTGTGGATCAGCTTGGTGCATGCAGCAGACCAGCGTTTGATTCCCAACACCTCCACTTGCATGCTGTATGATCCTGAGCAAGTCACTTGACCTCCCCAGTGCTCCCGGGTTGCCCGTGAAAGCAGGCATTGTGTGCCTAGTGGGCCTTACTTGGCTGTCAAAGAATTTAAAAAAAAAGTACAGATTTTTCAACAGAGACTAGGTATGAACTATTAAAAAAACAGGTAGGGTGGTGGCACACTGCGGAAGGGTAAGTGTAAGAATCCACCTCTGTTTCACCTTCAGTAGTTTGGGTGTCCTCAGAGGGAGAGGACTTAAAAGGGACACCTAGAATAGCAATGAAGCATCAAGGCAGATCCCAAGTGGGATAACAGTAAATTTCAAAGCTGTGTGCCCCATTCTGCCTTTGTGTATAGAGCTACCAATAGTCCCTAGTTCCTAGGACAGTCCCTATTTTAGGCAGCATGTCCCAGTGTCCCCACAAGTTTTGCAAAATGTCACTTTTGGCCTGATTTTTGCTTACTTATCCCAGTTTTGTCCCCCCCTTTTTTTTTAGCTGGCTGCTAATCTATGAGTGACAGTTATTTCAGCACCACTGTGGTGCTGCTCGGGCTGGACAGCAGTTTGCAACTTCAACCCCAGTGCCTGTGTTGAACTACAGGCATGTCAGTGGTAGAACGCTAAAGCATGTTTCTTCCTATTAGAATAGACTGGGTATTCGTGCAAACAAGTGCATGTGGACGTCTGCCTGCCAGCAGCTGAGAGGGACTCCAGACAGAGAAGAGACCGGCAGCAGTGAACCAAGGTACCTGAACCTGATCAGCTATGGGGAAGTGTGTGAAAACAGTCTGGTGTAGTGGTGGGAGTCACTGAAGTGAAGTTTGCTCAGCAAATGAGGTGAATGTAAGTGGGTTGGATAGGACTGTCAGGAGGAGCAATACATGCAGCTCGAATGTCTGATCCCAATTTAATGCAGGTTTGCTTCTAGTGGACTTTCTGTACATCATGATTTGGAACTTGCTGCAGCAGAATAATGTATTGTTTTAGTCTGGGTGTTTGCTGCTGATGTTACTGTGGGGCGGCATGGCCAGAGCAAGCAGCAAAATTTAATTGTGTGCAGCACTGTCTGCAGCGATGCCCATATGAGTGACACAGTGGGTGTTATGGTCAGGATGGACCATCCCAGTTTTAAGCCTCAGAAAGTTGATAGCTTTGTTTGTGTATTTTTCCTGTGTATTTGGTATTCCTCTCTAATTTCCTGAAAACATAAGGGTGTCTGATATTTCTTCTGAGCAGCCACAGTTATGGGTAGTTACTATAAATGTGTGCAGAATCAAGTCACCCGAACAGAACATATGGTAGTATTTTTTTTCGAACGTCAGAGAATTACCAGATATCTAATTGGAAGGAGGCTTCTTATGGTCTTTTGAGATGGAGACTGTCAATGGGGTGGGGTGGTAATAAATTTGATTTTGTCCATGAACGTTTTTTAAATCTTTGCCCCGGGAGGGTGCTGTTTTGATTGATTCGGTGTGTAATGGAGCTCGATTATAGTGGTGCTTGGTTCTGACACCCACTCAAGCAAGTTAGTATGGGTATAGTTGTAGGATGGAGCAAATTATTGAAGCCTTTCTTGTTCCAATTTTTTTTTATGTTAATTATGTCTTTCCTGCTGCAGTGGTAATACAGAGGGGAACTTGTGTAGTCTTGTTTTTTTGTATGTTGTGGGGGAGTAGACTTGTACTCTGTGGCCCACTCATGGCTGCTCTAACAGAAGCATGCACCACAGACATTCTGCCAGCCTCCATGAGAACAGCTCAGATTTCTTTGTTACCAAAGCATGGGAAGGACACAGACCTCTGCAGTAGCTATAGGCCCATCTCCCTGATCACAGCAGACTGCAAAGGCTTCGCCAAGATTATCGCCATCAGGTTCAGAGAGGCCTAAGTGATACGGATCAAGTAGGGTTTGTCCCAGGGCACAGAGGCACTGACAGTATGAGATGCCTGATCAATCTGCTTTATAATTCAGCCCCCAATCTCCCAACTATCCATCTCTCCCTGGCTGCCAAAAAGACTTTTGACAGGGTAGAGTGGTGATACCTGTTCAAGGCCTTTTCTGCGTTCAACACAGGCCTAAATTTCAGAAGCTGGGTGACAGTTCTATATAATGAAGCATCTGTGGAGGTAATTACCAATGCCAGGGCCTTCCCCTCCTTCTAGGTGGGCAGGGATACCAGACAGAGTTGTCCGCTGTGACCATTATTGTGTTTGTACTAGTGCTCGAGCCACTTCTACAGGCTATCAACCTAGCAATGGATATAAAGGGCATAGACATGGGAGGGGAACACAAGGTATTGGCACATGCAGACAATCTCATGCTAACCCTTACTGACCCTAGCCAGTCTGTGCCAAATCTCCTGACCTTGATTAGCCAATACAGCCAGCTGTCCAATTATAAGTTAAACATCTCCAAAGCACAGTTCCTTGCATCATCACTGCAGATAGCACACCTGCCACAATACCCATTGGGACTCCTCCATACCCTGCACTATGTAGAATATCTTGGAATTAAGTTCCTCTGGAACCTGTCACACCTGGGATGAGATAATCTAAACCCGCTACTAGATAAACTTGACAAAGACCTCAGAAGATGGGGGGTGCTACACATATTCCATTGGGGGAGGGCACAAGCCTTCAAAATTATGGCAGCCCCAAAAATCCAGTACATTATTGGTAACCTCCCACTGTGGATAGATCCTAAACTTATTAAAAACAATACATTCCAAACTGCAGAAGTTTTTCTGGGGCAAAGGCTTGAGGCACCTAAATTGGCCCACACTAAAGCAGGAGTTCAGAAATGGAGGGCTTAAACTGCCAGGCTTCCAATTGAGAATCATGGCCCATACCCTGCTGCATCTCACACAGATGGCACCTTGGAGCACACAGAAATACCAGTCTAGGTGGGCGGAACGTGAAGCTTCAGTGGCCAGAGGGCTGTTGGCCAATGTGATCCAGTTTGGGCCCCCTGAAAAATCCACTCACATCCCACCCAGGCACACACTTTTGAACTGGAAAAAATACTTGAAGCTAGGCATATGGGCACCGGCAAAGCACTTCTCCCTCTGGGGTAACCCATGGTTGTACGTGGAGGAAAGCCAGTGTAGGAGAAAGAATGAGCTGCAGAAGGTAATCATTATCTCTCAGATGTAATGCACCCAAACCTCAATACCCAGAAAACCTGTGCCCAGCTGCAGCAGGAGTTCAGGCTCCCTAAACAACATCACTGGAAGTATCTCCAGTTAAGGCATGCACTGGGAGCCATCCTCGGCCTGAACCTTACAGGCCCAGAGCCTAATCCTCTGGACAAAATTCTATGGCCTTTAGAAGGGGGAATGGTGCATTGCAAGGATATATACAGACATCTTCTGAGTCTCTCCCCGGACCCCACCATGAAGGTTAGACAGTGGTGGATGGAGGAACTGGGCCTGGAAATCACACTGCAAATCTGGAGCAGTTGCTGCAGCAATGTCCTGAATGCCATCAAGGATGGATACAAAAAATAAGTTTACGCAATTCAAAGTCATGCACAAATGGCACAGGACACCACTTAAGCTACATGAATGGGGACTTCTCCCATCAGGGAACACCTGGAGGTGCAATATGCAGGCAGGCACTATTACCCATATACTCTGGTCCTGCCAGGTGCTGCATGACTTCTGGAATGAATGTCAATCCATCTGCAGCAAAATGCTGTCAAACAGAGTAACCCTTGCACTCCAGGTAGTCATGCAGGGACTCCCACAGGCACACTGACCAGGAGCAGACATGTCCTCAGGGGGAAAGAAATGGTTACTAGATTCACACGTCACACCAAAAAGGATCCTCCTAAGGCACAGAAAGGATCTTGCTCCTCCACTCGTGCAAGAATGGTTGGTGGGAATGGGCAAAACAGTTATGAAAGAGTGCTCCATGCCAACCAAAATAGAATGGGGGCATATTCAGACATACGGGGAGCATACCTCAACTCTGCATATTGCAAAATACCAGCGGGTTGCTTCCTCCCTAACCAGCCTCAGCCCAGTATGCCCAAAGGGGCCGCATACATCCCAAGTCTGTAAGTACAGTCATTAGTCCAATCTCCAACGTCTACACACATAAATGCAGCAACTTATCTACAAGCAGTTAAAGAACACTTAGTTTGTGATAGGAAACAAGCCTGCACAACACCCTAAAGCCTAGCCCAGTATGGGCAACACCAACATCAGAAGGATATTACTTATGAAGATAAATGTATTAGAGCATACTTGAATTGGAGAGTGAGTTAATTGTTATAGAATATGCATTATTGCTACACGAAGTATGATGAATGTACTACACATTGTTTGGTTTGGAGTTGTAAATCCATGGGGCTTGCCCAGGCCAGGGTGATGAAATGTTAATGGCTTCTAATAGGTTTGTTGAACTCAATAAAATATGAATTAAAAAAAAAGGCATGGGGAAGTAAACTGAACCCAGTGTAAAGGAATATTTAAAATCCATAATCTATATACCTAAAGAGATAGAAGGGTAAGGAGTTGATACGATTAACCAGGTTTTCTTTCAATGTATTGTTAGTCTCAAATATACCCCTGCTACTACTACTCCTGGCAGGTGACATTCACCCTAACCCTGGCCCACTAGTGCCTAGACAAACCTTGCCAGCTCAAGCTCCCTCATCCATCCAGTCCTCTGATTCTCTCCCCAAGGGCCTCCGTATTTTACACATTAACACCAGGAGTTTACCCCCTAAACTAGATGCCTTCTCCATCTGGATAAACCAGTACCAACCAGATATACTCTGTGTGACGGAATCCTGGCTATCTGCCAAAATCTCCAACTCCTCGCTTGCCATCCCAAACTACATCTTGTTCCGGCAGGACTGTGGCAAGCGAGACAGGGGGGTAGCGCTGTATGTCACGCATTCCTTAACTTGCTCCATCAGCTTCAAGGAATCCTGCCCATCCTCCTACGAATCCTAATAGCCCACCTATCCTTTCCCTCATCCTCCCCCCTTTACATCGGGGTTCTTTACGCCCCCCCAAAGCCCTCACTCGACTCCCTCATCAAGGCAATCTCGGCAATCTCCTCGGTCGCTTCAAATGGCGAACTCATTTTACTAGGCGACTTCAACCTCGACTGGCTCTCCTCCTCCACCAAAACCACCGCCCTGAGGATCGAAGCTCTAAATCTCTCCCAACTAATCCAGGAACCCACCCGCCTAAACCACCGGTCTCAAAATCACTCCCTTCTGGACTGGATTTTAACCACCCATCCTCATAGGATCACTGCCTCGGGCACCCTCTCTGATGCCCTTAGTGACCACTGCATCCCCAAAATCTATTCACCACAATCTGGCCCCAAATTCATCTGGTCTCACCCGCTACACCTCCTCTATAAATCCGCCTTACAGCACAACTTATCTAACGTGGACTGGCTCCCAGTCTTTGCCTCCTAAGACATCGACCTCACCCTATCCCACTTTTGGAACATTTTCTTATGAACATGGGACTGCCACTCGCCCCTCAGGAAAGCCTGAGTTAAATGTTACCATCACCCCTGGATCACTTGGGACATCATCACCTTATGTCGGGCCAGGGACAAGGCATGGAGTCTGTACAAAGCCCCCCTTGCAACCTCCAAACTTCTCAGAAACAAATGCACCAACGCAAGTCAGCAGTCAAATGCCTCATACTTCAAAGTACAATTCACCTATAATCAAGCCTTCCCTGCATCATTCTGGAAGGTCTTAAACTCCCTTATGAACCCTCCCTCTAAGCAAGCCAGCCCAGTCCTCCACTTAAATGGCAGATCTGTATCAGAACCTGCTTCTGTAGCTGAACTCTTTAACTTGTACTTCATCTCCTGTGGCCTGCCAGACTCATCCCATCCACCCGACTCCACAAATTCATCCCCCTCCGACTCCAGCTTCCTCTTCCCTCCCCCCCTTCACATCCCTGGAAGCCTACACTGCTCTCACCTCTCTAAACCAGTCCAAAACCAGCCCTGATGGCTTGCACCCCAGAATGCTCCATATCTCTGCCTCAGCCATAGCAGCTCCCTTGACACACTTACTCAACCTCTCTCTCACCACGGCTACAGTCCCCACCGCCTGGAAACTGGCCAAAATCCTTCCCCTGCATAAAGATGGTGATCCCTCCCAACCGGTAAACTACAGACCCATCTCCCTCCTCCCTTCCCTCACCAAACTCTAAGAATCCCTCATGCTAACCAAATTGTCAGCATTTCTTTCCGCAAACAGCTCCCTCTCCCCATTTCAGTCAGGTTTTAGAAAACATCACTCCCCTATCACCACCCTGCTACATGTAACTGACTCTATTCTCTCAGCCATGGGCAAAGTCCAAACCACCTCCGCCATTTTCACTGACCTGGCAAAAGCCTTTGACTCAGCCTCCCACCCCCTGCTGCTCTGCAAATTAAGCTCCTTCAGCCTTGCTCAACCTACCATCAACTGGTTCCACTCTTACCTCCAAACCAGGCAGCAGTCTGTACAAGTGGGTGACACCATCTTCCCCCACTACCCATCCTTTCAGGTGTCCCTCAAGGCTCTATCCTTGGCCCCATCCTTTCTCCCTATTCATAAACAACCTCTGGTCCACCTGTCTCTCCTCTAACATGCATCAATACGCCGACAACACTATCATCTTTGCCTCAGGGCCCTCCCACGATAGCGTGCTTCCAGATCTTCAAAGAGACTTTAACAGTGTCCAAACTTGGTTCCAAAAAAAAACATCTCAAGCTAAATGCCAAAAAACCGGTTACCATTGTATTCGGTACAAGACAAAAGCTTGCCTCCCTACCTGCTCCCTCACCAATTTGTACCCTGGAAGGATCCCCCCTTGAGACGATGCCGGCCTTCAAGTACCTGGGAGTCTGGCTCGATAGCCACCTCAACTTTTCCACTCACATCAAGGCCATCTGCACCAAACTCCGGCCCAAGCTGGCCATCCTCTATCGTCACAAAGCCAGCCTTCCCCCTCCCCACTCGTAGCGAACTCGTACGCAAAACCATCTTACCTGTGCTGGACTATGCGGACATCATCTACAGTACAGCCCAGCCTCATCCCTCTCAAAACTCAACATCTTTCTCAACTTCTTCTGTCGTTTTGCCACTGCCTCTCCCCCACTTACTCACCACTGCCTTCTCTACTCCACTCTATCCTTGACCCCACTGTCGCACAGGAGGTCCACCCACAGTGCCTCCCTCATAGCTAAATACTGGTTAGGCTCCCTACCCCCCTACCTCTCCTCCCGCCTTTCTCCAGCCAGTTACTCTGGCTACCCCTCCGACACAGAGACGCACACACCTTCCACCTCACACGCCCCCTCTCTGCCTCTGGTCAAGCTGCCTTTTCCTAACATCTCCCCCTCCTATGGAACAACCTCCCTCCCAACCTTCACCAGGCCTTCTCCCTCGCAGCTGTTAAACTACTCCACAGGCCCCCCCCCACCTGCCCTAGTTGCTCATCTGGTCCCACCCCAACTCGGGCCTAGCCTATCTTGGTTGGCCTCTGTTGGTCAATTATCTGCTCCAGACAGCCCGACATTTCGCACACTGCTAATTAACTGTCCGATCTCGGTGCTAGTTCACTCTATCGTGATACCAATTGTAAACACTATATACATACTTTTGAATTATGCTGCTTACGCAATTTTTAGACATGACCTGTCCTGGATGCTGTAATTCATGTCTGAACAGAAATTAGTTGCACTGTTCTGCATACCTCTGTGGACGGTCCCTGCTGTTTGTACTTAACGTCTGTAACAAAAAATTGTTGTACTTCTCTGCTTACTTTCTGTGTACACCTTGTTACCCGGGTCGCACCTGGAAATGAGCCACGGCTCAATGTGCCTTTCCCGGTCACCAATTTTAAATAAATAAATACCTCCAGTGTTAAAGTGGTTAAATAAGGGTTGTGTCCCCTGGGTATATCAATGAGTTTGTCCAATAATGTCATTATGGGAGAAAAAGAATTTAGTTAAGAAAGCCACTGTAAGGGTGGGATCTTTCCTGCAATGTTTATCATACTTTCAGTTTTGTTCAATAGTGGGGCATTAAAATTGATGACGTTAAAAATGGGAGTCTATAAACAAGTGCTGGTAATTTCATATTATGAGGCTACAGTATCCTAGACTTGTGTGCAAAATTTATAAACAGCCACTCTCTCCAGTTCAGTGACTGGGTGCCTCCCGGTTAAGATGTGGGACATGATGTAACTCATGAGTCATGGCAAATTAGGAGTGAAGAAGAATGTAAAATATAACGGGGTGTAGGAGACATATTGCCCCAGGGTCTTGTGAGAGAAAGTTTTGGAGACCATGAGTCATTTATTCCATATGCCAATGGCTTTTGAAAATATGTGTTAATATCATGGGATCTGCCGAGGTTGCAGCAATTAAACTATAGTGAATTGATTTACAGGGCTTCAGGCCAGGTTTTTCAGGGTAGTCATGCAAGCACTTTAAATGTAGTATGGCTTTGTTTCAAATCTTCATCTTTGTTATGGAATTCTAAAACAGTATGGATGACACAGCAAAATGAATTCCTTATGAATGGCTGCTGCAATTAATGATAGAACCTGTAAAAGTGGTTAAAATAATAAAGAAACACTTTGTCTTTCTCAGGATGTATGGCATTTTAAGAAAACATGGCCTGGACCCCAATCAGAGGAAGTAGGGGGAGGCTAGGTTAACATTGCTCATGGTCTGAGTGGACAGAGTCCCTGAGGCATATTCCTTCCCCCACTTAGGATAAAAAAAGTCTTGAAAGAATTAGCATTTTGAAAGAATTTAGACCTTCGCTGAATTCAACACATTCTAATAAGGGTATAGGAAGGGAGGAGTAATGAGTTTTAGATTTATGTTCTGTACAGGCATGTTTTTTTTTTCACCCAGGTCCAAAAGGCTATGGGCCAGATTTTTAAAGCCTTGAGAGTGCTGCAAGCCCCGGGTGTGCCGATCATATGGTGCATGGGGCTTGTGGCATTCTCCTGGCGGGCGATCAGGATTTTCACTCCTGTGCACCAAATGCATCCCAGTATCCCCTCGAGCCATCCTTACTGCCTTCTCACATTGCTTGTTTACCTTTAGGTCATCTGATATGACTACCCCCAGGTCTCTTTCCATTTTTGTTTATTCCTCCCCCCCTCCTCCATTGTGTTCTCTTTCCCTGGGTTTTTGTTTCCCCAGCTGCATTACTTCGCACTTCTTTGCATTGAATCTAAGCTGCCATACTTTTGACCATTCCTCCAACCTTGCCAAGTCCCTTCTCATCCTTTCCAACCCCCCTTGTGTATCAATCCTGTTGCTGATCTTTGTGTTGTCTGCAAAGAGGCATATTTTTCCTTCCAGTCCCTTTGCAATGTCACGTATAAAGACATTAAAAGTACTGAACCCTGCGGTACCCCACTAGTAACCCCCCTTTCTTTGGAGTGGACTCTGTTTACTATTACCCTCTGTGTCCTGTTGTCTAGCCAATTTTTTACCCAGTCTACCACCCTGGGACCCACTCCCAGGCTGGCTAATTTGTTTATTAATCTTTTGTGTGGGACTGTGTCAAATACCGTGCTAAAGTCTAGGTAGGCCATGTCCACGGTGCCTCCCTGGTCTACTACTTTGGTCACCCAGCCAAAGAAATCTAATAGATTCATCTGACATGACCTTCCCACTGTGAATCCATTCTGCCTTGGGTCCTGTGCCCCACTGGCTTTTAGGTACTCAACAATTCTTTGTTTCAGAAGTGATTCCATCATTTTCCCTACCACTGAGATCAAGTTAACAGGTCTGTAGTTTCCTGCCTCTGCTTTGCTCCCATTTTTGTGAAGGGGAATCACATCTGCCCTCCTCCAGTCCTTAGGTACCACACCATCCTCCCATGATTTGTTAAAGAGGGTAGTCAGTGGTGTCACTAGTTCTCCCCTTAGTTCTTTTAGAATTCTGGGGGGAAAACCCATCAGGCTCCATTGCTTTGTCTACCTTCAGTTTTAGGAGTTCTTTCAAAACCCTTTCTTCTGTGAAAGGACTGGTATCAACCCCTCTATCCAGAGTGCTTCTATTGATTACATTAGGTGCCTCCCCCTCCTCTTCTTATGTGAATACTGAGCAGAAATATTCATTCAGTATCCCTGCCTTTTCACTGTCACCCTCTGCCCACCCACCCTTCCCTTTATTAAGCCTTACTATCCCTCCCTTGGTTTTTCTTCGCTCCCTAATATACCTATAACAAGTTTTATCTCCCTTCTTAACCACGTTGGCTATCTTTTCCTCAGTTTGGGCCTTTGCTATTCTGACTGCCTTTCCCACTTCCTTCTGCTTTAACTGGTACAGTTCTCTGTCCTGCTCCTTCTGTGTTTCCTTATACTTCCTGAACGCTATCTTTTTCTCCCTAACCTTCCCTGCCACATCTTTTGAGAACCATAGTGTTTTTTTCTTTCGTTTTTGATTTATTTGCTTCACACAAAGGCTTGTTGCCTCTGTGATGGCATTGTTCCTCCACCCCTCCATCTTGCCTATTTGCTAGTGCTTTTTTGAGGCACTCTCCCATTTTGACAAAGTCAGCCCTCCTAAAGTCTAGTACCCTCACTTTTGTATGGCTTGACTCTGCGGCTGTGTTTATCATGAACCACACTGTTTGGTGGTCACTTGTTCCCAGATGGCTACTCACTTCTAGATTTGAGATCCTCCTCCATCCCCATTTGAAAGTACCAGGTCTAAGATTACTCCCTCCTGAGTGGGTTGCAACACTAGCTGTCTGAGGCATGCCCCCGTAAGGCATTGAGAATGACCCTGCTCTTGGATGTGGCTGCAGCAAAGGAGCTCCATTTAACATCTGGCATATTCAGGTCCCTCATCAACAATATCTCCCCTTTTTCTGCCATCCTAAGGATGCCTTCTGTCATTTCTTTGTCCATATACAACCCCCATGTGGATTGTGGTGCCATTTCTGGTCTCCAGGGTGACCCACAGTGCCTCCTCTCCTCCCTGTGTACTATTTAGTTCTGTTGCTTTGATCCCTTCCCTTACATAGAGAGCTATTCCTTCTCCTCCTCCTCCTCCTCCTCCTCTTCTACCCTCCCTGTCCCTCCTGTAGATTGTGTACCCTGGTTTGTTGACATCCCAGTCATGGTTCTCTGTGTATCATGTTTCTGTGACTGCCATGATATCCAGGCGTCCCTCTTCCATCAAGGCCATCAGTTCAGGGAGCTTGTTACCTAGACTACGGGCATTGGTACTCATTACCCTCCATTTTTTGCTGGCCTTACCCCTTTTTGCCCCATCCCTGTCCTTACTGCATTTGCCTTTTTCTCCATTTACCCCTGCCTTTCTCCCTATCGACTTCTCTATCTTGGTGTTTACCTCACTAACTACCCTGATTTTTTTGGGAGGGGGCTAGGATTTTCCTGCTCCTTTCAGTGCTTACCCCTTGGCTAGTTTATTTGCTTGCCAAAGAAACATTTAAACCTATCACCTAGGATTCTGGTTGCCCTTCTAGACAGATGCAGACCATCGCGCCAGTATAGGTCTGCATCACTCCGGGTGGACCCCCAGTCCCCAATGGAGTCAAAGCCCTGAGCTCTGCACCAGTTTTTCAACCACTGATTGAATCCCATGGTGCGAAGCACCCTAGCCTCACCCATGCCATAGACAGGCAGCACTTCCGAGAGGGTTACCGCGAGTGCTACTTGTCTGAGGCTTCTCCCCAACTCCACAGACTCCTCCTGCACTGCTCTTATCCCTTTCCCAGCCAGGTCATTTGTCCCTAGGTGGACAATGACATCCAGCTCCCTCCCTTGTGCAGCTGATCCTGAGGATTCACTCCCTGTCACTCCTAGCCATGGCGCCAGTCAAGCACCTTACCTCCCTCTCCACCCCTCCCCCAGTTCTACCCTCCTAACAATGGAGTCCCCCACCAGGAGTTGTTTCCTTCCCCAGTGGGGTCCCATGCCACCCTCTTGTGAGTCTCCTTTGTGGAGGTTCCCAGCATCCTCCTTGGTCTTCACTGCGAGTGCCTCCATAGAGGAACCACACTCTGCCAGAACGGCGTATGAATTGTGGAGAGGTACAACTGGAGGGAGGCACCTCTGTTCCACTACCCTCACCCTCCCTGAGCCCACTTTGGTCCAACCCCTCCTCTTTCTTGGCAACCTCTGAGGCAGCGGCAGAGGCCCTGGTGGTCCCTGGATGGGAGAGGAGGTCCCCCAAATCCTGGCCAACTCAGCCAGGAGACGAGCAACCTCCTCCCTCAGCCCAGAGAGGTGCCTGCAGATGAGACAACACATCATCCTCTAGAACATCTTCCGGAAGACTGCCACTCCACAGCCACTGCACCACTCCCATCATGTCTTATTTGTGGCCCCAAACTGTTGTTTTGTATGCTTACTCTTTCCTCTCTCTGTTTGTTTATGTATTTTATTTTATTTTTTCCTCCGTACTTTCCTACTGGCTCCGTGCTCCCTGTTCTGGGATAGGAAGTTCCTGTATTCCTCAGTAGTCTCCTTCTTACTTGCTCTGAGTCAGACCTCCAGCAGCTAAGGGGGATGGAGAGCTACTCTTTTCTTTCTAGGATGATGAGTCTTTTGTGCCTCTTTGATCACTCCCTTCCTGCTCCCAAATAGGAAGTTCCTGTTGTCAGTTAAATCCTGTGCCTATAAAAGTGGAACTGGCTAAGGGTGGAGAGGAGAGAGGGCTATATAGTCCTCCTAAGATAGAATTATAAACGTTGTTCCTGATGGTTTCCTAGCTATAATTTTTTTGTAATATATAAAAATCTCCAAACATCCCATCCTGCAATTCCATAGATTCAGTGTCAGAACAAAGGTGTTGGCACCTTCTGATGTCACTTCTATGGCATTTCAAGATATGAGTGTCACTCCTTTTTACCTGTGGGGGGAAAGTAACCATCTATATATGACATAAGCAATAATTAAGGCTGTATTTTTTTCATGGTAAAAAGTAACACATTTCACGGCACATGCATGGTGAAAAAAAATAAATTTTACGACACTTCATGGTCCCAAAATATATATTAATAGATACAAATTTAAATATAAAAAATGTGACTGACCTAATGCTTCCAGACACTGCGCCCCCACCACACACACACGTGGGAGATGTTATTTTTCACTGATTGCTGAATGCACACAGTTTTAACCTAGCATAACTGGTGCCGTGTTAAATTGTGGCAGAGTGTCCAGAAGGAGGCGAGGTGAGCAGCTCCACCTTCGAGCAGACACAGCCCAGCATGCAGGTGCAGACCGATGTTTCAGAATGCCACGGGACACTCACAAGGGGGTTTGTATGTTTGCTGGCTTCCTCCTGCACTCCCTCACTCGACAATTGCCGCTGGACATCGTGAATCAGAAAATTGCAGTCTTGGCCAACCCTGACACTGCCATGCCTTCCACATAGCCCAATTGTTCTGCCACCAGAGAAATATCGCTCTACACTCGTTTTGCGTACTGGAACATTGTGAGAATGGAAGCGCTGGGGCATGTGGCATGTGGCTGGCTAAGGCTGTTACGGGTCTGGGTATAGTTTTAGCTCATTGAGCCCTATTCTGTTTTTAAGCTGTTAAGGCATTATACTTGCACTTTGAATGTGGTACTGGATTATCACTGAAACGGAGGGACGGTCAGTAGATTTCTCTTGCTTCCAATCGTAAAAAAATCAAAATTAACAAAATGGTTAAAATCACTGCTTGTACACTAAAACTGTGGAATTCACGGCAAAGTACAGTTTTCACAGAAATCGTGAATTCCGTGCATGCGGTGAAAATAATACAGCCTTAGCAATAATATATTACAGGGTGTGGATCGAGGCATTTGTGATGCACACACCAGGATTTTGTGAGGCACAAGGCCGAAGGCTGAGCGTCTTCACACACCCTGGGAAGTGCATCACAAATGCCATAATGCACACCATGAAGTGCATTAATGCACTTTTAAAGTGTAATATATTTTGTTGCCGGCCCATCAGCACATAGGTAGTGCTACTGCTCCTGACACCAGCGATCCGGGTTTGGGAATGAGCCTGTATCGTTGAGGGCTGGGCACGGGGAGGAAGGATTGAGTATTCCAATGGCTGCTCTTCTTCTCTAGGGGGCCCTTACGTCACCAGTCCCTGTTACTTGCATGGGCAGTGGGACACGGCTTGCAGTGCCGGGAGGGGAGGATGCCGTTAGGCACTCAGCTGCAACGTGCATCAGCACATTGTCAGCCTGGATGTACCAGTCCATGTGCCGGCATCCTCAGCGTTGGGGGGCAAATTTGAAAAAAAAAAAAAAAACACTGTTGCGCCATATGAAGTTCCCCAGAGCAACTGAACTGGATCAGATTGGTATATCTGCCACTGAGCTGCTGGCAGGGGGCGCACAAACACAACAGAAAAATAATATTTGGAGGGAGGCATAGAAAGGGGATCGGAGACCTGACTATCCATCTGTAGAGAGTTTCTGCATGGTCAGATGCTCTGCTTTAACTTATAGAGTTTCTAGATTTTTCCTGCCATTGACAAACCAGAGGTATTTTGGCTATGGCATCACCTATGCTCTATGAACCTAAAAAGAGCAAACTCATTGTCAGCTCTCTGTTTTTCTCAAGCATTGTTATGAGACTTTCTCCAGAATATGCCTGACATATTTAACCTTACAGCTAGCTTCAAGAAATAATTAGCTCAGTGTTCAAGTTGCCATCAGAGCTCAAAATGGTTGCTAATGAAATAACTTAATAAATAACCTAAACTTAATGTGTGGCTTGAATTATCATGTTGTTGTTGTATTGCTATGATGTAATAATCCTACAAGTATATCGCAATAGTAGCACAAAAAATGTTTTACTTATTAAGATAACATAGAATCAACTGTTTGCTGTTAACAAACAGACGCGCATGCAAACATATGCAGTGAGACACACCTAGGTGTATAATTTATGGATCAGTAATCACATGCCTTGAGTGTATTGAACAGGAGGTGCTAGTGCCTTTAAACACACGAGAGGAAGTTGCAATTATTGACCATAATTACACACACACACACACACACACACACACACACACACACACACACTTGTGTGTTTACCTAGATGCCAACAGTCCTATTACTTAAACCCAAATGTTTACATTTTCTGGCCTCAGAACCGAGCTTGCAGTAACAGCACTCACTTGTGGTAGTGTGTGCCTAAGCCATGCCACCACACCAAAGTCCTCCCTCACTGGCATGGGTTAAAGTAAAAAAATTAAGTTAACTTTTTCAATAAAATACAGACATATGAAGAAGCCAGCAGAAGAAGGCCATTCGGTCTATCTAGTCTGCTTGTATTGCAGGGTCCACAGCTTGAGCTATTGACCCCACCCCCCTACTCCTCCCATCCTTTCCATCCTCCCTACTCGATGATCCTTACCTTCCCCCATGCCTATCCCAGCTTCTCTTAAAGCTGCCCACCGTCTTCAACAAGATCACCTCTTCTAACACTGCATTCCAAGTGTCCTCCACCCTCTCCATGAAGAAGTGCTTCCTGACCTCCCCCCTAAACCTCCCCCCCCCCAGTTTAAGACTGTGCCCTCGTGCTATGGTTGCCACATAGTTTAAAGAGACCCTCCTTATCCACCTTATTTATCCCTTTTAAGAAGTTGAAGGTCTAAATCATGTCCCCACTCTGTCTCTCCTGTCCTCCAGGGAGTACATGTTCTGTGCCCTCAACCTTTCCTCGTATGTCTTACCCCGTTGACCCGCTATCATCTTTGTAGTCCTCTTCTGAACTTTCTCCAGCACGTTAATGTCCCTTTTGAGGTGTGGGCACCAGTACTGTACTCCGTGCTCTATATATGGCCTGTTCAAGGGTAGTATAACCTCTTCTTTCCTACTACTGATCCTCCTAGCTATGCATCCCAGCATCTTGTTTGCCCTTGCTGCTGCTTTCTTACACTGCCTGAAGTGCTTCAGCACCCTAGTGATCGCCACTGTCTCCAGGTCCTTCTCCTCCTCTGATGCTGATACCTGTACTCTACCCAGGTAGTACTCTATCCTGGGATTCTTGCCTCCAATGTGCATAACTATGCGTTTCTTGTCATTGAAGGCAAGCTGCCAGATCCCAAACCACCTTCCCAGCTTTTTCAGATCATCCTGTAGGTCCTGTATCCCTTCAGCTGTGTCCACTCTCCCGCAGAGCTTGGTGTAGTCTGTGAACAGGCACATTTTGCCCTCAATGCCATCCCCAGTATCATTGATGAAGACATTGAACAACACTGGCCCCAGCACTAAGCTCTGCAGGACCCCACTAGTGACCTCTCTGGTGCCAAATAACTCTCCCCTAACAATCACCCTCTGTGTTCTGTCCCTCAGTCAGTTTTCCACCCATCTGGCTATCTTATCCCCAACCCCGAGATCTGCCAACTTCCTGATCAACCTTTTTTGGGGCACAGAGTCAAAGGCCTTACTGAAATCCAGATAAAGGATGTCTACCACTTGGCCTCTATCTACTGCCTTAGTGACCCAGTCAAAGAAGTCAATCAGATTTGTTTGACATGGTCTCCCCCCCCCCCATGAACCTGTGCTGCCTGGCATCCTGGAGACATGCTCCTCTAGATATTTTACCAACCTTTCCTTAAGTATGGTCTCCATGAGCTTGCACATGACAGGTCAGACTAACTGATCTGTAATTCCCTGGGTCATCCTTGGGATCTTTTGTGGAGGGGTACCACATGTGCTGTTCTCCAGTCCTGCGATACCACACCTGACCCCAGTGAACTACTAAATAGGCCTGCAAGTAGCCCTGACAGCTTCTTAGTCAGTTCCCTTAGTACCCTTGCATGTACTCTGTCTGGTCCTGATGATTTGTCCACCTTCAATAATAGCAGCCCCTCCCTCACTCTATCCTCCTCTATCACTACATCTGTGTTCCCTTCCCCCTGCCCTGCTCCTCTTCTCCCTCCTGAAGGCACTGGTTCATCCTTCTCCCTGGTGAAGATGGAACAGAAGTATTTATTTAGTATCTCTACTTTTCCCCTGTTATCCTCCACCCACTCCTCCACTTTAAGCCTAACAATCCTGTCCTTTCTTGTCCCTTTTCTCACTTACATAGCAAAAGAAGAGGCTTTCTCCATCTTAATTCCTTCAGCTATCTGCAGCTCCTTCTGTGCCTAAGTTTGCTGGACTTCCTTACTTGTTTCACTAGCCAACTTTAGGTAAGTTTCGCTATCCATCGCTCTCTTGGTCTTCATGCATTTCCTATAGGCTAACCTCTTTTCACTTACTGCCTGAGCGACTCCAGAACTGAACCAGCTGGGTGCTTTTGCCCTTGTGTTCTTCCCCTTGAGCCTAACACACTCCTCTGTGGCAACCAGTATTCCTTCCTTAATGATGAACCACCTTTGGTCCATCCCCATATCTGCTGTGATGTCGCTAGGTGGCTGCTTAGCACTTTGTTCATCTTTCTGAAGTCCACCCTCCTAAAATACAAGATATTGGTCTTAGGATGCTTTCCCTGTCCATATCCAACTGGAACCACACTGTGCAATGGTCACTCCCATCCAGGGACTCCCTGACTTTTATTTCCTGTACATACTCCCTATACGTGAGCACCAGATCAAGAATTGCCTCTACTCTTGTTGGTTCTGTGACACCCTGAGTCAGGAACCCACTTTGTAGTCCTTCCCAGAATCACCTCACTCCTAGCACATGTTGTGGATGGTACACTTCAGTCCACCATGGGTCAGTTGAAGTCCCCCACAGTTACCACCTCTCCTTTCCCTGTAGCTTCCAGTATTTGTGAGCTCAGTTCTCTGTCCCTCTCCTTATCATGGTTGGGTGGTCTGTGAACCACCTCGGCTTCAATCTCATCTTTCTCCCTCTATTGGACCATAACTGAACCCATAATACCTTATAGATAAATAGATGCCATAAATAGATTGACATATTTAGCTGTTGCCCAGAGGCAAGTTGGGAGGGGGAAGCATCATTGTGCACGTGGAAATCCCTGTAACTGGGCTTGTGGGTTGCCTGTTCTGAGGTGGCCTGGTGACCCAGATAGACAAACACACATCCTCACACAGGCAATAGCACACCTTCAGACAGACGTACATGCACACCCTCAGACATGCACACACACCTTCAGACAGAGATTGGCATGCACTTATACCCTCGGACATACTGTTCTGATTGCGCTAACCAGCTGTACATTTGAGAAAGAGTTATGTGCTCCCAGCCCAGGTTCCAGTTGGCTCAGTGGTGCAGCTGATTAATACAATCGGAACGGTATTCCAGGCGGCCTGGGTTCAAGTCCCAGCTGAGGCACTTCTTTCTCACCTCTGTTTGTATGTGTTCCATAAATATGCACACCACACTCCTGTGTGATTGTTACAAGTAAATATTTGTGTTGTCACTGGGTTGTGCATTTGAGAAAGAGTAATGTGCTCGGGGACAGCCCAGTTTCCAGTTTTCTCAGTGGCACAGATGGTTAGCGCAGTCAGAACACTAATCCAGGTGGCCTGGGTTCAAATTCCAGCTGAGGCACTTACTTCTTTCTCAGCTCTGTTTGTATGTGTTTCAAATACAGGACGTCAATTGCATGGCCCCTGTCCAGTTCCCTGGTAACCCAGTTGTAGTACCCAACTAGGATTGTCTGGCAGGATCTACCCGAGAGAAAACTGTGTTGATGGCCATCTTGGAGACCATTGTCTTCCAAAAAGGTCACCAGCTTCTCTTTCAAGATTGAGTCCATGAGCTTCCCCACGACTGAAGTGAGACTCACCAGTATGTAATTGCCTGGATCATCCTTCAGTCTACTTTTATGAATGGGCACCACGTGGGCCATCCTCCAGTCCTGTGGCACACGTCCTGTGTCCAGTGATGTACTGAACAGGTCTGCCAGTGGTCCCGCCAGTATCTCCACTAGTTCCCTAAGTGCCCTATGGTGAATCCTGTCAGGCAGCGGTGCATTGTCCATCCTCAGCACTCTTAGTCCTTCCAGCACCCTGGCCTCTGTAATCCCAATATCAGTCACCCCCACCCACCCCCCGTCCATTCCACCCTTCCCATGGGGTATCTGCCCCCCTTTTTCCTTTGTGAACACAGAGAGCAGAAGCACTCATTCAGTACTTCTGCCTGTTCCTTCCCCTTCTCCACCCACCCACTCATCCTTCTTTATCCTCACAATCTGGTCTTTGTTTCATCTTCTGTCGCCAATGTATATGAAAAAGTCCTTCTCCCCGTCTTTGATTCCCTGTGCCAGTCTTAGCTTATACCACTTTTTTTCACTCTCCGAGGCTCTTACTTGGCTTCCTGTTTTGTTTCACCTCTCCTGACAAAACAATTTCCCCTTTCCCCCTGCTATCTCCTCCCTTACCTCACCCCCTCCTTGCTCTTACCACGCTGACCCCCACCCTTCCCGGACCAGTCCAGGCCCTCTGGTCTCCACTTTCCCTTATCTTCTTTCCCTTCATCTGCCCTCCTGTTCCCCCTTCTCCCACTTTAGCCTCCCCTCCCTCTCACCTTACGACAAGGCCTCTGGCTGCCATATTTTCTTTTCCTTCTCTATCTGGACTCTGCCCTCTCATCTCCCCTACCCCTTCCTTACTCTTCCCCTCCCCCCCACCTCTGATTAGCAGTGTTGCTTCAAATGTACCTTATGGTTTTCTATGCTTGCTTGTAATCTTGTGTGTAGCACTGTTCCCACTTAGTTACCAGTTGACTTGCTGTGCTCTGATGATACCATGAATATGTCTGTACCTCCGCTGATACCATAAATGTTGTCTATAACTCCCAACCTTATTGTAACCCTTTCCTTTGATGTGGAACCTTTGTAAATGAGCTTCCCCTAGCTCAAACGTATTTGTAATCAGAGATTTAAATAAAAAAATAAATAAATAGCTCTCTAGAAACCTTCGCTGCTCTGACTAGCCTGGTAACCTCTCTGGACTTCTTTGTGTACTCATCTTTGTTCCCTTGCCCTCCCAAATTCCTAAGCCTCTGGAATGCTTTTCTCTTGGCCCTCACCTCTTTCATGACCAGCATGACTTTCCATGCTGATTGAACAGCAAAGTTGTGGCGGTGGTGAGGGCAAAACGAGTGGCTCACCAGAGGTTTAGGAGGACAGGGAAGGGAGTGGACAGGGAGGAATATGCAAGATGGTCCAGGGAGGTGACCAGGAAAGTGGGAGAAGCCAGGGCCCAGAGGGAGCTGAGATTAGCACAGGAAATTAATGGGAGGGAGAAAGACTTCTTTAGATACATCAGGGAGAAAGAAAGTACAAGGAGACAATAGCGAGGATAAAAAGGGATGGGGAGTGGACGGAAAAGGGGGAGGAGCAGGCAGAAGCACTGAATGAATACTTTTGCTCCGTGTTCACGGAAGAAAAGGGGGGACCACTACCACCATGGACTGGGAGGGTGGGGACAGGAGGAGAGGAGGTGACAGATGGAAAAATTGAGGCAAGTAGATTCCTAGAGGGACTGAGGGCACTGAAGGTAGACAAGGCACCAGGGCCGGATGGTATCCACCCCAGGATGCTGAGGGAGATGGCGGAGGTGTTGGCGGAGCTGCTGGCGGATCTGTACAGCACCTCCCTGGAGTCGGGATGTGTGCCAGTGGACTGGAGGATGGCACATGTAGTACCATTACACAGGAGCGGGCCAAGGCATGAACCAGGTAATTATCATCTGTTAAGTCTCACATCCATAGTGTGCAAACTCATGGAAATTATACTAAAAGAAAGACTGGTGTCGTACCTGGAGGACAATGGCCTCCAGGATGTGAAGAAGCATGGGTTTGTTTCAGGGAAGTCTTGTCAAACCAGCCTGATACAATATTGTGACTGGATGACAGGTGAACTGGATAAGGGTTATGTGGTGGATGTTCTTTACTTGGACTTCAGCAAGGCCTTCGATTCGGTACCTCATGGGCGGCCTGGGGGGAAGCTAACTGGTGTAGGAGTAGGGGCAAAAATGATAAACTGGATTACAAGCTGGCTGAGTGGGAGGCTGCAGTGGGTGGTGGTGAGAGGGGAGCTCTCAACTCCAAGGCCGGTGACAAGTGGGGTGCCACAGGGCTCTGTGTTGGGGCCAGTATTGTTTGGGCTCTTCATATCAGACATTGGACATGGGGTGGTGAGCAAGGTAAGTCTGTTTGCTGATGACACCAATATTGGAGCAGTGGTGGATGGAGAGGAGGGGTGGAAGCAGCTGCAGGGGGACCTAAGTAAGCTAGAGGAGTGGTCAGAGAGGTGGCAGCTTGGGTTCAGTGCAAAGAAGTGTAAGGTTATGCACTTTGGGGTGAAGAACCCAAGGAGAGAATACTGGCTGGGGGGGGTAAAGCTGGGGATCACAGAGGAGGAGAAGGACCTTGGGGTAATGATAACGGGGACCATGAACAACACTGCCCAGTGCAAGAGAGTGGCTGCAAAAGCGAACAAAATGCTGGGGTGCATAGCAAGGGGGTTTTCCTCCAGGCAAAGTGAGGTGATCTTGCCCCTCTACAGATCACTGGTATGGCTGCACTTAGAGTACTGTGTGCAGTTTTGGAGGCCATACCTAAAGCGTGATATCAGGCTGCTGGAGGGGGTGCAGAGGAGGGCAACAAAGATGATATGTGGAATGGAAGGGAGAGACTATGACAGCAGGCTGGGAGACCTGAATATATACATCCTGGAGGATAGACGGGACAGGGGGGACATGATAGAGACATTCAAGTATCTGAGGGGAATCAATAAGGATGGGGCAGATGGGGTCTTTAAGTTAAGGAAGGGGAGGGTCACCAGGGGGCATGGGCTAAGAATGAAGCGGGGAAGATATAGGAAGGAAATGAGGAGACACTTTCACAGAGAGGGTGGTAGCAAAATGGAATGGGTGGTATCATGTAAATCTGTGAACAGCTTCAAAAGGGCATGAGACAGGGAACAGGGGAGAGTGAGGGTGGGGGGTGGCAGTGGGATGACAAAAGGGAAGGGGGTTGGGGCAGCTGCAAACTAGGGGTGTTGGCTGCACACTCGAGCAGACTTAGATAGACTGGGTGGTCTGTTTCTCCTGGCACATTCGTATGTTCGTATGACCTCCCCAGTCAGCCAGCTTGGATTCTTTGCACTACCGTTCTTGCTCCGTGTCCTGGTACAAATCTCAGTTGCTCCTACTAGAGCAGTCTTGCATGTCTGAATTCCCACAGGATGCTCAAACAAACTTTCCCCCATCTTTTTAAAGTCCACTTCCTTAAAATTGATCACCTTGGTACCTGTTCCTCTTGTTACTGTTCTCATATTGAGTGTGAACCACACCATGTGATGGTCACTCCCTGCCGGGGGTCCTCCACTCCCAGATTCCTTACAACCTCCTTATTTGTTAATACCCGGTCCAAAGTCCTACCCACCCTAGTCAGCTCATGGACCACTTGCACCAGGAAGCAGTTCTGAAATGCATCCAATAATCCCTGCTCCTGTGCACACGTGGTGGTTGGGGTGCTCCAGTCCACCCCAGGGAGGTTGAAATCCCCTAGCACTACTGTGTTCCACTTCCTACAGACCCTTCTAATCTGCTTGGCCAACTCCCTATCCAGGTTATTCCCCTGAGCTGTGGGCCTGTACACTACCCCCACCCTCAGCGTCTTTCTTTTAGAGTCTTCAAACTGCATCCTTAGTGCCTCTGTCCTGCCCTCTACCCCCTCTTTCCTTATACACCTCATTCCCTCCTTCACATTGATCGCCACACCCCCCTTTCCCCCAGCCCTGTCCTTCCTGAATAACCTGTACCCTGGGACCATCATATCACTCACTGTCTACCACCACCAGTCCTCCTGACCAATTGCACCCCCAACCCCGGAAGTTCATCTCCAGTTTGGAGACTGGACTCAGTGGACCCTGGGCCCCAGACTGCAGCTGCCCACTCATCCTCAGTACCAACAGCCATGCACCGCACATAGTCCTTGAGCAGCGGACCCCTCATCATTTCACTTAAGTCGCAGTGTAACCTGGGAAAAGGAATGTAACATATGGCCAAGAGGTGCAGAGCTCTGGGAAAGGTTATGCCAGAACTCTTTGAGTAGTGTTTGACATAAGTAGTTTTCTCCAAGTTTTTTTTTTGTTACAGTCAGCTGGGTCAGGTCAGGGAGGAGGGAAGGGCAGTTGGAAAAAGAAGGAACTAGGAAGTTGGCACTGTCAGTTGCTGTGATTGTTGATCATCCATCGTACAGGGTTGACCACATTCATGGACTGGACACTGTACACCAGGGGCTTGACTTGGAGGACAGAGTGGTATGGGTCCAGGATGTGTCCCGTGATGTGCGAGTGACAGATGGTCTGGATTTTCACTCCGGTGGGGGATGCTTGCCTGATTGACCCTGGCCTGTATTTTAGTGTACTGGGGTGTGGAACTCATTGGGGGACCATATTGGAGGGGGAGGGCAAGTTGGTGAGGATGGATCAGTGGACACTGGAGACAGTCTCAGCCAAAATGTTGTGACTTACAGTGAGTGAACCACAGTGGGCCCTCCTCCACTGGAACTGAGGTTGTTGTTCACTAGAGTCCTACGGGCCTAAGTCCAGTGGACCACCAAACCATAGATCTCCACCATCTTCCCTGGCCTCCCTGCACTCCTTTGCACCTGGCCCAGCAGGTGAGGTAAGGTTAACTTTCTTACATACTAGTAGTCACACTGGGATCTGGACATGGGAGAAGGTGGGTCAGGGAGAGTTTTAGCTTTGTGCTGCCTGGTTGGGTGAGGCTTATTTCAGAGTTGGATATGGGATTGGAAATTCCAATTCTGACTCTGATTCTGATTATTCTGACCCCTTTCCAGAATCAGAATCAGAGCCAGAATTGGAATTTCTAAGAATTTGACGGCTACACACAGAATGGATTCTGGAAAATCTGATCACCCCTAACACACACATGCTCAGACATGTACACATGCAACCCCCCCCCTCCATCCAGTGGGGCTTATCTGATTGAAATGCCAAGCCCCCAGGTCTCCTGTAGTGCAGCAGGCTATTGGCAGGGAATTTATGAATTCATCAGCAACACATTTTGGGCGATTTTCCCCCAACTCCATGGGAGTCATCTTCTTCTGACCCTCTGAATTAGGGAGAACCAACCAAAGGGGCTGCAAGCTAGAGCCATCTGGAGATCTCTGGGAGAATATAGGACAGTAAATTCTTGTGCTTTTTCTGGACCTACGGGGCATCATAATTTTTGATTGGCAACCATCTGGACTACCTGGGGCATTGTAATTTGTGAGTGACAGCCATCTGGACTAATGGTAGTTGCCTTTGAACTGCTGTTGTAAGAAGTGGACTGTGCCAGAGGCTGGGAGATCAGAGAAGGAGAGAGATCCTTGTGAGGCAGGACCTGTTGTTGAGAGAGAGAGAGAGAGAGAGAGAGAGAGAGAGATTGCTCTGCAGCATTCCAGGCCTGGGGTCTGGACGCACCCTTTCTTAAAAGGTTGTTGAAGATGGCAAGATAGGGGTGGGGATGTACTTGCTAGCCCGCATGTGTGACAGTGCTGCAGAAACCAGCACAGAGCTAAATCACCCCAAGCCAATGCTGCTGGTACTGGTACTCTAATGGGCACTAAAGCCAGGTGTCAGTCAGGGGCGTAGCTACAAGGGTGCAGGGGGTGCAGTGGCACCCAGGCCCACAAGGTTTGTGGGGTCCAAATCATAATTTTTATGTTTATTCAAAACTGTGGAGGGGCCTTGTAACATCGCCTTGCACCCAGGCCCTCTGGGAATTTGCTACGCTACTGGTGTCAGTTTGCTGCTGTCCTGAACTTTTGGATATGTGGGTTGGTCTGAAACTACAGCAGGATAGAGAGAGAACGTCAGCTGAGCCTCAGAGTGGGAATCCAAGAAGTCAGTGCCTGAGGGAGGTAGTGAGAGTCTAACAGTGTTGTGTAAGTTACTTTAAATAAAAAGTAATCAGTTATAGTTACTAGGTACTTTTGTATAAAACATCATTAGTAATGGTAACTGCAATGCATATTAATTTTTCTGTTACTTTTGATAACTTAGTCTAGGAAGCTTGGTGCTTGTCAGTGAATTCATTTATTCAAAATAACAATTTTTGACCTTGTCTTACATGCACTGACTGGTCACTCCTACCACCTAAACCACCATTTGTGACCCATACAAGTCCTTAACCCATTTCTTCTGAGAATGCACAGTCACATGTCTGCTGGCGGCACTGATACTGATCTAGTAACCACATGTAGCGCACCCCACCAGCACCTCAAAAAAAAAAAAAAAGCCTGGCTGGCACAGTGGTTCTCCTAGTCTATTTAAATTAAATTGGTGCCTGGTTTGGTCACTCAAAGAAAAGAAAACACACACAGTTGACTAGAGCAGATCAGGACAAATCAGTTTGTATTATTTATCTACCAAACTGCCCCGTACCTTAATTGTTTGTTTTTGACAGTGAATGAGTGACTGACATACTGTTCTTGATAAGTGGTATGCCTGCTAGGAGTAGATAAGTGGTGGCAGATCGGGGGCAGGATTCACAAAGAAAGCTGAAAATTCCGCAGCTGCGGGAGAAAGGCTTGCAGCAGTGCAGAAATGCAGTTGCGAGTATTCTTAAAGAAAACCGGTGCAGCTGTGGATTTCTGCAAAAAGTGCCACAGGTGCGGCAGTTTAGCAGTTGCAGGAATTGTGCAAGTGCAGCGAATCCGCAACTGCGGATCCGCAGCTATGGAAATGGCTGAGGAGGCACAGCAATAGTAAAACTCAGTAGCTGAAGCTGCAGACTTTAACGTTGCTGCCATAATATGAAGCTGGCAGCACACACAAAGAGACCTACAACCAGTCCCTCAACTGGGACCACTGCAGCACCACAGGTACCAGTGATACCATGGCACCACAGTGGTTGACTGTCACTGCTGGTCATCCCTCCCTGGGGTGTTCCTGTGGCCTGCGGGGGTGAGGCACTACTATCTGTGGGGCTCCATCATCGGCTGCATTGGGTCTGGTGGTTATTGCCTGTTACCATATCAAGGCAATGTGTGCTTTTGTTGCTGTAACATTGGCCACGGCTATAGTACCTGGGATGCTATTACCTGTGTCTCACCTTCACCTTAATTGATTCCAATTGTTGGGGCACTACTGCAGTTTGCTGAGGGAGAGTTGCATCTCATTCCACTGTGTGTAACATTTTTTCTGCAGTTATGGAAAAAAACTGGCTGAGAATAGCCTTTCAGGGGCTGTGCCTTACTTATCTCACACCTCTTTTCCCTCAGGGACTTCAGCAGCTGCACTTTTTTCCACAGTCCGTAGTGTTTTTCCCACAGCTGCGGAGGTTTTTGTGAATAGCACTTAGAGCAAACTGCCTTTTTTCCCATAGCTACAGCAGTTTTGGGGACTTAGGAACGGTTTTGCACCTTCTGAGAGCTTTGTGAATCCAGCCCCTGGTTTCCCAAAAAGCAAAAGCTCATCCACAAATTGTAAGCTGCTCACTTAGATGTTCACGACACAGTTGTGAAAATCAAACGCTTAATTATTAGTAATGTTTGCCACGACCACACCTTCCTAAGCCTCTGATTGGCAAATGCTGAGTTAACCAGAATTGTCATGGCTGTCATGGGTGGCATACTTCTCAGCTGTCACACATTACTAAGTAGTTCACTCATGTTACCACTCAGAAAGTCTTGCTCTCACATGGAGAAAGGCAATATTCCACAGTGACAACTGACACATAAAAACAGGAATTCAAATAATAATCTGTCATGCTCAGTTATCAGCAAACATTTTACACATTAGTGCAGTGATATCCACAATGTTCTAAGCTTACAATCTTATGTGTGATGATGCAGCATGTCCATCAGACTTTTTTGCCATTTTCCACATCTTGTTACAAGCATGGGCGATGGACAGTTGAGCAGTATGGGGGCCTTGATCACAGCCTGGGGACACCAATTCATGGCAGCTCTTCTCTCCCGGTCATCCAACCTAAGCAACCACACAAAAATACACTTTCAACAGTTCACCTGCACTTTACTGTCTCTCATTCTAGTCTGCACATACTTATTAAATAGAACTGTTTGCAGCAGCCAGCAGTAAGTGGTGAACTGGGGATCATCACAAGCTAGCATATTCCCCCTCAAAAGCTTGCCAACATTTCAACTGCATGTGACTCTCACTCTGCACACACAAACGTATACAGAATAGGGCTGTGTGAACCTCTAAAAGTTCTACCTCGCAAACTTTCTGAGTAGAACCAAAAAATGTTCTACCTGGTTCTACCACATAGAACCCAGTAGAATCGGGTTCTACCAGACAGAACTGGGTTCTATCATTTGTAACCAAGTTCTACCAAGTAAAACCAGGTTCTACCAAATAAAACTAGGCTCTACTAAGTAAAAAAACAGGTTCTACTAAGTAAAACCAGGTTCTACAAATATCCCTGTGTGTTACTACTTAAAGTACTTGACTCAACACAGCTAGCAGTGCTGTAGTTACCTGTTAGGGAGAAAATGTCCCTGTATTTTTCTGCTTAAAGCACTTGACTCAACGCAGCCATGAGTGGTAAAAAAAAAACAGCAGCACTTCTCAGGCAATCCAGGCAACAGTGACAACAGTACAGAAAATTTGTGGCACTCAGAGGACGAGCACAAGAGCCATCATAGTGCAGCAGACAGTCTTAGTAAGCACAGTGATGGATGTTGATGAGGAGAAGAAGACAGATGAAACTGAGGGAGAAATCAGTGAAATAGATCCTGAGTTTGTAGTACATAAAGTAGCAGTCAGTCTGTCAAGTGGCAGCAGTTCTATGCAGTGGGATGATGATGATGATGATGATGAGGAGGACTACAGGGCTAGCAAAAGAGCGAAAAAGAGTTCTAGGAAGGATGGTGGTGCTAAGAAAAAAATGAATGGGGCATAATGAGACAACCACACCTGCAGTGAAGAAACAGAGAATAGAAAATGGACAGAGTTCTAGAGGAGTTGAGGCACGAAGAGTTGCTGTGCATCAACATTCATTGATTGAAATGGAGATGGAAAGATATCAAAGAGATATTGGCAGCAGCAGTGGCTGTGGTAGTGCCATGGGCAGTGGCAAACATATCCTCCCCATAAGCAGCAGTGCAACAAAATCTGTGAAATCCGTAGTGTGGGATTTTTTTACACAAGATAAAATCATCCTGCAGTCATGTGATTTGCAAATTATGCAAAACAAAATTAAGTTGCGGTAAAGTGGGTACCAGGATGGGAACATCAACAATGATAAGACAGATGAACAAGTCTCACATTTATCAATATCAAAAAGCACAAAAGGAGGACACACACGTTGTTACACTGTTGTACTCTGCTAAGGAGGATGATGATGTGGATGTTTACCGAGGTCACGGTGATGATGTGATTGATGCGGAGTTGGAGGGTGATGAAAGTCTGGCTTCCAGTCAAAGCACAAAATTTTCAATTTCACATTTCTTCACCCCTCTGAACCCATCATCACAGCCTGCCAGGAGTCATACACTATCCATGTCCATGACATGTACCTCTTGTGGTGGTAAAAGTCAAGGGGAGCTACCAAGAAAATCTGCTGATATAAGCAAGTGTAGCAGTCATCAAATTTTCACCGAAAGACTGTTTTGAGCAGTCACAGAAATATAAGCCCAACAGGCCTGAGACAAAGTGATTAACAAAGGCAATTGGAGAGATGATAGCCACCAACTTGCTACCATTCTCCTTTGTGTCTAACCCAGGCTTTAAAGCATTAATGGAAATTGCTGTGCCCAAATATCAAGTCCCCAGATGGGCTTATTTCTCAACTGTTGCCATCCCAGACTTGTATGACATTGTTCGTAACAGCGTGTCTGAGGCTGTTAAAGGTTCAATGGGCAAAAAGGTCCATGTCACAACAGATATGTGGACCAGTGGCCAGACAACTGACTACATGGCTGTGACTGGCTATTGGGTAAATTTTCCTCCCTCCTCCTCATCAGCATGTAGTGGCACTGGTGGCAGTAGCAGCAAAAAGTAAGGGTCTTTCTCTGTTTGCAGATAGGCAGCATTATGTATTTACGGTTTTGAAAAAGTTCAGACATCTTCTGGAGGGCCTTGAAGAAAAGTGTGCCAACTGGCTAACTCCAAAGTCCTTGCAACCTGAATTTATAGCGTCTGACAATGCTTCTAATATTGTGAAAGCAGTAAGGCTTGATAATTTTACACATGTACCATGCTTTGCACACACTGTTAACTTGGTGGTGAAAGACTTTTAGTGAGGACTGAAATGTTCTGAACTTGATTGCAGCTGCCGCACTGTGTGCACCCACTTTGGCCATTCTGTTAAAGCCAGAAAGTTGTTGCAACAGATTCAAATAGAAAACAGCATCCTTCTCCACCAGATAATCCAGGAAGTTCCAGCCAGGTGGAATTCCACCTACTATATGATGCAGAGAATGCTTGAGCAGCAGAAAGCCATCCATCAATATGCAGTCCAACATGGCATTGGGAAAAGAGAAGTGAATATCAACCCCAGTCAGTGGCATCTGATGGAGAATCTTAATTGTATTCTTTAACCCTTTGAGGAGGCTACACACGTGGTGAGCTCCGATGGTGCTGGGCTAAGCCAGATATTACCCTTAATCTCACTCATCAGAATGAGACTGGAGCGTCTTGAGTCACAGTTCCTTGACACTGATAACATCAGTGCTGCATCCCTTGTGGGAAGAATGTTGAACACATTCCTGGCTGATGAGCGCATTGTAAATGTGTACAAAGCAGAACATTATATTTTGGCCACAATTCTCGATCCTCGGTTTAAGGATACAGTTGAAACAGTCTTCAAACCACACGACTTTAAAGATCTGGAATACTATAGCGAACTATTAATTGAGAAAGTGTCAGTACATATAGTTGAGAAAAGTAGTACATCATCAGTGCCCTTGTGGCAACATTCAAATTCTGAATGAAATCTGGTGGAGAGGGAGGGAGGGAGCACAATCTGCCATTGCTGCTGCTGCTGCTGGTGCCACCACTACTGATGTTTTTTGTCATCAAACACCAACCAAAACTGCTGCTACACCACAAGAGGACAAACCACTGTGGGACATGCTGTCAGACTTTGGTCTGATAAAGACAGCTGAAAAGGCTCAGCCAGCTATTGTGGTATCAGAAGTCCCTGCTGCAAAAATGGTGAAAGATTATATGGAGGAGACTGTACATCTCACCACAGGTGACAAACCATTGCTGTATTGGCAATAGAAAAAATCTATGTGGCCTTCTTTAACTGAGATTGCAATTAAGTGCCTCAGTTGCCCACCCGCAAGCACATATTCCGAGAGAATTTTCAGTGCTGCTGGAGCAATAGTGAATAACAAAAGAACATGTCTTTCTAAAAAGAATGTAGAAAGGCTCAGTTTTCTTAAAATGCCCCTGCCACAGTTTAAAAACATATACTGTCCAATGGCCACAGCCCTTGGGTTCTATTAGTGGCTCAGTAGGGGGGTTACTAGTTGTGCCAAGCTTCAAGCAGGAGCCGCTCAGTAGCTGTACTGTTGTCACTGTTGCCTGGATTGCCTGAGAAGTCCTGCTGTTTTTTTTTACCACTCATGGCTGTGTCAAGTACTTTAAGTAGTACAATACAGGGATATTTTTTTCCTAGCAGATAAATACAGCACTGCTGGCTGCGTCGAGTCAAGTACTTCAAGTAGTAAGACACAGAGATATTTGTTCCCTAGCAGGTAATTACTGCTGGTTGCATCGAGTCAAGTACTTTAAGTAGTAAGACACACGGATATTTTCTCCCAAACAGCTAAATACAGCACTGTTGGCTGTGTTAAGTCAAGTAGTAGTAAGACACAGGGATATTTTCTTCTTAACAGATAAATACAGCACTGCTTGCTGCGTCGAGTCAAGTACTTTAAGTGGTAAGACACAGGGATATTTTCTCCCTAACCGGTAAAAACAGCACTGCTTGCTGAATCGGGTCAGGTACAGGTACTTTAAGTAGTAAAACACAGGGAGGTTATTTTCATTTCCCACACAGGTAAAAAAGACAAGCACTGTTGGCTGTACTTAAGTAGTAAAAAGAGTAAACACGTGGAGATTATTTATTTCCCATAGACTCTCAGAGCAGCACAGCAAAATAAATTGACTGAGTCACTCTGACTGACCCTCCCCTCCCCTCTGTTATCCTTCCTTGTGGCACTGGTAGTAAAGGACCAGGTAATTTAATTTTTAAACTATCATTTTATTTTTTGCACTGCCAGTACCTGATATTTTTATTTATATATTAACTTAGGACTAGAGTTAGGAGAACTAGTCTAGGAGTCAGGAGGAGGACCAGGAAATGTAGAAAGCACTACTGAAATGGATGAATTATCCCTTGTAATAGGCTAGCTAGCCACCCCAGGCCACAGTGACAAAAGACTGAGACACAAATTGCAAGAGTAGTGCTACTACTATTTTCATTGTGCCCTGAATTGTGCAGGTATAGGTAGGTAGTAGGAAATTATTAAATAGATATTATTTTTCTCATTGGACAACACACAGTCTATCAGATAGACTTTGTGTAAATACTGGACTTAATATGCACTTTAGTTTACTTTATATTTTTAACTTTTTTCCACAAGAAGAGGGAATATGTAAATAAAGAAACTTCGTCTGATCATTCAAAATCGAATACGAACGAACGATCATCAAAATCTAAAGTTCCAGCATGATAAAATGATAGAACTAGAAGAAGACAGACTATGTGCTCTCAGCATGGCATGGCACTTCGTCTCTCTCACACAACACACTGAATGAAAGCGAGAGCTCGTGGTGGAGCAAGTATAACATCCCCTTCCCCACGTGTTTTGCGACCTGTTTCACCAATGGTCGCTACTGTTGCTACCAGTTTAACAGGGAGAGGTGGAAACATCCCACCATCATTAAATCATGCCACTCCTTATTCGCTGATTGGCGTGCTAGGAGCTGATCTCCTGACTCTCCAATTTGTGCACCACCTGACTGAGAGGGAGAGGAGAAATGGAAGCATGCGCTCACTGCAACTCAACGATACAGAGGTAATAAATAAATAAATGGGGCGAACTGGCATAAACCAAAGTTCGCATTTTTGTAGAAAATGTTCAAAATGAGTGGACAAACATGAACAAGGTGGGTTTGACTGTTTCAAATAAATTAGCGAACCAAACTTGCATCCCTAATATAGGATAATGGATGGTTGACCATCCACAACAAAGCTGTGTTTCCATCGAGGGCGTTAGTGGCATCATAGAAACCTCAAGAGTGAAGCTTGAGAGGTTTCTGTGATGCTATTAACTCTCAAGATGGAAACACGGCTTTAGTTGTGGATGGTTAAAAATCCACTGTTTTATATAGTATACGGGTACCAAAAATATAACAACGTTCATACCTTGTGTTCACAATCCCGTTTTTTCACCATTCCATCTCTCTCTCTGCATTCCCATACCTGAAGATTCCAGTCCTCGATGCAGTCCTGCCCCAGAAGTTACCAGTTCGCCCGACTCCTTGCTGCAGTCTCACTCTGCTCTGACACCCGTAACTGCGGCAGTAAATAAAAAACAAAACAGAAACCCTGAAAACGGACAGTTTGGACACACAGAGCTGACGATATTGTCCGTGTCCAAACTGTACTTATAAACTGATCACCTGACCACTCGCTAAGTGACAACACCATTTTCTCCTGTGTTTTTTTGAATCCCCACTCTGAATCAGCCAATCAGGTGATAGGGCAAGTCAGAAAAGTTGCGGTACTATCAATGTGATGTCAGAACGATAGTACAACAACTTTTTGGACATTTGAACTGTGCTACAACAAGATTTTGAAAGTCACAGCTTTCTGTTCATAATAAGCCCTAACCATATACTATAGCATGGATATGGACATAATGAACTGGAAAAAAAAATGAGAATAACAATTTTTTTTTCTCTTTATGGCTGCCGAGCCATCTAGCCCCACGAATGGGCTCGCCCCGGCTACGGTACCCGACCCTTACTACAGGTAGTCTCCCCAGACTGGAGCCGCCGAAGCAGAACTGTCATGGCTGAAGGGTTGGGCACCATGCCTGACTCATATGCAGGGGCCGGTGATTTTGTGGCTAGAGTCCCCTTGGAGCTAGGACGTACAGTGATGCAAGGGTGCATGCGTCTGTCCTAGCTCCACCCCACATCTTGGTGCAGCACACTTTGTCCCCCAACCTCCAGTAGAGGGCAATTGATGCTGACACCCTAGAACCTCCCCACCCCGGAGAAGGAGTGCAGTCCTCCGGGTGCTCGATCCTTCTCCTCCCCTGCCAACCCCTGATGACCCATGCTCGTTCCTGAACACGGGTCACCGGTGTGGCACGAGGTGTAGCGTCCAGTGCCTCAACCTTCAGCACCACCGGGCCAGCTAAGAATAACAGAATTTATGACAGGGCTGGAGGTCTTGAGCTGAGTGAAAGCTGAAATACAGCCCTGGTCAGCTACCTTTCTTTCCTTACCTCAAAGCGTTGCTGCTGTAGCCCAAGCCTTGCTGTGCCAGTCAGTGTGCCCCACTCTCAGAAGGTCTCAGAGTGCATGCTTGTACTGCCTGTTTACTTGCCCAGTGCCTCTGCCTGTGCTGCTGCTCCCAGTCTGGTCTGATCCTTGGCTGTTAAGTCCTGTGTGGTGTGTCCGAGTTGGTCAGACTGAGACTCCTCTCTGATTCAGATGTGGCTTTGCTGTGCTGCTCCAGTCCCCTTCTGACCAGCTGACTCTGGCTGGTCTGTGCAACAGATGATACGGACATGACCCCCAACTTGTTCCCAAGCTCTGGCTATGCCATCCTCTTCGTCCACTCTGTTAATTTAGACTGGTTCCACTCACCTTGCTGAGCTCACGCCTGCTGTTGAAAATGTACAGCTGAGCACTAAACCAGGCTAAGCCAGCCAGAGTCTGGTGTGACAAAATAATACCCAGCTGGCCAGTGGGACTGGATAAGTTCTAATTCTGACCCTCGATGTTGTGGGACGTCTGCCGTCCTCTGGTCCGGTTTCCCGCAAAGTTCCACAGCTTGCTGCACAGTGGCCCAGAAAAAGAGATGTCTGGCTCCCTCATGAGTGGTCCCACTCCTCAGCTCCTTCTACCATCCATGATCTCCCACCCATCCTCACATTAGGCACCCTGACCTCACATTCAAAAGCAGATGGCGCCTAAGTGTCTGCCTTGTCTCTTAGTGCACGCATGCATGACTAGATTAAGCAGTGGCCAATCTGACCAGATCAGTTAGTGCCAGCCATCCATAGCAAATACTAGAGTTTGCAACATACCACTCCCAGGCTGCTGTGCACACATCTTGGGAGCCCTTTCGGATGTGCAGAGCATGACCGAGGATGGGGGAAGTGCCAGAATCAGCTTTTTTTCCCCTTTGAGAGTACTGAGTCAGAACTTCTAGGCAGAGCTGTGCAGCGCATGCATTTTACGTTAGTTTTCTGGCACAGTCCTACCAAAAAAAGTAGTAAATGGCATTACAGTAACGCATTACTTGAATGAAAATGTAATCTTGTAACATTCCAAGATTACATTTTCTTTCAAGTAATCATTACTGTTACAAGTTATCTGACAATGTAATCAGAATACAGTAATGCGTCACTACCCAACACTGGAGCCCAAAGAGGAATGCCAGAGATCCTGGGTACTGTACTGTGGGTGATCAGGTTTCCAGAGGTCTGTAGCAACAGGAGAAGACTGACTGGGGAACCATGAATAGGATCAAGGTTTGCCCTGCTTCTGTGAGATTTCAGTTTGAGTGGGGGCCTGTTTTTTGCCAGTGGCCCATCAGGCCTGGATTACGAATACTTCATGTTCTGAGGTTCGTTGCTATTCAAGTGATCACATGGCCTTTGGGGGTGTTATTTGTTTGCACATGTTGTTTCTGCACTTAAAGTGCACCACTGCCAGCCTACCTGTGGCACTAATCAATGGGCCTGCATTGTTTCATCCTTGGGTACCAATGTCCTGCTATTAAAGGGGAACTCTCAGCTGCTTGGAAGTAATGCTGTGGGACCTAGAGGTCCTGATTAAGCAAACTGCATAGAAATTAATTTCTTTAAATCACTTCCTTGTTTGCAGTCATACAGGAAAACTGTCCAAATCTGCAGCTCCCACCCCCCAAAGCCTTACGCCCAATTAAGCATTACACAAGGAAAAGCCTTTGTCTTGCATGTTGGAACTTATTTTAATTTAATGTTGTAAAGTCCGGGAGTCAGTAAACATGATGGATGCATTTAGTGTAAAGGTGCAGCGATGTACCGCTCGCTTCAGTACAAAGTGTATTGAAGTGAACACTGCGGCACTGCACTTTCACACTAAATGGAACCGCGCAGCATCCACCATGTTCCTGACTTCCGGAGTTTACAACATTAAATTAAAATAACTTCTAGCACGTAAAACAAAGGCTTTTCCTTGCAAAAAGCTTAATCCAGGGGATAAGGCTTTGGGAGTGGGGAGCTGCAGATATGGACAGTTTATCTTTAATTTTTATCTCGTCGATCTTGCAACCCCCCACTTGCCATGATGACCAGTTACATCTCCCAGCGTCCCCCGTGATCAGCCCTCTAATGACATTCACAGTGGGCTAAGCCACGGGGGATATCTATGTGTAATGCAGTTCATTGTTACATTAAGTAATACAGAACATTTTTGTACTTATTCGGCCAGTACCAATCAGCTGAAGAAAGCATGATTGGAAGTGTACAAATAAGCATGCTAATGTGCTGTATTACTGAGAACTGCATTACATATAGACTTCCCTTGGAGCTCAGCTCCTCATTCATATCATCAGAGGGCTGGGCTTTGAGTTCACTAGGAGATGTAGTAGGCCATCTTGGTGGGTAGGGGATTGCAGGACCAACCAGATAAAAACAAAGACTGCAAACAAGGAAAACATTTAATTTCTGTGTGGTTTACTTAATCGGAACCTCTCGGTCCTGCAGCATTACTCCAGGAGACCTGAGAGCTCCCCTTTAAGGGAAACTCTCATAAGGTATACAAGTGGGAAAATCCAGGTACCAGGTGGAAGAGGGTTATGGCCTCCAGTACATGGAGTAACACAGCTGATACTATACTGTACTGTACTGTGATGATAGTAGTGGGAGCTGTGTTTGGTTGGACCTAGTTAATGGCAGCTCTTCGAATCTGTTGGATTGACCCCGCCTATGTAGGGCACCTAAGGGGGGTTGCGTTTGACTGTTTAGTTAATGGCTGCCAGGGTAAATTGACAGAGCCACACCTTCTAAGTGCTTGACTAAGGGCAACCACATGGAGAAGGGCAGTCCCTCCTGGGAGGCACCTAAGAGGGGTTGTGCCAAAAGTGGTTTCACGTTTTCCTTTTCAGGACTTGTTCCTGAATAAAGCTGTGTTATACCGTTAATCCTGTTTTCTTTGACTGTCATATTACACTGCATGCTGTTTGAAGAGAACTGTCGCATATGCTCAGGGTTTGCAGGAGGAGTGACCGCAGTGGGGAGGTGGGCAGGTACAGCATCCCAGGGGGTTGCACATATACATTATCAGGCACACTTAAATCTTTCTCTGGGTGGAAGTGCTGTGCATATTTTTCCATTTGGATACAAACCCTTTCCTTACTGCTGAGAAGACAAGAAGCCAGGATCCACCCGAAACATCTGCAATGACCCAACTGCAGTGTGAGGAGGCAGCACTCTTGCTTCTAAGCAATTAGGAGGGAGGCTCGCCCTAACAGGGGCCTCACACACAACCTCAAACATAGAAACATAGACTTTGATGGCAGATAAGGACCGCTTGGCCCACCCAGTCTGCCCATTTCCCTACCTATTGGATAAGCTGCAGATCCTAGTTAACCAACAGCCTACTTCCTTCTACCCACCACTATAATTGCCTTATGTCTGTCCTGTGCATTCTTGAAGTCCTTCACTATTTTTTGACCCCACAACCTCCTCAGGAAGGCTGTTCCATGCATCCACCACACTCTCCATGAAAAAATACTACTTCACATTGCTCCTGAGCTACCCCCCCTCCCATCTTCAGATTGTGCCCCCTTGTTCTTGCACATCTCTTTTTCTGAAAGATGCTACCTTCTTGGCCTTTGTTGATTCCTTTGAGGTACTTGAAAGTTTCTATAATGTACCCCCGTCTCCCTCCTTTCCTCAAGGGTAATACATATTAAGCTCTTTTAGTCTCTCTTCATATGGCTTCTGGTGCAAACACATATACCTTCAAACCTGTACACCCAGACTGACACATACACATGAACTCTCTCTTTCTCTCTCTCTCTCTCTCTCTCATGATTTCAGTTAATGCCATTTTCCAGCATTGCAACCCCTCCATCAAGGAAAGTCACACAATACACTTAGGTACATAGAGTTTTTCCTCCCAGCATAAATGCTTTCCGCTCTTGACCACACAATACTTCCATACCATGATACAGTGCATTCTGGGTTGCTCTGAGGCTCATTCCTAGGGCTGTGTACTGCATCTGGTCTGCAAAGTCCTGTAGGATCTTGACACCTCTGCAAAATCCCTTTTTGACTTGTCAGTGTTTCTTCATTTACCAAGTCCTGTTGATTCCTGCAACTGTTTCTTTAGCCTCCTGAGTCCTGCTGCCACTCCTGAGTCCAGGTGTGTCCTGGGCATGCTGGTCCCACACAGCCACAATTGACATAAAGTCTCCGTACACCCAGGGACACCAGTAACATGGCCACCTTAGATACAAGGTCCCTGCCAGGCTCATGGACACCAGCAACATGACTGACACAGATACAAAGTCCCCTTCAGCCCTGTGAACATAAGCAACATGGCTGTCATGGATATAAAGTCCCCTCCAGGCCTGGACAGACCAGCAGCATGACTGACAAGGATACAGGGTCCCCTTAAGGCCCAGGAACACCAGCAGCATGGCTGACATGGACACAAAGTCCCTTTCAGGCCCAGAAACATAAGCAGCATAGCTGTCATGGATACAAAGTCTCCTTGAGGCCCAGAAACACCAACAGCATGGCTGCTATGGATACATTGTCCCCGTAAGAGTAGGGGACATCAGCAGCATGGCCCTCATGGATACAAAGTCCCCTCCAAGCCTGGGAACTCCAGCAGCATTGCAGCCATGAATACAAAGTGCCATTCAGGCCAGGGGACACCAGCAGCATGCCTGACAAGGATACAAAGTCTCCTTGAGCAGCATGGCTGCTATAGATACAGTGACCCCTTAAGGCTAGGGAACACCAGCAGCATGGCTCTCATGGATACAGATTCTCCTCCAGGCTTGGGAACTCCAGCAGCATGGCTGCCTTGAATACAAATTGCCATTCAGGCCAGGGGACACCAGCAGCATGCCTGACAAGGATACAAAGACCCCTTGAGCAGCATGGCTGCTATGGATACAGTGACCCCTTAAGGCTAGGGAACACCAGCAGCATGGCTGTCATGGATACAGATTCTCCTCCAGGCCTGGGAACTCCAGCAGCATGGCTGCCTTGGGTACAAAGTCCTGTTCAGGCCCGGGAATACCAGAAGCATGGCTGCCATGGATATAAAGTCTCTTCTAGACCCAAGGACACCAGCAGCATGGCTGCCTCAGATACACAGTCCCATTCAGGCCTGGGAATACTGGAAGCATGGCTACCATAGATATCAAGTCCCTTCTAAGCCCACGGACACCAGTGGCATGGCTAACGTAGATAAAAAGTGCTGGTGTCATGCAAAAGCAGTTGCTACTGCAGACAGGTTCCTCATGTACAAACTGAATATATAGAACATTTACTAGGAACCAATTTTGCATAGGGATTCGCAAGCATAGAACCCATTTGTGGCGTAGGACAGCATGTATCTTGCACTTGCACCTGCACCATTATGACAGCTGGGTCTCGATAGTAGGGGGAACTGCTTTTGCATGACATCAGGGAAGAGGATGCAATTGTGCTGATAGTTTAGCTTAGTTTGTTGCATACATTGCAACCATGCAAGATGGGTGATGTTCCTACATAAGAAACACTAGCAATACATTTATTTACAAATAACTGTTTCACATTAGATTTCTTCCAGTGCTTCTATTTCTCAAGTCCTTAAAACCTATAATTGCACTAACCTAGTATTCGTATAGTAATCGTTATATATTGATAACTTGCTTACTGCTTTTATTGAGGCTTTTTTTGCCTTCATGACAAGAAGGACCCTGGCATGAAAACAGAAGCGGGGTCCCTGTTTTCTTAAAAAATAATTAAACAATAATGACCAAGAAGCCGGTCATTTCCGAGGGGTTGACTGGATGGGGGGGATGGGTGGCCAAAAACGCAGCTGAGGGCCCCCCCCTCCAGCTGGTCATTAATCCAAGGAAATGACCGGCTTCGAGGTTGTTATTGTGATTATAAGTCTAAGCACAATAACAACTTTCATTTAAGCCAGTTTTATTTAGATTTTAGATGTGTGGCGTGAGCTGTGGGTGCCACACAGTGTCACTCTGCAGCTGGATTGGTTATTTCCAAGATGTTAATGACTGATCCGGGTAGCCAATCTGGAGCCTCCCTAAGCTCAATAATAATTAATTAGATTTATAACAGTAATTTTATTCGTATGGCTTGAATATACCATTGGGACAAAGACTCATTTCCAGTGATTTCCAGTGGCAGTGCAAGTCAGGATGTGGTTAAAATTAGAAGGTAAGAGTTACAGTAAATAGCATACTGTAATGTAAGCATATAACACTGCAGAGACTGGCACACCAGGGCAAATAGGACAGATTAGATGGGCCTTACTGTCCTTTCTACAATTATTAATAAATAATATAAACAAAACACAGAGCAACCATTAAGTGGTGTGTCAATGTCCGCCTCCAGCCCAGCAGCAAAGATACAGTATGCAATTGCACTGATGTTTGTACATGAGTGCTGCCCCTAAGCAGCATAGTGCTGCTGTATACCAACATAAGTACAGGTGCTGATCGGCTAGGGGCACATTTTTTGTAATTATTGGCAAATAATATTTTTCATTCCCTGACAGCTATTTTTAATTTATCATTAATAATGAGGGATTTACCTCAACTGTGGAAAAACACAGTGCCTTATCCTATGCTGAAATCAGGGTCACCCAAGTGGGTCACCCAAGTGGGTTGATAATTATAGACCCATTTCTATATTATCCCCTCTCAGTAAGATGTTAGAAAAGTTGGTTAATGATCAGATTATTGCTTATCTTCAGCCAAACCATCTTCAGTCTGCAGAACTGCATGGTTTTAGACAACATCACAGCACAGAAACACCTTTACTCAGGTTCACTAACCAAGTCAGTTGAGCTATGGATACAGGTGAGCTCACTGGTGTGGTCATTGTGGACCTGACCAAGTCCTTCAACCTAGTTGATCATAGCCTGTTACCAGTAGCGTAGCAAATTCCCAGTGGGCCTGGGTGCAAGGTGATGCTACAGGGCCCCTCCCCAGTTTTGAATAAACATCAACATTATGATTTGGGCCCCTCAAACCTCATGGGCCCGGGTGCCACTGCACCCCCTGCACCCTTGTAGCTACGCCCCTGCCTGTTACTAAATAGTCTTAGAAATCTAGGCTTGTCAAACCTACCATGTAAATTGGTTTCAAAGCTACTTAAGTACCTGTCCTCTTGTAGTGAAGCAACATGGTTCTGCATGTAGTGAGCATATGCTCACTCATGCAGTACCACAGGGATCCGCTCTTGGATCCCTGCTGTTCTATTTGTAAACACAGTTCCCTCTACCTTGCAGTTTACAAGTTCAGTTCTGTATGCAGATGATGTTATCATTTATAATAGTTCCTCATCTCTTTCTGAAATAATGACTGTTTTAAATTTGGATTTTGTAAAAAAAAAAAAAAAAATAGCTGGCTTTTTCAGCATCGTTTACTGTTGAACTATAAAAAAAACTAAGTGCATGCTTTTCAGTTTGAGGCCTAAAGTGAGCTAAATGTACTTTGTGACTCAAGATGTTTAACCCTAGCGGTGTACATTTGGAGCAAGTTGAATTTTTAAATACTTGGTTATTTTTCTTGACTCCAACCTGACATTTCCATATTATGTAAATAACATCTGCAAATGGGTTGACCAAAAGCTGGATATCTTATACAGACACAAAAATTGTTTATCACCTGACACTCGGGAATGAATAGCAACTGGTGTTTTGCTGCCTGCATTTGACTTTTAATGTGTTTGTTTTTTCAAGCATTTCAGTCTGATTTACTGTGTCTAAATTGTACTTATATTTGTCACTTTGTGTTAAATATCTCCTATAGAACATATCATTATATTTATAATCTACTTGGCTGGATGAATCTTGAACAGCATAGACAATATCAATATTGTTGCCTAAATGATAAGAATATAAGATTGCACTCTAATTCACCTTTATCATTCTTATTAAATTATAAAACAAAATGCTAGAAACTTGAGATCTGAAGAAAACTATTTGCTCACTATAGCTAAGGTTAAATACATTAATGGGTTAATGTGCATTCTCGTTTTCTGCTTCCAGATATTGGAATGATCTTCTCATTACTATCGGAGATGACAATACTCCCGTGATTTTTAAAGCAAGACTGAAGCAGTATTTACTTGCTAGGTCTGTATGTAGTTGCTAACTTATGTCGTGTACTGTAAGATATGCTTTACATTGCAAAGTTTATCGTAATATTGTTATACTTCTTATTCCTGCATATTGCAAGTGAAATTTTACATTGTTGTACTTTACTATGCTTGTCATCTCTCAGCTGCTCTTTTGTCAGATCCAGGCCACACCTAAAAAGGACCTTTGGCTTGGTGTGCTAAGCTGGTTAACAAAAAAAAAAAACGAAAATAAAAATAAATAATTAGAAAAAATAACAACAAAGAAGACTGAGACAGGTGTACAGAAAAGAAGATAAAGAATAATGTAATGTGCTATACTGCATTAGTAGTTTATAAAATCAGATAAGTGTCCAGTGCCTTCTCCATTGGCAGATCAAGGTCCGAAAACAGCTATAATAAAAAAATATTTAGTATATCCCAACCACTCCAGCATAATCTGCCCCACACTTTAACAAAGAAAAAAGTTATTAAACTGTAATACATTCCAAAATAAGAATATACACGTCCCCCCATCTTAGCTCCTCAGTGTTCAGTATATTGTAAGCTGTAAAAGAAATATCTATTGAACTAGCAGAAAAGTCCACCAATAGAAATGACCAACCACAAACATATGGAGCCTCAAGAGAAGGAAGCAAGTAGGGAGGCAGAAGAAAAAAAACGCATGTGCTAGCACCATATTTATCCATATTTATAAATGTCAAGCATAGTCCCACAAGAAACAGAATAACAAGAACAAGCTTAAAAAATGATTACCTCAAAAGACGCTGCTGACATGCAATCTTCCAACAACCCCTATTCATGTTGGCAAGTTCAGGGTTACTCTAGCTTCTCTTCTGCAGACTCAGAAGGCTTTCCAGAGTCCTCCCAGATCCTTTTCACAAGATTGCCAGCTTCTTTATGATCACCAAGGATGTGTACTTTATCACCACAGACAATCTTCAGTTTAGCGGGAAATTACAGAGAGTGGGAAACCTCCAATTCTCTCAAAGTGCTCTGCGTCCCATTAAAATTCTTGCGTCCGTCTCTGATCACAAAACTTAAGTCTGGATAGACTGAAATCCGTGCTTCATCCACATTTACCAGGCCCCACCTTCGTGTCATTTTCAAAATGGCATTTTGTATCTGGATCCCTGCAGTATGGATTAAGAAAGTGTGTGGGGCATCCTCCAACTCCACCCACTATCAGAGAGTCACTCTAGGCAATTAGGACAGTTGGTGGCACTTCAAGTTTAACAACATCCCCAAGCCACTCTGATCCAAATGCCCCTGTATCTCTCCCTTTCAATTCTCCAGGCAGACCAATAACTCTAACATTTGCAGTGCGGAAATTATTTCCCAGTATTTCCAACCTGCATCTCAGTACTTTAGTTTCTTTTATTATACTTGCTGGTAATGCCACCACATTAAGTGCAGTCCCCTTAGTGTCCTGAGCCTCTACTAATGCTGAAGCAGCCTGGGTTTCTCAAACGAGAATCCTTGCCTGAAATTCTTTCGCCTTTTTATCCAAGTCAGTGATTTTTTGATCCACCTACACCATTGTTGTGTTCTGGGCCTTAGCTGCTTCCACAACATCTCCTACAGTTGGCTTCAATACTCTAGCCTCCTCTCCGCTACTGTGTTTTTGGACACTGCCCAAGGCCACAGCCGTCCGGCTGTGCTGACCACCTTCTGTTGTTTTTTTCCTTGGGATTACCCATCAGTAAACTGCTAAAAATAAAGAAACAGCAAGCACAACTGTTTCCTAAACTGGATGAGTACTTTTAACAAAAATACAAACCCGGTATGCTATGATTTATTCGGCAGATTTCTGACAGAGCGATCAAGATGAGTGTCCTGCCTTGCTGGTGTCAGGCTACCTCCACCCCCGCATTATTTGTTTTAAAGAAATGGTAAAATATCTTATATTTACAATCGAATGAGGTAGTATTCCTAAATCCTTGTGCAAGTCTTTCCAAGTGTAAGGCTTCAGTTATTTTTTTTTCTGTCTTTAGATCGGGTAGATCTGGTTACTTAGGAAATCTTAGTTAGGTTTTTGTATTTCTTAGTTTTTCAGGGTATATTATTCAGCTCTTCAGTTAGTTTATGTTATGGATGATTCAAAACATTTTGTTTTATCTTCATTTTAAAATAGATATTAAGTTGGTGCATACCTTAATTTAGCTTAAAGTGAATTATTAATTCCAACATTTTTATATGAGTAGCATACCTAATGTATCCTTTATAATTACCATACCAGTTTATGGTATGGTTTTATGTTCACATTTATTTTCGTAACTGTATGTTTTTTTGAAAATAAAAATGTGAATGATAAAAAAAACAAACAAAAAAAAACACATAACAAGGAAGACACAAAGATTGCAGGAGAACAAAGTAAACAAACCATCACAGCTATCCCCATAATTGTATTTGCTCTTTTAAAGTGATCTTGTCCATCTGTGAAACTTCCAGTAAGTATGAGTGACACGCACACACACTTTTAAGAAACACATCACAGCAAACAAAAACAACATATAAATCAATTAATAAATGAAGTAAAACAAACTACCTCAAATGCCAAAAGAATGCCTTTGAATCTGAAAATGATGTTTTTTCATAGCAGACTCTGATACACGCAAGTCAGCTGTCTGTCCTGCAAGTGGTGGCTGCTGCCTGATCATCTGCAGCCCCTCAGTGCTGCCCTATCCCAGCTCTTTCCTGCCCAGGCCCATTGTTCTGACATGGAGGGCCGAATAAAACTGCACCCAGTGGTTACAGAAAAAGGCCTGATTCCAGCCAGTGTGCAAAGCTTTGCAAAGATTTCCAGGTGGGGTACATTGACACAGCTGAAGCTTTTTGCACTGTTAGCCTGCCTAACCTTGTTGCAGCTTTAAGCTTTGAGATCACCTCCAGTGAAAGTGACAACGCTGAGATAGTGCTAAATACAGCCCCTGATCCTAGCCATACAAAGCCTCTAATTCAGTAAGTCTTTTTGGTTGGCAACTTGGTCTCTCCTGGCTTTCTGCAGTCATACCACCAGTCTAACTGGCCCCAGGTTAGGTTCACTGTTGTTTACAATTTCCACTCTCACCTGCAGCTGCTGTTTCACACTTTAATAGCAGATGACAAGAAATTATTTGTAATTAATCATACATCACTTTCTTAATTTATCCCCCCATCTCTTGCTAAGTAATTCATGGTGTCTAAGTGGCACTCCCCTCGCCATCTAGGTCCCATGCTAGCTAATCCATGGTTTCTAAATAGCACCACCACTCCCTCTTGGTCACATGCTGTCTAATCCATGGTGTCTAAGTGGCACCCCTGCTGCACCTAATCCCCCCCCAATGACTGTGACTGGCGTAGACCTCTGCTTACCTCCTTGGCTGGCTGCCATGTAACGTAACTGCAGAGCACCACTATATAGATATATAGAAGCAGAATATATCAGTATAGCTGTTTGCCTAATGTCTAACTGAAACTCACTCAGACACCTACAGCAATATACTAGATATATCTATATAACAGTTTGTGTGATGTGAATAACTGTATTGAGATATTCTGGTATATATATATATATATATATATATATATATATATATATATATCAATGTTGTAGGTTGCAGTTAAGTTAGATGGGGGCTGGCTGAGGAGATGAGTGGAGGGCTGTGCTGATCTCCATTGCAGGGGTGATGGTTCAGTGGTATTTATAATTTCCAGTCTCATCTGCAACAGCTGCTTTGAACTTTATATTGAATAGCAGGTGAGAAGAAATTAGTTGCAATTAAAACATATGTCACTTTCTTAATTTAGTTCCCCTGTCTCATGCTAAGTAATCCATGGTGTCTAAGTGGCATCCCCTCCCCCTCATGGTCCCATGCTGTTTAAGTGGCACACTTCTCTCCCTCTCAGTCCCATGCTATCAAATCCATGGTGTCTAAGTGGTACCCCTGCTGCATTAACTTCCCACCCCCGTCCTGTGATTGCGAATGGCATAGACCTCTGCTTACCTCCTTGGCTGGCTTCCATCTAACTTAACTGCAAACCACCACTATATCAATCTGAAGAACCAGAATATATCAGTATAGCTGTTTGCCTGATGTCCAACTGAAATTCACTCAGACAGCTATATCAGTATACCAGATATCACTATATGACAGTGTGAAGTGAATAACTGTATTGATGTATACTGGTATATATTGGTAAATGTCAGTGTTGCAGGTAGACAGTGGTTGGCCAAGGAGATGAGTGGAGGGCTATGCTGATCACTGTAGGAGCGATTTTTTTTGTTTTTTTTTTTATAGTGGAAGGTGTCACTTAGACACAAGGGGCCTAATTTTCAAAACAACATAGAGCGCTGCAAGGTACTTGTGGCAAAGAGTGTTACGCAAGTGCCGACTTGTGTCAAACCCTGCTGAAAGTGGGATTTTCAAAAAAAAGGTTGCCGCACCCCTCTGCTGCAAGTCCCTTGCAACAACTCAGTACAGATCCGCCAGTTCCCCATGGTGTCCCTTTGCGTCCGTGGGGAAGTCGGTTCACAGGGCTTGCGCCACAGCTTTGGCACAAGTTACCATAAATTGAGGGTACTTTCGCAATCTGCATCCTAAGTTTTAAAATCGGGTGCAAGTTACAGCAAACCTTTGACCGCAGGTGCAGCAAATGTTGCAGGGATGCAGGGCTTGGCTGCAAGCCCTGCATCCCTGTTTGAAAATCAAGCTCAAGGTATTACCTGGCACCGGACAGGAAGATGGAGGGGATGTGCTACTGAGACAGTTTGGTGATGGGAACACCAGGGAGGGGGCCTGTGCAGCGATGTAGTGCACTACTTTGGTGATGTGAGTGGACTCATGGATGACAAATTTAGTATACAAATCGTGGATGAAAAAGTAGTATACTACAGTTCTGATTCCCCTTTCCCCACTACAAGTAATAGCTAAATGTCCTTGAATACACTATTAAACATAAAAACATAGAAACATAGAATTTGTCAGCAGGAAAGGACTGGTAGGCCCATCCAGTCTGCCCTATTTTTCCTTGCCTATTCTGACATCTTGGACACTATTTGGTCCCCGGCGTCCCTTCCACTGCCCTTTCCTCTACTTATTATATCTGTGTGCCTATTCTACGCATGCTTGAAGATCCCCATTGTTTTTGCACCCCCACCACCACTTGATTGGCTGTTCCAGACATCCACCACCCTTTCTGTGACGAAGTATTTCCTCACATCCCTCTTAAATGCTAGCCACCAACTTCATTGCATGGCCCGGTGTTCTGGTGCTTTTCCTCCTCTAAGAGAGAAACCCCACTTGCACCTTGTTATCCCTTGTGAGGTACTTGTATATCTAAGTCATGTACCTATCTGTGCTGCCATGAAGAGGACATGGCTTTGTTTTAAAAATATAGCTGTATTACAGTTCTATCCTCTGTACTTATCCTCCCAGTGTGTCTCTCTGCACTCTTGAGTAATGACATGATTTAGAATCTAGTACCAGGCATGGACGAGCAGTTAATCCACTCAGATGGTGTTATTCTGCTACTGAATGAAGGACTGTTGAAAGGGTCACACCATCCGTGAGTGCACCTTGCCAGCCACATATCAGCAGTTTCGTGTTCTGATCCCAGCTCGAAAATTGATGCTTTATCACTGATGGCCACTAGGTTGGGGGACATTCTACGTACGAACATATGAAACTGCCAGCAGAAGAAGGCCTTATTGTCTATCCAGTCTGCTAAACTGTGGTGCTCTGAACCCCCAACCATGACCTTTCCCTTCACACCCAATCCCACCCTCTCTTGAATCCCCCCAATGCCTTATGAGTGACAACCTCAGATGGGAGTTCATTCCACCCTGACACTACCCTATCTGTAAAGAAGTGTCTCCTGATCTCCTTCTTGAACCTTCCTCCCGCCAGCTTAAGACAGTGCCCCCTAGTGGTCTTTTTATCATGGAGACAGAACAATTCTATGATATCCACCCTGTTTATACTTTTCAGGTACTTGAAGGTTTCAGTCATGTCCCTTCTCTCCCTTCTTTCTTCTAGTGAGTACATGTTGAGCTCTGTTGGCCTGTCCTCATATGCCTTGTCCTGCTGTCCCTGAACCATCTTTGTTGTCCTCCTCTGGACTGCCTCAAGCTGGTTGATGTTCTTTTTCAGGGAGGGGCTCCAGTATTGCATGCCATACTCCAGGTGTGGTCACACTAAGGATCTGTACAGTGGCATTATAACCTCCTCTCTTCTGCTTGCGAACCCTCTATCAATGCAGCCTAGCATTCTGTTTGCCTTGGCCGCTGTCTTCCTACACTGTGTAGCCTGTTTAAAGGAGAACTGCGTTGAACGTGTAAGTCATTTGTCCCAGCAGATGCTTTTTTTTAATATATATATTTTGTCCCTTTCTGTTGCTGGTCCATGTTTACTGGCCTTTTAGTGAATACAGTGCATGTTTCTGACTAACGCTCAGCTGGTAAGTGCCATTTTAGAACTGTATGATATAGTTTATGTCCCCTTTGAGCCACAGAATTCCACAGAATATGAATGCATTGTGAAAACAATGTAAGTTCTTCAACAAGTACATAAAGTACATCACACAGTTCTAAAATGGTACTGCCCACCAAAGTGTAAAGCAGATACACCCAGTAAATTTTCCAATAGGCCAGCACAGATGGAACAAAAACAGAGTGTGAACCAGTGTTAGAAAAGCAACTTCTGCAGAAAATATTGGCTTGTAGATTCAAGGCAGTTCTCCTTTAAGGTCCCTAGGGATGGCTCTGCCCAAGTCCCTCTCCTCCTTTGTTGCAGTGACCCTGCCCCCCCAAGGCTGTACTCTGCCCTCAGATTCTTTCTTCCTATGTGCATGTCCTTTCACTTCTTTGCATTGAACCCGAGCTGCCAGATGCCTGATATCTCTCCAGCTTAGCCAGGTCCTCTTTTAGGTCCTGCACCCCTTCATTGAAGTCCACCCTCCTACAGAGCTTGGTGTTATGTGCAAAGAGGTAGATCTTACCCATTACTCCATCCCCAGTGCCATTTGTGAACATATCAGACAACACTGGTCTGAGCACTGACCCCTGCAGGACACCACTTGTAACATCCCTTGTTCCTGAGAGTTCACCCTTCCACTGCCCTCCTGGTGCTAACGATAAACCAATTTGCCACCCACCTGTTTACTTTGCACCCTGTCCCTAGGTCCTCCAACTTCCTGATCAGTCTCTTACATGGCACTGAATCGAAGGCCTTGCTGAAATTCAAATATAGAATGTCAGCTGACTGACCCTTGCTCCGTTGTGCTGGTTAACCAGTCTAAGAAGATAATCAGGTTGGTCTGACAGGACCTCCCTTACATGAACCCATGTTGTCTCTTGTCCTATAACATGTTGGTTTCAGGGAACTCCACTATTCTTTCTTTCAGAATGGTCTCCATGAGCTTACCCACAATGGAGATCAGACTGACTGATCTGTAGTTCCCTGAGTTGTCCTTGGGCCGACTCTTGTGAAGTGGTACCACATGCGTAGTTCTCCATTCCTGTGGTACCACCCCACTATCCAAAGATCTATTGACAAGGTCCACCAGCAGACCTGCCAGCTCTGCCTCCAGTTCCCTCAACACACTTGGGTGCATGCCATCTGGGCACAGTGGCTTGTTCATATTTAGGAACATAAGCACTTTCCTTAACTGGTCCTTCACTGTCCTATCCTCAGCCATGGTCTCCCTTCCTTCATCGTCCCTTGCGGTAGTGGTCTATCCTTTTCTTTAGTAAAGACAGAGCAAAAGTATTTGTCAACACCTCAACAGGTGAGGCATTTGAAGGAGTGAACTTCTTTAAATACTTCAGAGTAACATTGGAGGAACACCTATCGTTTGAAGCTCACACTAATAGAGTAATAAAGGCAACCCATCAAAAGTTGGGCCTTCTGTACTGAACTGCCCCTTACTTGACCCTCCAATCCCGAAGCACAATTGCCTCGGCTACTCTTCTCCCTGGTCTCTTCTATGGAGCCCCCTACTTCTCTCAGCTAAGCAACCTATCCTGTCCAAATTAATGCAAGCCTAGCACAGGATTGCCCATTTCGCAGCTAATGCTCCTGCTCAAATGCACAACTGTGAAGTGCTCCATGCCTTAGGTTGGCCATCCTTTGAGGCAAAGTTTGACTTCCCCTTACACTGTACTACATTCAGACTCATCCACCTCCCCTCTCCACCTATCCTCGCTAACCTACTCATGTTGAAACCCTTCTCTAGGACTCTACGCTCCTCTCACTGCTAGTTATTCCCAAACACGATTAGCAATAGGCATGAAATTCTTCTCCTTTTTAGCACCTCACAGATTGAACGACCTCCCTCAGAGATTACGTTCATGTACGTCTCTTCCCCAGTTCAAAAAATACTTCAAAGAAATATTCTTCCCCCTCCAATCTGCACCTGTAAATAAGCCCAACCTTACCTTAACAACTGTTCTCCCCTTCCCTCCCTTCCCCTTCGAGCCTGCCAACCCTCCACCCATCTCCTCTGCTGAATCCCTTTACTATCTCTCTCTCCCTCCCTTAACTTCAATTCAGTCCTTTGTATATACCTTTATATTTGCAAATACATTGTCTATATGTAAATATATTATTATAGTGTGTATACTGTGTCTCTTTTTTGGCTTATTACACAACTAAACTACTTAGCATTTTTGCCCTGTATTAATGTTCAGTTTGAAATCCCTATCCTCATTTGCCTGGACATGTGTAATTTAGCCATATGCCTGAACTATGTAATTATTATTCTCCTGACTTTTCTGTAACCATTGATCTGAATTGTTCCAACAGAACTGTATTTCCCCGGGCCGCCCCTAAAAAAGGGATATGTATGTCTCAGTGGCTCCCCCGGGCATCAAAATTCAAATAAATAATTTGTTCAACAACTCTGGTTTCTCTTTACTGCCTCCCCCCCCCCCCTTTTTAGCTTAACTATACCTGCCTTTGTATCACTTTTCTCACAGATATACCTAAAGAAGGCTCCTGTCCCAATCCCTTCTGCAATTTGCAGTGCCTTTTCAGTGTTGACCTACCTGACTATACTACCAGCCCCTCTAATTTCCTCCAGGTAGACCACCTCATCCTCATCCTTCCAGGACTTCCTGTATGCAGCAAAGTCAGCTGTTGGTTGATAAAGTTAACAGGCTCTCAGTAGTTGATGGGAAAACCAGCCATTGGTTGACCAACAGAAATGGTGATGGTGGTAAGCAGCAAAACGAGCTGCATGCTGCTGCTGCTTGCAGTGAGTTAAAGAGAGGTTCCGCTAGACACCACCGTGTGAGTGCACTGCTTTTGTTTTTATTTAGATACCAGGGATGCCTATCAATGGGTTGGGAAGTAGTACTCTAGCATTTTGGTGATGGGTTGGGATGTAGTGGCAATTTTTGTTATGTATTGATATCATTTGGTAACACTATATACTCTACCACCTGGTGGCCAAATAGAATACTGCACTCTGCAGTGTGTATAATGTGCATCGAGTTGATTGTGATACAAAAGTTAGTTGTTGAAGGGTTCCTTGCTGAGCAGTAGTGTGAAGGACTGTCAGTACAATTTCTACATTCATTTTCCAGGCAGACACTCATCTGGTGAATAGGATGGGATCCTCACCTGCAGAGAAAAAAAACAATAAGAAGAAGAATCAGGGAAGTTATGTAGAGTATGTAGAATCAAAAGTCAGATGCAGAGTGCCATTTGGTGGAGAATGCCACAAGGCTTTGTCCTAGGCCCCATGTTGTTTTCCATCTTCTTCAACGACCTGCCTTCGGCCTGATCTCATACGTCCATCCACGTGTACGCAGACGACACAATACTGTATGCCTCTGGTCCATCCCCCTCTGCAGTAGCTGCCTGCCTACAGCAGGATTTCAACAATGTCCAACTCTGGTTTTGCTCTCATCAGCTACTTCTAAACCCCAAGAAAACTGTCTCCCTAACATTCGGCACTAGGACAAAACTTTCCCTCCTTCCCTCCACCCCCTCTTTCCGCACACTTGACGGCTCCCCCCCCCCCGGGGGGTATGTACATCTTTCAAATACCTTGGTGTCTGGTTAGACCAACATCTTGACTTCACTGTGCAAATCGATGCTATACATAACAAACTACACCCCATGCTGGGTGCGTTTTACTGTAATAAAAGTTGCATCCCCCTGCCAACACGCTTGACAATAGTCCAAAAGATAATCCTCCCAATTCTGGACTACAGGGATGTAGTCTACAGTGTAGCCCTAAGTCCTCCCTGGCCAGACCTGATCCTCTCTTCCACTCTTTCTGTCGTTTCACCCTGGACTGCCACCCCATAACCCATCACTGTGACCTCTACCGTTCCTTAGACCTCCCATCTCTCCACAATTGTAGACTGATACACAGTGCTAGAACCACTGCGAAATTCTGGTCTCAGTCACTCCCCTCCTACCTTGCAGCCGCCCTAGCAGCTGTACCCCTGCCAGCATACTCGCTCAGGAATAATGATTCCCGGCTTCTTCACATCCCCCACATGTCCACAGCAGCTGGCCAGGCTGCCTTCTGCCATCGGATGCCAAAACTATGGAATTCTCTGCCGGCTGATATTAGGCACTCCTCCAGCATGCTTCACCTCAATGTGGTACTCAAGTCTCACTTCTCCATTATTTGCTCATGCAATTTGTAATACTGAAGCTGCCACCTCAATTTTCTATTTTCGTCTGATTATTCCTATTACTTCTACTGTTGACTACTCTGTATATATTAAATGCTGTGGTCGACCCTGTATATATGAATGTATTGCTGCCTCTTTCATCTGTATTTTTTTTTTACTTCTGCAGATGACTACTCTGTATATAAGAATACTGTTGTCTACTCTGTGTAATGTATGTATTGCTAGATGTATTTATCTGTATACCTCCCTCTTCCCCAACCCCCAGGGTGCATCTGGAATCGAGTGGTACCCTGCTCAGTATGCCTTCCTGGTAAAACTCTTAAATAAATAAATAAAGAATGAATGAACAAAACCCCAATTCAGCTAATCCACTAACAGAAAGTTAGCAAACCAACCACATCTTGTACCCCCCAGTACATGGCTAAGGAGGACAGGGACAAAGAAATTGTAGTAAAAAAGCTTTTATTACTTACAATTTCACATGAAAAGTAAAGTGTTGATAAAGTGCTGTGCATATCGCTTGGTGAGAGTGAACCTCTGCAGCCTGTACAAATCAACCTGACACCATTCTGTGCCAAAACAGGCACTTTTTTAAAGGACCTTTGAAAAAGTGCCTGTCATGGCATGAAACGGCATCAAACGGGTGATTTGTACAGGCTGCAGAGGTTCACTCTCACCAAGCGATATGCACGGCACTTTATCAGCTCTTCACCTTTTATGTGAAACTGGAAGTACTAAAAACTTCTGTACTACAGTTGCTTTGCCCCTGTCCTCCTTAGCTGGGTACTGGTGGGCTGTGCGAGGTTTGTTTGGTTTGATGTGTTAGTGTTTACCTATCACACACCAATTGTCCTTAGGCAATCCAGCTGTTTCTTAAAAGAGCATTACAGTCAGAATTTCCAAAAACATATGTTGTGCAGAGTGCTTTGATTTGTGTGTGTAGTCCTTGTGTGTCCTTCCCTTTGTTTGCTATTAGGATTTTTTTCTAAATTAGCCTGTTGGCATTACAGTAGTTTTATGGTCCCTGGGGATCTCCTTCTTAGCATGGTTTGCATTCTTCTTGTTCTTACAGTGCTTCCTGTCCCATGCGATAGTGATGTATCCAGGACCATAGATTCAGCAAGCACTGGTTTAGAGTCAATTTTACAACAGCAGAGCTGCGATAATAATTAACTTTCCATATCTAGTGAGCACTAATGGCCACATTTACGGTTTAGTAAATACTTGAAGGCTAATTAAGTGGGTTATTCTGTAAGAAAACAGCTGGAGTCTTTAATAATTATAGCACTGATGATCTGGGTGATTTGTGTGCTTTTTATAACTGTATGTAGTCTGATGAAATGAAAGTTGTAAAAGCAAAACATTTACTTCTGCTGGCTAGACCTGACACACACATAGAAAACAAAAACATTTAATTAGAACTATTTAGTGGAGGCCAGAGCATCAGCTCCTGTCTCTAGTACTTGCTGAATCAGTGGTCCTGGATGCTCACTGTCACATGGGACAGGAGGCATTGTAGGAAAAAGAAGAGCAATAAATCTTGCTAAGATGGAGCTCTCCAGAGGCCATAAAACTGCTATATAACTAGCAGGCTAATTTAGCAAAAAACTCTTAATTATCAAACAAGGGGAAAGACACACCAGGTCTACACACATAAATCAAAACATAGAAACATAGACTTTGACGGCAAATAAGGACCACTTGGCCACCTAGTCTGCCCATTTCCCTACCTACAGGATAGGCCGCAGATCCTAGTTAACCAACAGCCTATTTCTTCCTACCCCCCACACGAATTGCCTTATGTCTGTCTCATGCATTCTTGAATTCTCCCACAGTTTTATACCCCACAACCTCCTCAGGAAGGCTATTCCATGCATCCACTACCTTCTCTATGAAAAATACTTCCTCACATTGCTCCTGAACCGCCCCACCCTCTATCTTTAAATTATGTCCCCTTGTTCTTGCATGTCTCTTTTTCTGAAAGATGCTACCCTCTTGGACTTTGTTGATTCCACTGAGGTACTTAAAAGTTTCTATCATGCCCCCCCCCCTTCTTTCCTCAAGGGTATATATATTAAGCTCCTTTAGTCTCTCCTTGTGCGGCTTCTCTTGCAGACCCTGCGCCATTTTGGCTGCCCTCCTCTGAACTGCCTCTATCCAGTCTATGTCCTTGCGGAGATGGGGTCTCCAGAACTGGATGCAGTACTCCAGATGCGGTCTCACCAACTGTCTGTACAGAGGGATAGCAACTTCCTGTTTTCTGCTGATGATGCCTCTCTCTCTGTGCATCCCAGTATACCCCCAGCCCTCCCTACTGCCTTCTCACATTGCTTTCTAACCTTAAGGTCATCTGATACGATTACCCCCAGGTCCCTTTCCTTTTTTGTTGTTGTTACTACCTCCCCCCACATTGTGTAATCTTCCTCTGGGTTTTTGTTTCCCAGGTGCATTATTTTGCACTTCTTTGCACTGAATCCTAGCTACCATACTTCTGACCATTCCTCCAACCTTGCCAAGTCCATTCTCATCCTTTCCACGCACCCTTGTGTATCAACCCTGTTGCAGATCTTTGTGTCATCTGGAAAGAGCCATACTTTTCCTTCCAGTCCCTCTGCAATGTCACTTAACACTCTGCACAAGATATGTTTTTGAAAATTTTGACTGCAGTACTCCTTTAACAGGAAGTAAGCCTTTAGCTGAGTGGTTAGAGTTGCTGCTTGTGAGACTAGGGATGCAAAGATCATTCTCAGCATCTGTCACTTATTCTTTTAGAAACAGGAGGAACTCAGCACTCATGGATATACGAAACAGAGGCAGTAACTGCAAATGCAAGCTAGTTTGTTGTGGCATCAGTGCTCAGACAGACACCCTCAGCCCCAGCACTTCAACCCAAAGCGGGGTCTTTGTCATGGGGCGAGTCTGCGGATTTAACAGACATACCTCATTTTAAGTGAATTAATTAAAGTAATACAAACCAGTTATACAATTAATATATTACAATAACAAACAAGGTAAATAATGAGGTACAAACCTGACTAAAAAAGAAACATTTAGAAACTTTCTATAACACAACCCTCTTGGTTGTAACTTGCACACAGGTGTTTTAAATCAGTGTTTATACATTCTAATTTATATAATATAATTGACCATATGATCAAGGATCTGTATAGAATAAATTCATCATCACCTCAGAACTGATAGAAAGGAAATGAAGTCACAGGACCAAAGCAGCAATAACAAATACAAGTAATTTTGAGCTCAGTAAAGCACCGAGGAGGAAAAGAAAAACAAATTGTAAAGGATGGAGAAAGAGAAAGAACAGAAACATAGAAACATAGAAACATAGAATTTGACAGCAGATAAGGACCGCTTGGCCCACCCAGTCTGCCCATTTCCCTACCTACTGGATAAGCTGCAGATCCTAGTTAACCAGCAGCCTACTTCTTCTTACCCCAACCCCCCAGAATTGCCTTATGACTGTCCCATGCATGCTTGAATTCCACCACCGATTTTGACTCCACAACCTCCTCTGGAAGGAGGTTCCATGCATCCACAACCCTCTCTGTGAAAAAATATGTCCTTAAATTACCTCTGAGCCGCCCCTCTATCTTCAAATTGTGCCCTCTTGTTCTTGCACACCTCTTTTTTTGAAAGATGCTACCCTCTTGGACTTTGTTGATTCCCTTGAGGTACTTGAAAGTTTCTATCATGTCCCCTCTCTCCCTCCTTTCCTCGAGGCTATACATATTAAGCTCCTTAGTCTCTCTTCATATGTCTTCTGGTGCAGACCCTGCACCATTTAATGCCCTCCTCTGGACAGCTTCCATCCTGTCTATGTCTTTGCAGATTGGGTCTCCAGAACTGCACACAGTACTCCAGATGGGGTCTCACCAGCTGTCTGTACAGAGGGATAATAACTTCCTGTTTTCTACTGGTGATGCCTCTCCTATGCATCCCAGTAACCCCAACCCTCCTTGCTGCCCTCTCACATTGCTTGCCCACCTTTAGGTCATCTGATATGACTACCCCCAGGTCCCTTTCCATTTTGTTGTTGCTAGTATCTCACCCCGATTGTGTACTCTTCCCTGGGTTTTTGTTTCCCAGGTGCATTACCTGCACTTCTTAGCATTGAATCTAAGCTGCCATACATTTGACCATTCCTCTAACCTTGCCAAGTCCCTTCTCATCCTTTCCACCCACCCTGTGCATCAACTCTGTTGCAGATCTTAGTGTCATCTGCAAGAGACATACTTTTCCTTCCAGTCCTTCCATAGTATTAACATAAAGACATTGAAGAGGACCAGTCTAATACTGAACCCTACGGTACCCACTAGTAACCCTCCTTTCTTCTGAGTGGACTCCATTTACTGTTACTCTCTGTGTGCTATTCTCCAGCCAATTCTTTACCCAGGCTGTCATCTTGGGACCCACTCCCAGGCTGGCTAACTTGTATATTAATCTTTTGTGGGACTGTGTCAAATGCCTTGCTAAAAGTCTAGGTGGCCATGTCCACAGCCCCTCCCTGATCTACTACTTTGGTCACCCAGTCAAATAAATCTATCAGATTAGTCTGGCATGACCTTCCGCTGTGAATCCATGCTGCCTAGGGTCCTGTGTCCCTCTGGCCTCTAGATACTCGACAGTTCTTTTCTTCAGAAGTGATTCCATCATTTTCCCTATCACTGAGGTTAAACTAACAGGTCTATAGTTTCCTGCTTCTGCCTTGCTCCCACTTTTGTGAAGGGGAATCACATCTGCCCTCCTCCAGTCCTCGGGTACCACCCCATCCTCCCATGATTTGTTAAAAGGGTAGTCAGTGGTGTCACTAGTTCTACCCTTAGCTCTTTTAGAATTCTGGGATGAATCCCATCAGGCCCCATTGCTTTGTCCACCTTCAGTTTTAAGAGTTCTTTCAGAACCCTTTCTTCTGTAAATGGCTGGTATCAACTTCTGTATCCAGAGTGTTACTACTGTTTGTTTTATGTACCTCCCCTCTTCATTTGTAAATACTGAGCAAAAATATTTGTTTAGTATCTCTGCCTTTCACAGTCTCCCTCTGCCCACCCTCCTCCCTTTATTAAGCCTCACTATCACTCCCTTGGTCTTCCTTTGCTCCTGATGTACTTATAAAGGTTTTATCCCCTTTTAACTGAGTTGGCTATCTTTTCCTCGGTTTGGGCCTTTGCTGTTCTGACTGCCTTCCCAGCCTCCTTTTGCTTTAACTGATACAGTTCTCTGTCCTGCTCCTTCAGCGATTCCTTGTACTTCCTGAATGCTTTCTTTTTCTATTGAACCTTCACTGCCACTTCCTTTGAGAACCATAGTGGTTTCTTACATCGTCTTGTTTTGTTTATTTGCTTCACACAAAGGCTCGTTACCTCTGTGATGGCAGTTTTTATTATTCCCCATTGTTCTTCCACCCCTCCTTCTTGCCCATTTGCTAGTGCATTCCTTAGGCACTCACCCATTTTGGCAAAGTCAGCCCTCCTAAAGTACAGTACTTTTGTCTTTGTATGGCTTGACTCTATTGCTGTGTTTATTGTGAACCATACTGTTCGATGGTCGCTAGTTCCCAGATGGCTACCCACTTCTATATCTGTGATCCTCTCTCCATCTCCATTTGAGAGAATCAGGTCTAATATTGCTCCCTCTCGAGTGGGCTCCAGTACTAGTTGTTTAAGGCATGCCCCCTGTAGGGCATCTAAAATAACTGCACTCTTCGAAGTGGCAGCTGCAACTGCACTCCAGTTAACATCTGGCATATTCAGATCACCCATCAGCAATATCTCCCTTTTCTGCCATTCTAAGTATACTTTCTATCATTTCCCTGTCCATTTCCTCCCCCTGAGGAAGTCTGTGCTCTAACCCTGTCATTATTGTGGTGCCATTGCCTGTCACCAAATTTACCCACAGTGTTTCTTCTCCTCCTGTTTACCCTTTTGTTCTGTTGCTTTTATTCCTTCCCTTATGCAAGGACTACTCCTCCTCCTCTTTTACCCTCCCTGTCCCTCCTGTAGACAGTGTATCCTGGTATGTTTATGTCCCAGTCATGGTTTTGTGTGTACCATGTTTCTGTGACTGCCACGATATCCAGATGTTCCTCCTCCATCAAGGCCACTAATTCAGGAAGCTTGTTACCCAGACTACGGGCATTAGTACTCATTGCTCTCCATTTTTTGATGGCTTTACCTTCTGTTGCAGCATCCCCCACTGACCGTTCTACCTCAGTCTTTTTCTCATTTAGCACCCTGTTTTGTAGGGAGAGGCTGGGATTTTCCTGCTCTTTTGTAGTGAAAAAAGTCAGGGTAAATGTTTTGCCCAATAGGGTCCTGAACAAGGGTTGGGGGGAAAGGGGAGGGAGATATTCAGAAAAACCTTTGGAAAAATGGAGGACTCACTGGAATGGAACAACAGAAAAGAAAGGAAAGAATGATAGAGTTGGTGTGGCAAAAGTTGAGTATAAACTTCAGTTATTACTTGTATCAAATAGTAAAGCAACAGTGCAATGAAATTGGGCAAAACATTTACCCTGTCTTTTTTCACTACAAAAGAGTTCAGGCATCTTCGTCTCCCTAATACTATGCATACATTCTCCAGTGGTACTTAAATAAACAGTATCTTATTTTTTTAGTATTTCTTTTTGTTTTTGTATCGATTTTGCCCCATTTTTTATGGTGCCAAAGGAAACTGAGCGCACAGAGGAGTGGCAGGATTGTCACCCCACCAACCAGCAAGCTCCGATGCCTTGTATACTCTGATGCTAGAGCTGTAGGCTGGATGAAACAGCTGTCTGTGCCTGTGCCAGGATAGTGGTTTGCCCTCTGTTCCTGTTTATGTTTTCATGATTATAATTTTTATGACAGGATAATATAATCAAAGCAGTTACTACCACTTAAATGGGACTCAGTGAATTTATTCCAGTATTTCGTCCTGATACTGTAGTGTTGGCTTAACTAAGGTATAGGGAGATAAGTCGCTCAAATAGTGATTTTTGTTTTATGCTAAATCAGCTATTAAAATGCAAGAAATATGGTGCACAAATGAGTTTTTCTTTCAGTAAATCATTAACATACCCTGTTCTTTCCATTACAGTGCAGCAGCGCTAGCAGTCTCTTGTTGCCAAGAGAGACACAAGCAACCTGTCTATATGCTCCTTTCACACACTGGGAGCAACTTGTGTATTACATGGCCCATAGGACATGTGCACTACAACCTTTATCGGGTGCGTTGTCAGTTGCTTAGCACCCTGATCACTGTTTTCATTTTTTTGTGTGTGTGATTATGATTAACTAAAACTTATTGGCAGTAAGATAATAAAAAAAAAAAACTTTCTACCAGTTATGACATTATCGATACCTATTTACTCTAAGCTTGGTGGTCCTATCTCTGTGGCTGCTAGGTGGAGTGTTAGCCAGAGACACCTGCTAAGGTGTACGAAATTGTACTTTTTGTTAATAATGTCACTGTCACCAGCCCTAATATCAGTTTATAATAATAATCATAAGCTCGCTAATTGAAATATGTCTCTAATTTTTGTGAGCTCATGCCTCATGGTGAACTAAATATTCTAATCTAGATAAAGTTCAGGATTAAGTCTGAGTGTAGCTGGCTGGTGCTATTAGAGTAGCATAAAGGACTAAAGATCATGTGGAGGTATGGTGAGGAGCTGAGGAGAAGGGGTAAGCAAAAGAGTATATTGTTATAGCTGTCATTCTGGACAGTAAAGAATGGCAACCTGAGAAGGAGTTCTAAAGCAATACTGATATTTTACAATAGATTTTAATACACATACTGTAAGCCTTCTGTGTAAAGAATGTAATACACGTTTGGACCCCCAACTAGGACAAAATTAATGCACTTAAATTGTCCACTTTTAGTCTGTGAATTCCAGAATGGAAGATAGACAAAAATTCTATACAGTAAAGGACTGTGTGCCATTCAGAAGAAAATAGTCCAGACTTCCTCCTCGTGCATCACCTTTTCTTCACCTAGTGTCCCTATTTGTCGGATTCACCACATCTCTACTCTTTTTAATGGCAGGTCTCAATCTGATCTCTGCTTGACTGTTCTACATTTTCGTTCCCCAAAACTGGAGGGCTGCTGCATTGTATCTCATTGTTATAGTGTCTCCCCAATATATTTACTGTCCTGTCTGCTATCTTTGGTGTGCCAGTGCCCTACTTTTCCATGCACTAGTGGTTTTTCAACTGTATAGTTTAGCACAGGGACAGGTGATGATATAGATGAAATGAGTAGTGTCACCAGTGATGTGGTTCCTTATTCAGAATACTTCCTTATTAAAGGGATGTTTGAATACTTCGTTCCTTGTAGTGTGTGAACATTGAGCACATCCTCAGCAGGGGTAACTGCCATTTTTCAGAGGGCCCAGAAGGTATTCAGGTTTATTGTTTTGTGGTACTTCATGGACTGTATGAACCAGTTCATCTAAAATGGCAGGGTATTAAATAAGCCAAAAAAAATTATTAGCAGTTTTGCACACTAACGTGCGATTGGCACAGAATGGTTAGCAAAATTTGAAAAATATATATATAGTTTTATTAATTTTTTCCTACTGTGCCATGGGCTCACTGTAAAAATGGTTAGCAGTCTACTGCTACTCATTTCTGAAAATGGTTAGCATTACCCCCATTTTGCGTAGCATTTTGCTATGCTATACCAGCTGTTTAATACACTGAATGGTTAGATGCTTTTTTGATGACACCAGAGGTCTCTAGAAAAATCAGGTAACATGGTAACCTGGAGTTTGTAGTCTGTGCCAATTTTTGTGTAGGATATTCTCAATCTATGTATTGCATTCCATGTAAGCTATGCTGAATACAAGTCTGCTGTGAGCTCCTGCTTTTCGGTTTGCCCACTAGCTTTTTTGCTCTGCTAAGTCTATTGGCTCTGTGTGTTGCCTCTGTAACTAGTTGCCATTTAAAACCTCTATCAAGAAATATCTGCTGTAACAGTTGTCTTTCCTCAGTACACATCCTGTCAACGCTACCATTTTACTTAGCTCTAACAAACTGAGAGTACAGTATGCCTGTTTTAAACCAGGACTGTGGAAACCCTGTGTAGGACTGTATTCCCATCTGTGGTTTTTCTGTATTGCCTGGTTTCCAGACCTGTGTTGGCATTGGTATCCAAAAGATCAATAAATTATATCTGGCTGGTGAGCATCAGACCACTGTCTCTTGTGTTGACATACTGGTGAAATGGTAGCAGGGTATCCTGGTCACCATACCAAAGGACCAGGATATCATCTACATATCTCTTCCATGTGACCATAACAATATGAAAAGGATTTTTGGCAGGATCAAGGATATGGTCCTGTTCATATTTCCACATGAACAAGTTTGCTTATGAGGGGCCGTGGTTCTACCCATAGCCATACTTAAGTCTGATCATAGTAGTGTTGTCCAAAAGTGAATAGTTTCTGTGGAGTACTGTTTCCACGAGTTGTATCAGAAACAAGGGTGGGATGAGAGCTGAAGGATTTCTGTTTATCAAAGAAGCATACGCTGTCTCAACACCTCTATCATGTGGGATGAAGGTGTAACGGTCCTATACATCCAGTGTCACCAAAATGATGTGGTCCTATAAGGCATGTTCCTGATGGATTTTCCCATTCCGCTGCTGTACATTTAGTATCTTTAATTTATGTTTGCATTGTAATGACCCAAGGTTGCAAAAATAGTTGACATAACTTGACAATGATTACAAGACAGATCCTATCCTGGATACTGTGGGACATCTTAGGAGATCATTAAGACTTTTGTGTATTTGGGGTATAGTGTAGAATGCAGGTGAGGCTGGGATCTAATACTAGCTGTCGCATAATTTGCCTGATCTTGGACTGGATTTCTGGGAGTGGATTGTGATCTAACTTTGCTTAGTTACTGGTCCTATGGAATGCGCTCTTGTATGACCATCCCTCCCACTTTGTCAGCTGTCCTAATTATACTACTGCAGTCCCTTTCCAGTGACTCAAGGGCCTCTGAATATAGTGCAGTTAGATTTTTTTCTTTATGGTTTATGTGTTATTCTCAGCCTGTTGTCAGTGTTCCTATCTATTGTCAGTGTTCCTATCTATCACTTTAAGGTATGCCACAGCCATATCTGGAACACCCGTTCAGGGAATTATATTTCAATTTTTCACAAAGTACGTACCTTAGAGCTTTCTTTTTTATACTCTCCCTAATCTGCTGTATGTGTTTGCAAGTTGAGCTTCTAACCTAAACGTTCTGGCCTTCTACACTGTTCCGCATAGGAGACTTGTAAACAAGCTGGGTCTGGGAGTGGGTCCAAAGAAGGTAAACTGGGTAAGAAATGGGTTGGAAGATAGGCGACAGAGGGTGGTGGTAAACAATTCAGTCCAAAGAAGGGAGGGTGTCCAGTGGGATGCCACAAAGATCAGTACTTGGGCCAGTCCCCTTCAGTGTCTTTAGTGACATTGCAGAGAGGCTATAAGGGAAGGTATGCCTCTTGCAGATGATACAAAGATTACAGTAGGGTAGACACTTGGGGGGTGGGTGGAAAAAATGAATAGGGATCTTAGAAAGCTTGAGGAGTGGTTAAGAGTGTGGCAGCTAAGTTTCAGTGCAAAGAAGTGCAAAATGATACACTTGGGGCACAGAAACCCAGGGGCAGAGTACAAGATGGGGGGAGTGGAACTGACGATCACCAACCAAGAAAGAGACCTGGGGGTAATCATGCTTGATGACCTAAAGGTGGCCAAACAGTCTAACAAGGCAGTGGGGAGAGCCAGTGGGGTGCTAGGATGAGGGGCATCACCAGCCGAAGAAGGGAGGGGGGTGGTGCTGCTCTATAGGTCCTCGGTGAGAATACATTTGGAGTACTGTGTCCAGTTCTGGAAACCACATCTCTGGAAGGACATAGAGTAGAGGTAGTCCAGAGGAGGGCAACTAAAATGGCGCAGGGTCTGCACCAGAAACCCTATGAGGAGAGACTAAAAGACCTCAATATGTACACCCTGGAGGAAAGGAGAGGAAGGGGAGGGAAGATATGACAGAGACTTTCAAATATGACAAGGGTATAAATAAGGTACAAGAGGGAAGCATTTTTCAGAAAAAAAGATGCTCAGTAACAAGTTGGCATGCTATGAAGTTGGAAGGGGTAGACTCTGGGGAAACATGGGAAGTACTTCTTCACAGAAAGAGTGGTGGATGCCTGGAACAACAGGGTTAAAAACTGTAACGGGATTAAAAAAGGCATGGGATAGTCATAAGGGAACCTTAGTGGTTAGGGAAGGGAGGGCTAAGCCAGAGATCAGGTAAGGTCTGCAGTATTAGGTAGGTAGGGAAAATGGTCAGACCAGGTGGGCCAAGTGGTCCTTATCTGCCATCAAATTCTATGTTTCAGTGTTTGTGTAGAATTTGTGTACATTTATTTGTAGATTAAACTGATTGATTGTGTTTGCTGGAGAAAAGGATTGACTTTTGTTAAGAACTGCAGTCTCAAACTGAGAGATGGGTATATGACTAAGACTGAAGGCTACTGTCTCCTGTAATACCCTCTGTTCTGAGTTTTGGGTCTGCGGGGGCCTTCCCCTTTTCTTCAGAACTTTTTATAAGCTAGGAACCTATTGCGTATGATGTGGCTCAACATGCATTGAAGAGCAATGCAAAGTTGAGATGTTCTGACACATGAAGGACACAAGTGAAACAACACTTACAGTGGTGACAGTGTCCAGGGCAAATGAATCACCGATCATAATATAAATCCCTTTACTTATGTTCTCTAGCCCTAATCTTTAGCCCTTATTATTTAATCATTTTTAATGTTAGGTTCTGTAAAACAGAAGCTTTGGATATGGTTAGTATGAAATAAACTAAATATTATATAGAGAATACTGGTTGGGCAACCCCATGCCCATCCAGCCTGTGCTGCCACAAAGGGGTTCTGATTATATCAGACCTCGAGAGTGAAGCTTTAGAGGTCTAATGTAATCAGATGCCCAAGGTAGAAGACAGGCTGGTTGGGCATGGGTTGCCCAACCAGTATTTTTATAGTGTGTGTGTGTATATATATATATTTTTTTATTTTTAAATGAAAGTGTTTTCACAGCGCTGCTGTGGCAGCAGTGAATGTGCCGGCAGTTTCAGTTTAGAACTTGAGCTGATTGCTGTGCGCATGGCAGTGCTGTGAAAAACACCAGCAGCCTCAGGATTTCTGATCAGCTGGAACCTTGTTGTACCACAGAAGGGTACAACTGTGTTCAATGACCTTTGAACTGTGGTACAACGAGGTTTCAGTTGACATGGAAATCCATGTAGAACAAACCCTATTATATACTATAAAGGTGCATTGTACTGCATTGCATGTAACATCTCTTGACCTCAACTGTTATGCAGGAAGTGAAAGAGCTGCCCACTGACCCAGCAGTACCACGGCGCACTGCCATTCAGGTAGCCAGTGTTCAAGAGTGCTTGGAAGCAGGCCATGCTGCAGGCATCTGCCAGGAGGCAGCTGTCCATGGCCGGAGAGGACTGACAGCTGTTCGGGCACCACAGAGACCCCTGCAGGCAGACCAGGGAGTTTACTCCTTCCACAGGTGTGTTCTGTGCAGTCACAAGGTCAGCAGGAGCGAGGAACAAGGGTTGAAAAGCAGGGAGAAAACAACAGCACGCTACCATTTCCATGACAGCTCAGGCCTGAACAAGACATATCCTTGATATCAGGTATATTGCTGGACAGAGGCAAGGCAGGGGATAATATCAAGATAGCAAAAAGAGAATGAAAATGGAGTGTTCTACAACTCTCTTGAAATTCTGTCTTGGCTGTGTGAATGGCAGAGACGTAAATAGCGTTTGGGAGCATGACCCTAGTACCAGTGGTATAAAACAGCTAGGCAGGCAGTGGGAGTGAAGAAAACTAGGTGAGGCTGAAAAATCGTGGCTCACTTATCTTTAGTAACTTTTGTCTGAAATTAAGAGATAAAAATCAATTGATGTTTGAATAAGCACCCTTTACATGTCTTGTTCTCTTATTCTCAGGAAGCTTCAACTTTATAAGGATTTGGGTTTTCAGTAATATGTGTTTGCTTCAATAAAGATTACTCATAGAAACAAAGAAACATAGAATTCATCAGCAGAAAAGGACTGCTTAGCCTGCACCCTGTCTGTGTCCTTTCTGAGGTGCGGCCTTCAGAACTGGACATGATACTCCAGATGTGGTCTCACCAGTGAGAGTGGCAACACCACCTCTCTTCTCCTGCTGGAGATACCTCTCCCTGTGCCTTCTTCCAGCATCACACTGGCCCTGCACACTGCTTTGTCATACTGCCCTGCCACTTTGAGGTAATCAGATATGACTACCCCAAGGTCCCTTTCCAGCTTAATTGACTATCAGTAACTCCCATATCATACCGTAGGAGGCAGTATAGTGCAGTGGTCTAAGGCTCTGAGCTGCAAATCTGGTGACATTCAGCAGACCAGACCTGGGTTTGAATCCCACAGCTTCCACTTGCATATTGTGTGACCCTGAGCAAGTCATTTAACTTCCTTGTGCTCCCAGGTCGCACCTGAAAACAAGCTCCGGCTTAGTGTGCCTTTCCTGTTTAAACAATTTCCCCTTCCCCTTTCCCTTTATATCCTGTACTCAGCAGCTGAATTCCTATGCCCTAGGTGCAGGATTTTGCACTTTTTGACTTTGAACCCCAACTACCGTGCTCCTGACCACTCCTAGAGTTTTCCAAGATCCCTACGCATTTCCTCTGCCCCCTCCTGAGTGTCTGTCCGATTACATATTTTGGTGTTATCTGCAAAAAAGGCATACCTTCCCTTCCAGTTCTTCTGCAGTGTTGCTTATGGAGACACTGAAGAGGACCAGTCCCAGTACTGAGCCCTGCAGCATCCTTCTGGTCACTTTCCTATCATTAGTGTGAGTGCCGTTAACCAGCACCCTCTGTCTCCTATCCATTAACCAGTTTCTAACCCAATTCACCACTTTGTATTCCAACCCTAGGCTGCTCAATGTCTTTATCAGACTCCCGTGTGGCACATTGTCGAAGGCCTTGATAAAGTCCAGATAGGACATGTCCACTGCCCCCTAATCTGTTTCCCTGGTAACCCAATCAAATAAATCAATCAGATTTGTCTGGCATGACCCCCCCGCCCCCCAATGAATCTATGCTGCCTGTGGTCTTGTAGTCCATTGGATTCAAGATACTCCACCAACCTTTTCTTTAACAGTGTTTTCATTAATTTCCCCACCACTCAGGTGAGACTGACTGACCTGAAGTTGCTTGCCTCCTCCCTACTGCCACTCTTATGTAGAGGGACCTTGTCTGTTCTCTTCTAGTCTTCTGGAACATTGCCTGTTTCCAGAGAACTGTTGAATAAGGCCATCAGTGATGCAGCTAGCATGTCCCTGAGTTCCTCTAGTACTCTTATGTGTATCACGGCTGATCCCATAGTCTTGTCCACTTTCAGAGCTGCATGTCCTTTCAGGAGTCTTTTCTCTGAAAATGGACTTGTGTCCACCTCCTTCCCTTTGTTGCTGCTGCTCTCTGGTGATCTGTCCCCCTTCCTCCAGTTTGAAGACTGAGCAGAAGTGCCTGTTCTATCAAGTGTGTGTGAGGGCCTCAGTAAACATATTTTTATCAGACTTTAGACTGCACTGATGCCTCTAATAGTAACTGAAGCTAGTATTGGAGGGCTGCTTTTATTAACAAAAGTGGTATACAGCTGCGGCTACTATTGGAAGGCACCTTCAAATTAAAGATGCACTGTATTTATTTATTTCTAATTAGCGAAAGGTTCACTGAGTTGTTTCTAGGTCTGTCCTGGCGTTGGGTTAAATGGACCAGTTTTAGTGAGGGGGTAATGTCAGCCAGGATACTGAGGAAAATCTACTGTTACAACAGAGTACTATGGGATCTTTATCTTCCAGATCAGAAATGCAGGGGTGGCGGTGTACACACCAAAGAACACAAGTAGTTTTATCTAGAGTGGTGAAACTAATGCTTTAATAGGGAGCAATCAAAGTAAATACTTACAAAGTAACAACAGTAGAGTAGTATGTACAGCTGAGCAGTTCAGTGACCTCACTTGTTCTGAGGCTTCGTCAGAGATGTTTAACTTGCACCTGTACAGCCACCTGAGACAGGCAGAAGGTATCTTTTTAATGCCTCATCTGAAGCATAGCACCTCAGTAGTGCAGCACCCCACCTAGTGCTGCACTAGAGTGCCAGTACTGGGTATTAACTCAACTTGTAACATGGCATTAATTGTGTGCGCGAAATCCGGATCAGCGATAGGTGGAAGACGGTCACGAGACGGCAGCCGGAGCGGGCATTAACCCAGCTTATATGCTGTGCCCACTTCGGCAGTACCGTCACCAGCCAGACCCCCAGCCTAGCAGCACTGGGTCCTCTGGGGAAGTGAGACGAGCGGCGGTCCTGAAGCTCTACTAGCACTCCGAGGTGGGAAACAGAGCCGGGGGAGGAGGAAGAGAACCTGCGACGTGCACAGTCGGATCAGTGTGGACCTGCGAAGGGTGACAGGCGTTGCAAGACAGCCCGGTTTACTTTTGCCACACGTTCACCGTCCATGGCACAGTGAACCTCTTCTATGGCACCGGCCCACTGGCGATGTAATGCACAAGCGCCCAGTCACAGCAACACACCGCAGGGCAGACGGGGCATCATCATGCAGAGAGCAACTGGACGACGATGCCGCCGGACGACTATCCCGGAGGCAGCAGGAAGTGACAGCGACCTAGATGCACAGCACGAGCTCAGCGCTGCTTGGAGCGGCGAAACCCTGCACGGCAGACCCCCCACTGCGGGTATGACGAGAATACCCGCACCAAACTCTCCAGAAGAAGCACAGGACTGTTGGCTGCCTGCCTCCGCACCACTGTATGGACAGTCGCTGATCAGCACATCAGTTTGTATCTAATGTTGTAGAGCGTTCTGTGAAAGTGCAGTAAAAGTTTCAAAAGTTCTCACCGCCTCCACCTCTTATTGTTTACTTGTCACAGTGGGCCCCCTCCACATCCCTCCACCGACGCGCGGTCCATGCTACAAGCGCATTAAGCCACTCCGTTGGTGGCATCTAATGCAATTGATGCATGGGGGGCTGGGGTGGTGGCCCCGCCCCCCCCATGCTTCAGTCCAGCATTAGATGCCACCTTAGTCGTGGCTTAATGCTTACTTGTTGTCAGACTAGCCCTCATGGCCTTTCGATCTTCTGATCCTAGAGCCAAGTGTGCAGCTTACAGAGCCACTGGTACTGATCTGTTCAGAGCTTTCTGGGTTTTATTGTGGATGCAACCCAGCTTCATTCCCTAGTTCAAGTTCATAACAAAGTGGAATTTATACACTGTCTTTGTACTTGAGAACCAGGGCTTTATCTCTGTTGTAAGCACTCACAATTAACTTGTCCAACAAGTGGAATAAAATCACATTTGAGTCAGGGTCTCTTCACCACATAAAAATTGTATTTTCCTTGTCACGCTTTTGTTGCTAGGGAATGTTTATGAGTGAAACATTAGAATATGAAAAACTAGTTAGTTAACTTTAATAATAATAAAAAAAAACATGCTGGTACTTGTGCTGCAGAATCCCAGTATTGATAGGAGCACTTGATTTTGCACAAGGCGTTCAAATGCAGCAGGGTTGAGGTTTGGTAACTTTTGTGTCTACCTCAGTGCTGAAATTATAGGGAGGCTTGCCCCCACCTCCAGCTCTGAAGTGAAGCCCAGTAGCTCACACACCCCTGCCATTGACTTATAATGTTAAGGGGGGGCTCAATTTCAAGATAGTGCTCTTATAGGCCTCCTAGCTCCCAAAGCTTTAAACATGTAATTCCCACACTAATTTAACTCATTATAGTGGTGCAAAGGGAGGGGGATGACTGGGCTGTCTTGCCAGAGGCATTGCACTTTCATGGCGATGTTCCTTGCAAGAGGCATGGGAAATATATAAGGGAGAAACGGGGGATAAAAAAATACTTGAAAATAAAATCCTGATTTTAATTAGCTGAGTAATATCAGAAGACCTTGGGAACTAGCAGAGTCAAGTTGCACCTGACTAAAACATATAAGGGCTCGTACTGATGACAGGTCCATCTAGTAACAGATGTTTCACTTGTGAATCATATTTCTGTTTTCTTAAAATAACCTACTGAGATGACTGGATTCACTTGTCTTTTTCTGGATATACATTCACTTGTGTGGTATTAACTACTGTATGAGCAACAAAGTGTATGTTAATTAAGTAAACATCAGTGAACAGTCACTGACAAAACAGGTAGGTATACTAGGCTAATGGACTGATATTCCACAAACCTGACCTAGGAGATTCTATCACCCTCCAGGCTGTAACTGCTAGGCTCCAGGAACCAATGGAGTTGACAGACTGGCTTTGCTAACAAACAAAAAAAAACGGCAGTTGCAGAAGGGTGCTCAGTAGAGCCTATCACTAATGGGTAGAGGTTTTATTCATCTGCCTGAACAGGTGCTGCAGTTAACAGTTAAACCTCAAACTGCCTGGCATGCTCAGTCACGCACGCACATCTGCACCAAATGAGTTATGCAGCAGAAAAATTGTTTTTTTTGACAGTAAAAGTAGATAAGAATACCACAAGGGCAAGAAGTGGTCTAGTTTTTAAGGTTTATAAAAGGGTTGCATTTTAGCTGTAAAAACAGCATCAAGGTTTTTATTCTTGTTAAACAAAACTAGGCATATAAGTGACAACCACAGGTGCATTAAAACACTAGTGTACTGTCTGGAATTACTACTAAGTTTCCGAAGTTGTCATTTCTTATACCTGAAGCATGTTTCTGTTTTCTGCTTTGTTAATTAGAAGATTTTCTGTCTGACAGTACTAGGTGTGAAGTGTGGAACAGCACTCTACCTGGTGGCTAACATTGTCAGTTACGTTCCCAGTTGGGAGGCAGTGTAGTGTAGTGGTTAAGAGCACTGAACTGCAAACCTAGAGAACTGGGTTTGAATCCCCCCATCACCACCTGCATAGTGTGTGACCATGAGCAAGTCACTTAATTTCCATGTGCTCTCATGACATACCTGGAAACAAGCCTCAGCTTAGTGTGCCTTTCCTGGCCAAAAATTGTAAAAATAAAATAAATACATTATCAGCAATGTGAGATGACTAGTAACCAAGAAGAACCAGATTCCTGCTGCTTGACTGGTAACTTGTGACAGATGTTAATAATCAGGCAGCAGGGCTTGTGATGTAACAAGTGAGGTCACATGGTGATGATGTTGTGGGAGGATTTGAACATCACACCAAATATTATTATGTGAAAAAACTCTAGTACACACATAGAAAAAACACTAAAGAAATAAAAAATAAGTATTCACTACTTTTAAAAATGACTACATTTTCTGCTTGCTGTTTTTGGTGCTACCAGCTCTTTAAAGGCAACAGGAATGTCACAAGGCATTCCCATCAAGCTGGTTGGAGGGAGGAACTGAATGGGCCAAAGATATTCGTTCCTCCCTAAAACTTTATGTAAGAGACCAGGAATCTTTATGAATGTATACAGGTATATTGGAAATGTATTAAGCAGTAATAGTTACTGGTAAAAGTCAATAATTCACTGAAGTCAAGTGAGACAACACTCTGTAGGGGTCTGCATCAAATTTGAATCAGCCATCGAATACCCCAAATACCAGGTGTATTTGATGAATACCCAAGTATATGAATACTGGGGTGTATTCAAGGTATTAAACAGAAGTACATTTGGTAAGACTTTGAAATCTCCTCAGCAAATCCCCAGGCTGCTCAGAGAGCTTTAAAGAGCTCTATAACTTCATTTAATTTAAAAGTTCTATCCCCTCAACCACACAGATCCCAAACAGCAGGTTCCTCATTTCATTACTTGCTATCCCTGGTCATCACAAAACAGCACCAGTAGCATCTCTCTTATCTTCAGCAGTGCTACCTATCACAAATTCACTCAGCTGGTCAGCCTTCTACTCCCAAAGTGCCAACCTCTGAGCGTAGGATCTGTGGACAGTTAATAGTACAAGGTAACCCTCTTGTCTGTTTTGTGGGTTCGAGTCACCTTAGTCTCAAGTTCTGGAGGGATTCAAACTGATAACCTCTTGTTAGCGTACCCGATTATCAGGCTCAGATAATTCTGTCTTCGGGGGCAGATATCTTTGCCTACGGACACCTAACCAGGTAGTGCAAAATGAACCCTTAGAACTGTATGCAAGACTTTAGGGAACTCTATCCGTTTCCCAGTTTGGTATAACAATAAGCTCATTCACAGTGTCAACTATAACCTTTAAAAGCTTCACATATATAAAAAAAGAAGTTGCAAGGCACACCAGGCAGTTTTCATTTTAAAATATATGTTTTTACTTTAAAATAGGTAAATTGGAAAGCAGTAAAATTACAGAACAGAATATCCCAACACATACAGCCTTTAAACAAACAGGTTTAAAAGTGCAGATTCCTACAAATAATAACACTCAGACTAGTCTTGTCTAAGGTCTTTACTTCTTAATCTTTCAGTGCTTTGATGGTCTCTCTTTTCTCAGTCAGAAATATGAATGTGTGTGTCCTAAGGTTTGCTCAGTAGGTTTAAAAACAGTCCTGAGCCGGCCTTCTCTCTGAGGTCACCAAACTCCGCCTTGGTGTATAAAAAATGAATATTTTATAACACAGGCTGTCCTACTAAGATATTAAAAAAATAAGAGATGACAAAATAAATATCCTCTTCTCATGTTGACTGGTCAAAACTGGTCTGTGCTCTTGCTTCACACACACACCAAAAGTATCTTTGATGTAATTCAAGGGCTTCCTTGGAATGGTTATTGGACCTTCCAAATTAGTCTTGGTCCTGCTTGGCCCAGACATCAAAGACCATTTGAGGTAATTACGGGCTATCTTTGGGAGACACCCAAAACACAAGCATGCTCTTTCCTTTATGACACCTAGTGCAGATCAAAGGATTCCCCTGAGGACGTCATGAATGGCTAATTTTATTTCCTCGGATCAAAGCAAATTGACAAGGTAATTGCATTTCAGATCTCTGTAGTTTAAAATACCACCTGTCCTTTAAACTTATCCCTGGGGGTTTGGATGTGTCAATTTCAGCAAACCAGCATTTCCTCCTGACAGACAGTTCATATCACATTTTTTTTATATTTACAAAAAAAATTATACATGGATCAGAACCAGCTGTCCAAGTGTGACACTACCTTCTGTATGTACATGCACACACACACAGCAGCCTACCGTCCTGCATTGAGCAGCAACAGAGAATTGTTCACTGATGCACTTTTTTGGATTTTTGATTTGTTTCTGTTGTTCTGAGTCTTTTGTCCTTCCTCCATTTCCCAACCTCACCTGCATCTTCTCAGATTCCAGGAGAGTGAACATATGACCTTTTTCTCTCTCCATTTTCACACATCATTCCCACCACCAGGGCTTTCTCCTCCACCCCCTGCCCACTCTCACCTCTCACCAAGTCTCTGCTGTAACCTGCTGATCCGCTGCGAGGTCGTGTGAGTGTGATTGTCGAGCCATGGCCTGGAAAAGCTAAAGTAACACAAATGCCCCCTCCATACAAGTCCCATCCTCTGCTGTAACTAACTGCAACAGTGGGCAGGACAAATCATGGTGTACTGATGCTACCCCAACAACCACTGTAGCATTTCCTGCTCCCCTTCTACTTTTCTCCCAGTCCCTTTTCGCCCAGACAGCTATAGACCTGTTACTCCCAAGTCCCTATACTTGCCTGGCGGGTTGCAAATGCAAATTGTCCTCATTTTTCAGATGTTTACTTCTGATCAGTGATCAGACTAGCAAATGTCAAGATGCCATGATTGCTGTTTATTTTAATTGAACTACCCAAAATGTAAGAGACCAGGAGCCTTCACCAGAATAATAGGGGTTTCAAGTCTCCTTTTCAACAGAATCATAGGGGTGGCAAAGCTTCCTTCCTTTCTTACTTTTTTTTGGAGGGGTGATGTCAATAGCATTTTTATAAATGTACTACCTTATGGTCAAATACCTGCATACTCGAATACTCGAATACAGATAGAATACCTGATCTGTATTCATCGACTATCTGACAAATACGTAATTTATGTATTTGCACACTCTAAATAGTCTGTAATCCTTGAGTGTGTCTGTATTACGGAGTTCCATCTTGCATACGCATTACACCTCTCTTGCTGTTAGTTTCACTCAGCGAGCTCAACTACAGTCAAATACTACAGAAAGCCAGTTGTTAACCAAAACATAAAATATGGGAGGTATTGTTTATTAATTTTTTATACTACCTCAGTTTGTGATTTCACAGACCTCTCAAACTTTTCTCTCAAGGTTTATGGACATCATACATCCCAAGTGTGTAAAACAGACTCATAATACATGACTTCTTGTTGTCCAAGCCCCCTTGTTGAAGTGGAAGCATGTTCACAAAGTGTGGGAGCCTTGTCAGACTTACGTTTTTATGCTGCTTGCTTTGAAAATGTTTTTGTAGTGATAATAAATCACTGAACCTGTAGTGTGAAGTGTGCCAGGTTTTCTGTATTTACCTTGAGCTGGGCTGGATCTCCGTGCCACCATGGCAGCTGTCTCTTGTGGCACCTCCCGAACCATTTGTATTGAAACCTACCATTAGTTTATCAGATCTCCCCCTATTCTGTTACTCTCTAAACTTTTTCTACCTCCTAGCCCTTGCACACAAGTAACACACTTATCCACAGACAGTCCTCATTACTTTTTTAAACATATTTTTATTTATTTTCATTGTGTACAAAACACAATGGAAACAGAAGTCCTAGAGCAGTATACTGTGCTAGCATACATTCATTATAACTAGCGTTACTTCATATTGTGAAGTCTAATTAACTATACTGTAAGTCCAAAATGATTAAAGAAAAGACCAACTGCAACATGCACACAAACTAAAATAATGATAACACAAGTCTGAAAAAATATACTTCTTGATTTCAGGGACTCATTAAACAGCACTGGTGGTGTTAGTTTCTGCAAAAGCATTTGCTAAATTGTTTTGGACTTGTATTATGTTCTAGTGAATTTTTCAGGTTAAAGAAAAAGTAGGTATGTTGGCAGGGGTTGGGTTTACAATAACGCCAACTATGCCAGAGCGTAGGGCCCATGTTTTCTGGGGGATGCCTTTCTGAGTGGTTTCTGTGCATGCATATATTGTGCAGCATTGACATTCTTTCCCTCTTTTGCCTGCCTGCCTGAATTCAGGACTTCTAACTTTTCAGAAATGGTGGGGTGGTGGAAGGTTGACTGTCTGAACCATGACCAAGTCATGCGTGTCTTGTTCAACTGCTGCTCTAATAGGCTGGCAGTGGGCTAACAGGAGCTGGCAAAACAGCTAGGAAGGAGCAGCCAGCAAGTTGTGAGTTGGCATGCACAGCTATGCAGAATGATGGGTGACAGTGTGGATTTGGTGCCGTTACTTGCCTGACATTATCTGGTTGTAGCACATGCGTATGTCAAGGCTGGGCCAAGACATTGAGTCCTGCAGAGACAAGTGTGGAGTGGGAGGGAGAAGAAGGTGCCACAGTCAAACTGACTGAGAAAGAGTGGTCTCTATTGTGGTGAGGTTGAGCAGTGCTCAAATGCCTGTGCCTCTAGTAGTGGGGATGGTGTGCCGGAGGCAGAACTGACTTTGTGAGCGAGCAGCTGGAGGAGTGCATTCGGTGGCAGCACTGATCTCTGGTTGGAGGCTGAGGACAGACGGGCATGTGCAGTGTGCCCAGTTGACTCAGAGTATCAGGCAGCACAGCTAGCCTAGCAATAGCCAGGAGTAGCTACCTGGGGGAGAGGAGGAGATCGGAGGATGAGGAGTAGAGTCAAGACAGCCTCAAGGCAAAGGGTAGCAACAACTTGTAGCAGTGCCTCCAACAGCTGCAGCAAAATGTGTAGAATGAATAATGAGTAAAATATCCCATATCAGTTTTTCTTGTATTTAATGTAAGTTTTTTTTTAGCATGGTTCATTGACCATTGCAGGGTTTGTACCTATTAATGGCATTTGACTGTATGTTCCCTAGAATTATATTTGCTGTCCTGGATGCTTCTGCACCATGTTTAGTATTAGTTTGTTTGTGAATGACTATGACCTTTTTCGTAGTCTGTAAACTTTTCTCAAGTACTTCTACCCTTGGATGTTACTTGTGGAGCCTTGCTTTATTATGCCCCAAATGTACTGTACAGCGTGGGGTATACAGTATACTGTATTAATATTAAGTGCCATCCCATGTGTGCCAGTTATTAGCTAAACTGCTTACAGTGACTTGGGTAGCTTGGTAAGATGGACATCCTGATTCCTGCAGTTCCTCCTTATTTTCAGCCATGTTAATGTGTCTCCCCATTTGTGCCATTTAAAGGGCAGAGTCTTTACACTGATATCACCTAGATGTGTTTTTTGTGGGATGCATAGGCCATTGACTATGGTGCAGCACCTCGAACCTCGAGACAGAAGTTTTCATCCCACCAATGCCACTTACTTTGAGCAAACCTCTTAACTCTTTCTCTGAGCTGAGCCACCCCAGAGTTTTCCTTTAAATACTCCCTCAAGGGACCCTGGCCTCTCAATGTGTGCCTTATAGCGGCAGCCAGTTAATGGATAGTGTCATGTTTTGGTATACAGCAGTGTGTACTAAAGACACAATATAAACACCATTCCTTTCCTTCTCCAGTTGGTATTTAATGTGAAAGACTTTAACCAAATATTTTGGTTAAAGTTTAAAATTTTGTAGATTCTCAACCCCCCCCTCCCCATTTAGCTAATCTTCTTATGGTACCATCAGGTGCCTACCTTATTGTGTTGATTTTAATTTAAAGCACAGCAGCATCCTTGGGGTGGAAAGCAATATTTATTCATGCCAGAGCACTCTCCATGATGTCAAGGCCACATCACAGGTACCCCTTCACTTGTGAGAATGGTGGTGAGGAGATGACATCACGGAACGTGCCCCCATGTTAGCCAGTAGCACAGACCAGCATAAATGTGCTGCTGTGCATTAGATCAAAATTCAGCACAACTGTGACACTGAATACCCTATAGGAAGAATAGCGGGTATAAAATGTTTAACAGAAACCCAGCAAGTCCCAGTAAAACGTTGATCCATGGACCTTCTTATCAAGTACTATACTTGCTGACTAACATTGTGCTATTATTTAATATATTGAAAGCAACAAGTGTAATAAAGTAATCTGGGTCACTCAGATTTTAGTATTAAATGTTTGAGCAACATAGTTGTGGCATATCATCGCACCACCTTTGAGGGTGGGGGTGACATGGGAAGGGGTCCATGATTACTTGTGGGCATGGTGCCCATGACAATGTAAATCTGGCTCAGTTTTCTTGGAATAAAATCATTGCTTTTTAATAAAAGAATATTTAATTCCACACCATGTGAGCCAGCATTTCCAGATGTTTCCCCAGCCACGTTAGAGACTGTTTTGTAGCACCATTCACATAGATAATCAGTCAGCTTGAGAACAGTCCCTCAGTTTGTCACACTTCTTGCTGCTTTAAGGGAGAGTTGTGCTGAACCTGTTGGTAACAGTTTCCTGTATGAGCTGTTTTTAAATACTGGTACAAATGCTTTCTATTGTTTCACATTGTTGGAGCTTTTAGTAAACATAATTGGTGCTCCTGATTTGCACACTTGTACTAAGTACCATTGTATAACTTCATGATATAGTTTATGTCCCTGTCAACCATGAAATGTTGTGGTAGAACACAGATGCGTTGTGCCAACAAAGAGCTTAGCAAGGACATAAACCACAGCATCCAGTTCAAAATGGTCTGTAGCACCACAGTGTAACCCAGGAGCAGCAATAAGACTTACTCAAAGGCCAGTAAATATGGAACAGTGACAGAATGTGAACCAGTATTTGGGGGAAAAAAAACAGCTTCAATGGAAAATGCATGTTTACAAGTTTCCTTTAAGAACTCATCAGAAGCACAGTAAATTAATGTTATGTCAGCAACATTTAAAAAGAAGACTTGCAACAAACTGGGGGCACTATGCACTATTGGGGTGGAGTGGCTATGCGTGCATGTCTGGGGTGCGTAGCCACTCGGCACCAACTGCGCCCCTCATGTGGCATTCTGAAAGGGGGGGACACACAGACCCACCACACTCAATCCCCCACATCCTCAGACAACTCTGTGCTGGGGGCATTCTGGGGGTGTGCCAGCACTACGTGGTATTCACTAATGGGCATAGTACTGACCACATGGGTGCAGAGGGTGGCGCAGGGTATGCCAGGGTAGACCCTACCATAACCCTCTGTGTGCCCCCATGGTCACCACCCTCTGATCTCCAGGGGTGCTGGACAGTGCTCTCCATGCTGCCCCTGCCCATGACACAGCCGGTGAGGGCAGGGGCAGTGGGTCGGGTGAGTGCCCATGATGCCGGACAGCACACCAGGAGGTTGTGGGGGGGGGAGTTTGGACCATGGCACATGCCCCCCTATGGGGACAGGGGGTACAGTCAATGTTTTTTTTTTTTTAAATTCAGGTTTATTAACATCACTCAGGTACATCATTTTTGCACATTGAATTAATATACGTTCATATCTCTTAATAAGAAGTGTTTCTTACATTGTTTTATACAATCTGTCTCAATCAACACAGTACAACATTAAGTATTATATTATTATTATCCATTGCAGCAAAGACTTCCTTATCTCTTAAGTCTCCAATAATTTCATCACCTTCACCCTTAAATATATGTCGGATCACAGCCCATCCCTACCAATTCAGCTGCAGTCTCCCGGCTTCTCTGGTAGTGCCTCCTTTAGTAATGGGTCTCTCCTTTTCTGCTCTCTAACTGAGTAGCGGTCACTCGGTTCCTGTCTCATTGGAGGATCACCAAATCTCCCACCTAGTCCACCTTCTCAGGTAAGTGGGGGTTCTATTATTGATTTTGTAAGTAATCTTCAAGTTCTGCTGTGGTAACTACTATTTTTATCCATTCTCATATAGTGGAGGGGCTGGGGCACAGCCATTTCTTCGTAATGGCCTTGAGTGCTGCTGTTAGTAGTATGGTCCAGAGGTACATTGAATCCATACCTTTTATCTCTTCTGGTGGGAGCCCCAAGATCATTGTAGGCCATTCTAGTGGGTTCTGCACCAGAAATATCTCTCCAATTGCCCTAGTGATGTCACCCCAAAAAGTCAACAGGGCGCCACAGGATCAAAAGATATGTAACTGGTCCGCATCTAATGAGCCACATCCCCTCCAGCATTGAGTGGAGGCATCTGGATTTCTTTTACTAATTATGTGTGGAGTTAAGAAGTATCGGACCTTAATTCGCCAGGAAAATTCCTGCCAGTACGGTGATTGTCGTTTTTTTAGTAAGGGAAAATATTCGGCCGCAGTCAAGTTCCCCAAAATCCCAAGGAGCGTCCTCGCTCCATTTTATTTTTATTTTAGCAAGTGGGTCCCCTCTCAGTGTCAATAAAGCTTTATAAAGGGAGGAAATCATCCCTTTTTGGTTGCCAGCTCCATTACTTTCCTGAATAGCCCCAAGGAATTGTTGGACCCTAACTGAGTTCGTGTCCTTTTTCTTTAGCGTGAAGATGTAATTTCTGGCCTGCAAGTATCTGAAGTGGTCTGAATTTTGCAGATCATATTTATTTTTGAGGGATCCAAAGTCTGGGAAGGTCTCTCCTTGCCAGAATTGCGAGAGATATCTCAGGCCTTTCCCCTCCCACATGTGGAATCTGTTATCTAGGCGTCCCGGTTGGAAATCTGGATCCCATGCTAGTCTCCTTAATGGCCTGGCAGAATTTTTAAGTTTATATTTCTGCCATATTGTATGGACAGATCTGATTGTGTCCCTAATTGAGAACAGTTTCGGGTATGAATATCTATTTATGCTGGCAACCAGCAGTCTGACCTCTAGGGGTTGTGACCCCGTCCCCTTCTCTTCTTCCCTCTCCATGAGTTGCCAACCTGTAGAGGTATTGGAGTTGGACCACATCATGGCAGTCTTTAATTGAGCCACCAGGAAGTAATCCTCAAGATCTGGGAGGGACTGACCACCTCTCTCTCGGTGAGTTTGGAGGATTCTTAAGTTAATTCTGGGTTTCTTGGAACACCAGATGAATTTGGTTAGCATTTTGTTCCAGGTTTGAAAGGTTGATTTATGTATACAGTGGGATGCATTGAAACAAATATAAAAACCTAGGAAGTACGTTCATTCTCAGGGTGTTTATCTTGGAGTATATTGGGAAATTTAACAGGGACCATCTTTCAAGATCTTTTTGTAAGTTATTTATTAAGGGGAGGTAGTTTGCGGCAAACAGTTGGGAGTATTGTTTTGTAATGTATACCCCCAGGTATTTCATTTTACATGCCTTCCAGTTTAATGGGAAGAGGCTACATAGTTCTACATTAGGTTTGTAAAAGAAGGTAAGCACCTCTGTCTTGTTTTTGTTAAGGGAATAGCCTGCATGCCTACCAGATTCCATCAGTATTGTCCAAGCTTGTTTTATGGACTGACGAGGTTGTTTGAGGGTCAGAAGGACGTCATCTGCGCAAAGTGAAATTTTCTTTTGGAGGTCACCCATTACCACTCCTCTTACCTCTTCTGCACCCCGTACCGCCTCTGCTAACGGCTCGATATATATAGAGCAAATAGTAATGGGGACAGGGGACATCCCTGACGTGTGCCCCTGTGCAGGCTAAACCTTTCTGAAATGCCACCGTTCACTCAAATGTAGGCCTGTGGGCTTGAGTAAATCGCTCGGACGACGTTAATAAATGGTAGGGAGAAACCTCTGTGCTCCAGTACAGCAAATAGGAAGCTCCAAGAGACTTTATCAAAGGCTTTTTCAGCGTCCAAGCTCATTAAACAAGCTGGTGCAGCTGTTCTCTGGATGGTATCTATTATATTTATCGCTGATCTAACACTATCAGGGGCCTGGCGGCCGGAGATAAAGCCTGTTTGATCTATATGTATTAACTTAGGCAGTATAGGATTTAGTCTGGAGGCTATTATCACCGTGAAAATCTTGTAATCTATGTTTAATAGGGATATAGGGCCGTAAGATTCACAACGTGCTGGGTCTTTCCCTTCCTTAGGGATGACTGAAATTGTGGCGTATTGCCATGAGGGGGGGAATGGGGTCGGCTCCGGTCCATACAGCTGCGAACACCTCCATGAGGACAGGGGAGATCTCCGCTTCAAAAGTTTTATAAAATTCTGCATCGAATCCATCCGGTCCTGGGCATTTGGCTGTTTTTAAGTTTTTTATTGTGTATTTAAGCTTTTGTAATGTAGTGGGGTTAATAAGGGTTTGTGCTGCAGGCTGGGACAAAGGGGGGCAGGGGGATGGAATCCAGGTATTTATTTTTCTCTTGAGGGAAAGTTACTTCCTGAGGTGAATATAATTTAGTATAGTAGGCCACGAAAGCTTTCGCTATTTGCGAGGCCTGGGTGGTTTTCCAGTTATTATCAGGGGAAATTATTTTGGTAATAGTCGCCCTTGTTATGTTTTGCCTGAGTCTATAGGCTAATATTTTGGTCCCTCTAGGGCCCCCTTCGTAATATTTTTGTTTCAAATAAAATAAGGCTTTCTCTATTTCTAGTTTTTGTATTTTTTGTAGTTGTTGCCTGCTTTAGATTAATTTCCTCTCTTTCTGAATCCCACATAGTTTTTTGGTCCCTTTCCCATTCTTTAATCTGGAGAATTACTTCCTGTTGTTTTTGGGTTGTCATCTTTTTCTTGTGGGTGGCTATCTGGATCAATCTATCCCGATGATCGCCTTAAGGGAGTCCCATAATATCTGGGGAGAAATTCCCAGTGTGATGTTTCCTTCTAATGATCTTTTAAAAAACTGTTTAAGCTCTTTAACTGTCTCTTTATCCTGGAGAAGAGAGGTGTTCAACCTCCAAAGGGTTTTTCTTTTGGGTAGGCCCAGGTTTATTTCTAAAAAGAGCAGGCTGTGATCCAACAGGACTGTGGTTTCCATCCACATCGAAGAGAAAGAAGGGAGGTCCCTTGTGAAAGTAAAAAACATGTCTAGCCTCGAATAAATATGAAACCTCGGGGAGTAGCATTTGTACCCTTTGCTGGTGGGATATTTTTCCCTCCATATGTCCACCATGCCCAGTTGCTGCATTAGTAACTTAAGAGCTTTAGCTCTATTGAGTTCTGATCTGGGTATTCGAGATGTGGTATCCATCTCTCTGTTGAGAATTATGTTCCATTCTCCACCCATTACCATAGTACCCTTCGCTTTCTCCGCCACTAGCTGTAACATAACCGAGTAAGAGGAGACCGGAGACTCCGGAGGGATATGTACATTGACCAAAGTGATCAGCTGGTCCTGTACTGTTCCTATTACTATAAGATATCTTGCCCCAGGTTCCTCAATCACCTCCTGTACCTGGAAAGGTAACGTGGCAGAAAGAAGAATGGCCACCCCTCTTTTCCTACCTCCCAAGAGGGAGGAATGAAACAGGTGGGGCAATGCCTTGCATTTCAGTTTCTGAACTTCCGCAGGGGTGAGGTGCATTTCTTGCAAGAATACTACCTCACAGGGGGTACGGTCAATGTTGACAGGGCACAGCTGCCAATGCGGGTCCCGACACTGGAGACATGCAGTGCGCTGGGAGGGCGCCATCAGCCATGGCTGGGCCAGTGGACCGACCAGCCATAGGGGCCATGCGATGCGGGGGCAGCATGCACAACCCCAGGCCCACACATAACAGTGTGAGGGATCCACTAGTGGACCCAGGATGGGCATCCCATTGGATGCCTACCCAGGTCTACGACTCCATCCCTGGCCACCTTGCGGAGATCTGCATACTTGGGAGGAGGAGCCATGGACAGGTGGCCAGCATTGGTGAATGCCAGTATGGGTACACCTGTCCGCAGGGTGCAGGGGCATGGGCAGGGTATGTGAATTTTCTGCATACCCACACCCACTTAGTGCATAGTACCCTGGGTTTGTATACTTCTTACCCAAACTACGTTGTGCCTAGCACTTTGTTGGCTATTTGAATTTCATATTTTCGAGCAGTAATGCTTGACACAGAAGGTATTATTATGATCTACTGACTAGTCTGATAAGTAATTTTATAAACTGGGTAAGAGAATTCCGGAACCATTATTGGTAGAATTCAGTCACATGACTGTACGTTGTTTACTTGCTAACATTCAGTCATGAAGGAATAACTGGCTGATGTGGGTGAGTAAATGCCTGAGGCCAAAGGCTGAGGCATATAATCAACCATAGAAGCCAGTTATTCTGAATATACCCTCAGCTAACTGAATGTCATTACTATGATGGCTACTCAATTATGAGGCATGACCACCTGGGCAAGAAAAGGGGCGGTGGCATTGCCATGTTTATCTCCACCAGGCTACAGTTCACTGTGGAACAAATCTCCACACTCACGCCAGAAATAGACTCTTTATTGATAAAACCAGCACTCCCTTACTCCAACTCAGTATATGTTGCCGGCTCCTATTGTGCCCCTGGCACCCCCTAACAAAGGTCCTAGACCATCTGGACATCTTAGTCATCAGCTTCCACTGGTGAGCTCCCCATCCACGGTGATTTCAATTTCAACTGGCTTGCTATAGACAATGCCAAATTGAGAACCAAAATAAATGCTCTAAACCTTGCCCAACTACTCACTCACCCCACCCGTCTTAACCACAAAATGCAGAACCACTCCCTCCTGGACTGGGCACTCACCATCTATCCACACAGGATTATAAGCGTCGGTCTCCTCCCAGACTCCCTAAGTGACCACCACATGACCTACATGGTCAGGAAAGTGCACAGGCCCTCAGCACCCCTCCCAGGACACTGCTCACAAGGTCATATAAATCCCTAGACCTAGCCTCTCTACTGCATGACCTAGTTCACACAAACTGGTCCTTCATCCCGAAGGCGCTGTCCATTGACTCTGCACTCAAATCTTTCAAGGCCAAATTCCTAACAGTATGGGACTCCCATGCCCCCCTGAGATATAAAAGGGTCCGTGGTGCCCACCTCCCTTGGGTCTCTGGAGCCATCATTAGCCACTGTCAGTCCAGGGACCAGGCATGGAAAACTCACAAGAAATCCGTCACCAACTCGTCCCTTCAATGTTACCGTGCCCTCCGCAACTCCTGCGCCAAACTTATACACCAGGCCAGAAAGAACTACTTTTTGATGGCTTTCGATTCAAATCAGAACCACCCAACAAACTTCTGGAAAACAAATAAATCCCTCCTCTCTCCCCCAGCCCAGCCACCAACTCTGATCCTAACCATCCAGGGTGCTACTGTCACTGACCGTGGTGAGGTTGCTTCTGCTTTCAATTCCTTCTTCACCAGCTGCACGGGCTCTCTTCTAGCTGCTCTCCAGCACCATCCCACTTTGAGTACCTCCTCGGATCCGGAGCCCCCCTGCAAAGCCTCCAGCTTCTCTTTTCGTGCAGTCTCCCCGGCTGAAGTATTGGAGTCACTGCGCACCCTCAACCCAAACAAAGGTAGTTGCCCCACTCGCCTGGATGCAAAAATTCTATACTAGTCTGCCTCCGCCATAGCCATCCCGCTGGTAGACCTTTTCAACCTATCCTTCTCACTAGCCAAAATACCAGCTGACTGGAAGCAGGCAACTGTCATCCCCTTCCCCAAAGGCAGAGACCCCTCATCGCCGGGTAACTATCGCCCGATATCCCTCCTCCCTGTCTTGGCCAAACTGCAGGAGCATCTTGTCCTTGCCCAACTCACCTCCTATCTAGACACATCCTCCTTCTTCACCCCCTACCAATCAGGCTTTCGCAAATCACACTCAACTATCACCTCCCTACTAAGGCTCACCAATGACATACTCACCAGCATGGACAAAGGGCTTATCACCTCAGCCATTTTTATTGACTTGGCCAAGGCGTTCGACACTGTCTCCCACCCACTGCCCCTATCCAAGCTAAAAGCCGCCGGTCTCTCCAGCTTGGCCTCCAGCAGGTTTCATGCATACCTAGTAGGTAGATGCCAATCGGTAAAAATTGGCAACCACAGCTCTAGTCCCCTGCCAGTCACTACAGGTGTCCCCCAAGGTTCCGTCCTGGGACTGCTGCTCTTCTCCATATTCCTAAACGATCTCCCATTGGTCTGCCGACATTCATCTGTCCACATGTATGCAGACAACACAGTTCTGTATGCTACAGGCCCCTCCCCCGGTGAAGTGGCCAACATACTCCAGCAAGATTTCAATGCTGTCCAGCACTGGTTCCGCAGCAACCAGCTGTGCCTAAACTCCAAGAAAACTGTCTCGCTCACAGGCAAGACTCTCCCGCCTAGCCGCCCGCCCCTCTTTCCAATCCTTGGATGGGACCCTCCCTAGAAGTATGCACCTCTTTCAGATACCTGGGTGTCTGGCTGGACCAGCACCTTGATTTTTCCATACACATTGACTCCATCCACAAGAAACTGCTCCTTAAACTCGGTGCCTTATACTGCAATAAGCGTAGTATTCTCACACCAGCCCGGAAGGAAATAGTTCACAAAATGATTCTCCCACCGACTGTGGCGACGTAGTTTGTGGTATTTCTCCCCCCACCTCCCTCACCAGCTTGGATACTCTTCCACTCCTTCTGCCTCTTCGCTCTGGAATGTCCACAATTGACTCATCACTGCAACCTTTACAGCTCCCTTGCCTTGCCCTCTCTTCATGCACGCAGACAGATTCACTGCGCAAGGACCGCTACCAAATTCTGGTCTCAATCCCTTCCCACATACCTCGCTTCTGCCCTCTCAACTCAGCCTACACCTACCTACTCCCTCGGAAGCATGGACTCCAGGCTCCTCTTTGTCCCTTTCATGGGCACGACTAAAGGTCAGTCTGCCTTCCAATGCCGCATGCCCAAACTCTGGAATGTGCTGGCTGCTAGCATTAGACACACCTAACCCCAGCGCCTCAACCTCCTCCCTCAGTGCCCATTTCGCCACCAGCTGTATGTGCTTCTAGTTGCAAGCACCTGTGGCTAAAAAAACCCTACCAGTGGGAATGAGTGCACCCACCAACCAATTAGCGGAGCCAGTCCAACTCTTGCTCATCTGAGCACTACCACCGTTGAGCCACTGTACTCTCTCAGCCTAATAATTTGTAGTTTATTATATTATTCCTTAGGACTGTACCTATGTCGGTTTGTACTAATGTAATGTACTTTTGTCTGTCTATTCACATTTATTGTACCTGTGAAAACTATACTGTTGGGACTTGTCCCCAGGACACATCTGGAATCGAGCGACTACCTCCTCAGTATGCTTTCCTGGTTAAACTCTTAAATAAATAATAAATAAATAAATGATACGACTAGGAGTTTTGAGAGCAGGATTTAAAATGCTGTGTGGTAGAGGAAGTGAATAGTGTCAGTGAGGCAGTTCTTTCCCCTTTTTTCTGTGGACTAGATGTGGATAAACTGTCATTGGTGTGTCTTAAATGTGGCTAAGCAATCGTGGGTGTGTCTTAAGTGTGGATACAGTACACTACTGCGGGCATATCCTAAATGTGGATAATTGTCTAAAGAAGGGGTTGTGATCATTTGTGGGATATTAAATGACAATGTTCCTTTATTCTGATCGACTTATAATAGATACCTGTCATAATATAGCATAACTGTTCGGGTCTGTTAAAATGCCTTTTTTAGCTGTAGTAGCTTTGCTGCCATTTTTTAAGGCAAATAACACATGTCATGATGAGTCATTCAGTAGTAACCACATATTCTGGGTGGGTTGAAGGCAATCTGCTGTACACTGTTTCACAACCCAACTGGAGTATGTGGTTAGTACAGCACTACTGCACACTCTAGAGAGTGTTATCACTTACTAAAACCAGTCCATATTCCTTGATAATGACTAAAATGGAGGGCCTTTTCGCTAATCTATATCAGTGAAGACCCACTGTATTTTTATGTATTCTATTATTTATTACAAAAGTCTCACCAGGAAAAACATACTGAGCTGGTAACAGTTAATTTCCAGATGCATCTGGGGGTGGGTGGGAGGGGTAGATAGATATATAGCTTGTTCCATCCATTTTTCTGTTCTCCCAGCCCCCAAGATAGAATTTCAATACCCACTCATGTACAATCGTTCAACACCCCACTTTTTATGCTTCCATTTTGTGGAACTGAAACTTCAAGGTATATATAATGGAATACAGACTGGTTTTCAGTCAAGCAAATTGTGAGTTTCCAGGCAACAGGGTAATATTTAAAGTTAATATATAGAGAATAGAGTCATGGGATAAGAAGAAGATGAGCAGGCTACATGGGGAATAGGCTCCAGAGGAGGAGCCAGATGGGAGCTAGCCAGAATGCAATGGTATACTGCAGCATATTGCAATAGAGTTTCTGCAGTTAACAAGGCAAGTTCAGTGGCAGCAGTTTGAGACACTGTGTTACATCCTAGTCGGCTTTGCTGTAAAAAGGTTTGTAGTGGGGCACCAGAGGGGGGCAGTCAGATAACTCAGCTTTCTTTTCCTCATCACTGAAACATTCCCCCCAGCCGCACATTAAGCTTAGGCCCACTGGTTAGTTACCCCTCACTCACTAGCTGCCCTTGGCTCGAGATTGCTCCCAAAATTGGAAATGCTCTCTCACAAAGTCTATGAAATCTGCTCAGGGCAGGAGATTTAGGGAAGAGTCTGATTTATCATCACGTCATGGGACTTGCTTTTGTTTCTGTATGTCTCCCTATTCCTCTACAAAATGTTGGCATTTTGGCTTGCACAAAGCCATAAGGTGTCTTTTCCGTCTGGATGGTGAGGATGCATACAAATCCCAGTTCATCCACCTCCCCCCTAAGGACAACATCCTCTGTAAGGCTACCCAAGCCTCCTGCCAGCCAGATGCAGCAGTTCTGATCTCTTACATCATCATTATCAACTATCTACTAGAATGATCAGTGGCGCTTACTTGGTCATAAAGTCTTCGGGCAGGGGAGACCTAGCCTGTCTGAACTAATCCACTGAAACAACTGGCTGCTCCGTCACTGCTGGTAACATTTCCTTTTATTAGGTTTTCTCACACTCTCAAGTTTGCCATCTCCCACTGACAACTTCTGCAGACACATGATGTTTCACTGATTTGGCTTAGCCTAGTCATGGATGGTAGTCTTGTGCATAAAATGAATATACATACAAACATACAAAATTGTCAGCAGTGTCCACCCTCCCACAGAGTATCCACAAAGAGGCAGATTTTGCCCATTATACAGACTCTAATGTTGTTTATTAACAAAGTAAACATCACTGGACTGAGCACTGACCCCTGTGGGACCCTGCTAATGACCTCCCTCATCCCTGAGTTATTTCCCATACATCCGCCTCTGGGTTCTGTCCCCCCCGCCCCAGCCAGTTTGCCACCCACCTGGTCATCTTTTTACCTGCCCCTGGTTCTCCAGCTTCTTGATCATTCTGTTTTGGGGGACTGAGTTAAAGGCCTTACTGAAGTCCAGGTACAGTGTGTCTACTGCCTGTCCCCTGTCTGCCACCTTTGTAACCCAGTCAAAGAAATTGATCAGATTTGTTTACCATGGCCCCCTTGACATAAATTCATATTACTTGTTATCCTGGAACCTGTTCTCCTCAAGAAAATTGACGAATCATTCTTTGACAATGGTTTCCTTCAGTTTTCCAACTATAGATGTCAAGTTGACTGGTCTGTAGTTCCCTGGTTCCTCCCTTGCCCTGATCTTGTGCAGAGGTACTACATAGTTGGTCTTCCACTCTCATGGCACCATGCCTGTATCCAGGGAGCAGTTGAACAGCTCAGCCAGGGGGGCTGCAGGACATACCACCAGCTCTCTCAGCATGATGAACCCAGAGTTGCATGCCATTTTGTACAAGGGATTTATCCACTTTAAGAGCCCTGAGCCCCTTAAGAACCTTGTCCTATGTAATCACCTCCTCACTCCTCCTCCCTCCCCTCCCCATCCCTGTATTTCCCGACAGATCTGGCCCGTCTTTATCTTTTGTAAATACAGAGCAGAAGTATTCAATTAAGGGCTGGCCCACCGGTGCAACGATAGTGCTGCTGCTTATGACGCCAGTGACCCAGGTTCGGGAATGAGCCCAGGGAGCTGGAGAGCCAGCCAGAAGGGGAGGCTGAGCATCTGCAGGACTGCTCGTCTCTTCCAGGTGCTCTGGATGCTGCTGGCAATCTTGCTGAAGGAAAACTGTGTACATTCACACACCCCAAAACAACAAACACTTGATTTGGTGCAAATTAGAGATGGGAGGGTCAGTTCTGTGTCAGATCAGGACCACCCATAATAATCTGCATCTGCTTGACACTGGAAATTAGAGTCTTTTGTGACTTGACTCTTGATTTGACCCAGTCCAGAGTATTGACCAGGTTCTGATCTGCCAGTGGCCCACCTGTGACCCAGTTTGGATAATTGAAAGGCTTGCCTGCGATTCAGTGGCCAAGCAGCCAGCCACTCCCACTTCCTGAGCTATATAAGCAGTTCCTCTCAGCCTTACTGTGAAGCATTTTGTCTTTGCCCCACCATCCTCCCCTCCTCCTCCAGTGGCAGTGCTCTCTCCTTAGGGGGATTTCTAAGGTACCTTTAGCCACGGAACGTCCTGGCACCTCTAGGCAGAACCTCTCCGAGAGTTCCTTACCATACCCCTACAGGGTGGTAATTCCTCTGGAATAGAGAGTGTGAATGGCCACAACCAAAACTAACACAGTTACACAAGCATAACACTATACTGGCTGCGTAGGTCAGTGAATCTAAGTAATTTTGAAGCTTTATTCTTGTTAGAATTGAGAAAATGGTGAGAATAGACATAAAAAAACTATTTTAAAAATGAAATAAAGGAAAAGCTTATGATGAGGGAGTGTGGGCAACCTAAATTCTGTCGCTTGAACTGTTCTTGATTGGCCTCTGACTTGGTTCTGATTCTGCGGAACCAGGTCAAAGTTGACCCTCCCATCCTTAGCATAAATGCTTTGTTTTGTTTTGTTCGAAAGCTAAAGCACTTTGTTCTTTTCTGTAACATCCATGTTGGTCCAATAAAAGGTATCAAATCATTTGTTTCTGGATTTGTTTTGTTTAATACATGATGGTGTAGCATGCAAGGAGCGAGGGTATGTAAAAATGGATAACAGTTTTATATGCCTTCACCCTCCTTGTATGCTGAAACAGCATTTACACTGTGTCAAATTTTTGTTGTTTTTGGGAGCACCAATGTAAGCAGTTTTTCTTTACCTGCTTTACAGTTCCTTGGTGAGCGAGCAGTTCCCCTCTCTGCTTTTCTGTCTAGGCCCTGGCAAGAGAGCACACGTTTTTCCTCCTGTTCTCCCACCTCAATACACCATGATGCAGGCCTGATCACAAGAGTCTGCATCTCATGACATGCACCTCCTCTGTCCTTTCCCCATCCACATGTTGCACATTTGCAACTGGCAGGCCTCCTGTGCCCACTGAAAAGTGGTGCACAAACTGCCCACGTCTGACCTGCCTGAGCTAGGCAGCATTTGGTCTGCAGCACTCCTGGCTCACAGTGACATGACAGAAGGGATACTATGTTCAGAAGTGGACATGGGCCACCTACTGTACAGTATGTACCAGGACAATGCCTGATCTGTAGGGCATCCAAGTAGCCCATCAAAAGCATTTGTAATACTGTGTCACTATACTGTAGTTTGGCTACTGGTATTTTCTATATACCTTAAAACCTTGAGTTGTGTTCACTTGTATCTCAGACATACACTGATGGATAGTGTTGAAACACTTAAGGTTTGTCAATAGTACCAGAGTCTACATATCCTGAAAATCTCAGCTCAGTCTTACCAAAGCTGTCTGAGATATGGATTTTATGAAAAAGTACAAGTATAAAAGCTTTTTTGAGGATCCCAAAGGACTGGAAGAGAGGGCTGCAGGCTCCACTGTGCTGCTGTTATCTGGGTGATCACATGTGACAGTGTAGCTGAAGCGTCATTGTGTGGGAGGCAGGATGCCAACTGTCTTTGCACTGACAGGCGTGCAGATGTGGGCAAGTGCTGAGGAGCCCTTGATGTTAGCATCCTGTGGGGAGTGAGGGGGAAGAAATGAATATAATGTCTCCAGGTAGCAGGATAATGTTCCCAGCATTCCTGGGCCACATCTTCTACAGGCTAACAACTGCATGTGTTTCTGGAGGGAGTGACGCCTCCTGAAGTCCCCACTAAAGAAGGTATGCTATGGGGGTTCCTGGTCAGAGATGGAGTTGTCAGGGCTGGGAAGTGACCGCAGGTAGGACAGATGCAGCAGCTGGAGGAAAAAAACAGTAGTTTTAAAAAAGGTGTCAAACCTTTTTAAAGGTTACAGTTTTTTTCAGAACAGCCTACAGTATAAACTAGGAAACATTATGATTAGCAAGCTACCAATCCTTAACATTTTGTATATGCATTTAAAGAATATTTGGGGCTGAAAATGACATTCTGAGCACCTGCAATATGCAGTATGCAAAAACTGATAAAATTAGATAACATACTGAATATTCAGAATGATTCCAGTTGTTCTGTATGTGTAGGTAGTCTTGACAGATTAATTGGACACACAGAGATATCATATTTTAAGCGCCCCCCCACACACAGACAAGCACTGAGGGCTCATTCCCAAAAGCAGCACCCTGTCCCCCAAAGATAATCTGAGCACCAGGAGCCCAGCACTGGTGCTGGAAAACAAAACATTAGTCTCATACTTAAAGCCTATCTATGGTGCCAGCAACACCCCCAAAAAAATAATTCTTTATACCAGGAGTCCAACCACAATGTCAGTTCACTTACAGCCCTCACCTCTACCCTGTTTAAATGCAGGTTTGGCATTTTTAACCCATCCTAGTGCTAGACACCCCTTAAGTGCAAATATCCCCTACTCACATCCCTTACACTGTGCAGTTCCACTTCAGACCAGCCCCACACCCTCCAAACTGACCAGATGCGAAAAATGAATGCTCTGACAATGGTGTTGCCCCATCTGCAGGCACCTCATTGGGCTGAGGGAGAAGGTTGTTAGTCTCCGGGCTAAGTTGGCTCAAATTTAGGGAGCCTCCTCCCCCACTCAGGGATCACCAAGTCTGCCGCCACTTCCTCAGAGGTTGCCAGGTGGGAGAAGTGGATGGACTATGGTGGGTTCAAGGAGGGTGAGGGGTGGGACAGAGGCATATCCCTTAGCCAGTGCAACTACAAAACTCCTACACAGTCATCGAGGAGTGAGAAGGTCCCACATTGGCACCTGAAGTAGTGACTGGGGAGGATGAGTAGGTCCTCTATAAGGGAGCCCCAAGGATGGGTGGCAGGAGACCCCAGAGGAGGAGGAGGAAGCAAATCCTGGTGGGGGACTCCATCGTCAGGGGGATAGATTTGGACTCTGGAAGCTAGGGAGAGAGGGAGGTAAAGTGCCTACCTGGAGGCATGGCTTGGAGGGATGGAGAGCAGATCCTGAGGATCACCAGAGCGGTAGCAAGGAGGGGGGAGCTAGATGTCATTGTCCATCTGGGGACAAATTACTTGGGCCCCTTGTGTGGGTGAGGCTGGGTTTGAGGTAGTGCAGGAGGAGTTTGGGGAGCTGGGGAGGAGTCTTGGGCAGGTAGCACACTCTGTGGTCTTCTGGGAGGTGCTGCCTGTCCTCAGCAAGGGGTAGGCTAGGGAACACCACATCAGGGACTCAGTGCTTGGCTGAAGGAGTGGTGCAGTGAACAGGGGTTCAGCTTCATTGGGGACTGGGGTTCCACTTGGAGCGGTGAGGGCCTGTGCAAAAGCGATGGCCTGCATCCAGCCAGAGGGGGAACCATGGTCCTCAGTGAGCGGTTTAAGTATTTCGTTGGCAAGCATTTAAATTAGCAAAGGGGGAGGCGGAAGGAGGCAGAAGAACAAACACTGCCCTCCCTCACAAGCTCAAGAGACAAACAAAGAATGCAAGGAGGGAGAAAATACCTGACAAGGGGCAAACAACAATGAAGTTGCTTATCTGGTCTGATATTAATGGATCTAAGCTTATGGATACTAGCAAATGGTTCTGAAAGTACAGTCGATCAAAGCAGATCAGAGAAAGATTTGTTATACTCACATTTGCTACTGGTTTCTACTAATAATATGTTAGTTAATTTAAGTGGTCTAGGAATGTTGAGTACAAAAGTACAAAATGATTTGGGGGTATATATTTCACCTGTTCTTAAATACAGACCTGCTATTACTACAGTAGTCATTTCTACATGGCTACTACTAATATTATTAGTAATAAAATTAGTAATAGCACTAAAAATACCACCAACAGCTTGATCTGGTTCAAGGTCAGTTGGCATTCCTCTGTATCCCCTTCCCCTGGGTTGTGCCTGAAAATAGGCAGAATTTGTCTAGTGCACTTACCCGGTCAACAAAAACTAAATAAATAAATTATCTGGGGATGTGGAAATAAACCCAGGTCCTTCCAATCCTGAACAATTTATAGATCAAATTATCTGGGGTAAAGGGAGCCTAAGATTAGCACATTTAAATATATGTAGCTTCTTCCCAAAGAAACAGGAAATATAGGCTTAGGTTGCAAAGTACGATCCTGACGTACTTAGTTTAGCGGAAACATGGATGAAGCCCTCTATACTAACAATGTTATTGCTCTGGAAGGTTATAAAATAATAAGCAAAGACAGGGTGGGTAAAAAAAAAGGGTAGAGGCATCCTGATTTATTATAAATTAACCGTGTCTGAATTGGATATAAAACATGACTTTACCTCAGACTGTGAGTGGCTGTTGGTAGAGATAAAGCAAGGTGGGTGCTGTAAATTAAAATATTGCAAAATTGTTTATAGTCCCTCCAAACTGACACAAAAGGGATTAGATGATTTTCTGAGATTTGTAGTAACTTTTCAATTTGGTGATGATTTTTTACCTTAAAGCGATTTTAATATTCATTGGGATCCAGTAGCAGACTCACAGACTGACTCTTTATTAACAAATGCTGGTTTGAGTCAATTAATTTAAACTTTTACAAGAATGAGCTTAAAAACCAATAATCACACAATCTTGGATTGGGTATTAACAATCAAATTAAGTAAAAAACAAAGGAGTATTGCCAGATGTAATTAGTGATCATCTGGCAACCTAATATACCTGGAAATGTAAGTGAACCCCCGCCTTCGCTTGATTACTTATTGAAAGTTTTCGGGTGAGTTATTGTAACTGAGGAGTTGTTATCTGACTTGGGGAAAATAGACTGGTCCAACTTAGCAGTTGACTTTTTTCACAACTTGGCTATTAACATTGCAGGACAAATATCTTCTGAAATTAATCAGAAGAGTTAGGGGAACAGTGAACAAATGGATAACCCCAATCTTTTTCAAACTAAAGAAACAAAGAGATCTAGCCTGGAAGCAAGTTAATTTAACAAAGCGTGTAAGTGACTTTCATAGATATTGTGCACTCAGAAATAAATACAAGTTTAAACTAAAGCAAAGTAAATCTGATTCTTACTTTAAACAACAGGAGATTAATCTAAAAAATCCAAAACAATTTTGGACCTCCGTTACGTCTTTGATAAATCCAACAGTGAAAGGTCAGTCAAATGAATTCCATGTAGATGGTAAAAATCTAATCAACGAACAAGAGATAAGCTATGAATTTCTAAACAAATTTTTAGATAAGAGTAACTATAGTCAATCCAATACTGACCAAACCTCACAGAAACCATTTAAAGATTCCTCTCAACAGGGAACAACTTTTTATTTTAGAGCGATAAACTCTTCTCAGGTACTAAAATTATTTAAAAAAATTCCACCAAAAAATATAGGAATTAATGACCTCCAACCAAGATTTTGGAAGCTTATAGCTCTGCAAATCTGTTTTCCTTTAACAAAATTACTTAATTTGTCCTTAATAATGGGAAGCTTTCCACAGCGATGGAAACAAATGGTTATTATACCAAATTTCAGGGGAGGATATCCAAACGATATGGACAACTATCACGCAGTTTCCTTGCTTCACCCCTTGAGTAAAATTATAGAGAAAATCATTAATGAGCAACTTTGCACTTATCTTCAACAGAGTGGGCTAAGGGCTCCTGAGCAGCATGGCTTTAGAAAGTACCACAGTACTGGCACTGATTTGGCCAGGTTCATGAATGACATCATTGAGGCAATGGATAGAGAAGAGCAATTTGGTTCTGTTTTCATGGACCCATCCTAGGCATCTGACTTTGTGGATCATCACCTGCTGCTCAGGAGCCTGGCAGAAAAGGGCTTGTCCAACCTACCTTTGGACTGGATAGGAAGTTATCTGTCTGGTAGAGAGCTGAAAGTTTTGTATGATGGAGCCTTGTCTAATGGCGACGTCTTGGAACAAGGGGTGGCACAAGGATCAATATTATGGCCTTTTTTTAACAATATTAACAGATAAAATTACAGCTAAGTTAAACAGGATTCATAAACTTTTGTATGCCAATGTGATAATTCTACACAAAAGTTCAGTTCACTAAAAAATATAACTGAATCTAAATAGGGATTTTCAAGAACTCAAAAATAGTTTAATAATAAAATTGTCTTTAAATAGTACTAAAACAAAGAGTATGTTTGGTTCGAAACAAAAACTGGAAAAGTCAGGTAACTTGACTATAATGGATAATAAAGGAATAATCTTAGAGCAAGTTCATCATTTTAAGTATTTGGGCATGCATTTGGATTCCCAGTTAACTGATGTATATCATATAGGAATATAAGGCAGGTTAATCAAAAGCTTGGAATGCTTTTTAAACTTCAGAACTCACTAACCCTACAAGCTAGAAAGTCAGTAGCTCAAAGTATCCTATTGTCTCAAATTATAATTCCTTTTTATTTACAGCTCTGTCTAAACAAGTATTGATCAATCTTATGTCAACGTTTCATAGTATCTGCAGATTTGTCCATAAATTACCCCACAGTACTCATCACTGTATATTGTACCATATCTCAGGCTGGCTTCCACCCAAATGGCATTCAGTTTATTCTTTGTGTTGTACAACTGACAAAGTATTGAGACAAAAAGAAATTTATCCACTTTACTCATTACTACAGTCAAGGGACATTTTTAGAAATTTAAGATCAAACGTGGCCCCTAAGTTAGATATACATAAGACCAAACCAAAAACGGGGGACCAAACTTTTTCCATCAAAGCTCCTAAATACTGGAATGATCTCCCTATTGGATTTGCATCAGGGATAAGCCATGATCTTTTTAAATGGAAGTTAAAAACAAAATTTGTTCAATCAAGTGCAATGTTATTGTTTCTCTTAGTTCCGTTGTAACTGTTTTAATTGTCTATGTATAATGTTTAATGTCTGCTATTGATATGCTATGCAAGTAATCTTTGTAACATCCTTTATACTCTTGACTATTCTTTGAAATGGTCTGGGATCACATATGAAAAAGGGCCTTGGCTCATATGTTTACCTGGTGAACAAAAGATAAATAAATAAAAAAATTAAATAAATGAAGGTCAGAGGATACAAGTCAAGAATAAAACTAAAAAACATAGTGGACAGGAAAAGAGAGGGGAAAGGGACAGAGGGTGGCAGCATAGCCTAGAAAGCCATGTGTGCAAATGCTAGAAGTCTGAACAACAAAGCTGCAGACCTGGAGGCCACCATGGCAGAAGCAGATCTGAACCTGGTCGCCATCAAGGGGACCTGGTGCAGTCCAAACCAGGACTGGGAAGTAGCCATTCCAGGATATACACTGTTCAGAAGGGACAGAGTAGGTAGAAAGGGGGAAGAGTGGTTCTATGTGGAAGGGATAACATAAAAGCCATGGAAATACAGTGGGAGCAGGGAGGTGAGGAGATACTGTGGGTTACTCTGGAAAGAAAGAAAGAGGTCAGTTGTTAGAACAGGAGTGATCTACAGACTTCTAGCACAAGGGGAACAGGTTGATAAGGACATGGTGGAAGCAATCTGGAGGATGACTCGCAAGGGTGAGGTACTGATAGTGGGAGACTTCAAACTACCAGATATGGGTTGTAGTCTCCCCAGTGCAGCTACAACCAGGGGAGTCCACAGGCAGTTAGTGTTGGAACCCACTTGCGAGTTTTTTTTAGTTTAGTTCAATCGTTCGACTAAAAGTCATTACAAAACAGAAAAAACATTTTACAATCATCCGCTACATAAAGATTGTACAAAATATACATAAAAATATTCCCATCACTTATTAAAATGCGATATACTATATGAAATCAAGTCAAGTTAGCAATATATGCATATTCCATAATTAATCGACCTTAGGTTATTGCATATTATAGAAAAAGAAAATATCTTAGTCAATAATGCATGGAGATAAGTATCATAATAAATATCAAGCAGTAGCATAATAAATATCATTCAAATTATATCAGAAAAAAATCAGTTCGGGATCTACTAAATTGACTTATCCCGTTACAGTATAATCTGTTTGTAATTTGTAAAGTATGTGCTCTTAGCTAACCTCTGTTTTTATATTAAATTCCCACTGGAAACAGATTTGATGTAGAATAAATTAATAAATAAACCCATATGAGCCCATCACTCTATCTTAGCAGGGGTAGATCATTAGAACCAAGAAAGGCATACAACAAGATTCCCATTTTCCAAGTATCAGGCCCGCCATCAGAGCATGCCCATTATCAATTACACGTGGCACATTTCAGGTATTGTTTGTTTGTTTGTTTATTTATTCACTTAATGGGTAAGCACACTGGAAACTAGTTCCTTTTACAGGTGCGACCCACATATATTACATAAAAACAGTACATAATCAAACATACACATACAGTACAACAAACTGCAGACAAAAATGTCTTTGTTACAAAAGAAAATTAAATCACAAAAAACATATACAATTAAATTGGGATTCAAAATACATCCTTAGTGCATCAGCAAACTTTTTAGCAGAACATAACCACCTAATATCATAAGGAATTTCATTCCAAATAGATGGAGCAATGTAAGAAAAAGACCAGTGCCCACTTTTAGTTTTCATGAATGGAATCTCAAAAAACCTGCTGTCTGACCTATATCTAGAATAATAACCATCACTATACGGCCTCAAAAATTTAGAAATATTATGTGGAGTCCCAGAGTCTACAACTCTGTATATAAACTTAGCCACACAGTATTGAAAATTTAATGAGACAGGTAACCAACCCATTTCTTTCACGATCAAACAATGATGAGATGATTTAGGACAATTTAAGGCAAATTTGGCTATCAGATAGAGTAAAGTGGATTTCCTTGAGATCACTGTCCAAGAGCAGTATCAGTAATTATGGCTGCATAGTTCACAATAGGAGCTAAACAGTGTTTGGAAATAGCTAACCTAGACTCAGGAATAAGGAATGAGCGAATTCTATACAAAGGAGCCAGTCTACAGTGAATTCTTGAGGTAACCCTCAGTAAATGAGGTTCCGTAACTTAGGTGTGAGTCTAACAATACTCCAAGATATTGAAATGTATTTACATGATCAAACAATACTCCATCAAGAGACTTAACTTCCAATTTGTTATCCTCAGATCTCAATCTAGGGGAAGTTCCAGTATTATCTAGGATCAGCTCTAACTTGTATTCCTAATGCAGTTCACCGGGACTCTACCTGTATCAACCCCTCTCTATATCGACACTGACGATGTCTCTTTGAATTCCTTTCACCAAAAGGCACCACTACACCATTCTAGGTTCTGAGTACTAATCCACCCTAGCTACATAGTCTGGGGATGTTCCATTTAAACCAGCTGTGGTCTGAGTTTGCCTTACTTTGGAGTTTAGAATCCTGAGAAATCATTATGTCAACAAAATGTGGGATATCATGGGTCCGGTCCTAATATACATATCTGGGCCACCAGTACTTATTAGCCCCAGAATTCCCATACACAGTGGACAAGAATGTAACTAACAGTAATTCTGAAAGAAACCTCTCCTTGTTACTGGTAAAATTATTGAACCACTCTGGTCCGACAAGGCCAATTCCAAACCATAGAAGCACTGAGATAATTAACACCCCTGTATCAAATCTCATGACATTTCAGACATGTTAACACCTACAATTAGATAACACAAAATAAAGGAAAAATGTTAAAATCTGCCAACGTAATTCACAGCAACCTTAAATATGGTATAAATAATAAATATCAGAGGGCTACTTCGCAAAATGTTATTATAATAATCCAAGTTGCTTATATAGCAAACTCTATGATTCGAGTCCGACATTAAAAGTCATGTGTAAGATTTCTAATTTCTGATTTGGGTAAAATGCTTCACATAAAAATGAAAATTGCTCTGTGTATAAAATATATGTTTTATAAATTCAAAGTCCTTAGCAGGACGTTGACTTTTGAAAGGTATATGCAATACCCCATAACAAAATTCCTCAAATTGCTGACACAGTGTCCTTGTAAAGTTTAGGATCGCACCTCGGCTGCCCAGAAAATTCAATTAATAATTCTTTTACACTAAGACCAAGGATAATAGCCGATTATGTGTTTGTGCTAAAAGTGTTCTATATATATATATATAGTGTTTTTTTAATGCAAAAGAGGCAGGCTGGAACATAACAACAACGACACTAAATGTGTCAAACATCAGTTCATGCAGACTTCAGCAAAACAGAGTGTGCCCTATTTCGGTATTCGGGGCATTGCAATCTGCATCAGGCAGCAAAATACGTAGGTGCCGAGGATCAACTTGCACACCAGTACCTCTGAGCTAAGGAGATGTCTGCTCCATTTGTGAGAGAGCCACAGTCCCCCTTACCCAAGCACAGCTGAAAACCTTGGCCAAGACTTACAAAGTTATTAAGAAATACCATCAGAAGACCGAGGGACAAGTCACCATCCACCAGAGGGGAAAATTGAAGGAGTACCTTTTAAGAGGGTTTTGCCCCAAGTTTGCTTCCAGCAACATCCTTATAAATAAGCTAATACAGAGAATTAGCAGACTTAGCTCCTGTCTCCTACTTCAGGAGTTCTTGGTATCGATCAAAATCTCTGGCATACTAAACTCATGGGCATTATTATCCCACCCAAAGGTCTCCATGATTTCACTTACTATTTTACTAATTTCATATACTATCACCTTCCTGGATTTCTTTTTCACATCAAATGTGCCTGGCAAGATAAAAAGAGACAGCACTCCACTGAGCACAGTAAATCCAACACTTCTAATGTACTGCAAGATCCCCCCAGCCCTAAGCAACAGTGCCATACCTTCTTTTAATGCATATGAGCTCTGCATATTAGGTGTGCCTGTTCTTCTCTTCACCCATACAGACAGTCATTTGATTCACAACCAACAGCCGCTGTATTCTGCTTCCAGTGGCCCTCTCGGAGCCACATGTCCTGTAATTAGTTTCTCTATTCAGGAGAGCTAAGCCGCCAACCCATCAGTAAAAAGCAGGGTCTAGAGCAATGCCACACAATGCATCTGTACCGGCAGTAGCTCTCAGTCGATAAGGAGCCGAGAAAAACTCAGTACTGCAAACCACAAGCTTAATTAATATGTGTCTCTCAGCAATTGCAGCGCTGCAAAAACAAAAGCTCCAAACTAGCCCAAAACTTGAAAATGCTGCAGCAAAGTGTCAGGGAGCGGAGTAGCATCATGGCCTGAATCTCAGAGGAAGAAAGGATTCCAGACGCCAAAGCCTTATTCAAAAATGCCCAGGCCAAAGGCAAACCTTTAGCTGGTCACTTATTTTAAATATATCTCCAACATTACAACTAAAGAGTTGTTTAAATAAAACTATCTGAGATAGAAAAGCCATTAGAAGTGACATTCAACACAGAGCTCTGGTCCATTCGCAAGGTGGCACTTCTAGGCTTAGTACTGTCAAATGGGGACAGTGTGACTGACATCAGAGTAGGGGACCACCTGGGAAACGGTGACCACCGCACAGTGTGATTTGAGGTAAGGACCAGGTCGGAATCAAATCACACAAGTGCGAGGGTCCTGGACTCAGGAGAGCAGATTTTAAGAAAATGAGAGAATGCCTGAGAGGGGCCCTGCTGGGACTAGGAAAACTGGGGGAGGGGAATGAGGAAAGGTGGGCAAAAATAAATGAGGGAATTAGGCAAGCTACAAACCTGTGTGTAAGGCAGGCGAGCAAGGGCAAGAGAAAAAGGAGATCACTGCGGTTCTCTAAGGAAGTAGCAGAAAAAGTGAGAGCAAAAAAAAGGCATCTAAAAAGTACAAAAAAACAGAATGAGGGGGATAGGAAGGCTTACCAAGAGAAACAAAGGGAGGCAGGGAAGGCAGTTAGAAGCACAAAGGCATAGACAGAGAAAAGGATTGCCAAGTCAGTGACAAAGGGAGCTAAAAAATTTTTTAGATACATAAGTAAAAAAGGACAAAGGGAGGGATAGTAAGACTGAAAGGGGAAGGAGGGTGCTGTGTGGAAGAGGACCACCAAAAAGCGGATTTATTAAACAACTATTTCTGTTCAGTATTTACAGAGGAAGGGGAAGGAAACAGGCCAAGGGTAAAGGGCAAGGGTGTAAAGGGACGGGTCGTGGACACAAAACCATTTACAGAAGAAAGAGTGCTTAGGGAACTATCAAAGATAAAAATAGACAAAATAATGGGGCCAGATGGGGTGCACCCCAGGATACTGAGGGAACTGAAAGAGGAGCTAGTTGCACCTCTGACAGCCCTTTTCAACATGTCATTAAAAACAGGAGAGGTACCGGGGGACTGAAGGAGGGCAGATGTAATCCCACTCCACAAATGTGGAAATAGGGAGGAAGAAGGAAATTAGAGGCCAGTTAGCCTGACGTTGGTGGTAGACAAGGTAATGGAAACACTATTAAAGAAAAGAATTGGGGAATACCTAGTTACCAATAACTTGCAGGATCAGAGGCAGCATGGTATCACGGGGGTAGTTCCTGCCAGACAAACCTGATCGAGTTCATTGGTTGACCAGGGAAGTGGATCAAGGGGAGAATTGGACGTGGCCTACCTAGATTTCAGCAAGGCCTTTGACACCATTCCACACAGGAGGCTGTTAAACGAGCTGGGAGGCCTAGGAGTAGGTCCTAAGGTAATAAAATGGGTGCAAAATTGGCTGGGCAATAGGAGTCAGAGGGTGATGGTAAATGGCAGTCACTCCAGAGTAGGCAAAATGACCAGTAGAGTACCATAGGGATCAGTACTAGGACTGGTCCTCTTCGATGTCTTTATCAGTGACATTGCAGAAGGGCTGCAAGGGAAAGTATGCCTGTTCACAGATGACACAAAACTCTGCAACAGAGCAGACTCACCAGAAAGAGTGGAAAAAATGAAAAGTGATCAAGAAAAGTTGGAAGAATAGTCAAGGGCTTGGCAGCTGGGTTTTAATACAAAGAAGTGCAAAATAATGCAGTTGGGACCTAAGAACCTGGGGGCAATATACCAACTGGGAGGAGAGGTATTAACAGTTACAAAGCAGGAAAGGGAACTGGGGATTATTTCTGATGACCTGAAGGTAGCAAAGCAGTGTGACAGAACAGTGGGGAATGCTTGAAGGATGCTTGGTTGCTTAAGGGGAATCACCAGCAGAAGGAGGGAGGTAATAATACCCCTATACAGATTACTGGTTAGGCCACACCTCAAGTACTGTTTACAATTCTGGAGGCGCCACCTCCATAAAGACATAGAGGGGGTGGAGGCAGTACAAAGGAGGGCAACCAAAATGGTACATGGCCTGCATCAAAAGCCATATAAGGTAAGGCTCAAGGAACTTAACTTGTACTCCCTGGAGGAAAGGAGGGAAAGGGGGGATATGATAGAGACATTCAAATACCTCACAGGAAAAAACAAGGTACAGGTGGGAAGCATTTTCTACAGAAAAAGGTGCTCAAGGACAAGGGAACATGATACGAAGTTAGAAAGGGGGCTCAGAGGAAATGTGAAGAAGTACTTCTTCACAGGGAGAGTGGTGGACACATGGAACAGCTTACCAGTGGAGGTGGTGGGAGTAGAAATGGTGACAGGGTTCAAGAACGCATGGGATAGACACAGAGGGATCTTAGCAGTGGTGGAGGTGGTTGAGGGACTGGAGACCAAGTAGGGTCTGTGGCGACACTATAGGTAGAGAAAATAAGGCAGACCAAGTGGGCCTCCAGGTCCTTATCTGCCGACAGATTCTATGTTTCTATGGTTCTGTTTCTGTCACTAGGCATTGTCCTTATCCTCTACAAGAATTTAATAACTACAGCCAGTCTCTCCCACTCAGCAATTATCTTGTAGTGTGTATATGTGTGTGTGTGTGGGGAAGGGGGGGTAAAATAGCAAATTGGCTATGCACATCCCAGAGTATCTAAACAGTAAGATATAGTAAGGTGTATGTGGTGGGAAATTTTAAAGGGACACCGTCAACCCCCTTAGACCTTGAAGTGTCCCTAGTTTAAAAAAACACATCTTATGACTGTTCACATTCTGTAGAGACTGCTGATGTAGCTGGTTATTTGATTCTGGTTCTTTTTTTCTTTTAAACAATGAAAAACCGATTGCCCACCATACTGATGTTACCATAGCAAAATGTGTTTGTTTACATTCCTTGATCAAGTCCCATTCATTGTTGCTGGACCTAGGAACACCCCCAACATGGTCTAGCCACTCATTACGCAGTGGGAGTAGAGGAGACTATTGTATCATGAGTGGCTGGACTGTTTAGGCGTGTTTCTATTGTCCAGAAAGTATGCAATAAAAATAGAACCAGGATTCAAAATAAAGTTGTTTATTACTATACATTAGCATGCATTTCAGTCCTACTAAGCAAAACGGCAGATACAATAAACAGCAGCATCAGTGGATATTAGATAAAGTAAGCACTCATAAAATGTGGGGTTTTAACTAGAAATAATATGATGCAAAAAAGGTTGACAGTGTCCCTTTAAGGTTTCCTAACTTATACTACTTTAAATCTATATTTAACTATTGTATTAGTTTTTGTAACTTTGCAATCATTGTGGCACTTCTTAACATGCTTGTTTGTACTGCTGTTCATCCAGTAGCTCATTCACCCTTTTTACAATATAAGGCATAAATTAGTGCCGGAGACTTCATTATCGGCCTTCACTAATCAAAGTAAAAAATGATTAGCAATTGGTTGAAGTTGATTAGCAATTACCAAAAATTGATATTTTGCTCATAACTCCATAAAATGTACGTGTGTTGCTTTATATTGATAAAATACACATTGTACACATAGTTTAAGACAGATCTGTTTTATTTAGCCATTTCCAGAAATACAGCAATGTGCAGCAGCACATTTAAAAGCCGAGAAATAGGATGTCTGCTAAAGCAGACCGTGACATTCGTGAAAGCATGAACGTGAGTCATGACAAACGTAAATTTAAAATGAACTCTCGTCCCAGCATAAACACCAGGGTACCCTGATTGACCATAAAGTAACCAAAAGGTCTGGGTCAATCTATTATCCTACTCTTCTCCACCAGGCATGTAGCTTGTAATTGTGGCCTGTTTTTTTTTTTTTGGGGGCCTGGGGTGGTCCACCATCTTCAACTGCCAAAACACCAGAACGTCTTGGTTTAGCACTAAAAAATATGTCTACAGCCCTGTCTGGGTTGAATTCAGCTGGAGGGGGCCCTGCTTTTTAATGTGAATCAATGTTTCTACAGTATCCTCTGCCAGACTTGCTCTCCAGTCAGTTTTTACCTTGTTCATACTTGAAAAAGACCTTTCTACTATTGCATTATACACAGGAAATTCTCTCAACACATTGACAAGCTTCCACAGATTTGGATAAGAATTTTGGAAATCACATGCCAGCTGTGACCAGATAGCAGAGGCAGAAAGGCATCTGTAAAAATGTCTAAAAGGAGATTTTTCAGTCCCTAACTTTTGTCACCTGACATAGCTTTCGTTTGTAAAAAGTTAGTCTGTATGTGGCCATTGATGGGATGTACATAAATTACATAAACTAGTTCCTTTTCAATTACACCACTGTCAGTACTACCGTCCATAAGCACTGAAAAATAACTTGCATTTTTGACAGTTGTCAGCAGGTTTTCGTATAGGTTCTTGCCAGCACACATTGTTAGTTCTTTCCCACTAACAGCGTTAATGTATTTATTGCCCAAATGAACTCCATGGTGCTTTTCTTGTTCTGTTATCACTTCAGACTTTTTAATAGGAATGTCCTCTTTGGCCATCGTATACAGGATCTCCATCAACCTGCCTAGAATCATTCTGTGCTGTTCCTCTGCATCAATGAAGGCTCTCCCTGCAAATAAATTAAAATTGTTTTAGGTCTAGGTACAAACCCCCAACCCCCCTCACTATTTTAAACTTACCAATTGTGGTATGGTGATATATATCAAGTGGTGACCTTGTTCTACCAAATTTCAAAATGTTAACAGCATTCTTGTGCTGCTCTGTCAGAAGATGTTTCCAAATAATGTCAACTTTTAGCTGGGGGCCTGTAATCCTGACAATTAATGCCTCACTGAAGATCTTCAAGCCACCAATCATCTGTATAACGCTTTAATTTAGCAACAACATGCACTGCACAGTCTCCCTCACTGCCAATTTTTTCCTGGATCATATTTTCGGCACCATCCCTCTGCAGTTGCTAATTTAACTACTGCCATGTCGGACTGTAATTATTAAAAAGTTTGAAGTTAGCAAAACAAGGTATCAGGGTGTGCAACTACTTAAATTCACATGAGACTTTTCCTGTACTGAAAAAAAAGAAAATGGCAGCAGATTTGTGACCCCCAGCTCCCCCCCCCCAGTCACTGACACTGAGTCTCTCAGACTAAAAATTCTGTTTAAGTGGGGCATCCCTCCCAATAACTGTGATTGTGCTGCAGGCAGCAGTCACTGCATAGCAGGGCACATTACTTAAGTTTTTGTGGGCTTGCTGCCACAGTAAGACAAGTGTCCAGTGTGTCCATGTCAAAGTGCAAGGGCACAGTTGGTTCCTTCCTCTGCAAAAGCAGGGGGCAAAACTAGCAGTTAAGTTTGTGTTAAAATCTCTGCAGTTGCAGGGCCTAGCACTTAAACATTTTTCATTTTCTGCCCAGAAAAAGGGCAGACAGTATTTTTCATAGTTTATTTTTACCAACACTGCCAAAGCAGGGCACAGGTCTTAGTTCCCCTCATGGATCTCTGCAAGGCAGGGCACATTAGTCTTGTTCTGTGTTCCAAAGTTCACTGCAAAGAGCAGGGTACAGCACTTAGCAGGGCACATTTTCTGATTCCCCTCATGGATCTCTGCAAAACTGCAGGGCATAACTTAGTCTTCTTCTGTTCCCAAAATGTTCACTGTGACTTCCAGACTACAGCTTGACTTCAGTAATGTTCAACACTGGCTAAGCTCGCATCAGCTCTTCCTCAATGCCGAGAAGACAGTCTCCATGACCTTTGGAACTAGGCAGAGACTCTCTAGGCTGCCCTTCCTTCCCTCCCTCCTTCCACACCCTTGATGGGACAGCACTAGAGGACACCACCTCTTTCAAATACCTGGGTGTCTGGCTTGACCAACACCTTAACTGTTCTGTACATATTGATGCCATCCTGAAAAAACTGCAACTCAAGCTTGGCGCCCTTTACAGGAACTGTAGTTCCTTATCACTACCGGTTAGGCGTGATCTTGTTCAGAAAATTATACTCCCTATTTTTGACTATTGCGATATAGTCTACAGTGCTGCTCCTAAGTCTTCCCTTACCAGGTTGGATACTTTCTTCAGTGCTTTCTGTCACGTTCTCTTGACTCCCTCTCCAGCACGCATCACTGTACCTTGTATCATTCTCTAGCTTCCCTTCCCTTGAGTGTAGGAGTCTCTCTCACAGTGCCAAGTTCACTTCTAAATTCTGGTTTGGGACTCTCCCCTCTTACTCTCTGCTCCACCGCCCTCCTTCTGCCCACTCAGATCTACTGAAGCATGCACTGTAGCTATTCCTCGTCGCTCTACCTCCATAGGACAGGAAGCTTTCTCCTACCGCTTCCCAAAACTTTGGAACTCACTGCTACCTCCTATCAGACTTTCCTCTTCCCCATCTTCGGTTTTCTTAGGCCTTCTCAATTTCTATTCCCCTAACTACACTAGTTCTGAACCCTCCTTCAACACTCCCCACCCTGGCGCATTATCCTTCAGCCCTGCTTTACATCTGTTCTCCTAACTGTACTTGTTCTTAGCCCTCCTTCACAACCCTACCAACCCTTGTGTACTATCCCCTACTCCTCCATCCCAAACTTACCCCTGTCTCCTAACCGAACCCTTCCTCTGATTACTTCCTCACATGCTACCTCCTATTATACCCCCTTCTCCCACCCCCTACCACAACCTAATGTGCTATTTCAACACTCTACGGTTGTCTTTCTCCCCCACAACCCACTCTTCCCCTCTACCGATGCTGTCCCCTTTTTCCATTCCTAGTTTACCCCTATTTTCTCCAGCCTCCCTGTTCTTTATCCCTTTCTATCCTCCGGTCACCCGCCACACTCCACGTCTCCTCCCTGACCCCCTTCTCTCCCCTCCTTTTCTGCCTGGTCCTGTCCCCCTTGCAAGGTTTTTTGTTATCCTGAAGGGGTTTAGATCATGGCTCCCTCTCTTCTATCCCACTTCCTTTTCTCCTACTTCCTAATCCTAACCCTCCTGCAGGGTTCTCTGCATCCTGAAGGGGTATAGATTGGCTCTCGCTCTTCCCCCCTCCCTTTCCCCCCACTTTCAAATCCATCACCCACTCACCTCCCTTCTTCCTTATCCCCTTCCTCCTCTCCTGTTCCCCTGCCCCTCTCTTATCTACCACCCTGCTCCATTTCTCTCTCTCCTCCCTTTCTGCCTGGTCCTAACCCCCTTGCGTGGTTCTCAGCAACCTGAATGGGTATAGATCTTGGCTGTCCCTCTCTCTCCCTCTTCCATCCCACACCCTCTACCCCTCACCCATCCACTTCCCCACTTATCTTATAACTGCCCTCCCTTGGGTATACAATAGCACTTCGAATCTTGTGTTCAGCCCACTACCTCTAGCACTTCAAATGTGTTATCCATCCTCTAACCTTTACCCTACTGGATCACCTGCTCTTGGGTTGTTGCAGTGTATGCTACAGTATATCCGAATATGGTTTTGTTTACCCTGGCTGGTTGGTCTGAGTTATTTCTGCTCTGTAATTGTACTACACTGTTTTGTTTTAGTAATTGTATTGCTATGTGTTTGCTTGTTCTCCCAAGTCTTGTCCCCAAGACGCATCTGGAAACAAGCTGTTTATAGCTCATGTTGTCTTTCCTGGTGAAACATTTTCCAAATAAATAAATAACTGCAAAGAGCAGGGCACACAACGATAGCAGGGTTGATTCCTCCCCGATAGATCTCTGCATAGCAGGGCACATTACTTTAAGTCATAATCTGTTCCCAAGTTCAAGAACAGGGCACAACAGTCTAGCAGGGCGCATTAAGTCTTTTTGGTTCCCCTCATGGATCACTGCAAAGCAAGGCACATAACTTAGTCTTATTCCCAAATGTTCACTGTAAGAGCAGGGCACACAACATAAGCAAGGCACATATTCTTTAAGTGCCTGGTTCCCCTCATCTCTGCAAAGCAGGGCACATTATTTTGTCTTTATATGTTCCCAAATGTTCACTGCAAAGAACAGGGCACACAACATAGCAGGGCACATTAAGTTCTTTAGCTTCCTCATATCTCAGCAAAGCAGGGCACATAGTCTTTATTCTGTTCCCAAGTGTTCACTGCAGTTACGTTCACTGTTTGTTCCCAAATTCACTGCAAAGCAGGGCACAAACTTAAAGTTCAAGCAGGGCACCCTCTACTTGCCCACTGAACATGCCCTTGTTCTCCCACCACTTACAGTACAGTTCTAGGCCTTGCCTGTTTGTTGCCGTTACGCTGCCCCCCATCTGTGCCCTGAAGTCTGTGTGCCCCTCTTCCTTCCTCCAGGCTCCCCGACCAAATGAAAATGTTTTACTTGTTTTTTGCTGCTGCCCGATTCTACTGCGCTCTTGCTTTCTGGTCGCTGAAATCTGACCATCTGACCATGCTTCATCCTGCAATGCAGCCGCCTGCTGTCCACTCCGTCCCAGTCTCTCCCATGCCCTTTGGTGGTCTTGACCTTCTCTCTCCAGGTCCTCCTTGGTGTGGCCACCCATCATTTCTCCTGGCCACGGCTTGTCTCTGACCACCTGAAAAACTTAAACACACACAATTTAAGTTACTGAATGACTGTGCAATGATGGAAAATAAAAAAATAAAATGAAGAAAACTCATCTTTGGACTCCAGAGTGAGCTCCCGATACCCGCCTCCTCTTCTGGGTGCACTGCAAAAGGACTCCCTCATGATGGCTAGAAGGGCCACTAGGGTGGTGAGGGTGGCTAAGACAAGGAAGGAGCAGAACCTGGCCAGGGAAATTAGGAGAGGGAACAAGGGGTTCTTTAGATACATTGGGGAAAAACGAAGGGTGAAGGGGCAGATTAGCAGGATTAAAACAGGGGAGAGATGGGCACAAGACCCGGGGGAGCAGGCTGAGGCACTAAATGAGTACTTCACCTCAGTTTTCACCAAGGAAAATTAGGGTGCTGCATCATACATGGGAGGAGACAGGGATACTGAGGAAGGGGGGACCCTTACTGATCGGTGGGTCTGGGGAGAGGGGGAGGCATCACTGGCAGGAGGGGGAAAGGCTAAGCAAGGAGAAGAGGTAGCAGAAGTGGAACTCACAGCAGAGAGAGAGTGAGGGAAGCCCTCAGGTCCCTTAAGACGGAGAAAGCACCGGGGCCGGATAAATTACATCCCAGAGTGCTGAAGGAACTTGCGGATGTCTTGGCGAAACCCCTGGTGGAGCTTTTCACCATCTCTCTGAGGACAGGGTGGGTGCCTCAGGACTGGAAGGGGGCACATATAGTGCCTATCCACAAAGGGGATCAAGGGAGGTGGCAGGGAACTCAGGCCTGTCAGCCTGACATCGGTGGTGGGCAAGGTGATGGAGGCATTGTCAAGGAGAGGCTGGGGGACCTGAAAGTCAGGGTGCCTGGACGATTGACAGCATGGATTCGTCCCGGGGAAATCGTGTCAGACAAATCTTGTGGAGTTCTATGACTGGGTGACGAGTGCCTTGGACCTGGGCAGACCAGTGGACGTCCTCTTTCTTGACTTCAGCAAGGCATTTGACTCTGTTCCTCACATGGGCCTGTTGGATAAGCTGGGAGAAATGGGGCTGGGGAACAAGATGATCAGATAGATAGGCAATTGGCTCCAGGACCGGACCCAGAGGGTCGTAGTTGGCGGGATAGTCTCATCCCCAAGGAGGGTCATTAGTGAGGTCCCACAGGGATCAGTCCTTGGGCCCTCCTGTTCAGCGCTCCGTCTCTGACATAAGGACAGGTATCAGGGTGAGATGAGTCTCTTTGCGGATGACTCAAAACTGAGGGCAGTGGTGGATGGGGAGGAGGGAGGTTGGCCTACAGGGGACCTGGAGGCACTGGAAGATGGTCTAGAAAGTGGAAGCTGAGGTTCAATGCAGGAAATGCAAGGTACTGCACCTGGGAGCCAGAAACCGGGTCAAGTGTACACCTTGGGGGAATGCTACAAGTCTTGATGGCTGAGAGGGACCTGGGGGTGGTGGTGGATGTCAAGATGAACAACTCAGAGACTTGTGGGAGGCAGCAGCCAAGGCCAACAGGATGCTGGGATGCATCGCTGGGGATCACCTCCAGGCCGGAGGGCGTGATACTCCTCTGTATAACTGCTTGGTGAGGCCGCACCTCGGAGTACTGCGTGCAGTTTGGAGAGCCACACTTAAGAGAGAGGGTCCAGGAGGGCAACCAAAATGATTTGGGCTTGGGGACAGGACCTATGAGGAGAGACTCGAAGAGCTAAATATGTACACATTGGAAGAGAGAAGGGACCGAGGGACATGATAGAGGTCTTTAGGTACATGAAGGGGATAAATAGGGGAGGAACAGTCAGGGTGTTTTGAAGGAAGGAGGGGGCCACTAGAGGGCATGGGTGGAAGCTGGAGGGAGGAAGATTCAGGGGAGAAAGGAGGAGGAGGTGCTACTTCACTGAGAGAGTGGTGGAGCCATGGAATGTGCTGCCTAGGGGGCTGGTGGAGGCAGAGACAGTGGAGGGTTCAAGGGGTGGGACAGGTACAGGGAAGGGTTCTGGAAGCAAAATCCAATGCAGCGAGAATATCCGGAACTGGGAAGGGAGAAGCCAGAGAAGGCGAGGGGGGCAGCAAGGTCAGCTCCCGGGGGCATGACCAGGCAGACGCGAAAGACCATTAGGCCTATTCTGCTGGCATTTTAGTATGTTAGTATGTTTCTCCCGTGCAGAGACCGGGTGTGGGGAAGAGCAGGAGCATCACTGGACCAATCACAATACAGCTCGGGGTTCATGAGGCGGGGTTTGGAGGATGAGGGCAAAAAAAGGATACCAAGACCAAAAAAAAAAAAAGTGAGAACAAAATTAAAGTGACAGTGCCCAATAAGGCACTTTTACAGGACCCAGGACCAGTTGGCAATGATTAGCAATGACTGCTAATCATTGCGACATTTGACTCCTTTTTCCCGATCTTGGGTCACAAATTGCAATACGAACCTGCTTATTTTATGCCTTGTATTATATAATTTTTGGAGAGTGTCTATTACTGATTGAAATCAATCAGTTTATAACCTGATAATCCCATCATTGTGATGTCAGTATGCTGTAAACCTTGTTTGAGTATGCCATACCAATGGGCTTACAGGTCAAAACGTCGCCAGCTATATTAATTCTTTCAAACGAATGTTGATCTGCTATCCATGACAGACGTTACCTGCTCATCTTTTTTTTTTTATCACATCTGTTTTTTTCCTTCTTGCAGCCACTGACCTGCTGTGAATCCAGCCACTGCTCTGCTTCCCCCGACAACCCCAGGGGTACATCCCCACACCAGCTAGCATATGCAGCTGTATCCATGAAAAGGACCCCCCCGATCCCTGCACCACGCTAGGAACTAATACTGGCATGTGGCCTGCACCAACACGCCGTGCCAGACTCAGGAAGCTGCGGCTATCAAGCTGCCATGGTCAATGCTGCCATTTTCCTCCCTGTAGCTCTTTGCCCTGGAGTGCAGGCATGCAGTGACATCGGGGACTGACGTGCAGACGTCCGCTGCACTCCCCTCCTTGTTGCACCGACTCCAGCAGTGCCCCCAGTTGTCACCAGGGGCCACTGCAGAGCGGTGGGAACCCACATCCTTCCCAAGGACAGGAGAGCAGTCTTCCGGATGCTCAATCCTATCCCTCCCCTGCCGACCCCTGACAACCCAGGCTCGTGTCCAAACCAGGGTCGCCAGCGTGGCGTCCAGTGCCTCAACCCTCAGCACCACCGGGCCGGCTTACCTGTCATCTTTAATGCCTATCCAGTCCGTGTTGTGGTACCTGCTCCTCCAATGTATGGAACCTCCCCCCCAATAAAACGCTGTGTATGAGTGTGGAGTAAGGTGACTCCAATGGACCAATCGGAAACTGCTGTCTGAAATGATGTTTTTTGGAACATTTAGATTCAGGAAAGGAGTATAGCAAAAAAATATTGTATTCTAAGGCATTTAAACAGTTATCATCCTCATTTAGTTTTGTTACAAGAGACACATGTCCCTGTAGATCAGATGTCTTTTTGGCAAAAAATATGGGTAGGTCAGGTGTTTGTGGCGGGGAGGGGTGCCAGACATGGAGGGATTGCCATTTTGATACAGAAATCAGTCCCCTTTACAGAAATTCAGCAGTGGGCTGATCCGGAAGGGCGTTGCATAATAATATGTGGGCATTTGGCTAAAGACTGAAGTGGTGGTAGGGTCCATATATGGTCCCGATGTAGACTTTCCCTCTTTTTTCCCCCTATTGCATCTAAATTATCTGCTTTACCCGATATTCCTCACATTTTAGTCAGAGACTGGAACCTGTTTTTTTCTAATGAGATGGATAGATCATCTCGATGGAGAGTGGGATTATTTCTCGCTCAATGTGCCTTAAGAAAATTCATTGAAGACCTAGGGTTAGTGGACCCGTGGAGGTTCCTCCATAGGGTGGACTGGGACTAAACCTTTTTTCCTCCTCCTCATGCAGTATAATCCAGGATTGATTATTTTTTGATTAGTGCCTCAATTCTAGGGGGAGTAGAGGGCACCGGTATATATCCTAGAGTTATATCTGGCCATTCCCCAATTTGGGTAAGTGTGTCTGTAAAAGGATACCACCTTACGACTGACACCTCATCCCTGAACACTCTAATCTTAGAGGATAAGCATATTTTGGCCCACATAAAAGTTTTTATCTCTCGTTCTTGGGAGGAAAATAATTCATCCATTGAAGCCAAGGATGTTATGGGGGGGGGTCTGTAAAGGCACTGTGGCGGGGAGAGTTTATTCATCTTTTATTGGTGAGAAAAAACAAATTATGTATTGGAGTTGCTGTCCAGAAATAGGTTTTTGAAGTCTAGTTTGTCTAAATCTTCCCCAGAAGAGCTGTGGTTAGAGTTAACAACCTTAAGAGGCAAATACTCTACTTATTTGTTAGAAAAGGTAAATAAGGCAGCCACTAAAATGAAAGCCACATACACAGGTCAAGAGGAAAAAGTTGGCAAGCTGTTAGCAAGTCACCTGAAACAATAAAGAGCATTGCGCTGGGTAATAGCCTTGGAGGACACTAGCACCAATTCCTTCATTACTGATCCAGTCAAAATAGTTGAGATTTTTAAGCAGTTCTGCCACTCTTTATAAATAGCACCCCAGAAGGCTACATATTCTGCTGCTCAGACACAACTATTTTTGAAAGGGGTAGACATACCTAAGCTATTGGAGGAGCAGAGGGAAGTACTCACCTGGCCCATAGTAGAACAGGAACTTCCTAGTCATAGGTGGTCTCCTGCCAGATAAGGCTCCAGGGCCTGACGGCTTCCCCCCCACTGTTCTACAGATGCTTTCATTTGGAACTGGCCCCTATGTTAAGGGACCTTTATAATCACTTTTTTCACTTTGGAATTAAAGAAACAGACCCGTTTGAAGCCCGGATAATAGTGTTACCAAAACCAGGGAGGGACTCTACTTTTCCTGACAATTATAGACCCATATCTCTTTTGAATATAGATATTAAAATATTAGCCAGTGTTTTAGCCAACAGGTTAAAACAAGTCTAGGCAGATTCAATAGCCCCTGAACAGGTTGGTTTTGTCTCAGGGAGACATTCAAGCGACCATTTTTGCAAGATTTTTCACCTTATCTCTGCATCGGGGAAGGAGAGTGCTGATGAGGTGCTTATCTCCCTTGATGCGGAGAAAGCCTTTAATAGGATGGATTGGAACTTCTTATTTGATGTATTGCCTTTATATGCATTCCTGATGACCTCATTCGGTGGGTCAAGCTATTTTATATTTGTCCTTCGGCAAGAGTTGCTAGTAACAGAGCCACTTCAGAGCAATTTCCCCTAGCCAGGGGCACTTGCCAATGATGCCCATTATCTCCTCTGCTTTTTTACCTTTACATAGAGCTTTTGGCGAGAAAACTTAAGGTATCCTCGCAAGAATAGGGCACACAAATTGGGTGTCAGGAATTCAAATTATCAGTGTTTGCGGACAATGTACTGTTGCATATCTCCAGGTGGAAACATTTCCTTTCAGCGGTCCTTCAACTGATTTCAGAATATAGCAAATTATCTGGATACAAGCTAAACTTGCACAAGACCATGGTTTTGTCTTTAGCCACCTCCTGTTCGCAGGCAGATGTTGTCGCATTAAGCCTTAAATGGGCTCCAGAATTCATCACTTTTCTAGATATAAAACTTCCTAAAGATTTACATGCTCTTAGAAAGCTAAACATGGAAGCAATCAGAGCAAGACTTGCAAAGATGGCAACATATTTCACTGACACTCTGGGGAAGGGCTAACATTTTAAAAATGGTAGCTCTGCCAAGGCTAACGTACCTTATGTCTATGTTATACATTCCTCTCCCAAAACAGTGGTTCCAAAAGATTGCAAACATATGGACAAAATATCTCTGGTTAGGGAAACACCCAAGAAGGGCTCTGGATAAGTTGTGTAGACCAAGGCAGGTAGGGGGTTACAACTTCCACACCTCCTCTTATAGTACTTTGCTTTTCATGGGGTGAAATATTTTAGGTGGCAAGGGAACATAAGTATCGATAAGAACCTTTTGGATGGGTTATCTATAGAACAGGTTAAAATGAAATCCTGTAATATTTTGTTACCCTCCCTTTTGTACGTTCAATATGCTAAGCTTCGCCCACATTTAAAAGACTCTCTGATTGGATGGTTAGTGTGGGAACATCAGCAGATGTGCCAGTTTTTTTCAGATTCAGTACAAAACTGATTTGGGACAGCCATTTTTCGAAACTTTAAATTTGAAGATAGACAATAAAATGATATCACAGGGGATTCTGGCACTGTCTGAAGGCATTTTATTAGTTAAACAGAGCACTTTTATTACCATAGCAGAATTTAGAGAATTATCTCACCTCCCGGTTTTTCCCTTTTTAAATACCATCAGATCAAACACTGCGTTTAGACTTTTTTGGGAAAACCTCCATGGTCTACAGAGGCTAGTAGCCTTTTTCTACATTTCACAGATATAGTTCTTCAAAAGAGACCTATTTCAAGGCTTTATAAAACACTGGGGGCCTTGATTTGGGATAAATGCTCTCCAGTAGCTTTTTACTGGCAGCAATCAGCGTCTTTAACCTATGGTTCTAACATATGGAAAAGGATTTGGGTGGATCTTTATCACTTTATTAAGCAAGACAGGCTACAGTTAGTTCAGTATGACATACTTCATGACCTCTATTATACACCGTTCAAGCTGTTTAAAATGGGAAAAATAGCCGTGATTCAGTGTTCAAGGTACTCTCAAAAAGAGGGCTCTCTTTTGCATATGATATGGATGTGCCCCAAGGTGGCAGCACTCTGACACGATATTAAACAGAAATTTTTACCATTATTTGGGCATTCCAATAACTTTATGCTAGAAGTGTGTATAATAGGAGATTTTCATGCTGTGCAGTCACCTAGAGACAGGGCCTTTATGGCTTTAATATCATTTGTGACCAAACTATAATGCGGCACTGGAGAAGTGATACACTTCAGACTTTAAGAGAATGGACGCAAGAATTAGTAACTGCCATTAATGCAGAAAGAGTGGTAGTGGCGCAGAATCATAGGGTAATTCAATTTGGAGAGCTTTGGAATCCTATAATAAGTTTTATAGCCAGGAGATGAGATAGTTCACCTATGAGACTCAATAATTCTCCTCCTCCTTCTTTCGTATTATTTATGTCTTTTGTGTTTTCTAGTCATGTCATTGCTAAAATGTGTCAAATGAAACCATAATTGCTATGCTGCCAGATTCCGGGAAGGGGGATATGGGTTAGGGGGATATGGGGGTGGTGTGGTAGGGTAAGTGTGGAGCCTACTTGACTGAACTATGTGGAATTTATTCTGAGTTTGTGGCAATATCGGATGGTTGGTGGGCGGGGGGGGTGTATTTTTTTTTTTTAGCTCTTTATATTTATTGCTTTTTGCATAAAAAATCTCCTGCCAGGTGTTATACATAGTAAGCACATACATCTAATGTATATTCAGGATTGGAAGCCTACACAGTCTTGCATTAGGAGTAGGGGGAAAAAGAATGATTTTAAGCTGCACATAACATGTTTATCCAATAAAGTTACAGTCTACTTTGGCTTTTGGGGATCCAAGTTCTAAATATGAAAGTCCAGAAATATTTCAGTACTAAACTACCAGTGTTGATATGTCCCCAAGTCCATGAAAAGGTAATCCAAACATTTGTGACACACTAAAATACAGATGTACCCTTTCACATATGAAACCATAACACAGCAAATTGAATTGATTTATACAATTTTCATTACAACATCAATTAATGCCATAGAATCAGCTGGTACTATAGATCAACAATGTAAGAATAATCAGTAATCCAGTAAAACACTTTATATCATTTTAATGAATAAAGGTATAAAACCCTTTACTTGTCCCTCAGTTCTGATTAACTGATACAGGTCTCCTCTTCAGAATCAGGCATGCCCTGGCTGTCCGTCGCTTGAAACTCATGACTAATGGCCTCAACTTTTTTGCTGGCTTCCACAGGATCACTAAATTGGTACATGCGACCCCCAAAGTGAATTCAGAGCCAGGTCAGCATTAATAAAGAATGTGTTATTCCCAGACTGTGAAGCCATGCCAGGACCACGTCAAGCTTTTTTCTCCTTGCCCTGGTAGCGTACAATAGGTCAGGGAACAAATGAGCAGTAGTCCCATTGAAGCTCAAACCATCCGCTGATCTAGTTGCATGCAACAATGTGTCTCTGATAGAGGGGTTTGCAGTTATCAGAAGAACAACTCTCGGGTCCTCACCACGTGGACCTGCTGCTTGAAGGGTTATGTGGTAGGCTTTGTAAAGAGAATTTGCTGTAACTTCCTTTGATAAATCCAACACTTCCCTTGGCCAGTTTTGTAAGAAAGATAGCAGGTCTCCTTCCTCACTCCCATCTGGGAGACTGATTCTCACATGCAATGCCCTGCTTGAATTTTCCAGTGCCTCTAAACGATATCACAGTTACGTATTTTCTTGCACCAATTTAGAGGTTGTGGCCATCACTTGATTAGCAGTCTTCTCCGCTGATGTTGCAGTCTGTGTAGCCACTTCCAATTTTGCATCTTGTTTGGCAGATCTTTGGAGAATTTACTCAACTTTTAGGTCTATGGCCTGCATTGAAATTTGCAGTGCTCTCCATGGGGGCTCCAAATCGACCGTTGTCATTGTAGTAATGGTGGCCTGGGGTTCAGCATCCTGAGTTGTTTTAGATCCCC